>CM068369.1:271081187-273481187 GCA_034769895.1 Magicicada septendecula | reverse complement strand
ACTTTTTGCAAATCAGTTCTGTTGTAGAGCATGTAAAATCTCAATCTCAGGGTTCATGTATAAGTCATGTCAAAGTATACTACATAAGTCGTAAACATATAATATAACATAATATTTATAAATTAATGTTTGGTAATTAGGTGTGGTTGATGTATGTTGTGTATCAGTGGGTTCTTTGGACCATACAAAAGTGCAAATGAACAACTGAAAAAGTAACTCTTATTACTAATAATTCTTGGTGTACAATTAGAATTCACTGTTCTAAAGTTTTTTATTTATTTATTTTTTTTATTATATTATGTCGCTGTGATTCGAACTTTAAATGTTAATCTGTTTTCTAATATTTGGGTTGACTATTCGAAAGATCTCACCCATCTGGTAGTTTTCTTTACGATCTTCTTTCTTGACCCTTTGCGTCTGGACTTCTAGTTTTCTGCACCATCGATTAAAATAGCATTCTTCTATTTATTTTCATAGTCTTTCAGTATCGTTTCGTCTCGTATTCTCCTTTAATTTGTATAAAAACCAGCATTAAAATTCGACACGTTCTGCCTGGTTTCAATATTTTTTCCAACAATCATCCTTTCCTATTAAATACTAATTTATTCAGATAAGGTATTGGCAATGATATATTTATGGGTCACAGGTTCGGTCTCCCAATTTATAATTGAAGATACTTTATTTTTTAATTATTTCCACTTTTTTTTATTGCACTATACGAGTTACCTTGTGGTTTCATATAAATTATATGTTTCATGTGATGTTCATATTGTAAATATGTTTATTCACTTACACTATACACTGACTGTTTTTACTTCTTAAAGTCTATCACCGTTGTTCTCACCTTCTTACACTGTTACACTACTTAACTTTTATAATTATCGTTTAATATTTTTATATTTGTAATTTTATATTAATTACAGTCTGGAGTTCACTTATACAATAGCAGTTTGAGATTCGCAGACCTCCTCACAGTTTTAATCTAGGGCTATACTCAATGTCTGATTTCTTACATGCTAAGTTTAATATTTGTACATGATAATTGTTTATTATTAACTATTTACATTTTTGTCATTTTATCGTCTCTTCTGGGTATTTGTCATCGTCAGTTATTGTTTTGTCATGTTAACTGCATTATTTAATTCCTAAATTTGCATTCTCTATTTCCCTATTTCCCAATTATTCATTTATGATAATATTTACCTTTTTGTTTCGATTTCTTTTTATTCCTTGAAAATATTAATTATCTTTAAGTAATATATTGTCTCTTTATTACTGTATTTATTAAGTTTATTTTATTCTTCTATTTCTTTTAATATTAATAAGATTGCGTTTCTGCATATTTCACTACGAATTTTGATGGTATACTTGTCTTTCTTTGGAGGTGGAATCTTGTTACCTTATAATGTGTAAGAACGGAGTAGAAAACATAACGGGACATTAGTATGATCCCCTACGTTCTTCAGACTAGTATATTACGAAGTCGATTACTACGTCAAGTTACTAAAAATAATTACTCAGTTTTGAAGTCATGTCTCGCTAGTGAGCAGAATATCGGTTTCGATAACTATAATTGTTATAGACCCTATGTACACAGCGTTTCGGTTGCGCTTCTGACGTCACGAAGTATATAAATGTTGTCAGCTAGTGCTTGGTTTCATTCGGACACATTAAAGTGCCAATTGGGCAATACATATTAGATTTATTTTTACGTATTAGTTTAGAAGAGAAAACTTTCTACAAAATAATAAATTTGTTTGACGGCTGTAGTCTATTCTCTGACTTTCGTTAGTCTTATTGACACCGGAATATAGAAATGTTAACATTAATCGATGAATCGATTGAAATCGATTTTATAAAGATTTTCCATTTGTACATACTGACTGTACGTTCGAGTTTTCAACCTGGTCGTGTACACAAACCGGATTATGGAAACATACAAGACTGTGAAAACTGTGAAAGAGAGCGTATAGTTTGCTTCAAACCTACACATGTTAAATTATAAATATATTCGGCGTTTAGTATGTGATTGGCAGAAAGACGAATTCAGTATATTGATAAGACATTTGACATGAGACAAAACGGCAGCATAAACTAAATCCAGTTGGGGCGATTCTGTTCTGGCGATTCAGCAGCTTTGATTAGAATGATTTATAAGTGGCCTGTGGGTTTTCCTTGCGGTCGTCGAATGAGCGTAAGTCGCTGAGTTCAGAGGCCCTGTTGAGCGACCTATGCCAGAATTACTGAAAAAAAAACACGACATGGTAACGAGAGACATAAAATTAAAAGCGTTTGATATTTATGAGGAAGTTGGCATCTCATTAGAGAGCGGCAAATTTGACAAAATTGCAAATAGCTAAGCTAACCAGTCTACGAGATAATGGTCTCAAAGACACTACATAAATATGACACCGGCAAAATAAAAAGATCCAACTCATTATAAAGAGATTTACAATTTTCAGATCGTGTCATTTCCTGCTGACTGTATGTACACTTTAATGCATTCTACTTTACATAAGAGGTTCCTCAAAGTGTAAGCAAACCAGGTGTAACTGAAGCGAACCACATGCTGGCGTATCCGTTATTTGATTTGTGTCAAACATGACTTTGAAAACTTTGAATCCGAAGTTGACTGAGTGCAAGTTAAGACGGGAGCACAGCTGTTACGGAGCCGACTCGTCTTGCACACACGATCAATCACCTGAATTTCTCTCTCCGCTCCCCCCCCCCCAAATAGTTCCACTTCCCCTTCTGCAACAACTTCTCAGTCTCTCTCGTTCAATCCGTTCCCTTACGCTGTTAATTAATTCCCGCCGGTTCCGATGTGACGTTCGTTCCATTCCCTTTCGTATGTTTCTTATAATTTAATAAAGAAATTCCGCGTCTAATATATACTTATAACCCAGTTTAACCGCATCCCGCATTACAGAGAGTACTGACACATTAAAACACAGAACAAATTAATTCTCTTGAATACTATGAAAGATACCATACTCGTAGACGCCACGTGCCTCACTGCACGCCATACGCTTCTTATAATGTAGGACAGCCCAGTTATGCTCACTTTAAGAAGTATAATAAGTCTCATCAACATCATCATCATTTCCAGTCTAGGGTTTAGGGTGCTGACTTGTTTCGCCCACAAAACTACAGCCATTTTCCCCAAAGGATCCTCGCATATACCATTTGCCTATTGGTTTGTACATGAGGACTAACTTGGAAAGTCCTGGCTGCGGTATTATATTCCCATTTTTTCGCCACTTGTTTTGGTAAGCCACTATCCTGTCGATCGTACTGAATGTTTGTGGCACATCGTTTATGTCTGGATTCCTCATATTATCGATTTTCACTTATCCGTCTGAGGAATTTCATTTCTAAAATAACATTGGGTCAGCTATCATCTTATAAAATTTAATTTTAATTTCTTTCCTAACTTTGTTGCCCAGAACTCAAACATACCTCAGATCTATTGATACGTATGTACCATATGAACGTCGTTGTCCTCGTGTATGATGCAATTTCGTAACTACCTGAAACGATTAATATGTTCTACAGTATGCAACAATTTATTGAACGAGCGAATCGAGTACTGTATTCAGTTTTCTTTCACTCGACCGTTTGGCATTTGTCAGTCTGTCTATCTGGGGTAAATCTCACAATAACTTTTGAATGCATCTATTGATATTCGTAAAACATGATGTGCGTGCCATACGTGTCCCCTACAGACACACATACACCCAAAAAATAAGGAGAGGGGAGGCTAAAATATGAGGGGCCCAAAATTTTGATAAAATCGTAAAACTACATGGATATCAAGGTAAAGAGAACTTTGACCACAATCTGGGAGGAAATGATGTAGTTTAGGAAATTTCAAAATTTTTATGACACCAGGAACGTTAACAAAAGAAGATAAAAAAATAAAAAAAGTTGTAAAAATTCTCCCAGATACCACAATTAGGTGAATTTGAACCAAATATAGCGTTTACTATCAATTTAAGTCACCATTGAACTAAACATTTTAAGAAAACTGTACAAGTCTATACGTGAGATCAGATTTTGAGGAATTTATTTTAAAAACTCGGTATCTTTAATAATTTAACAGCATTAATATCTCCTAACACACCTTGCAAATTTGGATCCGCCTTCATATTAAGCAGTGTATGCAAAACAGCTTTACGTAATATTATCACACTTTTATTACGGAATGTATTAGATATTTACCTATCTATGGAAACATTCGTAAACTTAGAAACTAAATTAAAAATAAATTATTTGTTATGTAGGCATTTTTGAAGTGAAAACTTCTATAGGCACGTTGGGCGATTTTTGGATGGGTAAAATCTTATGAGTTCGCGTCACCGACATGCAAATGCTAACAGTATATCTGTAGCTATAAGTATGACGTGTTGCGCGTGGCCAGCAGTGAAAGTATAGATTATACTTGTGTGTAATACTATTATACTACAATTATATTATACAATTGTAATACTATTTATACTATTTAACACACTTTTATCGTTTACGTACTTTATTTTGGAGTTTCTTACGCTGCCGAATTTGCTATCGCGTGTTCGATCCCTAGCGCGATTTCGGCTTTCCGTATTAACAATTAACGCAATACTTATGATCTATTTTACCTTATTTTTATTCTCATTAATTACTCATACTATATTATATGATATTTACATAATTGTTATTTGTCCGTCTGGCTGTTAACTTAGGGTTTTTCGTCATGTCTAATGTCGAAGTATGTATTTTTAATAGTTTTTTGGAAATCTGTATTAAATAAACCATTGTTTGCAATTACATGCTGACAACTTCACAAAGAATATATCTTTGTATACGCCTATGCCTTGTGTTGTCTGTATGTTGTACAACATTTCTGATGTGTTATGTTGTTGCTGCAAACAAATTATTAAAGATGGTGTTAATGAGTGTTGCAAAAAGGGCATAAACAGTTCACAATCACGTAGTTAAAAGATGTAAAGCTATAACACTTTATTTGGACTTATTTGTGATTTGATAGAAAAACTAGAACAGAATCTTATTTATTATTGTAAGATTGTAACATTAGTGCTGTGTATATGTATATAAGTAAAGTTGAATTGACTACGTGGAAAGTTTAATGTGTGTATACTGTGCATTGTTTAAATTGTGTTTTAGTTTGATCATTATTTTAAATGTTCAAATGTAGGATCACTGTGCAGTACAAAAGTGAGTACTAAATATGTTAATATTTTTATATAGAAAAATGAATAACATAAACAAAGCATGTATTTTCAAATATTTCCAATATTCGTATCAATATTTCCGTTTAAAAATTTGATATTATTTATTTTTTATTTTTGATATTTGACCTCTGCCATACATCGTGCAATGAGTATTTCATAGTGGCTTAGGAGTTATCTTACTAGCGTGGTAAAACAAATTTCTAGTTGTTCGATAGTATTTTTGCCGCGGATTTTAAAATTAAAAATTCTATAAAATTTTATAATAATTTTAGATTTATGTGTTGAATTTTGAAAATATGGTTACTAATTCAAAATTATTTTTGAAGTGAAAACTTCTATAGGCACGTTGGGCGATTTTTGGATGGGTAAAATCTTATGAGTTCGCGTCACCGACATGCTAATGTTAATAGTATATCTGTAGCTATAAGTATGACGTGTTGCGCGTGACCAGCAGTGAAAGTATAGATTATACTTGTGTGTAATACTATTATTTATACTATTTAACACACTTTTATCGTTTACGTACTTTATTTTGGAGTTTCTTACACTGCCGAATTTGCTATCGCGTGTTCGATCCCTAGCGCGATTTTGCTTTCCGTATTAACAATTAACGCAATACTTATGATCTATTTTACATTATTTTTATTCTTATTAATTACTTATACTATATTATATTATTTACATAATTGTTATTTGTCCGTCTGGCTGTTAACTTAGGGTTTTTCGTCATGTCTAATGTCGAAGTATGTATTTTTAACAGTTTTTTTATTATTGTAAGATTGTAACATTAGTGCTGTGTATATGTATATAAGTAAAGTTAAATTGACTACGTGGAAAGTTTAATGTGTGTATACTGTGCATTGTTTAAATTGTGTTTTAGTTTGATCATTATTTTAAATGTTCAAATGTAGGATCACTGTGCAGTACAAAAGTGAGTACTAAATATGTTAATATTTTTATATAGAAAAATGAATAACATAAACAAAGCATGTATTTTCAAATATTTCCAATATTCGTATCAATATTTCCGTTTAAAAATTTGATATTATATGAAATGAATGATAATAATGATGCAAACAATGAAAAAAATGTTGAAAATTAAGTTCATTGAAATTCATGTAAATACAAATACTATGTATAAATAATATAAATGTATATTAATCATTATGTCAATTAAGTTGTATTTATATTTTGTACTGGGCTTGCGCAGCCCATCATATGTTTTGATTAATAAGTAAACCATATAAAAATGTATATAATTGTTGCTCGGAGTGCCGATAGATGTGAAAACCAGACTGATGTTAAAGATTTTAATTTACAAAAATTTTAATTTTTGATACTACAATTAAATTTGAATATCCAAAAAAACCACTGTTATTTCATAGTTTTAAGTTTTCACTTCTGTCGGCAGCCTCAATGACTGCCTATTTTAAACTTTTTTTTTAACAATACTGTTATAACCAATACCGGTTTTTGGAATTTTAAGTGTCTATTGTATCTGATTTACCATTGTTATTCTATTTAGAAAGTAAGAGTAATCGGTGTTTTCGTCATTTTTTGATAATTTAAAAAATATATAATATCGAAATTTATCTGATAGTAAATACATTTCGTTCAAAATAGTGAGTGAATTCTCAACTCAGGGAGCTTTCGAGTTTATTACAATTAAATAGAATTCTTGTTCTTACTGGTTCTACCCATGAAACCCTCGGAAAATACAGATTAATTTTGTTTTGGGAACAGATAATCGCGTATTGTAACACTTAGTTTACTTAATTAGTTACTTAGTTTGAAGATTGATTTGTCGAAGCCTTTTCTATTATCTTGAACAATTAGCGGGTAATTGTATTCAAGAAATTAACACATGGGTGAATATATACTGGAGATTGTGTTGAAACTTAAAAATTAAACTGGTCCATCAGGGACACCAGGTACTGTCTATCTCGCCCATGTTACATTTTGCCATTTTCTGGTACACTTTTTTCAGAAACCGGTAACAATATCTTTATAAACGTTTAACAGTAATTTCTTTATTGCCATGACAACAATAATAAGAAATATATAAGCATTTGGTTGCTTAGTTTTTGTTTTATGGTCAATTATACAATACCTTTAAAAAAGCGTAAAAAATCCACATATAAAGCTACGTAACTTTTTTATTTGACAATATAATGACTACTTATTTCTTATTATTATTGGTGGCAATACGAAGAGCAAGCTGTAAACATTTCATGAAAATCGGTTGAGTAGTTTAGAAAATAACGGTACCGAAGTATTACAATAGTAACTTTCGGAAAACTCAATTTATTCTAAAACTTACACACAAAATATATTGAGGTAATGTTATTTTATTGTCCATTAGTGAGCTCCATAACCTTAATCTGGATCACCAGAGTCATTCTAATTCTCCTGCAGTCTACTTTTTATAGTTTCTCTGGCCTGACGAGTTCTTTTCTCGATTTCCTTCATCGCCTTCTCCGCTTCAAAAATGCGCAGCTCATCTTGTCGCTTCAATCCAACGGTACAGTTTGCACCACTCTTGCCACATAACTTTTCCAGCACTCGCCCCTTCCTCAAAACTCGTTCATTGTAAGAAAATACAGCATCATACACTCCATTCTTTAGTGTTGTAAGTCCAACCAATTTTTGAAATTCTGGTCCAAACCATATTGTTGAATGATTCGTTTTGGTTCTGCATCTTTCCATATACGCATTTTTGCAACAATTTGGAATCAGCCAAGTCTCTGTATATAAGTTTTACAGCTTCATGACTACATTTGGTAAATTATTAGTAGGCTGTGGAGGGGTAACATGTAGTAGAAACAAAACATAACCTGCAAGGCTGCAAAATACTCGTGTAATAGCTTAAAATTGTGTTTGCCCGGCCGTGACATGCTCTCACGTAAAGTCAAATAAAATTAATAAATAATCATCGGAATGCCATATATTTGGTATCTATGGATTCAGAAAATGCTTCAGAATAAAAATAAATGATAAAAAAATGTATTAAAAAATTTTTTTTTGAGTACCTGGTTCCCTCAATATTTTAGATTTGAAAAATGGGCGTTAACCATTACTGACACATTTATTTAAAAATATTTTGTCTACACCTGAAATAAGTTGTCGTCTTCAGGGAAATAATTTTAAAATTGAAAAAATCACCAAACATTGCGTTCTAGTGACAGACACCGACATGGCTCTGTAATTATTAGATCCTTCAAAATCATCACTACCTTCCTGGACAGATGTAGCTGAAAAAAAAACCTTTTTATATAATTGTGAAAATAATAAACTGTAGACGATTACTGGGCCTGTACCAGCGCTTATGCCGCGTGGCTATTAGCCTGGAGTCCCGGTTTCATTATCGGCAGCGGCGTAAAATCATGGCTCGAATTTTAGTATCAATGTCGACTGAGTTGTCAAAATTATTGTCTTAGGTAACGATGGGATACTGATAGTCAGTTGACGTATAGCATCAGTCATGCTGTCTCCCTCGTTTGCCGTATATGACCATGCCTCTTCTCAATATACAGTGATTCAAGAAAGATGTCTTTATAATAGGAATAACAAAGTTGGAAGAAACAAACATGAAATTGTTTTGGTAAATTATGAAATTAAATAATTATACTTTAGCGTTGACACTTTCTGTACATCCAGATTAATAAATCGATGTAAAATTTATGTAAATTTCACTGAAAACTGCAAACCAAGAGAGTTATGCTTGCTCTTCAATCAATATTTTTATCCGGTTTCTTCTTGGAACTATCAAATTTTGGTTTTCACGGTAATTCTGCAAACCGAAGAACTGTAATTATTTTTATCGTTGATACGCAAAATTGCACGGAACATGTTAATCGGAATAAAGAAAAATAAATCTACTGACGAAACCGCTATCGGGCTGCTGATTGTGGGTGCATCATTTCATATGTCAAACTGTTCTGTCTGTCTGCAGGAGGGAGTCACAGCAACGGGAAGCGAGTCATGGAGACACGCAACAACACTCAGATAAGCAAACGGATGCCTCGAACACAATACCCGCATACGCGAGTACGCGCACACATGTACACGTATAATGAGCGCACATAAAATGGAAACGAAATGTTTAGACAGAGCGGGCGAAACGAACTCGGCAGATGACACAGAGATACGATTTGAAACGAGTACACGATACACTAATCGAACGTCACATCCATACCGTTCAAAAATGTAAAAACATCACACTTATGACGAAAGAGAAAATATATGACGGCAGTGGCGTAACTACGGGGGGGGGATCAATCCCACCCAGAGTTATTAAATATTTCAGCGAAATTATATAGTCACTTAACATAGGCTTATTGTAAGACAGTTGCGTGTGTTAAACTAAATCATATAAATAATTGTAGAAATAGAAGGAGTTACGATAGATGTGATTTAATAAAATAAAATAAAGTTAAGGTTTTTTAAAAATGACAATCGCTCAACATGGGAAAATAATGTTGTATTTGTAGCATTAAAACTCAATTACGCACGCGCCAGGAAATGAAGTGAGAGCCTATTAATTTAGCTTCCTCTTTTTCGCCCAGAAACACTTCCCCTAACATGGTTTCTCATGACTTCTCTAGTCTAATATATATATGGTTTAAACCGTTGCGCAGTTAAACTTGCAGTTTCTTGATTTTAATTTGGAAAAGTGGAAAGATTTTTATTCCTGGGTTTCTCATAAAAAACAACGAAGTTTAACATGAACTAAAAGTTCCTTAAAACCTTAGGCGTGAAGAGGAGATAAAATTGTTTTTTTTTTTTTTTTTAATGCCATTAAAAAGACTCATTTTCGCAAGATCTATTAAAATACAAATTTAGAAATATTTAGGGTTAAAATGCTTCCTATTGACATGAGATTTGTTGCTGGTACCTTTAATTTCAGTAACAGTTAATCAAGATAAAATATTTTTAAATCATTGTTTTCGTATTTTTTCAAACCATATAAGCCCTACTTCACGTTGGTTTACTCAAAGACTTCGAGAAGTAAAGATTTTATAAAATTTAATGAGAAGAGACTTGAATTACTCACTTGTCCTGAAAAAATAAAATGGAGAATCCAATCTTCACGATGTCTCATCCCCTCTTCCCAGGAACAGCTTCTAGTTACGCCACTGTATGGCATTACGGTCAAAACACTTATCTGCTGCCAATCGCACAACACCAGTAATGCTGTCGTCAGTGTCTACGAGTTAACGTTGGAGTGCAGCGGTAATTTAGCTAAACGAACGCCTCCAAATGAGAACATAAGGCCTGTCCGCACTGTGCATCACAACGTGTTATAAAACAAATTTTTTGTACAACCTGTTTTTAAAATAAGTTTTAATAACATGTTTGAAATTTGACACATATTGTAAAACTTAACGTTCTTGATAGCTTCGTAACATCGTTACGAACGAACAGGACAGCGGGGCAACAGTGTGCTTGATCTTGGTCAGGAAAATGTTCTAACGAAGACTCTGCGTTCGACCGTCTCTACAGAAGTATGGCGACTCTGCTTTTAGAAGATCTAACTGATAACGACGCTGATCCACTGACAGAGAACTGCGATGCAAACGGCAGCTTAGAGAATTTTGTCAGAATGAAAATTTCTGATTTTGATAGATAAAATGATCAACGAGGTCACAAGACAGACAACACAAGAACTGCCTTTGCCTTGTGGAATCAAATAATTACCCAGTGTAGACAGTTTTGAAATGTGTTCTGAAACATTGTAAAGTATTCTTTGATCATTACCGGCTCTTGACGGAAAACATGAAACTTCTTGCATTTTGTTGTTCATGACGTGTCCGATTATAATTAAGAACATTATAAAACGTAGAACATAAGTAGCCTATTTTATATTAACATTTTTAAATTATTGCCTGAGTTAGCTTTCGCTCACTTGCGACCTTCATCAGAGGCTGCCGCTAGGAGCGTTATCCGTTAAGTTTAGGAATTCTACACGTACACACGAAAGGTCGAAAACTAGACACACTAACAACTGGAAATATAAAAACACACGAAAACGCATGGAAACAACATCCTAAACGTACAGACATAATTTAAATCCCACATACTAATTGAACGGATTACGCACCGCAAATACAACCGATTCTTTCGAACGACAGCGACATGTCTTAAAGGGGACCGGACAGCACTCCTAGCCTGTGATGAAGCTCGCAATAAGCGAAAGCTAGCTCAGGCAGTATGGTAAACATTGTTTAAAACGTTATCTCAGATAATTGTGTGCGACAGTACAAATAAGTGATGTACTGAGCATTGGATATAAAAATTTAAATATACCTAATAAACTGTAAATAATTAGTAATGTATTAGAAATAAGCATGTCAGGGATTGCAAGCTTGGCTCAGACAAAAATATGAACAGGTGTTTCGACCTGAATCGACGTGCACACACACACAAATGTAACTGAAAGTGTGTACACCAGTATTTTGCTAGTGTGTGTGACGCAGGTCTATGCAGGCGAGTTTACTACCCCAAGATGAATAATTGCATAATTACTGTTTTTCCGTAATTATTCATAAACTATAATTAAGGAGTATTTAATAAATACTGTGTACAAAAAC
Organism: Magicicada septendecula; assembly: GCA_034769895.1. NCBI lineage: Eukaryota > Metazoa > Arthropoda > Insecta > Hemiptera > Cicadidae > Magicicada > Magicicada septendecula. Next base: position 273,469,366 of record CM068369.1, on the reverse strand, counting down.
CACGTGAAAAAGACACACCGTACGAGTGTAGTAGTGAAATAACTGTGTACAAATCGAAAGGGTTAAGTTGCAATGTCCAAAATTACAGTGAACATGTGTAGTGAAAATAGTTATAAGATGAGTATAAGAGTATACTTACAGGACTCTGCAATTCGCAGAAATATAAGAAATAGCGAAATTGACAAGGAGTGGGGGAAATGAACCCAGAGACAGAGACACTGCAGGTGTTGACCAAGACATGGGTATAAATAGGACACACACGCTACAGTTGTTCTTTTTCTTCAATCACCCACAGTGCAGCGGGAGCTTTTACCCGTCCGCACAGAATATTTAATTTTTGTAAATAGTTTCATCCTTCCAGTTACATACAGTTATGTAACTGGATTGTAAAACAAACAATTTTTAAGTAGTAACAAAATTACATAAGAAGATCAACTGACGTCCGAAACAGCACGAGGAGAAGTTCCAGAGAGCGATACGACGCTGGAGCGAGAGAGAGAGTCGACTCTGGACAAGAGAGGAGAGACGCTGGACAAGAGGAGAAGAGCGAGACGACGCTGGACAAGAGAGAGACGACGCTGGACTCTAGAGGAGCGACGCTGGACAAGAGGAGACGACGCTGGACAAGAGGAGACGACGCTGGAGTTCGAGACGAGGACGATTACAGATGGATTCAATGATTGAGTATGATTGACGACAATAAGGTGATAAACAACTTATTTATCTCTTAATCGAACAATTAACTCAAAGACAATTAAAGACATTCTTGTTCTATTTAAAAGTAAGAGCCAATGTTTATTGTAAATATAGAATTAAAATCATAGATGTTATTGAAGTAAGATTAACGTAAACAAGAGCTCAAATTAGTATTGAAATGAAAAGAATGCAAAGCATTTAAGTAAAAATTAGCGTTTCATATAAATCAGTACTGAGAAAAGAAAGATAAATTCAGTAACTATTAATATTTTTGAGTTACATTACAATATATAAAAAGATATTTAAACATTGATATTTTTAAACACACTAATTGACTGAGTAGTCTGGAAATGAGATTTTTTAAATACAATAATTAGTAGAATAGAATATTTAGTCAGTAAGGATGTAAATAGCATAAGCCTTACGTCATAGTAACAAAATAATAACGAATGTTTTAAGCCGAATTAAGTGCCATGTGCACAATTTCATTAGTATCAAATAAATCTGAAATACCGTTACAAGTTACATAGAGTTCTTATTACAGATACACCTGAAACCCAAATTAAATTATATTTATTGTTACATAAATTGTCGCTTCCAACGTGGAGCATCACAAATTTAAATTATATTATATTTGTAATGTTGTATCGTTGCATAAGAAATGGCGTCCAAGATCGTGGGGCTCCGCAAAAACAAATACATTTATATTTGCAGATGTATCGTTACATAAGAAATGTCGCTTCCAACGTGGAGCATCACAAATTTAAATTATACTAAATTTGCGATGTTTATATCGTTGCATAAGAAATGGCGCCCAACGTGGGGCTCCGCAATCACAAATAAATGTCTATTTGCAATTGTATCGTTACATAAGAAATGGCGCCCTGGACGTGTGGCACGACATGCCTAAATTTATGTACAAAAATTTGTTACATAAATTGTAGCCCATGAACGTATGGCCCAATCCCCACCATTTAACTATTAAAATTTTTTATGTAGCTAAATGGTTGCTCTAAAATATAAGAGTGTGTTAAATGAAGAATGTGTTATATGTAACAATTATTTATATTAAACAGTAACTGAATGTAATGTTAATTGTTGTGTAAAAACACAGCTGGCGCCCACAAATAATATTGTTTGCCTATGTAACAGGTGTAACTGTAATGAGTAGTAATAATAACTCTTAATAAAAATAAAGAAATAAATAAATAAGTAGGGAACGGTTATCAATAATAATTGTTAAAGAATAACTACTAAATATTTTAAATAATACTTCAACATGACGGCTCCAGGAAATTTGGACGTAGATGCGTTTCAAATGATGATGCGTGCCTGGATAGACAAAATAAGCACAAAACAAACGGAAAATATAAATGCTAAAATAGACGAATTAAAAGAATCTAATAAGAAACAATTAGAAGAACAAACTGAAAATTTTAGACAAGACACCATAAAAATCGCGAAGAGTCTAGAAGAGTTAAAAATTGATAATCTCCAGTTGAAACAAGACAACATAGAAATAAAACAAAGTATAATTGACGGTAATGCACAGTTAACCGAAAAAATTGTTAATACAAATTTACGTATTGACACGATAGCAGAAAATGTCTGTGAAATAATTAATAAACAAACGGAGATAATATGCGAAGAATTCATACTAGTTGAAAATACGTGTGTAATTACTAACGATAAATATAATAAAGTAATTAACATTAAGGAAGAGAAGCAAATTAAGGTTAATAAAACGTACCTTATTAATAGCGATATCACAAGTGTGAGACACACACACAATAGTAAGTCACACAAGATGACACATGTGAAACACTTAAGACACCACTCTTACGGAGATAAATATCACTGTAGGCCTAACAAGAAACGTAGTAAATTATCTAGACGAAACACTACACAAAATTGTGGTAAATATGACGGTAGGTATAAGCACGAGAAATATAAAGTGAACGATAATTATAACTATAATTATAGTAACTATGGTGAATATTATCATAAAAGACGCACGAAAATAGGTTCAACTGTTTGTATGGGCCGCGAGCAAACTGTTGCGATGGAATGTGACCGTTACGAGAGAAAGAGAGTGAGAATAAAGTTTTCACCCTTTAAACAAGTAGAGCACGCGATACAGGCAGCAACGATTCAACGCAGCGTCGAACAGGTGACTTATACGATCAAAACAAACGTTCACACGGTAAGTACGCACAATAACGAGACAGCGATACAATGGAATGCGGACGTTGTCTACATGGTGAGCACAATGAATTTCCTGTGTACAACAACCAATTGTTATAATAAGAGGGGTGTCAGATCTAACGACACTGCAACTCAGAACTCAAGGCAAATGAAAATAAATAATTATTTTTAAAATGAAAAAAATAATAGTACTATTAATTATTAATAATAAGATAAGAAAGTATAATTAAAAAATGTTATTTATTAAGGATATGATAGCAAATAAAAGGAAATAAGGAATATTATTTTAAAGGGTTAATTAAGAAATGTATTATTAATGGTAAGGAATGATAGTGTAGAGAAATATTTAAGAAAGTAATGGTAAAAGATGTTATTGTTGTTATTAATATGAAGAAAGGGTTAGGAATGGAAAATAATTGCTATAATTGTCAGAACGACTGATCAAACGAACACTTAATGGGGATACAAGGACACAGAAGAAAGCGAGAGTGAAAAGTCAAAAGGGCAGAGACTACTTAGGATTAAAGACTTCGAGAAAAATATCGTTGTTTTCCAAGACAGTTCCTCTGTAACCGATCATGCGACACACTACAAAGCTAAAAGAGTATTCTGTTACGGAAGTGTATTCCAGGAAAGTAGTAGCGATCAGAAAGGTAATGTTAAAGAAATGTAATAAAAGGTAATGAATGTTGATGTATTGTATAAGTAGTGTATTAGATAAAGTAATGTCATGTTAAAAAAAAAGAGTATCGAAAAATAAAGAAGGAGGTAAAGAAGTGTTATGAGTGTCAAACGGCGAAAGGACCGAATTTACACACATACGTAGAAATGAAGAGCATCCAGAAGGAGAACAAGGAAGAGCTAATTCCAGTGGATTTTCTGGGATCACTACCACGATCAAGTCGAGGTGTGAAGCACATATTGGTATGCATCGATGTGTTTTCCAAGGCAGTCCGACTGTACCCAATTATGCGACCCATAACCAAAGTTGTTCTAAAGATACTACTGCAGAAATATATTCCGTCATATGGAAAAATGAAGAAGGTACTCAGTGATCAAGGTGTAAAATTCCAGAGTGAAAAATGGGAGAGGACGTTAAGGGAAAATGGAATACAACCTGTACTCACATCCATAAGACATCCTCAAGGAAACCTTGCTGAGAGAGTTAACAAAGAATTAGGTAAATATTTACGAATATACTGCCATGATCAACACAATAAATGGGCAGAATATTTAACATTTCTTGAAAAAGCCATCAACGAAAATTATAGTGAAGCAACAGGATATACTCCAATGGAATTGGAAGAAGATAAGAAGCCAAACAGATTTTGGACCAAGTATATAAACAAACCTAATAACCAGAATGTACCTGTACCAATAAGTGTGAAAATTGAATACGCAAAGCAACGGATAATAGAAAAAGGTAACAAGAGAGTAGAGAGATTTAATCTAACTCACAAGCTACAACAATTCAACGTGGGAGAAATTACGGCGAAGAAATTCTTCAGACTTTATAATGGACCGTATACGTTAAGACAGCGAGTAGGACAACACACTTTCATCGTATATGATGAGATACAGAAGAAAGAAATTGGTAAATTCCACGCAACGTCATTTAGGAAGTTCTACACATAGAAACAACGAGGTCAATGAAACCAGTCAGATCAGCTGTTTGTTAAAGCCACCCTACTACAAGGTCACGAGCAGTGAGCGTGTGAAGAGGGGAGGTAAGACATTTGTATACACTCCAATTAAGGGTGAAATCACGAATATTATTCTTTATTATTTGTTACATTTTTTTACAATTGTAATAATAATAATAATAATAATAAATTTTAATAAATAAATTTATAAATTTTTTTTTATTACCAAGCAGAGGGATAATGCGACAGTACAAATAAGTGATGTACTGAGAATTGAATATAAAAATTTAAGTATACCTAATAAACTGTAAATAATTAATAATGTATTAGAAATAAGCATGTCAGGGATTGCAAGCTTGGCTCAGACAAAAATATGAACAGGTGTTTCGACCTGAATCGACGTGCACACACACACAAATGTAACTGAAAGTGTGTACACCAGTATTTTGCTAGTGTGTGTGACGCAGGTCTATGCAGGCGAGTTTACTACCCCAAGATGAATAATGCATAATTACTGTTTTTCCGTAATTATTCATAAACTATAATTAAGGAGTAAAATCCAAAAACACAATAAAATGTAATAAAATTTAATAAATACTGTGTACAAAAACCACATGAAAAAGACACACCGTACGAATGTAGTAGTGAAATAACTGTGTACAAATCGAAAGGGTTAAGTTGCAATGTCCAAAATTACAGTGAAAATGTGTAGTGAAAATAGTTATAAGATGAGTATAAGAGTATACTTACAGGACTCTGCAATTCGCAGAAATATAAGAAATAGCGAAATTGACAAGGAGTGGGGGAACTGAACCCAGAGACAGTTTCTGACATGTCGATTTCGTACAACTGCAGGTGTTGACCAAGACATGGGTATAAATAGGACACACACGCTACAGTTGTTCTCTTTCTTCAATCACCCACAGTGCAGCGGGAGCTTCTGCCCGTCCGCACAGAATATTTAATTTTTGTAAATAGTTTCATCCTTCCAGTTACATACAGTTATGTAATTGGATTGTAAAACAAACAATTTTTAAGTAGTAACAAAATTACATAAGAAGATCCACATAAGAAGATCAACTGACGTCCGAAACAGCACGAGGAGAAGTTCCAGAGAGCGATACGACGCTGGAGCGAGAGAGAGAGTCGACTCTGGACAAGAGAGGAGAGACGCTGGACAAGAGGAGAAGAGCGAGGCGACTCTGGACAAGAGAGGAGCGACGCTGGACAAGAGGAGAAGAGCGAGACGACGCTGGACAAGAGAGAGACGACGCTGGACTCTAGAGGAGCGACGCTGGACAAGAGGAGACGACGCTGGAGTTCGAGACGAGGACGATTACAGATGGATCCAATGATTGAGTATGATTGACGACAATAAGGTGATAAACAACTTATTTATCTCTTAATCGAACAATTAACTCATAGCCAATTAAAGACATTCTTGTTCTATTTAAACGTAAGAGCCAATGTTTATTGTAAATATAGAATTAAAATCATAGATGTTATTGAAGTAAGATTAACATAAACAAGAGCTCAAATTAGTATTGAAATGAAAAGAATGCAAAGCATTTAAGTAAAAATTAGCGTTTCATAAAAATCAGTACTGAGAAAAGAAAGATAAATTCAGTAACTATTAATATTTTTGAGTTACATTACAATATATAAAAAGATATTTAAACATTGATATTTTTAAACACACTAATTGACTGCGTAGTCTGGAAATGAGATTTTTTTTTATTACAATAATTAGTAGAATAGAATATTTAGTCAGTAAGGATGTATATAGCATAAGCCTTACGGCATAGTAACAAAATAATAACGAATGTTTTAAGCCGAATTAAGTGCCATGTGCACAATTTTATTAGTATCAAATAAATTTGAAATACCGTTACAAGTTACATAGGGTTCTTATTACAGATACACCTGAAACCCAAATTAAATTATATTTATTTTTACATAAATTGTCGCTTCCAACGTGGAGCATCACAAATTTAAATTATATTATATTTGTAATGTTGTATCGTTGCATAAGAAATGGCGTCCAAGATCGTGGGGCTCCGCAAAAACAAATACATTTATATTTGCAGATGTATCGTTACATAAGAAATGTCGCTTCCAACGTGGAGCATCACAAATTTAAATTATACTAAATTTTCAATGTTTATATCGTTGCATGTGTTTTGCGTAAGAATAGTATTTATTATTTCTTAATATAATATTGAGGAAAACCTGTTGTACAAGAATATTTTACTACATCTTTTCTACCTGTTTAGCAATTTTTATAAACGTGTTATAAATCATATTTTGTTGTATAATCAGAGACATGCATTATATTTTTAATTTAAGGTGCTTCATTTGCGTTTCGTCCTGTGTGCAGATTTAGCAACTTTTACCCAGTAGCTGGTCGCTATATCTTATATGTGTTAATGGTACTTGTAAATCTTTTTTATGACTCCTTTTAAATTCTTTTTTTGTATACAATGTCTTCAGTGGCCTAATCACTGCTATATTTTGTCATTTAAATATGAAAAAACTTACACACTTTCAGCTGAATTCTAATGTAGTTATGTCGACTACCGTTACTTGTACATAATTAATTTTTCAAGGAAATTAATCACAATACAATTATCTCACATTCATCAATTGGGTGTTTTACATAAGATCAGTATATACGAAAAATCGTGACAGATTAATTATTATTGGTATAAAAACAAAATCCAAACACTAAAGCACATTTCTCTTATTGTGTATAGTGGAGTAATTGCATTAGGTAAGAGAATGGACCGGAGTAAAGCCAATCCCAGTACAGCCTATATATTGAAGCAATTACTGAGTAGGGCCTCGCCTGAATTATGCATAGAGCTACAAATCCTGACGGGTAGCAGCGATATTACAACTGCGCCGTTACATCTGCCGTCGGCATTCTATGAAAATTATACACATACGTTATTGTCAGGTTTGATTTACATTCCATTCGTGTTTACCTTTGCCAAGTGGTGTAATTCAATAACGCGGGGACTACACGGACGAACGCCGTTTTATTTCCCACTACACCGGCAGAATCTGATCAGTTTTCACTGAATTGAAAAAAAAAATCGGTGTGAAGATCTCACACAGGACTTGATCGGTCAATGTGTTCGTTTGTCTACGGATTGTCAGAATTGTTTAATGTTGAAAGTATACTAAACGAAATTTCGATGTACGTCCTACTTTTTGTTTACTAATTTGTTGTCGTATACATCTAAAGGATGTGTGTGGAGAGGGGTGTCGCACACGTGTAAAAGGATTCATCCTACATACAGAACCAGGCTATTGATACAGATAAGTATAAGAAGCAGTGGCGTAACTAGAGGCTGCTCCTGGGGGGGGGAGGGGTTGAGACAATTTTCTGGAGGCAGGGACTAGCTTGAAGGTTGAACTATCCATTTTCCTCTCAGTTAGTTCCCTCTTAAATAATTATTTATAACCCTTATTTTATAACTGTCTTGGATTAGGCCTACGTTTAGTATTTACAGAATTCACTGAAATTTTAAATAGCTCTGGGGGGGATTGATCCCCCCGATCCCCCCACAGTTACGCCACTTTGAATTATATTGAAGTATATTTGCAATAAGGAGTAGGCTATGTTAAAAAATTGCCTAACCACAATGAAAGAAATTGAATCTGTTATCACGGGATGCTATAGTTCAGAGAACATTGACAAAGACATAATTTAACAGGTAAGATTAATCATCAAGCCGTTGTTCTCCAACTTATAAAAGATGTATACCCCTACTATAATTATTATCAACATCAAACAGTCTTAAACAAGGACTAGTGTTACTTATCCCTCCTACTCAGTAAGCGGCCTTCTTGGTAAGTAAACATTTTTTTGTTTCTGTTACTTAATAACTTTATTGTTACACTACGTCGGTGTCTATGTAGTATTGATAGATATGATGTAAAATTAATTACATCTGAGGAGAGCATAGATTTTTACAGGTCGAAACGTTATGTGTACATACACGGTGGCCAATGTCCGCAATAATAATATAATCATAATGACATTGAATTGTTTACACGTTTGTGCAAAACGAATAGACCGAACGCAGTAATCGAAATCCACAAAGCTGTTAAGTAAAACTAACTGACTAGCGAAAAGCGAGTAAAAGCTTGTCCGCTGGAGCGTCTGGGTGGCATGTATTCATTCGGGACTGACGTTTTGACAGGTCGGTGTTACAGGGCAGCTGATACTCTGAAAATTCTTTAATCCCTACAGTGTTCCGCGCTACGGGCACCCGCTTCCCGCCCGCGCCGTGTAAAAACAAATCCGACAAATGTTACGACGCGAAACGGCGCAAAAAGTGCGATTCGAGAAAATTTGAAATTCGTCGTGTTTGCGCGCGCGTGCCTTCGGGATATCGTACGAGCAGGAAGGGCGTGATGGATGTGTCTGGTTTGATGGATGTGCTTGCTGCGGAGTACGTTTGCCAGCGTGTAACATCGGGATTCATTAAGCACGCGAAACTAAGACGCTGCGTAGAGGTTGCGATTGAATTTACTTACAGGATAGTCGAAGAGGTTTCTTTATTTTACCATCTGGGTTTGACTTTTAACATGCTGGAAACAAACAGTTTATAATTTATAAAATACATATGGTGATATAAAAGTTAAAATGAATTATAACAATTATCTTTGATGTTTTTATATTCACCATTTTTAAGCACAATTACCTGTAAATAAATATGTTTTTAAAACATATATAGCTATATACATGTTCTATCCGTAATTACAATTACACATTAAAGAAAATGTTGAAGAATTCTCAATCAGAGATTAAGAATGGTTACAGATGCATTACTTCTTGAAGAGTAAATGGGTTTTAGAAAGGGTGGGTTGACTATGCATGCATAGTTTGTATTACGGCAGATAATATAGAAAAGGTGGGAGTATAACCAGGAAACGCATACCGCTTTTTTTATCTGGAAAAAGCATTTGATAATGTAGACCATTAAAAGTTATGGAATATTATGGATACAGGAGAATATCCACAGCATTTAATAAATTCATTTAAGATCCTTTATAAAAGTACATCTGTACTCCTGGATCTGAATGGTAGACTCTCAGGTGACATTCCAATAAATAAAGGAGTTAGGCAGGGATGCTGTGTTTCCCCAACCTTTTTTAATATAGTATACATTAACGACATGTTGAGAGCATGGAAATCCAGAGGGACTTCGGGAACACAGCTTAACCAATCAATTTGTATGGGTTCCCTGCTATATGCGGATGACATATTTCTTATTGAAGAAAATGAGGATGATTTGTAAAAAGCTATGTTTCGATTACAAGAAGTGGCAAGAGAGTACTCTATGACAATTTCAGTAAGAAAGACCGAAACCATGACCTTTAAAAGTAAATATCCAGTGAGGACTAAGTTGTTATAAACAACAGCACTTTAGAACAAGTGAGCTGTTTCAAATATCTCGGCTCGGTAATCTATGAATCTGAATATGATATAAGAGAGAATATAAATAAATTTAGGAATATTTGTGGTACGATTCATAGAAATCTTAGAAATAAAACAAGACACAGCACAAGGATTCAATTTTATAAGACAATTGCAATGCCCACGTTGATTTATACAAGTGAGGCGTGGGTCATGACAAAAAAGGAAAGCGGCAAGATTCAGAGTACTTTATTCAGAGTATTCGAAATACTTTAAATTATACATTGCAAGATAGAATAAGGAATTAAGATATCAGAGCAGAACTCGAAGTAAAGGACATAAATGAAATTATTGCAACTTACAGAAGACAATGGTGGGATCATCTGCAAAGGATAACCGAGGATCGATCACCAAAAGCGGCACTGAACTATAAAGCCATTGGTAGAAGAGACGTGGGTCGTCCAAGGATGAGATGGGTGCCGGAATAGGTTTATATAACCTAATCCTCGAAGAGGAGAAGAAGAAGAAAATGTTGACTTCAGGTACAACTAGGCCTACCTATTATTGCAATCAAGAATAATGCTAATGTTACTAGGCTTCGACAGAATAATACTGCTCAAGTTCGGAGTAAGGGAAGCAAACAAAAATTCAACTTTCCTAATTATTTTCATCAAATACAATCATTTAATTTTATAAAATTGTTCTCATAACTTTGAAACACTTAAAGAAATGTTCAAATTCTTTCGGTACGCGAAAACGAACGAACACCCTTGTTTCATAATTTTATTTGAAATGAAAAAAATCTAAAAGTGAGACAAACTTTTTAAAACTCCAATAAAACAAATTAAATGGCGTGGGACGAAAACCGGCGTCGACAACGAAAGAAACAGCGATAAGTTGTGTACAAAAAAAAGTAAAACTTTTCTTATTTGCGCAAAAATATTTTTCCACCGAATAAACACGAATTCTGGGTACAGCCGTTTTACTTAGCGTCAACTTTGTGAAAATGTTTGGCAAAACGGTACGACGGTAGGTAATTAGCTCGGAAGTTTTGTTGGAGCAGAGGCGCGTGGGATTCGCCAACATCTGTGTACGCACACGAATACAATAACGCTACTTTTACTGTCCGTATACGACACAATCCCTAAAGAGTAAGGGAAAAACAATAGCGAACGTTATGCCACGACATTACAGGAAATAATGGCTTCGCTTTCACGAAGTTATCGTACTCATGTTCCACACACTCTAGAGATGTAACTGCCGCGAACATTGGGCCTATTTTCAGTTAATAATAGTTCTGTCAGTTAATAACGGATAAGGACATGACAAGAACTACTCGCTGGCTAAAGTCTACGTCTAGCCTTCTGTGCATCAACGTTTGTGTTTGTGCTTCTTCAAATTTGTACACATTTTACAATAATATTTTATTTATTGGTTTCTACAGTGAAAGTAGGGCACTACTTACAAATTTAAACTGTAACTACATACGCAAACATGTACTTTCTTTAACATTTAACAACGAAATAAGAAAACAGAAGAATAGGTCGGGATGTGTAATAAAAATTTTACAATTTCTCCATGTCGTACAGCATTTTTTAAAACCTGATCGTCAGTATATTACGATAAGTGCCTGATCATCTGCCCAGCAAATCTCGATCGATAAGCGACAAGATAAGTATTGATTATAGTCGGTCAAGATAAAAATAAAGAAGATAATCCAAGGAGGGAAAGAGTATGTGTGTGTGTGAGAGAGAGAGAGAGAGAGAGAGAGAGAGAGAGAGAGAGAGAGAGGAGAGAGAGAGAGAGAGAGAGAGAGAGAGAGAGAGAGAGAGAGAGAGAGAGAGAGAGCAGTGAACGTGGTTTATTCAGGTTACTAGTCACTCCGTAAGTGCAGTTGACCCGGAAATGGCGATTCTCCTGTTTGTCTTCTGGATTTTTAGTAGATTACCTACTGACGAGGTTCTAAGGAGAGGGAGTGAAAAAAGATGTTGATTGGATCCATTGTGGAAAGGAGAAGTAATATGGTCGATCACCTGCTACGCTATTCAAACTGGTTCTCCACCCTGATCGAGGGGCGTAGGGGGAGGGGAAGGTTGTCGTATATACTGTTGTGTGTAGTTTAATGTGGTCGCAGGAGTACATGGATGGGGTTGAAGAAGGAAGGAGGTATGTTGTGATCAAGAGACTATTCACGGAAACGAAGAAATTGCAAGCCCACTAATATCTGGTTTGCGGAGAAGAAGGAGAAGGAGGAGGAGAAGAAGAAGAAGCAAAAGCAGAAGAAGAAGAAGAAGAAGAAGAAGAAGATGATGATGAAGTAGATGATGATGATAAAACTACCTTGGAAAAACAGAAGAGGAAACTGGGACAGATGAAATACGTAGACGAACAGAAACGTAAGAAAACGTGTTTGAACTAATGTGCAAGTAATGTCGTTTCGGGAAGACGTTACTGTAGATTAGAATAGAATGTAGAGAAGTAGAAAGGGTGTCACTGGAAACTGGAAGGCGTAGACAAACGTTGAATAATTAGAGAAGAAATGTTACTGGAAACGTAAAGAGAAAAATTTACAGGCATTGCACAAATGCAATGCACAGAGAAGGGCATTGAAAATGCTTGAATAAATCTAAAAAATATATATGTTTATGTTCATTTACCAATCAATGAATTCATTCTTCATTCACGAATCAACGAATGGATTCTTCATTTACCAATGTACAGATTATAAGTTAAATGTAGTCGCATTCATAAGCGAAGTTTTATATGTGTACTAAGTTACTGACAACAAAGAAGTAGTTTCTATGGAAACTCACCGGTTTCCATTTTCGATCACGCACCAGCGGTCGTTTTCAAATGTGCGACACGTCCTTATAAACATTTTCAATGTTAAAACCCGAGTATAGAGTTGAATGACAACAGAATTCTCTAACAAACGGGACAGAGCACGCAATCCAACATCACGATACTCAATAAGTTTTGTAAATTCGTATGGAACGTCAGTACTTATTAATATACAAAAAATGTGTAAACGTACTGGTTTATGAAATTATGTATTCATCATCTTTCTTCAAGCAATAGACCCTCGGTTTGTTGGTCTAGCACTGGTATAGCTTACACCCCACAGGTGTAGAGGCTGTAAGGTAATATTTATTGCTGTAGGTATTAACTGGGACACCTGAGCTTTGGAATAAAGACTTAAGTGTAAGATACTTTGTCAGGATAAAATATTGAAAGTTTCATACCTGCAACGTATTACCGTGGCAATGGCTCCACAGCACTGTGGTGTTATTCACGGAGACCGTGTCAGTAAAAGTTCAAGTCCTTCAGAGACTGAAGATGACCTCCAATGGCGAGTTTGAAACATTCGGAATTAACAGCATAAGACTACGGCCTGATAGCCCGGACCCGGAAAGTGGTTTTAATAATAATTCCGACGCCGGCCGTAAAAGTTTTAACTGTAGAATAATCCATTAGTTAAAACGTTATATTATAAGGAGGAAAATATGTATAAAAAAGTAGTAACCATTAATATAACCATTAATGGTCAACGTCTTACAGGTGGTAACACAAACAAAGCTGTAAATAATAAATTAGTGTCCATCCTGTACGGGGGGAAATAAAAATGTTACTACCGAGTGTATTAAAGAAAAATATATGACTACTTCAGTTCCTAACGCAGCTTTCTCGCTGCATAAAATCATTTATTTACGTTTTAGAAGTAATAACGCCTTTTATGCGGTTCTTATCGTGGCGGGTAGCCTGTTAAATTTTAATAAGAGAAACGGCGCGATAAAAATTAAATTGATCGCGACTTTCTGTGGCTAGCTAGAAATTTTTTACTGAATAAACAATGAAATGCAGACGTTGTAAAATATTAAAAGTGCCGGTACCAAGTTACGTCAGAAGCTAGCTCATTACGGATAAATGATGGGCACGCAGTCGGAACGAGCGAAATCCGATTACCAGTTCGTAGTGAATTTATGATGAACAATATGAATGAAGAACGAAGAAATAAAAAGCGTACTGACTGAAATTGTAGCCACAGCGGGTCACAGGATCCAAGACCGTTGGCTATATATGCGTCATTCAATAACACTGATATTCTTACTTTATTACGACGATTAAATTCAAAAGAAAAATAATTGTGTTAACAGATGGATATGGTTTTTTCGATAAATAAAGTCTACAATCCACTCCTTCGGTAGGCTGCCGGTACAAACGATACTACACAACTGCGTGAACGAACATGTAGTAGTTGGTGTACAATCATCTCAGTATTGTTTAAGCAGGCTAATCAACAATTTCTGGACTGTACCTATACACATTGGCGAAAGCAAGAGCTGCTCCTAGGAACGGAGGATTAGGCTAGCTTGATAGGTTTGACCCCCCCCCTAATTTTGATCAGGAGAAATAAGAAATTCAGGATTCTTCCCGTATAATTTTAGATAGGCCTAAATTTTGCATATTACTTGCGTCTCAAAATTTTCGAGTAAACAAACGTGATGTATAAAGTTGGAGAAAAATATGGAAAAGCGTTGATTTCAAAATACTTTATCTTATTTAACTTTTATTGAAATTGAAGATAATAAATTTCATGTTAGTAGGAATCGTGTTATTTCTATATTTGTATTCTAAATACTTTTTTTTAAATGAGTCTTTTTGAAGATACTCGAAAAACTCAGTTTTATTACCACTTTCATTTAAGGACGTTGTCCTAAGAATGTTTTCAGCAACTTACAGTTTGTGTTGCAAGACCTTATTCTTTAAGTCAAATGCGACAATAAAATATTCTCATTTTTGAAGTTAACGGCTGTGTCTTTGTTTTATAATGTGCGAGTAATTGTTTTTCTAATGCTACAAATACGTATGTTATTTACCAGATGTTGAGCGATTGTCACTATTAAGAAAACTCTAACTTTATTTTATAATTTAATGAATTTCAGCCAGAGCTGGAGCTTGCATGCGCTCCGTACTCGTCCACGTCAAAAAAGATGATACCGATTATTTCAAATCGTTCATGAAAACTTTCAAAAGAACAATTTGTATATCCTACGGTAGCGCTCTCTCTCTCTCTCTCTCTCTCTCTCTCTCTCTCTCTCTCTCTCTCTCTCTCTCTCTCTCTCTCTCTCTCTCTCTGCACGTGTGATGATAAGGCTTGGTTTACTGACTTCCTTACTCAGTCGTTTTGCTCAGTTTCTCATTACATCAAAAATATATAATATCATTATTACTAGATTAATACAATACAATTACGATGTAATATTAAACAATAGGTGTTGGACACAACAGAACGATTTTCTGTACGTATGATGTAGTCATACGATACAAAGTTTGATATAGCCTACTATTTAATGTTATATAAATTTTACGAGTTTATCTCTGTCTTTACATTGCGGTTTTTGCGGAATAACAAACTCTATAAACACTGTTGAAATATGGTACGTCTATACTTGTATTAACTAAGTACAAATAAAAAAAAGTAATTTTTATACATTGAAAGGTATATGAAAGTCAGCTTTTTAACAGACAAAGAAATAACAACAGGATTTGGAAACTACAGTTACGTATCATGCCAATAATATATATCAAGGCCACAAAAAAACTAAGGGTTTAACAAAGGGGCGCACAGTCAACATAACAACATACGGTGAATGTCAGTGTGCATCTGAAGAATCTTACAAAGGTAAATTACAAAGATAATTACAAAGATAAAAAAGACAGACATAGATAGAGAAGGGTGCAGTGTGTTACATACCCCTTGTCGTTAGTGCGTGCAGTGTTGGTCATAGCCAGTGCTTTGTAGCGGGCTTGCTCATCCGTGGGTAGAACAATGTCTACTGACCGAGATCGGAGGGAAGCTGGACCCAGGGGTGGCGGCTCCAACAGCAGCTGGGTGGTGGACACTGGCACCGGTTCGATCTCTTCGGCTTTGCCTCCCGAGGGTGACTTGTTGGTGAAACACGAGTCCACGGAAGCCGCCCGATCACGTTTAAGTTCGGGAACCGTGAGGAACACTTCATTGACGATCAAGTTGTTGCTATCGGGACCGCTTTCTAACACGGATTCATTGAATATAAAGGCTTCTTGTCGCTCTAATTTGGGAGAGGTTATCGATCTTCTTCTTGTCGACGGACTGGGTTCTTCTTGTGGAGGCGGGGAATCGGGTGCTCCCGGAGGATTTGGTGAAAGGGTAACGGTAATACAGCACTGCGGAGTCGTGGGGGTGGACAAATCTTCATCGTCTTCGTCATCGTCATCACGGTCGGAATCGCTATCCACGTCTTCACTGGTCGATGTGTCACTGTAACTGAACGATCTCGGATTGACCGACTCTTCACCAGGAGGTGTTTTAAGCCTGGTGTATTCTTCCATGAACACGCAGTGAACGCAGTACGCCTGCGGCTTGTCGGTGGACGATCGTCTTCTGGGAAACCGTCGCGCTGGAACTTCGAGAAACATGCCGGGATCGTCCGGGGCCGCGTTTCCTCCAGAGTCGAAACTCTTTGACCTCTGGCTGTGGCTGGGAACAGTGAGGAAACTAGAGGACTCGGAGGACTGGTGTTGAAGCGCGCGTTTGGCTTCCAGTTGGATTTCGTCAAAGGAAGCCGAACGCACTTGCTTTGGCACTTCCAAACTGCTTTGGGTTTTCATCTCAGCTCCAGTCGGCGTGCGCGACCTCTTGAATGTTGTCCTCAATCTCTGCATGCTCTGTCAGTCCCCGCCCTCGCCACCGCCCGCCATTCATAAAAGGGACACTGCAAGGAACCAATTTCATGACACCATTAACAAGTACAGACATCAAACTTAAGACAAACCTATCAAACTATGCATAAGCTTCCATGTACAATTTTTCGTTTGTTTACATACACATTACTGATAAAATATTAATTAAACATTCTCTAAACCACTAATTTTACAATATATATATATACATAATTAAAGAACTAATGATATGGGAAACTATTATTTACACCTCTAAGTCTTTGCTAATTCTAGTTTAAAGTAGAATATCTTACTCTGTAAGAAAATAATATTAAAAATATTTTT
Organism: Magicicada septendecula; assembly: GCA_034769895.1. NCBI lineage: Eukaryota > Metazoa > Arthropoda > Insecta > Hemiptera > Cicadidae > Magicicada > Magicicada septendecula. The sequence continues at coordinate 273,452,347 of CM068369.1, read as the reverse complement.
TTAATCAGTCTTTATATTAAATTATTAAGCAGTAAAATCTAATATGTTAAATATGTATGTAATATGTTAAATATGTGTAATATGTTATCTAATATGTTAAATAACTATGTCATCAGCAAATAATCACCGCTAAACTATGATTATAAGTAGGCCTACTTCTAGTAGTTAAATTAGGATTGTTATTGCTAACAATACTATGCAGTAGTAAATAATTCCTCAGTATACGTACGTTAATAATAAATGAAATAAATTGTCATTTTATTATACTGCTGCGGCTAGGACATATGTGGCTACGTGACTGTTTGCACGTACAGTATTACGTAACGAGATGCCCCTTCTAGGCGTTGCTCGATTATTCTACTGGCATCCAGACTTGCTGTGCCACTTCTAAGCGACACATCCACGTTACAAATACTGGATACAGAAAAGGAGTTTTCCGGTTTTAGACAAACGATATTACACTGCGGTTTGGAGTGATTGTTATTGTGACTTGCGGTTAGGTATTCTTTTATTTAGTACGAATCTGTAATAAGGTGATATTTGTTGTTCTACTGTAATTAAAGTTGTGACTTCATCTGTCAGTTATTCTGTTTCCACTGTACAACACAACGATCCGTGCGACCATCGTAACAATAGTTTTAGTGTACCGGTAGGCCCTGCTTATTATTGCAGTCTATGTATGTACAGATGTGCTGTTAGCAGATAGCTTACCATAGGCTAATGTTTGTGACCTCCAATTTTTATTGAACACCCTCCGAAAAGAAATTCTGCATACGCGGATGGCCTATGTCTTAATCTCGTATGGCTCCCGCAAAACTTATTCAATTAAATTCGACTAGTTAGAACCATTTCCATTTGAAAAAACGCATACTGTATATATCTAACTCTCACTGCTCGGTAAACAGTACATCCAGGTCAGATGTTTTTTGTGTATGAAAGATAGATAGATAGATAGATAGAAAGATAGAGGAGAGAGAGAGAGAGAGAGAGAGTGAGAGAGAGAGAGGGGGAAGGGAGAGAGAGAGCTCAATTATTCACAGCGGTCCGGTCACATTTATATATTTCATAGACGTGGTGGGCTGTGTTATTTCATTGATATAGCTACGCTGAGTGAAAACAAAGCAGAGACACAGACTCACGGCCGGTACCGCAGGACAGGTATGAATTAAACACAACGAACCCTCACCAAATTTTAATAAAATATAACAAAAACAAACAGCTTGTACACAACAGCGTTGGCTTCGGGATACTAGTCGAGCGACTGACTTTTATCATAGCCGTACGCACATAATGTGGGTAGGACGAGTATATAGGTATACATCTCACGCATATTGTAGTGCGACTGTGCGCCCTCTCGTGACGGAAGCAGAACTTTGTACCAGACAAATCGTATGTTTGGCCGCTTATTTATCTTTTTACCTGATGTAACATTTGTAACATGAAATAGTGTCACAAGTCAATATAACTTCGTGTCTCCAATAAACATAATTATTAAATCAAAATCCTGACTACGGCAAAGACCTGCTTCAGAAATCCAGTGTTGGATATCATCTTCACTCCTGCACTCTTCAGTATTAAGCCATGCGCCTCAACCAACTTGTCTTTCCAGGCTGTCCGGCTGTCTCATTTGTGGTCTTCTATTTTCTTTTGCTATCCCCACAGTGTCCGTATTTTATGTTATAAAAATATAGTTTTATTCTATATTTTGTTCTGGTAAAGTTTCACTTTCGTTTTTCTACCTGAATTGAAACGTCTTTTGCTTTTGTTATGTATTCCTCTTTTCTCCTATAAATTTATGTTTATTATTTACCTTTCCATTGAACTTTGCGTGTTTGTGTTTTGCCAACTTCTACCTTCTGGTCTCGGGGCTATGTGCAAGCACCGGAAGAAAGCGTTGGTCACGTAGGCCTACTTCAGTTTTTAAACTGGGAATATTTCTTATTTTCAAGATGCATAGAATTTTCCCAGTGCTGTTAAGAAAACAACGAGAATACATTTCTTTGAAAACACAATTAAATATTGCCATAAAAACAGCAACATTTATGAAGAACAACAACACAATAATTGTTAGACATTAAAAAATCTGAATAATTAAAAAAAGAGAATTACAATGGGATACAAGTAAATTAGAATGTTTTATTTCAGATTTCAACAATATGTGTCTGAGATATCGTACATTCAATGTACTAATACTATCCAAACGATCTGAATGACACTTTGGTTGACTAATTGATCTGTTGGATCTGCCTATAGTTCATGTTCTCTGGGTCTATGAAAGAGGATTTGTTTTGTCCTCCATTCTCGACAGGTGGACCTTCCACTTTTCTTTATACACTTTGTCCTTTATGTTGAGATTATAAATACCAAGGTTCCCCTGATTGTTTCGTTCCAATCTATCACTTCTTGTTATGCCCAAAACAAACTTCAGAAACGTTATCTCAGCTGGCTGGGCTCTACTACAAGTTCTAATATTTAGAGTTCTAATATAGCCCTCACGGCACAGCCATAACGTTATTAAAATTTATCAAAATAAAAAACTTATTTGTCAAAATCCGTCAAGCGGATAAGGAAACGCATTATTACTGATAAACCTAAAAAGAATCAGCGTTGTAAACTCGGCAGAGACGAAATTTCTAAGGACGGTAAAAAGCTGGACGCGACCACATCCACAATACAGATATAAAGCAAGGCACTGGAGGAGTGGCGTAACTTGGAGCTGCTTCTATGGGGGGGATGACAAGTTCAAGGTTGGACACCCCCGAAATTTGTATCAAACCAAATGAGAAATTCATGATTCTACCCATATAATTTTATAAATATAATTTATAAATTCTCTGCGTCTCAGAGTTATTGAGTAAACCATCGTGAAGTATACAATATGGAAAAACGCTGATTTAAAAATATTCTATGTTAATTAATGGTTACACACGTTAAAGGTAATACTCCATGTTATTAAAATCACTTTAATTCTAAATTTGTGCTCCTAATAAATCTTGTGAAAATGAGCCTTTCAGAAGATATTTTGAAAACTTCGGTTCTATTATTCTATTACCCCTTTGCAACTTGAATTTTGTGTTATAAATATGCTATTTTTTTATATAAAATTCAGCAGTAAATTCTTCTTATTTTCCCGAATTAAAGCCAAGAAACAGCTAGTTTACTTGTGCAAAGACGACGGTTCAACCAATAATAGTCATAAGAGACTAGAGGAATCAGGACGCCGACAACTCTGTAAAGAAGAAGTGTGTCTTGATCGGAAAGATAAGGGTAGGCCCTATAGATTAATAGGCTCTGCCTTCGTTTTCTAGGGCGTGCATGATTGTTGTTTTACAACTGCAAATACGTATTTGCCAAACGTTGAGTGATTGTCATCATTAAGAAAACTTCAACTTTTTTTTTATTAATTTACAAATTCCTTTTATATCAACAATTACTTACAACCCTCATTTTAACACTCGCCACTGGCTTAGTGTTAGGCCTACGTTAAAAGATTATAGAATTGTGCTGGCATTTGTTATAACTCTGTGGGGGGGATTAATCCCCATCCCCCCTGTAGTTATGCCACTGCATTGGAGTATTTGCTGTTGCAGAGGAGATTACAAAATAACGACAACATACTGTATGTCCTGAACGGAGAGTGTCAGAATACCAAAAAGTGGCTGTGCAGTACAATCCAAAGAGAAAGGCACATACGACATCCAAGAAAGAGGTGGAGTAAGAACAGTCGAAACGCTTAATTTATACGAACGCCGGCGACGACCCCAAAAAAGAATAGTTTTGAAAAATTTAGTCAACCTATGAGTAATTAGTTAATTTTTGCACTCAAGACCACTCGCGAGATTAAGAGAACTCGAGTGATATCACCTTCGAAGGGAATTTTTTTTATAACTTTTAACTTTTTTCTGCCGACAGCATTTTCTTGTTGTTCTCGCAAGGCACCGTAGGCCAATCGCGCGTGACACTTGAAACGATGGGAAGTATCGCTGTAGGGAGGAACACGCGAGCGTACATTACACCCCATCACGTTTGCCTCCTCCTCGTGCGGTGGGGGTAAAAAGTATAGCGATCTCTCGTGACGGAAACAGAACACATTTCCTTTGTACCGTCAGGCAATCTGTATTACGCTAAACGTCGCCTTCAACCGTTTATTTTTTTATACCTTGATGTTGTGTTTCTAAAAAGTAAAGAATGATCCTACAAAAAGCTTGTTTGTATACTTGCTGCCTCGTGGTGCTACGAATAATAACTTTGGAGCGTAATTAGCCAAGACGGAATATGCGATAATGATAGTCACTAAAGAATAAATAACTATATGAGAACTGAACTCTTCTTCTTCGGTTTTCAATAATAAGAATGAATTTTAAAGTTGTGTCGCTTAAAATGATTGTTCAACCAATCACAACGTATGCATCCGACTGCTGGCAAATGACAATAAGTTATAAAGGAAGAATTACAGCGGTTCGAATTGGATTATTTTAGAAGTTGTTGTAGAGAATCGCCCCTGCATCACGTAAAGAGTAAGACGGGCGAATGCCAAGGAAAGTATTAATGAAACAATTGAGCAGCATAGATTAATACAATACGGGGACGTATGGGAGACAGGAACAGACGGTCTAAAAGGATATATATTATATATTGGCGGGGATCCCACAGCTACTGCCGCATCCCGCATCTCAGTTTCCATATCAACTTATTCTGTGTATCTTCATTATTCAGATTCTTTTCTTCCATGCTCCTTTCGATCCCCTCTATCCATTTTAATCTAGGTCTGCCTCTTTTTCTTCTGTTGCTAGATCTGTATTTGACCACACTCACCGGTATTCTTTCTTCACGCATTCTCATTAGGTGTCCATACCATGTGAAAGCTGTTTACGTTTTATATCTTCTATTACAGTTTCTTTTCTATTTATTCTTTCCCTTATTACGTCATTCCTTACACGTTCCAGACGAGAAACTCTGGAATCTCGTCTAAGATAGTCCATTTCTACAGCTTCAATCTTCCTGCGGTCTAAAAGGATACTTGAATTAATATCTTCCGGCAAATCGCAGTAGGAAAGGTAGATCTTGTAGAAAGAAAAAATGGTGTAGGAGAAGATACGAAGAGCAGAAATTTGAAAGATGACTGGAAAAAGTGAGATTATAAATGGTGGCTGAGACGCGGTGAGTGTCGTAGGCCAGGTTCCCCGCAAGGCTAGTACACACGCACACGCATGTAACATTTGACTTTTTATTGCGTTTCACAGATTAATAAGTATATATTTTTTTTATACTAAATTCGATGCGAGTATTTGTTTTTAATTTTTAATTACTATTTCTGTAAGCCACTTTGTCCAACATCGTTAGAGTTTAACATTTTACTTACATTATAATTAATACTTTATTTTTTAATCGAATTTTTCATCGTGTTGCTATGTATAATTTTATTCAGCTGTTTTTATACTTTGATCTAGATACGTAATACTAAATAACCTCATTTATATAAATAAATAATTACGACTATGATAATAATTTTAGTTACATAAGTATTGTAAGTAATTATACTACATACATATGTGTCAGATGTGTGTGTGTGTGTGTGTGTGTGTGTGTGTGTGTGTGTGTGTGTGTGTGTGTGTGTGTGTGTGTGTGTGTGTGTGTGTGTGTGTGTGTGTGTGTGTGTGTGTGTGTGTGTGTGTGTGTGTGTGTGTGTGTGTGTGTGTGTGTGTGTGTGTGTGTGTGTGTGTGTGTGTGTGTGTGTGTGTGTGTGTGTGTGTGTGTGTGTGAATACGTTATTATAAAGGTACATATTTTTTAACAACACTGTTCAACACGTATCTTATTATAAAGATAAAATAATTAATCTTTTAAGTAATACTTCTATTAGCAATGTAGTGTAGTCACACTCACACTCACATATTGGTGTTACAACTACCAATCGACTGCATTATATGCACAAGCTTACAAGTCTCCATTTATCACGCCCTAACGATAATAAAATGCTTTTAAACTAGGACTAACACAAAATTTTCCTTGTAGTGTAGGGTCTACCGTTATGAATAAGTGAGCATATTTTGTAAAAACTTTCGTTTTTTTTTCTATTTTGCACTAAATCTGAGAGCAGCAGTGGGTTCACCTCGAAAACGACCGTCAATTCCGAAGAGTTCAGGGTACCCCATAAAAATGATATTAACAGTCGGCAACAGAAATATCCGACAACGTATTGCAATGTCATTAAATGGTACAGTGGTGTAGTGGAACCAATAAATCCATTTACGGACAGAACTGAGCATCCGTTGTATACATAACGTTCCACTTTAATTAAGAGAGAAAATGTAATCTGAAGTTAGAACCGTTTGTTGTTAGGTTTAATGTGTTGTGTGCAATTTATAATAAAACAGAAAACTGTTTTGATATTTATTATAATTTTGAAACTATCCATTTAACAACAAATTATTAAATAAAGCTACTACTATCTATCGCCAGACCGTCCAAATCAGTAAAAGTAGCTACATAGTAGCCAACGATATAGCTGTATCATACGGTCAATAACTGAACTCGATGGATGGTCAGGCGTGGGTATAACGGATAAATCTATCAAGGGCAGGGTATTGAGTATGTTATATTAAATTTTATGGAGTAGAAATATTATCAATAAAAACAAGACTATGTTCTGTTAAACCACTGGTGAATGTGTAAGGAGCCAACGATTCGGCGACGAACGTACAGAATCAAAAGAGTCAGCCAGTGCCGGAAATGGGTTATTGGGGAAAAAGGGCAAGGAGGTACAGGGCAAAAAGAATAGGGAATAACGCAATCAGGAGCATTACGAAGCAGATGGCACTGTTATGAAAGAAAGTATATAACAAAAGCGATTTGGCAGCGCATATGGATAGTACGCTCATGTTAGAAAGATACACTCCCTATAGGAGTGCCAAAACGGGAAAACGAGGACCAGATATAAGAATGCAGAGAGGAAAACACAGGCAAAATTGGACTGACTATGCACAGTATACGATAAACAAATACGTGAATATTGTAAACCAGAGGGCGTTGGAAACAGATACAAGTGGCGAAAGGCAATCGCATAAGGGAGTTTTGTATTGATCAGTTTTATACTTTTGAAAATACGTGTGCACGTTTAGTACATAGTGTAATGTGTTTTAACGGATTGATTATGTTTAAATATGTAAGTTATATGTATATAATTGAATTATTGAAGTTTTGGAGAGAATAAATCTTTAACACTTGGGAAAATTCACAATTAAAGAAAATATTAATGCCAGCATCAGTGTAATTCCATTAACATAATTTTCCCCCATTACGATAATGGGTCTCCAAATTCGGACGCTGAATTATTATCTTCTAAACAAGTTTTTACTGTAAAATAGAGGCAATAAAAATACATTTACTACTATGTGAATTTTATGTGTGTAGTATAAGCAGAGGATGTTAATTTTGAGAGGTGATTTTTTTCACAATAATTACACTTTATCGGTTTTGGAAGCGCTTTCGTAAACATCGTTAGCTTCGGTTCTTATTTACATTTCAGGGTGAACTGCACTTAAAGGTATGAACAATGTTGGATAACAGGTTATGGTAGTGTTGTTAAAATGATTTACTTCCGGCTGTTTGGCCGTGGTCCAAAGATGTTCATATCAACAAACGTTTCAAACCGGGCCTTCGCCGGCCATCTTCAGTGCTAACAATGAGCTAACAAACACTAACGCGGATGTCAGGTTAGTGATAAGCCTTTGCTACAGTATTGTGGTCATCCTGGTATTGTTTTCCTAGGTGTACCACGTGGTATCACCTGTTGCGTGTTCGTGAGTCCTGCCACATTAAACGGGTGTCGCGGTCCTAGTAGTTATTTCCGTCTCCTTAATGCGAAGTACATGCACAGTAACTTTATCAACAAGACTAAGATTGAAAATACCCTACAATTTAATTGCAGTTTCAAGCATTTTCGTGTGTAGACAAATGTCTGAAGTGCTACATATTGAGTTTTAAGCAAAACTCGGTGGGATAGAAATAAAATTATACTAAGTTTTGGCAGTTCGTAACGTTATTAAACTTGACAAACGAGCATTAACAGAACTCAAGCAGTGAATGTTAGAACTCAAACAGCGTTTGTTAGAACACGATTCTAGTAAGCTTGTCGGTTATGGCTTATCAGAGCGTAAAAAGTGGGCTATTCGGAAGAATTAAAAGTATCTTCAAAAGAGGATATAGGCTGATTATAAAACGTGTTATATAAATATTTGGACATGACGGATGATAACTGAATTCTCAAGCGATGCACCTCAAGATTTAGTGCACCTTCGTATACACACTGTCAGGAAGAAAAGATATAGTTAAACCTCTGTTACAGGAAACCTCATTACCAAACCGTTTAACCACACGGCAGCTGGTTTTTAAAAGTACAGCATAGTAGGCGCATTCGTCCAGTTTTAGGAAGAAAAAAATTCTATTTATACTAAAAACTCAATAACAGTTAAAATTGTTTAATAATAATACAAAAATTACCGCTTTCGATTAGTGTAATGGAATCAAGGTAAAAGTATTCTTCTGTCACTAATTAGGGCGAGAGTAATTCAACTAAAATTTTACGCTTTTCTAAAAGAACTTTTTTCAGATAGCTTTATGCTTCGTTGAACAAAGTGATGAAGCCAAGCCTTGAGATGTCCTAATAAAACACTGGCGAGATTATGCCGCAAGAAAAAACGTTGTGAAAAGGAAGTTAAAAAAATATATATAAAAAACGATAGTAGTAGTGAACTTCAGAATTTTCGTAATGATTTTGTAAACATTTATTACAATTTAAATAACATTTTTAGAATAGTTTATATTTTAAATAATGTCTTAAAAATTTAAAGCTTCATACCGCTATTTATTTATTAATTAAATTTTTGGTTAACCGAAACAAACTATCCTCGTTTACTCCCGGTTAATGAAACTTTACTGTATTGGACGAATTCGAAAGAAAGAACTGATTAGTTCGTGAGGCCGCAACAGACTTTTGGCTTAAACTTTAAGCTGGTTATTGTTATTATTTTCTTACGCAAGCACAAAAGTTATAGCGTTGTTTTTCTCACTAGGTTTCACGATATCATACAATTTTTAAGACAACACAATATGTTAAAATATTTAAAATATCTGATTTTCGGCTAGTATTAATGTTACTGTCAAAATGTTAGAAAACCTTTACATTTGAAGCATACTTATAGGTACATATTACTGTTGTGCTGCTATAAGAGACAAATGGAACTTCAATAGCCTGTTTACACACACACACACGCGCGCGCGCGCACACACACGTAGGCCTATATGACAAATTAAACAAAATAATGTATAACGAACAGCAAAATCGTTGAAATATTAAATATTCAGGCTATTTTTTTCCTGTTCGTGTAAAATACCAAGTTATTTTTCCATTCAAAATACATGTTAGGACGACCGTACCCGCGTAGGACGTAAGGGCGAGATCGCAGACACGAAACGAGTCTGGCTATAAATAGACAAACAATCAGACTGGAATACCAATACAATACGGCAATTTGAAAATATAATACGGCCAAATTAAAGTAAGTTCTCTTCGCGATCGGAAAATTACAAGTTACCGCGTCGCCGATACGGAGAATCGTACTGTACGCGGCCTTTTGTGTAAACTCGCCCACATACGTAGAGTCGACGACGGTAACCCACTCACGGCGGCGGGAAGAAAAATACAGGAGAAAAGTTATTTTCGGAAAAACTTTGATTAAACATTCATGAGCCGGCGTCGCAACCGATTCGGCGGAAAATAAATGTAAAATTAATGTGATGTAACGTTTCCGTCGGTGGCGCGTCCTCGACCGTCCATTTCAGGCGGTAATAATGGAAATCGATAAATCAGGAACAAGCCGTCAGCTGACCGCCGCGTGTTCGATGCAATACCGTTGCTGCATACGCAATGACCTTCTTACTTTCATCGCGTGAATAACGATTAATCTGTGGTTCTCATAGTGTACCTTACACTACACGTGGTGTATAATCGATAGAACAAAGAAATATCCTCGTCTTATGTATTACAAAAATACATAAAGTACAAACAAACAGTACACGTTCTGAGACGTTTTGTACTGTGCTTAAAATCAGAAGACGAAATTATAAGTGGAGAACTTATTAACAATAGAATCCAGTTCGATGGGACATGCTTGTACTGGAAACTGTACAAGTAAAACATGCAGTATTGTTAGGTAATTAAAAAAGCGTCTCACAGACGCTTACAGAAATGAAGCTTACAGAAGACGATATTCTAGACAGGTATATCTTTAAGAAAAAGGTTAAAGAATTTGGATGGATTTTTCAGGAAAAAGAGAAGCGACAAATAAAACTGACAGAACAGAAGAAAGGAAATGGAACATAGTATAAGGACGAAAGAATACTGGAGGAACAGAATAGTAAGGAAAAAAGGAAAATAATGAAGAGATAATTATGCGGTGACACGTTTGAAAACGTTTGTTATCTCTTGGCAGGCAGTAAAACTTGAAAGTTAAATAAAAAATAACCGTCTGAAGGCAATAGAAATGGGTAACTGGTGGTGGCGTAGCGTAAATTAGAAATAGAAATAACCGTGTGAAGGCAATAGAAATGGGTAACTGGTAGTGGCGTGGCGTAAATTAGAAATAGAAATAACCGTGTGAAGGCAATAGAAATGGGAAACTGGTAGTGGCGTAGCGTAAATTAGAAATAGAAAAGCCAAACTTTTGACGCGGTACGAAGACATATACACAGAAAAACATTTGTTTATTTCATCACACCCTACCAGCTAAGGAAATCTCCTATCCCACAATATCTTGTCCTATTCCTACTCGATTTTTGTTTACTTTTTCGGCTAACAAAGTCGGTGTTGGTCTTTTAATTTTTGGCTGTTCGTGTGTTAAATTACGCAGAGTCTTCAGGTACCTGGCTGCTAATATGTACCATTGCCGCGCGCACCATAAAAATCAAGGTGCGTTTTTTAGTCCCCATGTCAAGTCGCCTTTTGGAAATGAGTACTTGGGAGAACGTGCTGGAATATTCCTGGGCCACACTATCTCCCTTGTATGCCGAATGGCTTACCCTGCCTAACTCATAAACTGCTTAAGCGCTAAAAAAGCCGTTATTATTGAGCAGTTTTTAGAAAAGTTTGTTGTCATACTCAATACCTTATGTTACAAAGACTACTCCACTTATTAAAACTGTAGAGAAAAACAATTCATTGCTTCATCATGTTACTGGAACCTTACACATACGTACGAATATTTACCACAACCATTTTCGCGTGTATAAAAGAAAAAAAAAGTACAATGAGGAGAAGTTGAAACTGTGTAATGAGTGAGTAATCGTTTGAAATAGGAGCAAGGAAACGTGCCTGTTTGTTGGTGACGCCGGAGTACTCTGAAACTGTAGTTACCACAACACAATATACAATGGGCAGCTTTCGTGCATGCGCTTAGCATGCACTATACCGTGCCGGTCTGGCTTACGGAGCGGCTAGAGATTCCCAGTAGATGTCAGAAGATGACGCATTATTCTCTATTTCGGCAGATAAAAATATTTGTACTGCTTATGTAGAATTGTATGAACTTTAAAGCAGGGGCTGTCACGCGCACAAGCCACACTACTGACTGCTGTAGATCGGCTGCAATTTCGAAAACAGAACATCCAACAAACTGAGACCTTTAAAGGTACCATGCAGGTTAAGGAGAAATGCCCCAAAATATCCTGTCTAGTAAGACTCCTCGAACGAATAGATGGGAAAAGATGGGAGTCTGGGAAATAGACACCAGAAGATAGAAGAGAGAGAACGACCGACAGAAAGTCTTGGAAAGTTGATGGCCAAGAAGCGATGACGGACACTATTGTTGTGATCCGTGTACACGAGGCGGTGGAAGCGAGATTTGGTGTGAACTGCGAAAACCTCGCCAATAAGGACACAACAATTTGTTCAGACTGACTTATAAATTAATCAATTTGTAAGTAATCAGTTAAGTCACCGAAAGAGTCAATACGTTATCTATTCCTGTGTGTACACACACACACGGTCGCGCGCGTTAGAGTAAGGGGAAGGTGTGCAGGTGTTCAAACGTGCGTGTGATAACATTATATTATAAGCTTCTGGATTACGTAGAAAAGCCGGCCACTTGTACCGAACGTAAAAACACAATTTACAAGCTGGGCAAGCAGGTACAACACATGTGCAGGCGAAATGGGCTGTAATATTATCTGCAGGCTGTCGTCATTAAGCCGTCCCGACTAAGTTTAGTACTTTGTCCATTCAGAGTTTCCGCACCGCTTTTTAATTTAAATACACGGCGGGCGAAGCGTTTTGCCCTGTTCCGTAAATTTTAATTAATATAAAGTTAAAAGTGGGAAACGCAACGATTCAGCAGCGACTCCCCGTCGGCTCCTTCTCATGGCAGCGTTAAGATTTTGTTAATTAAATTAACCTTTTTTTGTTCCCCTCCCCCGCTCGTCGTCAGTCAAAGAGCCGTTAGCGTTTCTAAAGAAAACTGTAATTAAGATTTAAAAATATAAAAGTTTTTTCTAGGAAAATCGAATCCTCTTTTGTAGACTAATATAAACAGTCGCTTCTAATGAAGATTTTAGTTTTAGTTTTGAGTAGTACGTCGCTGTTCAGACCTGGTGTAAACACTTGACTACCGTTTTGTCATATTGTCATAAAGCCCACGTAATCTTGTACTTTTCACTTGTTTTACGACTAGAATAAACAAGCAAATCCTGTAGAAATAAATGCCAAGTAAAGACACAGTAGAGATTCTTTAAATGGACGACGAAGCTACCATAAAGTGTTCACCAGAATTACATTAATTTAGAAGAATTTCGGTCGACTAAAGAAAGTAATGTTTGTGAAATCAACCTTAGGATTGCAGGGGTAGATCCGCTGGTTGCATCCGTTACACACAGTCGGAGGATACTAAAAAACGAGAAATAAATAATGAAAGACATATTTAAAGGGTAATCCATGTGGCCGATCCAAATTGAGGGGCTTAAATTGTTACTGGGGAGGTATCCAAACTGTGAGAGATCCAAATTGAGGGACATTAAAAAACAAAAACGTCATCTTAATCACAGGAAACGGAGAAAGCGCAGTGCCATACAAAAGCGCAGAAAAAAAGATATAGAAAAATTAGGGCTACAGGTGTCAAAAATGAGACTCTTGGGATCTGTGAAAGGCCGCGCGCGAAGTGAAAAGTGTACAATAAAGACATAAACAAGGAGTTGAAAACTTATCTATTCAAGATCGCATAGCGGAAAACAAGAGGAAATAACAGGACTGTTGATTTGAACAGGATGCCAGGAAAGTGTGGCAATTCAAGCCTGTTGAACGAAGAGGGAGGGAAGCGTTGGTGATATGAACGTAATTCCTTTGAGAACAGAACAGGAGACTCGCCTATTATCGGGAGGACGAGTAAAGAGGTAAAGAGGAAAGGTAACGACTGGAGAAGTGCGCACAAATAGAAATACACAGTTCAGAAGGAAAATTGGAATGGAGCGGATGCTGGAAAATATCGATTGGAATTTCGAGGATTGACCGGTTCGAATAGGTCAAGTAAACCAAGAAATTAGGGGACTCAACTAGGTAATGGAAAACACCTTAGAAAACCGAGCGCAAAGGCGACTTGCTTGGCGCAACCACCTCTAGCGGAAAGGATGAGTAGAGATAGCCAAAAACAAAATGGAAATGGACGTCCAAAGAAAGAAACAAAATGGTAAGTCCAACCCATTGAACTAAAGCACGTCGTCCATTGCCATTCATGTCATCCAGAAGAAGCGTTGTCTCTGCTATCTCAATTCTGGTGATATCTTTTTACCACTAATATGACTTAAGTACGAATAAATATTTAATTAACGAATTCAATTTACGAAATACAATAATAACGTATATGCAGAAACCCCGGACAGTATTTCTAATTACCTATACAGCATAAGTACTCTGCGCTATTAAATTAATTGTGTCACCATTAGTTGACACAGTAAGTCGTTTGTCACTCGCAATTTACAACACATTAGTGTCATTTCTCAATGCAACTGTCACCGTTTTACAAAGCAAACGCAACTAAATGTATGCAACTTGTTAGGCTAGTGTTGTAACAGTCGAGTGTTGTTTTCCGCTAGCCTAATTAGAGCACAGTAAACTTACAAGGAATATTTTCCAGCTGAGAATAAAACAGATCAGAATAAAATAATTGAAAATAAATATACAAATCGTATTATTATTATCGTGTTATTATTTGTTTTCTTCCCTGCTCAAGGAAGAGGTGAATTCACGTGTTCCGGTTCTCTGGTATAGCCGCGTTTCAACATTTCCGTTTGCATTGAGTGCGGCACATAATCCATTATCAGCTTTATCATGATTGTGGGCGGTGCGATTACAGCACGTATGTCCAAAACTCCTCTGATGTACATATTTCCTTTCTCATCTCTGATAGACGATCCCGTGGAGTATATCGACAAAACTTCATCTACACCACTTCTTCTTCTTCTGCTTCCTCAGTGGAACTGTCTATTGAGAGGTAACAAAAAATCGTCGACGTCAAACTGCTCTATCCTTTGTACTGTCCATCAGATCTGTACATCTCTGTCCGTTCTTCAGATGATTCAACATTTCTGTTATCTTCCTTTATCTGTCTCTCTTTCCTTCAGTTATCATCTGAATACAATTACATCTCAACATGCGTCATATACAATTCGCTTTACTTCTCCTTTGTTTGTTAAAATTACTTTACGGCCGTCATCAAATCTCCTCAGCATCTCCAGGTTTGTCGCTCTGTCCTATCCACTGATTCCACATCTATATTCCAAAACCAATAAAATATTTCATTTCTCGTGTCTTTTATGTCCACGTTTTTTTCTCTAGACAAAGTACACCGCAATATTCTTTCTCAAACTAATTTGTATCCTTTTTGAAGTCAGTAGACTTTTAAGTGGGTCGAATGCTGCTCTAGCGTTACCAATTCTGCTTCTGAATTCTTCTACGCAGCTTGCATTAAATCTCACTGGGCTGTCTAAGTATGGAATGGTGTAAATCTTGGTTTCATATTCTCATTACCACTTTTTGACTTAAACACCAGTAAATAATTGAGTAATGGATAATACTACTACTACTAATAATAATAATAATCATCATCATCATATGACCACGACAAAGAAGAGTACCGCCGAATTTCGTATTCAGCAGCACTGATTGTTCCGCTTCGTCAACTGTTGTCTAGGACATTGCTGAAGTTGAAGCCAATATAAGACTTGTCCGACCAATTATAAGAACTAAGTAATTTACTCTAAAATGTGTCTTTTGAACATAATGTGAAGAAGTCTTAAAGGAAAAAAACGTAAGTACGCAAAACTGTTAGGCAGGATATGCTGCCTACGTATGCCATAGAACGAAGGCACTACGCTTCATCCACCTATTATTACCCCAGGTATTAGTTTCCACTGACTGAGTTGATCTAGCGCCTAAGAAATGTACTTTTATTTTATGGCCTTCCAGGAACCATGGTGCCATGGGAACCTATGGTGCTTATAGTGTACCATACCAACGAATTCATAAAATCAGTAATTATTAATATCAGTAAATTTACTACAGGCTGTCTAAACTTTCTTTCCGTTAAGAGTTCTTCACATTACGTTCAAAAGGCCTTTCTTAGAATCATGAACTTAGTTCTTATAATTGGCTGACATGTTTTAAATTCTCATACTGGCTTCACCTTCAGCAATGTGCTAGAGGAAACTTGACTAAGGAGACCACTGCAATGCTGCTGAATATGAAGCCAGTATAATGCACTGTAGTGCGTCTAACAAACTGTAAGGGGAATTTTTGTTTACAACTGAGAAACCCAATAGTGGCAGTATGTATCAGTTAAGTCGTGACAACAACTTGAGGTGATAACCTTAACAACAGACTGATTTCAATTCTAAAATAATTTTTTAACGCCAGATTCACTTGCTTTTCTGTCTTGTAACGATTTTAAAATTGTTTTCAACAGCGTTAATTGTATCAAAAGGGCGCACGGTATTTACCGAGTTTTCTGAGCAATCAAAAAAATTTACACGTAAATATAGGCTAAAGTTCAAGAGGTTGACGTAACGAGTGTAAGGTGCTTTTCCCACAAAAACAATTCCGATTTCTCACGCTACAACGCTCGCAGAGGAACACCGACAGAAATAAGTTGGAAGCAAAAAGCATTCAAACTATTTTTTGTGTTATTGTTTCAGTTGCTGTAGCACGTTCGTCTGTCTCACCGTCTATTTCAACGCGTACCTATTTTAACGTTCCAGCGAAACATTTATTCAATTTTTGTTCACTGCGTAGTTGAGATTTTTATAATTCGCGAGCAACGAAGGGGGAAATTGTGGAAAAAGTTAAAAGAATTTTTTCATACATCTAGTTTGAACTCTTGTCGCTCTACAAAAGTCGTAAAAAAATTACAGATAATTAACATTATTAGTTAAAGATGAGGACGACATCGGTTATAAAGTTGGATGAGAAATCCAGTAAATGGGGCATGATGATAAATACAAATAAGACCGAATATATTGCCGTCGAAAATACATGCAGAGATATATTGTTGGACGATGTGGAGGAAGTAGATTTATACGAATATCTTGGTGTTCAGGTTTCTGAAGACGACAGAGGTGTAGCAGAAATAGAAAATCGTATAGTACAAGAGAAGCAAGTGACGAAACAGTTACACTTTATGGAGCAATCAACTAAACCCGAAACAAAAATCAAAATGCATAAGAAAATAGTGAAATTTGTTGTAACATATGGGGCTGAAGTGTGGAAAACTGTAGAAAACATGAGGAAAAGATTACGAGCCATGGGAATTGGGACAATGGGGAAGCTGCTGTAGCCTTACATTAAATGGTAGGGTTAAAAATGAAGGAATAGCCTAAGAGAAAGAATGAATATATACCAGTATAAATTACACAATTGATGCAAAAAGATTTAGATGGTACAGGCATGTGTACCGTATGGGCAATGTTAGATACCCAAAAAATTACAAGAATTGACCCCTCCTGAAACAAGAAAAAAAGAAGGCCGCGAAATACTTGGATAGAAGGCATAAGCTATGCAACACCACAGATAAATACGAAGGACGTTGGAATTGGAAAGATAGTAAAGTTTGGAAGGTAGGATGCGAAAATCGACTAAGTGTTGTTCGAAACGACTAAGCAGTCCTACATTACGACTACCCTGTAGAGCATAAAAATATGCGGCCTTTGGTATAGAGTCCTTTTCCATACGAAGAACGTGTTCCCTTCACGTATTTTTACATTCATCAGCTTCTTTAAACAATGCGGGCACCATACGCTCTCTCTGTATATCCTCAATGCAAAGCACATCTAATCGTAGCATCCTTTGACCATTCTTAAAAACCTTATTTCTGTGTTGCGGTTGTTTTACACAGTCCATGGCTCTGCACTATACAGCAGAGTAGATACCGCCATAACCTCATAAAATCCAATTTTGGTTGTTGGTCTAACTTTGTCTTTTAATCCTCTTTGAAACGTCCTACAAAGAGGTCTAAACTTGTACTAAACTTATTTACTTAACTTGGTCTCCACATCTCTGTACAGACCCCACCAATTATTACATCCCAGTTACTGGAAATGCCATACTTGCTCCCATCAGTAGCCATCTACCACAGCTTTCGTCCGCACCTGACAACTGCCACAGAATGACATCATTTTGTGTTCGACAGGGAAATTCTGATGTTATACTCCTGGTTCAATCGCTGCAGTTGAAATACAGCTCGTTGTAATTCATCTCCTGTTTCTTGCAGAATAACTTAAATGTCATCTGCGAAGAACATAGTATACACAGGATACATCTTCATGTAATTTTATCCTCTCGTCGACATCTTTCCGTTCTTTAATCGAATCTCCAAAAGCTTATATATATATATATATATATATATATATATATATATATATATATTGTAACAATTAAATAATATCTTTTTTTTACCTCTTAACTCCTAAACTTACCCTTCTTCGATAGATACTTCTATGTTAAATAAATACTCAAACTCCTTTTCTATCTTGACTGAATTTCAATAAAATTTATTATTTCTCTTTAACATTTCTTAATTGTATTGACATTCAATGTCCCTTCTTTTATTGGTAGCTCATTTCGGTTGGATAACTTGGAAAATCACAATCTCAGGGTTAATGTAAAATTAAAGTCAAAGTATTGTTCAAGTCATAATATAACATAAAACATAATATTTATAATGAAGGTTTTGTAACTGGGTATAGTCTGTAAGACCCTTTTTATCTTCCTTCTTGTGACAGATGTTTTTCGTATCTCTTTTTTCCTTTATCACTTTCAATTCTAAAAAGTTCTAAATTGTAGCTGTACTAATTGTTATTATTCTAACTGGTTTTTATTGTAATTATGGTTATTGAATTAGTCATTGTCGTTCTTATTTTTACCGTCTTGTCACAGTTAATTACCCTTAATTGTTTTGTCATTTAATCATTAGTTTAATATATTATATATTTTTTTCTTTTTCCCTTGTTTATTTGCTCTTGTCGATTTCCCTAAAATCAGTCCCTTTTTTTTTTGTTGATTTTGTGTTTAGGTTAACCGTGGTCACTTACTTCATCTGCACTTGTTGTTCGGATTATTCTGTTGTTCAGAATTATTTCTGTTCTGGTGATATGGCTCTCTCTTACCTTACAATTCAATTTCTATAATACCACATGTTCACTGGTATCAAGGTCTACATCACTCACTTTATCATCTAGTTTGCTAAGCCAATACGTCAATGGTATATCATTCATTAATGATATCACTGACCTCTTATCATTCATTTCATTTTCTGGTATATTTAATTTAAATATAGTTTTGTTGAAGTTTTTTCTCACTGTTTTATGGTGAGTTCCTTCGGAAATTCCCATTAAGTTCCTTCTATAATTGCGTAAATTAATTATTTCTGTATGATTGGTAATTGGGAGATTAAGTACATTAACTAACCCATTCTTAACCATATCTAACTCTTCCCGTGTATTTTTTAGTTTGTTAGGACGTATTATTCCTATGTCTTTCGTCTCCCCTTCCATGTGTTTATTATTTTCTTTGTTTTGGTTATTTCTATTCTCAGAGAACAATGCACCTTTGTCCTCTTTATTTTCTATCTCCTTACCACTATTTTCTACTTCCTGACTTACTTGTTCCATGTTTTTACCTTTATTTTCTTTTGTTGTTTTTATTGACTGTTTCCTCTCATTTCTTAATTATTCCCTCCACCGTTTACTATTATTTAATATATCTTTCGTATTATCATCCATTTTCTGGCATAATTCTTCCGTGTGTCTACGGTTATCTTCTATCATTTGACTGAATTGTTCCTTCATAAACCTCATCAGTTTCTGCATCTCTTCTTGTGTGAGTTCTGGCATTTTTGTTCCGTATTGCAGCTGCTGCTCAGTTAATTTAATTTATTATATTTAGGTTATCTGTTTTTATTTATTATTAGGTGACTGTATTTTGCCCAATTCGAGCCTTTCAGGTTGGTCGCCATATTATATAACTTAACACTTTCTCCGTGTGTTTTGTCTTACCTTTCTCTCCGTGTAATTCTAAGCTATATAATAAATAATCAAACTCCTGATCTAGTTTTGTCTTAAACTCAATTATTTTTATTATTTCTCTTTATGTTTTGACACTGATTCAATTGTATGATCGCCAGCTAGAAATGACAACTATAATTCTTTTCAATCTTTGTTTATTTCCTTTTTCTAGCCCTCAAGTTGGTCGCCAATTTTGTAACAATTAAATAATATCTTATTTTTTACCTCTTAACTCCTAAACTTACCCTTCTTCGATAGATACTTCTATGTTAAATAAATACTCAAACTCCTTTTCTATCTTGACTGAATTTCAATAAAATTTATTATTTCTCTTTAACATTTCTTATTGTATTGACATTCAATGTCCCTTCTTTTATTGGTAGCTCATTTCGGTTGGATTACATGGAAAATCTAAATCTCAGGGTTAATGTAAAATTAAAGTCAAAGTATTGTTCAAGTCATAATATAACATAAAACATAATATTTATAATGAAGGTTTTGTAATTGGGTGTTGTGGATGTATGTTGACTAGTGAGTCCTTTGGTTCATACAAAAGAACAATTTAAAAAAGGAACTCTTAATACTAATAGTTATGGTGTACAAATAAAATTCACTATTATGACGTTTATATTGTTTTGGTTATAGTATTTCACTGTAACTCGATCGTTAAAATGTAGTAATATTGGTTCAAATATCCGGCTTAGCATATCGTAGCAATCTCACCAATCTGGTAGTTTTCTTTATGAACTAATTGCTTGATTCTTCGCTTCTGGCCTTCAAGTTTTTGGTACTTTCGATTAAAATATTAGTCTTCTAGTTATTCCAATAGTCTTTCTTTGTCATCTCGCCTTCTATCTGCAATTAATTTGTATAAAAGTCCAGCCGTCAAATTAACATGTTCTGCCTCGTTTAAATATTTTTCCAACAATCCCTTTCTTTTTACCAAAATACTAATTCCTTCAGTTAAGGCTTTGGTTATGATATGTTTATGGGTTTCATCTTTTATAATTAATATGATTCCGTTGAATCTTATTTTTTCTTCGTCACTACATTATATTGTAAGTTTTTAACGTAAGATTTTTTAATTATTTACACTTGGTTTGATCTCACTATATGGGCTACATAACTGTTTCATATAGATTATATGTTTCATTCAATGCTCATATTATAATTATGTTTAATCACTCTCATTATACATGATTTTTTCCTTTTTTAAAGACTATCAATGTTATTCTAACTTTCTAGCACTATCACACAACCTAACTTATATAATTATAGTTTGATATTATTATATTTGTAAAATTTATATCATTCACCGTTTGTAGTTCAATGATACAAAATAACTGTCTGAGGTACGCAGACCTCCTCATAGTTTTAATCTAATGCTTATGAATTAACAAATGTCTTTTTACTTATTTTCTAAGTTTAACATTTGTACATTATAATTCTATTAATTAATCATTATTTACATGTTTGTTTGTCACTTGATCTTCACTTCTGGGTATTATTGTCATCGTCAGTCATTGTTTGTTACTGTCATTAAATTATTTACTTCATGAGTTTTTGTTCCTTAATTCCCTATTATTTATTTATTATAATATTTTCCTTTTTGTTTTAATTACTTTTTATTTCTTGACCTTATTATTTATCTTTAAATAATATGTTGTGTCTTCATTTCTTTATTTATTATGTTCATTTTATTCTTCTTTGTACTTTATTACTAAAAAGATTGCGTTTATGCATATTTCACAGTGAATTTTGATGGTATACTTGTCTTTATTCTGAGGTGTAATCTTGTTATGTTACTATATATATATATATATATATATATATATATATATATATATATATATATATATTACATTTATTATTTATATTAAATTTACCTCAAGATGTTATTTTTCCTTATTTGGAACATGTTTCGGGTACCATTTTGTACCCATCCTCAGCCTTCCGGTTTTTTGTCTGGTGAAGTACATATGTGTTGTTGGTTGACTATTATTATTGTGGCTTCCTGTTGGCTTCTGGTATTTCTAATTGGTTTTATTGTGTGTAATTGTGGTGTATGTGTTAATTTTTAGTGTATTTTCAATGTTGAGTGCTTTGAAAATACACAAAAAACTAACACATACACCACAATCACACACAATAAAACCAATTTGAAATACCAGAAGCCAACAGGAAGCCACAATAATAATAGTCAACCAACAACACATATGTACTTCACCAGACAAAAAAACCGGAAGGCTGAGGATGGGTACAAGATGGTACCCGAAACATGTTCCAAATAAGGAAAAATAACATCTTGAGGTAAATTTAATATAAATATTAAATGTATTATATACATCAAGAAACGGTCTGTAGCAAAAAGTGACTAAATATATATATATATATATATATATATATATATATATATATATACATGTAATGTTGGGAATAGATTGCAACCTTAACAAACTCCATATATTATAAAAATATAATAATTATAATTATTATTATTCCTTTGTTAAATAATTGCCCAGCGTTTACAAAAAACCCAAGAAAAGGACAGGTGCTATCTGGACTGACGAAAGGAGGAAGATTGAAAGAAATGTGGGAGAGAAGTAACAGAGAGGAGAAGGAGGGAGGAACCAGTTGAACCAAACGTAATCCACAGTGGCTCATACGAAAAAAATCGTTTAAATTATTTTTAAATATGTCAAATATATTATATGGAACAATATTACAAATTTTACTGCTTATTATATACTACTGTTTCGAGAAAGTACAATCCTATAATTTATGCAACACATGGAGAAAGTGTGGCCTTGTTTTGTTTTCACAACACAAGTTAATCAGCCAAAAAGAATTTACGTATCCAGGTGTGCGAGCACGAAGGGGAGAGAAATTCGTCTGACATAAATTGCATATAACAAAATACAGACAGTGCTCTTCTCTGTTACATTTGACGATATTCGCGGTAAAATAAAAGCAATATATATATGCTCCGCTCTCCACAGGGAAATCATTCTTAATCAAAAAATACGGAGAAGTAAGAGGCTGGATAAACGGGAAGTCTGCGGAAAGTGGAAATTTGATGAGCCGAACAAAAGTATAACGAAACTTTATGCTTCCCTTTTAAATTTTCGCAAAGTTGAACAACCTGTACGGAGGTAGCGATAACGTTTCATCCCTCTTTGCCTCTGATGGGCATGTAGTACAGAAAGGCGGACAGTTCTTCTTAAAACGAACGAAAACCATCCAATCGGAATAAGTTACATTTAGCCATAGTTTATTCGCTTCCAAGTAGGTGTTTATTGCCAACTATTAAACTGTTTTTGCTGGTATTTTTTTTCGTATGAGCTACTGTGTACTAGGTTTGGTTCAACTGGTTCAGCTGGTATTTTTATATTTAGTTTTTTTCTTTTGGTATTTACTCTTCACACTTATCACATTTTCAGACAGTTAGATGCTGTCTATTTAATATAGTCAAATAGATTATATTACCATTTACACTTCCTTTACTAGACGTTAAATCTGTTACATTAGAACTGCATCTACCAATTACTCATCGTGGAGGTGTATCTCTGAATGGAACCCAGATCACGTCCAGACAGTTCCTGGCACGTATGTTTTGAAACTTGGCAAACATCTTCTGCTCCAAGATGACTGACCCACCACTGGTGTCACCTCGTGGAGCGATCGAGAGGGGAATTTATGTTTCTGCCAATTTTCAAAAGCCTAGGTTTGTACTGATTTAATGGAGTCCGCTAAAGATGGCCGATGTAAATAAAATCAACGAGGCAGAAGTGGGGTTTTTAAGAATGGTCAAAGGATGCTCGATTAAATATGCTTCGCAATAGTGTGCCGTACTTTGTTCGGCCCGAGAACGGCAATGCTCGGTTGCAGAGACGGGTTACTTTCTTTTAAAACGGGCGGGTTCTTGACGTCACGCAATGCCACTGTATCACGTCGTCGCTATGGATGTAAACGACTTGTTGATAGCGGCGACGAATATCTAGCTGGCCGGCCCAGCGGTTGTACGCTCTAACCTGCATCCAGGCAAGCTTTCGTGCTTGGAAATCGCAAAGTAATCGGCCTCATTTCTGTTTCTACCCTCATCAGAAAAGCTTGGTCTCGACTGACGGCACCCATCTGTTCAGACTCCGTTACTCCACTCTATGAGAAGCTAAACTAAAGTCAGCTCCACGTGCTCGAACAATGGCGAGATGGGTGTCGGGTGTAGACGTTCAGCTGTCTACCCTTCTGGCAGAGATGCCGTCAGTTGGGACTCACACACACAGACACACTCGTAGAGGAACTCTGCCCCCAGGACTTATTTGTGCTACCAATACGCTACAGGTTAACCAGTGTCACTTAAGTACACCGAACGATCCAGGTGGGACCATTTTGTTTTATTTTACACTCTCTCATCTACCACTACACTGTGAATCCACAGAAGCTCCCAGAAGCAGACTCATGAGGCCGCGTTTAATTTGCTCAAGTTCTGCAAAAACTCTCACGTTAAGTTCTGTGCCTACATGTGTGGACCTTATATAATTAAGTCTTATGCAACCTATTGTACCTTCTTATACTATGTAAGGAAATTGCACACACACACACACACACACACACACACACACACACACACACACACACACACACACACACACACACACACACACACACACACACACACACACACACACACACACACACACACACACATGTATCCGCAGGAACTGCTCTAAGTTTTCCTTTTTTTAATGAGTTTAATTTATTTGAGAGTTAGTTATTTTCTGCTTGTTCATGTCATAATGTCATGGCATAATTCAGGACTGGGGGGCGGTCTGATTTCTTCACGTGTGGTAGCTTAAACTATTTTCATGATTAAATACTCGGAGGTTGCTTCATAATTATTGATGTGATAGTTAATTAATTTTTTTTGAGTCTCTGGTTCTGTTGGGGGCATTTCCATTTTCGGTGTTATTTGTATTCGCATATTACGGGTGATTAACTGAGTATTACTAAGCTCCCTTTGTTATATATATATATTTGTTCATTTATTGCAAAGGGTTATTGTGAGAGGGTCGGTACAGAAATGGTAGATGTGTGTTATATGTGTTATGCATGTTATGTATGTGTTTGTGTGTAATTTTCAATTTGGGGGGAATGTGACAGAAATTATGATATGATAACACATGTGCTTACAGAATTACTCAAAAGGCTAGCCTATTTAATTTTTACTTTAAATAGCACTCAATAATTTCAATATTACCTGTGAACACCAAATTATTGTAAGAATTATCTTGGACATAGCGTGGCAGGGTGTATACAATTTATATTTAAGCTCAAATTCACTCACAATCTTATACTGTGAAGAATACTGACATGTATATAATCATGTAGTTCAATTTTACTCATGATTTTGTTCATTATTAAATTTATGCCTTGCAATATCATGTAAATGCTTGCACGCTGAATAAAGTTCACGCTTGTTTTGTTAACAGAGTTTTTCATTTGCAAGTCCTGTCAATTCACCAGTGGACATGTCTGTGATTGTAGCTTGGGCCTTGCACTCTTTATGCTTCCTCTAGGTTCATTACCTAGCTTTAAATAGTGTGTTTCTCCCCTTTTGCAAAAAAAACAATAAAAATAAAATAAAATTAAGTAAAAATAAAATCAAAAAAATTACAAAAACTTATAAAATAAAAGGGGGGTTTCAATAGGACACACGGAGTGAGCTTAATGTGGCCCTACTGGTTGTAAAAGTTTATGAGTATAAGAATAGATTGGGGGGGGGGCACATGTTCTTCGCACGGAAAAGGACTCTTCATGGTGCATATTCTTTCCTGCATACTTTTATGCTCCATAAGGTAGGCGTATCATAGGAAGGCCCAGAAAATGAGGATTGATTTTATAAGTTCAACTTAAAATATTTGTAAATAATAACAATTTAAATGCACAGTGTATACAAGGCTTCTGAAACCGAACAGTGTCTGCACCTACTCCAAGATGGAAGAAAAAGAAGGAGAAGCAAAGGAGAAGAGGAAGAAGAAGTAGTTCTTTTTCAACATACAGCAGTATAATGACGAAACATAAACACGCGTTGTTCATGGTCGATAATCTCATGGAAAACTCGCACAGTTACGTAAAGCCCAACTGTTGATTGGCCTGGCACTTTGCCAAGTCGGACACAAAGTTCTCGTACCATTTAAACTAAGTTAGTGCCAAGCCGGTGTCCAAGTCACAGAATAGTGGCGTTTATACTTTCTTCATACACACTTCAAACTAAAATCTATTTAGTACGAAGCCATAAAGCGGCGCGCAGTGAGCTAGAATCGATCGGCGTATGGATCGCTACCACGTCGTTTAGCGGAACTTTAGGTCCACACAGCCTAATAGATCACAGTCGTATCTTTATATGTAATATCTTACATTTCTCTATCTGTCTGGCTATATATCTATTTGGAGTATGTCTCACGAAACGTTTAGAACGCACCAACTGATTTTCGTTAAACTTGGCACGCCTGCCCATACCTTCACCCTACAGAACCCTATTGTTTTTGAGATTGATCCTTAAGAAATACGGGGTGGGAGGCAAAAATGTGAGGGAGTCAAAATTGTGAAAAAATCGCAAAGGCCCATGGGAAGTATCAAACTAAATTTTATTTTATAATTTAGTTAAAATAACATCTAAATGTGGCGGCTCAGTAGACCAGTGGGTATGGCATATGGCCACTAATCTAGAGGTCCCGGGTTCGATTCCCGGACCCGCACCATAAAATCGAGGTGCGCTTTTCAGCCCCCAGGTCGACTCAGCCTGTTGAAAATGAGTACCTGAGATAACATCCTGGGGATAATAATGGGCGGCTGAAGCGTAGTGCTGACCACACTGCCTTCCTTGTATGCCGTACGGCTCACATTAGGCAGCCTACCCTGCCTACTCCTAAGCTACTTCAGTGGTACACATGGGAGCCATTATTATTTATTTAACATCTAAATGTAGTGTTAAGTTTAGGAAATTTCAAAATTTTGGCCCGTAAAAGAGATAAAAAAGTTGAAAATATTCTGTGAAAATACAGCAGGGTGTCAGACTAAAACGAATTGTAACACAAATCAGAATGTTTAGAATTTTTAGTATTTATTGCTATAAAATTATTGTATTACTAAAAAAAAAGTAGTTTAATAGGGATTTATGCAAATGTCCCATAGTTGAATAATTATCTAATCTCGAAATTTGTGTAATAAGTGTAATAATAAATGTACGTCGTTCAAAATAGTACGCGAATTCTGTAGCTCGGGGGGAAAACTAGTTACATAAACAAAGGTTTTGTTCCCTACAGTATAGCCTTGAAGTCTTGAAATTATGGTAGTGTTGTGATGAGACGTATTAAGAAACTATCATAATTGTCAACAACATATCCATATAAAACGTCACTATAATACACAAATACCTTACAATTGACGCATATCCATATATTCACCCCCCCCTCCGTGTATATGCATATATTACATACACTCGTGAATACAGAAACACTTTAATCTATTCATATGACGCTACAACATAGCACATAACGTCAACAAGCATGACTAAATGCGGTCACAGATAATAAACAGACAAACGGAATTCAGAGCACTGTGAAGGTACAACAGCGAATCCATTGTCAGAGACATTACATGCGGTAATGTTGGATATTGCCGATGGCACACAGCGACGCCGACGGTTTCTGCGATTGTGCCGCCAATCATCATTGATATCACTGACAAGCCCTGACATGCGGCGTAGGCCTATTAAGGCAAACATGTCGGCTGGAATTGTTGTTTAATATGTAAGTACAACGGAACCGATCTAGCGATACTATGACCGGTAGCGAGTACCTCTACAGACACAAATCCGTTACGTCGTGCAACGGTGCTTTTTCGGTGACGAGGGACTTCAAAATTTCAGTATTTTTAAATCCCATTCATAAACGCTGAGTCACATCTACGGGCGAAAGCACAGACGAAAGGGCCTTGTACCGGGATAGGTATGGCTACTGTTTTTTGAAAATCATTTATGCCAATTCCGCGAACTCTGTATTCTTGAATGAGTCATTCAAAACATAAAACGTGCTGCCCAGTGGGTTTATAACCGTAATACCCCCTAAAACACAGGTGAACCCCAGTAACGCCCGGTCCCGCCCATTTGTTCTCCCCTCCTCGGCAGACTCGCGCCCGTGAAGTCGGTGGTGATACGTAGTTGGCGGGAGAGAGAGACAGGACACGGCTACAGATTGCGGGGTAGTGTACCCCTGCCAGGGCCAGAAGGTGGAGGACAAGGCGTAGCTCTCCGGAAGATCCTGGGCCATTGCATCCGGGTTCGAACTCGGAGGTCGCCGCGTTGCGCACACGATGTACTCAAAAATGATACCACGGGATCTTGAACAGCCCGGTCGGGATCCTATCCTCCGGCGTTTACGGGTTGAGAATAGTTTTGTGGTGGTTGTGGCTTCACTCTAAGGTAGGGTAGAGCACTCCCATCGTGTCTTTTTGTGGGTTCGAGGGTGGTAGTATGGCCTACGAGCTGTTGTATGCACCTTTCAGGTCTAATGAAAGATCTCCGACTCTATTTGGTGTTCACTTTATTCATTGTTCTCACAACAAAGTGTACAGTGGGTTTGTGCTTTCGGACAATAATGCTCGATCTCATACAAACTGTCCAAAACGATGCGAATGTTTCTGACCATCCTTCCTAGAGCTCCGACCTCAAGACAAAGAGATTCAGACTTTCAGAGTTTAACCTCGAAATGGTTATAACTTTCGCCTATCAGCTTTCTTGAACACTTTTAACCTATCTTGAACTGAACAAACATGACAAAAAATAGTATCACAGTATCTGCAGTAGAAATACAAATCATCATCATCATCGCCGCCGCCACCATCATCATCATCATCATCAACACTACCATCATCATCACATTACTGCTTAGACAAATTCGTCTCTTCGAACTCTATCGTTTTTTTTGCTACCTTTAGAAAGTAGTTCATTAGTCGTGTAATTCATTAGTCACGTAATTGCTCCGCACCGGGCGTAGGCTAACCATGGTTGTCCGTATTCATTCACTGCGAATCTGCGAATGGTGGCAGTTTAACATGGTTTATTCGAGGCGATCGTGGTGCTGATAAGCAATAGGTCTGTAGTCGTATTTCTCCTAATGGCATTACCTTCGGTCGGTCTTTTAAAGCGAGTCTGTTGATGAAGCTGCCATCTCAGGAACTCCGGCCCGGCCTTAGATCCTCTCTGTCAACGGAACACAGTCCTCTTTCGTCGCTGACATCATTGACCGTTTTTTACCTGTAGGCCTAAACCCGTGCAATGGCCCTGTACCGGGTACTATCATCCGGCGCCACACAAACTCAGCTTTTTTGAACTTAGGATCGGCACGTTGTGAATGTAGTGTCAAAACAAACTAACCGGCAATCCACACACATACACAAAGCACTAACGCCGACAAAGGGTTTGAAATTTCCGATCGATTGCAAATAAGTCTGCAGTAGTTATTTGCACCACACAGACAGACATAATCTACAAGTAGATATAATCTATAAACAATAGGGACCCGACAAACGACTTCAACTGGCGGACAGAAGGGGTTATTTTAAGGGAAAGTTCTAGAAGCTCAATCAAGTCAGTAAAGAAAACAAAATTCAGTCTTCTATATGGAAATTTGCACGTGGCTATTTGTGAGTGACTGTGGTAATTTGCGTAGTGTTTCAGATTCTTCTGTCGGCTGGATACTAGTATAAATACGACACGCTACATTCAGACACACTCAGAGATACAGTAGCCTACAATCAGAGTCAAAGTCATAGGTTAGTTAATTTTTTTCGAAGTAATTACAACTGGCAAAGTCTGTATGGCACAGAAAGCGGAAACAAAGTATTACCAACAGCGTTTGCGTGAATTTCTTCTCTCAACCAACAGCGCGCATTCGTGGTCTTTCAGGAGGCAGACCGAGTTAAGTTGCTCACTTACGGGTTAGGTTTATAGGTTTACTGTACTGTATCAAGTTCAAGGAATGCGTATGGCACTGTTAGGGGCGGCAACGTCGCCACCGTACACGCGTGGGACGTAGCGATCAATTTCGCGTCGTCTAGTACGTTCTAAACTATACATCGTAACGACGATACATAACCGTATTTACCCAGTGATATGTAAAGTTTATGTAAATAAACTTAAAAAAAATTAATTATGTAGCATATTGTGTAAAAGTTAAGATGCCGATAGTCACTTCCCTCGTTTAGATCTAAAAATATCAGTGAGAAGTTACCACGAAAAATTGAATTCTATTGAGACGTGACTGTATAATTGAAATATTTAAAAATTCCCATGACCATTTCTTTAGTTTTGTTAAAACGAAATCGGACTTACAAAATCGTTTTAATCATAAGTTTATAGTTTTATTTCAATTTTTGAATATTTTGAAATTTGTATGCTATTATTATACCTCTGCTTTGTTTGAGCTCTTCCTAAATAATTTTTTTTTATTACTGGGCTAAGCCCGTTTATCAATTCGCATCTCATAAATAATCACATGGTGTAGTATGGCGTACTCCTCTAAAATCTAGTCACTTTGTTCTTGTGCTGCCTGTCACTCGACACATTACACTAAGTCAAATGGCTTCATTCGTTTAGCCTTCGCACAAATTCAGTAATCTCGAGAATTTGCAGCATCTCAACATTCTAGTGTTTATGCAGTGCAGACGTTTCTCATGCTTCTTGGCGAATCGCGAACTTCATCGTCTGAAGCAATCTTCAAATCCCTGTGGATGTACTCATTTCGTATGTACTATGGAGTGTACGTAACACCTTAGTACTTTGTTTTGAGATGTCTGGATGATTTTTCTATTACTTTTCTTCGTGCATCCCAAGGGTTGTACACTATATGTACAGACATGTTTGAGGACTTGTTTATTATGTACAAACAAGTCGGAATGTCGCCCGAGGAGACAGTACAATTTTCTGAAGTGTTGTTCAAATTCAGTTCTTTTTTTTAAGCGTACCTTCCAGCGTAACTTGGCATCTAATGTTGTACATACGTGCTTTGCCTTGTTTTCATGTGGTATCACTTATTGGTTGATAACCACAGGCAGGTAACTAATTTTCCTATTAGGAAAATTAACGTACACTGGCTATTTTTCGTTAGTTTTATCCGCCATCTTTTAGTTCAAGAAATGACTTTGTTAGTAGTAGATTTTAATTTCTCAGTTGCTTCTTAAATGATGTTACCTTCTGCTACCTTTGGCAGTTCGTCAGCAGAATTACGACCTCTACACATGTTGGTGTATCGTTCGTATAGAACTGGTCCTAATACGCTGCCTTATGGAACACCAGCTGTGATTTCTTTTAATTCAGAATAACAGTCCTCATGTTTCACTCTGAAAAATCTGTCTAAAATATAGGGTTTCAGTAATTTACTGAATCGTTCCGGTAAATCTCTCTCAAATTTGCACCCCTACCCTACTTTATCGAAAGCCTGTGTTACGACCAGGAATACTGTGGAGCAGATTCGTTTTTCTTCTAGTGCCATCTCTAAGACAATGGTAATTCTATATATTTTATCAAATGTTGAATGTTCATTTCGGAATTAAAATTGGTGATTGGGATTGAAATTCTTCTCCTCAATAATAGATCTGAGACGCTTTAAGAGTAACTTCTCAAATATCATCGAGATGATCGGTAGCAATTATAGGGCGATATGATGCTTTATCATTTACTGGTTTGCCAGTCTTTGCAAGAACTACCTCTGCCACTTTCCACTCCAAAATGAAGTGCGGGGAAATAAAATCATCTTTATCTTGATTATTTTTATCGCCTGTTGTCACTCACGGCGAGTAATATCATCTGTAAATTACGGTGCACACGTCTTCGAATTATCTTAAGAAATTCTTTGTTACAACTTGAGCCAAGCACGCAAACGGTATGACAGTATCTATCCCGTTTTTAAAATACTGTATGTGTCTTCTTAAGAATCGTAAAAGTCGTTTTTTAAGGAATAAAAAGTTACAGTATAATATACTGTGAGGAGTTTTATTGAAGTACTTGGGACGCAGTAATAAAATTGTTATTTAAATTTTTCATTTCATTGCTTCATTTATTTTTAACGCACGCGTTCTGGTGTAGGTTCAGGTATGGAAAAAGCGCCTTAACGATTCAACGCGATAAATAGCATTTTAAACATCCCCCCCCCCCGACCAACCGCTACAATGATTTAATCGTCAAACTGACGTTTATGGCCATACATTAGCTTAACGTTTCGGAAAGTAGTTAACCGTTTTATGACGTCTGAATAACCCAAATTCTTTTTGTGATTTTTCTCTTTACACGTGAGTACCATTTGTTTCGTTTTTACGAGTCCCTCTTCTCATTTTATTTCGTTTACATTGTCGTTTTATTAGCATATTTAATGGCATATAAACACTTATTTATACTATTCATGTGTCCGTAAAAGAGGAACTTTTATTTTTATTTTTTTCACATCAAGTAAACGTTATTTACTAACGTCTAAATAAGCCTTTTCGAAAATTTAAAGAAGAGACTCTTGTGAGCAGCCAAGCTCAAAAAAGTAAAGTAAAATACAGAGTAGAACTGTGAGCATGTATATATCCCCGCATGCTGTTTGTGGGCTTCAGGCTGGCATTTGATAGTGTGTAAAGGGTAAAACGTTATGAAGCCATGCGGGATATAGAAATTCCTTTGAAGCTTATAAAGTTAACGAAGATGGCTTTGAGATTCACGAAAGCAAAAATTAAGTACGAGAATACGCCAAGTGAATGATTTATATTTAATAAAGGATTTAAGCAACATGATGGGTTGTCGGCCACCATCATTGTTATTGCATTACCCGTGTTAATTGCATTACCCTGTTATTAGTGACTTAATTGGTGTCTTGTATTTTGTTTTCCGCTGTACCATACGAGATCAAGTAGACTGTCGGAACAATATCCATCTAGTATGTCTACAAACTTGCAGACATGGTATACCAACATCAAAAGACAACGGTTATTGAACTGAAGATTTCTAGTGAGAAATTTAAAAAATTGCAAGGTTTCCCTTATCAAACCTAGCGTATTTCTTTTTGATCAGAGATACTAAAAAATATCATGTGCACCGCTCTCCAAGAACTAGCGCTATGGTAGTGAAAATTAAGAAAACTTTTTTGTCATTTCTATGTGAAAATTAACCCTCCGTTTGTGTGTGTGTGTGTGTGTGTGTGTGTGTGTGTGTGTGTGTGTGTGTGTGTGTGTGTGTGTGTGTGTGTGTGTGTGTGTGTGTGTGTGTGTGTGTGTGTGTGTGTGTGTGTGTGTGTGTGTGTGTGTGTGTGTGTGTGTGTGTGTGTGTGTGTGTGTGTGTGTGTGTGTGTGTGTGTGTGTGTGTGTGTGTGTGTGTCTATCAGTAAGGCGTTTAATCTAAGCAACGCACAACGCTTGTGCGCAAAAAGTGTTTCTAGTTTTTCTCAAAGGGTTTCATAAAAAATAAGCAAACGCTAATTAAAGAAACTAATTACGTGGGCAATAAAAAATGTATTTATTCCCAATATTTTACGGCAAATTCGGCACAAATTCAGTTTTCATGGTTCGAATTCGGACTGATTTCTGAGTTCATTAATTACATTAACTGTATCTGGTTGATAGCGAGAGGGGCAGAGAAATACAAACCGCGGTGAAATTGAGGGTAATCTGATTAATGATTCCGTCTGTGTATGTTCATAATCACACTTGCTGTTCAAAGCGCGCTTTAATCTCCGGTCGCGAATGGTTGACATGAGACCGCCGCGCCGGCTCCAGGATAATATATTTGTAATAACGATATCGTGTCGCTGTGACTTATATATTTTAGCCTTCCTTTCTTTTTTACCTCAGCCCATTTGTTTGTCTGTCTTCTAGCTAACTGCCGTTCAGCACTTCACTTCTCTCGCTGTCTGTCTACCCTTCTTGCTCTTATCCCTCTTTCTTTTTCTTCTTATTTGTGTACACACTCACAACTATATGAATGTTACGTGTTTACCATATTAACAGTAATAAATAATTGAGGAATTTTATTGAGTTTACCCATCCGTCTTCTACAAACTGCCTGTGTCAAAGCCATGTTCTTGTTTCGAGTTTCTACGGGATTATTGATTCCAAGACTGCCCGGGACATCTTTTTCATCACGGATATGTCCGTTGGCATACATTTTTTGGATATCGGTCTTACGGCTTTCTTAGCGTTTCACAAACGATTTTAACCTTGTCTTGATTAGTTTTACCACAGTCTCTCGTAATTGACCTTAATTCTCCGTTGCCTTCCGTTCTAGTACTATTGTGTGTGTGTGTGTGTGTGTGTGTGTGAGAGAGAGAGAGAGAGAGAGAGAGAGAGAGAGAGAGAGAGAGAGAGAGAGAGAGAGAGAGAGAGAGAGAGAGAGAGAGAGAGAGAGAGAGAGAGAGAGAGAGAGAGAGAGAGAGAGTGACTAAACCGACGGAGAAGGAGATAACTAAGAAGAAGAAGGCGATCTTAAATAAAGAAAAACAACAATAAATTTATAACGCAATTCTACTGAAACCAAAGGATTTAGATAAGATTTCTGACGTAAAGCGATTGGCGTAGGCAGAATATCTTTCCATTTGTTTTAAAAGTAGGAAATTATCAATTATCAATGCGCGAAACAACGTTTTGGAAAGTATCGATCATCGTTTACAAATAGAAGCAACGGTTAGGTTTTTGAAACCTGCAACAGTCTTCAGGATATGAATAACTAGGCTACATTTAATTCTAAATAGGCACTCTAGTATTCTAATATTCTGTCACAGCGTTATAATCAAGTACCACAACTGGGGTAGACAATCAAGTAATTACAATCGCATGAATATTAAATATATATCTATGAAAAGTGAAATTATGGAACGAACAATAATATGATGCACAAGTCAACATGTATTCAGAAATATTTCTACGCTCATCGTTAGCCACGCTCGTCGACTGGTCAATTAACTGTATCCGATTTGGTTTTTACCGTCAATTGAAAAGAATAGGATTGAATGCTACTGTTAGTCGTGATCTGTAATTGTCTTATGTCGATTGTGGAGTCTTTTGTTTTATTTTAAGTTTCAACTCCGACGAATTGCCCGGAAAACACAACAATCAGTTTAAGCATAAAATGTTGAATTTTAATCATAGCGAACTAATTTTATTGAAACAATAATCAAATTCGACAGCATTTTAAATAACCTCTATATAACCTTAGATGAAGGTATCAATTATTTTCTAAGTGTGAAGAGTTTGGTTGTGTCGAAATTTCTAGTTGTGAACACATCTACTTAAGTAAAGTTTACAGTTTATACGATGTTACTTTAACTAATTAAAATAACACACACGCATACGCTCGCGCGCGCACAGCGGAGAAGTGTCTATCGCAACTACTGCTACTATTTATAAAGTAAACACTAAATAATAGCCAAGTTAGACGTGTGTAGAGGCATAACCTGACCGACTTTATTCTGAGTCTATAGGCGCGTCAAATTTGCTTCGGCTTCCCGACAAAGTTATTTTAGTCGTTACACGATAAATAGTGGCACTATTAAAGGTTACGTCAGGGGAGGGAACAGAAATACTTGAGTTTCAAAGGTAACACACTGGAGTCCCTTCGGGAGAAAACCAAGAGGGAGGGCATAGAGACCATGGAGGGATGAAGTAGAGGAAACTATTGTAAAACGACTTTAGGATGGGAATCAAGTTGGGTCAGATGGAAGGTGCTGATTGTATATAATTGTACATTATATCTGTGTATGATGTGAGAATGGAAGAATAAGAGTTTATCAGACCCTTGAATGTAGAAGAAGAATAAGAGGAGGAGAAAGAAGAAGAAGAAGAAGAAGAAGAAGAAGAAGAAGAAGAAGAAGAAGAAGAAGAAGAAGAAGAAGAAGAAGAAGAAGAAGAAGAAGAAGAAGATGAAGAAGAAGAAGAAGAAGAAGAAGAAGAAGAAAGAGAAGAAGTAGAAGATTATGATGATGACGACGACGATGACAATAAAGGGGAAGAAGAAAACAAAAACAACAAGAAATTGTACAGAAAGAAATTCTACTGAAACCAGCCTACATTTACGAAAGAAGATTTCTTATGTAAATCGATCGAAATCTTCTGACGTAACCCGATTGGTGTCAATACATTAGTAATAAATACATTGACATTAGTCAATAAATTAATACATTAGTTAATAAATTTGTATTAACAGAGTATCATACCACTGAAACTAGCAGTGTTTGGCTTTCTCCGCGTGCTGTGTGTTCGAAATAAAAAAAATTAGTTGAATAAATGTTTTCAGTTCAAATAACGGACTATCCGATTTAAAAAAGAATAAAAATTAGCAGACGTTAGTACAAATTCAAAAACAAAAACCTGATGCAAGTCAAAAAAGTGCAACCAATACATCAGTGCTACTGACCACATTCTGCCGACAAGAAAGGAGTCCAAGCAATTGCTAACGGATTGGTCGAAAGCGACGGGTATAGACGTCGTTTGGTGTGAAAGTGATCAATCGCGAGTTGTAAAATTTTATATTTTTCTACAACTACAGTTATACCGGGTGTCAAGCGTCCATAAAAACTACTGAAAAATACCGTCGCCAGGGGGTCGATGTTTTATTTAGAGACGAGTTTCGAACTTTTGAACTCGTTATTTATGGACTGTCGACAGTGATGCACGGTTAAAATGATGCTCACAGTTTATTACACGCTATAAAACGGGTGTACAACGGTCGGTTTGCAAAATACGCCCCGTAGTGAGTCAGATATTAGAAACATAAAGTAAGAGTTTGAGAGTGAAGTAAAATATAATTTTTGAAATCCTTCTTGAAACCGTTTTGTGAAATACCCAATTTTTTATAATTTAATCGCTTTTCTCCATTAGAAAAGGTAAAATTGCCCGCCCACGGGGGCCGTGTGACGTTTAAGGAAGACAGTCTGGCTACACCATATTTCACCCATTTTTTATGACCCTACTGTCACCCGATATTCTACTTTCACAGACTGAATCGATTTGGGGAAGGGAAAAACTCCTTGATTTTGTAGTGTCCCCACGATAGGAACACAGGACCTCTAGAATAATACACAAGTTCCATATACACTTGTAATGATCGAAATTTTAAAAAATTTTTAATTCCTCGATCAAGTGACACGTTCCCACACTCAAGTCGACGGACACAAGCCCAGGTCGTAAATAATGACGAATCGAGGGCACGTCAAACCCGACGACAGTGCGAAGACAAAGGAAAAATGTCTGAGCACTGCACACAATGAGTATTTCAAGGCGTCACTGACAGCTAGCCGTTTGTCAAAATTTACAGCACCCAACAATCTGAAACAAAGACTTCGTACAGCTGCCGAGTTACACGGAATCGAGATGGAACGCCTGCTGTGGAGGCAAAGCGTAACTGCTCAATTATGAAAGGCTTTACTATGTTACAAAAGGAGTACAGAGCAATTTTAACGGAGAGATAGACAATAGACGTAACTCAGTGAATACTGCCAGTGCATCCTGCACGGCGTGAAAACAAACCCTTGACAGTTTTC
Organism: Magicicada septendecula; assembly: GCA_034769895.1. NCBI lineage: Eukaryota > Metazoa > Arthropoda > Insecta > Hemiptera > Cicadidae > Magicicada > Magicicada septendecula. The sequence continues at coordinate 273,415,181 of CM068369.1, read as the reverse complement.
TGAGATTTACGACTGGAAAGTAGAGTTTCACCGAAATGACGCCAACGAAGGGTTGATAATCGGCGGAACGAACGTCGTGGAACTTAGACAATTAACCAAGACTTTGGAGTCTGTTAACAAAAGCTCAGTCAGAACCTTAGGGAAAGTCTAAACAAAGGATAACAGAAGGCCATGAAATTGCCCTAATATCTTAGAATCTGTGCTACGCTCGTCACATGAAACACTCCGGGGATGACGACGACCAACCAGCATCAAGCATCTTCTAAGAGAGCTCGTGGAGAGAGTAGGAAGGGTTCGGCCGACGAATCGTGAAACAGAGGATGAGATCTACAGAAGGGTAGGAATTTGTACGACCAATCAGGAGTACGAGGAGGCGTAGAAATCCAAAACTTAGACTTATGGGTAAGATGTTCCAATAAAACTGTTTGGCGAAGACGCGGAGCGGGCAGTCAGTAATTTTCAATCGGATAGTCAAGTATTCAATCGAGTAGTCAAGTCGTTCAATCGAACAGTTAGTCGCAGTTAACAGTCAGTCGGTAGTCAAGAGTATGTAGTTAATAGTAGCAGTTGATAGTCGCAATTAATAGTCAGAAGTTAGTGCGTACGATAGACAGACGATTGATTATGTCGAAACAGTAATACGGTTCGTGATAGAAACAGTTTGTGCGACCGACCGGATTCACAAATTTGTAAATTCATAAGTGAACAGAGACTTCGATATAATCACACTTATACACAATTCTGTGCGGAAACATAAACTATAAGTGCGCACGGGACTTGAAACCTCAACTGACGCGCACATAATAACATACTAATTAACACTTAAAGTAGAACAGTGAGTGACACTTCAAACATTCTCACATCATAACGTATCACCATGTTGAACAATTTGTTGAATAAACTATACCAAACAATTAAGCACGCAGTACGCGATACACCCAGATAGACGGAACAGTTAACTAAGTACACAAATATGGCAAACTTTCAGAACAATTCAGTGTAATGACAACATTAACACCTCACTATTTGAACTCCGGACACTCGACATCAGCGGGTTACCACAATACCATACACATGACGGGAGTGGAGATTCAGTGGAGTGAAGTGAAATTATCAGTGCTCTGCGTAACAGTGATTATGATCTTCGACGAATCATCTAGAAAGTGTCTTCTCACGACGACGGAATTGGATAAACACTCTCAAAGATAAGCTTTATGTCTACTTAATCTTAGTAGTATATACTACTGTTCTGTTGCCTCTTTTCAAAGAACTAACCCCAAGAGAATAATTACATATGAGTCATATGAATCATAAAATCTATAAAATAACACTAACGTAATTCGTTATCTGAGAAATAATGAACGCATTTTAGGTAGGAATAAGTATAATTGTTGATTGTTTATTATTCGTGTATGTTTTATATATGTGCATTATTTACTGCATTTGAATGTACCATGTGTTTATGTTTCAGGAAACATCGTATAAATTGAATAATTGTATTTATATCATGTGTTTTAATATGTATGTAATTTGCAGGATATAGCTACTTACTTCAGTAACATGTGTAATAAATAAGTAGTTAATTTACAGTATTCATGCGTTCATTATTGAAATTTCACCTTTGTTATTGATGTATTTTCATTCTAAGTATTACACTAAAAATCTCATAACTTATGCTAAACATCAATGGATACAATAAACTCGACCATTGAAACGTCTGATTAATAGACTCATAAAATCGTATTTAATCAGTCACTGTGTTGAGTCAAATCTGACGAATAGAAATAATTTTAGATATATCAATTTTAACGTATTACACAAATCTTTAATTAATATGATTCATAATTGTTGAGTAATTAATCCGCGCAGATAATTAGCACAGATTAATATTCACTAGATGTAAATGGTTTACACAATTAATTACCGCAGATGTAAATTACATTTACACCATTAACTGTAAATGGCTGCACAACGCGTGGCATTAAATGTAAATGGCGTCCAGCTTTAGGGCGAGATACATATGAGAAAGTAATAAACTCACATAAAATACCACTAATCCCATTTACTAAATGTAAATCATTTATATCGCTAAATATAAATGGCTCCCAAAGAACGTGGGGCTCGGCAATTACACATTAATTAATTCAATCACGATTAGCATAATAAATAAACCCCATTTATGCTAAACACTTGCCTAACAAACTTTCTTTCTCATTAAAAAAATTCTTGTAATAAACAGTATATCGTAACGAAAATTGTGATAATAAGTTAAGTAGTAAAACATACTAACAAAAATTTATTTAATGAGTTAATGAAAACACAACTTTGTTATAAGTACTAATTAGTGTGCGACCAAAAGACTAAAATTCAAAATTTAGTTCATTTTTGAGATACTAAGCAACAATAATCAGCAACCCGAATACAATTTTAAACTCTGTCCCCAAATTCGTCTCCAAAAGTTGGTGTCAAAAAGTGTGTTTTATATTTGTGTAAATACGTTAGTAACATTTGCCAAGTCTAGACCACATCACCGTCGTTAAGGCCGCACAACGACAATCATAAAAGCGGGAAATAGACTGTCACTCGAGAACTGAATGATACGGGATTAAACGCTACTGGCAGCGAGAAGAAGGGAAACTCTCAAGAAAAAAAGATTTAAGTTGAAGGATTACGGAAAAGTGAGGAAACAAAGCTTCTCTGCCTTCCTGTGATCCGCGCAAATCCCGGCAATTAACCAACTTTAAGAACCGAATCAGCTAATACCCGTACATCCAGAATTACAAGTGAAGCTACATCCAACGTGTCTGAGCTATATAGGCCTATATAATCAAGTGGATGTTTACTGATTCATTCTACCGCCCAGTGGTTGTTTATAAACATCCACGTGATACTTCTTAGAAACGAATAAATTGCTAAGCCACATGAATCGGGTGTTCTTTTCCCTGTTCAAAATTTGTAGGTTTAAGTATAATTTGATTATATTATGAATATACTTGAAACGTGTAATACTCAGAATCCACGGTGTCTGCTCATCTTGCATCTATCTTTACTTATAGGATTGGAGATAATGGACACTTTTAAAGTAATTAAATAGATAATTTTTTATAAAGTAATCGACTTCCGACGGTATTGTGTTTGCATATTGGCACGTTTTTTTAAATATTTGTTTACTCATTTATAAAACACAATAGTCGTACAGAGACTTATTTGTGCTTACAGCGTTATTTTTTTTTTTTTAGTTTACTTTTGTCCCTTTAAATAAAAGAAACTGACAGTAGAGCTTCATTTAAAAGTTTAGTAGTTTTTTTAGTAACTACTAATTCAGAAATTACTACACTCAGACCGTCCTAGGTTTAATTTTCAGCATTGGCTCTTACGGGAGCTGTTGCGATCTCTCTCTCCCACGTGTTTCTGCTATACTTCTTTCATTTTCTGTCTTTCCATTGTTTCCATTCGTACTAAAAGTGAAGTACAAATTGTAAAGAGTTTAAAATTTTACTGATGTTTTATATGTTATGCTGCACCTTACTGCATACATTGCATGTCTGTAACACAATTAGCTTCTTCAGTAATAAAATATTTTTTAAATTTTTGTTCATTTGTACAAGTTAGAGCAACGTTTCAATCAGCCAGTGACTGCTGCCCTAATATAAGATTTATGAAGTTAATTTTTACTACGTTTTATTTAAAATAAATTTCCCTTGTTGTAGACACATTTTAATAACCAAAGCGCAGTAGTTTTTATTGATTGTTTCATCTCTGTAATTAATTAATGCCGACGGTGTGTGTATTAAAATTTCGATCAGTGAGGATGTTTTCTATTTCTTGAGACAGACATATAGTACAAGCGCAAAAGTTATAGCAAATAGTCTAAACTTATTTTTAATGCAAAATCGAATATTCTACTTAAGGTAGTTTGAAGCGTATACACAATTATTTGTAATGTTTCTACCGGACGCTTCAGAAGACCAGCGAGCCATCAGGGCCATATCTTTTCGCGTTAACTCATTTTGCGTTTGAACTTTTTCCGTTCACAACAAACAAAAAATATGTTTATACAAATTTAATATCCAGTATTAGACAAGACATATGCCTAAATGCCTAACACAAATTTTTACATTTTTCGGAAATTTCTCTTTTACTTCTGAAACCTTCTTTTTATATACTAAAAAGAACCTTCTTTATATAGAAACTTGTATTATAACAAAATATTAATTAATTTGTGCCTTACAAATTTTTGTTGTTTACTAGTACAGTAATATTTATACATTGGGATAGTAAGAGTACCAAAGCGTTTAATTTAGATTTAAATCGTGTTTTCTAACATTACTTTTATATTTAGTATTTTACATTATATTACTACAGTATCGTACATTTAATATGAAGTTTATATTTCTTTTAACGTTATGTATTTTAATTTTTTTTAAGAATACTGTTTTAAACGTATACTAATCATATTATCTTTTTACTTAATTACTTTTTAATATATAAAACTATAGTCGAAAGTATAGGCCTATATGGAGCAGAACTTTGGGAAATTAATAAAAGAAATCAATCCATAATAAGAGCTATGGAGATGGATTACTGGCGGAGGTGCTGTAGACTAACAAGACTAGATAGAGTGAGAAATGTAGAGACAAGACAAGCGATGGGAATCGACCTTGACATTATAGAAACAATAGAAGCAAGAAGGCTGAATTGTTTCGGACACCTAAAAAGAATGTCGGATGAGAGATGGCCAAGAAAGGTATGGGAATGGACTCCACCCTCTAGAAGAACAAAAGGAAGACCTAAACATTCATGGAAAATGGACGTCGAAGCTGCAATGAAAGCAAGAGGACTTACAGAATAGGACTGTTTAGACCGATGCCAGTGGAAGCTAGGATGCGAAAGGCAGCGCCAGCCGTAATTAAATCGCCTAAAAAAACTTTTTAATTGTACAAATGTTTCGTCCTTGCTCTCCCCATCAGTTACCTGATATTTTATATCGATTGTCTACACCGCTTATTCATTAAATAATATAAATACACCTCCAATTGTTGGTAAAGCTCTTTTCTGATGATTAATTTCATGTTATTTTCTTATAAAGAACTAACTTCAAACGCCTCCAATGAGCGGGACGCACTGTCGCCATACACAAAACCTGGCAACAGTGTAGTCCATTTAACCAATGCTGAAAATTAAATCTGGGACGGCCTATAGTTCATTTACGTTTACGATTTAAAAATTATCAAGCACAACGGTCGGTCCGTGTAGTAAAAATAATTGTTTTACGTTTACATGTTGTGCTGACCTTCTAAACGCCACTTGTTAGAACAATTGGTATATCTTTAAAAATTAATATTTATTTGAACACTATACAGGATCCTAAAATTAAGATCAACAGAATTACTGTTTTCTATATTAATTTCTAAAATCAACTATATCGGTCGTCCTTGCACTTACGTTAAAGTTCTGAAATGTTTACCCCGACTAGTGAAGTGGTGCTTCTTTTCTTAACTGACGCAGTGACTGAAGCAGTGAAGCCTTACTTCTTAGAGCCGAGAGCCGCCAAGCTGGTACACCCATCATTACAAGACGCAAAGTACAAAAGGAAATTCGGACTGACGTAAAGAAAGCGGAAGACTCCACGTTTCCAGTGCTGAGACGATCAACTGTTGCTAGCAACATTAAGGAAAGCGGGTATCATTGTGACTACCTGGTTTGTTGTAACGTTAACGTCGCTGACAATCACAGGAATCGTTATCAGCCATAAAGGTTTTTGTAGTTCCACCCTTGTCCTTGTAATGTTGGTATGTCACTCAACATCGACAGGAGAATGATGACGACATTACGAATGGTTTTTTATTGAAGGTGCGTCGTCCACGTGGGATGACTGATTAGAGCAAGTTATTGGTATAGCTTATAAAAACCTATTAGTAAAGAAAGACAAGGCTAGTGGCGTAACTAGGGGGGGGGGTTCGGAGATCAATGGCCCCCCCCAGAGCTATTAAAAATTTCAGTGAACGTAGTCACTTAACGTAGGCCTATTTCTAAGCCAGTTGCGTGTGTTAAAATAAGGCTTATAACTGAATGAGAAGAATCTTGAATGACTATCCTGAGGAAAATTGGGAATCCGGCCTTCAAGCTAGTCTCATCCCCCCTCCCAGGAGAACCTTCTAATTACACCACGACTGGACAGTTGTAAGAACATATTGCACTACATCAAAGCCTTCCGACTGTTAAACTTGTGGTTTCAGCAGTTGTAACATAATAATGATTCAAATTTAGTTTAAGATAATGGGTTTTATTTCTACTGTAAAAATTCACTTTCTCTTCTTGCAAGTAGGCCAGCTTCATAGTAACGTATAATAAAGATTTGATCTACAGAATTTGTATTATTATTATTATTATGGTTGTTGTTGTTGTTGTTATTATTATTATTAGTATTAGTAGTCCAAACGATACAAATTTGAAAAGAAGCAAAATTTTCATCACTATATCATCATCATCACATTTATCAATTAAGCAAATGACTTGTCCCAGACTTACGAAAACCAACATGATTCTCTCTTCGAGATCGTCCAACACTCGTCTGTGGCATTAACACTCGGAAAACTTTTCAACAAAACAAATGAAAAACAAAAAAATAATTCTGATAAGTGAGCGTAAGCTTTCACGGCCTGTGTTCACAGTGTCACAATTTTCCGGGCTGTTAGACCGTGGGCAGGGTTGTCTATAAACACTTGCAGACGGTTCGTCCAAACCGATGATTTGTAATCAGTGTTCGCGCGCCACTGAAGATGTCCGTCATCAGTATGGAAGAAACGTGTCTGGAACTATTTATAGACAATCTAGATCACAGCGTAACTCCCGGAAAATTGTGGCAGTAAAAAGCTATTCTTTTAAAAGATGCGTTTTAAACTAAAAAATTAAACAATGTTTCGTAGTCGTTATGTAAACTACCTTAACAGTGGGCCGCGTCTACGTTTATGTTACAGTTACAGTAAACTAGTCTCCGTTTCACAATGAGGCCGTCGACTATTTCACGTACGCAAACAGACGTCGAATTTATACGAAAAACTCAAACACATAGGCATATACAGCGGAGTATAATATAAAAAAACTAACAGTTATTTACTATTCATCAAACTGCAGAAGCAAAACAAATTACTGTAGTGGAGCCGAACGTTGGATACAGCGGCGCTCACGTACGGTATATGGCTGTCATTTGCATATAAACAAGCTCACACAATATGGCGTTCCAGTACGTGCAGTATTATACATTGTTTTAAGGCTATAACACGCTTTACTCTGACCGCGCGTACAAAAGTGAATATGTCGCGCTGGTAGATGTAATAGGTCAACATGCAACTTTGTGGACGCAAAACACTTTGACTCCGTTAACCACTGATGTAAGTATACCGAGCTATTCCTAAGGTTTCCAGGCTTCTAGATTTGTAGGAGTTCTCAGTTTCAATTTGACCGCTTAGCATTTGTCTGTTTATCTATTTGGAATATCTGTCACAATAATTTTTGAATGCATCAACCGATTTTCGTAAAACTAGGCACGCGTGTCCACACTACAGAAGGCTATTGTTTTTAAAATTCGTCCCCGCAGTAAACAAGGGGGGAGACAAAAATGTGAGAGTGTCAACGTTTTGAAAAAATCCAAAGAGCCCGTAAGGGGTGTCAGATTTAAGGGTATTTAAACAAAAATATGAATATAGTATTCACTCCTAAAAATTTCAAAATATTTGGACTTCAGGGCCCAAAAAATAGGTGACAATTATGATAAATCGTAACAATTCAAATTCAACAAATTAAAATCGCAAAACAATTCACAATTTTTTAATTGTGAAAATCCAGCGCGATGTCAGAAGAAAAGTAACTGTAACCTAATCGGAATATTTTTAATTTTTAGTGTTCATTTTATGCCCTACAGTTGTTATGTCACTAAATAAATAGAGTAGTCGGTAGTGTTGTAATTTTTTAATAATTTAAAAAATTATTTAATATCGAAATTCACGTAATAGTAAGTGCACTTGGTTCAAAATAGTGAGTTGCAGCTCACTTAGCAGTTCAGTGAGCATGCCAGTATAGGCTATGGGCTATTTGTTCTGCATCCGATCGGATTAACCAAAACTGCAAAGACGTCCACTTTTCCATCAGACTTTTGTATATGTGAAATAAAATAATAAACAGTAATTCCTAAATTATAAATCCGAAACGTGTGTCAATAGTTTTTTTCGAAATAACTGGAAGAATCATTATGATTTCAAGGTGAACTGCTGTGACGACGGAAAACCGTGCAATTTATTGTAAACACGGATGAGACAGAATTCACTGAAGCTGTTTAGTTTCTTTACTCTGTGTTTCAACTGCAGCTAATTACACGCTCCATTTCGTTCAGTACGACTTCACTCGGTGTGCAACAAATTGCTCAGAAGATGCTTTAATACGAATCGCCTAATGTAGAATTTTCTTTGTTCCGACAGAAGTCATATGTTTTTCAATACGAAACTGTAATTATTAAAAGTAATAATTTATACACAAACAAATACCTTGGCATACCAGTGGATATGAACCGGGTACTAATCTAGAGATTCCGGATTCGATTTCTGGGCCCGCTATAAATTTAAGTACGGTTTTCAGCCCTCAGGCCGACTCAGTATGTGGAAATGATAACTGTGATAACAAACTGATATGTTAAGTAGATGGCTGAAGGGTTGTGCTGGCCACACTACCTTCCTTTTATGCCGAACGGCTCATATAAAACAGCCCACCCTGCCTAATTTCTAGAATTCTCTCCGCGGTAAAAAAGGGATAATAATAATAATAATTATTATTATTATTACTATTATTACGAAAATAACAAATAATTGGAATTAGCCTTTTGTTCTTCTCCCATAGTCTCATTCTCACTATCGTGGTCATCGACAGCACTGTTTTAAGAACTCCCATATTTTCATGTTTTTTCAAGTAAATATTCATACTGAAATAGTCCATGTAAAAGTTTCTTTTAGACAATTGCCTAACTCTATTATCTTAATATTAAAAAGAGCAACTGTTTCCATAAATAATCGAACGAAATATTGTATGAATTAGATATAACTGGCCAACTCCTGTACACTTTATTTTACTCACACATAACAAAAAATACGCCAGCAGTATGTTTGCGAGGGCAGCTCGTTTGGGTACGTTACATGTATACAACAATTACCTAATATTATAAGTTTTATTTTTACGGGTAAATGTCATGCTGGGTTTTCAGGAAAATATCCGATTTTTTATTTTATGTATCCCAATACAGCCATCACAGACAAATGTTCGATTCCTGAATAAGAGAAACTAAGATTATTCCTCACAGTAGTCTAACTATCATTTACACAAACCATTAAATCTCATTCCTGGTCTCTGGTTTCGATTTTTTTTTACAGTTTAAACAAGAACAGGCTACGTCGTATTGTAAGCAGATTCAGTATAGTAATTAAGAGTATCTGAAAAAGCGCATTGCCTGTTGGTACTTGAATAAGTATGGACACTAACTGTCCAATAGTACCAACCTGAGAGTTATTTAAGAAACGGATTATTCAACAGGTTATGAATTGTTACCGCCTTTTTGGCATTACATAAGGTGGCCGTGCGATAAACTAATTTTAACACAAACGGATATTGTTCAGCAGATATACATACCGTACTTAAATTGACACTATCAGGAAAACGCTTGTTTTCCGCAACCACAAAAATTACAAGTTAGGTAAGATCTTCACTCAGGTATACTGGAGTGGACAAATGGTAGGATCTAGACGTTATCGATAACGTGAATAGTGACGCTTACGCCGGATCGTGTAGTTCTTGAAACGCACTAATCATAAATTGAGATGTAAAATACTATCACATCGTGCGGTTCAGTCAGTCGAACGTGAAAATTAAAAATAATTTTTCCTTGACGACAGTTACATGCTTTGTCATCTTGCAGCTTAGTCAGAGTGTTGTAATAAAATTCTGTTAACATAAGAAAAAAGAAACAGATATCTTATATTAGTGAAATGGCAGTTTTCCTGCCACCTCCTAAGAGACCAACGCTTAATATTGAAACAGCTCACAAAACGAATTTAGAAGTAATCTTTACCACTTTGCACACACATATCTACTATGGTACACAGGAGCCTACAACGGTATACCACGACGTGTGGATTCGAAGACAGCCAAACGTTAAAAACAGACTCCGCAATTTTTACCTGCATTTAGCGATAACAACCCGTAACACTTGCAAAACGATCATTGCAGACGACGCACACAGTCGCACAAGACTATAACACTAGTGGAATTATTAAACTACCACAGTACTCAGCGTGTTACCGAAACCAGACAATAAGCACTGTGTACATCAGATTACCGCACGAGAGGAACGAATCGTTGGCTATCTTTGTGTTGATCACTCGCGGACGTCCTGTCGGCCTTCATGGACACAGTACGCAATCCGGACGTGTTATTGATTACGATACATGTGTGTGTGTTACGTTTATAATAATTTTTGTGTGTATTCGTTGGAAACCGACCTATGTATCTGTACTAAAAAAATGGATGTCAGTATGACATACGTATAACTAGTTATAGAAAGGCATTTGTAGATACAGATTTCTGTACGTGTTTGAGTATGTATTTACGGTGTAACCACACCCACAAAATAAATATGTACCTTAATGCATATAAAGATTAAATGGAAGCGTTTAAAAAGGTGATCGTTATTAACTACCAAAACAAAGCAAAAAACAAAATTACAGAACACAGCATGTCTTAAATAGTAATATATAACATATCAAGTTCAATGTGTATTATGGGTGCGTGTATGCGTGTGTGTGTGTGTGTGTGTGTGTGTGTGTGTGTGTGTGTGTGTGTGTGTGTGTGTGTGTGTGTGTGTGTGTGTGTGTGTGTGTGTGTGTGTGTGTGTGTGTGTGTGTGTGTGTGTGTGTGTGTGTGTGTGTGTGTGTGTGTGTGTGTGTTTCCCCCAGATACGGGATACTTCAAAATGAATAATGACTACTATACCAATCCCAAGCCTACAGACCCATCACATCAGTAAGGTGAAAGGAGGAATGGAAGGAGTAAAACCGTTAATAGACTCCTTATTCTTTTCTTTTTCTTCTTTTTGTTTTTCTTTTTCATTCCTTTCTGTTCCGGCTGTCTCCTTAAGCTCATAGTCTTGTGGTTGCGAATAACAATTGCAGTAAACGCACTTTAATACGAATTACTACGGACAGTTATATTCAACGGATATTGTTATGAATATCGGAAGCATCGGGACTCATACACGATCGCGCGCGCGCGATCACACACACACACACACACACGCCTATAGTCAGCCTAACGGTACAAAAGTAAATCAAACAGAGACGCACACGGCGCTATTGAAAACATACCTGCCAGATAAATGTATCGGAGAATCAATGCTGGCTTTGATGATACACAAACCGAGAGACAAAGACGGCGAATGTTTCGCTTATTACTGAACTGCAATATCGCATGAAAACCAATATCAAAAGGAAACCGGTACGCTAGAATGAATTATTTTGGATACAGTCACCGTAAATTGCTTTTATGTTCGGCACGTATGACATTGGGTGGTATGTTTTTAGGAATAAATATTGAACTCTTCTTTTATACCGTTGCATTGCACATTGTGCATATTATCTGAACACATTGTTTTTTTCACAAAGCGTGTCCAAACTGTGTTTCGAAAGCTTTACGCTGATTTTTATCTACGACTGGTTTCATTCCGATATGTCCATGTGTTTTAACGCCACTTGACTGGCGACTCGTGATTCATAAACAGCGTGCGCTACAAACTGAAAATTCTGTATGGTCTTAATGCTATTCCCTCCCACAGTAAAACGGTAATACTGATTCATTTGTCGGCAATCAAAGCAACTGTTATCAGTCGTAAATAATTTTTTTGTCTCCATCAACGTACCATACGTAGAGATGCGTAATTTTTTCAACCATATGTAGGGAACCATCAGGAGAACTCTAAAAATAATCAACCAGTCAAGAAACATATCTGAAGTTCTACAGGGTGATTGGACTTCAAAGAAATCCCAGGCCAGTCATATTCAAGCGGCCGAAATGAGATTTCTCAGGCACGCGGCAAAATCTGAGTATTATGAGTCTATTCGATAGGACTGCCCAATATCGGCTAAAATTGTTGGAACACCCTAACTGAATGGATGACTGCCGCATCTCCAAACAACTATTGAATTATAAGTCGAAATGACGGTGAAGTGTGGGGTGTCCGAAGAAGGTTTAGAGTGACCAGCCCTAGTCTACCTGCTTGTGACCGGAACAAGCCGTTTTTGGTTTAATCCTTGTTGAAGATGATGATGTCCATCATCGTCGTTACGTTATTAGCGTGTTTCTGCACGTGACAAAGGCTATACCGACAGTAGAATAATGACGACACGATAGGGGGCTTCATTGAAGGCGATAAGCTGCGGCTGATGAACACAAATTGTAGCAACTCTGCTCCTACGTGAATTCAACACGATAACGTCCTTTTAGAAACGGGACAATGTGATTGGTGCACAGAGACAGTGTCGGGGGACAGTGCCACATTTTTAAGAACACACCATCATCAGCAGCAGCAGCATTATCATCATCTTCACAATACGGCATAGGCAAGATGCTACTTGTTCCGCCTTCAAAGATCTCCAGCCATCTCTTCTTCGGTCTATCCACAACCTGTCTCCGATAGGTTTGTAATTCCAGACTTGTTTCGCTAGTGTGAAATAACATTCATTCTAAGTGGTCTTTCCGCCGTTGTTTGTAATATTTTAATTTTTCATTCAAGTTAAAAACTTGAATAAGAACACATTATTGTACGAAAGGATTCCGACTGTTAATCGTTTGGCTGAGGCAGTGTTAACTTATCCTGATTAAAATCAATGACATGTAATTACATTAATGTCGAAAATTTATTTGCCGTATGGATGCGATATAACTCGACTGTTTTGTGCACACGTTCTCGGCACGTAATATAGGCCTAATATGCACCTTACATGCAACGACACAACCTTGGAAAAAGGTATTGAGAATACGCCGGTATAAAACGCTTTACTGTCTAAGGGCCTAAGGGCGAGAAACGACTACAGGGTGTTTCTGTAATAAAGTTACGGTATTTTCACAAGAAGAATGTTTTATCAATCCATTTCTCTTATTATTTATTTTATTTTACCACAATTATTTGTTCTGAATGTACCTTTTATAATGCAAAAGGATGCTGTAAAGTTTACCTATTAAAAATGTCGGCAGGCGAACACAATGTAGATCTTCGTTTAATGAACTTAGAATTTTGCCACTACACTTATTGCTATATTCGAACTGCAAAATTTGTGAAACTGAATTTGCTAAACAACTCCTGTAATGACACAGGCTGGTAGAGCGGTAACGTTAGAGATTCACATCTCAAAGGCTGTGTTGTAGCTGTGGGACCGAGTCAAGATCACGACTTGATCTGCTCGCTCATCCCTACCGCTGGAGGCAATAATAGAGCAGTCTAGTCCGGCATGGCTAGGCTAGATAAGTAACAATGACACACACACACACACACACACACACAAATTCCCTCTCCATCGTGTGCGGCTCGTCACCGCAAGTGGCTGATTTCTGTCCGGCGGTGGTTGCACCACGGCCAGGGAGCGCAAAAGCCTTCAAGGGAGGACGAGTATATCCGTAACACTAGACGTGAAGATATTTTAAAACTTACTAATCATTATACATTATCCTTTCAAAAAAGGTTAACTATACGAGTACAACGATAAACAATAAAGTGGTCTGTAAGAGAGTTTAGGTATTTTTTTGCTCGGGAGGACATGAGAAGGTGAGACCTGTCAGTTGCGCAGAGGCCAGAGAAAGTATCATGTGATACGTCAGCCAATTAGAGCCAGACAATCGTTTTGTTGATTGGGCGCGGGGTGGAGCATGTTACAGCGTCCAATCGCAGTGAACCATTCTGTCTGTCTCTGTGTAATACGCTTTCACTGTTTGCCAAAGTACATGCTCTCGAGTATAACACCCGTAAGGTGCCTGTTCTTCTGTACCAAAGGATAAAAATATTTAACGAGTCCTTCCTTCTTTTTTCATAAAATCAAAACGGAGACTCGGTAAAGACGAGAAGACCAGGAGAGCATTCGACTTACATAGTTTCCTCCTCCATTGTGTAATTTCAAGTTTAAAAACACCATCCCGACAGCGTAACAATCCTTATAATTATTCAAATGTCGCGTAAAAATCATAATACTCTTTGAAAAATAAAATATCTGAAACAAATAAGACGTTCGTCTTTGACGGGGCGTAGGGGCCCACGTCCATAGATACTTCAGTGCAATGTGTGCGCTGAAGTTCCTTCTTCCACAGTTTAGAGCGGGTTGTGAATGTCAGGGCTGAAACTTTCATAAATAATGTACGACGTTCGTCTGTGGATACTGCCATATTAAAAGCAGAAAAGAAACGTATTCGTAAATAATGCAATGCCATTTATGCGCATCGGAGAGAGGTCGCAGCTAAATAATAAATAATCGTAGCAAAAAAAAGTACAATGTCTGAAGACGCTGGTTTCAAATTATGCTGAGAAGACGTATAATTTTCTATGGGCTGCCACTGGATCAAAGTGCACTGCGATATCGAAAAACAAAGACATTATAAAAACGTGACGGAAATGTATATATACAGTAATGGAAATAAAATATTAACTTTAAAACACTAATACAAATATAAGCATGCATAAGCACGAGATGTAGTAGTTTTCGGAGCCCGATGTAGCGTGGTTTTTGTTTATTCGGATTTTATTATGGATTCTGTCTTCCCGATATCATACAAAGCGATTTGTGTCCGGGAGGTTGTTTTCTTCAGGCTTTTTTCGCTTCGACAGCGATGGCAAATAACAGGAGAGCCACACGCCCAGAACTAGACAACGATCGACGCGGACAAATCCGGAAAAACGAGTCCGTGTACACACACACACACACACACACACACACACACACACACACACACACACACACACACACACACACACACACACACACACACACACACACACACACACACACACACACACACACACACACACACACACACACACACACACAGTACGTGTGTGTGTGTGTGTGTGTGTGTGTGTGTGTGTGTGTGTGTGTGTGTGTGTGTGTGTGTGTGTGTGTGTGTGTGTGTGTGTGTGTGTGTGTGTGTGTGTGTGTGTGTGTGTGTGTGTGTGTGTGTGTGTGTGTGTGTGTGTGTGTGTGTGTGTGTGTGTGTGTGTGTGTGTGTGTGTGTGTGTGTGTGTGTGTGTGTGTGTGTGTGTGTGTGTGTGTGTGTGTGTGTGTGTGTGTGTGACCGGAAAATAAAATTATTTTATAAACGTTGACTCGTGTGCAAGTTTTTTTTTTAATTTTGTTTAAATTTAATGATTTGACGATATCTTGAGTGGAAAGTACTCACATTGGGACATATGTCGTGAAAAGCGTGTCAGGACGATAATAAGAAATAATAATTATATATTGTATATTTTCTCCATTTTATATGTAGGTTTTCGTACAGCTAACAATTCCCCCAGAGCTTTACGCGTTACAGATTTAGGGTCCAATACATAATTATATGCATGTGAAACAAAATAGTTTTATCGTGTTAATGTTTTTGACATGTGACTCTGTAGACGCCTGTTGAAAATTTCTTGGACAAAGCACACTAGAAATGACACCGTACTTAAAGGAATGGGACACGAGTGCCAATTACTTGCGACTATCAGAAGAAGAAAATTGCATATTTGGGACATGTACAGAGAGGGCCCCGATATGCCCTACTGAGACTAACTCTAAGTGGAAAAATAGAAGATAAAAAAACGGATTGGTCGGAAAAAGGTATCTAAGCTCCAACAGTGGTTAGGCCTAACTGCTGAAGAACTATTGCACTCTGCTCAAGACCGAGAAGAATATAAAGACGACATAGTAAAAATGGGAGTCGTCAACGGCTAATTAGGCAGGGCACTAGAAGAAGAAAAAGACATAATTATGCCTTTTCACACATCCGCGCGCGCGCACTAAAAGTAGATATAGCCTACAGTGTTGTACATTTAGTTTGTTAAATTATTTTATTTATCAGCCGAATCAGTTGATATAAGTCACCTGTCCTTCGTTGTAAACATTTTCGATAATATTTGAATTTGTTGTTGTTTGTCTCAATGATTGTTGTATGCATTTCCCATTCAACAGTACAGCTAATTTTGCACCCCTCTCTATAATAAATTAATAATTAAATAAAAGATAGATCTACATACTATATATGTATGCTGTATTAGCTGTTGTCTGTCAAACAGACGAGGCCCAATAAAAAAAAGATTTAACTGCATCATCATGTACCGGTACAGTGGGTGCCTCCCCTTCATCTTGGCTCGTCAGTCACCATTACGTTTAATTTTAACGTTTCTTCACAAGCAACGAAGGGTCCTACACGATTAGCACCAACTAACTGCAGACAATAGAATACCCCCCCTCTCTCTCTCTCTCTCTCTCTCTCTCTCTCTCTCTCTCTCTCTCTCACACACACACACACACACACACAGATATATGTATATCTAGTCAAGTACGTCTAGTTTACGTAGATACGTACTATCACAAAGTTTAGACTGAGGAGATTACAAAATTTAATTCACCTGCAGCGCTGTTTTGATTGTCAAAGAAAATCTGCAGCGAAGTTGGCAGCAGTGACGTCACGGCGTGTGTACAAAATTGGCGACCTGTTGATACTACCGTCGTGTGTCCTCGTTTCCTTTCCCACCGTTTAGTTAATTCCGATCCAAATGCTCCAGTAACACTAAACTCCCGTCACTCTTTTCACAGCCGATCGAACGCTTTTGCAGCACTGATTACTTCGTTCCCGTCCGTAATACTTTGTTTTCTTTAACAAATCTCTGTTCGATACGTTTTCCCCGTAAATCTGATATTCTTGCTCCATTCAGTTTATTGTAAACCTAGATAACGGAGAATTCATTGACGCTATTTAGTGCTTATTTACTTCGTTTTTCAACTGCAGGTAATTACACACTTCATTACGTTCAGTACGACTTCATTCAATGCTAAACAAATGGCTCAGAAGACACTTTAATACGATTCGCTTAATGGAATGTTTTAGTCGTTCAGACCAAAGTCGCATATTTTTTTCAATATAAAACTGTACTCATTCAAGGTAGTTATTTATACACAAACGGGGTATTTTGTTAAGACCATTTATATTAGAAGTAAAAGTTATAAAATACATCTGAAATTTGTAATCTACACCATTGAAAAAGTCGATTATTTTAGATATCTGTTTTCAACAGTGCCAACAAGTGGTCATACAACAAATGAGATCCAACACCAAATCCCGATAGCAAATAGATACTACTTTGACTGTTAAAGCAGATGAGAAGTATATTAATATCAAGATCATATTAATGTACCCTTCATAAAATGTCAGTGAAACGACTCTTGACACACGGAGCATAAACGTGGGCCATCACCAAAATAAGTGAAGGACATCTTTTAACTTTTGAAAGAAAGGGATTGTGGAAAATTTTGAATGGTCCAGTATTGGAAAGGGTGTATGGCGGATGCGTTATAATCAAGAATTATACGCACTATTTAGGGATGTGGACATTACAAAATATATTAAATTATCAAGGTTAAGGTGGCCCCGATATTTGATGAGGATGACGGAGGATGAAATACCGAGAAAAGTCTTGACGATGTAGCTGGATGAAAGAAGAGAGAGGGAGGCCAAGGCTGCGGTGGATTGATGATGTGAGGAATGATGCCAAACTGTATATTTGGACTGAGGGACTAGAAAGCCATCGCATTAGATCGGGACAGACATACGACATGAGTTAAACTGAGAACTCGGTTCGCTCGTTGAGATATTTGAATTTGTCTTAACGATGCAATAACAGGATACAGTATTATGGGGTTTTCACAGGGTGGCAAATTTCGAGGGATTTTGCGAAATTTGCCCGCGAAATGGGCAGAGGCCTGTGCCCATTAATCATTCAGTTTTACGTTATATTTTTGCATACTTGCTTGATTATTGTAGTGAATTTGTTGCTCAAGTGTCATGCCATGGAAATTAAAACTACTCGACTATTAATTCAGTAAAATGAATTAAAATCTTGACTACTCGAAATTATAGTTTTCTACTCTGTAAATATGAAATATAAAAATTTCATATCAGACGATTTCAATGAATCGTGTGTATAATTATTTAAAAAAATACTGTATGTGAATTTTTAAATATCAATCTGCGTCCCAGTGGATCCATTCAACACTTTTACAGACCGACTAATTTCATAAACTTACTCCTTTGGATTTTATTTCCAGCCTTCATACTCCCACCTCCTGCTTCCTACACGGTGAAATATCTGACAGGATTGAACGCGGTCGGGTTTGTGGAAGACTATTCGTGAACGCAAAATATTTTTCCGTTCCGAAGTAAAGTTTCCTCGTTTCAAATGAATGAATAATCGTGTCGTGCCGGCTCTTCGAAAAAAAGATTTATTTGTACCTCCTACATATCGGCGCGCTAATCCGTTTTATATTCTTTATTTAAAAATCTATTCGTGTGTTACTCGTTTCAGAACTCTTTGCTGTTCTGACGAGTTTGCAAATCGTGTGCATCCTGTTGGTTACAAAATCACGCTCGCCGAGTTCCTCTCGGGGCAACAAATAACGACACGTATTATCTAATGGGTTGTGTGATAAGTACGAATCACTTCGCTTGGCGTACAATAGGATTTTAGTATACTTGAAGAAACTATAATTTCCATGAGAATATGTGAAAAATAAATAAGTTTAATAAAACAATGTTAATATACGTATGCAAACATAACTCGTTAATAAGCATAACTTTAAATTAACACAAGGAGAAGATTATAGTTAAAATTTTACAATGTTATTTAATGGTTAATTACATACGTATTTCAAATAAAAGTTTAGCATGTCGAAACTTACTCTAAATTTTGTCTTGCTTCAGCTTATTTTTACTTAATCGTACCCTAAAATTTGGAACGATCCTTCTGATCTTTCAATTAACAAATTGTTAAAAGAGTCCTTTAATGGCCCGTTTTCTCATTTTGTTTCAAAAAGTAATTAGGACCACCGTAAATTCTTGTCGATTACGGTTACAACATTCTTGATTTTATAATTACGCTACATAGTTTCCATAAGTACATTTTACAAAGAGTTTCCAATTTATAACGTTGTAGAGTTTACAATTTAGTACATTTAAAACATTTATTAATATGCTGTAAGACGAGAGTGGTTTGGGGTTTCGAAATAAATTCGCTTGACATCTGAGAAGACTTTGCGTGTATTAATTATCAAATTGATCTAAAGTTGTTTGCATTCTAAAACACATTACTTTTACATTGAGAAAGAGAATTAGTAAAGCTAAATATAGAGAAAATAAAAATTTGAAAATCATTTTTCAATTATTTTCAACGTAGTTTTAAACATTTTTATATAGTATTCCTTTCTTATTAATATTTTTATTAGGTTATATTTCTACCACAGAATAACTACATTGTTTTAACTTGTCTCTGTTGTGGCGTTGGCACCTCCTTCTTCCTTCACCTTTTAATCTTTTTTAGGGGCTCTACTTCCATCCTTCTGTAACTCTTATTTATTCACTCCTTTCTGTCACCGTATAGCATTTCTCTCTATGTGTTAAAAGGCAAATAACTACAAACTTATTCATTGGTTATTAGGAAAGTTATAAAGAATAGCTGTTTTGTCGTGTAAAACCAAAGTTGTTAATATGTCGATTCCCATGTGAAGAGTTCTATGACTATTCTCGATGATTGAAGGTTGCAGTAATTTTACGTATTATTAGTTTTTACTAATGTTACTTTCCGGTGCTAATGTTGTTTTACGTTAATAGAATAAGTGTCCTAGTCACGTGTTTGGTTTTAATTTCGAACACATGACAGTTTTCTTTGTTGTGAAATTTTCTCACAGTCTTACAATGTTAAAACTTCACTTAGCTTTCACACTCTTAATACTAATGCTAACGATTTTTATTCTACCTCTTATTAAAACAACTTTCATTGTCTACTACAGACATAATCTACAAGTTCCATTCGCGTAGTTTTCTTCTCAAAATACTGCCGCATAATTGTCTTGGCTCTTATAGTTATTAAGTCCGTTTCCGCGTCACTGGATTTTTCCTATATTTCCTCATTGAGCTGATTAATAAGGTAACAACGAGGGACAAACACTTTTGGAAAACGAAATTCTGAAGCTTTTGTGCCGGACTTTCAGTTCTCAACTAGAACCGACTCGGACTCTAATTCGTTCTTGTTTATTTTCTATTGTGAACTTACATTTCGGCATATCATCTGTAAACTAATCTCATGGTTATTGTTCTCACAGACTTACAGCTGATAACGCTGATCTGTTTTTTTCGTACTTAACCGTCTCGCCGTCTGTGACACGTATGCAGCTCCAAAGCCCAGAATAGAGAGAGAAACATTGGGTGTAAACAAAAATATATCACTAATATAAGTCTATGATACAAATTAACGTCGGATATTAACAGAAAATGTAGAATTTTTATAAGAATATCAGAAAAACGTCGCTATTTTAGTCTTTTACAGCGTCCATTCATGAGTATAGGCCTAAAACGATTACGACGGGCGAATAACTCATAATCCTACAACTCAGCAGCGAGAAAATGTACCTGCTATGTTTAGAAACAATTTCAAGGATTTAAAAAAATTGTACTTGAATGAACGTCATCTCGGCTGAAGAAGGAAAGCTCTATTTAAACAAACGTGAATAGATAGGTATGCGAAGTGGACGTGATTGAATTGGGCGTGAACACTGTCGGGCGGAAAATTGACTGCAAAGGACTCTCTCATGCACAGTCTAAATTTAGAACAGGATCCACCGTATGAACTATGGACGGAGGGTAATCAATACAAGATATACACTCGCCGGGGCTGATGAATGTTCCCGCGCGCCGGGGTAAACATTCCACCCTTCCCGCCTCGCGCGCTCCCTTTGGTACTTGCATTTTTCACTAACATATGTTCTGGTTTATTTGTTTTTATTTGGTCATTGTTAATCTTTATTGAATGAAATATTTTCGATGTACCCAAAATTAACGTTTCAAACTGAAATATGAATTAAATTTTTGCAATTAGTAAAAATAATACGTTCATTTTAGACGTGCCATTATACACTTTGTATTTCGTTCGTCTTCGTTCTCTTCGTAGTAGAACCCAATACTACATTGAATACTGGTTTGTAAGACTTTTCCGTGACTCAGTCGCTCTTCAAGAAAAGATGAATGCATTAAATCTTACTTCTGTCAGTTTTATTTAATATTTTCTTTCGAGGCTCAAAATATAATTTGTTTTTCAGTGACAAGAGTAAAAAAGAGTAAAAAACATGTTTCTTTTATTTTACATTTGAACACCTAAAAAATAAAACTTTCCAAAAAAAATTAAACAATCGTCATTACCATTAACGTCACTTCCTTGGAGGACGATATTTTGTAATAAAGTTACACTTTTCAAGCAAATGGATGAGGCCGCAACAAAAGGATGAAACTGCATCAACATGTCCATCTCAGAAACCTCGGCTGCCTCTCACTTCACATGATCAGTCAGAGTGAATATTCAGTTACGTTTATTATCAGTTGGTCTAATACACAGTTAACGAAGGTTTTTAGAAGATTAGCACAACTGAATGTAAGACAACAGTAGGCTTACACACACACACACACACACACACACACACAATCCTTTCTAACTTGATATTATTTGAAGCCAGTTGCGATTATTAAATGGCTTAATTTTTGTGCGTGTGGTTGTGGTCTTTGTTATAATAAATAAGGTAAAAGGCCACACAATTTAATTGGAAACCGAAAAAGTTTTCTTGATGATGCTTTAGAGCTTTGAGTGCGTTCGACATTTATAGTACGATTACGTACCGAAACACCTGAACAAAAAAGAATTACAACATTTATAAAGACAAGGAGGACTGGTGATCATTAACGCGTTGCTCGTGAACAGGAATACATGGTTACACATTTACTTGTTTGACATTTTTTCAGTCCTAATAGAAAATAGAGAAAAAGTCAAAGTAGAGCCATAGTTTAGAAGAAATTCATTGCCCCGGCTTAGAATCTTAGAATCCTGACAAGATCGACAACAGATGAATATTTCTTTTATCGGTGGTTACCACAAACATTTGCCAGAGTTGTACTTAGTTTCCAAATATCCATAAATGTTCATTAATACTCAATAAGTTGTATAACATCCAAAGTGAACATACTGCTGTCAAAAGGAAGAATACTATTCTGCACTCAAAACACTTAGTTATTACTAGGTAGGCCTGCTTGTTTACAGGGTAACTACTGCCAACATGAAGAATATTATTCTACACTGACAGTACTAATTTATTATGAGGTAGTACGATATTATTCGTTTGTACGATACACTACTGCCAAGCAATTCTGTGCGCAAAGGATTAATTTTTCTAAGGTAGGCGCACGCGACTGATCGACACTCGTCATAAGATTTGCAATAAAGTACAGAATATTGACACCAAAGAAACGAGGATAGAAGGCGGAAGGACGAGACAGATGGAAAGACTCGACGAAGAGGAAGAGGGTAGAGAGAGGTAGAGAGAAGCAGATGTATACTTTCAGAGAGACAGTAAATATATTTGTACAGTGAAATAACAAGTAGCTCCAGTTTCCTCGTTACAGATAGTAAAATACCGGGTATAAAACAGAATTGTGTTATTTAATTTGCGAACAGGTCAGCAATTCCTAATTCAGCAGTCAATACAAAACTATTCCGAAGACTGAAATATTAAACGGTTTTTGCAGTTTTAAAACGTTTGCTTTACACTCGCAAAATTGTATTCATCGAGTCAGCAGTTTCCAAACCCAACAACAGAGCAATATGTAAATGCGTCGGGCAATAAGCGGAATGGCGAGTTGAATCATTATTATTATTTCGCAATATGGTTTGCGCGCGTTGAGGATGTGGCTGTCTGTAATGGGGGGCTCAACTCACCTGGATGGATCACACAGCATTGATTGGCTGCCATGGCAACGGGTGACGCTAGCCTCGGCAAGCAATTTGTACACACAAATAAACACAGTCACTTCAATTGGGGCGGAAATTAGCAAACCTTCTGATGCCGTCATTTCACACTCGTCTGAGAAGAACAGTTTCTTACAGAATCCTACAGTACAGTCGTTTGTTAACAAGAGGCGGTAATACGCCCTTTGTATAATATATCGTACAATTGTTATTTGTAGGCCTATAACGCTGTGGATTTACCTTCATAAGCGAAAGCAAAGGCTTTCAATTGTTTTAAAAGTTTACACGACATGGACATTAACGTAGCAAGTGAGTTGACTCCTGTTACGTAATTATAGCGGCTTACGAATAATCAGCACGCACGGGTCGTACTAAAATTAGAAACCTACAACTGTGAAAAGGTCGTTCACTCTACACAATGTTTATAAAAATAACACGTTCAACTGCACTTTGTGTTGACATCAGCACAATTTTGTTGTCTCAGCTTTCGAACTTTCAAGTCCGGGCGCACAGCAGTGTAAGGTAAATAAAAATTTCTGTGCTGCAGAGCCCAGTTCTAACTTCCGTTTCCTTGTACTCGTTTCAGTCGAAGCTGCGGCCACCATCTTCAGACCGTCTGTATAGATTCTGTGTGTTCGGAGCTGAAGTCTGCGAGAAAAATGGAAATCGAACCACGGCACGAACATTTTTTATATATTGTTATAGTACAGTACTCTGAAAATTCAGGAAGTGTAGTACTGAAAATTCTGGAATAAGGGAATTTTTTTAAATACTCTGGACTTGAAAGTCCGCCTCCAAGTTTTCTACCACCTCCAAGTTTACTGAAAACAATGTCTGTACTAATTTTTAATGGATACTTTTATTGTTTGTCCTGAAGAATTTTTGGATATCTGTTTTTGCACTAACAATCACAACAAACAAAAAAATAATAATAATCTTATTCTTATAATTTTTTGTACTTTAAATTTTAGACAAAGCTGGGGTAATTTTTGCCTCAACCGTTTTAAAATATATAAAAACATATATAAATGTGTGATTTACGTCACTTTAACTGTATAAACGGGCATGACTCGATCGGAGCAGTATACACCAACATTGCTGTATAAGAATAAGCAGCTCCTTGGGTTTCTACGTTGAATTGTGTATGATGTGTATGCGTGTATTGCTTCTGAAAAGTCCAAGGGACTTCCAACCACGTACATAGTGTAAGTAAATTATTGGTACAGAAATACAAGATACTAAAATCGTTAGTACTGTCGCATATTCAGAAAGTAACGATCAGTTTTATGTAAAACCGTAATTTGGCGGAATTTTGTCACTAAATAACTAACTGTATATTTTTATTTCTCTGGTTATGTAAAGTTAAGGCAAATGTATCGAAGATAAGATGAGAGACCTGTGACCAGTCTTGGTAATGTTTACCTGTGGACAAATGAATAAATCACGCGCATCAAATAAGGTGTAGGTTGTCTTGTGTAAGGCCCAGTACAATAAAATTTATTCAATAGCTTAAAAAATAGCATCGAAAATTGCATGACAAACAATAGATTGTCTATTAATTTGTGATATTATTTTCTTCTCTGTCTGCTGCCTATCTGTCTCTGTCTGTTTGTCTCTCTCTCTCTCAAAACATACGCACAAGTAAAAGTTTTTGGCATCTTTAAAGTGTGCTTCATTTGCATAATCCGAAACACGGTAACTTTGGGATTACCGCAAACGTAGGAGTACGAAAACAAGGTTTGACGAAGCAAAAACAAAGCAGCCCGAAGAGACCTATAACCATATTTTGACAACTTTGTATCCTAACGTGACGGGCGGCGTATGAAATGTTGTTCTCCGTAACGAAATAAAACAAAACTTTGTATTGGTTGGTTTACATATATATACGAAATAACGTCAAACCATGGGAAAGGGCGCAGGTGTTGACTCTGTTTGTCGTGTGTGCCTTGCGCGCAACTTTCTTTGTTTTCAAAACTATTATTGGAAAGTAGTAGTACTAACGCAGGCCTACAATTATTGCTTTCAGAACGAACTAAACGGATAGAAGCTGAAAAATTTTACTTGCACTTGTGTCAAAAATTATTTTGGCATACAATTTTTTGGTATACATATTTTTTCTGTACAGTATGCCTATCTTATATTCTTTTCTGTCTTTATTCGTTAAAGTTACACGTATTTATATATTTTCTTTGTCTGTCTGTCTTCTTTTCATTTCTCTTCCGATAATTGTGTGATTCCCCCACTGTCACTGTGTAGATTGTGTCTTGCCGAAACATTTCCAACCCAGCTAACATTTATTGCCGTATGTATTTGAATAGGCTTTCAGTTGCTTTCAGCTTCTTTAGTAAGTACTTCGCCCACCCTACTCTGTCAGTGCGTTTTCATCATTTCACCCTCAATTACGCTTTAAACCCATCAACAATTTCTTCTTGTCCTTCTTCATTGTCCAGCCTTACAAAGCATACGTAAAATTCCAAGTGGACAATTTTTGCCAGTCGAATGATTTTATTTTCTTAATATTTCAGGTGTGCTTAAAGAAATATCCGTGTTTTCATATATGGATTTGTTCACATTCAAATCCATATTTGTACACATGGATGAGTAAGTATATATTTCTACTTCATCCACTTTTATGAAGAGACATAATTTACATTTAAGTGCATAAGTGCATGTGCAGGGGGCCTATTCCTCTTCTGGGTGTTGTGGAGTGAAGACCGACTGTGTTTTCGGGTAGTTCTTGAAACAGAGCGGACTCACTACAGTGGACCTTGCTGGCGGTTGGAACTCCTGCCCTAGCTTGCGCCGGCAGTAAGGTCGTGGTCTCCGGCTGAAGGTGTACACTCGTCACCTGCAGTGCCCGTTAACAAGTTCAGCGAAGACAAGCTAGCTGCGGCCACGTATTAGTGGGTCGTGCGACCGCTTCTGACGTTCCTTGTAAGGCCCGTCTTGGCAGCAGACTTCGCAGTCGTACACCAGGTTAGTGTTTGTGTAAACCGGATCCAGCGGCGGCTATCTGATCACCTAAAACGATATGATATTCTGGTCCCCGAGCAATTCGGTTTTGTGGAGACAGTGGCCGAAGCCGGTTGCTCGCGAGAGCAGACCGTCGCCGTTTTTCTTGATGTCGAGAAGGCGTTCGATCGTGTTTGGCATCCAGACCTACTATACAAACTCACGGAGATTCTGCTTTCAGACTGTAACACTTATCTGACTGTTAGCTTTTTTTCGGAACAGAACCTTCCGCGTGAGAGTAGATAACACCCTTTCTTCGGAAAGTGCTATTACGGCTGGTGTACCTCAGGGAAGCGTCTTGGGCCCTCTGCGTTTCTCTGTGTACCTTAACGACGTGCCTAAGTTGCCGGGAGCCAGATTGGTCATGTTCGCTGACGACGCGGCGGTGTATGCCGTCGATCGTCGAGCTGAAACGGCAGTTATCCGGCTCCAGGACCAGCTTGACGAATACATTGAGTGGGCAGAGGAATGGAGGGTCGCCATCAACGAGGCCGAGAGCACAGCCGTAGTCTTCTCCAGACGTAGAAGGCTCCCTGACAGATTGTACGTAGGCAATACTCTGCCCTGGTCTCGAGAGGTTAAGTACCTCGGGCTCCACCTAGATCGTCGTGTTTCCTGGCTGACACACTCCGATCAAGTAACCCGCAAGACCGTTCATTGTCTATATCAACTTCGTCCCCTGCTTTGCAGCAACTCTATGATCTGCCGTCATCACCTATGATGCTTATCGTCACCAACTATGTGGTGCTAACGGTTACCTCGCGATACCCGTATGGGGCTACTTGGCCAAGACCCATAACAGAAAGATTCAGTCTCTCCTGGACCGAGGATTGTGCTGGGCGTGCAAAGCCCACTACCTGACATCAAACAAAATCATCCGTGAATCCCTACGTATCCGTTCCCTGCTGGACGCCACTATACGGACACTGCCCCGTAAATTCTATCGCCGCACCGCCCGGCTCCAGGGCAATCACCTTATTAGCGGCCTCGGTCGCTACCCATCTGTGGCAGGTGAATCTTGAAACCGGCCTGGGCATACTCTCACCCTCAATTAGATACCTAATTGAAAACCCGCGGCCGGTAGCAGGCCACACCCTTAACATTCAGATCATCTGTGGTCCCTGCGGCAGGAGCTCTATTTGAAGCTCGGGACGTAGCACACAAGCGGGCGACGGGCAAGCTCTTCGTCCCACACAGCCCCACTTGTAGTGCATGTGCGCGAGCGGTTGTAGTATTTTTATCGTTGATGTCAGCTCAGACTGTGCTGCTGTATTTTAGTGAAGTGAGGAACTTACCTTATTGGTGTTAGTGAAGAATTGGGGTAGACTGTCGTGCAAGGAAAAATAACATAATGGAACACGGGCAGAAAAAACGACGGAATGTAAAAGGCACTCTCCACTGTTTCAGGATGGAGAAATGGTAAGTGTCCCAGTGAATAATTTTATTATCAGCGATATTTTTCTGTGAAGAATCAACATATAAAACATTTTGAGAATTAAGACTGAATTTCCTGAATTTCACATAATAGCAAGCCGTAAAATTAAGACTGTCATTCGAAGCATCAGCAGAGGACAAGGAAGCAAAGACAACCCGTCTGACAATCGTAAAGTCTGAGATTCACATATCTTGAAGGCTAAGTTGGTAAATATTTGTTCAACAACTGCTGTAAAATGTAAAACCGCAGCGATATTTTGAGTTTATTCGCTCGGAAACAGGTCAATGCAACAGAATGGGTATCTGAATAATACTTCATTCAATTTTCACTACTAGCACGCCGACGTACTGACTTTTCTGGGCATTGACGGCGTTGACCTATCGACAAACACTCGACTCTTCCTTTCTTATTACTCGTCTTCAACACTGTTTCGTTGGATAAGCCGTGTCGGAGTTTTATTTACACGCTCTCTAATCAGCAACCACAAACTCTCTGTAAGCTACTGATCCATGTAACAGCTCTACCTTACCGTGCATAGTCATCTGTTTTGGTTAGGAGTCTTTTATATTTTGAATATTACTAAATTAAAATATAAGATATATCGTACATATAACACGGTGAATACGTTAGGTTTCCACTGCAATTTGGAAAGAAGAAGAAGAAGAAGAAGAGACGACGGTGAAGGACTGCTGAGATAAACGCAAGTTCTTGTTTTGCGACTACAAATTACGAGTAATTTGTTTGCTACTGAGATTTTTACTTAGTTGTAGAACCAACTTTTTATACCTCTTACTTTGTTAGATTTGATTAGTAAAAATTGAACGTAATATATATTTAATGAGAGAGAGGCACAAAACGTTTTCACATCTATTCCTGTGACAAAAGATTGAAACGCTTATTTTCAGACAATGTAGAAACGTGTCTGATGTCTGACACTAAATTATTCAAAACCAAGCCTTTTTGACATACGCCTTCTTGTGATATGTTTGTTCAAGTTTAAACGTATGCGAGATCACATAGGCTAGACATAACGACAGTTTAAATAAATTTATTCTTTCACATACATGTTAATACCCCGCTTACCAACCCACTCCATATTATTTCTCCCGCTAACCATTTTGAACTACCAGCCTCCCGTTGTTAATTATGTATACATTGAGCACGTGAACAAAAATTTTTAAAATAGAAACATTACAGCTACGCCTTCTATACTACCCTCGACATTTCTCAACGTCGATCTAGTAGACTACTGAGTCGCTAACAGAACGACACAACATGTAGAAGAATGTGGCATTACGATTAGATTATCTTGGATTTCGCCAAACGATAAATCAGGGCACACTCACGGATCCGGATCGATATATATCTATACGGATCGAAATAAACGGTTTCACTTTGCCTGAGTGAACTACTTTGGAAGACTGTGCACTGACCTTCAAGAAACGTTTTGTTCTCCATCCTATCCGTTCCACGAGTAAACGATGTGGCGGTATCCGTAATCCGGAACCATTTCTTGTTTTGTTTTCCTTCACATCGTTTCACATACTTTAGACATCGCTGCAGTAAACCATCAGGCGGTAAACGTCTTGTAAAGGGGAAGAACATTGGATATTTTCAGGCTTAGTGCGCCGAGAGGCAAAATCAATCTATAGATAGCTACTTCAATGAAAAAAAGTTTCCTAAATGCTTTATAAACGAAATAACGAGAAGCGGCGAATTTGTGAACATCCGTGGACGAATTAGCGTGTTTGTATTTTATTAAATTTTTAACGGACACAGAAATGTGTAGCGTTGTCATTTACATTGTTTTCCTATTTTTAAAACTGTAGAACAACTTGCGGGATGTACTGAACAACTGGGAGGTCAGATTCGTTCCGCAGGCCATATACAAGTAGTTTGGTGAACCCTGCAATAGACTGTTCGTTTCCACTTTTACCTAAATTCCCAATACGTTTATCATACATACAGTCTACTTTTATCGATTCCTGCATTTACAAAGAATATAATCTATTTTAGATCTTAGTAGTAGGCCTACATAGTTTCTTATACGTCTCTTAACGTATCTCAACAATTTCGCCCCTGCAACTTCTGAATGCCTTAAATAATTTTTCTTTTAGATACGAACAGAGAATCCGTAGAGACAAGAATACCCAAAACATGATTATAAAATTTTATCTGAGTTTCTTCTCTTATTTGTCTTCATAATATTGTTTTAGTAGTCTCATAAACTCTCCTAAATAAATCACTTGTTGTCGGATATTTGCTGTAGTTAGTTTTGTTTATTGTAACTTTTGTTCTTATATAGAATATTTGTAAATGACTCAACGAAAGACATAATTTTCGTTTTGTTATTATTAAAGACACTCCAGCTTATAATGAACATGCTTTGGAGCCTCAAATATCTCATTATTTAGGGTGATTTAGTTATTAAGTGATTAAGTTTTACTCCTACTCCGAGAGCTTATTCTACAGTTTATAATAACAAAAATTGTTATATAAACAGGTGTCCTGAAACATTTTGTTTGCAAGTTATGGTTAGTCAAAAATTTTATAATTTATAAAAATTTATTTGAAAAATTGGCAATACGTATGTACGAGGGCTATTTTTTTTCAACCTCCGTTAAAGTAGGAATAAAAAACGAGAATACTTATAAAAAATGTATTATATAAAAAATATTTGTACATCTCTCAGCTAATTTTCTACATAATCGCCATTTCGATTTAGGCACTTATCATAACGTGCCACGAGTTTTCCTATGCCCTCATCAAAGAAAGCTGCCGCCTGGTCACTTAGCCAAGCGTTCACATTGGCCTTCAGCTCATCCTCCCTGCTAACCACAGCTTCATTTCGGTGAAAAGATAAAAGTCGATCGGCGCTAAATCCGGGCTAGACGGCGGATGTTTAAACACCTCCCATTTGAACTTCCGGAGGAGATCCTGTGTCTGTGCTGTAGTGTGAGGGCGAACGTTGTCGTGAAGACAATACCCGATGACAACATTCCTCTTCTCTTGTTCTGTATTGCTCTTCGTAGTCGCTGAAGAGTGTCACAGTACGAGGCTGAAGTGACGGTCGTCCCCCGTTCATTAAACTCAGTCAATAATACGCCTGTTCTGTCCTAAAACACAGTAGCCATACGTTTTTTGTTACAAAACGTTAGCTAGAACTTTACCGGTCTGCCTGGGGACTCACTATGCTTCCACTGTTTGGACTGTTCTTTCGTCTCGACATTTTCATGTTGCACCCATGTCTCATCTCCCGTCACACTCTTGTCCAGAAAACCCTGCCCTTTCTCGTGATAGCGTTGCAAAAATTTCAAGGCTGCGCCCATTCGCTGTGTCTTATGGTTGTCAGTGAGCATTTTCGGCACCCACCGTGCACAAATTTTTCTGTAGCCAAGCTTCACGCTTACAATGTCATACAGAACTGACCTTGAGATTTCAGGAAATTCGACAGACAGCTCAGAAATTGTGAATCTGCGCCTTTCGCGAACCACTTGATTCACTTTTTCAACAATTTCTTCCGTCGCTACAGATTTCCTCCCTTGACCGCCCTCATCATGGATGTCAGTTCGTCCTTCTTTAAACTTTCTGCACTATTCTCGTAAACAACCATCACTCATAAAATTGTCGCCATAAACATTAGCCTGCTCATTCGACGATGAATTTCATCTGCATTACGCCCTTCAGCGAGAAGAAAGCGAATTACGGCGCGCACTTCACACTTGGCGGCCGATTCGATTACACTAGACATGTTATCACGCTTGTTACTCAACAATGACTGAAGGGAGGGAGTGCACCTATTGGTGTGTTGTAGGGAATAGTCCAATGCGCATGCGCTCCGTATCTCCATTCCAATATCGCATGTGGGTCTTATCGGGTGGCATCTCGGAGGTTGAAAAAAAAATCCCTCGTATATGTAATAATTTATTGAACATTGGCAATACGTTGTTAAGACTGATAAGAATACGATCAACAAGAATGTTTTTCTGAATACTGTATTTGAATAAGTTTGCAGAAGTTGTATTTGCTTACAGACGTTTGTTGGTAGGTGAGTATAATGTGTTTTAATTACAACAACAAAACAGACAACTGTTGTTCTTTGAAGTTAATTCAGATGTATGTTTCGTATTCGGGGTTTAAAACAGTTTAGTGTTAATTTTTTGAGATACAGTTCTGGCGCTCAATATAATTTTTTTATCTCATTTTCTCCACCTGCTACATAACCAAAAAGTGGAAAAATTTCGACTGGCCATAATTCGAAAACTAAGCGTTTCCTGACAAATTTATATGATTTTTTACAATTTGACCTATAGAATAAGCTCTGACTCGTGAATCACTCTGTATATAAATGATACGTATGCTTTATTTCCTGAATACAATGAGCGGAGCGTTGTGTTTACGTTACAAGCAGTGTCACCTAGACGGAACAGAGAACGTGTCTCGCACGAACAGGAAATACTGCTGTTGTTGCTCCGTTAACAACGAGCAGCGTTCTACTTCGCGTACTGTTGTCAGCGTGATTCCAGAACACCGCACGACTTGTGCTTGCTCTCGTTAAGCTTTGTACAGCGTCAGCGTTATCCGTCCCACATGGTCAACAATTGAGAAAGTTTATGTAAGCAACAACAATCTAGTCTTCTATACAGTCACGGGTAGTTATCTTCAGTGTAGTGGAATTCATTTGAACACCCAGAGAGTAAACAAGCATACAGTTAACTTGATAAATTTTTGCGCACCAGAAGTTTAATTTTAATTTTTTGAATTATGGAGCTAAATTTTTGTTTTCCAGTTTATCACGGCACCGAGATTTGATAAAAAAGTTTGCTTTTTTGTTTATCGTTGTTTGTTTGCTTTTTTAAATATTTTTGTTTACTTGAAGAATTATGTCTTTGTTTCATGTATATTTATTCTCTATTATTATAGAGAATTTCATGTATGGTTATTCTCTAACGGATGGGACACAATTATCCTTGTGCTATTTCCTTAAATTTGCTCAGCGAATTTTGTTTTTGTATTCAACGGTGGCGAAACGTCGTCCTTTCATGTTTTCTTTTCATGTACTTGGGAAGACGAGAAGATTGCGTGGGGACATATTTCATGAATACGTGGTTGCGGTATCGTTACCTTTTTTTACCTAAAACGCTTCAATACGCAATGACGTGTGTGCTATTTCAATAAATTATCGTTCCACAAGCCTGGCCGTTTTTCGCGAATAGCTGCACACAAGTGGCTTAAATGTTATTCTTCTTTAGCACCTAGTGATAAAAATTCGTTGAAAACGATACCATACTCTTCGCTTTACTATCGCGAGCTTCAACTCATTCACGACCTGTATTCATTTTTCTTTCCTTTTGTTAATGTCATGTCTCACTTACACACATTAGAAATGACATAGCCATCGTTTGTTGTGACTTGTGTGTTGTTTGATCATTACCGTGTTTAAGCGTATTTTTCTATTTTCAATACCTTGTACTATCAACATAGCCGAGATTTCTTATTTTACTACCCACATCAACGTCTTCATCAAACGATACCTGAGGAAACTGAATTTATTCTCTCTTTAATTTGTTCATCTCAAATTGGGTCTTTTTTACACCAGACGAATTCTAAAGTACTAAATGACACGTTTTAGTTTGCTAGTTGAAACTGTGATATTGTGTTCTTTAGCAATTAAATCTAGCAATTAGTCTTCACTGTCAGTTTTATCTCTCAATTTTTGTTGAATGAGGTAGACAGTCTCTTTACTTAGACTGTTTATTGCTTAAACAGTGAATGTAGCTTTTGTGTCCAACGCTGTAACACGTCATCTGTATACAAACTAGAAAGTGACAGGAACATACTACAGTGGAAACTCTATAACTCGAATCTCAGGAAAAATTGGAAACACTCGAGTTATCAAATATTTTGAGATATCGAGGTTCCAGTTATCAAGAGCAGGATTACTAAATTTCGAGTTCTTACAGACGTGTCTCATATATTTCTATTAACTTCCTGGAAAAGCGTTTTGTGTCATATTCTAGTGACTTTACTGGACCACCTGAAATGCTTAATAAGAGATTACAATGAAACTGTAGAAACAATATTTTCTTCGTCTACATGCCGCGTTGGAGTATAAATTCCTACGGAATACGAGGCACAGAGGGACTGATTGTATGGGCTAATGTTATACGCTTTAGAAAAGAACGTGCGCGCTCTTGCTCTCCCCAAAATACGATCTAATTACAAAGGCATGACACCAATAAAAGCTGAAGTATATGAGAAACGACGCTGGCATTATGACGCGTCGCGACGCGACCTACTGTGCTAATTGCATATAATTTGTAACACAAACCAGACAATAGCTTAGAAATTCCACGCTACTTACATATAACTTGTGTATTATTAATTTGTTCCTACCACACATTCGCGGGGCACGAGGCGCGCACACACAGACCACGCACCTACAAGCGCGCGCGCGCACACACACACAGACCACGCACGCACGCACAATATTTTTGTTGCACTTGCTGTCACGTTCTACTGATGAGTTTCGTGTTGTTTCAGCTCCTTTCCTTACATTACCGGATTGAAACAAAAGAAAAAAACCGCTGGATATTCCACAAAGTAGTATCATAATTCAAAACGCTTTATCCTTATTCGCTTTATCCAATAAAGGTACAGGAATGGTTACAAAGGACTCAAAATTGTTTGTCTTCCAAACGTATGCGTTCATTTCGATCAAAAAAATGATACGATACTAAATAAAACAAATTTTTCGGAGATGAAATGAAGTATGTGTGTG
Organism: Magicicada septendecula; assembly: GCA_034769895.1. Lineage (NCBI taxonomy): Eukaryota > Metazoa > Arthropoda > Insecta > Hemiptera > Cicadidae > Magicicada > Magicicada septendecula. The sequence continues at coordinate 273,380,834 of CM068369.1, read as the reverse complement.
TGTGGGGGGGGGGATTATTTCCATGGCAAAAGATAACTGCCGCAGATTCACACAGGGTCAATAATTTTTTGCGTATGTGCCCGAGTTGTATAGGACTCAAGGCCTATTGATTTTGTTGAAGATCGGTTGTGGGAAAGGCGTAGTTTACCTGCAAAGTTTCACGTTTTAAGAAAAGTAAAGTACTTAAGTTTGATAAATAAAGTATCTTAAAAAGAAAGTCGTAATAATCCATTGTAGAAAGGTAGATGAAATATCTATAAATGAAAAAGGTAGTTGAAGGGGGAGGGGGTAATTTTTCGAAAACTACCTTTTCAACGTCGAATAAAGTACTTCATTTTGAAGGATAAGATACCTTAATAATTACATATACTGAAACTGTTACTCAAAAAACTGTAAATTTCAAAAATGGGGTTGTTCGGTTGAGGGGAAGGAGTAGTTTACTGGCAAATTTTGTGTTGTAACAAGAGTAAAGTAGCCTACTTAATTTTGATAAATAAAGTATCCTGAAAAGAGTATCATAATAATCCACTGTAAAAAGGTAGATGAAATATATATAAATGAAAATGTTAGTTGAAGGGGGAGGGGTAATTTTTGTAAAATTACCTTTCTGATGTCGAATAAACTACTTCATTTTGAAGGATAAGATACCTTAGTAATTACATATAATGAAACTATTACTCAATAAAAGTGTAAATGTTAAAAATGGGGTTGTTCGGATAAAGGGGAGGGGCAGTTTACCGGAATTGTTTTGTGTTTTAACAAGAGTAAAGTACTTAATTTTGATAAATTAGTGCCTCGAAAATAAAGTCATATTAATCCACTGTAAAATGGTAAATGAGATACCTATAGAGGGTAGTTGAAGGGAGAGGGGTGAATTTTTAAAAATTACTTTGCTGATACAAGTAAAATACGACTATTTATTTATGAAGGATAAGATACCTTAGGAATTACATATGATAAACCTATTACTCTATGAAAGTGTAAATATCATTAATGATGGGGATGATTGAGGAGGAGGGATGATTATCTGCGTAGTTCAGTTCCTTTATAAGAATAAAATACCTCATTTTTATAGATAAAGTGACTCAAAATAACATTATATTAAACGACTACCACATAAATAACAAAAATATCTATAAATAGTGAAAATCGTTTGTGGGTGGGGGATACTTTTTTAGAAATTATCAAACCAAATGCAAATAAATGATTTTAAATATAAATATTAGAACATGGAAGTCGTGTATGGTTCTCCATACCGATATTTTAATTGCTGGTGTGAATCACAGTTCATGTCCTGAATAACTTGAATCATAAATTCCAAACGTGGTCTTCCTTTACAAATTTTCCCTCTGTTATTCTTAAATACTTTTCTATTAACCCCCCCCCCCCCAGAAACCCTAAGTAGACACATACAGTACACGTATCGCTTTTTGATAACCTGTAACCTGTAAGTTATATTTTAAACCAATTTAAATATACCTAATTATTTCTAAGAAGGACGCAAGGTTGTTCTCTCTTGGATCGAAGAAGGAACGAGGATATTAGACGCGATTTAAACATTGTATCATTGCACCAGAAGATTGAAGACCACGGAAGGAGATGGTGTGAACACTTGAATCGCATGCCTTATATCTGTCTACCTGTGGCTGTCTTGGGTTATACCCTACTGGGAAGAGAGATGTCGGTAGACCGAGGAGGAGATGGGTTCCGGAACAGGTCTAATGCCTAGTCCTTGGAGTGGCGATGATGATATGATGCTGATGATAAAATACCTAATTTAAAAAAAAAGACAACAAAGATTAAGCTTCATTATTTAAATATACAGAATACACGAATCGTAGATATAATGGCAGCTCAGACATGTAGGAATACAGAGAGACTGAATTTCGAAATTTTGAAAAATACAACAGCGTACATGATAAAGTCTTCTTCTACTGGCGTTACAAGAGGCCTATGCTTTAGCCTCTTCAAAAAATTTTCTCCATTCAGTCCCTTTCATCACATAGCCTCATCTCCTTATCCCCATATTCTCAAGAATCTCCTCACCATCCTCGATCCATCTATTCCTTGGCCTTCTTCTTGATTCCCTACCTACTGGGAATTTTTCTGAGAATTCTGTGTTGCTTCATCCTCACTGTGTCCCTTCTACTCTTTTTAAATCTAACTATATCAGTTCCATATATTAGATTATTTATTTCATGATTCTTCTGTGTTCTCCATGTGACACCGTTATTTTCCACTGGCCCAAAACTGTTTCTCACTATTTTTCGTTCGTATATTCGTAAATATAGTTCGTCTTTTGTGTTAATACCCAAGTTTCACATGCATATGTTATGACTGGACTATTTATCTTCTTCTTCTGATAGTTCCTATCCGTTTCGGATGTTGGATATCATACAGGCTATTTTAACTTTTTTCACCGCTGTACGGAATAAGTCAGTTGTATTCATGCCAAACCAGGTCCTTAAATTTCTCACTCAGCCATGTTATTCTTGGTCGCCCAGCTCCTCTCTCGCCAAGTGCTTTTCTCTGTAGTATGGACTGCAATAAGTAAAATATCTGTTCATTTCTCATGAAATGTCCCAGATACTGAAGCTTTCTTATCTTCACTGTGTTAATAACTTCCCTATCTTTCTTCTTTTCTAAGAACTTCAACATTTGTTATATGTGCTGTCCATGAAATGCTCAGTATTCTACGGTAGAGCCGCATTTCGAAAGATTCCAGTGGCCTTTTGTACTTTTGTATAATTTCAATTTGAATTATTTATTCAGGGCTTTTGACCTCATTAATTTACTACCATAAAGTAGTGGCTTTTACAGAAATTCAATTTTTGAAAAGTATTCTCACATGTTTTGTGTGAATGCCAAATAATGAAATTCACTAACCAGTGATGGAAACAGAATATCAGAGTCTGGAATGCATAATTTCTAGCCGCGGTCAACTTCCCGTGTGTTTTATTTGAATTACTCCTCCATCCCTAATATAAGTTTTATATCGATCTTTAATCTGACTTCTTGAAAGAATCGTTCACAGTTATGGCTAGTCGCAGTTTTCTTTTCAAATAAACAGTGTTTTAAATGTAAAAGCCTTGCTGATGGATACAAAAAATGTTATTTTTATGAGCAGGAGCATCTGTCGACAAAATTGTTCCTCCCTTCCTCTCTTTATGATATTTACGCAAATGTTCACTGAATCTTCGTTAATATTTAATTTTCTCGTTATAGTGGGCTACTTTTTTAAGCGTGCAAACGACTTTTTTTCACGGGCAACATTTAAAATATTCATATTTAACGAGCTATTAATTAATTTATCTGATACCGTTTGTTTGAAGTCGGCGTTAATGTCCGTTTTAACTTTGCAACAAACGTTACAACAAGAACTCGGTGAAACGGCCGTTCGTGTGCATTAAGGTGATGAAACGACGACCTTGAGATATTCCCAAAGTTAAAAGCGCGAAACGTCAGGCGTTTCGCACGCACAAAACATATGTTACCCTGAACTTTTGAGCAAAAAAGACGTGCTAGATTTAATTAATTGATAACGCCGGGTACGTATGTTCTGTACACGGTACGTTTTGACGGACGGTAATCGTTTCAAACGGTTGCGGTGAAAAGAATTAAATTTTCCCACAGAAAAGTCGGTAATGATGTTATACGGCCGATCGCAAATAGTTGGATTTGTTTTAAAGCCGACATATTCAACAGAAGCGAAAGCCTATTACGAGGTACACGCGCCGTCGTAAATTAGATAGGTTACAGCAGATAGTTTTACTATGCGACACGGTTTTTCAAAAGATGTATTAAATGAAAACCAGCGGGCATTCAAACTAACGGATCGTGTTGGACATTTGAAACTAAACGGCCTGTTTGCTTGTTTTGTGCGTGAGTTTAACTGTTTTTTTAAATAATAAATTGCATTCAACTATACACATCATCAGTAGTGTAACTAGGAGGTGCTCCTGGGAGGAGGGGTGAGTATTAGGTTTGGATATTGGACCTCCCGTTTTACTCAGGACAAATAAAAAATTCAGGATTGTTCACATATAATTTCATAAATTCATTGCGTATCAAAGTTTCTGAGTAAAACAACGAGAATTATGGGGTTAAAAAATATGGAAAAGCGCTGACATCAAAGTATTCTGTCTTGACTTTATTCAAATTAAAGGTTAATAAATTTCATGCCATTAGGAATCACTTATTTCTAAATTTATATTTTTAATAAGAGTTTAGAAAAACACTTTTAATTACCTCTTTGCACTTTAATTTAAGGATGTTGCCCAAAACTGTTTTAAGCAATTTATATTTCGTGTTAAATTACGTTATGTTTATGTAAAATCTTCTCATTTATCCGAATTAAAGTAAAGAAACTGCTTAACCTCTGCAAAGACGACGGTTCAAACTATACAATTATTAGACTACAGGATTCATGGCATAGACAACCCTGTAAGGAAGAAGTTTGTTCTACAGATAAAAGTAGATTAATAAAGCCTGCCTCCGAATTCTGACGCGTGCAAAATTGTTTGTTAATGGTAGAAATATATTCGTTATATGCCAAATGTTAAATGATTATCATGGTTACTCATGGTTATCATGGAAAACTCAAACTTCATTTCATTAATTTACGATTATTTTCTTTTTCTTTCTGCAATTATCGATAAGCTCTATTTTAACACAAGCAGTTTGCTTAGAAACAGTCATAAGTTAAGGGGGAATTTCGCTGAAATTTTTAACAGCTCTGGGGAGGGGTTCCATCCGCCTGATCCCTCCCGTACTTACGCCACTGCAAAGCATGTTACAAGCTTACATAATGTATACACGAACAAGTCAATGAACAGCCTCCATTTTGTTGCTTTACTCTCACGATCATGTGCACCTATTGCACCGTTATAGCACTCCTTTCACAACAGAAATGTTGATGATTCCTGACAATTCCTGACACTCTAATGTCACGATGGAGTAAATTCCAGACTAATAATTTGGAATCCAATCGTTCGGCCTAACGCTGATAAATAGAAGTTCCGGATTTGGTACTCGAGGGCACATTAAAACAAGCTGCGTTTACTAGACTCCTGGTCAACTCAGCCTCTGAAAATGAGTAGCTGGGATTAAGCTCTAGGAGTAATAATAATCTACTGAGACGTAGTGCTGGCCACACTACCTTCTTTGTACTTCGGACCAATTAGACAGCCTACCCTGCCTCTCGCAAACTACTTCGTTGGTACCAAACGGATATAATTATTGTAATTATATCCTTTATGGCGTTTATTTCGTAGACTATCAATTTGTTTTGAGAGAGTTTAGCAACTAATATCATCATCATCATAATCTTCAAGGATTAAACCAAGAATGGTTTGTTCCGGTCTTAAATAGGCACAGATTAGAGCTGGTCACTCCAGCGCTTCCTCGGACGTCCCACACCTCTCCGTCCCCTCGGCTTAGTAACTAATACCGTATGTCCCGTGAATATGTTACTGGCATATCGCTGGGTAAGAACGAAGGTGGGGCTGCCACCTTCGAGCTAAGGTCCAGCCCGATTTTCTGTCTGCGTTGTTCCCCATAAACTGGTGTCTTACTGAACTACAGACACCAGTTTTACAGTTTTACCTGTACAGAGTATTACAGCCAACTAAAGACAACTAGATTCACGCCTGTAATTTTCTAAAGCTAAGCCGGTCCAGGAACACTTCCCTTACGACCTAACTTGGTACTGGTGCCTATTGCTGGCGTCTACTAAGAATATTTATCGACCTTCCGGTCTAGTTCCGTACTGTTCTGCATTAACAGGGTCGCCTTTTGTAACACTAGGCCAGTCGTATTGAAGCGGCTGAAAAGAGATTTCTCAGGCATATGGCAGGATAGACTCTTCAAGATCGCAAAAGAAACTCCATATACAGCAGGAAATGAATATTATGAGTATACTTGATAGGATTGACCAACACCAGCTAAAATGTTTGGTACATCTTAACCAAATGGATGACTGCCGCATCTCCAGACAACTAAGGAATTATAAGCCGAAAAGACGGAGAGGAGAGGAGAGGAGCGTACGAAAAAGCGCTGGAGTGACCAGCTTTAGTCTGGCTCCTTGGGACCGGAACAAGCCATTTTTGGTTTAATCCTTCATGAAGATGATGATGATGATGATGACGATGACTATTATTTTGTATGAAAGTAGCTGTCCTTTCAAGTTATTTCTTTCCTTTATTGCAGAATCCAGTTTTTCCTCCTGAATAACATTGTTCGCTTTGCATTGTGACATTGTGCTTTAGCATTCCCCTGTCTTCTGACATAAGTTGTTGTTGACGTCCTGTAATACACGTTTGATTTTCACGTGTTTTCTAGTTCAAGGCAAGGCTAAAATTATGGGAAACATAAATCTTTAAAAAATAATGAACGTGCATTGCGTCTGACACTAGTCTGACGTATTTGTCATTCAAGTAAATCTACATAGTGTTTTATTCATTTAACGTGATAATAATTTAATGATAGTAATCGCATTTATTAAAATTAACTGAAACATACCATAAGGGTAAATAGGAAAATCGCGGCAGAGTCAAAGCTGTATGCTACGAACTCGTATGCAGTATACCACGTGACTAACCACACACACGCGCGCGCGCGCACACACACTTGCAGGTCATGTACGTTAAGCACAGTGTAGTGTGCCCACGTAAGCGGCGGAGGGCAGTCGACTTACATAAATTTCCAGACACCGGTAGCCGCGTTTTTATCTAACGACGAGACATTAAGAGCCAAAGTCGTGTTCGATAAATCCATTACGGTGAGAATGTGTCTGGAGATTTCTGCTGTTTCGGTCACGACTGCGGTAATCCCCACGCGCGCCACGTATTTACACACAAACCGAAAGCCACGAACAGACACGTCCGACACGATTCTCTTACTTAAAACAGGGATGCTGTGTTTTACAAATAGATTGTTCACCAGAAAATTGAATGATTAGTAATGATTAGTAGATTTATTTTAGTGATACACAATTCAGTTTTCTTCTCCTTCTTCTTCTTCATCATAAATTCAGCCAAAAGGACGGCAGTTAGAAGTTGTCTGTGTGCACGAATCAGACTGTCCCGTTGGTAAAGTGACATCGTCACATCGAGTCCCTGTTGCCACAATTAATACTCATTAACTGTAGCTTGTCACCACCCATTAAGCCAACCCGTCGAGTCATAGTCGGTAGAAGAGCGGTTGTTTGACTGATGTGCAGAAACACGTCAACAACGTAACTACGTTGGAGGAGATACAAAAATTAAATACCACTGATATCGGTTGTTTTGATTGCTGAAACAAAACGATGGAGTTACAGGCCTACAACCGCTGTTGTCTCCCTCTCTTCAAGCGGGCTCTCCCTCCCTCCTTCTTTAGACGTTGTCGTACTTTCTGCCTACTGGATTCCACTCTGTCATACTATTAATCCACACATTCTTAGAAAAAACTGCTAATCAACAGAAAAAACAAGTAAATACTAAGATAACTATCTTTAAAGTGGCTGGAAAACGTGTTATGACATCCCTGAAATCAATCCCATTAAAGTGCCCGGTAATAACATAGTAAAAATACCTTTTATTGAAACATTGTTTACAAGATAATACTTACTGATTGAAGTGATTTTCATGCATTTTGTATGTCAAACGTACACATAAACGCTGTGTAATTAACCTGTTTGTATATTTAAAAAAGAGTTACTACTATAATAGCGTGCACAACTGAAAACTAAAAAGCGACCTAAAAATTAAGATATTAACAAACTTCTTCGTCAACTTTTTCGACCCTCTGGGGGTTCGGTCCTGTTCGTCCCCTCCCCGTGTATACGCACCTCACACACACACACACACACACACACACACACACACACACACACACACACACACACACACACACACACACACACACACACACACACACACACACACACACACACACACACACACACACACACACACACACACAGGTGACCTCCCATAACGAATGAGAATGCATAAAGATTTTCGTGTACGAGTTATTCAGCAGGTTAGTTCAAAACAGTCAACTTACGGATTCAAAGATTCAATACTGAAAGTACAGCCGTACGCAGAGATTATGTGAGAAAAAGGAATGGGCTAAAAACGTCGGAAGCACAGGAATGCAAGGAGGAAAAATCCTTGCCGATAAACTCGGATGGAACACTGACTGACTGATATATACTAAAGAGACATCCGAAAAACAAAACCGTAGGTATATTATCCTCACTAACGGGTTTCTACCTTTAGTGGTCGAACTGCTGGCTCGGATATCTCTTGAAATGTAAACGTGCTCTTACTAATCGCCACAACTGCTCACGGTAACTATACTGAACTCGGTCAGAAAATTTTCGTGTACTGAAAACACCAGAGATTAAAGAAGAAAAAATGCAAATTCAGTTTGTAGAAAAATATTTAAGTTGTGCAAATATTTATAAAATATGTACTCACAATATAGGGTGAATACCTACAACAGACGGCTTGAAAATATAGATCGGAATTCATGAGAACGAATCCTAGATAGAATAAGAAGTAAAGGTGGAAATACGGATAGGGAGGATGTTGTAAGGAGAGGAAAAGAAAAAGAAGAAGACTATTATTCCCTTATGTGTACGAGCAAGGTAGTCTTCAATATGGAATAATAAATCGATAACAGGAAGAATAAATCTATCACCAGTTTCCTTGACTTTCGCAGATTCAAAACGACAAATTAAATCAGACGACTCTTTTTCACAAATACAAGAATCCAACACCCACTATTTACATTTCACAGTAATAACCTACAAATCTCTCTAGTCAGAAACTCGTAGTTGAAAAGAAACAGTCCTATGTGTTTCGAAGTCGCAATCAACTTCAATACGTCGCGGATGTTTCACGGATTCGTGGAAACTTCTGGTAAATTGATCATCACCATGGGAAATAATTTAAATCTTCATATTCAATGTTGTTTGGACGTCCGACCATAGCACTTATTTGGACAACACATATATATTGGTGTAACATGTAACCGACCTTACCTGATAGAGTGGTGATGTTATCCTACTCACCAAACTGTTACAGAATACAACGAAAGACATTTGGCTAAGCATTCGAGGAAATTTTCACTGATTTATTTCGCATGCTGCATGGACGCATAAAATAATTGATGGTTGCACAGGTTGTCGTGTTAAAACAATGGAATTCAAATAACAGAACAGCAGAGAAAGCGTTAACTACAACTTCAAAGATAATTTAAATAAAGAAAACAACTCCATTAACACTTTTCTACAGTAAACGATGCAAGTTGAAAATTATTGGTATACGCATACAATAGTTAACGATAATCACTTTACACTAAACATCAAGTCACAATAATAAAATTCTGATAAAGCACACTAAATCGCAAATTCAAAACTGACTGCCGGTTCGGAAAAACGGCGCCTTTATACTCAGGCTGTGTGGCGTAGTATGTGACAAAACTGATCTGGATACCGGTAGGATAATCGACCACAATCTGGAAGGCGCGTCTGTAAAGGTCGAGAAGGAGCGAAAGCTTGCGTAATTTTGCTGCTCACACAGTGCCTGCAAAGCCTTCTCAACGCAGCGATATATGTACGAGTTAAAGCTATCGGTCGCTTAAAGTCAACACTATCATATTAAAGTAATTTGAACTAAGTAAACCAGCGAATAAAATGATTAGGCAAAGAAAATTTTTGTGATTATACATCAAAAAATATTTCATATTAATATTATATTTATTCCATTCTGATTGAGTAGAAATCTACGATTTAAACGAAAAACTATATAATTCTAAATAAATGAAATTTTATAAATCGTAGATGGTAATGTTTGATCACGGTAGTATAATCGAAATACGGAATATCAGATTTCCAGGAAATTAAATTGTATATTATAAATTCACGAAAGCTGGCCGAAGAAATTTAATAAATATTTATTTACGTTTGACGCGTACGCAAAAATTAAATAGCAATTATTTCGGTGTATCCAGACCAGCCGAGGGTGTAAAACGGGCATCGTATTTGTCTGAAACTGCGCACTAGAATTAGTAGGCCTATATATATATATATATATATATATATATATATATATATATCTACCGCTCGGTACAAGTTATGAAATTCAACATTTCAGTATTCCAACCCAGCAGCGGTCAAAAACAAACCTGGACAATATAATCCTTCGCCTGCAATCCGCCGCTGTAATCCCGAGATTATTTGCTCGCCCCGTTTTTGCAACAATAATCCTAACAGAACTGGTCAAATTAACTGAGACAGTCCGTTGTGGTACTGTCCTGGAACAATCCGTACCGTCTTTAATTTCTGACCGAACAGAAAGTTTACCAACTTTTCTCTCTTTTAAACGCTTCATTTGTTTCGTTGAACGATATGGTTTATCCTGTTTCAAGCGCTTCTTTGAATTTGAATAATTTATTTCCTGTACATCAGTCTTCTCCTTATTCTTCATCACCATACTCATCATCATCATCTCTTGTTACCTGTCTCGTGCGGTATCCAAATCTCCTCTCCTCTCCTCTGCTCTGCTCTGGTTTATCTTTTGAAACTTTCTTAGTAGCTTTACGCATTCTACTTACATGTTCCTCTCTAAACAAATAATTTACGCTCTTCAGTTCAATCGCTTAGGTAAAATATATCTAATTCTGTTCTTATAACTTGGTTTATAAGAAGCTTTTAATCTTCTCAAATATTACGCAGATCTCATAAGCGTAAAAGGGGGCCCGTACAGCATACCTTTATACAAACAATTCGATTTGTGTTTTTTTTTTGTCACCTTTTAAGGGCACTCTGTACCATATATCTCGCCTATGTTAAATTTGCCAACTTCATGTACCTTTTATTCAAGAGTAGTTGAGTTTGCATTTTTGAAATTCTTACCTTATCTTTGAACGTGCTTTATCTGTCAATTAGCATTATTTGATACAAAAAAGTCAAAATTTAAGATTTTTATGAATTTTTCTGTGTTTTATCTATATTGTATCTATTTGATACAATGTTTTTCAGAGAATTTATTTATTGTCAACTTTCATTCATCATCTATAACCTTGCAAAAATATCACTGGTATAAACTGAGCACTGTTAACATACTGAAAAGATTCCATTACCCTAGCCTTTGTAGTTTCTGAGGAAACGGTACATAAACATGAGAACATTTAATTTTCGACAATCGTGCATTAAAGTTCTGAGAGTTTAACAGGCATGTGCTTGAGAGTTTACGTACGAAGAAAGTTCAGAGAGTTAATTGCTGTATAATATTATGTTCAGCTTTATTAGCTCAGCAATTCACTTTCCACACAAAGATATTTCTCACAGAAACAATGCGTGATATTAAATTTTTGTATTATGATAAACACTGAAATAAATGGACCTGTAAAAATTGTGGCTATTTGGAAGTTGCAAGGGATTTAAAAATTATTATTTTACACATTTTCAAGGCAAATGAATGCTATTTTGTCATAAACAACACTATGAAATAACATTATGCATCAAAAATTGAAAATTTAAATTTTCACCCATGGTACAAGATGGCTTTAATACAGAGTGGGCTGTACGTTGATTGACAAAAATGCATCTACTGATAACTTCCAGTGAAGAAAGGTTTTGTAAGGTTCAGTTATTAATTACCACAATGTAAAAACATTTTTCGGTATTTTCACACTTTTTGCCACGGTTAGAATTTATTGTTATCGTCAGATCATCAGGACGTGAATACCGGCAAACAAAAATAATTAATTCACGTATAATAAATATTTATATTTTTTTGTGTTTGTATCGGCCATCTAAGGACCACACACACACACACACACCATGCCAATTTCAATACTTTACTCTCTGTTCTTTTCTTTTTCTCCAATATTCTTTCATCTTTTCATGTGTCTCTTCTTCCTGTCTTCAGTCCACTTTGAACCTGCGTTTTTCTCTCTCCTACCCTGGACTCCTTCTATTTTTAACACTTTTGCCCGAAAAACTTCTCTTTCAATTGCTTCTTCTGCGTGTATATTATTTTTTCTAAATCCTTATGGACTTCTCTAATCCAATTTGATGTTGACTTCTTCCCCTACAGATATTTGAAGATTTGCTTTGTCAACCTACTGTCGTCCATTCTATATAAATGTACAAAAAATAATAGTCTTCTTTTTCTCATTGTTTCTGTTATATTTTCTATACTTTGATATATTTCATCATTACTTCTTAATTTCCAACCTTCAGAAGTTTTTCATGGGCCAAATATTTTCCTAATAATTCGTCTTTCCAATATTTCTAGTTTGTCTAAATTATAATTCAATGCTAGACATTAACTTGCATATAGGCATTCTGGCTTCACTACTGTACTGTAATGCCTTATTTTCGCATTTTTAAATATGCACTTTTTATTGTAAATATCTTTAGTTATACCATATTCCCTTTCCAACTTATGAATCCTTTCTTCTATAGCAGATTTTTCTAAGCAATTCTCTAAATATTTATATAATATTATAATTATTCTTATTAATATAAGAATTATAATCACATAGTGTAACAATTATTAGTCTTTATGTAACATAGGCACACACATTCACACAAAAAACCGACGACACGTGTATTATTTCTGTATTGCCAATATACAGATCCTGATTACACTATATAATAAATCTTTCCGAATCGTAAACACAAATGTTTTATAAATATATCTAGTTAATGGCCAAGCCCCAGAAAACATTATCTTCTTCTTAACCTCAGGGTTTAGGCTTCCACCCTGTTCCGTTTTCAGTCCTCCCTACTTTCATCTCTTTGTTTCTTGGGTCTATAATTGACTACCTGTTTTGTTGGACAGTCACCGCTCATCCTCTCTATCAGGTGTTTCCATTGTAAGGGGTTCTGTTTAATACTAACAATCATGCTGTGTATCCCCAACCCGGCTCTCATTCTTCATTCCTAATTTGATCGCGGACGGCACAACCTTTCACTCGTCTCAAAAACTTAATTTCAGCGGCTTGTATACGATGAGTATTCTGTTCCCTCAAAACCCTCGTCTCACACTCATAGTTTAGCACGGGTGATGCCGTTACCTTATAACATTCCAACGTTGTCTCTCTTGTTGTTCTGTTACGTAGCGTGCGGTGTATGATGTCACACATCAGTTGGTTTTTATGAAGTTTATTGGTGATGTGAATAAAATTTTAGAACAAGTATCACATTTCAATTACCTGGGATGCGATATTACGTATGAAGAAGACAAAGATATTCTTAATAAAACAAACAACTTCCAAAGAATATTTGGGACATTACGGAGAACACTCAAAGGAAAGACCACGAAAGAAACACAAATAAAATTCTACAAGGTGATGGGAGTCCCCATGCTATTATACGGGTCCGAATCATGGGCACCAAGAAAGAAAGATTATAGACAGATGGAAACGTCTGAAATGAAATATCTTAGATCTGTAAAAGGTTATATAAGATTAGATCACATAAAGAACGAAGATATAAGACAGGAATCAAAAGTACAACCAGTAACGGAACTAGCGAAAAACTATAAAAAAGATGGAAAGAGCGTGTTATGCGCATGTCTCCAGAAAGAATTCCAAGAAAAATCCTGAATTACAAGCCAACCGGAAGAAGAAATGTTGGCAGACCGAGACGGAGATGGTGAAGCCGGGACAGGCAACCTGCCTAATCCTGAACAGATAGATGATGATGGTGATGATTGGTGATATGAATCTCAGTCTCATAACCGACATCACATCCGAGACAGTTAAAAAGTGACATCTGTTCTACAGGGTGCCCATTGACCACCATCTTCGAACTATCTTAGACAACGTTTCATCGTTTATTAATTGACTGTCAGTACCAAATCAAGGATAACTTCTAGTCTCAGGCAAATTATTGCTCTCTCTAGTTCTGCAAATCGCTTGAAACTTGTTCAGCTTTCTTTCAATGTTCTCGTCAAATTCACGCGTAATACTACATCCCAGAGAGTGAAAACGGAAGAGGTGTTCTAATATTTTATCGTTAATTCCTGCCATCAATTACCCCCTCTTCCGATAAGCAGAAAAGCAATCGCTGGACTATGCGTGAAAACTAATGAGGAATTAAATGAAAACCGTGCAGGGGGCTGGTACTAGTTCTTGATGCAAAGCGCCATTAGAACGAACACGGTACACTGCACACGCCTTGTTATCGTCACTTGAACATTGACAAATGACGGTCTAGCAAGTTGTGTTACTTTAATTAAGACGTGCGTGCGCGCGCGTTTCCTGTGACTTATGTTCTTCAAATTCTGACTTGTCCGCCCAAATTATGACTTTTTCTTGAAACATCTCAACTGGAACCTGTTTTTAGAGATGCAACTAAAACATAATGTTAGCTAACATTAATAAGGAATTCTCGTCACATGATCGAGTTAAACATAAATATGATCTGAGATTTAAATTCAAAAGAAACTATGTTCATGTTTGTTTTACATGTTCGTATGTTCTTCTGTTGCCATGTGTTTCGTTAGTTCAAATTCAAGTGCTTTTTCCTTGTCCCTTTAAATTCTTGTCCGTCGCACGCTTCCAAATTCTGTACATCCACTTCTATTGCTGCCAGACACTCGATTTCACCAACATTAATTTTCATTCCATTCTTTGTATATTCACTTTGAAATCTTATCACCAAACTCAGATTTCCTCATACTGTGTTAGTTCTTCTCCTCCATAAACGTTACTTTGCCTTTTAAGCCATTATTGAACCTCTCTCAACCGCTTCTTAGAAAGTGAACGTCGCTATGGTAGGCGGGACTTTCCTCATATCGTAGTTTGGGGCCCACTCTAATAACGTTTTTAGCCATGTGCTTTCTGGCACTTTTTGAACGAGTCAAATCGCTAAACCTCGTCTCTAAAGACCGTGCTGGTTACTGGCCGTGTCACATCCAACCATTTCGATATTTTTGTTTCGTAGGAAGCTGCTTCCAGTCCGATCTTACCTCTTATTTTATTTGTAAAATGGTCCCATACTCAGTATATTTCTTTCTGTACTGTGGCACATTTTTTCTCCTTCTTTAATAATTATTACTGTTTAAATCAGTCCTCGTGTAGACTCGGTTGCCAATTCCGCTTTCCAATCTTGTCATTTCCAATCTACATTTTTATTAAATCTAGACATTTAATTATTTTTTCCCGTATCGGCCACCTAGGGACCACATGCCAATTTCAATTCTTTACTCTTTGTTCTTTCCTTTTTTCAATACTCTTTCATCTTCTCACTGTGTCTCCTCTTCCTGTCTTCAGTCCACTTTGAACCTGAGTTTTTCTCTCTCCTACCCTGGACTCCCTCCATTTTTAACACTTTTGCCCGAGAAACTTCTCCTTCAATTGCTTCTTCTGCGTGTTATTTTTTTCTAAATCCTTTTGGACTTCTTAGTCCAACTTGTCAACTTGATGTTGACTACTTCCCCCACAATTTAATTTTTATTAATCCAAGAATCATTTTTATATTTCCAATACACGTTACGTGTTAAATAGAAAAATACTGCAAATTATTGAAGCAGATGACCTGATACGGCTACTGTAAACAAGACTGGTCAACGACCAACGGCCGGTGTAGACGGGAAAGTTGTGTTTACACTCGTCGACGGAAAACATGTTTGCACTTAATTAGAAAGTTCTTAAACATGGGAGAAAACATGAGCACGTCCTGACGTTCGACTTTAATTGCGCTCCGTCGGCTATTTGCGTCGGGCAGTCTGCAAACATTCCGACTCGATAATGAGCGCAGTGATCCGATCTCCACAGGCAGGGATCGATACGTCTGTAATATAGATGCAAACTCTATATTCCTCTTTATCAACTAATTATAACTACGTGTTTGCTTAACTGCTAGTTGAAATTTTAAGTAACGAATGTCCGATTGTTGGGCAAGATATTTAATGATTAGTTTTCTCTATATTCGATTAACACATTTCCAAGTTCGAAATGCACTGCCAAACAGCACAAAAAAAATGTAACTTATTTGAGATCATAGAAATAAATAATTTAATTTTTTTGTTTCCTAAAGATTTTATAAGTATTTGTTATTATTTTATTGTCTTTTAATCTGTATTAGAGTAGAATATACTTGTAGCCATATATATTACAATAGTCAGTGAACAGAGTACTTCATAAGTAATGTTATTATTGTTTTTTCAATTTTTTACTATTACTATTTCTATTATTAACATTAATGTTACTTTTATTATATTTTTTTTATGTTTTTTGTTACATACGACATTCTTTTTTACCATACAACCAGTCATTAACATGGATTATGTTTAACATACGCACACGAAAAGTGCGAAGTAAAATATGCTGTTAAGTGTTAAGATTACGTGCGCTTACTCTTATAGGAATACGAGGAAATGATTTTGCGGAAACGTACATGCGCGTATATGGGCACACGTTTGCGCGCGCGTCACACACAAACAGTGCCTTACAGCAAAATTTTCTAGGTTATATTGTTACCTGTTGTACGAAATACGAGACTGTCGTTTCTGTACGAAATTGTAATTACTCATTAGCTTGAAAAATCGAACACCACCAATGTTAACTTGTCATTTTCTTCGTAATACAAATTGCGTTATGATGGAAACATTTTAGCTTACATTTAGGTTTAAGGAGAAGCAGTGAACGTGAAGAAAGAACTAATCGAATATACCACTGAGGGCTGTTCATGTGGTAAAGACGATTCCACTACTCGCTTGCGTTCCGACACAATAGTAGGCTACATCACCAAACGCCACTAATACGATTACGTCATACTCAGCTGGCAAAATTAACACAACTAAGCACACGTATACATTCCGCATTGAGTATATCAAATTAATTGAGTTTATAATCGTCAGCGATTCCAGACCTTACAACCGATCAGAATCGTATAAAATCAAATTTGACAATCGAACTTCCACCGAGTTGTTTAAATTGCAGGCGACTAATGCTTTTCGGTCGATTGGAATAGCGACCTGATGAATTAAAGTAGATGGAACATACTTTTAAAACTTGAGATTTGCATAATAAACACTGTTTATTAGAAATCGGGATGAAGTAGAAAATGGGAAAGGACAAACTGTTGCTTAATAAGGTTGACCCAAACTGAGGAAGTGAAAATTTATGAGAGCTGTGAAAGAAGCAGACTATTTGGGCAAAAAAATCACAAACAGTGGAGTTGCGATACTAAGAATTATCCATCGGAAAAGATAAGGACAAACTGACATTGCTATGATGAGAAACATTACGAAACGTAACACAGGCAGGTAAGTATATAACAAACTGCCTGTGCGTTTTTGGAAAGAATTCGTTGCTTAAGGGTTAGTTACTAATCAGTACAGTGAGGAATGGAAACACTGAAAAAAGTATAAATGTTAATGGGTGTATTTTCGATGTATTTTTAAAGTATGAAAAAATAATGTTATCAATTGAAAAATAAATCTATGGTTCAAAAATTATGGACTGGAATTGTTCGAAACCGTTAGCACAAAAAATCTGTAATTTTACTATCGATGTGAATAAACATCTGTATTTGGAAAACATTCCTTCTCAATAAATGTTGTAATATCAATTATAGTTCTATTTGTTTCATAATTTCTTTGAGTTTAAACTACGATTTAGTTGTACAAACATGAATTCCTTTTGGGTGAATACTAACCCAAAACCATAAAAATTAACGAATAAGTTCGCAAAATATAGACCTCCAGGTCTTACAAACATTTAAAATAACTCTCAAGTCTAATAAATTGAAATCTTGTATTTTTTATACTGCTGTAAAAAAGAGGTCTATTGGCTTAAAAGATTTAAAACAATGTTATGTTAATTGATAATTGACATGACGATTGATCAATTATATGGGTGTGTCGTTTTTATATTAATTTTCTGAAGTAGTTGAGAGGCTGACATTTTCGGTTGTGCTAGTAGATGTGAGTCTTTCCATAAATCCGGTGGTGTCACCGAGCAAATAGGCTGAGTTTATTTTTCTTGTAGCAAGCTGTCGAAAAAATAGAATATGGGATTACTTTCGTTAACCATGGACACAAACTTTAATAAATTATGCGTTCTGAAACGAATTGAAAACCAATTATATGAAATAATTAGTTATAAAACACACACAGAAATAATTTAGGTTTATAGGCTTATGAACTTTTTTTCACAACCCGAAATATGTTTTCTTAACTTGACAAATTTATTCTTTTACAAAATATCGGTTTACAACGTGCCTTTATTAAAACGTTAACGTTGAGTACTGGGAACTATCGCAGTTAATTTGTAGCGATTCCGTCAGGATTACTGTGGGCAAACGGAGAAGAACAAATTATGTCAGGATTATACCGCTGGCGAAGGGATTACCCTGTTCACTGTATTGTTTCACACACAGAAACATTTGATTTCATAACTTGTTCATGTTACACTATAATTCGCAATAACTCAATTACGTTTGAGTGATTTGTTTCGGTTGTTGTTCGTGACTGTTAACGTTAAGAATATTAACTGTTACTGCGTACAAGTAAGCTCAATATCTGCTTTATGCTGATATTTAAGTTAGGAAAACTTACACAGTTATCGCAAACAAGAGACGCGTTAAATAAGATAACACCCATGGGACAGGAAGTAGAAGACCAACTGACAGTGGCGGTAATAGACCTTGCAATGTAGGAGGGCAACATACCTTAACAGCTGGAAATAACAATAATAAAGCACAAATAAAATTCTCTAAAAAATTAGGTAAAGAATGTTATCTACGAATATAAGCACAAAAAACTAGAATTATGTCATTTCTGGGAAGGACGCAACGGGCTAAAAAATAACTATCTGTGGCTATCCTGTGGGCAAGTGTCACATTCTTGCTTATTTAAGATCGGATATCAGCTTTCCCAAAGGTCACGGTATGCAAACGTTTTCATAAATCTGAATACATATGAGGCTTGAAATACACAATAGGCTAATAGGAACTGAAATCATAAAGAGGGAAGTTTAATAAAAAAAGTGGCTGTCCCGATTCTGATATGATAAGAGGGATCTATTGGAATCCTGCAAATGAGGTAAGTCGAGCAGCTGAAAAAAAGGAATTTCTGTATTACAGAGTACAGAATTCAAATTATTAAAGAGTAATTACATTATTATTATTATTGTGGATGTAATAAAAGGCAATACGTACAGAATATAGTTTTAATGTAATAGGTGAATACGCATGCTAAAATGGCAGCTGGCAGCTGACAGTGGAGGTGGATAATTCAGAGCGAGTTGGAATCGCTTGGAAAGAAGTGACACCATCGTCATCGTATCAACTTCAAGAAGTAAGGCCACCTGTTGCGGCTCAATACTACATCTCTTTCTTGGCTCTCCAGATTTTGCTTTCCCCCAGACCGTATAATTAAACGATTCGAATTTTATGTTTCCCACAATTTTCAAAATGCCTCGGATAGGGCTGGTTTCAATTGCAGAGTCATGGACTCTGTGAAAGGTGGCGGATGTGAATAAAAATCGCCAAGGCAGAAATGAGGTTTTTAGAATGGCCAATGGATGATCACGATTAGATACGCGTCGCAATGAGCTTAAGATGCCATTGATGAATATAAGAATATATGGAAGGAACATGTTATTAGCTCTGTACCAAAGCCGCACATTTTAGTGCTCCAACGGTTTAGTCGTAAGTGTAGGTAGGTAGTGTAGGAAGGCACAGTAAAAGATAGTCTGATTTTTAATTCAATTTGAAATTTTTATAAATAATTTAAATTCACAACGTATATAAGGCTTCTGAAACCGGAACAGGTGTCTACATATACTCTAGGATGGAAGAAAAAGAAGACAAAAATCTAAAAATTAGCAACGAATACACGGATTTGAGTGGCCACGGTTTTCAAAAATTTTGGTTGCCCTTCAGTTACCCTCCTCGAAACTCTCCTTGGATCGTAACTTGATAGAACAATACGACTTTCACTTATTTCTGCAACTATCTGGCGATAGCTGCCTATTAGGCTACTGTAGGTAATTCTTGGTAATATCAATTCGCAAAGTTGATACTCTATAGAAACTGTCCCGTTCTAGGCCTTATTTGTATCCAGCAAGACGTTCGAAAATAACGGAACTTTCACGGTTTAAGGAAGCGGCAGTGGTTCAAAGAGTTAAACGTGCGGCATATAAGCATAACAAAACGTCAAATTGTTGCAGATATTTGTAAACCTAAAACACGTTAACAAAATTGTGTAACATGAAAATTCTACGACCGTTAATCTTTATGGTACTGCTGAATGTCGCATTCAATTATAATTTATTACGCGTTAAATTAATCCGTAACAGTTATACGAATGATAGTTTGACTAAACAATTATATTAATCTAGGCTGTCGAGGATAACGTTCTCTGCGCAATTTGCAAAGTGCGATAATTAAAACGGCCGTGCCAATCCACTAGACGCGTTAATTGTCCGGTTAGTTGATTTCACAATTTGCCGGTCACAAACAGCGCAACACTGTTTCCATCAATCATGTTAATGAGTACTTCAAATTACTTTACTAATACATTAAATAATTAAATGATGTTATTACAGGTTTCAGTGTTTGCAATAGCGACAAATACACTATACAAATTTTATAATTTGCATCTGCAGTATGTGTCATTTATTTACTTTAAAATAAAATTAAAGATACTTTCTTTGTCAATTAAGCTTCATAGCATGTCAGAAAACACGTTAGATTACACGTTCAAATTCAGCACAATTATAGGGTCTTGATAGTGCAGTGGCCAGTCCATTAGCTTCCAAAGCAGATTACTGTTAGTTCCAACCCTCTCTTCTTCTTTTCCTCAACACAGATAGTTTTCGCTGACAGCCTTTTGATAACCACATACCTACCTTCTTTTAGCCCATATATGCCTCAATATTCTGAAACAAAGGACATCCGATTGGATGGAGTGGATTTAATGGAGTGGTTTCCCGTTGTCTCCTCCATCCTACACCGTTGACTTGTCAGTTCATCCGCCTTTAGGGACGGTTTCCCCTCCCAAGAGGATGCCCTATCCTTTTACCCGCTCATCGGTCCTCCTTGGAAGCTGATTGCAATTGGTAAAAGGGGATCTTCTTATCCCGGTCTCTGCACTCATGTTACCCCTTGCTTATACTTATGTATAAGCCACGGGAAGCCCCCTTCACTACCACTGGAAGGTGAATGTCAGGATTGTTCCTTCATCGAGTCCAAGACCTTAATGGCGTTTCCCGCACTCTAGTCCTCTAGAAGTCTAGTTAAAACCATTTGCAGGTAAATCTTTTATCACTGCATCCAGCCGGACTCTTGAATCTGCTCGACTGTAATGAGTGCATGGCCTCAGATGCGAAAATAGTAATGTCGATCTATCCATCCATCCAATGGCGCTACAGCCCAATTTGAGCCCTGGCCTCCTCCAGTTTATGCCTCCAGGCATCCCTCTCCTTTGCCATTCTTTTCCAATTGTCGATATGTAGCAGCGATCTTGAGTCTTCGGTCACTTCATCTTCCCATCTCTTTCTGGGTCTTCCAACTGGACGGCGGCCTTCCGTTCTTCCGTTGAACACTTGGTTAGGTGCTCTGCTCCTCTCCATTCTAACTAGGTGCCCTGCCCAACGGAGCCTTTGGATTTTTATATATGTTGTTATTGTGGGATCTTTATACAGCTGATAAAGCTCATGATTGAAAAGTATCCGCCACACTCCATTCTCGTTAATTGGGCCTAAAATTCTTCTTAAAATTTTCGTTTCAAATGTCAATCTATTGTCCGTTGAAAATGTCTGAATATTCAAATTTACACGTCCACAAAAAATGAATTTTGATACACCAATTCCATTTTAAGTGACATCAAAGTTTAGCTGCACTTTTGCTGGCTTAAAATAATTACTCAGTTACTTAAATCTTTTGTACAAGTGATTCATTTCTTGAGCACGGTTAGAACAAACAAGCTACCGGTTCTACGATTTTCTTAAAACCCCTCAAATTACTGTCAAATAAAAACGCGATATTACGTTGCATGAATGTTTGAACAGTCCTAAGTACTGAGTATCGACTGCGTTCCGAGATATACTATACACATTATCTGGTGCCACATTTGTTCATTGGCATTTGATAGTTAAAATAGACTTCTTTATAATAATGGCTCTTTTTTGTACCAGTAAAGTTGTTTAGGAGTAAGACAGGTAGCGTGGCCAGCACTGCGCTTCCATATTACCCCACAATGTTATTCGAGATACTCGTTTCCACAGGCTGAGTCGATGGAAAACGTACCTTGATTTTATAGCGAGTCCAGGAATCGAACCTGGGACTTCTAGGTCAGGTATGATATAGTAGTCCCAAAATTCACTTTTTTCTTCAGAAGCAAAAATTACGTAACACTATATTATGCTTATTACTGAAAAACGTATTGCGTTAAACTCTTGAACTGATCGTGAATACGCAGATACAAATGTGTTGTCAGCTTTTCTCATAGTGCGGCCCCGTAAGACGCGCGTTACAGTAAGATTTAACCAATTGCTGTTCTACTGTGCTGTGCGTCCACAACACGACACACCACGTATCACTGTACATCAGCGTGTTTGATCCGGTTATCTAAAGCTTCTCGTAAACAAGAACACCGGAAACTGGGACAAACAAATATTCACAGTATTCCCAACCCGGCGGGTAGTGGGATGTAAACGTCTAACACTGTCTGCCACTGCCGTGATTCCTCAGACACTGTACAGTCCCTACAATTCGACGTTCTGTGTAAATCCTACCACTTTAAAACATTTTTCACTCCGAAATATTTTTTCACACATTTTTTAAAGACACGTTTGGCATTTAAAAAAATCTATTCCTTCTGGATGATTTTGAAAGAAAGGTATGTTAAATAATGAATTATGTATGTATGCAAATTATATAAATATATTTGTTCCAAAAGACGTGATTCGGTCACATTAAGGCAACTGATTGAAGGAAATGAGAATTAGAAATTCTGATTCGATTAGAAATTTTTCAATAAACCGAGAGAGAAAATGAAAAGGAAAAGAAAAATAGGGATCACGATAGCAAGATTCAGGAACAAGAAACGAAACGTGAGTCACAGTGGCAGAACAGCGGCCTTGGAGACTGCACCGCGCTACATAGAACCACATTCAGTACTCTGACGTTATTACGCGAGCAACAGCAAGAAAACATTCCAGTATTCAGAAAACTCTCAAAAGGTTTTATAAACCGTAAGCAAAACTTTTATAGCGTAGTTAACGAGAATAAAATAACTTCACACTTTTATTCTACAGTTAAACTGTATAACTGGTGCAATTCAATACAATCAATTTTCCGGAAATAATCTGATGTAGTCTTTCTCCTATCCTACTCGAAATATAGCAAAGTCTACACTGTCGCCATACCTAATAGGCGTTATAAACATTATAGATACCCATGTTTATAGGAATCTTGACATCTACTAGTTACTTCAAGAATCAGAACAGCTTCTAGAAACATTTTAGGAAAAACCATGCCATCTGCCGTGAGCACATGCTTCATATACTCTGTCCGAGCCCGCAAGACAAATCCTTTGAGCGTAATCGTAAACGCATTTTGCCGGCGACAACCATTATTTCTTATATGGTTTATTATTTCCTACAATATGATTTAAAATATTACACAAAGTTTGTAAACAAACATAAATTAGTATACATTCGATCAAAAATGAAACCTAAAAATATAAATGTATATTTACCTACGTAATTGTATCTCGATTCGCACAATTTAAATGATTTATCATTACAAACGTTTAGAATAAAAGCTCGTAACTTAAAAAACGTACGTTTTTAATATACGTTAACAGCTTTCGAATACCAACCAGGTTCGTTTCGTTCGCCCCGCAAAGGGATGCAAATTCAATTAATACAGATTATTTTACAAAATAATTGTTCGTTAATCACAAGCGAGCGAAACCGATTTATACAATCGGTTCGTTGAACGCATTAATCCAGACGCAAATCAATAAATTTCCTGTAAGCAATGGCAACGCGAATATTGTAATTGTAAAAAAATAGTTTTTCCAAATCCCATGGTGTGTGTGCACGCATGTGTGCGCATATTTGGAATTTCGCAACTATTGCTTTTGAAAGCGGAGGTTTATGCCGATACAACAGGATCGATAAAGAAAAATATCGGTATGGAGAACCATACATGACTTCCACGTTCTAAGATTTATATTTAAAATCATATTCGAAATGAAATATTTCCATAGAAACTACTTCTTTCTACTTATTGCTTCAGCCTTAACCACAGTACTGTGGTCACTAACGTATACCACCTCACGTTTTCGCACTCGATTTTCACTGATGATGGCAGTCGACGGCACTGCCGAAACGTCTGGTTTTGCAGAAAACATTGGACTACGGCCAAACAGCCCGGGAAGGAATTTTAACAACAAACTACAACTTTGTTGCCGATAACGTAGTATACATATAAAAATTATCCCCTCCCCCTTCAACTACAATTTTCATTTATAGAAAATTACCCCCACCCCGTTCAACTAGCCTCTTCATTAATAGATATTTCATATACGTTTCTACAGTGGATTATTAAGATCTTCTTATCAGGATACTTTATTTATCAAAATTAAGTACTTCACTCTTGTTACAACAAAAAATTTTTCTGGTAAACAGCACTTTCCCCGTAACCGATCTTCACCAAAATCAGTAGGCCTTGAGTATTCTACAACTCAGGCACATATGTAAAAAATTATTTGATTCTATATGAATTTACGGCAGTTATCGTTCGTCATAGAAAAATATCGGTATGGAGAACCATACATGACTTCCATATTCTAAGATTTATATTTAAAATCATTTTCAGCCAAACAGCCAGGCTGTGTCTTACCTGCCTTTTTATTGCTGTATTAAATGAAATGCTGATGATGCCAGTCGATGGCACTGCCGAAAAGTCTGGTTTTTCAGAAAACATTGGACTAAAGCTAAACAGCCCGGGAAGGAATTTTAACAAAGAACTACTTCTTTGTTGCCGATAACCTAGTACACATATACAAAATTCTCCCCTATCCCTTCAACTATAATTTTCATTTATAGAAAATTACCCCCACCCCGTTCACCTAACCCCTTCATTCAATGATATTTCATCTACGTTTCTACAGTGGATTATTATGAGCTTCTTATCAGGATACATTATTTATCAAAATTAAGTACTTTACTTTTGTTAAAACATAAAAAGTTGCAGGTAAACTACCCCTCTCTCTTAACCGATCTTCACCAAAATCAATAGACCTTCAGCCCTCTACAATTCAGGGATGCATGCAAAAAAATATTTGATTCTGTTTGAATGTCCGACAGTTATCGTTCGTCATATAAACAATTACCCTTGTTAAAACATAAAACGTTGCAGGTAAACTACCCCTCTCCCTTAACCGATCTTCACCAAAAACAACAGATCTTCCGAACTCTACAATTTAGGGGTGTATGCAGAACATTATTTGATTCTGTTTGAATTTGCGGCAGTTATCTTTCGCAAAAAAATTACCCTTCTTAAAATATAAAATGTTGCTGGTAAACTACCCCTTTCCATTAACCGATCTTCAACAAAATCAACAGACTTTGAGTTCTCTTTAATTCAAAAAGGTATGCAAAAACGTAGTCGATTCTGTTTGAGTTTGCGGCAGTCATCGTTCGTCATATAAAAAATTACCCTTGTTAAAACATAAAATGTTGCAGGTAAACTACCCCTTCCCATAACCGATCTTCACCAACACCAATACGATTTGAGAACTCTACAATTCAGGGCTGTATGCAACACATTATTTGATTCTGTTTGAATTTGCGGCTGTTATCGTTTGCCAAAGAAAAATATCGGTATGGAGAACCATACATGACTTCCATATTCTAAGATTTATATTTGAAATCATTTTCAGCCAAACAGCCAGGCTGTGTCTTACCTGCCTTTTTATTGCTGTATTAAATGAAAAATATTATATTACATTAAAATGAAAAAATTATAATTTTATTGCCTGGCAACAAAATTATTTTATTTTTAACAATTACCATTGTTTCAAAAAGTTTAAATAAATTTTCAAGTACTTTATTCTTGTTAAAACGTAAAAGGTTGCAGGTAAACTACCCCTTCCCCGTAACCGATCTTCACCAAAATCGAAAGTCATTGAGACCTCTACAATGCAGGGACGTATGCAAAAAATTATTTGATTCTGTTTGAATTTGCGGCTGTTATCGTTTGCCATAGAAAATACGCTTGATAAAAAAACGTTGCAGGTAAACTACCCCTTCCCCTTAACCGATCTTCACCAAAAATAAAAGGTCTTGAGTACTCTACAAATCAGGGCTGTATGCAAAACATTATTTGATTCTGTTTGAATTTGCGGCTGTTATCGTTTGCCATAGACAATACCCTTGTTAAAAAAACGCTACAGGTAAACTACCCCTTTCCCTCAACCGATCTTCACCAAAAACAATAGGTCTTTAGAACTCTACAATTTAGGGCTGTATGCAAATAATCTTTTGATTCTGTTTGAATTTGCGGCTGTTATCGTTTGCCATAGGAAATACCCTTGTTAAAACATAAAACGTTACAGGTAAACTACCCCTTTCCCTTAACCGATCTTCACCACAATCAACAGATCTTGAGAACTCTACAATTCAGGGCTGTATGCGAAACATTATTTGATTCTGTTTGAATTTGCGGCTGTTATCGTTTGCCAAACAAACAAAATTACCCTTGCTAAAAAAAAAACCGTTGCAGGTAAACTACCCCTTTCCCTCAACCGATCTTCACCAAAAATAATAGGTCGCGAGTACTCTACAAATCAGGACTGTATGCAAAACATTATTTGATTCCGTTTGAATTTACGGCAGTTATCGTTTGCCATAGAAACAAAATCTACAGACACACAGACAGACAGACAGACAGACACTTTTCGGAAAACGACTTTTTTTCATGTTTTGAGTGTAGTAGAATCAGAATCTGCAATAATCTCGAACACGATTTTTTTTGCCATCACCATACTTCCATTCCTTAAGGAATATGGAAGTAAAATTACCCCCGATAAAAAAACGTTGCTGGTAAACTACCCCTTTCCCTTAACCGATCTTCACCAAAACCAATAGGTCTTGAGAACTCTATAATTCAGGGCTGTATGCAAAAGAGTAGTTGATTCTGTTTGAATTTGCGGCTGTTATCGTTTGCCATAGAAAAATATCGGTATGGAGAACCATACATCACTTCCATATTCTAAGATTTATATTTAAAATCATTTTCAGCCAAACAGCCAGGGAAGGAATTTTAACAAAAAAATACTTCTTTGTTGCCAATAACGTAGTACACATATAAAAAAAAATTATCCCCTCCCCCTTCAACTATAATTTTGATTTATAGAAAATTACCCCCAGCCCGTTCAACTAGCCTCTACATTTATAGATATTTCATCTATGTTTCTACAGTGGATTATTAAGATCTTATCAGGATACTTTATCAAAATTAAGTACTTTACTCATGTTACAACAAAAAATGTTTCAGGTAAACTGCCCTTTCCCCGTAACCGATCTTCACCAAAATCAACAGACATTGAGTTCTCTGTAGCTCAGGCACATATGTAAAAAATTATTTGATTCTGTTTGAATTTACGGCAGTTATGGTTCGTCATATAAAAAATTACCCATGTTAAAACATACAACATGAGATTTATAAAACATATCTAAGATTTATATTTAAAATCATTTTTGAAATAAAATATTTTCATAGAACCTACTAACGCTGGGGAAATCTGAGGAGCCAATCAGAGTTGGGCCTACCTGTCACTCTGCTGAATATGGTGGAAAGCCCTGTCACTGTCGTCAAAGTATCAGCCTTGACAGGGGGGTCCTCTTTTTCTGCAAAATGGGAGAGGCTTGAGATGGAGTGAGTGACATGGTCCCCACCTCAATGAAGAACCCATTGTTTTATAAAAATATATTTAAATTTTGAAAACTGAAAATTCTTTTCTTGTTGTAAATATTTATATTTTATAATCAAAATGACTTTATTTTTGTTACCTGGCAACAAAATTATTTTATTTTAAACAATTACCATTGTTTCAAAAAGTTTAAATAAATTTTCAAGTACTTTACTCTTGTTAAAACGTAAAAGGTTGCAGGTAAACTACCCCTTTCCCTTAACCGATCTTCACCAAAATCGAAAGTCCTTGAGATATCTACAATTCAGGGATGTATGCAAAACATTATTTGATTCTGTTTGAATTTGCGGCAGTTATCGTTTTCCATAGAAAAAAAACGTTGCAGGTAAACTACCCCTTCCCCTCAACCGATCTTCACCAAAAACAATAGGTCTTGAGAACTCTACAATTTAGGGCTGTATGCAAATAATCTTTTGATTCTGTTTGAATTTTCGGCTGTTATCGTTTGCCATAGGAAATACCCTTGTTAAAACATAAAACGTTACAGGTAAACTACCCCTTCCCCTTAACCGATCTTCACCAAAAACAATAGGTCTTGAGAACGCTACAATTCAGGGCTGTATGCGAAACATTATTTGATTCTGTTTGAATTTGCGGCTGTTATCGTTTGCCATAGGAAATACCCTTGTTAAAACATAAAACGTTACAGGTAAACTACCCCTTTCCCTTAACCGATCTTCACCAAAAACAATAGGTCTTGAGAACGCTACAATTCAGGGCTGTATGCGAAACATTATTTGATTCTGTTTGAATTTGCGGCTGTTATCGTTTGCAAAAAAAAAAATTCCCTTAATAAAAAAAAACCGTTGCAGGTAAACTACCCCTTTCCCTCAACCGATCTTCATCAAAAACAACAGGTCTTGAGTACTCTACAAATCAGGGCTGTATGCAAAAAATTATTTGATTCTGTTTGAATTTGCGGCAGTTATCGTTTGCCATAGAAAAAAAATCTACAGACAGACACACAGACAGATAGACACACAGACAGACACTTTTCGGAAAACGACTTTTTTTCATGTTTTGAGTGTAGTAGAATCAGAATCTGCAATAATCTCGAACACGATTTTTTTTGCCATCACCATACTTCCATTCCTTAAGGAATATGGAAGTAAAATATCGGTATGGAGAACCATACATGACTTCCATATTCTAAGATTTATATTTAAAATCATTTTCAGCCAAACAGCCAGGCTGTGTCTTACCTGCCTTTTTATTGCTGTATTAAATGAAAAATATTATATTACATTAAAATGAAAAAATTATAATTTTATTGCCTGGCAACAAAATTATTTTATTTTTAACAATTACCATTGTTTCAAAAAGTTTAAATAAATTTTCAAGTACTTTACTCTTGTTAAAACGTAAAAGGTTGCAGGTAAACTACCCCTTCCCCTTAACCGATCTTCACCAAAAACAACAGGTCTTGAGTACTCTACAAATCAGGGCTGTATGCAAAACATTATTTGATTCTGTTTGAATTTGCGGCTGTTATCGTTTGCCATAGAAAATACCCTTGTTAAAAAAACGTTGCAGGTAAACTACCCCTTTCCCTCAACCGATCTTCACCAAAAACAATAGGTTTTGTGAACTCTACAATTTAGGGCTGTATGCAAATAATCTTTTGATTCTGTTTGAATTTGTGGCTGTTATCGTTTGCCATAGGAAATACGCTTGATAAAAAAACGTTGCTGGTAAACTACCCCATTTCCTTAACCGATCTTCACCAAAAACAATAGGTCTTGAGTACGCTACAAATCAGGGCTGTATGCAAAACATTATTTGATTCTGTGTGAATTTGCGGCTGTTATCGTTTGCCATAGAAAATACCCTTGTTAAAACATAAAACGTTACAGGTAAACTACCCCTTTCCCTTAACCGATCTTCACCAAAATCAACAGATCTTGAGAATTCTACAGATCAGGGCTGTATGCGAAACATTATTTGATTCTGTTTGAATTTGCGGCTGTTATCGTTTGCCAAACAAACAAAATTACCCTTGCTAAAAAAAAACCGTTGCCGGTAAACTACCCCTTTCCCTCAACCGATCTTCACCAAAAACAATAGGTCGCGAGTACTCTGCAAATCAGGGCTGCATGCAAAAAATTATTTGATTCTGTTTGAATTTGCGGCAGTTATCGTTTGCCATAGAGAAAAAATCTACAGACAGACAGACAGATAGACAGACAGACACACAGACACACAGACACTTTTCGGAAAACGACTTTTTTTCATGTTTTGAGTGTAGTACAATCAGAATCTGCAATAATCTCGAACACGATTTTTTTTGCCATCACCATACTTCCATTCCTTAAGGAATATGGAAGTAAAATACACTTGTTTAAAAAAAACCGTTGCAGGTAAACTACCCCTTTCCCTTAACCGATCTCCACCAAAATCAATAGGTCTTGAGTACTCTACAAATCAGAGCTATATGCAAATAATTATTAGATTCTGTTTGAATTTGCGACTCTTATCGTTTGCCATAAAAAAATACCTTTTTAAAACATAAAACGTAGCAGGTAAACTACCCCTTTCCCTTAACCGTTCTTCACCAAAAACAATAGGTCTTGCGAACTCTACAATTCGGGCCTGTATACAAAAGAGTAGTTGATTCTGTTTGAATTTGCGGCTGTTATCGTTTTCCATAGAAAACAATTAC
Organism: Magicicada septendecula; assembly: GCA_034769895.1. Lineage (NCBI taxonomy): Eukaryota > Metazoa > Arthropoda > Insecta > Hemiptera > Cicadidae > Magicicada > Magicicada septendecula. The sequence continues at coordinate 273,350,216 of CM068369.1, read as the reverse complement.
CCTTGATTTAAAAAAAACCGTTGCAGGTAAACTACCCCTTTCCCTCAACCAATGCTTCACCAAAAACAATATGTCGTGAGTACTCTAAAAATCAGGGCTGTATGCAAAAAATGATTTGACTCAGTTTGAATTTGCGGCTGTTATCGTTTGCCATAGAAAAAAATCTACAGACAGACAGACACACAGACACATAGACAGACAGACAGACTCACACACAGACACTTTTCGAAAATGACTTTTTTTCATGTTTTGAGTGTAGTACAATCAAAATCTGCAATAATCTCGAACACGATTTTTTTTTGCCATCACCATACTTCCATTTCCTTAAGGAACATGGAAGTAAAATTTAATCGCTACAGGCACATGAATTAACACCAAAAGGAAGGCGGTCCAGAAGAATGTATGAAAATGACGACTATTAAAAATATCGGTATGGAGAACCATACATGACTTCCATGTTCTAAGATTTATATTTAAAATAATTTACGAAATGAAATGTTTCCATAGAAACTACTTCTTTCCACTTATTGCTTCAGCCTTAACCACAGTACTGTGGTCACTAATGTATACTACCACACGTTATCGCACTCGATTTTCACTGATGATGGCAGTCGACGGCACTGCCGAAACGTCTGGTTTTGCAGAAAACATTGGACTACGGCCAAACAGCCCGGGAAGGAATTTTAACAAACAAACTACAACTTTGTTGCCGATAACGTAGTATACATATAAAAATTATCCCCTCCCCCTTCAACTACAATTTTCATTTATAGAAAATTACCCCCACCCCGTTCAACTAGCCTCTTCATTAATAGATATTTCATATACGTTTCTACAGTGGATTATTAAGATCTTCTTATCAGGATACTTTATTTATCAAAATTAAGTACTTCACTCTTGTTACAACAAAAAATTTTTCTGGTAAACAGCACTTTCCCCGTAACCGATCTTCACCAAAATCAGTAGGCCTTGAGTATTCTACAACTCAGGCACATATGTAAAAAATTATTTGATTCTATATGAATTTACGGCAGTTATCGTTCGTCATAGAAAAATATCGGTATGGAGAACCATACATGACTTCCATATTCTAAGATTTATATTTAAAATCATTTTCAGCCAAACAGCCAGGCTGTGTCTTACCTGCCTTTTTATTGCTGTATTAAATGAAAAATATTATATTACATTAAAATGAAAAAATTATAATTTTATTGCCTGGCAACAAAATTATTTTATTTTTAACAATTACCATTGTTTCAAAAAGTTTAAATAAATTTTCAAGTACTTTACTCTTGTTAAAACGTATAAGGTTGCAGGTAAACTACACCTTCCCCTTAACCGATCTTCACCAAAATCGAAAGTCATTGAGACCTCTACAATTCAGGGACGTATGCAAAAAATTATTTGATTCTGTTTGAATTTGCGGCTGTTATCGTTTGCCATAGAAAATACGCTTGATAAAAAAACGTTGCAGGTAAACTACCCCTTCCCCTTAACCGATCTTCACCAAAAACAATAGGTCTTGAGTACTCTACAAATCAGGACTGTGTGCAAAACATTATTTGATTCTGTTTGAATTTGCGGCTGTTATCGTTTGCCATAGAAAATACCCTTGTTAAAAAAACGTTGCAGGTAAACTACCCCTTTCCCTCAACCGATCTTCACCAAAAACAATAGGTCTTGAGAAATCTACAATTCAGGGCTGTATGCGAAACATTATTTGATTCTGTTTGAATTTGCGGCTGTTATCGTTTGCCAAAAAAAAAAAAATTCCCTTGATAAAAAAAATCGTTGCAGGTAAACTACCCCTTCCCCTCAACCGATCTTCACCAAAAACAATAGGTCGCGAGTACTCTACAAATCAGGGCTGCATGCAAAAAATTATTTGATTCTGTTTGAATTTGCGGCAGTTGTCGTTTGCCATAGAAAATACGCATGATAAAAACGTTGCTGGTAAACTACCCCTTCCCCTCAACCGATCTTCACCAAAAACAGTAGGTCTTGAGTACTCTACAAATCAGGGCTGTATGCAGAAAATTATTTGATTCTGTTTGAATTTGCGGCTGTTATCGTTTGCCATAGAAAATACCCTTGTTAAAAAAACGTTGTAGGTAAACTACCCCTTTCCCTTAACCGATCTTCACCAAAAACGAAAGGTCTTGAGAACTCTACAATTTAGGGCTGTATGCGAAACATTATTTGATTCTGTTTGAATTTGCGGCTGTTATCGTTTGCCATAGGAAATACCCTTGTTAAAACATAAAACGTTACTGGTAAACTACCCCTTTCCCTTAACCGATCTTCACCAAAAACAATAGGTCTTGAGAACGCTACAATTCAGGGCTGTATGCGAAACATTATTTGATTCTGTTTGAATTTGCGGCTGTTATCGTTTGCCAAACAAACAAAATTACCCTTGCTAAAAAAAAACCGTTGCAGGTAAACTACCCCTTTCCCTCAACCGATCTTCACCAAAAACAATAGGTCGCGAGAACTCTGCAAAACCGGGCTGTATGCAAAAAATTATTTGATTCTGTTTGAATTTGCGGCAGTTATCGTTTGCCATAGAAAAAAAATCTACAGACAGACAGACAGACAGACAGACAGACACACAGACAGACAGACAGACAGACAGACACACACACAGACACTTTTCGGAAAATGACTTTTTTTCATGTTTTGAGTGTAGTAGACTCAGAATCTGCAATAATCTCGAACACGATTTTTTTTGCCATCACCATACTTCCATTCCTTAAGGAATATGGAAGTAAAATTACCCTTGTTACCACATAAAATGTTGCAGGTAAACTACACCTTTCTCTTAACTGATCTTCACCAAAATCAATAGTTCTTGAGTCCCCTACAATTCAGGGATGCATACAAAACATTATTTGATTCTGTTTGAATGTGCGGCAGTTATCGTTCGTCATAGAAACAATTACTCTTGTTAAAACATTAAAGGTAGCAGGTAAACTACCCCTTTCCCTTAACCGATCTTCACCAAAATCAATAGGCCTTCAGTTCGTTACAATTCAGGAATGTATGCAAAATATTGTTTTGATTCTCTTTGAATTTACGGCAGTTATCGTTCGTCATAGAAAACATTACCCTTGTTAAAACATAAAACGTTGGAAGTAAACTACCCCTTTCCCTTAACCGATCTTCACCAAAATCAACAGACCTTGAGTGCTCTATAATTCAGGAAGTTGTGCAAAAAAGTATTTGATTCTGTTTGAATTTGCGGCTGTTATCGTTTGCCATAGAAAATACCCTTGTTAAAACATAAAACGTTGCTGGTAAACTACCCCTTTCGCTTAACCGATCTTCACCAAAAACAATAGGTCTTGAGAACTCTATAAGTCTGGGCTGTATACAAAAGAGTAGTTGATTCTGTTTGAATTTGCGGCTCTTAACGTTTGCCATAAAAAAATTACCCTTATTAAAAAAACGTTGCAGGCAAACTAGCCCCTTGCCTTAACCGGTCTTCACCAAAACAATACGTCTTGAGTACTCTACAAATCAGGGCTCTATTCAAAAAATTATTTCATTCTGTTTGAATTTGGGGCTGTTATCGTTTGCCACAGAAAATACCCTTTTTAAAACATAAAACGTTGCAGGTAAACTACCCCTTTCCCTTAACCGATCTTCACCAAAAACAATAGGTCTTGAGAACTCTACAATTCAAGGCTGTATGCAAAACATTATTTGATTCTGTTTGAATTTGCGGTTGTTATCGTTTGCCATAGGAAAAATTACCCTTGATTAAAAAAAAACGTTGGTGGTAAACTACCCCTTTCCATAACCGATCTTCACCAAAAACAATAGGTCTTGAGTACTCTACAAATCAGGGCTGTATGCAAAAAATTATTTCATTCTGTTTGAATTTGCGGCTGTTATCGTTTGCCATAGAAAATAATCTACAGACACACACACAGACAAACACACAGACACTTTTCGAACAATGACTTTTTTCACGTTTTGAGTGTAGTACAATCAGAATCTGCAATAATCTCGAACACGATTTTTTTTGCCATCACCATACTTCCATTTCCTTAAGGAACATGGAAGTAAAAAGAGACCGACGAAACTTTATTGGCAGGATAGATTGGAGAAACCAATGAAGAACCACCAATTGTAAGAATGAAAGTTATGTAAACTTACTTGAGACATGTTTTGGCACGAAACTGTACTCTCGTCGTTTTAAAAATTATAAAATAATACGTATAAGTTATACAATACCACATCTAATATATACAATAATATATTGAATTATTAGTAAAGAAAGCCTATCAGCCAACGCCAAAGCTTATCTACTGGATCCAAAGAACATGAAATCTGAGGCAATCGACTTGACCATGTCATACTTCTCAAATCATCCCCTACGTCTATCCATCTTTTCCTAGGACTTCCACTAATTCTTCTCCCTACTGGTTTCCAGTCTCCGATTCTTTTAATCGTTCTGTAATCATCCATCCGCCTTACACGACGCAGCCATTCTAATCGTCTACTCATGATGAACCGGACTATGTCAGGACCATGTATTAATTGATCCAGTTCATAACTCGTTCGTATCCGCCACGACTATCTTCAGTTTAAGGAGTTCCAAAATTGTTTGCAAGATGTTCCGTCCAAATATCCTAAGCTCAGGTAATGTCCCCACCTTGCATGCATATGTCTCTATTGGTCAAGTAAGACTTCTATACGTGGTCAGTTTTAGTTGTATGTTTAGTTATCTTGGATTTGAGCATCTTTTTATATGAGTAATAAACTCCATTTCCACTAACAACACGGCACTCTTTTCATTACTTCAATAGTTAGGCTGGATAATCTGTGACCCTAAGTAAGAAAACTGTTGAACATGTTCGAATGTATAATTCCCAACTGTTAGGTTAACACTTTTGTTTGTCGCGTTTCTTCGAACTCCATACACTTAATGTTTTAATAAACTACAGTATTATATTTTTCAAGGTGTGCTCACTACTTCTACGATTACGTCTTGTCTTACACCTGTATCGTGTAAGTAGGCCTACTCAGCTGGTACGTTTTTAAAAAACCTGTTTCTTTTTGACAACTTATCTGCTTACTTTGATTATAATACGGTAAGTAGTTACTTTGATTATAATACGGTAAGTAGTATTTGATTTAATTGAGTAGTATGGTAAAATTGGGATACGTACACCGGACCACGATAAGGGATTTAAACATAAATTTTAATTTTTTAAAAATGTTTCATATTTTGTGCTGATTTTGATTGGGTATTAACTTGTTTTTCTTGAGGAAGTTTTAGTAATTAGTATGTTCCTTTGATATGACCGATTTTCCGTCTGGGTTGTCTTCCATAAACTGGTTGTCTGACCGTACTAAAGAGAAAGTTTCCTTGTTTGAGATATCTACAAGGATCTTTAATGTGGTGGCTTCTCCTTGACTCCCACATTCTACGTCGGAGACCAACAAAGGATCATCCGACTTTAGGAACAATTTCTTACCCTAAGAGCAAAAGGGTGCCCTAACCTCTACTTGTCAACAGCAGAGGAGAGACAGTTTATAACGGCTGTCACTCGATCTCCAGAGACGTGTTATCCACGTGTTGTAGGTGTCTCCCATTGTGTGGAGGAGCGGTTGGATGTTTCCCTTCATCGAGTAATGAGATCATAAGGCATTACTCAAACTCTCCAGTACTATTTTATCGGCTAAATTGGTTGGAACATCTTAACCGAATGGAAGACTGCCACATCGTCAAACGACTTTTGAATCTTAAGCCGAAAGGACGGAGAGGTGTGGGACGTCCGAAGAAGCGATGGACATTGGCGTCCTCTAATCTACCTTTAAACCTAACTTTCGATGACACGTAACAATTATCAGAAGGTTTAGGTCGGACTATTACCATCGTTAGAGTTTATCATAAAACATTTCGATCACTACGAAAAACTGTGGTCGTCTTCAGATGTAAGTTAAACTAACACATTGAATACAAACTTAAACCTGCCCGAGATTCTTCACAAACAAGCGTGAACCGTCAGAAGAATAAACTACCACCAACCTACAATGTTAAACACAACTAAATAAAAAGAAAGAACCGATACTCACCCTTCAAGTCCCCGCTGGACAGAACGGGGCAGCACAATCGCACTGCACAAGTTAGTGTGACCGCAAGTTCGTGTTGGTTGTTCGTTGAGTGAACTTGCGACAGTGCGATTGTGCCTCCCGGTTCTGTCCAGCGGAATTACTGGGTAAGTAGCGGTTCTTTTTTTATATAGGCCTAGTTGTGTTTAATTCTGTAGGTTGGTGGGTGGTTTATACTTCTGACGGTTCACGCTTGTTTGTAATCCAATCTCGGATGGGCTTCAGTTTGTATTTAATGAGCGAGTTTAACTTACACCTGAAGACGACCACAGATTTTTTAGCCATCAAAACGTTGTATAGTAAATTCTAACGATGGTAAAAGTCCGACCTAACCCCCTTCAGCTCTAGCCTATCTGCTTGGGACCGGGACAAACCATTTTTGGTTTAATCCTTGATGAACATATTGAGCTGCTTTGTGATTTACATGTGTAGGTATTTCCTAGCTACTGTAGTATGTGGTATTTATGTGCCATATATGGTATATTTCCCAACAATTTTGTGTCACGCCCAGATCACATAGACTTCTACAAGCTCAGACATATAGATTACTTCTGTGTGAGTATAACAGAATATGTAGTGTTGTTTTTTGTTTCAAATAAAACGTCGATTTCGATCTGTTCATGAATACATTGATTTGGAAACCCAGAACTGGACTAATCGCAAAATAATGAAACGGATTACTGTCGACGCAAATGAATACCAGAGTTGGTGAGTTTAAAACGAACAAATTTATTCCATCACCGACTACTGTTGACATGTTATAGCGATCGGCATTGTTGTCGGTCCCAGTTTATTATGGTCCACTGTTGTCTCTCTGTAACAATCCATTACTCGGACAATTGTAGTTTACGATCGACAAAGCTCCGCAACACAATGAAAGCGCGGGCTCACTATTTGCTATGAATGCCTTTATTACCATGCCAACGCGACTTCGTGTTTTCAAACATATCGTGTTCAAACCAGCAGAACGGTTTATATGGTACCGCATTATAGCAACAACAACAACTGTAAAAGATAACCAGCAAATCGTGTTATACGAGGGCAGTTTTAGAAGTTTTATTCAGAGGGCGACAGTCGGTTGGTCCCAGGGTGGAGTACCTGTCGCTTAGCAGGCCACAGTAGAACTAGGACGTTACGAGAGCATTAATATGTCTCATCAACTCGTGAACACAGAGAAAGATTTCGGTGCGATAAGCTCACTATCCCGATCTGCGGGATCGCTGCGGGCGTGGTGATCATCAAGACCCAAAACATTCGCGGCCCGGATCGATGCTGCCTACATCAAACCGTTGACCCAAACAAAAGAAATTTACATATTTTCTTCTCCTTAACAGTGCCAGCACAGTTACTCATAAATAAATATATATTAAATTGTTATTATTTTATTTAATGTAGTACTTCACTGCAAGAACTATGTACATAGTTCATGTGCTATAGTCAATGTACTATGTACATTGTACTTGTGCCTTCAATGATACTCTTCTACTTTCGGAAGAAAGAATTGCTTTTCAAGACCATTAATTGTCCGAAGCTGTTCTGCGGGAACCACAAAAGCATAACGTTCTAATGCCGAAGAGTGAGGCAGAGGAAATTTGTTTTTTTTTTTTTTTGTAAGAGGATGAAAGTAGGTAGTGTCTAAGAGTCTGTCTGCAGAAGAAAAATTGCAAGCCTACCAACCTCTGGGCTGAGGAGAAGAACAAGACGAAGGCCCTCCACATTACGAATACCATTGACTGATGACATGTAAACACAACATTTCGAAAACGAGTTTCATAGTTTCTATACATCCTTATACTAGATTTCTGCACAGAAAATGTGTATTTATGTATAAAGGTACTGATCAGCCTTCCCGACTGTCTACGTGTTTCTTAGATAAGATTACTGTACCGACTGTTTGCAGACTCGACGAAGCAGACGCAAATAGCTGGAAGGGAGCGCAATTAAAGTCGAGCGTCAGGGCGTGCTCATGTTTTTGCCCTTGTTTAAAAACTTTCTAATTAAGTGAAAATATTAAGTACAATGATCGCTCAGTGTAAACGCGACGCAACTTTCCCGTCTTACCGGCCGCTGGTCGTTGACCAGTCTTGTCTACAGAATTTGCACACTGCCGTAAGTGCGTGTAATGTTTTTACTTTAAAGTCAGAACGTGCAACCAAAATAAGCAAAGTTATCTCGTGTCATAAACATCAGGCTCTGTCATTGTACGAAGTGGTAAACTTGCTTACAATAATGATGAGACAGAGCGGCAAAGAGATAACTCTATAGCACTGGCCTGAAATAAACGCAATCATGAAGAGATGCAGCACGAACGTTACACAGTATTACTGACATTTCGTCTCTAACGAATATAAAGAAGCTATTACATCCGAGTAGTCCGGTTCAAATCCAAATAAGGCAGTTAAATCTGAAATGATGTGAAATAAACGCAATAATGAAGAGATGCAGCAAAAACGTTACACAGTATTACTGAAATTTCGTCTCTAGCGAATATAAAGAAGCTATTACATCCGAGTAGTTCGGTTTAAATCCAAATAAGGCAATTAAATCTGAAATGGTGTGGAATAAACGCAAAAATGAACAGAAGTACGGATCATCCTCAGTATAACTGAAATTTGGTATCTATATTTAACTAAAAAAATAAAAACTATTAATTCCGAACTGCGATCTTCGATTAAACAAGAATAAAATAGCAAGAAGAACATAAAGAAGGCTTGAGTACTAGGGTAAATAGCAAATAACGACAAACTAGAGAATAGTAGTTTACGTTGATATTGGTATGTTAAAAAAATGGCAATACCAATTAATTTACATAGCCAAAAACATTATAAAGACCTTAATTTTGTATAAAATGATGAGAATTTGCATCTAATAGCTTGGGTTTTGCAGGTGAAACTCTGTTCCAGGTTTTGTGTATAGTATGAATTTTTTTCATTTCCCTTCATTTTCCCTGTGCAACTCCATGTTGTTTTACGTTCGTAATTGGAACATGTTTAAAAGAAAACATGACAACTCGAATGTTTGTCACTTTGTGGCCATGCTACTAAAGCTGTATAACTCGAAGTAATGTATGTGCGGACCTCTACAACTCCAAGTTCGAATTAAAGAGCTTTTATAGCTCAAAGTTTAACCGCGTATAACTCTATAAGCCGAAGGAAACGTGTTTCTACAATATAAAAGGTAATTCACTTTCCATTGAAACATGACACCCAACTAACCAAACATAAATACATAAAGTAAAATAACATGTATTTTATTATTTTCAGGATCTTATCAACGGATGATGTACTAACTTTTATTGATTACCAGAAATTGTAAAAATAAAATACATTTATTTGTAACAAGATTTCAGTTTATTATTTTCACAATATTCCATAGCCATGTTACAGAATTTGTATTTAACAAGAAGAGCACAAATTGTTCAGTTCCATACCTAGAAGTGCCGTCACACTAGCTGAGGCACAACAATTGCCGGCGACATTATAGTCTTTCCGTTATACGCAAAACTCTATGATTCGTAATTCAGTAACCATGTTCGTGATAACTTGAACATCAATATCTCGAAATAGTCGATTACTCAAATGTTTCCCATATTACTTGAGATTCGTGTCATCAAGGTTCCGTTACTTCGGAATGGTCTCCTGCTTCCACGTAGTAGAAACTATCGAGGTTTTATTGTTTTATTGCATGTCTGTTTACTTGTGTTGCTTACTCATAATTTTTCAGACACAGATGTAATACAGTATTTATCCTATCGATATCTACGACGTAATAAGCGTTTGAAAACACGAGTTAGCGTTTGAATGCGCTATTATCGACACGTTAACTGCCTAACGTGAGCGACTGTCGTCGACACATGACTAGACGATCGAAAGAACGCGATGTATGGACAAAAGCATCAACTAACGTTGATATAACGTAGATTTATGTCGTAAAATTACGGTTTTTATCGAACAGTGGACGGCAATGTGTGCAAGCGAACGTGCACACTTGATAATAATAATAAAGCACGAAATCACGCAGACGAATAATATGAAATAATTATTACAAGGCAAACCATAACGGACCCGCGGTACTCGATTCTGCCGGTCGCCTGCTTGATATCGTCAACTGTCGTTCCGCATTCCTGTGCAATTATTATTCCATTTACAAGATTTATATATAACCGTCACTGCAGCACGCGGCCTAAATCTTACGTGTAATTACTTTCTAGCGTGTGTGTGAAATTGGAGCAGTCAAGGACAGGGGGAGACAGAGCCGAGGTTTCAAAGAGTGTGCTTTTTTAATTTCACATCTTATCACAACTGCGCCCAGCCACGGAAAACAAACATAAACAGGGCAGCATAAGCGATGCAATGTTCAGTTTTTTCTACTGGAGTGTTACGCACTCGATATCGTATTTTTGCATCAATTTCCGCTTTACGTGTTGCACGTTTAGCGTACAGTATGGCAGCTTGTGAGTGTTTTCTTAAAACAATAAAAACTTTATATAACGGCTTTAATTGCCAGTCTACCGGGAAATGGTTTTTACTTGTTGAAACATGTATGCAATCACGAAAACTATATGAAGTAAATGACTGAAACGCAATGCCAAACGTTTCAGCCATATCTGCTGTTGCCTTATTCAGTGGTTGTCTTGACCGTCCCGACAACAGAAGAACGTGAGCGCGCGCGCGAGTACATACATTACTCCGTCACTCCTTCGAAGGAATAATTATAAGTGAAGAATGTTCTCGAAGTCGTGACTATACACGTTACATAATAATAGTTCCGGGCAGTAGATACTTGTGATAAGCGCCCTTCATTGAGAGACGGGACAGGAATGCCTTCTTCACAGCTATTATAACTCTAAGACCTATCGAAGTGCCACTCAATGCTGTTACTACCTTTAATGATCTTTATATTCTTGGCACATTCTTATATACGAATAAAAGCTCTGTATACAATATACAGTATACGTATATAAAATATACGTATTAGCAAAACAAGTTCAGTTGACGCCAGCTTCTCCAGCCAGGAAGCAGGAGATACAATGCCTCCACTTCATGCGTACGGTACTATTTCTAAATTACCCTACTAAGAAAAAAACCTGTTTTTTCAGGATAATCTTTTACATTCGTCGCATCCCCCGTCTTAACTGCCATAATCTCTGCTTTATGACCCATTCTCTTGCAAATTTCTGCGCTTTATATCCTTCATCACAACTTGTTTCTAATTTCTTCGAAAGTTACAGTATATCTTTTCCTGTGAAAAGATACTGGATTTACGTTCGTAATTGGATGATATATGGATGATACTCGCAGGATTATTTTACCCGTCACCGTTCGCTCAGCAATACGTCTTCACATCATATCAATCTACGCTGCTCAATTAATACTTTCCTTGTGATTCATTCTCTCTCTCTCTCTCTCTCTCTCTTTCTCTTCACGATGCACCTAGCATCCTCTATTAAATCTTTACAAAGAAACCGTTTCAACGGATATAATTTTTTTATTATTTTTCGCCAGCTATACACTCTAACTCTAACTGATACATTGCACAAACGTTTTATGTAATGCACTTTTAACACTGACTCTCATTTTGGAAGACCTAAGTGAAAAGATCAGCTTTCGGATGATTATTCGTCGTTGAGTAAGTATATAAATACAGCTTCAATTATTTGTCGTGATTAATGATTTATTATGATCCCAATATATTTATATTCACAGACATAGTTATCGAACGAATTATAAAACTTCATCACGACAGGTTTTATTGCATTATTTATAGTCATCGAGAACTCTAAGCCTCTCCTTTATTTTTATCAATCATGAGGTGAGGTAGTGGTTGCAATACGGTGGCCAAACTGTCGCTTCCAATTATTGTACTGTTACCGAACTTCAACTAGCGTTCCGATTCGGTTCAAATATTGGTGTTGACCGAGAATGGTGACCGAAGGTTGCCCTGAAAGTGGACGTATCGTCTATACAATTTCTGTTTTCTTCTTGTTTTTTTATGGCGTTGTGACTTAAGTTTAGAGCGCGTTTTAGTAGTCTACAACCAATGACGTAATATATAGTAGCTAAATTTTATTATCGGCGGTGTGAAAAATATAAATAAAAGCTTGGAGCCTGAATGATCGAATTAGTAATAAAGATATAAGGCTTTATATAAGGTTTTTAAGTAAAAAAGTCTTCACATTAACGGACGACGTTGGAGGCATCGAAAGCACGACGTTAACGCCTCTATAAACGTCATCGGTAACAGTCTCGACGCCGGGAATTTTCATTTACGCAAACGTTTATTGCTTTATTTATCCGTACTTCAGACCGCGAGTGGCGCTGCGAAGAACACTTAATCTCGCGTTGCGCTGCAATTTTAATACCGTTTTTAGACAATAACTTGCGCTTTATAGCACACACCGCAGACGACAAAGCTAGAATTAATTAATTAGTTTCAATTATGTTTTTAATTTTATACGCCACGTAGAGAGAATTTTTAATATAACGTCAAATTTGTAAATAACAAACATATAGACGTAACGCATAAACTAAAATGGAATTATAAAAAATTATATAACTTAAGTTTTCACTTGACATCGTATTATAACTTTATAGGCTGCAGGCTAACATTTAAAACAACAATTTTTTTATTAATTAAATGTTTCGGACACCCACTATCATTAGGAAGTAACACTGATTTATTAAAAACACTATCATTAAAAAATAACAGCCATTGACACGAAAAATCATTTCGACTATAAATAGTCAGGTCTTATTAGTTTTGTTGAAAGAAGAACGATTCTGAAAATCTCTTACTTAGTTCTCATTTTCATGAAAAACACCAATTTCGTGTACAATTGGAATATGAAATATTTGGACAATGAAATATTAAAAAAAAATATATATATATTACAACGGTACCTTTTGTGTATACATTTACATGTAATTTGAATTGTATAGCCCCGTACTTTTGGGAAACAAAATTATACAACGACACAAATTATTTAATATAATTTATTTTGTGGAGCCCCACGATTTTTGGGGCGCCAAAATTATACCAATACGATAGTAAATTAATTTGTGCTGTGTTTACATTCATACAACATTACTGATACCGTGTATGTATAATTGGAGTTTATGTGTAATCATAATAAGAGTAGCCCTTTTAGGAATTGTAACATGTTTTCATTTCTTTATTCAAACAAAAAAAATTAAAAAAAATAATAATATAATAGTAATCTTTACTTCGCCATAAAATATTCATTATCTATTGTTTCAATGTTTCTTTGTTGCCGTACACTCATCATAAAATAGATTTTATATCTTACGTCTTATATTAGCAATTCTATGTAAAACATTTCTTCGTTACATTATAAATTCTCGACTACTCAGTCTGAATGTGTGCTTTATAAATTTGTTCTTATTTACATTATTATTCTATGCTTGGCATACATCTTACGGCTTTATAATCATTTTAAAGAAACTAATTGAATCGTTAGTCTTCTTCTGTACTTCCAATTATTTTACTTTATATGCTTTCAATGAAAAATTAAAATTATTAAATCAATTGTTAATTCTCCATGCAAGGATTTAAATTATCTTTAAATTAACTGGTCATCATTAAAGAAAATTCTTACTACAGTTAAATTACATTATCTTATCTGTATCTACATAATTTTTCTTTAATTTAAACATTTTTTTATTGTTAATGTATTTCAATGTCTTTATTCTTTTATAATTATAAATTGGTTTTTCGTCATCTCAATTCTGCAGATTGTCCCATGCCCTCCAGTGATCTGTCGGTCCTCTCCTACTGAATGTCCTCTTGCGTTTTCCGGATCCACTGGTCGTCCTCCAGTCATTCGTCCTTCATGGTCCCATCGGCTGGCTGTAGAATGGAATGACGTGTTGGTCTGAATCGGCTGCTGTTGTTATATAAACCGCCTCTATTGCTCTGCGTATCGTTCCTCTGCTTGATGTTCTCTCGCTATCTGTCTAGAGTGTTGATGTTTGTAGTTGTAGACTGTTTGTAGACGTCCGATAATTGTAGTTACTATTCTTTTTTTATTACTTGAACTAACATACTGTCCGTTATACTTTACAGTTTATAAACAAAAGATCTTGTCGATATTGGACATAGTGTCTAAATATGTCTGAAGTAATTAAAATTTCGCGTCTCTGACAGACATAGCGTACCGCTGCAATTGAAAACTGATTGAAGAGTATTAAAAATTCGCGTCGCTGACGGACATAGCGTACCGCCACGACTGAAGACTGATTGAAGAGTAAATTTGGCTCTCCTGGGCTCGTATTTATATTCACCAAAAAAACCACACCTGTCGTCACAGAATTCTGCAGGTCAGAAGCTGTCCACGGCGTCTGTTCCCCCACTCTCGTCCAATTTCACATATTCGCACATTTTTGCCAATTGCAATGTCTTATGCGGATTTCAAGGTGATCTAACATTGTCTAATTTAATTACACATATTATACGTAATTATCATAATGATCGCACAGAATTCGCACTGAACGTCATAATTACATAGAATTCGCACTGCACACATGTCTGATTTGTATGCATTTTTAGAAGTCATTACAATCTTTCTAATATTTATGGTTTGCTTATAATTAAATAAAACTGCGTGGCAATTGCGTGATGTTCCTGTTGATTCCTGTTTATAATTCAGCTTTCAATTTCACAACTGCTAGTCTATTACATATTACTAAAATTAATTTAAATATTTATTTTATTTAATACATGCACATTACAGCATCTGCTTGTATTGTCGCAATACATATATATATATATATATATATATATATATATATATATATATATATTGTAACGTTACATAACCCATGCCCAAAAAATGATAACATAATCACCCCACTCTAAAGGTCAGAAATGGGTATTATATACCTAGCTATAGATTACTTTGTATTATAGAACACTATAAACTATAACTAAGTGACATATAGGGTACAAAGTGAGATATAGTGTACATAGTGAGAAAGTAAGTGGTTAAAAAGGAGCATCTCACAGATTTATACTGTAGATGGAGAAACAATCAATTGTAGCAGTAGACTATATTGCTACTGACTAATTCTGTATTTTGTTTGTATTTTGTATAATTTGTATTGTGTAGGCCACAAAGGTTTTGTACCTAGGTATAATTTTATGTTTAATATAATAATTGTGTTTAAATATAAGATAACCCAGGGTTAGATATAAAATAATAATAAAATAAAATAATACTGTATGAGTAAAATGGCAGAGGAAAATAGTTTAGAGTAAGGATACTTTAAGCAAATAATAAATAATAAATAAATACAATTGAAGGAAATTAAAATATTAAAGACCTATGTATAAGCTTAAGAGGAAATAGAAAGAAAAACCTTATATAAATTAAATTGGGTTATAAACAAAAGTTAAAAAGGATTATTTTTCTATAAATAAGAAATAAATTTATAATAATTAATAACAGCCTATATACTCAAAAGTATATAGATTCACCAATAAAAAACCATAAAAAATTCTTGGTTACTAACAGTAACCAACTAACAAGATATGAATTTAATTGTTAAAACGATTGAGAATTGAACGTTTGGAAAAAGTGTAATGCCTATATAAAATTTGAAAATTTATGAATACTTTCGGAATAAACAGTGCGAAATTTAATAAAAATTGACGAGAGATGTACACCTTCTATTAGAACTTCTGCAAGTAATACCATCCAAGCCTTTATTTGACGAAATTTTGAGAAACTTAACGACTGGATCCAGGCCTAGTATCTAGCACTTCGAGATTTTTGGTGAGACCGTATCCTAGTAAAAATTAACTAAATTACAAATCAACTATAACTTCTACCACTAGAAACTGCACCATACAAGTAAACACTTCAGGAAAGAGGTGAAACAGACTTTATTAATTTTTGTTAACCAAAAAACCGTCATAACGGATCTCTGTGCGTTTTCAGCCTTCATTAAATAATTCCGTATTGGTAGCGAGGAACATAACCTGTACTCTGGCGGATAAACCCGGAACTACATACTAAAGAAAAAAAAAACAAATATAATCTATTTTTTTCATGTAAAGCTTGGTATTCTATTATTCATTTCTGACCGTCTCATAACACAAAGCACTTACCATTAACCGTGGGAAATTAATAAATTAATTCTTTTGTTTTAATATTTTATCAAGGATAAAAATATTTTGTTATACTTTCTATGTTTACCAAATAAGATCGAACCAATGTTGTGTTGACAGGGAGAATCGATTATAACTTTTTGTATTGGGAGAAGATATAAAACAGTGTATTTAATTAATAAATACCATGAATACTTTCTTATAAATAATAAAATGTTTATTATTTTTCGTAGAGGGTAGTTGTTTACAGAGTTTCAGGAGATGAAGAAGAGGACGAACAGCCGGAAGAATATTACAGACAATTGATGTTAATTTAACCTCCAATTTGTTTGCAAACGTCAAAATCAGCTGGTCTCATGAGCGGAGAAATTTAAATTAAGTAATTGTATGCTCAGGGGATAATACCTTTAGCCCTCCCTCTCCTAACTACGGTCAAACAACTTCATTGAATTCTCCCAAATCACACACCCTCGATTTCAGTTTTTTTCGGAACTGTAAACATAAAATATAACGAATGCTGTGACAATCGCAAGAGTGACGATAAGATCTAACGATACTATCTGATCATTAACCGCGAGACGTTACAAGATTGGCGAACCCAACAGTGGGTCTAATAAAATATTATTTCATTAAACAATTACTGTGACTCTCATTAAAGCGAGATTTTCTAAGGGCAAATAAAACTTAGATTTAATTAAGTAAAGTACTATTTAGGCTCTGAGATATTAACCGCGAAACGTTACCAGATGACGTATCAAAGAGATGCTTAATTAGGAAAGCTTAACAAGTTAACGATAGTATACAAGTTGAGCTCTGAGAGACATTGACCGCGAGACTTTACAATATATATATTGTACTTACTCCCTCGGCTCTTACGTTATCTCTTACGGTCGCGGGATTCTCGTTATTTCCGCCCCAACGTTGCCGGCGTCAATTTGTACTTATATCGGTTTCCTCTCCTTAAAACCCCACTGTTGGGTTTGTCGATTTGTACATACACCTATGCCAATGTGTTTTGAATTATTTTAATTATGTAAATCTCGGAAATATTTGGAGTTGTGGGATGTATTGATGTAAGTAATTAATTATTAACTTAGTTTTCTAAAAACTATCAGTGTTTGTGTACCTGCAACTTAAATAATTAATGAGTTATTTTATAATTCCGTCCAACCCTATTATACCTTGAAGAGAATTCTGTCTAATTTCGTATTTTTACGCTCTCTCTTTGGTGTCAGATAATTCCGCTATAAGCGCTGTAGTATCGGCTCAACGAAACTTATAGGTTATTTCAATGTTTATATTAACCAATTATTCTATACTTATTCAGTTACTTTTTTATTCCTAGCTCATTAACCATACTCCAAATAACAAGATTTTGCCAATATATAAAGGTTCTTTATTTGTTTACTTTTTTAACATTGGATAATATATGTTCTAATTAACATATGCTTGGGCTATAGATTGTATGAATCGATTGTTGATTATTCTGATACTTTATTTAAATTTAGTTATATAGTGTTTTAATTTGTAATTAATTTAATTCAGGGTGTGAAGGTTCTTGTAACTGTGGGGAAGATTAAAAATACATAGATAAGAATGCAAGATTTACAAATTTGTAGTGTTGTGTATTTAGTATGATTAATATTATAATAATTTACCAGACTAGAACGAAGCAAATCGTGTAGGCGGTTGATTGATAAATTTACTGTTCTGGACGATTATGCAGTACGGTTTTCTTTCTTCGGTTTAATAAAAAGTAATTCTTCTCCTGTCCACTTCGGAATTACAGCTTTTTGGATTGGTTTACAGCCCGATGGATTCTTCTTCTGCAACGACAGGACCCAAATACGTTCTTCCCTCGGTTGAAGCAATTAGTGTTGTTCCGTGTTTTTTGAAAGGTTATAAATTCTGGTGTAGTGTATATTATTATTTGTGATACTTTTGATTCTTTCTATTTGTTTTAATGTATCGTCAATTCGTCTCGTATATGGGATGGTTCAAGTCCTTCCTTGTATAATGCAGTTATTGATTCTCTATTCTGATTTCATTCTGTAGTATTATTTAGTTAAACTGTACAGGTAATTCATATATATTGTCATTAAGATTTTGTATTTTATAATAATGTCTGATAAGTTAGACTATTCTGATTAAATAAATATTTCTTGGGTTTTTTTAATCTCATCACATTCATTTCATCCAAAAGCTATTATTGTTAAATCAACAACTTCCTCTTCTTTTTTCGTCCCTAGCAACACCTGACTTCTTCCTCCTACATGTTTGAATATAATGCTTATTTCATATATTTTTTGTCTATTCCTTATCAATTTGCTATCCTATTGGAATGTAACTTTACCAATAGTTGGTTTATTATTTTCTACACATATTCTGCTGGTTTTTTGATATAAGCCGGGTTTTTTTTTTTTTTGTATTTAATCCACCTTCGATATTATATGTTACTAATCGATATAATGGCATTATGGTATTATCATAATTTGTATAAATTTTATAATATATTATTATTAATTTAATGTTTTTTCTAGCTCTTCCAATCGTATTCATTAATTATTATTTATTGATATACCTAACCTTTATGTTATGAGTGGTTATATAGTGGTTTTGGCTGTTAGGCCTTTTATTGTAAACGGACCTATCTGTGTTTATACCTGGTACACATCTATAGCCTCTTTTACATAAATTCATACATACAATCAAATCTTAACTCTTAACATTTACATAAACAATTATTTTTTCCATATCTAATAACAATTTTATCTGGACCTATGGATCACATATAAGAAATTCAAATCTATTAACGTTAATTAGCTGCTTCACACTTCATTCTACAACAGTTATTGAATAATACAACTTGTTTCATTATCTTTCATTAACTCAATACATATTTGGTATAACATAACACAAACTTTATCATAATTCTTGTTGTCATAAAGTAATATCTCTTAACTCAAAATTCTTATTTGTTATTACTATAAAGTAAATTATTGTTTCATTTTTTGTTTGTTTTTCATTGAACATTTATCATCAACTATTATCTAACTTACAGGTTCGGTTATACATGTTAATATTATCTTGCATCCTTATTTACCTTTATCTATGATTATAATTGTAATTATTAGATCTTTGTTCTGGGTTAGATATTGACTTGTTTATTATTCTGTGAACCTTGTTTTTATGTAACATGAATGCTAGCATTTCTGTTGCATTACATATGCTCCCCTTCCTAAAAAAGTTTAGTTTACCTGAATGAAGTTTAGGTCAAATAAACTTGTCTTTTTCATATGCCTTTTCTTCATTTCATTGTTAATGGTTGACGATGGGATTTTCATTGTAACTTCATTAGACTAGTATTAATACCTTTTTTTTATTTAATAACATTTCATCATTTTAATTAACATTCTTGATCATTTTTAATGTCTGTAAACATTATTTGTTGATAGTTGGCTACAATATTCAATGATACATTAGTTTCACATCTCTTCTATTTATAATTACTATAATCACTGTATTTCTCAATTATTCTTCTGTCAACTCATTTCTTTCTGTTTTCTTCGTCCTACTCTTTTGGAAACTGAAGTCATTCTTGCAACTATTCTAATATTCCTTAAATATTTAATTTCCCTAACAATCCCTAATACATGTGTTGGTACAGTTCAGACAGGCACTGTTTGGCTTCATACTCTGCTGCCCACACCACATCTTAATATAGTACTGCTGGAATTCATCTACAGTCAGCTATAAAATATAATAATAATCTCCTAATAATCTCTTTAATTATTTAATAATAAATATTTGGGGAAACATTTTTTTTCTTTGTTGCCTTTATATTCCTTCATTACCTTCCTTCATATTTTGTGATTTCATTTTAGTTCCTTATACATTCTTTGATATTGAATTTGACAGTTATCATTTGTAATCATTTTTGTTATTATTTTTGTTGTGATTGTAATGCTAAGTATCTTCTTCATTTGTTTTTTCTCTGATCTCAATATTTTCTAAATAGTTGTTTTGTGTGATGATCATTATAATTGTATTTCTGACTAAATATATATTCCTTATCCCAACTACTCTTCTCTTTATCGTATTTCATTATTTTGGCTGTTTATTTTTTGATGAATTATGTTCATAAGTACTCTTTCTTTCTTGTCTTCTTTAACATTACATTGGTTACATCCATCGTTTACTGAATTTGTTTTCATCATTTGGCAATGTGGTATGTATTTTAGGTCATATGATTTTTTTTTTTTTCTTTATTTTGCATAGGTAGATTTGAGGTAATAACTTGTATCTTGGGGTTTCATTATTCATTATTCACACTATTTCTTTATAAACATTTAATAATAATTCTCGCTTTCTTCTGTAATCTTGGGGTTTCATTGTTCATTATTCACACTATTTCTTTATAAACATTTAATAATAATTCTCGCTTTCTTCTGTAATCTTGGGATTTCATTGTTCATTATTCACACTATTTCTTTATAAACATTTAATAATAATTCTCGCTTTCTTCTGTAATCTTGGGATTTCATTGTTCATTATTCACACTATTTCTTTATAAACATTTAATAATAATTCTCGCTTTCTTCTGTAATCTTGGGATTTCATTATTCATTATTCACACTATTTCTTTATAAACATTTAATAATAACTCTTGTTTTCTTCAAAATCGATAATAAGTGGTTCTTATTGTATTTTAGAATTTAGTGGTAGTCTTCAACTCAAATTCTTTTTAATTCCAAGTATTTTCTCTTCAAGACTGGTAATAAGTTGTTCTTATTATTTTTAGAATTTATTCATTATATTTCTTTATGGACTCTTGGTTGTACGTTCCCTTAATCCTTTTCGTGATAGGGTTCATTATTTCATACGTATTGTTATTATTATTTTTTGTTACCACATATGGCCCAGTATATAATAATAATAATTTTTTAGTTATTCCCTCTAGAGTGCTTGGTAGTTCCCTGTTTCTTATTAATATTTTCTCACCCACTTGGTACTTAATTGGTTTTGGGTTATTCTTTTCATATTTTCTTCTCTTCATTTCCGTCTTTTCCATAACTCGGAAACAGTTATAAAATTTAACTGTTTCAAATTGATATTCTGGGTTATTTGGAAAGTTTATAATATCCTGCATTTCTCTAGGTGGAAGCCTTTCAAACATAACAGTATAAGGGGTATTTTCAATGAACTGATGGTAAGATATATTTAAAAACTCTTCGGTTAGTGACAAGTATTCGTACCATCTTCTCTGTTGGTCATGACAGTAAGTTCGGAGTATTCTGCCAACTTCCCTCAATACACGTTCTGCCGGATTACTGCTGGGGTGGTATACTGAAGTCTTATATGTTCTAATGTTGTGTTTTAAAAGATTATTTCTCCATTTATAGCCCTTGAATTGCGTACCATGATCAGTGATAATAGATGACGGTTTACCAACCTCTGCTATGTAACGTCCGATGACTATTTCCAGAATTTTCTTGGTCGTGGCTCTGCCAATAGCGTAGAGTTTAGTGTATTTGGAAAAATGATCAAAAATAATTATTATGAATTTGTATCTGTGATTTCCTCCACTGCGTGGGAATGGCCCACATATATCTAGGAATACCTTCTCCAGCTTATATTTGGATGTTATCGGGATCATGACTCCCTCCTTCTTCTCATTATTATATTTAACCATCTGGCAGATGTGACATGCCTGTATAGATTTTTGTACCTTTCTGGTTATATTTTTTATGTACACTTGTTCTTCCAGGGCTTTGACGATTTTCATGGCTCCCATGTGTCCATATCGTTCATGGTAATCCAATATTAATTTGTTTTCCACAGCGGTGGGAATTACTAGTTTCCAGTTTATTTGTTTAGGAGTGACCTTAATAAATAATCGGTCATCATCTATACAGTAATATTTAGTAATAACTTCATCAGCATTTTGTATCTTTTGGCGTATGTTTATTAATTTGGGATCCGATTTTTGGTGTTGATTAATTTCATTTATAATAATCTCCAGATCCTTCCGACTCTTAATGACATGGTATACCTTCGCAATCTCTTCCTTTTCTCCTTCGAATGATTGATCTTGTATGTTTATTCGGGACAAGATATCGGCTGCTATATTCTTTCTTCCAGGTATATATTCCCAATCAATGCAATACTCTTGCAATGCAAGGACCCATCTAGTTAGCCGGCCATGACTAAGTTTACATCTTTTTAGAAAGGAAATTGATTTATGGTCACTTCTTACGGTCACTGGGTATCCGAGTATATAAGTTCTAAATTTATTGCATGCGTACACTACGCTTAGCAGCTCCTTCTCGGTAACGTTGTAATTGCGTTCGCAGCTGTTAAGCACCCTGCTGGCGAAGCTGATTACCATATGATGTCCTTCTTTATCTTCTTGATATAGGGTAGCTCCTAAGCTAACATTGCTTGCATCACAATTTAAATAAAAGCGTTTGTTAAAATCAGGGTGGTACAACATAACTGTTTCTAAAAATTTCTTCTTGATTAATTGCAGAATTTTATCTTGTTCTGGTCCCCATGCCCACTTGTCTTTGGATGATAATTGTTTCTGAAACTTGGCAGTTACTTCTGAATAGTTATCTTGGAATTTTCGATAATAGTTGCAAATTCCAAGAAAGGATTGTAGTTGTTTTCTATTTTTTGGAGTAGGGAACAGTTGAATTGCTTCTACTTTTTCTGTTGAAGGTGTGATACCCTCCTCAGACAAATTAAAACCTAAAAACTTTACTTGATTGGCGATAAATTTAGATTTATTCAGCTTAAGTGTTATGTTGTTTTCAGATAATTTTCTTAGTACCTGTTCCACCCGCTCGCAATGTTCATCCCAATGTGAAGAAGTTATAAGTAAATCATCTACATAGACCGTAGTGAACTGCAGTGTTTCTTGTCCCAATACTTGGTCCATACATTTCACAAATATTGCAACTGAATTAATTAGTCCGAAAGGTAGCCTTTTAAATTGATAGTTCCTTCCGTCAAAAAGAAACGCCAGACATACTATCTGGGTGTAGTTCGACCTGCCAGTACCCGCATACCGTATCCCAAGTGCTGATGTATTTAATACCGTGGAATTTCTTTAAAATTTCTTCTATTTCGCCTGGTGAAGTCCTATCATTGATGATCATTTTATTTATTTCCCTAGCGTCCAGGCAAATTCTCACCTTTCCGTTCTTTTTCGGGACTGCCACTATGGGACTGGTATATGGTGATTGACTATATTCTATTATGTCATCTTGAATCATACGGTTAATCTCGTTCCGGACCTCGTTTTTTATAGAATAAGCAATTGGGTATGACTTTCTGCGAAAGTTCACTGGTTCTTTAAAATTTATTACACACTGATATCCTTTTACTTTACCTAGAGCATTGGAGAACACATGTTTGTATTTATTATATATCTGAATTAAATTTTCGGCCTGTATAAATTTTGCCTTATTTGTCTATACGTTTTTTCCCTTTGGAATTCTCGAATCTCTTCCAACTTACTCTGCCACAGTTTGGGATCATCGTCCTCATATTGAATGACTTCTGGTATTTTATTTTCCTTACAAAAATAGCTTTTTATGGCTAAACATCTGGTGTTAACTGGAACGGTTCTATTAGTGTCAATTAACTCGGCTGTCCATACTCCTTCTTCGGATGTTAAAGATATTGTACCTTTATGCAAGTCAATTACTGCGGAATGCTGGCGCAATATATCGCATCCAATCAATACATTAAATGGTAATCCCGTTGCGACCAAGAATCCTATTGGTAAGGTCATATTATTATTGGTAAGATCGAGCGATACTTGTTTTTTAACTGTTTTATTTTGTCTCCCAGTGGCTCCGATAATTATCACATTATTGACAGGTAAGGTCGGTATGGGTAACTGGACTTCTCGCTGGATTTTTTCAAGTTCAATACTGTCTATCAGCGATATGTTAGATCCAGTATCTATCATTATGGTAGTTTTTATCCCATTTAATTTTGCCGTTACATATATGATTTCGTTATTACTATTACTGTTTACATGTTTCTTATCCTCTTCCAATAAATCTTCCCTGATATTCTTTAAATAGTGGTTATTAATTATGGTTATTTTACGATCACTCTCAATTTTGTTTATAATTCGCTGTTCCCCAAGATTACGGTTCAGTGAAGGGTATTCATTAATTTTCACTGCCTCTATTAGTTTAAATGAGGGCTTACCCCCTCTTCTCTATTTTCATTTTGATTACTGTGTTGATTTTGTACGGTTTCAGTGCGATCCTCCGTATTAGGTTCCGCTATCCTATAATTTCCTTCAGGTGGATAGTTGACTTCACGCCGGGACTGGTCATAATGGTTGTCATATCGGTGACTCCTTGGGTAATACCGTCGCTGATTACCTTGAGGCCTGGAGTAGATATAATTGACGTTATGCCGATAATTATTGGGTCGTCTGTCCCCATCTCCTCTATTATTGCGACTATCACGATAATTATAATTATTATTGCCGCGATAATTATAGTTCCTGGAATTATTATTCGCGTGCTCATTTTGGTTTCTATTGACATTAACGTTCTGCGCAGGTCGATTGTGATCATTATTATGAGAATTGGTTGGTGGCGCGTTAGTATTATACTTCTGATATTTATAATTCAACATTCTATTTCTTTGGTATTGGTTCTCGTGCTCATAATTTTCCAAGAATTTGGCCATGGCTGGAATCGTTTTGATTTGACTACACATACGTGCATTTTTTATCCCTTCCTCGTAATGGTAGGATAGTTGTATCACCAAACATTCTTCGGGAATTCTGGGCTCTAAGTTCCGCGCCATACATACCTTTCCTAGAAAGTATGAAGTAGGAGACTGGCCTATGTTTGTTTCATATTTACCGTTACTCAAATTATTCCTAATCATGATCTGGGTCGATTCAGACCAATACTTCTCTTTAAACTGTTT
Source organism: Magicicada septendecula (assembly GCA_034769895.1). Lineage (NCBI taxonomy): Eukaryota > Metazoa > Arthropoda > Insecta > Hemiptera > Cicadidae > Magicicada > Magicicada septendecula. The sequence goes on along the minus strand of CM068369.1, from coordinate 273,325,004 downwards.
CTTGAACTCAGTCATGTCCAGTATATCCGGGCGCACCGCTGTCCACCAATTATCATAAGTATCTTTAAACGTTTCATCAATCATACTGCGTATAATACTCCAGCGACCTTCTCTATTTCTTGTGATTACCTCTTCCAATCTCCTTAAAAATTCCATCGGATTGCGCTTGTAATTACGAAAATTAATCGATTCCCGGTTCTCGTGGTTATTGGTATGACTATGTTGGCATGTCCTATCCCGCCATGAAGCTACTTCTTCTTGTAATTGTAATTCACGTCTACTAATTTCTTCTATTTTATTTTTATTGGTATTAATTTGACCTTCCATACTATTTAAATTGCCATAGACTCTTTCGAGCCGTTCGCCCATGTCTGTCTGTATTTGCGTAATACCTTCCTTATTCTCCTCCCGTACCTGATGTACTTCGTTTTTAATTTGCTCATATTTTTCGACAGTTTCCTGTTGGATTTCTTCGACCAATGTTTTATTCTCAATTTTTGTGTCATTAATTTTATTCTGTAATTCTTCACGAACCTGTACTATTGTTTCGTTAGTTTTTTCTAACCCTTCATTTGTTTTGGCTATTTCTAATTTTCTTTCCTCATTATTTTGGTCCACCTTCTGGTTAATTGTCACATGAAGATTTTCAATTTTTTCATTAATTTGCTTTAAATTTTCTTCATGTATTTGTAAGATGTCTTCCTTCATTTGTTTTAAATCCTCATCATTCCTATCTAACCTTTGGTTCATTTGTTTTGAGGTTTCTTTAATTTCCTCATTTGTTTTCCTTGAGTTTTCCTTAATTTCCTTAATTAATTTTTCCTCCTGTTTCTTAAAATTCTCCTCGTTTGTTTTCCTAAATTGTTCTGTCATAAATTTCATCATCTCCTGCCAACTTGGTACTTCTCTGGCTCCAGCTTGATCTATTTGGTCCCCTTGTGCATCTTCTTCGATTACTTCCTTTTTCTTGTCCGTAATAATTTCAGGTTCTGCTATTTCGTCTGTCTGTTGTTCCATTTCACTGTCTGTTATTAGCTCTATTTCCTGTTCTTGTTCATCTATTTCCTTGTCCGTTTCTCCTGCCCTAATCCTTGATCTACCTCTGGTATGCATGTTTACTCTTCCACAGTTGCCTGCTCTGGTTAAGTAATGTTATTATAATTATAGTTACTTAACTTAAGCCCTACACAAGTTGAGCGCCAATTTGTACTTACTCCCTCGGCTCTTACGTTATCTCTTACGGTCGCGGGATTCTCGTTATTTCCGCCCCAACGTTGCCGGCGTCAATTTGTACTTATATCGGTTTCCTCTCCTTAAAACCCCACTGTTGGGTTTGTCGATTTGTACATACACCTATGCCAATGTGTTTTGAATTATTTTAATTATGTAAATCTCGGAAATATTTGGAGTTGTGGGATGTATTGATGTAAGTAATTAATTATTAACTTAGTTTTCTAAAACTATCAGGGTTTGTGTACCTGCAACTTAAATAATTAATGAGTTATTTTATAATTCCGTCCAACCCTATTATACCTTGAAGAGAATTCTGTCTAATTTCGTATTTTTACGCTCTCTCTTTGGTGTCAGATAATTCCGCTATAAGCGCTGTAGTATCGGCTCAACGAAACTTATAGGTTATTTCAGTGTTTATGTTAACCAATTATTCTATACTTATTCAGTTACTTTTTTATTCCTAGCTCATTAAACCATACTCCAAATAACAAGATTTTGCCAATATATAAAGGTTCTTTATTTGTTTACTTCTTTAACATTGAATAATATATGTTCTAATTAACATACGCTTGAGCTATAGATTGTATGAATCGATATATTGCGTTACAATATATATATATATATATATATATATATATATATATATATGAAGGCCATCAAGGGAGACTTGAAGGCTATATTGCCATCTTATTGGGAATACAGTTAACATTACCAAATCCTGCTGCTTTTTCTGTATGTTGTATAGTCATGATAGATCGTCACTCTACATAAGACAATCTAGCCTAAGTGAACTTTATTGGAGCCTGGAAACAAGAATATTCAGTACACTTTCTTAGTTGTCCATGATAATATCATACTACGACCTTTATTAAACTCGGGTTGCTGAAAAATTCTGTGAAGATCGTGAATTAAGAAGTAGACGCTTTCGGTTGTTTAAAGAGAAAATTTCTACACCTGAGTTTTGCTAAGATCAAGGCAAGAATCTTTGTTGTTTGTTATTGAACTATTTAAGGATGAAACCTTTAACTGGAAAGAATGACAAAGCAGCTTGGAAAGCCTTCACGTCTGTTGTTGACAATTTCTTGGCTAATCGAAGACCTAAAAACTACTATGTAGCTTTTTTTGAACCTTATCGAGAATTAGGTTGCAATACTAGCTTAAAATACTCTTTCTTGATTGAAATCCTTACTTCTTCCCAAGTAAATGTGGTACAGTAAGTGGTAAGTATGAAGATCGAGTAAGTGGAACGTCTGTGCTCCCCTGACTATTTTAAAAATCTGACAAGAGATACCCAAGAAGAATACTTCAAATGGAAATCCACAGAAACCCTCGAACTAGTAGAAGTAAGCTTTTATGTGTGTGCGTGTGTTTACGTATATATAATAACCACATTTTTTGTTGAAATCGACTATTTTGGTGAAGGGAAGAGAAGAGTTTTATTTTTTTGTTGACCAGTTTAATCACAACGTTTTGACCACAAACAATCTGTTTACCTTTATCAGCGAAGCTAATAAGGTTAAACAGAAGAAAAAATTGTCTACCAAGACAAAGACACCAAAGCAACTATTTAAATGACAAACCATCAATGAGACTATAAGCCGTAATTCGCGTTCCTGCCACGAAGTTCGTTTGGATGAGCTCCAAACTAAAACTGTAACAAACACTCAGTTGACGCACTCAGTTTAATAATTTATATTTTAACTAACGTTTTTGTAATTTTGATTGTTTTATATTAATTGCTTGGATGATATCTTGTTTCTTGACGGATGATCTGTCCTAGTATTTAATTTTAGTAGTTCACCTGAAGACAATAACCGATTCTTACCGGTTAACACTGTGATCATTTACGCTAAAAACAAAACATAGGGAGGGGGGGTCAGAAACATATACTTACTGTCTGGCCGCGATTGGAATGCGCGGCTTGGCGTCCCCACCACTAGACCGGTAGATGCATTGTTACTACTTAGTAATATCCATTCAGTATGTACATTCAGAAATATGAAGTACACATTTTTATAAATTTCTTTTTGTAATGTAATTCTACATCTTATGCTGCTCATTTCTGTATAAATTAAATGTCTATAATATAATTTTGGCTAGCGTGTGGCGCTGCAACGCTGTCGGCGCGGGTTTAATTTCCGCCGGGGGCCATCTGATTTAGATACGACCGTTCCCCCTCGCAAGGCAATGGCAAACCAGCGAGAGGTATCCTGCTTAGTATAAACCTTCCCCAACTAGGCCGGTCAGATCCGGCGTTAAACTGTAGGTCCCATATACCTGTGAGAGACTCAGTACCACACGCACCACGGGTATATGCGGGGAGGGTACAAACCAGTCGTAAGACTGAACGACTACGAAATATAATTTTGTTGATCATAAAAAATATTTTATCAATTTTTGTTCAACCGTGCAAATTAGTGCAACATTTCAATCAACCAGTGATTGCAATCCTAACATGAAACTTATGGAGTTCATTTTTATAACGTTTTATTCAAAATATTTCCTTTATTATGAACATATTTTGATTGTCATAACACTATAAATAGATTTTTGGTCGAAGTATTACCTCTGTAATTTTTTAATTCTGTCAGTAAGTGTATTACAATTTGTCGTCTGTGAGGAAGTTTTTTATTTGTAAAGATAGACATATAGTGTAAGCGAGAAGTTGTAGTAAATAGTCCAAAGTTATTTTTAATGCAAATTCCAATATCCTACTGCCGACGGTTTAGACAGAATACGTCGTTATTCGAAAAGCTTATAGCGCACGCCTCTGATGACAAGCGAGCCGCTACCGCCACAAAACAAATAGGCCTACTTATGGATGACAATAAAAGAACATAGTATACGTCGTTTTTACTCTTTTAATAAAGGTGTAACAGCCAAAACACGTGTCTGATGACAATAAAATTATGAAACAAAACTACAGTATGTGCTTTTTGTATTGTGTTAATACAATAATATAAGAATTACTTTACAGAAAACACTAGTTTTAAAAACAAATGTGTCGTGTTGAAGGCCATCCAATCTGTCACAAAGGGAAGGATTTTCGACATATTTATGACGGGGCATTGTTTGGTGTATACCCTTACACCCGGCGACCACTTTGGTGTTATAAAAAAAGTATAGCAACTGCTGTTTTTGGATGTCGTTTTGTCATTCTGTTCCATGAGTTAAAGTTAGTAGTGATCGGTGTTTATACTTAGTGTATATGTTTAATTTCTTATTAATTGAATAGCGTTTGAATTTTTTGCTCTAAGATAATTAATTGCTCTAAAATATGAAAAAAAAACTGTTGACTTCTTTGGGAATCCTTGTTGGAGCTTTCCTTTTTTTGCTCGGTGAAATTACGGTTCCCTCAGTTTGTAGCTCCCAATGAATTGCCTGAAGTGTTCTTCTAGGCATACCTGTATATGCTTCTGCTCGTTTAGTCGGGCTACTGAAAGGGAACACGAGTTTCTTGTCCAAACGCTCTTTTTCCATGGCGGACATCACGTTTCCTAGATCCTTCCTTTCTTTCTCGTGAATCACGTGCTTCTTAGATGGCCCGGGTGAAGATGTTTCACTCCTGATCATACTGGTCAAAGTTCGAAAGGAGACACAATACACGGCACTTCACTATAGCCTAGTAACTAAATTCTATTAACTAATAAGTAATAAACTCAATTATATACAATTAATAAGTAATACAGAAATCTCAATTATATACACGCCGTTTACGCGCCGACAGCTGATACGGGAATGAGTATCAGGGAGCGCGTTGTGAGTGTAAGTATGGGAAAAGGTAGTACAAGCGGCAAGCCTGCCCATTCCCCCACTTTACCTACCCTGCGCACTCCAATCGCGGCCAGACTGTAATTGTACCGCCCTATCATTTCTTAACGTCTTTATTGTTTACTGAATTATAATTAGGGATAGGAAGTAAGAAATGATAATTTAGCAGTATTACGTAAACTGAAAATTAATAATAATGTTAACAACATCTTCTTAATTAGCAATATGTAAACAAAAGGAACCATTACATTCATTACTAACAAACACTTAAACAGTCCCAACACATTAAATATACAGAGTGTTCTCAACAGGTGGTGCCAAACGTCGGGAAACGATTCTGCTCAATGAGCCGAAGGAAAAGTGAACAATTAACATATGCCGAAGGTGCTTCGTTTATTGTCTGTATGTGTTATGTGTTTTTGATCTCCTAATAATAACAATGACAATAATAATAATAATATACAATTATCAACTCCTTAAAAATGTAAAATTATGCATACAAACACACACACACAAGTAATATAAAACTGTAATATAATATTAAGGGAATTGTGAATTCATTATTATGACAATTCCTCTCATAATATACATTTTTCTAGTAATACCATACGCTTATACATGCTTATACACGAGAAAATAAAACAATTTTGGTATTCAATTACGTTCTCTTGTGACTTTGATATACGCCTCTCCGAAGGAATTCACGATAGGCAAGGAAACAACGCAAGGCGGACGCGCAAGTTTGAGGTCAACGATCCGCCCCTGGAACCCCGTTTGCACGCACAACCGCTATGAACAAAAATTTAGTATAACCTCAACGCACGTAGGCGCTCACCGTTACTTTTTATTCAAGGTCCTTCGCTTTGTCAGCAAAAGCGAAATATGAAATGCGACTATATTGACATGGCGCGTCTCGTACTGTGCACGCACACATTGTATACACAGCACAGGCTAGATACAACTTGCGCCAGAGCCTGAAGGGTGTGTTCCACTTATAAACTACAAGAGTTTACTGTCATTATTTCCGTTGTAGCAGATATGCACTGTCATTGTTAACTTGTAAAGCAACATTTCGACCGCGAACTATCTGCAGCCGTTTCACGTATAAAACAAATTTGCAAAAAAATGAAGATAAGAAAAGAATAGATAATTAAAGATATAATGTCAATTAACATTTGACATTTATCTATGCAGATTTCGTTGATCTGATCTCCTCCTTTCTATTAATATATCCACTCTCTCGTCTTCTCTTTTCCCCTGCTATCCAGTTTTAAATATTGTTTGCTTTGCATTTTTCTCTTTTATCGCTATTTATATCCGATCTTTCATGGCGGATGTCAATTACTTCATGTAGTTGCCGGTAAGCGCTTATGTGTGTCACCTCCGCTGATCAAATACGATTAGATGGCGTTTGGTCTGTTTCAAGGCTAAAAATTATGATTGTTGGATAAAAATCTCTTTGGTTAATCAACCCAAGACGATTACGTGGGATTTATTGCGACAGAACTGAGTATGAATATTTATAAGTAATATAAGCACGAAAAATTGGCAACAGTTAACCTGGCTGTTTGAGATCTTGTCAGATATTCCGGATGCACCGTGTAAGAAATGAAGTAATACGGGAGCGAGCAAATGTTTAAAAAAACGTTACTGGGATAGCTGAACAACACTCAATCGCATGAAGAAAGGCAGAACTTGGAGACACGATGTGGAGGAGAATATGAGTAGCAGGAATTTGCAGAAGGCGGACTTGGAAAATAGACGTCACTCGGGGCGGTTGAGGTGCGGGATGCGACGAATGTCGTAGGCTCCCCTATATAATAAGCACATACGTTTCTAACACAGCAAGCATTAACAGATGTACTAGATACGATGTCTACGATTCCTGTAGCTCGTGGGTGGAAAACTGTCAACAGGTGGTTCTTAGCGGTGATTCATTTCACTATTGCGACTTACCCTGGTGTTTTCAAATAGTGAAAAATCAGAATCGAAAGAAAACAACGTTCTCTATATTGTCAACAGTGTCGCTGTTTAAGAAGAGAAAAATGGAAAAAATAAAACAATCGACCCGACGTATTTAACTAAACGCGTCGAAAGCAATTTATGAGTTTTTAATTAACTTCACCGTCCGTACAACAACGTGGGCATTTTTAATTAAGCGCATCGAAATTGGCGAATCGCATTTAGTTATGTACAGTAGGCCTAGTATACAGACCTAACCGCTCGAACTCAACCGTAATATCAGTAACTGATCAAAATAACTCGGGAGTTACGTACAAATAATTAACCAAAGGTAAATTGTTTCTATAGCTAAAAGGTAACACGTATGTGCATTACTGATGCCTTCCTTATGGAACAGTAATGATATAAGTTCCGTAGATTTCACTCCTAAGCGTTCATCTGAACCTAAGTCAATTTAAACATTCTAAATGCAATTTGTATCCCACAGAATAAACTATTATCCATATAAAATGTACAGTACATTACAATATATTCTCGGACCGACGGGGAAAATACGACTATGCGAAAAATTACATGTACACTTATCAATAACAATTACACAATATCGGCCTACGTCCAATACAGCTGCTGAATCAGACGAAGTGCTTAATGGGATTTACCCAACAGAACTATAAATTTAGATCTTGCATCTTATTTTGCAGAAATCTGCTTTGCGTCGCTTATGACAACTGTAGGCTCATATCTGTTATTTTCCTGTCACGTTTACTGTACATTTACAACACAGAGGCGACAACGGAATGTAATAACCGCAGAACGACGACAGTCACACAAAGACAACGCGAACAATAGTAACATTCTCACTGATTAAGAATGTCACTCACATGTGACGTGCTTATGAATGGGGCAGGAGATGCCAACAAGACGATGCCGGTATTTGGCTGAAGCAACTGAAATTTTCAAATGGTAGAAAACTGGTTATTGTTGTGACCCACGTTTGACGTTTTATCCTGTTCTCCGGCTTAATCGCCAGTTTCCCATAAAACTAATACGCGTTCAAAAATTTCAAACTAAACTGTTTTAACGTATAAGAATTTCTCTCAGTGTAGAAACACAAAATAGAGCAATATTTCCTGCAACCTATAAATTCAACCTAAAATGTTTATTTTGTAATGTGTGTTTGCGCGCGCGACAGGGTGTGTGCATCGGTTTTTGCGAAGATCAACATACTCATCTCTGTCTTTCTCAGGCTGTTGACTTCTCGTTAATGTTTCAGAGCGAAATACTGCAATCAGAAATCAATCCATCTTACCGCATCAAGAAGGCAGCAGCTTGAGAAGGATGACGGAAGTAAATCTTCTGAAAATTCGTAACACCTTCTGGGAGAAAATCTGAATCCACTGTGGGAATGAAACCAAAACAACACTTTAACGCCCCCTATCTGTCTGTCTGTAACACACACACACACACACACACACACAAAATACAAATATAATTTGTAACATAGAGTACGAGTATATCAATAAACTAGTTCCTGTATAAAATATATATTTTATTAATTTTTGTTCTGTATTTCAATCGTTTCGTTGCAATTCGAGTTCTAGGAAAACAATATTATATCGTATCTTAGAATAGTATGCAATAAACGTTATAATTTAATAATAAATTATATCATAAAACTATAATATTACATAATTTAATATGAAACCTTTAGTAATACTATTGCAATTTCGAATGGATAAGAACACATACAAACGTTTACTTTATTGACAAACAGAAATTACACACCACTATAGAAACAACTCCTGATTAGCGCATTCAAGCTTCACAGCTCATCATCAAATCGGAAATATACAATAATAAAACGAGACAATTCGCGTTGTAAAGCTTGAAAACGCTAGTCGGGAATTTTTCTATAGTGGTGTGCAACAGTGCCATTTCTGTTTTTGATTATAACTACCAAACACTGCTTTATTAATTAAACAAAGTTTAATTTATTGATAATGAAATTTGTATTGTATGCGTTAATTGAAACACGGTATGTGACAAAATCTACGTGCCTGATTTAGACTTTTCCTTTCAATAAATTTAAATACCTCCACAGATAAATTTCTCTGCTGTCGGCCTTTTCCTGTCATCGGACTCTCAGAAAAGTTTAAATGGAACACGCATCATTATATACCCATTTACCTGAATGTATATTTGCCTTTATTTTTATGTGAGCACTTTTCTCCATACAATACAATATTTCAGAAGCGAAAAGACGTTTTAGTGAACACAAGGAATATAAGACGCGAGATTCTTTGAAAACCCCACGTGTGAAAACAGTTTCGAGTGTAATACTTTCGTAGCAAAACGTGAAGAAAATGTGTTCAATAAAAGCTTATACGGTATGTTAATAGCACTTTGTAAAACTAATAAAACAGTACACAGTACATTCTTCATAGGCAACCGGACTCTGACGTAGTAAGAAATTGGAATTTATGTAGTTACTCTTTCATAACACTAAGGTACATCTCGCGTGCTTCATTTCCGAACAAACCTGGAACTTTCAAACGAAGATTAGTTTGCATTGTTATACACTGTAAGTTATACAGTGTTCATTCTGAACAGGAGATTTAAATCTTCAGTCGAGTGCAAACGTATTAGATTCATTTGCAATCATAGCACCAATAAATGCCAATGTAGACTAGCTTAACAACTTTTACTTGTTGTAGGCCTATAACAGTCGATAAATTCTATTTTATTATTTAAAAATTCACAATCTAAGCGAATATATTTTTATCCTGCTAAAAAGTGGCTTCAAAAAGCTGTTGTTCACAAACAAAAATATTTTTTTAAAGAAACGATAATGTTTAGAAAGTATATCGAGAAAAATAACCTGTTTGTAACTCGCAATATTATTGGTTACTTCCATAAAGTAACACTACACGTACACCAGATCAGAAGAGATAACTCAATGAGACTGATTATTAGAAACAAAAAGGAAACGAGTGTTTGTTAAGGACTACATAATGAAGTTTCACTAATATGACCGATAAACAAGTAAGCAAATATCAGACTGGAATGCAATGGAAAACACAAATTTCATTATCCCTCGTGTTCGACGTAGAAGATGATTGGGAGGAAACACTTATAACAGAAACTTAAACTTAAAACACTTATAACTTAGAACAAGAGAAAACAGTTATAACAAAAACAGACGTTAACATTAAATTAGAAATCTTCGCCATGGTCATTATTTAAAACTTCCGATTGTTGTCAAAAATGTCTTGGTGCCGACGTTTGGAAGGTACTCGCAGCAGCCACACTTAAAGCGGGGACTAGATTTTGTTATGTCCCACACATTGGAAACAACGTTTTTAGTAGAGGTAAACAATGTTGTTTCCAATGTTCTGTACACAGTACAATCTAATACCCGTTCTGAATATGGCTGCAGCATCGTCGAAACGTCGGAATCAAGAAAGTTTTAACAACAATTGGCCAATCAGCCCGAAAATTTTGTAAATGATAAATATGACAGACATTAATTATATATAATACGGAATCGCGTAAAACTAACATTTCACCATATGTCAGTCACTGACAGGCTAGCGCAACATTTCGTGTTTTCCACTTCATTCGCAAATCGATAACTTCTATATATATTGTCGAAATGTAGCTGGTGTTAGGAAAAAGGACATAGGGTGAGGAGGAACAGATAAGGCATTCGGATCCGCGCCTGCCAATTATACCTGCTGTTATTTAACGCTAAGGCGGTACGTAAATAATGGAAACAACAACAACAAAGGCCGGAGAACAATGAACGGTGTTGGGTGTGAAAGGAAGTAATAGGTTCGTGACCGTATCAACGGAAGCGAACCGATGATGGGCTATCTAATGAATTTATTGAGAGAAACACACAGCCAGCTGGTTTGCTTCGGAAATGAAGAAAAACAGCCTTTTGTACGGCGGTATCGACAAAAGCTTAGCAGCCTGTGAAACACGGCCACTCTACGTACAGTATTTTGAAAGAGCTTTCTACAATCATTTGTGTCGCACATAGGAGACGATTTAAATCGCACATAACACTGTTGCTGAAGTGACAAAATTGTATTGTTGACATTAACAGAAATAACAATCATACTAACATGTTAATAAATATATTATTTTAATGTTAACAACATGTGTTTTACAGTACCACTGAATTTGGATAGCACTGAACTTTTGAATTAAGCTGGCGGGGGTGGGACTGGAAACAATATGGAAAATGTAACTAACATGTACATACACAATTACACACACTAAGGGTCTATTAACATTTCTCTTTACTAATTGGTAATAAGAAAGTATATAATAATTTTGTGCTGAAGAAATTTGAAAACCATGTTAATACTCTTGTTTATCTGATATTTCCCATGTCTGAGTTTATTCGTTATTCGGGGTCTACATTTCGATGTATGTAGGGTTGCCATCTATTAAAATAAACTCTACGGCAATCGGGTTCAAAACCTAGGACAATCCCAGACATGAACCCTTTATATTTTTTATCTTCTACTTGATGTTATTTCGATAAACAGAAGGCGTGATAAAAGACTATTCCGTGTCTGAAGAAGACGTCAGCGGAATAGATGTCGAAACAGCGATACAGCCAATCCAGGACAACAACTCAGATACAACGGGATGCAATACACACAAAAACCTGCAGAAACCTACCTACACACTCACGCGCATACATATCAAAATTTAGTACTCTATAAAAATTAGAGTATGTTTAACTATACAGACATGTGTTCTTATGTTGTTTCTTTTAAATGAAAATTTTCGGACACAATGAAGTGAAATAGTCAGTGAATAACCCCTGGTTTGTAGGAACGGCACCAATTACTTCACGTAAAATTACTTGGTTTAAACGATTTTTACTATCGCTAGTTCAAAACCCAATGAATATTATTGCATTTCCGCTTACTTTAGTGCTTTCGTTGAAACGAGCTTACTTTGAAGAGAAACTGGTGTTTTTCTCCTACCTTTCACAGTGGGCCGGAATCTTTTGGTTCCAGCCGATTTGTTGACAATGATACAACATCTGCAGTAAACCTAAATTCGATTCGCTTAAAAAAAAAGACATTCCATACAGCTTTAGTTTGTAATTTCTTAAGCAACTCTCACACATAAACTTTCATTTTTCATGTTTCAGTTATTAAGCAAAATTTGTTTCATGTTTTGTTAAAAAAAAAAAAAAAAATAGCAGTTAACTTATTTCTAACTGTGGAACAACTAAAACAATATCAGATAATGAATAAGAGAAAATAAAGACCTTTAGACGAGTATAGGACAGAGAAACGAGGTTTTTAAAATCAATACTGGAAGTATAACAAAGGGGCCCACTAAGCAACGACGACGCAAGGAACATCCTTTGCATACAACACCTAAGCATCAAAGCAGACCGTGGAGAATCGATGGTCAAAGACGCTGTAAAGTGAGAACGGGCAGAAACCGAACAACGAAGAAGAAGAAGAAGAAGAAGAAGAAGAAGAAGAAGAAGAAGAAGAAGAAGAAGAAGAAGAAGAAGAAGATGATGATGATTAAAAAGAAGATGATGGTAATGATGGTAAAGAATAAAGAAGAACATAACGACCATGCGTGCGTGCTTAAACCCAATAACTGTTTTGCATCTTGCATTAAATAACGTTGTGTGTCTTCTAGTCTAACATGGAAAGGGTTGCATCCACTGCGGCCATTCTAGGACGCTCTCCTCTCTACTCTTAGAACCTAGTCGCTCCCTTCTATACAAAAACGTTACAGAAATACGCCACCACATTCCTACGGACTTGCTCACCCCAAACGCTATAGAAATAGACACAACACGTGCCTCCTTCATTCAAGTGGCAGAATTAAAGATAGTGAATATTTATTTCAACTACGGTTTCGTCTTGGTTGTGCGATGTCATGACGCCCATTTCAATAGCGTATGGTCTCTTTTAAATCTGTGAAGTATTTAACAAACAGCAGACTATTTAACGGATCGCGGAATTCTGCAGCACAATATTTAACAAACGTCGCGCACTATTTGTACGCACGCGTTGTTTATGGTAATGACGTCAAACAAAGGAAATTAACTAATATCTTATGTTAGATGAAGTTTACAAGAATAACTGCTAGACATGACTAAATACTATTCTCAAATTTCCGACAGACGTTGAGAAGAAAACTATTCTTTTTTTTAATTTACATTTACAACTATTTTTCATGTCTACAATAGACACTTAAATTTTTTTCGAAAATGATTTGAAACTACTGAAGTTAAATTTTAAGGAGAGATTATATGCCCTATACTGCAATGTTAAATTGCAAATAATTGTATTCCCCTGTCTCAGAACTACCTAAGATATATGCTTGAATTTTTTTGTGGTTTTTAGTCACTTTTAACTGTGTTTACTGATCTAGAATCTCAGCAACCTGTAGATTAGATAATTATTTATATATTTTTTTAACACTAATTTTCAATAAAAATTCTGATGTCCATATTTAAATAAAATGAAAACTACTTGAAAAATTTTATTTATTCTAGATTTACATGTTCACAACATAAAACTAGATTAGATGTTAAAATTTTATGACTGTATCTTCATTATCGTAACGGGTTAAATGTGTGAAAAAATTAATTTTTTTAAACGTGCCCACACGCACAAGAGAACAGTGATACCAAAAAAGCTAAGAACATTTTATTTTCTTTACACTCCTTAACCTACAATAAGGTATCACAAAAAACTTTTCCGGGCAGCAAACATGCAATGTAAAATACGCAGTCTGAATAAAACTCTGCCTTATAGACAAAATATTTTTTAAAGTACGCAAATTTTACCAACCATAACAAGGTAATTTTACTGTCACATTTACGCGAATTTTAAACACAGTTATAATTTGAATTTTGAAGTAAATTAGGTAACCAAGTGCTCAGAATATCCACAGTTTTAATCAGGGGAAAAATTTCATTTTTTCAAATTTTGGCGTTCAGTCTCTCTTTAAGGAAAACTGCTCACCCAGTCCTGGAAAATAGTCAGATTTTGCATATATTATATAATTAGAACAGAAACAATCATCAATTATATATATATTGCAATGGGACAAACATTCACACTATGTGTGAATACATGGGGACATATTCACAGTAAGCCTTAGTTGATGTCCTGTGCAAAGGGGTGTGAATTATTATAAGACAATGTTGTTAGGAAAAGTACTGCATGTAAACGTAGTTTAAGAAGATAATAAACAATAAAAAGCAGCAGTGTAGCGTAGTAAAAGTGAATAAGTGTTGGCGCGTAACGAATTATGTAAAAATAATTCAGACACAAACACGCGCGCGCGAGCGCACCTGCCTTCCTTTCTATGCGAACAGTGCAAAATAAGAGGATACTCGATATTGGGGGGAGAGCATGTTACGAAATAATAGAATTTAAGATGATGAGGAACAAATAATAAACGTCGTAATGTTTCATATTAGTGCGTGAGAAACGGACAAATAGAAACATTATTGGGATTACGTATTCAGTAACAGACGACATCAGAAAGACTTGATAAGGAAACGTACAACGAATACCCGAACAAGAAATTTCAATTCGTGTAGAATTAGCAACAGCCACAAACAAGGCAGACCACGGAAATTCCGAAACAAAGGTGCAAAAGGATAGAAAGAGAGAGGGGGAGAGGGGAGAGAGAGAGAGAGAGAGAGAGAGAGAGAGAGAGAGAGAGAGAGAGAGAGAGAGAGAGAGAGAGAGAGAGAGAGAGAGAGAGACGTCCAGAATGATTTACGGAACGATCGAGAAAACTGGAGAGTGAAAATCGGAAAAATTTGAGAAATTATTTAAGAATTTGAAATTTCCGGGCTGTTGGGTTATGGTCGCTTGCTTGTCTGAGATGCCATTTTAATCTCTAGACGTTTCGGCCACCCATCGGAGGCTTTCTCAGTAGTATAAAAAAAGTTCGACAAGGGATCTTAGGCCGAACGTACCCCAAGCTGAGGTGAAAGCAATGAAGAATATTGTGAACTGAGGAATAAGAATTTGTATAGTGAAATTCTGTGAAGTAAAGTATTGTGCACCACAAAGATGTCATAACGTTTTGAGACAGAAATCAAAAGCGACAATCTAAGTCATAAAAGAAGCAAAACTGTTGAAGGAATCTAAATTACTTAGACGAATTGACGTGTCGGCACACGACTCTGAGGCAGCCCATCGGCTTTGCCACTAATGATTCGAATCGTGCTGATGGTTTATCGGTTTTGCGTTAGTAAAATTACACTGCTAATTTTACAGAAGAAAATAGCAGCAAGCTGTTCTAGCTGCTTCTAGACGTGAAGCTGAGGAACGTTTTATAATTGACGTTACGATTTGATATTGCTCGTTTGTAAATCTCGTTTTTTACTTTATACATTACGGCTTGAATCGCTTCGCGCCTTGTGTGTACTCGCATAAACAAGTTTTTCATAGACGAAACACTTGTGTTCAACAGAAGAGGGAGCTATATTTAAAGATCAAAGGCTGCAGGTGCTGTAATACACGTAATATATGCGTACGAGGCTCTTATACGAGGTGTGTTGTGTATGGGGGAGTGCGTCATTACGGCGTTTTCTACTGCCTTCATTCAACGTAGTACGAATGCAGTTACAGACACAGCTGTGCACTTAGCTCTAAAAATCATGACACAGTACAAAGCAGAAGCTTTCAAGGTCTAAATATCAGAACTGCGTAGTCCCAGAGGACCACTTATGTTGTAAGCATAAGCGGAAAGGCCGCACTTTACTCACATTTTAACAAAGAAGTCACAGAGAATAAACGCAAGTACGTGAATGCGCGAGTATACGAGGGTATGTAGTTCACCGGTATAACTAAAATTTTTGTAAGATTCACATTTCGTGTAAACACTGTAAATTTTCAAATCTGTCTGTCAGTTAATTCACTGTATACCAGATATTTGAAGGTTACGTGTCACTCGTGTTTTGAAAATGGAATTGAAAAATTTTGTTAAAAACATCTTGCTCCAATGGAAATTTACAACGAAATGGTAAATGTGTTAGAAGAAGCAAACGTGTTAGAACAAACCACTGTATTACAAACCTTCAAGTACAATGGTTTGTAAGTGGAGACTCGAGTTTAAACGTGACCGTATGAACAAACATCGAAGGAGGTCCCCGAGTCAAACTTTTTTTAATGATAAAGTTGAGTTGTTGCACTTCTTGAGCGTCCACTGCGGGGATCATCTTCAGTGCTTGTACGACCACGTTTAAACTTGAATTCTCACTTACAAACCACTGTTTACAAAGGATACCATTTCATAACACATTTGTTGCGTTATTTCATCTACCATTTTGTTGCGAACTTGTATTGGTGCTAGTCCTTTTTTAACAATCAGTCCATTAACATTTTGTCTGATTTTGTCCATTTTTCTAAACACCCGTGACACTTAAATGCAGAATAGTTGATAAACAATTAATAAAATGGCAGATACATTTGAAAATTAACGGATGGTTACAAGAAATATGAATCTTACAACACACGAAAAAGTACCGTATACCGTATATAGCACGGTATAGTTCTAGCGTTATTTATAGATGTCGCTTCCCGAACTTTTCAATTGACCCTCGTATTTACGTTCGCTAGCATTTTAAACACGTCTACGCAAGTAAATTCAATTATATGAATACATTCAATATTTCATAAATTACAAGAGTTCGATTTAAATAGCTAAATGAAGAAAAAGATTGTATTTCATGAAATAGTAAGATTCTTCGATTTACTAGGGTATTTGTGGTTTGCTTATATAATTTATTTTTTAAACTTACTGTTACAAAATAGAATTACAACCAGTCACCTCTGCTATTGAAAAATTAAATATTTATTATTAACGTAAATAAGCCAAATGGAATTTAAAATGTTTACTTAGCATAGTCTGTCAAAACTACGCTATAAGTAGATTTATTTCAGCTAGAATCCCTATTGGCTATACTTTCTGTAACAATATTTTTAAGAACTGTATTTCCCCAAAAATAAAGCAAACGTTTATTCTTTTTTTCTGTCAATTTTCAACATTTTGGGGGGTCACGTGTTAGACACCGCTTGTCCACATTATGAAACAACTGTTGTAACGTCTGCGTTTAGGAAGCGTCAGGGCGCACAGACTGTTCGCGTACGCACGACAGACATGTCAACCGTGGGTGCAGATTCTTGAGACCACCATCGCTTCACTAAGTTCTTTCTTTACTGTCACATATTTTTTCTGAATCATATTTGATGCTCCTTCAGACACGACGCTCTTAGCAGTCCCGTGAACTCTTTCTCTATCAGGTGGCCGTGAATACATTCCCAATTACTTCTGCTGCTTTGTAGAAATACCAACTGACCACATCCAACTTTAGAATACCAAATCGCAAGCCTTTATTACATGAGAACAAGTTAGTATTGTTCATGAATCTTAAAAAACAACGGTAGACGAACACAAAATTCAGTGAGATACGACAGATTTTGAAATCAGATACAGTATTATTGGAACTTTAATAGAAGAATTTATTTTTGCAGATCAATCTGAGATTGACCTACAAAATTAGTTGATAGAAACATTTTATATCAACTAATTTTGTAGGTCAATCTCAGATTGATCTGCAAAAATAAATAACTAGTCCCGTCTCACGACAGAGATTGTTTCTTGTCATACCAATGTATCTGCAGTATGCCTCCTTTCTCCATCTCATCGTACATGTCCTACATCCACCATCTCCCAGATCTACCACGTTTCCTCCTCCTGTTTGGAACCCTGTGACTTCTTTGGGTCAACGATCGTTAGGCATCCATTCCTCGTGATCATACCATACGAGGCGCTTCTTATGTTATATGTATAAAACTGTGTAAGTTTCAGAGCCAGAGGCGACTGATCTTTCTGCAGTGGCAGAGTAAAGTTTTTATTTTATTTTATTTTTTGGGGGGGGATACTTTCCCACTCCAAAGCAGAGACTGCAGCTACCGTATCATTATTCACATAGTTTTATTTTGCCACTCATTACCGCTTCTACGACTGTTTCTTAACGTCACCTAAGATACCTAAAAAAGTAATATTTTTTATAATACGTAAATTTACTGTCGGATCGGCCCCTTCACTTCCAGCTCTCCGAGTTTTCCAAAATTTACGTCAAGTCCCCAAGATTTGTATTCTTTATAGAGTTTTCAGATCATATAATTGGAGTCTGTTCGTCCAACTTGATCACGTGTACAGATAGTCACCATTTACAGAGACCCCATTTCACTACACTGTTTTTTCCACCTGACTAAGGTTGCCTTAATATAAACTTTGAATAAAGTACTGCCTGTGCCTGCCATCCATGTGGTTGCAGGTTGAAGTGTGCATGTCAAAGTTCAAAGTATTTTGAAGTGTAGACGTCAGTCAAATCTGTCTTGTCCGCGAACACTACCTCTTGTGTAATCTCGTTGTCTATGCTTTAGTTCAGCCATTGTATTAGGGTCGGTAAGTATACACATAATTTTACGTAGGCTAGTATGCGTTTTCCTGTAAACAAGCAGTTCTTATCTCGCTTTGTCTGCATAACTGTTAGCAACACGAGTTGCAGTTACCTGCAATAAGTGCTATAGAACACCCCCTTGCCTTAAATGTTTTGCAAGTGGAAAGTATTAGAACACCTTATTCCCAACTTTGACAGCACTGACACATAACTATGAAAACAATAACGAGAACAATATATTCCATAAACTGGGCAAACTGTACTTAAATTAAAAGAAAAAGATAAACACACAAAACGTTACGATGACGTGGAGGATAAGGAGAGGGACAAATAAGATGATTCGGCCAACTAACAGAGGCAACTTGTAAACATAAACGGTTAACGCCTACCCAAGACAATATAGGGGTGTAGATTAGGAAAATGAATTGTACACATTCAAGGTAAAATGGTAAAGGACCAATTAACGGATACGTAGAAGGTAAGTGTTGCCAGGAATTAAAAAAACTGTACAATTGGAGAAGTGCGGAGGCCACTGTTCAGCCAAATGCTTATATTCAAGAGACAGGTGTGCAGTTTTCTTGTATCTCTGCGATATTATTATAAAGTAATTTATTTTTAAACTGAACGCCGACTACCTTCAATGTGAAGTGATTTTGATTTCATACAAAGACTCCAACCAAAGCCTTTCAACAATCTTATTTTGTTCCCCGGCTGATCTTGTGTTTTTCACGTCAAACACACACACACACACACACACACACACACACAGCCTATAGTACTGCAAACACACGGTTATGTACAGACAAAATATTTGCAAAAGTACATCCAAAACATTAAAACTGCGTGCGCGGAGCTGGGGGTCCCGACACTTTATTAATTACAGCGCGGCGGTCTGTTCAACGTCAAATTCGTGGAACTGTGTGTTTTGCTTGTTAGATTTTCAAACGTCAATCACTCGTGTATACGTCTGCCCTTGTGTTCTATGTGTGCGTCCCACGCATTCATACGCGCGCGTGACCGTTATACACATGCCTACTACTCGGAGAATGGAGTTTTGTACTTGTGGCCACTTCTGAACTAGTAATTTAGTATTATATTTATAACAACTAAGACGCCATGTTGTACTGAAGGAAGTGGTCGTGGGATGAGAGAGGAGGACTGCTGACGCCCGTTACTCAACGCGGTTTGTCTTCGATTACCCCCGCTAGTTAAAATTAATGTAACCTGGTTTGTTTTAGACCGTAATTCTTCCGTAGTAACTTAATGAAAAATACAACAGATATTATCGTTAATAACGATATTTGGAGGCGACTCCATAATCAAGAGTTGTACGAAAGGTTTAAAGATCTTCCGATCGTGCAACTCATACAAATTAACAGATTGCGTTGGGCCGGACATGTGGAGAAAATGGCGGAGGATAGAATCCCAAAAAAAATCATGAATTATTTGCCGATGGGAAAGAGAAGGAGGGGAAGACCGCGTACAAGATGGCTGGATCAGGTTGGTAAGGAGGCAGTGAGGCTGGGTGCAGCAAACTGGTGGACATTGGCCGGGAGTAGAGACCAGTGGGGACGATTTCTTTTGGAGGCCAGGGTCCGAACTGGGCAGTAGCGCCGATGATGTATCTATTTATGTATGTATTATCGTTAATAAAAATGTCCAACTACTAAACGTATTGGTTTAACCATGTACGAAATAAAATTATGAGGGCGGTTATACTGAGATATTACGTGTAATTGGGCACCCTAAGAATGCACTCGATAAGACGAAAACACGTTAACTTCGAAGAAAGTAGCAGGGCAAAGGCGAGGATGAATTTGCTTACATTTCTTCAGCGTAAAGGTGATGAATTACGAGTTACGTTTGGAACGTTGCTTTGTTCAGAAGTGTGTCTTGAACGAAAGAAGACGGGCAAAGGGAAAGTTTTCGGAGTGTTATGCAACAGAACAGAAAATCTTGAAGTATCTGTAAAGAAGGAGATTTCAGAAGAAAAATAAAAGAAAAAGACTACGGATGAAAGACTCATTTGACCCAAATAGTCATGATTTATACTGATATTGTAAAGCACGTCTCAAAATCGAGAAGCATGGAGAGGGGGAGCCAACCGTTCTGGCGGGGCTGTTAACCTAAGACTCAGGGGAGAGAAAAAAAGTTTTGCAAGTAAAAACTTTGGACTTTTTAAAAATCGTGGCCCCACTTACATTTATTTTGTGTTTGTGCTGATTGAGACGTGTCCATTTGATCGAGTCTCTGGTTGTTTGGGAACAAGCCCCCTTCAGCCTGTGGGGAGACAACGGACGCTAGTGGAGGCCGGACGTTAAGAAGGTGGATGTACCAAGAAGAAGAGAAAAGAGTGTGATCGTTGTTATGTGCGCGCGCGCGTGTGTGTGTGTGTTTGTTTATATTGCGTAATTTGACTGTCTATGTGGTAAGGAGTAGTTTTGGGTATTTTGTACCAAACGGTAGTGCAGTAGCGGTGTTGTCCAGCAGCTGGGGATGCAAAAGAAGAGTAGAACGTCATACTTGGGTCAAGGGTACTAGTTAGTAGAGGCGGTGAGAACGGACGATTGGAACTGGGGTTACCAGAAGTTAGTGATTATCAATGTTAGTTCGTTGTGTTGGCTAACTGTTGTGTCCGGGAGCTGTATCTTCAAGTGCCGGAAGCGATTTATAAGAAAGGTTGATCTTTTGCTGTTTCTGGTGGGTCTATTGATGGATCCAGGTAAAGTGAGGATGTATGGTCGGAATCTTGCATTCCGGGCATACCGGCGGAAATTGTCCTTTTCCTTTTTAAAGGAAAATGTTACACTTATAAAGTCGGGCCACACATGTATATACTGCGGCCGGAGACTTCTGCAGTTATAAGATTGTACGGCAGATACAAATTTAAGTCAATTCGTTGTTTATTTGTAACAAAACATTCTCATATTTATTTTTTATTATCAGAACTCAGTTATCTGTTTTTTAGTGGCGAACAAAACTCCTATTCTCATAAATTATATCTAAATTGAGAAAACAGACTTTTATCTATTCGCTATTGATGTGTAAAGTATATCTAGGCTATATCATTTCCTATAACGCAAACAAAAAGACTCGTAAAGGTAAAGATAACATAAAGTAAAAGACAGAATACGGATATGAGTACACAAGAGAGGGACACCATTGATTCGGAAGACGACGCAGATATTAGGTACAGACGAGCACACAATACAATTTCTGTACATCAGTTCCATAAAGCAATATTTTGTAGTCGCAGGCGGTGGTGACCACAGAGGAGTCTATAACACTAAAACCAATCCGTCCCTCTCGTTGTATTGCTGAACACCTACCCTACGATCCTCATCCCTTACTCTCCCCCGACGTCACGCGCACCGCTTCACCAATCAGTCTACATGCGCGCCAACAGTCATTATTAGTAGTGTTAAAAAAATGAAAGTCTCTCAGCGTCACGAATGTAAAAAAAGGTCACGTGGAATAACGAATGCATAATTCGTGAAAGCGTTCGTTTGTTTTCAGAAAGTGTTTAAATAATTAACGAAGTCTGTGAAATCGATGAAAAATTCATTAGCGCTTCCTACGTTTTACAGCGAAGCACACACAAAAAATAAATCGTAATTCAGATTTTCAGATTGAGTTTGATAATGAAAAAGGACTGCCCTGTGCCGAGTGTTATCATGTTTCGCTGTCAGACGTTAGTGGTAAGGCAAACACACCACAATTACTCCGTGTTACAGTATAGTAGGCCTACGTTTGTTCAGTGACTCTTCTTCACCTTCCTCTTCTCCTTTTATATTAGGCTTAATCGTCTGTTTTTCCTCACGCATCATGGCGATGATGCGTTCGTTAGAGGTATATTCCAAATTCTCGTTCATCTCTTCTGTGATTGACCAGGATTCCGTTTTTCTAACGTTTAGAATCTCTCACTATTTTTATTAATCTATCGTACCTTGCTCTGTCAACATGGTCATTCAATTCTCTTTTTTTCGCCTTCCGACAAATTTGACTACATCCTCTATTTGATACTGCTGTCTTAAATCACCATTTCGCATCCTATCCGGTATCCTTTATCCAACAATTGTTCTAAGCGTAGGCCTACTCAATTCTGTCGCCCTTAACAGTTGTTTTGTTCTACTAACATCAAATCGCGTGTCAGCTAAATTGAATAATGTAGTCTCTGTCTCCTTACGAACCGACGAGCGGTCACCTATGTAGGTCTATATTGAATTCAGACTTCCTTTACCGTACGCGGGTATACATGAATACAAACGGAATAAAATATTTGACGTATTGTGTTTAGTATAGTTACAATTTTTATTTTTATTATACAATTGGCATATGAACATTCGGAGCATTTTACAATTGGTAACTCTGCAGCTGACAGGTTGTTCTTGGCTGATACCTGTCTATTCTGATGACCTGAACTCGGAAAGCGGTTTCCAGATGGCTGTGCATTTATTGCATCGAATCTGCACGGATTTTGGGTAACAGATCTCCACATTGAAGACCACGATGATTGGATTTCCATGGAACTAATGACGTGGTGAATAAACTCCATAAGTTGAACTATACGTTCGGGACCATCAGGATAACTCTAAAATCAACGAGTAAAGAAACACGCTTGAAGTTCTACAAGGTTTCTGTCCTCCCCACACTTCTTTATGAGTCTGAGAATTGGACTTTAACCAAATCCCAGGTCAGCCGAAATGAGTTTTCTCAGGCACCTGACCTGACATGCTCTCCAAAATCGCAGAAGAAATGCAGATCAGGAAGTGAATATTACGAGTTTACTCGATAGGATTGCGCAATATCGGCTAAAATAGTTGCGACATCTTAACCGAGTGGAAGACTGCCGTATCCGCAAACAACTATTGAATTACGAGCCGAAAGGACGGAGAGGTGTGAGACGCCCGGAGAAGCGCTGGAGTGACCAGATCTAGTCTATCAGCTTGAGACCGGAACAAACCATTGTTTGTTTAACCCTTATTGAAGATGACGATGATGATGACGATTTTTTAAATTATATTTCTCTAGCTAAAACGTAGTGGTGTCCACACTACGTTCTTTGCATGCCGTGTAGCTCAAGCCTACCCCGCCTCTTCTAAACTTTCAATAGTATGAAAAGGATTCTACTGTAATATTCACTATACAGAGTGGGTCATACGTCGCTTGAGAGGTCATCCTTAGCTTAGTAGTGACCGCGACTTAATGAATGCCGAAATATTTTGTCTGGTTCGGTTATTAAGCAGACGTAATTTAAAACATTTGCGTTGACCTGTCGACAACATTTTTTATCATCAGGGTGTCTACACAGACAGACAACACAGAAACAATTACTAGGCTTGGACATACGATTATTTTTGCGCTCGTGCGTGTGACAAAGAACTATAACAACCCTTACACTTATATTATTATTTGTATAATAATAAAATACAATTACAATATTGCACACATATTTGTGCTCATTACATATGTACGAAAGTATTTCTGTACGGCTCCATATAGATCCTGATCATGAGAACAAATCTTGTTGGTACATTAACACAAAGTTTTAAAACTGTATGTAACAGCGACTTAACTCAAAAAAACTTTCTGATCACTCTTTTAAAATCTCTTTTAGAAGGTATAAAAAATTAATTTTTGTCAGGCGACTTATGGCCCACGTGTATTTTCCCATAGAGCGTCCAGTTTCTGAGGCTAGTATAAGTTCTGTAAGTATTTATCTGATTTTACTCGAGCAAGTTACTGTCCCGCTGTAAAACCTGGAGGACCAGACTGGGATGTGACATCATCTGATACAAAACTGACACTGATTAGGTAGGTGAATTAGCAAAGTACTGTAGAATGAGGAAAGATACTCGTATGAAATTGTATAAAACAATAGCCGTATCAACGTCCCTGTATGCCTGTGAAACACGGGCCCTTGGTAAAAGGACGAAAAGAAAATTCAAGTGGCTGAAATGAAAATTTTAAGAAGCCGACAGGGATATTCTCTCCTGGATAAGAGAAATTAAGACATTAGACACGAACTAAAAATGGAATCTTTGTACAAGAAGGTTGAAGACAATAATAGGAGAAAGTGTCAACACTTGGACCGCATACCAAATAACCGATTAGCAGTAGCAGCCTTGAAACCTAATAGAAAAAGGTATGTTGGTAGACTGAGGAGAAAATGGGTCCCGGAACTGGGCAACTAGGGCATAATCCGTGGCATGAAGAAGAAGAAGTAGAAGAAGTAGAAGAAGAAGAAGAAGAAGAAGAAGAAGAAGTAGGAGGAGGAGGAGGAGGAGGAGGAGGAGGAGGAGGAGGAGGAGGAGGAGGAGGAGGAGGAGGAGAAGAAGAAGAAGAAGACGACGACGACGAAGAAGAAGATTCCCATACCAATAGTACATATTAGATTGCACTGTACTGTTAACATTAATAACAATACAATTCCAATCACATATTTTAGTTTCTTTTTGAGTCGCTGTATTTCTTTTATGATTGAGCTTTTCTGCTGTTGCTTGCACGTCCTATCCCTTTTATCACCTATACGCCCACGCCAATCTCTTACCTCCAACATACCTCCTGAAACTTCTTGACTGTACTCAGATGTTCATAACGCTCTTTACAAATAGCCTCGCTGGCAAAAACAATTATCAGCGTTTGATTAATAGACAATTCTTTGAATTTACCGAGAGCGTTTCGTAACTTTCCATCAATTCAATAGTGATCCTGTTTAAGGTTAATACTGTACAAAAAATGTACACAGTACTTTTAAAATTCTGTCCCTAATTTATCAGCAGCACCACCAAAACCACATCACCATCACTATCGTCATGATAATTATTTACGAATTTTACTAAAATGAAAAGGCGTTTTAAATATTTTTAAGCAATGATATATGTTTTCCTCATTAAATAATACTTTCACCGGACTTCACCGAATTAAACAATCATCAAAATCGTTCTACGCTATTAACGACAAAAGATTTTAATAAATTTAAATACGCATTAAGTAGTTGGAAAATATATTCTTTTTTGACTTACTTTAAACATATTATCAAAAAATAATAAACTACAGGGAAACAGTGTGTGTAAAATTATTTATACGCAATAGATTGAAAAACCGTTTTAATATTCTCATTGAATTTTTTTAGTGCGGTTCGTCTAACTGATAAAATGTTACACGAGCGAAAATGTAGTACGATTATCAGGAATATTGATGTATTGTATTTGATAAATAAAAAAGAGAAAGATATTGTCAAAGGGTTGGAGTGTCTACTATACATTGACCGATATCTAAGAACGAGGACAGTAGGAATGTGTGGAAGTAACCGTGCCTATACAAAAACGAACGTGATGACTTGCTTCATGTTGATTCAATTCTCTTGGTTTCATCAACGTAAAATGTACGCTAAAGCTTATTGTTGTTGATTACATACTGTCGCGTATCGTTATTTTTTAACAAAACGTAGAAGTATGCGGTATAAGTGTGTAAAACGGAAAATTATAATGTAATGTTTTCAGCTTCTATGGTACACGTTTACGTAAAGGGGCAATTTCGTTCTTATACATCGAAAAACATACAAATAACATTACGAAATGTGTTTAATCATGAGACTATGAATGAGCCGAAAATAACAGAACGGTGATTACTACTTTTTCAAAAAAGATATTTGTAGAACCTTTGACTGGACCATTTATTTATGAAAAACTCGTGCTTTCGGGAAAACAAATGTTCAATTATCAGGATGATTCGATTATTCGTAAACTGCGTGGCATCGATCATTCCGGACACTGGACTCATTGTTATTTGATATGAATTCATAAAAACGATTATTAAAAAAAAATGGCTCGTTAAAATCGGAACTGTATTGTGCTGACGTTACGCAAAGACACTGTATACTGCATATAAAGGAATTCTGTGTTAAAACAGCAGAAACGCTGGTTATTTCAGTTCTGAAGAGTTCTGATGTCAAACGGGCAGTATATACGTGTGCTGTACGGTTGGCGAAGAAACATCTGTGACGTCAGACAATCTACCCTCTCGCTTTAACCCTGTGCTGTCAACCAGTAAAGATAACAGCCAGCAGGGCTACCAACTTTATACGTTTTAAGAACCCTTTCTCTTATTACGCTAGAGCGAATTAACACAACACTTCAATGTATGCTACCGTTTGCACGTGATACTTCGTTAGAATACAAATAATTTTACGACGGCGTTGTCTGTTAGAGAATTTACGATGTTTTAGAAATTATGTAGAATTTATTGATTACAAGAAACACCCTCTTAACATTTATGTATGCAGTGAGGTAGCTAACGGGCGTTTTAAAAAGACGCTAATTTTCTAAACCGAGTTAATGAGCAATGCCCATAGTGTAGAAGAAAGGACCCACGAGCAATATGAGTTTTAAGAGACCATGTGTGGTACAAACATGCACATTTAGTGCTACTATCCTTTCGAAAATGATAAAACACACATAGCGGAATTTGTTTCTAAACAAGCAATGTCGTGGTTACGGGGCTGTCAGGTGAACATTAATTTGATGTAAGCGTACAAATTCTTTACGTTAGCGATTAGTTCTATGGTATCTAATGTGATCTGTAGCCAATTATAGGAGATGCACCGTAGGATATATAAACCATTTACATCAACAACCCTCAATGTGGGAACATAATAATTTTTGGGAAGTTAATTACTTATCGTGTTTCGTTCAACTTCTCCAAACTCATGCTCCGTGTGTCCGCAAGCCTATCGGAGCACTCCGACCTAGCTTTCTTTGGATCCTACTTGGTCCTACTACTTGTCAACTGGATTCTGTAAGATAACTCATGCTTCCATGTAACTACACTTACACGTACATATGTATCCATGTAACGTTTCGCTTACTCATGTTGGCCTAATTACCGTTTCCATGATTTTCTACGCCTATAGTGTAACATAGTTGCTTTATGTTTTACTGTTCTTTGCCTGAAGACGATAATCGATTTTCGAGCTCCAGAACGTTGGTTTTGAAAATTAAATCAGTGGCGACTAACGCCCTTTTTCAAATTTCAATACGATTCAGTCTCAAACGCCCTTATCGTAGAAATGGTGAAATTTTCGGGAATTTTTAAAAAGAAAAGACGTGCTACACTAAAAATTGTATTATTGCTCTTAAAAATAAAGACTACAAGAACTTAGAAGAAGAAGAAGAAGAAGAAGAAGAAGAAGAAGAAGAAGAAGAAGAAGAAGAAGAAGAAGAAGAAGAAGAAGAAGAAGACCTGTTTTTACCTCTTGGACACCGATAAAACCGTTGATCGTTTTATTGTTCGTAACGTGAAATTTTGCTTATTTTTCTCGTATCAAAGAAGAATAAAGGTGAAAAACACACCAAAATAATGGAAACTAACTAAACGCGAAATTATTTCTCCAGTTCAGAAACAGTTTATGAGATCTGTGAAGGGACGAATCGATGTGTCGTACCTGTGTCTGTCGCTGGCTCAGGTAAGGTGTTTAAACAACGATGCGGGGAAGAAGATAACGCTATAGTTAATATTGTCGCGTATTGCACGAAGGTCAGAACGATCAAAGGTCACGTAAGTAAATCGGCGGCGATAAGACGTGAGATCAAGCGGAGCTCAAACCCAGGCTACGGGGCTGCAGTGACTACGTGACATCATTAGCCGCATTATTATGTACAGCGGTCTGACCTACTGTATCCCCCTCCCTATCCTTTGCTTCTGACTTCGCATGAACTGTCTCGACCGCTTATTACGTTTTGTAGTTGGTTTTACTTTTAGGGTTTAAGCTTTTTCTTGGTATATCTGTATACGGACGAGTCGGTGCCACTCACATCGATACAGCTACTGATATCAAAAGAAAAGTGTCGATGTTATCAGGCCCAAAAGAATCGCGTATTTACTTCTACTTAGTATCGATTTAAGCCAGTACTAAAGTAGAACTGATATCTCTTGTAAAAGGAATATTAAAATTCGTTACTAGATAATTCTTTAGTTTAGCCAGTCGTTCTTTGTGATTGTGAACGAATAAATTTTGGAAGGTTTGTGGTATCAGCCGTTAACAGACACAGTTGAAAACATTTCTGTCAAAGGTGTAAAAACCATTTTTTTCATCGTCGGGTCAAACTTAGACTACCTGTTGTGTCACCAAAAACAAAACCAACATCTTGTACATGTTATATATATGATGAACCCTTCTTTGGGGTTGAGTCCCGCGTTATTTACTGTTTTCCCCCGAAAGAGTTTCCACAAAGTTTCGGCATATCCATCTCTTTCTCCTTCAGGAAGATTCCTCTCGATGACTTAGGCTGAAATAACTCATCTCAGAACATATCCTAAAGTCATCGAGGAGGAATCTGCGTGGGAAATGACATAGAGGGATCTGCCGAAACACTGCGGAAAACTCTTTGGGGAAAACTATAAAACACAACACGAGACTCGACATGTAACATTATGTTGCAGCCTCGAAAAATCTAATGACTATCATTTACATGAATACCGGAATGTATAGAAAAAATATTGTACACATTAAATATTCGTTTTCTATCTTGCAAATGCTGAAATATTTACAGATCAGTCGCCAATAATACGATAGTCGTTTGGCAATCGTTTAGTTTTAGTTCGACACAAACTTGGTATCGTAAGAAACAATCAAGTGCGATTGGGATTCAGAACAAAGTACCAGGTTCTGGAAATGCCTGAAGTTTTTGTATTTCCTCGTATATTTCATTAGTGTTATATTATTAGACCTATAGCAATTATTTCCTTCTGTTTACTGAAGTTGAATTATCTTTAAATATACATAACATAATAACATACTAAATGCTTTGAAATTTAGATATTATTGGAGTGAATATATTCACATGTCTCTGAATCAGTGGCGTAACTACGAGTGGGGGGGGATGAGAGAATCTTGAAGATTGGACTACCCTTTATTTTATTATTAATTTACAAATTTCTTCCTTCCTTTATACAATACGTAATTCCTTTTGTGCCTACAATTATTTATAAGCCTTACTTGAACACACACAACTGGCTTATAAATAGGCCTACGTTAAAGTGATTATAGAATGTTGTTGAAATTCCTAATATCGCTGGGGGGAGGAATAATCCCCTGACCCCCCCCCCCGTAGTCGCGCTGCTGCTCTGAGTTCATGAAATCAATGAACGCCCAGTTAGTTCGACATTAAAATCAAGTGGACGTCTGACACACACGACAGTACGACACGCTAAAATCGAACTAGTTTGTGTAAAGTAAGTGGAATGCGGATGAATCGGAATCGATCGCCGAACAAAACTCATACAAATAAATAATAACAACAATACGAAACGCCGTGCGGTGTCTAATATTATGTGTTCGGAATACGTGACATTGGTATCGAACGCGGTGGCGTGTCGAGGAAGTCAAATATATAGCGCGTCGCCATGGCGACCGGTAAACAACGTGGCATTCATGATTTCAGTCGGTATGACGCAATGCCCGCCAGCGTAGCGGATCTCTCCGTTAAATATAAACGGTGCAACATAAAACACACATCTGTATTTGTTTAACAGTTGATTACACAATGATCGCGATTTATCTTGGCCGCTAGCGTTTGGCGAAATTATTTTCGAACGGTTTCTCAATAGTCGTGTGTGTGTGTTTGTGCTAACTAGACTTCCCTGTCCTTCACAGAGTAACCGCCAGATCTGTCAACGGCGATAAATGTAATCAATGGGAATTTGTTTTAGTCAATGAATGAATGAAGCAGACTACTATAGGCTGTTACATTACATCACTATGAATTATCTGTGCGCAGCTACTGTTCTGTTATTATAAAGTAGAACCTGGTTTAATCGAAATAAAACTGATAAAGTATTAATGTGATACTGTGATTAATGTGTGGATAATGTGATTTTTCGAATAATCTGTGGGAGCTGTTTTCGACTGTTATCAAGTGGATAGAATCACGCTATATCATCAGTCAAAACCATTTTAAATACACAATATTAAAATACAGAGGATTTACTGTATGCTCTGTTATTTTGAATGATAATGATAATAATAGTAATAATAATAAGCATATTATTATTATTATTATTATATTAAGAGTTTGCTCATAATGACTAAGTGATTACATAGTTACAATCATTCGCGCCGCCGTTCTTGTGTCTCTACTGTCGCCTAATGTTCAACTGGCATATGTAACGTGTTGATAACGTTCTACTGTTAATATGTATTTTCATTTTGTATTTTTTAAATGTATGCTTTATAGTGAATATGTCTCCACGTGTTTGATTCTGTAGTGCAACATTACCGTCTATTTTCTGGTGTTATGAATTTTAAGGTACAGTATTTATTACGCAATTCACATTTGTATAAGTATTATTGTATACAATTAATTTCACAAATTTCCTTTGCGCCTTTTGCATGCTCATTTATGATTAGATGTGATTCTGTAATAACAATAAATGTCTATAAATTTACTTTGTTTACGTACAATGACCCCGTACTTTACTATTTATGTTTACACGTTACAAGTATTTGTTTAAAAATCCTGTAACATAGGCTTACAATTTTTTGTTGCGGAATTTAAAGTGCCGAATAGCAAAATGGCAAGTAGCGAAGTTCGGCAACGTTGGGGGGCTCTCTCGTGTAATCAACTGTACCAACCTATAGAACTGTGAATTGTGACACAGCACTAACATACGTCCGTGGCATGTGGGCGAGACAAGCAGAAGGTATAGTCATCAGAGATACGATTCTTACGAAGAACCCCGAGACAGCGGCTAGTAAAGCGCGAGCGGAAACAAAAAAGATAGAAAAGAGATTTGAAAGGAAAATCGTGGCACCCAGAAATTACCAGCAAATGAGTTCACGTTTTATATGAGACCAAACCAAGAGTTGGCCGAAAACTATCAGAAAATCTCCATCGCTATAAAGAAAAGAACGACGGTTTTTTATGGAGACGTTATAAGAATGGAACCAGAAAGGATAGTAAACAAGACCTCACCTTAAACGAGAACAGAGACTAGGGTTACCAGGTTTACTTGAGGAAGAAAAGGAAGATTATCATAGACACAGAAAATTTAACGAAAACTCAATTCAAAGTAAATTATTTTATGTGGCTCATTAACACGTGACTGTACAGGTAGCCTATAAAATAATATTGTTTGTCATAATCTAAGCACATTACGTCATTAGTTTAAAAACGTTTTGAAGGCCTTTGTGTGTCATTAGTTTCTATTACTGTCTTATCTTGTATTTATCTTCAAATTCTTAATAATTTATTATCATGTTCTATATTCTGATAAAACTGCTTGCACGAAAAGGGAAAGTTTACAACAATCTTTAATTGTGCTTCAATTAACTACTCGCAGCAACTATTTCTCACATCTGCCCATTTTAATTTCATCTGCGATAATATTATTTGTACGAATGCGTTTAAGCTAGGAACACTCAATATAAATCCTATAACTTTATTTATATTACAGATATTTGTATTTTGAACACTGGAAAAGAAATAACCCCGTTTTTCTACATCACTACTCTCACACCTTGAACTTTCAGCTAAGATAGTTTCACGTTCACAAAATTCCTCTCACAGCTGATACAGAAAAGAGGACCGAGACGATGTTATGGGAAGAAGAACGAGCAAGAGTAGGCCTAAGTCAGGGAAGGAAGGAATACTGGCGAAGGATCTGTATGACCCTGAATTTCAAACACTTCAACAGCTGCCTCAAAATCTACAAATCTGAATTCCTGACTTCCTATAGAAAATATTAATAATCTTCACCTTCAACATTTTATATTTTCACTGAAATCATAATTTCTGTTTAAACATGTCAACAAATTGAAATAGAAATTAAAAACAGCTTTAACAATGTTGTTTTTCTCATTCTGTAGTAATGTCTTGAACAGCTGATCTGAAGTGAATGTCTTCTTCACGGTTATTTCAATACAAATTTTTGACTAAAAAGTAAATAAACGGAAGAAAGTGTCTTATGGGACAAATAAAAGTGTAAGAGGTAAACTTAACTAAAAGAACCATAAAACTTACAGTGGTTACGTAAGACCTGGAAATCCTAACAGAGACACATGTACTTTGTGAGAAAGAAGACCATCAGAATCTAGAAAAATAAGGAATCAGTAAAGACGATACAGGGAATAGAGACGTATTGAGAAAGAAAGTTGCGGAGGTAAAGAATCTCTCCGAAGATACAGAAAAGATGACCGAGAGGATGTTATGGGAAGAAGAACGAGCAAGAGTAAGTCAGAGAAAGAAGGAATACTGGCGAAGGATTACAGAGCTTCATAAAGTGAAGTAAATTATATCAGTACAGCCCGAAAGCCGAAAGGAACGGAATGATAATGATGATAATAAAAATAATAATATCAGTGGCACCAGCAGAAGCAAGAGAAAGAAGAAGAAGAAGAACAACAACAACAAGCAGTAGGTCTACTATTTTTATTAGAAGTAGGCGGTCATTTTTGCCCTGGAAATTGTATTCACAATGCTTACGAGGTTTTATGTCACGTCTTCGTCATCTCTTAATCTCTTAATGGGTTCCTCGAAACGTCAATCTACCTATAAAAATACAGTATGTTGTTTGATTATTTCTGTCACTACTATAGTTTCGGTTATGTTGGATAGATTTGTACTGTCAACGAATTGTCTACCCGAACAACAATGTGTTAAGCTATTGTCAACCGTTTGTTAAAAAAAATGCTTTTACTGGGTTAAAAATGCTATTAATTTATGACTGTAAATAAAAGATCTATGATCTTTAATTTTTTTCATTGGCGTTGTGTAGTCTACATTTAATTGGTCGCGAATGGCTTGATTCGCTCCGTCCTTTCACCATTCGTGTTTCCTTAAACATGTCGTAGCAAATTTATTTTCTTCTCAGCTGTAACTGTGAAAATATAAACATTCAAGCACGCTATCAAGTTATTTATCTAGCTACAGAGTTATATCCCGTACCAAAAATACTCATAATCTTCAAGTAAACTGACCGGATGGATATAACGTCAATGGGAGGATCAAATCCCTGAAAAGGAAATGTTTGGGAATAAAGGAAATAATAAATTCAGCCACGTGGGTGTTAAACTAAAAACTTTTTTTAATATCGGTTTTTAATTTTTGTTATATTTCCTGTGAGTAAACACTTTGTTTGTCTGTACTCCTTTACAGAAGGCGTTTTGCTTTATGTAACCACTTCAACTGGAACAACAGGAATAAAGTCATACCCAATACATACGAAAATAATAATACGTTAAAAATATTTACCGCGGTGTAGTTGCAAGAGAACTGAAGTAGTCCAAAAATTATGTTGAAGGATGCTGAAGGCAGTTAGAATCATACCATACTGCAAGTTGTTAGGCAGTTGTTCCAAGTACCAGCAATTATTGCCCAAGACTTTCGAAACTAATGGAGAAAACACTTTAAACGTTATTCGAAATATAATGTAATTGATCATAACTATTATAGAAATGCACTATTCGTTGTAAATGTTAAGACGAACGCGCACTGGATAACGGCTAACTGGTATCAGTTGTCAAGCCAACAGTTCAAGATCAATGTTGCTACTCTATGACGTCATACGCTTTGGCGCGGTTTTAAAATTGACAATTTCTAATATATTAATCTCGTTGTGTAGCTTCAGAGTTTTTGAACTAACCAACAGGCCTATGGCGAAGGGTTTATAGCCCATACCGAAAAATAGGTGAAATGAGACAAGTGTTCTCCATTGGTAAAACACCATCCAGGAACACCTTGTTCTTAATTGGTAATAAATTGTTACAGAATGAGTGTAATTTATCAGCTTAACTTTGTGTGTTGATGTCAAATTTTTATGGTGTTAATTTTGACAGTGCATTGAACCGGAAGATTCTTGCATGTTCATGTGGAATTTCTATTTTCCAAAACTCAATTCAGATTGTTTCATAATCCGGATCGTTAGAAAAGCTGTAGACATAAAAATGCTACGAGTTTTTATTTTGGTTATTTTCAGTAACTGACAAATTTTCAAATTTCACACAGGAAAAACTCGTAGTACACAGTTAAAGACTTTAAACGCAAAGGTATGCTTTAAGTTAATTACACCTGTTGACAGACTAAGAAAATGTAGGCCCTTGTTCAAAGAACTCGTAATTTTAGCACTGTATATTTTTATTAATAAAATCTGTAAAGAAATTTACATTTGTAGGAACCAAATAATTCCAGTAATATCTACAACTCTAATATATTAAAACGTTTTGGGCCTAGATTAAGTTTAAAAAAGAGGCAAGGGCAACGGTGTTCGACTCTTTACTGGTTAAATACGTTTTATATTAGAGTTAAAACCTTTGAACA
Organism: Magicicada septendecula; assembly: GCA_034769895.1. Taxonomy (NCBI): domain Eukaryota; kingdom Metazoa; phylum Arthropoda; class Insecta; order Hemiptera; family Cicadidae; genus Magicicada; species Magicicada septendecula. The sequence continues at coordinate 273,290,237 of CM068369.1, read as the reverse complement.
AGATGAATGTTTTTATTACTTAAACGATTAACCCGATTGCTGTTTCAAAATTAAGTGATATCAGTAGAAATTATTAACTTTATTAATCAGTTTTCTTTATCAACATTAGTACAGAAGAATAACGATTTTTTATCTGTCTGTTGTAATTTCTAAATTTCTCTATTTGGTACGTGGCTTGCTACCACCCTAATGTTAATCTTTTGATTCTGCCTCAGTTTTCCCTCCTTTTAACTATGTTACAGACACCAGTACTTCTGTTTCAGAGTATTCGATTTTCCTTTCATATATCCTGCCAGTGACCTTTTCAATTTTCAGCATAGTGAAAGCATGGTGTTAACCTGAGAATATGAGAGCTTCACCGTTCCGGCTACCCTCACGGTTTTGCTAACCATACTATCGGCTGGTCCAATATTACACCAGGCACCAGTCGGTTGGCCTTAATTGTCAACACCAAGACTGGCCCAGTGAATTTGCCCACCAATAACACAAACAGTTTTTACACGGTCAATACGTATTAGACTCACCGAATACGCGATGATATATGCGATTGAAAGTCTGCGACAACCGAAAATCCAGTCGGAAAGCAGCGTCACCGAATATCAAAAGTTATGTGAGAGTGAATAAAAAACAAACGTAGGAAATATTTAGCTCTGAACGTCAAAAGGAGAACGCGAAGAGCGGGGCGCAGCAGCTAACCCGTATGACAGGTAATTACTTGAGCGGGTCGTTACTGTAGCGTGAACTTCATTTAAATTACAGCCCTGTAACTTTCGACATACGACAGCCATACAGGAGACGTAATTGTACAGCGTGCTGGGTGGCAACCCGTGTTACGGTGAAACTGCCAAAAACAGCACTGACGTTGACGACTAGGTCAAAGATGATATTAGATATAATAATATGATATGGTATAATACAATATGTATAACAATAAGAGTAGTTAAAACATTAGTAGAATTGTTAGTTAAAGTTGTGTGTAAAGAACCCGTTTTTCATCGCTTTCAGGATCCAGAAAAATTTTTATACACATTTTGGCTGACAATCTAATTTCGTTGTTTATATGGTGTAATATATGCAGTAAATATACGTAATTTTTCATGAGTCACAATGTTACAGACCATAGTCTCACAAAGTGGATCATAAAGTACCGCCTTTATGTCTGGAGTGCTGAAGAGATCTAGGGAGCGTTAAAGGGCGCGTGTGTGTAACAAGTGGGCGTAAACATTTAAGCCGGGTGTGTTATGAAAAAAACTCAATAATAAACGTTTAGTTTCTTATGTATTTTCATTCACGTTTTCATTCTTTTACGTTATTCGTAGGCGTATTTTGGAGAAAGCGTACAAAATAAATTTTCCTTCCATCCGTAGTTCGGGATCAATATCGCATTCATGCAGCGGCGAACAAGTAACGAAACTTCTTGTTCTGTCGCACCCATCTGTTTTAAAATATAAACCGTTAGAGGTACGAATCAACCGATTGCTGAGGTGTAGAATCGTCCCGCACACAAATAGTTTTCTGGAAGGAGCGCCGATACAGATAGTCATTGAAAAGCGGAGCGGTAAGCCAAAACGTTTTGGAAACGCTGTACTAGACAATGACACAAATATTTTCCTTTATGCCACTTGATACTGTTTTCTTCGTGCATTGTAAGTTGTCAACTGACTGCGCCTTCGCACAGTTGACAATGAGGAAGGTAAATTCAGTTCTGACGGCTGGAGTTTAATTTCTCTTTCGAACGTTAAGGCCGTATACAATTCCTGCCGTATCCACTGTTTCAGCCTACTGTTCAACAACATTCTACGTCTTAATGTATCCAACGGCAGTCCTAAACTCGTTGGTTACTATCGCTGATGTAATACCAAGTAATTGTATCAGATTGTTAAGACGTTGAAGTGCATTTCATACTTCACCTGTACTATCAAATAAATGAACTATCAGGTGTACCAACGGTGTTGTGTTACGGTCGCAGTTTATAAATAAAGACTGTGTACACTGCGTCAATGTATACTGCGACCGAGGATCACCTGCTGATACGATGGAAACTGTGGCACAGCGAACTGGGCAGGCGCACGTGTATGTTTAACAGAGCGACATAACATAGACGTCTGCATAACACAGATGTACTTACAAGCCGTTCTACGGATACATTTTACAGCGACCGATTCCAACGTATAAAAGATAAACTGAATGAAACGCTTTAGAGCAACACAAACTTTATTGTTATTAGGTCGTTCAACTATCGCTCCATTTTTATGAATCTATTACGATTCTGTTCGCAGTGAATTGCTCCGCTGATAAGTGAGCACCTCTTTTCTACATAGTTTCAAGATTTTTTGCTTCCTCGTTGATCCCAATCTGCTTCGCTTCTATCAGCATCGTTTCTATTTGTATCCCCAACTCCAGTCCTTTTTTAAATTACCAGTGAAGCATCTAAACAGCCGAACATTGTGATGACAAGTGGTACCACCTGTGTTTTCAGTCGTAACCTTCCGATTGCGGGTAAAGACTCCTGTACCCTGGCCTAATGAATAAAATATGTATAGGTAAGTAGTTTAGGCCTACGTCAAATTTCACTTCAGTTATTACTGTAATGTATGCTGCCTTAATCTTTACACAACAAATATTTTACAAAAAAAAAGATCGTGACGTTCTTTAAAAATTTCGTGTGTCTTCTAAGGCTCTAGCCTAACCTTCATCCTGGTTATGTTTCTTACGAGAAAATCGTCTCAGTTAACTTAATTGTGAGTTTTGAGAACTTAATTCCAACCTTAAGGCACGGCTTACTGTTTGTGTATGAATATTTGTGAAGAGAGGGTAGCAAGTTAAAAAAGGAAGGACGAAAGTGGAAGTGTGAGAAGGAGGAGAGAGAAAAGTACTGCAATTATTGTTAAGGGGTATTACAGTATATATTTCTATGTTATACTTGTCAGTTTTATTGTTTTAAGATGTCGACTAAAAAAATACGTAAATTCAGGTTCCAAGTAAAGCGTTGGGAGGAAACTGTAACCCTTACGGCGGGAGGTCGTTGTGACAACGTCACGTCGTAACGTCGAGGACGACGCTCTATACATGGCATCGCGGCGCCATTCCGTGACGTCATAACCGCAAACAACTGTCACCAATTTCGCTACATTAAAATTTTCCCCGTCGACTGCCACGCTTGTCCTAATCTCATCAGCTTCGTACTGACTAAAAGTTTTTTTTAACACAATAAATGCACGAGCTCTTTTAACTTAACACTGTACAGTAAACAGTGAAACACATACACACGCTCGCGCGCGAGCGCGTACACGCACAAACGCCTAGGATTACGTTTAAGTAGAGTTATCAGGCTGATTTGTAAGTAGAGCAAAGCCAAAGTTAAAGGGAGGGCGTAGTTCAGTGTATACATCTGTCAAATGAAATATTTCTAAGGTCATTGTGATTTCGCCCTCGTTGGTATCGATCAGGTTCGTATTGACACTACCGCCCATGTTCTTTGATACCGATACTATCTTAGATTTGTCTGCCGACGTCTCTCTCTCTCTCTCTCTCTCTCTCTCTCTCTCTCTCTCTCTCTCTCTCTCTCTCTCTCTCTCTCTCTCTCTCTCTCTCTGACTATGGGTGTACTTATACGTAGGCCCCAATCGGTTACTTTCCTTCAAACAGCTGTGCAGGGTAGCGTTACAGTGTACCGCTAACTGTTGCTAACGTCACGATTACAAAGTCATAACAATGTCAGCAGTCAACTCGGATAATTTCGTCCTTCGTTGGCAGTGAAAGTGTGCGAAAGTTCTGCGAAATGGACGCGCCCAACTCTTATAATTACAACACGAGTTTGTCGCCGCCCTGCCAAAACGTTAACATTCCGTTACTGAATCAATACATCAATGTCAATAATCAGGACAGTATTGTTTTACTCTGGTCACTATTTACTCAATGTTTAATATATGAATGCGAGTAACCAATTATATATGGGATCTTCCTTCATGTCGCAATATTGGAAAATACCTGAAAAGAATAATTTAAGGCGACTTGACCAGATCGTGTCAGGTCTTTTCTTCCCATGTGCTATCATGACGTTTTGAGTAATTAAAAAATTCTAGTCAGTAAGCCCACTAGTTCTTGACAAACGTCAAGACAGGGGACAGGGGAGAGAGAGAGAAATAATTCGCAGGTTTACGCGACATGATCATGTTAAACTAACATATACGGACTTCACGTATTTCGGAATGCGATATTATTTACGAAAATGATCACGTCATAGCATGAAGCAGGCAACATTCCTCAGAATGTGTAGTACAATTTAAGGAAAGGCAGACAAACTTTGTAGAAGAGTTGCCCCAAATACAACTTTATAATCCACGGCAGTGCTACTACTTTTGTATGGCAACGAAGTTTGGGTCATCAGAAAGTAGCCTATATAAACGACGGACGCGATTAGCGAAGTTGAACGCGAAGAGTTGCACTCGACATGATCATATACGAAATGGAGATGTCAGGAAGGACTCGGAGTATTTAGGCGACTCGAATGTGTAAGGAACATTTAAAGACAGAAATGTATCTCCAATACACACGGAAAAGGAAAAGCTGTATAGGACGTAAAAGGGAGAGGCAGACTTTGACTTAAGAATGCCTAAAATACTACTTTACATAAACTGATCACGGAAGCCTAACTAAAACGTAAAGTAGAGAAACAAAGACGTTTCCATATGGTGGAGAGCATAAGAAAGTCGAGATTAAGAGAACGACGAAGCTGAATACGAAGAAAACGTTACTTTTTCAAGTTAAAACAATAGCTGTTACCTTATCGGAGTACTCGTTATATGTAAGCAATGAGGAAACACATTTTCCTCGTGCAAAACAGTGTGGGGGGAAACGCATAACAACAAGGAGTATGGTCAACGAAACAAAAACTATCATAGAAATATTACTCGCTAAAAACTACAGCTGAAAGATAGAAGCAAGGAAATGGTCGACGGTCAGGCAGTGGACTGGAATGACAACAAGTGGATTCTACTATATAAAACTGCATATAAATCGCTGATCGATAACGTTCAATGAGCCACGACACACAGTGAAAGAAAACAATACCATTTGCTAGCACTGGTTGCTGCGTTGAGAGCCGAAGTTGCGTGTATATATAACAGTAGTGAACGTACGATTATTGAAGTTTTTGTATAATTCCAGGTGTGCGGATTGTTACCATAGTAGCAACATTTGAAGGCACAAAATCCGATGTGGGGATTGGTGGGCACTTAGTTTTAACAGTGACTATGTTCAAAACCCCAAACATTTGGAATTTCTTGACAGGAAAAAATTAATTAATGACATCCGGTCATTGGCTTCAACAGCACCAGCCTTTGAGCAGGTGTTGGAATACACATTGTACAATAACCAGTGAATTTAGAATCCTTAGGAATATAAATATTTCCGCAGTTGCTGATAAACGTTTATTAGGCATTTGGAGAGAAGTGAATAACGCAAAGTAAGGGGAATGATACTGAAGCTTTTCCTATTTTTGATACTCTTGTGGCATATTATATTTACTTTACCACACAGTAGTGGGTTTTGAGGGGAGTTTTAGTGTTATCTTTGCACTAATACAAGTAAAATGCATGCGTACACAGAGACCTCTTTGTAGCATGAAACACGTATGGACCGGCAGAACACACACACACACACACACACAAATACAAAGCTTAAAATCGACAGGCTCATGTTCATTTTTACAGACTACAGACTGGAATACTTCTATGCACATACATGTAACACTACTTAAAACTATTTCTAAAAATTTCTCTAAGTTAATTATTTACAAGAACACCTGCCCTACGTAAATATGCAGATACATGTGTCGTTGCAATATATAGGCCTACACACACACACACACACACCTGTTAAATGATTTTTGTGAATTAAACACTTGGAAATTGTGTAAGAATAGTAGGCTATAACGGACTAATTCCAAAAAAGTATTTTAACAGAATTCAGCTCGATCTCAGCATGTTAGTACTTATTCCTTTATCACAGTGAAGAAAAAAATGTTTTAATATTTATGTTTTTATTGTAATAGTATTTAAACATTTAGAATATTACGCTTTACACTTACAAGAAGCACCCATATTTGTGACAGTGGGAATTTGTATGCCAAAGTGGGGAAATAAGGTGTCGCCATATGTGGAAAAGACGTTTGATTGACCACTGAATCGAAGGGCTGGAGTAGCCCAACGAATGCCAACACTAAAGTCGCATAATTAGTCAGTAACTAAAGCTCAAATGCAGTCTGTTAAAACGACTTGGTTTTTACTTACAAAATGTTAATTAACACGGAACGTATTATACTTCAATAACAGCAGCTTTGATGAGTTACTTTATGGATTCGTTAATACTGTGTGTCTGAGCAACGTCAAGTAGGAACATCGATCAGTAGGAATAACATAATACAGTCTTACGACATAAGCCGCGTACACTGTACATCGCAAATAGCGTAACGCGGACCCTCGCGTCATTTCAACTCCTGGCTTTTCAAACTTTTCTGCGATAAAAATGTTTACAGCTGTTAACGCGTATAAACACACGCGTTTACCACCCCAATTTGAGGTGTGCACATCGTAAACGTTGTACACGAATGCCCCCCTCCCCATCATCGGCTGTATGACGATAATAAAACACATAGCACGCAACAACACAAAAGCAAATCTACACAATTACTAACACGAATATAAACTGAAATATAAACTAAACAAAAAATTTTAATTAACACAGCGCAAGTTACTTTTTTAAATCTGGCCGCAAAGGGTAAAACAGAATTTCCATAAAACTGGATATACATATAGCATATAAGGACAAACTCTGTGCACCAAACAACTACCTGAGCTACACATTACATATTAAGATAATGATTACGATTTGTAAATACAAGCGGAGAGCAGGAGCTTCAGACACGTATGAACAACTGAAACACACTTGGCATTACGTAGTATATTCTACGTAAAAGGAATAAATTTACACGAGAAATCTAAATGTACCAAATTATAAAATAATACGATAAACCTTCTCCACACCACGCACAAGAATAATTAAATTTCGATCATACGTTTTATGTGTGTTAAAATGTAAAAAAAAATGTGTGAAAAATTTTCTGTAAAAAAAAACTACATCATGCGTATAAAATAAAGATTATGGATAATGATAGCTGTTGAACGAATCAAATTTCAACAGTTACACTTTTTATTGGTAGAAATTTGTGATAAATGTACCTTTTTCAAAAATAATTATGAACGTATTCTTAATTAGGATACTAAAATAAACTTTTTTAATAAACAGGATGGGTAATGTTTTAAAAATCGGTCATAAATCAATTAAAAAGCTTATTCAGGACCTGCATGTGTACATGCACGCTCGCGCGCTCGTATTTTACAGACTACTCATACAGTCGTTTTCGCATTTCGGCACGATCCCATACGACATCTTCTGTTTTTTCGGCGTCCTTTTCACTGATTCGGCTGTTTTTAATCGTTTAAACTGACGGTACACACACAAACACATGCGTGAAGGATGCTTGTGTGTGTTCCACATCATCTACTTGTCCGTACACACAGCGATTACAGATCATCAGCATTGGCGACTCCCTAACACGAAAACGGATATCTGAAAGATAACGTGTGTGTTTGTGTGTGTGTGTGTGTGCTGACACGTTACACCAGAAAGGTTCTTTTCAAAGTTATTCAACAACAACCCGAGAATATTACTGTTCTTATAAATATTTACAATTTGTTCTTTGCAGTAACTTGATATTTACCGTTACTTGCAACTGTTTCTACAGTTACAGCTTTCTTCTATAAGTAAATATTTACATTATTATAGGGTCAAACCTTTCATAATAATTACGTTATTATTATAAAACGATTATAACACATTTGTTATTAAACCTTTATGTACATAAATGTGTGCGTGCGCGTGTACGTGCGTTTACACAAGCATATAATAATAATACAAATGTATACTTGAAGAAGAAATCTGTTATTACGCTACACACCGTAACGCATATTTACAATTATTACAAATATACAAACATTTACAATAGTTAGTATTTTTAAAAAATCTATCGTATTTTGTATTGGTTTGAATTTGGTATATTGTATACGTTTGTCAACGTTAAAATAAAGTTAATAATATAACTGATTTATAACATTAAAAAAGTTATGTACATATCTTTAAAATAGATATCAATTTGCTTGTGTATGTGTGTGGAATCAAAAAGTTACTTTATTTGAAAATGTACATAGTTTATGATTTTTGTCACATCACACGAAAATTAAAATTAACTTTTGTTCTCTTACGCCCACAATATCTCTCAGCACACTGAAAGGGTAAAACTATCCTCAGCCAACAAAGAATTCCTCGTGGAAAACATTGCGGCAAATCGCCCGCAGTAGGGATACGCGTGGCGACTGTTGGAAGAGTTATAGGTTCAGTTGAATCCCGCAGGACTCGGGACGAGATATGTGTGCGGCCTCTGGGCACACTGGGATTCTAACCAGTTACATGAATCCTTGTTTTCCCTGTACTGTGTACGGTTTTCCACTCATTCACATACGTAGTACTCGTTGAATTTTTTATGTTATATTCGTTACAGCATAAACACTAATTAGCTACTATAATAATAATATTGCGGGTAACATCGGTCATCAGTAAGGTACCGCGCTGGACATATGATTTTACTATGATTTTTAACGACACCTTATTACATTTTGTTCACACAGTGCAAACAATAGCAACAAGTAGACTATTCATTTAATTTATATGTAAGATACTCCTGTTATACCATACAATTTACAATTTACAGACCTTGGAGCCTCGACAAACATTTTTGGAAAACCGAATAGCTGGTTATTGGTGCCATTATGACAGTAGGTTCCCACATTATAAAATGTAGTGTTTTTTGGTGGTATCTCGCGGTGATATTTCAAAACATGCCAGAAGTAATGAATGAGGATATGTCAGCTGATTGGAATGGTGACAGCGCAACTGGACCCTGTGGTTTGGAGTGGAAAAATAACCCATAATATCAAAATAATGTTTTACTCTGCCATCTTAGAAACCTCTGGCTCTGAAACGTGGGAGATAAGTCAAAGTAACTGACGAAGGCTCCAAGCTTTGGAAATAGAGAAGAAGGTCTTATGGGGTGCCCGGGCTCCAGTTAATTAGAAATGAGGATATCAGGAGGCAACGTCATGTTGACGAGACACTTGTAGTCACTGTACACTCAAAGCGCCTCGTATTGTACGGCTACGTGGAACGGTCCTAAAAAGTTGCTGGAGTCGAGTCCAACTAGACGACGGAAACTGGGGTAGACCTAGCACTCGATGAGATGGGGGAAACAGGCTTGCAACCTGATAATTAGTACAACAGAATCTTCTGTAGTGCAGAATGTGATATACGGCAGTAGCTGTAGGAGGTTCGTAGTGGATGGAACGGTCAACTTAGATTAGACTGTGCATGAAGGCATAAACCAGACGTAAACACACACACACACACACACACACACACACACACACACACACACACACACACACACACACTGTGATATCCGATATGCCTCGTACAAATGAAATGATTTTAACATTTTGAGAGACATCTAATTTCTAAAAACGACTGGGATAAATTTCGGCTTAAAGATGACATCGCTTTCAGTTATCACGAGAGCGTGCATGCATTATTGTAGTTCTCGTGTGGGTGCAACAAGTCTGGAGCATAATTTACTTGACTGGCGACTGTAAAGATTCGTTCATCCAGTTGCAGATGGTTTTGTCTTTCTTTTCTTTCCAAACAGTATTTATGTTTAGACGTGATGAAAAGTACTATCACGTTTAATATCGGAATTCGGTAAAAAGCGTCGCATCATGATTTGCCGTTAAATGCGTACGTAGCCGATGATTTTGCTTCTTCTCCAGCGCAGTTCGTTTTCGAATATCGTGATCCGTTGTATTCATAAAGGAGTTAATATCCTTCTCTGCCGTCGCATGTCCTCCTCACATCCTCTAATGGCAAATGTGTCAGCGTTACAAAGTTGGTAGATAAATCGGATTGGTGATCGACTTCAGAACCTGACTTTTTGTAGTTGACAGCAGCCGGTCGTTTTAGTATATTTTCAGTTCACGTATAATTGGTGTATTAGTTTTACGGGAGGTCCACAAATTCTTCTTCTTCTTCTTCTTTTATAGGTTTTAATCTCATGTTTTTCTTCACTCACGAAGAGGATTCGCTAAAGGTCGATTCCCTAGTCCCATGTATATCTCTTCTGTAGTCGGCCAAGATTCCGTTTTCCGACAGCCTAGAATATCCCACTATTTTTATTAATCTATCGTCGCTTAACATAGTCAGTCCATTTTCTTTTTCGCCTTCTCACAAATTAGACTGCATCCTCTATTTGACACCGACGTCTTATGTCACTATTTCGTATTCTACCGCGTGTCCTTCTTCCAACAACTGCCCCGAGTGTTCTCATTTCTATCGTCCTTAACAGTCGTTTAGTTTTACTAGTGTCAACTCGCGTGACAGCTCCGTAAGTCATAGTGATAGTCATAGTGACTGGTGGCGCCATCGTCTTCAGTTTACCTTTAAGTCTGAGATATTAATTTTTTTTAGACTACATCTCTTAAATATCCAGAAATACGAACTCTCTTCATTGCCTGTCCTCTTGCTTACTCTTAGGTGTTTCGGCCACTAGAAATATCTGTCCCTAAATATTGAAAGTCCAAGACCCCCTCTACAATTTTCCTTCCAATTTCTAGTTTGCATCAAATAAGACTTTTTGAAATTACTGTTGACTTCGTCTAGTCTGTTGAGACTAGCTTTTTATATTTTGTTGCTGTTATTACGAATTTATGAAGAAATCTCTGTAAAGACGACATAAAATCTGTGTCATATGTACAGCACACAATACGTATTATATACGGAGCATACCATCGGTCGAATTAGGATTACCAAAGACCGAGGAGCGCGATCTTACAACTATAAACTGTTTTCTTCTCTAAGAACAAACAAGCTAATATAGTTTGTATTCAGCAGAAATACATAAAAGCTACTGAGAAAACGAAAGCTATCATAAGCATATATCAACAAGGAAAAAACAAATATTGTACACAAAAAAGTTACAACAGATTTCCGTATTGAGGAAATCGCTTATAAAAATAAGCAGAAGACAATATGAAAGCAAATATTGTACACATATATTGTTCAATTTTATTTGCTGGAAACACACGTAGTTCAGTATTATTTTATTGTTAATAAAACGGGTCGGGTCTGAATGATCTCTTGAGGAGTTGTCGTCGTCGGTGGGGGGGGGGGATGAGAGCGCGTCGAGGAACGAGCGAGTGCTCTTCAGACGCTGTGAGCGTCGTCTAACCCAGTTCATTTGTAACAGAAAAACACTGCAGCCTATGGCGTCGTATTTATTATTAAATAGACGCTACATTTATCCAGTACAAATAATATTTATCGTGTAAAATTAACGTTTCTCCCTGTACAGAACGTGTCATGTCCGACAACAGTAGGAAGTGGCCCCTTATACTGTAGCATACGAAAACTCGCTAAACAGTCAAACACGTATCAATTCTAGAACTAACAACACGCGCCACTAAAGATCGGCGGTACACGATCGCATTTTTTCGGAAACACTAGAGGTTTCCCTTATCACTCCTCCGACATAGCATTCCAACTAAAGTGAGCTTGTATCTACAAGTTTGTTGCGTGATATTTCGTGTTTAATTTAAATTGGGAGTGAATATCGCCTTACTGAACGTGTTCCTTCAGGACTTTGACAGTCGTGAAAATATTAGTTTCTTAGTCGCGAGCAAAGTTAGATATTTTCACAAAACGAGCGCGCTTACACTTGGACACACACACACACACACACACACACACACACACACACACACACAGAGGGAACAGTGTAGCTCATTTTGGATAAATTTTCAGTCTCTCTTGTGCCCAAACCGAGCTCTTAAATCTAATTGAAAATTTATAATTTAGACAACATTATTTACAAAACTGACAAGTACGCGATGAAACTGTCAACCGATAATTCCTGTCCGGATGACAGCACTGTTTGTATTACATTCACGTTCCTATTTACAAGTACACCCGGTATATAGTTTACAAATAGCCAAGAAATGCATAGCGAGATAAAGGAGAGAGTATGTTTAATTCTCTCCTTTGATATGTACAATAAGTATTTTTTGCGTCATGTACGTTACAAAGCGTTTGAGGCAGCAGTTGATGCGTGCACTACGTAAGAACACTAGGGCATGATTTAATTATAACGATTTATGGGAAGCAAACGGCGATCGGTTTTCACTATAGAATTTTGACATTAGAGTTCCGACGAACAGTGCCCGGACATGAAGTGCAGATAACCACAAATGTCGTTAGTTATAATTCACCACTGTCCCACAGTCTTTTGTCTGAAAAAACGAGTTATACTGTAATGGTTGGTGGTGGGGTACAACGAAAATTACGGTATCAAGTCTTGTGGTAATTTAATTTGGGAATTTAGTAAAAAAAAACTGTGTTTTGAAAAGAACATAATTAAATAATCCGTTCGGTCGATTTACCTGAAGATTGTGAGTATTTTTAGTATAAACCTGGTACAGGAAACTACCCGAATCTACGTAAAACGTTCTGTGTAGTTGCGAGCTTATCGCGCAGTGCCAAATCATATTTTGTTTCAGAGTATTCTCTTCTAAATGACTTTCAATGCAGCTTTAGAGGTACATCTCCCGTTACTGTGGACCATTGAGTACCAGGAAATCAGCAAAGCAGCAAGTACGTCGCAGTAACTACTTGGTTAATGTTATAAGTTCTGATGGAGAGAGGGATACAGTTCGTAATAAATTACATAAATATCACATAATATACGGAACCATCAAAAGTACAATTAAGAGTAAAGTGTGACGCCATACTAACGTAAGCCCCGTTACAAAACGTGAGCTATACCCGTTTCACTGTACGTTAGTGAAGCATGGATTGTGACCTCAAAAATTTAAACCAAATACAGTCTTCAAAAACGAAGACACGACAGAACTAGAAATAAAAATGTTCACCTGCAATATAAGAATAAAACATCGATTAAAATATAAAGGACGAAAATGAAAGAGTACGCAGGGAGGACGGATAACACATTGTCTAAAAAATCTCTGTAAAACAAAACAAATGAAGAAGGAATGTAGGACAACCTAAGAAGAGAGAGTTAGGTACTTGAAGACGAAACAGGCAAATGATTAAAGGACGCGCCCAATACGATGAAAAAACTCAAATGATGATGACGATTATTAAATAACTTTCAAGCGTTAAGTTACTAATCAAATTCACAGTATAAGAAGAAGATGATAACACGTACGGTAAAAGTATTTCTATCACATCCATGTCTACAATATATGACGCACACGGAACATCAATTTGGCTAGTACGAGTGGCCATGTCATTGATGCATATCAGAAAATTTTTTACAAAACAAATATTAAAAAATAAATGCAAATTTAAAATTATTTATGTATCGATGATCTGAGTTATACAGGGTCTCAAAGCGGTCAAAAATTTAATCGAATAATTTTGTAACGATTATCAGTGAAACGTAGAAACTGATTATTATAACGCTTATCGAAAGCGATAACAATTTCAATCGACAAATACTGTAACGGTTAGCAGTATAAGTATCAAAATTTAACTGCGACCATTACCGAAAGTATTAACATTCTTACTGTACATAAAAATCAAAGCTAATCCGAAACCTTAAGATAGATGGAGTAAAAACTAATATACCACCGACGTTACTAAAAGAAAACAAGAAATTTATAGCTCACAACAAACAAATAGAAAATAAATGAACAAAAAATAAACAAATAGTTGTATAACGTATAAATTTCATACACGAAGAAATCGTAGTGAATTGAACAGACTGAAGGATTGATTGACTGAATATGAATATCAAATTTGCGTGTGTCTATAAAGCTGCTTTGAAAATTATATCCAGAATAGACAAAGGTGTTTGTTCAACGGATCGGATTCGGATTTTTTAAAGCAATTAACGCTCAATGTTTTAGTTTCTACAGGAACCTGTCAGACCCTGTAAAGGCTTCAACCGAGTGAATGAAAACGTCTCTTCGCTAAAACGAATGATTATTTTGGCTGTATAAAATCGAAAAGCAAGCTCTCGCTTTCCTGTCTTCGGGGAAGTTTATCAGTTAGCAAAGACTGAAAAGACGCTAACGCTTACAATCGTTAGACTGCTCCCACAGAGCTTACGGTGATGCGACTGTGAATTCGAGGCTGTTGTCGTTACGATGAAACCCTGAAGCAAATTCCTAACAAAACTTGTCTGCTGGAAGTTGAAAAAAACTTTAATTTTAATAATTTAGGTTACAAATAATGTGTTGGTTAGTCTTTCAGACTAGATGCAGTAAAATTGGAAAATTATATGAAGCTCTATTTAGTTTACATTAATGCTAGATGACTGTAATAACAGTGTAGTTTCGAATCGACAAGGCAAATAAGACTCTTCTGGCGTCCAGAAACGTGTCCCTGGAAACCAGGAAGAAATTTATAAACAGATTGATTTAGAGCATATGCACATACGCCTCTGACACCTTGACTTCGAGGACAGTGGAGAGGAGCTGCGCTGAAGCCATTGAGATGTGGTGCTGGAGCCTTAAGAATACCACGGACGGAAGACCACCTAATGATGAGGTTCTGAGAAGAGTGGGTGAAAAAAGTATGTTGATTGGTTCCACTGTGGAAAGAAGTCATATGTTTGGTCACCTGCTACGTCATTCAAACTGGTTCATCACCCTGATCGAGGGGCGTAATGGGAGGAAAAGATCCAGACTGGAGAAAGTGGATGAGGTTAAGGAAGGAAAAAGGTATGTGGTGATCAAGATTCTGTCCACGGAAAGAAAAGAATTGCAAACCCATCAACCGATGGGTTGAGGAAAAGAAGAAGAGGAAGAGATGTCGAATAAAACATTTTTAAAGAATGTATATTTTAACGACTTTAAGACGATTCATAAAGATCAGACTCTCAAATTATTCAACCAAGAAATATTAATCTCTCCCATTCAAAAATGTCATAACGAGTTTGTTATTTGTTTCGCTTGTTTCGAGAAGTTTTGAATAAAGATAATTAATTTGCAGTCTCCGTCTGTCTTTTGTCACAAACGTTTAAAAAGCAAAACGGCTTTAAAACAAACGCTAAATATCGCCGCGGGGGTTTCGTGATATAAATGTTGGTAGACGTCGTCGCTTGATTATTGACAACGTCGTGCCTCGGGGGCGGTTCTCTTCTTAGCTGTAACGAACTTCATGAAAGGAATACATTCGTAGTTCATTAAAATTTTACAACAGGTTTAACTAGAAACTTTATTTACTCTGTAAACACAAGCCAGTCACAAACGTGATTATCATTAAAAAGAAATCTGATTACGAAACTCTAGTTACGTTTGCAGTCTCTTACGTACAAACAGACCCCGGGGCGGCTAGTTGGACTCATCTGTGTCATAGACATCGATCCACTTGCTTTCCCATCACGTTGTTTCTTAAAATAAATTAAAATTGTGCTTGAAATGTTTTAGAATTATGATTTTAAACCGTATGAAAAGTTCGTTAAGTTTGATTCAGCTATTTACACGCAAATGGAGTAAATGGATCACAGCATGGACAGAGTTATACTGTGCAAATACTTGTGAAATTACCGATTTATTTAATACAGCACTACATAAGGGGAAAGCTGAGGTGGAACACAACATAGCTGCAAACATTATAACAAAAGAACAGTAAATAATTGCTTACGAGGATGACATAAAGGTGAGCAAAAGAAATGGGAGAAAGCTCCTCTTCTTCTTCACGAGCTCTACAGCCCCCGGTTGCCCTTGACCTCCGCAACAAACTGTGACGATTTTAAATGTATAAAAATCGCACAGATTAAAATTTTTTAATTTTAATAAGTAAGAGTATCATACACCCTTACCTATACCCAGATTCCTGAATCAACTTGAAACCTTCCAGTACCAACACGCCAAGAAAAGTATTAAGTAGTGAATAATAATAATAATTACTTAAATAATTAAAAAATGCGACTAGAGAAATAAAGAAATCCCTAAGTCAT
This sequence comes from Magicicada septendecula, assembly GCA_034769895.1. NCBI lineage: Eukaryota > Metazoa > Arthropoda > Insecta > Hemiptera > Cicadidae > Magicicada > Magicicada septendecula. Next base: position 273,274,093 of record CM068369.1, on the reverse strand, counting down.
AATAAAATAAACATAAAGTATTTATCTTCTAATTAATGAATAAATAATAATAGGAAAAGTACGAACTATTTTCTTAGCGCGTAAATACGCCCTAGCTTACTGAGCCCTCTCCCCTAAACCGTACGCGCATTCGGCCGTAGAACGTCGCAATGAGTAGACGTGAGTTTTGGTGTTGTACACATATACGTATGTGTATGTTCTCTAGAAGTATATCCAGCGTGAAATCTTGTTATTGTGAATAATGTAGTGTCTAGAGTTTGTGAGAAAATATATAAATAAAATAGAAAAAGGTAGCCAACACATCTCTTAAAAACAAAATCAAATGTAAGTGTAACATAGTTAACTACTAGACTGTAGTACTGCAAAGTGAGAACTATAACTGTAATTAAAATAAAGAAAATGTGAACTACAAGAATCTGCACTAAGAAAAGTGAAATTACAACATTTGGAACTTCAAGTAAACAACCTATCTTCGAGAGCTTCAAGTTAAAAAAAAAAATCAACCCGATGTAGACACACCAAGAACAACGTACTCAACCCGTAGAAGACAACTGGAGATGTCCCAAGAATACAACAACAACCTCAGGTGATATCAAACCACAACTTTTGTAAATTTCCCCTTAATAAGAAGTAACAAAGAACTTTCGCAATGTAATGAACAAATTATCAGATTTGTATATTTTGTAATTTTGTAAGAAGTAATAGTAACCGTAATGTATATATTGATAAATTAATAATTTTGAGAAAATTGAGACCCGGATCCGTGGTATTAAAAGCAACAGTAATATGAATAAATTTTGATATAACAAGAATAATATAATTAAGATCTTTGAAGCAGTAAAAGCACTATTTACTAAAATAACTTTCTTTAAAATCAGGAATAATGTTTGATTAATATTTCAATAGCAATAAAGAGATGTTTTAGCTAATACCTAGTGAGTGAATAAGTTTATGCAAACCTTGTCAGTTTCCTATATCATACTTGTTTTGTAATTTGTTAGTAAGAGTTTTACTAACAACGGCAGCTGGTTTAGTTTACTGGTAAAGAATTAAACTAGTTCCCGATTTTTGTGTTGTCTTGCCAAGGGGCGGCACAAAATTGCGCAACTCTGCTGAATTTAAAATTGTGTAATTTACTTGGTAAAAAAAAAATTGTTTACAGAGTGTCATGTACAGAAAATTGCAACATAATTATGTAATTGTTGTTGTGTAAGTTTATAAGTCGTTAACGATAAAAAGGACAAACATAAATTTATTCACTCAGAAGTAAAAAAATAATAAATGAGTAAAATTTTAATTATATAATAATAATATTAGTATCTCGAGTTTGCCGTGTTAAGCAAGTAATAGCTGGTAGGGAATCAATTCCAAACAAGTCAATTCCAAGCCAGTTGGTTCATGTTAAATATGTGTTGAGGAATGTAAACTCTCCCCTTTGTAAGAACCCATCTCATTCATAACCCCTCCTCCCTAAAGCAAACAAAGCCACGTTAGACAAGCTCTTTCCTGTTTTTGTATTGTTCTGAATTACTACCCTATGCAACTAGACGACACCCCAAAACAGCTGATTCTTTGTGCTGTTTGTTAAATCAATGAACTTTCCGTATATGAAATTTCTCTCTACTAAAATGGTATTATCGTTTTGTTTTGATTAATTATATATGTCAATACTGAGAATTTAATTGTTGTGAAATAAGTTATGTTGATTAATTAAGATAAGATTACATCCCAAAGCTTAATATGAAATAAGATATATGTGTATGTGTTTAAATGAATTAATGTTATCTATTTTTAAACATTGAGAAAACGAAGTAAAGTAAGTGACATAAGATTTGTCGTTCGTAATACGTCGTGTGTTTAAAGTGGTTATTATCAAAAATGACTCAATTTAACCCCGATTTCTTGTTGAAAGACGAATTAACATATGAAGCATTATGGCGTGGTCTCCCCTACTCTAATGTAACTGTCGCGGAACTTCGCAAGACGTTAAGCGAAAATAAACCGGACAAACCTTCATTATTAAGTCGTTTGAGTGTTTTAGATTTCAATAGCGAAAAAGAAACGTGTTATCGTAAGTATACAGAACTAACTTCGTACGCACAAACCCTGCGTGATGAAAAATCCCCCGCAGTAATATTACGCACCACCCAAAGAATTGAGCATCTATACCGTCGTATCACCAATTTGTTGACCTGGCCCGGTGATAAAGATATCCCTCCTGATGTAAAAAAATTCGCCGAGGAAGCATTAAAACAATTACCTGAGATAATACGCGAATTACGTAGACGATCCGAATTGTTTAGATTAGACGAAATCGAAGAAGCAATGACGAAATTAAATATTTCACCTACCCAATCGCCGACTCAAGAACAACCAAACGGTACTGCAAAAATTCAGATTCTGCAGGAATCCAATATAGATCCATTCAAGGAACGGTTAAGTGGTAGTCAAGTAAATATTCAACCAGTAAACGTTACGTCACTCCCTAATGAACTAGAAAATATGACCCATACCTACGAATTACCTTCTCATTCGCGGACTAATCAACCTGCGGAAAATCCTAGAATGATGAGCCAAATAAATTTAACTCCCGAGCTCTATGGAAAAATAACCCACCCTGTAGAAAGTATTTTGTCCAATATACAAATCACTGATGGGCTGAATATTACAAAGCTCCTTAATTTTATCAAACATATCTTAGAATTAAAGGAACTGCAACAACTAAGAGATAACCAGATTTTGCAAGTTATTTTACCTAAGTGTAGATCTCCATTAAAAGATAGAGTGTTAGAATCCCTAAGGTATAATCAATCGGTAGAAGAACTTCATACCACACTAATAAGACATTTCATTCCCACCGGTATCTACGAAGAATTGAAGCGAAACTTAGTACTTCGTGCACAAGGTACATACGAGAGACTAGCTCATTATATTTCTGAAGTAAGAGAATCTGCTTTATTGTTACAAGTTAAATGGAGCGAACAACAGTTAGTAGACAATATCATAGTAAGACTATCCCCCGAGGAGCGATCTCGACTAGCACTCGTCAAGCCACCTACAACTTTTACGGAACTAGAACTATGTTGTATACATTCGTCCGACGTCTGGTATTCTGACCAGAATAGAAGTGTTTCTATGTCCCAGAGTCAACAAAGAAAGTCTTTCCAAACTAGACCTATTGGAAATGATACCCGAAACTACCGCGATAAACGATTCGTAAGTACACATAAAACCCAAAACTATCCCCATGTTTCATACTCTAAACCAAAATCCCGACAACCTACGAGCGAAGTAAGTGAGGAAAGAAGATGTTATAACTGTGGAAAGGCCGGACATATTAGCAAGTTATGTAAACAAAAGCGTTATCTACAGAAAACCGACCAATCAAAAATGTGTGAAGCTGGAAGACCGAAAATCCTACGTCTTCCGAAGCATCAGAAGGAAAGGTAACAACAATACTAAGCGTCAAATAAAGATGAGTAAAAATAAACGCAGAGATCCTTATTTAACAAAATTTATCGAGAAGTGCAACTCTATTGGTGCATGTAAAACAAGTATATGCCAACTACCCTATGTACAGATAGACCTTGGAGCAACGAAAACCCTTGGTTTAATTGATTCAGGATCTACCCGTAGTATAATTAGTAAACAGTTAGCCACCTTATTAGCTAATCATAAACTGATTAAACGTAGCCAAATGGTGAACATAAAGTGTACCACCGCAAATAAACAAAACCTAAAGATATCTCACAGTATTACGGTGAAATTAAAAATTCAGAATTTTACTTGGTACATTCCCCTACTAGTAGCTGAAGAGTTAGGACAGGACTTAATATTAGGCGCGGATTTTATAAGAAAAACTGCTTTAATCCTTGATATATATATGCAAAACAATATTTTTTCAGATTTGATCGTACTCAAAAATATCAGTTCGACTCCGAATTAAGTAACGACACTGTTAGTGAAACCGCAAATATTCATTCAGAGCCTAATGAATCGAGTCTAAGTCATTTAAAAGGAAATGAGAGACTAAGAATCCAAAAGTTAATAAAAGATTTTTCTGCTGTACTCACCCCCAAGTTAGGATTAACTCATTTAATTGAATATAAAATAAATCTTAGTGACAACAAATTAATACGACTCCACCCATACAAACTATCTCCGCCCAAGACGGAAATCATGAGAAACCACATTAACAAACTCCTTGATCAGCACGTCATTGAACCATCAACGTCTCCGTATTCATCGCCTGCATTCCTAGTACCAAAAGGAACTGACAAACATAGACTAGTCGTGGATTATAGACAACTAAATAAGAGTATAGAATTTGAATCGATACCACTGCCAGACATACACAGTGCGTTTCACTATTTTACAAAAGCGAAAATCTTCACCATAATGGATCTTAACCAAGCATTCCATCAAATTCCACTAGCTGAGGAGTCAAAACATTTAACTGCTTTTGCTGTCCCATTTAATCTATATCAATTTACGAGAGTACCATTCGGTATATCACAAGGAAGTTCAGTATGCAGTCGACTGTTAGAAAAAATTTTCCATGATGTTAAATTTAAATTTGTATATCATTATCTCGACGATATAGTAGTATATAGTGAGTCAATGGATCAACATATTGATCACTTGCGTGAAGTATTATCCCGGTTAAAGAAAGCCGGACTGACCGTAAACCCTAGTAAAGTTAATTTCGCAGTGAAACAATTCTCATTCTTAGGTCACATAGTATCAGCCGAAGGTAAGGTTACCATCGATCCCGAACGTACACGCGCAATCCGAGAATTTTTACCTCCCAGATAAATCAAAGGTATAGCTAGATTTTTAGGTATGATTAATTATTTTCATAAGTATATACCCCACTTAGCAGATATAGCAGCCCCATTGAATGCCTTAAGAAAGAAAGGAACGAAATTCGAGTGGACTACTCTACATCAAGAAGCGTTTGAAACACTTAAAGAAAGTATTATATCCCCACCTGTATTGCAGTTAGCGGATTTCAGTAAACCATTTATCGTACAGACCGATAGTTCAAGTGTAGCATTAGGAGCCGTAATATACCAGGAAATAAATAATACTAGACTCCCGATCAGTTATGCATCCCGGACACTGACCGAGCAAGAAAGGAAGTTCTCAGCCTATGAACTTGAATGTTTAGCCGTAGTATTTGCTTTTGATAAATTCAAACCATTTTTGGAACACAAAGAATTTCTACTAGAAACCGATAATCAAGCTTCATCATGGTTATTAAATCACCCAAAGCAATTAGGTCGTATCGGACGATGGGTGTTAAGATTAAATTGCTACAAGTTCAAAGTGCAACATATTCGTGGAACTCAAAATGTAGTGGCCGATACTCTATCCCGCATGTTCCAACTACCCAATACAAGATCTGGAGAAGACAATATTGAAACCACTATCGTTAATACACTAATTACTAATTTTCCCCTTGCATTTAAGGATATAGCATATCACCAACAACAAGATCCGAAATTGTGTAAAATAATCGAACAAATAGAAAAAGGAAATAAATCTGACAAATATATCTTGAATAAAAGAGTACTTTGTTTTAAGAAGGCAAACGGAAAATTACTAAGAATAATCGCCCCGGAAATAATCAAACCCATGTTAATGGAGTACTACCATTCATCTACAATTGGAACTCATATGGGAATTAGGAAAACGATACATCGTATTCGCAAGGAATACCACTGGGAAAACATGAATAGTGAAATAAAAAAGTTCGTGAAAGAATGCGAAATTTGTGCGCTGAGCAAACCAGCAAGAACCAGTCAAGTCGGAAAACTAATCTCCGAAATACCTACCACTCCCTTCTCGAAAATATACATCGACTATTCTGGACCTTATCCCCGCTCTAAATCCGGAAATACTATGCTGTTAATTTGTGTAGACTCATTCACTAAATTCGTGTGGATGTATCCTATGCGTCGTGCATTAGCATCTACGACAATTAAAATTCTACAAGAACAACTATTTAAAGACTATGGCACTCCTTTAAGCTTAATATCTGACAATGGACCCCAGTTTAAATCGAAAGAATTTAATGACATGTGTTTTAAATTAGGTATAAATCATATTACCGTGACCGAGTACAGACCGCAAGGAAATATAGCAGAAAGATACTTGCGTAACTTAAAATCAGCATTAATATCTTATCATGCTAAAGACCAGACAACCTGGGATCCAAATATTTCGTGGATACAATTTGCATTCAATTCAGCGTATCACGAAGGTCATAAATCAACACCATTTGATTTACTGTACAAGTACAAACCCAACCATCCTTTAACCACAAAGTGGAAAATCAATGAGTTATTACCCCGCGACGTGAATGGGAATAACATACGAAAAATATGGAACGAAGCTCGTGCAAATCTGAGAGCTAATTTAAAGAAATCAAGGAAGTATCATGAGAATAATAATAAGCTAATAAAGTATAAAATAGGTGATTTAGTCATGTATAAAACTCATCCTATGAGTAAAGCAGTTGATAGGATCACTTCGAAACTATCTTATCGATGGTGTGGCCCCTACCAAATTCGTAAGTTCATCACCCCCGTTACTGTAGCTCTGTATGAACCCAATACAGAAAATTACGTTCGCAGAAGTCATTTGTCTCAAATAAAAAAATGTTTTTCGTGTCAAGATACAGAAGGAAGACTACGAGAAAGATAGAAAACCTAGAATACTATCTAAGTATTAAGAATAAAATATGTTGTATAGACTTATACCGAAATAGGATAAGATTGTGTAACATCCTATACTATAGGTAACTATAAACTCAAAACCCCCTCGTACGAATACAAGCGAGGCCTGATCAACCTTAGCTAATGTCCTGCGAGAATGGTATTATACATGAGAAATCTGATGACAAGTATAATGAAGATGAAGAGAAAGAAAGAAAGAAAAATAATCTTTAGCGCTGTAAACTAAAAGTAATTCTATTGTTCTTACAATACGGTATTATTATTAGTAAAATACTCATGAGTATAACTCCGTAAAACGAGTGAGCAATTCAAGAAAAAACCGGTAGTAGATATAAGAATTAAAATAAGGTAGATTTACGTTTTGTGTATTTTGTATAGTAGATGTAGTAGAATTTAGATGTGACATAAGTATAAGATAATCGATGGATGAATAGAAATAAGCTGAGAGAGAGAAATTTCAGTATGAAATATAATTGTTTATGAGAATTATATTATTACACCCCCCCCCCCCGTTTTTCATAGTTAAGTGCAGGAGGATGTGACGATTTTAAATGTATAAAAATCGCACAGATTAAAATTTTTTAATTTTAATAACTAAGAGTATCATACACCCTTACCTATACCCAGATTCCTGAATCAACTTGAAACCTTCCAGTACCAACACGCCAAGAAAAGTATTAAGTAGTGAATAATAATAATAATTACTTAAATAATTAAAAAATGCGACTAGAGAAATAAAGAAATCCCTAAGTCATAATAAAATAAACATAAAGTATTTATCTTCTAATTAATGAATAAATAATAATAGGAAAAGTACGAACTATTTTCTTAGCGCGTAAATACGCCCTAGCTTACTGAGCCCTCTCCCCTAAACCGTACGCGCATTCGGCCGTAGAACGTCGCAATGAGTAGACGTGAGTTTTGGTGTTGTACACATATACGTATGTGTATGTTCTCTAGAAGTATATCCAGCGTGAAATCTTGTTATTGTGAATAATGTAGTGTCTAGAGTTTGTGAGAAAATATATAAATAAAATAGAAAAAGGTAGCCAACACATCTCTTAAAAACAAAATCAAATGTAAGTGTAACATAGTTAACTACTAGACTGTAGTACTGCAAAGTGAGAACTATAACTGTAATTAAAATAAAGAAAATGTGAACTACAAGAATCTGCACTAAGAAAAGTGAAATTACAACATTTGGAACTTCAAGTAAACAACCTATCTTCGAGAGCTTCAAGTTAAAAAAAAAAATCAACCCGATGTAGACACACCAAGAACAACGTACTCAACCCGTAGAAGACAACTGGAGATGTCCCAAGAATACAACAACAACCTCAGGTGATATCAAACCACAACTTTTGTAAATTTCCCCTTAATAAGAAGTAACAAAGAACTTTCGCAATGTAATGAACAAATTATCAGATTTGTATATTTTGTAATTTTGTAAGAAGTAATAGTAACCGTAATGTATATATTGATAAATTAATAATTTTGAGAAAATTGAGACCCGGATCCGTGGTATTAAAAGCAACAGTAATATGAATAAATTTTGATATAACAAGAATAATATAATTAAGATCTTTGAAGCAGTAAAAGCACTATTTACTAAAATAACTTTCTTTAAAATCAGGAATAATGTTTGATTAATATTTCAATAGCAATAAAGAGATGTTTTAGCTAATACCTAGTGAGTGAATAAGTTTATGCAAACCTTGTCAGTTTCCTATATCATACTTGTTTTGTAATTTGTTAGTAAGAGTTTTACTAACAACGGCAGCTGGTTTAGTTTACTGGTAAAGAATTAAACTAGTTCCCGATTTTTGTGTTGTCTTGCCAAGGGGCGGCACAAAACCTCCTTCAATTATTCGATAATCTTTTCCAGCTTCTTATACCCATCGTAGCAAAGTCTCGAATGATGTCGTTCATCCATCCTTTCCTTGGTCGACCCCTCCTCTTTTTTCTATATAATCTTCGCTTCCAGATACTCTTAACCATTCTTTCATCCTCCATTTTTTAAAGTGCCCCAGACAATTTATTCTTTGTGTTTTAATGAACCAAATATATCTTTCCCTTAAATAAGTGGGTACAATTCTTAATTTTTTGCTTATTCTCCAAGTATCGCTTTCTTCAATCGCATCAAATATCCTTATCATGATTTTTATTTCAAACAGTCTTAATTGATTCTCATCACTTTCTGACAAGGGCTATATGTTTCACTATCCTCATGTAACTCTTCATTTTGTTTGTCTTTTATTCAACTTATTTCTAAACACTATGGGCTAAATGTGCCAAACGCTAAAAGGAAACTTCCACTATGTTGTATTGAAGAGAAGACTCGCTTGGACAATCGGCAAGGAATTCGGACACTGAAAAATTAAACGAAGAAAGCTGGTCACTTTTGAAAGAAGACCTTAAAGAAAGATATATGGGGCCATAAAAAACAGGAAAGATGACGCATTAGACCCAGCTGTGTCTGCGTTTATTAAAAGAATCAATAAAGACAGGAAATTTGTAGAGCATTTGAAAAAATAAATTAAGTCGGCAACATGCGTGGGAAAATGTATTATCGTCCCAGTGCCGAAAAGGTAGCACAAAACAGTGCGGATAACAGGAGTACGGATAAACTTGCTGACGAGGTAACATTCGTAAGGACACTGAAACGTTATGGCACTTGACAAATAGGCAAACCACTGCTAGACTTCGGTATCGGAGGAAATAGAAACTAAGAGATATAGTTGCGAAGAAATTAAGATAATTGACGTTCGTGTACCGTACCTAAATGTTTATTGTACTGTACGATAAATTAGACAATGAGAACTAGGACGGAATACACACTGCATAGGAACCACACAAACAGAAGTATTATAGGCCTACAGTATCGAAAATCTAGCTTACATGAATACTTTAAGGAAAATAAACACACAAACGATAACAGCACAGAAACACACACACACACACACACACACACACACACACACACAGTGCCATCTCAAAACATCAAAGCACTCATAAAAAATGTATATGACTGCAAACAGGTGAACGTCTCAGCGGACGCTTCTCGTATCTGTTGCTTCGAAATATACAATCCATAACTGCTCTAACGTTTGGGCTACACCGTCTGTGTGTGTGTGTGTGTGTGTGTGTGTCAGTATGGCTCTCGTAGTGAAACGGGAAATATTGGCATCAAAGGATTCGTTGTAAGTCGCAAATGATTTTTACGTTCCGACCATGTAGTTGTGTTGTTGGCACGGTTCTGTATGTCGCTTAAATAAATTGTCATACCGACAGAAGAATGGCAACGAAATGACGGATCTGCTTTACTAAAGGTAAGTTTTAATTGATGATTTACTTTATACTACTTTTGGTGAAAATAATGTTGAGTCTTCGTACATCAATATGACCGAATATATTCTTGACATTTTACTAACGGGATAAACCGATTATTATCGCAGACTGCCAGTGCAGTAGTTATAGAAGTTATCACAGTATTTCGAATGCAAAACCTTTTGAGCGCGAAAGTGGTATCACTTTCCTTATTCATTAAATTATTCCTTATTCCATTTCATTATCTTCTTTCCTTCATTTCGTCATGCATTCTATAAATATCCAAGACCCTTGTGATGGAGTTATCTATCTCTTCTGCTCTATATTCGATGGCTGTAAGAAATCTTACTTTATAGAACATCTACCTTTCGTCGTACGGGTATCGCCATATATTTTTCTGGGTCCAATGAATAACTGTTTATTGTTATTAAGAAGAATAATAATACATGTGCAAACACACACATACAAACAGTGAGTCTTTATAACTAGTAATGCCTTACTCAGCATTTCTCCATCCTAAATACCGTGTTTTTTTTTACCCATTAAGTCGTTTCCTCTAGGCCTCTCGTTACAATATCAATACTGACATTTTGTAACCGATTATTTGCTATCCTGCCTTTGTCCTGGATTCCAGTTTACAGGACTAATTGGTTCCTCAGTTTTACTTGACCGTTCTAGTTCGAATTCGTTTTTTGTATTGCAAAATGTTAATCAGTCACTAACGCAGAATGAAGTAGATTTACAAGACATATCTAAGGTGCTTTGTGCACTCGGCCAGAATAACAGACGGGATGGAAAACACTGTTGTACAAAGTAAAAATGAAGATAAGAGACTTAGGAGCAGCTGTCCAATGAGATTGCTGGATTGGCTTGAGGACGCAAAGGAACATTCCCTGTACGAAGCAAAATGGTTGGCCAAGCATAGAGGATTCTTGAGAGACAAATAGAGATTGCAATCTTACCGATATATCCAACCCCTTGGAGAATGAGAAAGTATCACTGAACACGAGGGCTCAGAACCCCCTCACACACATGCACACACACGTATGCAACTAATTTTGTTTACTGTGATTACATCTCATTCATACATAAAACAGAATGCATCACAACCTTTTTACACGTGACAGTATTTGGCCTTATGCAAAATTCCCTTTAAAAATAATTACTTGTTCTTCCGAGTTGAAATTTTCTAGTTTATATTCTTATTTGTTCTTATCTTCCTCTGAAGCGTTCACATGGGAAATGAACAACAGGCCTAACTCGGGGATATGTTACAAAAGACGTTTACAGCTACAATCGGTTCTATATCCGTCCTTGCACGATTTTACATAATTGTGTTCTGAAAACCAGTATTCGCTCGTTCTGAATGAAAATTACAGCGAACTTTACACTGCAGACATGTTATGCAAAACTGTAGGCAGCGAGATTACAACGATTCGGGCTGTTATGTTGTGGTTCACTGTGTAGTCCTACGCCGGGAGCTGAGGGCTGTCGTGGGTACAGCAAAACGTGTGGTATCAAACAAGGGGACCTTTTACCACGCTCTCACAGGTCATGAGAGCTTAAGCTCTGTTAAACAGCAAGCTTTAATCACGTTATACAAAACGTCCTGTGAGTACAATCTGATTATATCGGTTCCCAAAGCCAAAGTGTTCACTTTTTGTCTATAATGTTAAAATTCCGTTTTGTCCGTCCGGCTGGATTTTAAAATTTTTTCAAATTTTTTGTCTCATTTTTAAGCCCGCGGTATAAAATATTTAAATTACAAAAAAGATATACTATATTCAGATTTTGGTACTCACAATATCCACATGAAATTCCTAATTTTATCACATTGTTGCCCCACTTTTTGGCCCTGGTGTCCAAAAACTTTGAAATTTCCGAAACTTTACACTGCATACACAGTTTTGTTAAAATTCCCTTTAATTTGATACACCACATTAATTTTTGAGATTTTATCAAAATATTAACCCACATTTTGGCTACCGGGGTCAGAAAATTTTGAAATTTACAAAATGAATACAAAAGTCATATTTTGGTTCAAATTTCCTTTGATTTGATAGCCCATATGGACTTTTGCGGTTTGGATCCCTTTACATTTTTGCCTCCCGCCCCCAAATTGTGGGGGGAATGGACTCAAAAACAATGGAGGTCTGTAGAGTAAAAATGTGTAGACGCATGCCAAGTTTTACAAAAATCGGTTGACGCGTTCAGAAAATCTGTGGAATAATTAGAAGGACGCTCAAACATAGACGGCAGCGTAAGAAATTAAAATCCTACAAAGTTAATGTCATTCCCCGTTTAGTTGAACCGTCCTGAATATTGAACCTTAAGATTAAGCAAAACACACGGTGAAACAGCAGAATTGAAATTTCTTCTGTGTGTTGTCCAATCCGTATAACGGTCTAGATTTTCTAGATGGGAGAAGTATCAAAGATACTTCTAAAAAAAAAAAAATCTCCAAATATAGACGCCAGTGGCACCGACATTTGGACCGGATGGGTGACGCAGATATACACACCGCATGAGAAAGCGGCTGTTGGACGCCCCTAAAACAGTTATCAAAGCTGAACGTTTTCGAAACGAAACTTTATTACAGGTAATTCGCTTACTCGAACTCCCGCCTTCACACACCTATAGTTTTTCCCATCTCAAAACACAAACACAATCATCAGTTAAAACAGTTAATACAGTCAAATCCCTGTACTCGAGACACAAATGTTTACCTTTCAGATTGAACGACTTTCGAATTACTGAAAAATATTAATAAGTAAAATTAACGACTACCTCTACAGTAATAAGTAAATAATTTAGAATACAGTACTAAGAACTAAGAATTAATACAGAATTGAAATAAAGCGGTCAGAACATGAAGGCATTTTATCACGGAAATTTTTATTGACACTGGTGTTTGACTTACACTTTAAAATATTCAACAAAATTTAAATCTGTTTTTTTAATTTCTAATTATGTAATAATTCTGTATGAATATTGTACCATTCTGTCAAAAAAATGTTTTCGATTACCGAAAGTTTCGGATAGGAGGGAAATTCGGATTAGTAATTGAATTGTGTTTCTAGTTTGCCAACAATTCACCGTATACTTAATGTCAGTGCCGTTATTACATCGACTACGAACTTAATGACAGTTTCTCTAACGGCAAAATCTGCTTATCGGCTACAGGTGCACTGCCAGTAAGTCTAAATAGGCAATACCAGTTGTGTCAATTCAGCCCAGTGTGTTTGTCATAGATTACTGTCCAACAGTGCGTACTACGGCTGTCAACATGTTAATCCGCAGTACAACGCGCGCGCGCTCTCTCAGTGCTATACAGGGAACATGTGATCGCCACTGTCAACTCCCCAAGTCAACTTATCCAACTTTGAAATATATCTGTGAGCTACTTAGACCGAGGTAAAGTGTATTCGGTGATGTATATCAGTTTTCAGTCTGTTCGGTATCGTTAAAAGTTACGTTTTAAGAGAAAACGCAAACAACTCAACTAAAATACAATTTTCCCCTAAGCATAAATACAGAACGAAACATGAAGATAAACACAAAGAAAACCAATGTTATGGTTATAGGAAAAAACAATAAGAATGTTAGTGTAGCAATAAATGAGAACAGGGTAGGATAAGTTAATGTGTAGAACTGTTCAAGAGGAATGACGACAGAGGGTGGAATAGGGAGGAAAAAGTGAAAGACAGGAGTACTAATGCTTCTCGGTTGTAGCTTTGTAAACGGATGGTTTATAAAGTAAACGGAATATGAGTAGTTAAAGTGGTTTGGACACTTAATGAAAGCGCAGTATAACACCAGTTAATTTAGGGAGTGACAGTAGCCTATTATTATTTTTCAATAGTTTCAAATAGTTTCAACTTCTTTACATGTATACAAAACTAATTGGCTCTATAGATTACAAACAATGTTTGTTTGTCGCCACAAGAACGTAGCCACACTTCAACACATTGATACGTTATCAGGCGACGCACTGTGCAATACAGACAATTTTTTGCGATGTACTGACAGCTCGCGACCGAGAATATGGCGATCACTGGAGTAGACTAAAGACATCTAATGGTGTATATACTACATTCTGTAATAATATACAGGAAAATAATTTTTGCAGTAGGGTAACCTTGTACAGCGGTGAAACACTGACGAATATAATAATAATAATAATAATAATAATAATAACAACAATAATAATAATAATAATAATAATAATAATAATAATAATAATAATAATAATAACACCAACTGCGACGACGACAACGATGACGACGATAATAATAATAAGAAGAAGAATAATACCGACTGCCGAGGTGTGATGAAAAATACACGGCGCATCCGAAGCACATGGTTATGAATTCTCCTTGACATTCTTACAGTCGTTTTCCAGGTCATTATGAACAGCGAGCATGGAGCGGGAGGTGATGCAATTAGTGCAGACGATATTTTGGGAAGCAATATCGCGAGAAAGCAAGGCAGGGTACGGCTCCCTATCACCTCAAGTGAGTAACGCTAATTCAATTTGACGCCGAGTGACGTCATGTGTCTCCTCTTCCTCACCCCAGCATCCCTTTCGCCACCCCCCTTGCACCGCCGCGCACTTCAACTGACACTGCTCCTCCGCAGTTGTAGCGTTTTGTTTTTGCTAGTCTTGTTGACGCAGATACTACTGGAATCAATAATATTTAAATGAAATAAATATCCATTCGTCCTGATATTTTATCACGATGATAAAGGGAAGGTCATGAAGAACAGATGCACTGACACTAACAAAACAGTTACATTTCATTACTCGTACCAATTTGAGCAGCAGTGCTGTGGTACAGACTCATGTTTGGCAGCCCGTCAAAGTCGTTAGGCACGATTGTAGACTTTACTGGGATCATGGTCCTAGTTCTGAACCAGACTCCTGGAGAAAATTATTGGCAAAAGGAGAGTAGAAACGTGACAGCTTTGTTGAGCAGTGGACTGCGCCGAACCCGCCAAAGAAGTTCTTCCTCTTACAATCATAGCCTGGAGAGGCTGTTACAAAAAGCCTAGAGAGGTGAGAGGGGTGACAACGCGATTACAGATCGCAGTATCACACACACACACACACACACACACTCTCTCTCTCTCTCTTTCTCTCTCTCTCTCTCTCTCTCTCTCTCTCTCTCTCTCTCTCTCTCTCTCTCTCTCTCTCTCTCTCTCTCTCTCTCTCTCTCTCTCTCTCTCTCTCTGTGTCACATACATGCTTCGAACTTTCTCGTCAGTCTTTTACATTCGATGTTCACACTAGAAACACTATACGTATAGAGTCAGTATTACAAACATTAGTAAAATCGTAAAGCATTATCTTTCTCTTTTCTTCTCCACAATCCTAAGATTACTAGGCAGCATGATGACCTTCAACTGATCTCCTGTGAGTTCCGTCTGCAATACCAGCTCTTTAATGCGATTATCGGGACGTCCTCCCCGAGACTCAGCTCGTGGTCTTCCTTTTAAAGTTGTTCCTTCTTCCAGCTTGCTTTCAAAAGTACTTAACTATGTCCACAAAGTCAACATATTTCTATTCTTCGAAGAAATTCTCCATTTCAATTACTTTTACAATTTTTGAAAAAGGATTTCCCGCAGAGCTCATGTTTCCGAACTACAACTTGCGACGCTCCAAACAAAGTAAACTCTGTGTGTGTGTGTGTGTGTGTGTGTGTGTGTGTGTGTGTGTGTGTGTGTGTGTGTGTGTGTGTGTGTGTGTGTGTGTGTGTGTGTGTGTGTGTGTGTGTGTGTGTGTGTGTGTGTGTGTGTGTGTTACAACGTTAAGTATTTGTGAAGCCCCCAACTTCTTGTGAGACATTTATTTTGCAACATTACTTACGCTATTAAATTATGACAGGTTTAATCGTAATAATAATAACACAACGTAAAATGGTTTAGAATCATTTTAAATTAATTAATTAAAAATTTTCTATTCTGTTGCGATTTAAAAATATCATTATTATTCGCATGTGTGTAGCCATAGCACACATCTAGTTATTAACATATAAGTAATAATCTCATATTACACAATGAGCATAATATACACTCTTATACTACAATGAACATTTTGATTATATAATATTGCTCTCGACTTGCTCATTACTGTGATAACTATCATATTATCTAATCTCTTTTCTTTTTATTATATTGCATATGAATTGCTTTGTTTTCTAATAAAAATTTACTATTTACTTTCATATTAATTTAAATATCATTGATTAAATTATTTCTCCAAATTATACTTTCATGTGTTTAAAAATTACTCTAAAACTACAAAAATTATTAACTCATCTTTGAATTATATTGTCTTTCTTTATACATTGTTAATTGTCTTTACGTGAGTCTTTTTGTTTTTACAAATACATGGTTTTGTTTCACCTTATTTGTCGTGGTAATACTCAGCGTATCCTCTCCGGTCCTAGGTCCTCGATCCTGGATGCTCCTTTGTAGTCGTGTAGTCCTGGAGTCCTTGATCCTCGTCCTTCAGATCCTCTCCGCAGTCTGTTGCCTCGTTCCGTACGCTGGACTCTATTCCATGTACTTGGCTGCTCCCTCGTATCCCGTCATGGCTTCAGGATGCAGGTGCTCTCACGAAAGTGATGAGTAGTCGTGAAGAACCTCCGGTTGCTGCTGTGGTTAATCAAAAAAAGTTGTTGTCGTTGGGCAGAGCCTCCGGCTGCCACGGTAGTTGTACGAGAAAGAGAAATGAGTTAGCGCGTCTCGAGTATGTATACCCTAGGGCGCAAAAATCATGTTTCGACAATATTCTGCAGGTCTCAGTCTGTCGTTGGCGTCCCTTTCTAAACACGATTATTTTCACACTTATTTCGCTTGTCTTCGCAACATGCAAAGTCTTTTGCAAATTACCAGATATTCATCTTGTCGGTAATTTTTATGTGTTCACTGTGTATAAACCGTTTTTTCTATCTTAATTAACATAAGTTTTATTTATATTTATTTTCACTATAATCGCACTTTTTATTATTTTTGCACTATTTTTTGTACACATGTGCGTCTTTTTATTTTATACACACTGTGGCGTATTTGGTTTTGTGATATTATGCACACACTCTTTACAATTTAAATAATTCATATAATTAATAGCGTTCATTTAGGGGTGACGCTTTACAGGAACCAACTGGTCTCACACACACATGTAAAATACATGTGTACACACAGACACAGCTGCGTGGCGTGATTAACCTGTCCCAGCATGAAATTTGGTCGTTTCATTTACAGTTCAGATCGAAAGATAAATTATTATTACTAACAATATGAATTATTTATTTAATTTAATTAATTATCTTAATTGCTCGTGCAATGCACAGTACCCTACACATTTGTACTGTTGCAATATATATATATATATATATATATATATATATATATATATATATTATTTTGCGGACATAAATGTAAGCGGCGGAAATCTTATCCAAAAGACACAAATAATTCCCCTTTTAATTGCGAGAAATTGTAGGTTTCTTTGGCAGGCTGGATTCAAACTATGAGCGGTCCTAAGAACAAGCAACAACAGAACCTTTCTCTCTTTGAAGTAATTAAGATCCAGATGCGATCGCATGGGATGTGGAATGGAATTCGTTGGTTCATCTCTCGGTGTACACTATTGAAGTAGCAAGCTCTACATGAAGCGATGAAAGAGTTTACATTGAGACTACTATTGCAATTGGGTTTCATACACATACCCAGTAACGGATTTATACAAACATATTAGGATAACAGCTCAGGATATAACGTCCCTTGATTTTAAGCTGACGATATCTGTACGAACAAACTAGTAAGTTATGAACGGAAAACGAAAGTTTAATTAATAAAGTTGTGTTAATTAATTGTGTTAATAAAGTTGTGTATGCAGAAAATACAAAATTTCTCACAAACATTAAAAACGCGCCAAAATTCCTGGTAACAGATATTGGTCGAATAGAGAGGGTTCGAAAATTTAAGTATCTAGGAGAGATAATTCAAGAGAATGGCTTGGAAAAATCTGCTATAGAAGAAAGGATTCATAAGATGGAAAGGGCATATGGTATAACTAAAGATACTTACAATAAAAAGTGCGTCTAAAAATGCGAAAATAAGGCATTACAGTACAGTATTGAAGCCAGAATGCCTATATGCAAGTGAATGTCTAGCATTGAACTATAATTTAGACAAACTAGAAATATGGGAAAGACGAATTATTAGGAAGATATTAGGCCCACGAAAAACTTCATAAGGTTAACTATCATTAAGAAGTAATGATAAAATATATCAAAGTATAGAAAATATAACAGAAACAATGAGAAAAAGAAGACTATTATTTTTTGGACATTTATATAGAATGGACGACAATAGGTTGACAAAGCAAATCTTCAGATATCTGTGGGGGAAGAAGTCAACGTCAAGCTGGACTAAAGAAGTCCAAAAGGATTAAAAAGTAATAATATACACGCAGAAGAAGCAATTGACAGAAATTTTTTTCTGTTTTTTGGGCAAAAGTATTGAAAATGGAGGGAGTCCAGGGTAGGAAAGATAAAAACGCAGATTCAGAGTGGACTGAAGACAGGAAGAAGAGACACAGTGAGAAGATGAAAGAATATTGGAAAAAAAGAAAAGAGCAAACAGTAAAGAATTGAAATTGGCTTGTGGTCCTTAGATGGCCGATACGAAAAAAAAGTTGTGTTAGTGGTTATAATCACGAACAGAATTAACACTGTTGTTGTATAGAAAAATTATTCCGATTAGCGCTTTCAAGCCTCACACCTCATCATCCGATCGGAAAGTGATGATGAGCTGTGGAGCTTGAAAGCGCTAATCGGAATAATTTTTTCTATAGTGGTGTGTAACAGTATTGACTCTGTCTGGGAAAACGAAAGATTAACAGATCTTCAGTACTGTGGAAGCTGTGTGTTGGTTGAATCGGGTACTGTCAGACATGCTGGTTTAGCGTTTATAAGTTGCATTCTGGTATCGTACGGTTAAAAAATATGGGCAACGAGAAAAGGTTACAGCAGAATTCAAGCAAATAAAACGAGATTTTTAAGATCGTTAATACACCTCAGACAATAGACGAGATGAAAGGATTTGAGTTGGACTAATCTAAGATCATACACCCTTCCGACGATGAAAAGAAGCTTCCGTAACAAATAATCAAATGTAAACCCAAAAGCAGAAGACGAGCAGAAAGCCTTTAAAAAGATAGAAAGAAAGTGAAGGCTGAACGGTCAATGGTGTAATCCTTGAAGGGAGACGATGACGACAACGATGGTACAGAATACTAGAATCATTCACGACAAAACACGTGCCCTGCACGAACAACAAATTAAGTATAACTGAACGTGTAAATACCACTCAGTGTACAAAAATCCGTACAGGCGTTTCGTTTCGTTCGCAAATCAAAATTTTTGTGTGACAGTAGTGCTAATTGTAAGTGAAAAGGTCAAAAGGTTACGTTTACCAACAGAATGTAACCGATTTTGTGTTAGACACGAGCGCGATGTTTGTTTATTCTCTCGTAGTTAGCGATTCGACAGGCGGGAACATAAACACTGGCAGTTTACCAACATTGCCGATCGAAGCTTTTCTAGTGAAGATAATTTGTTGAGAGATGTTTTCTCCCCCCCCCCCACACACAAGCAATGTTAAGAAAACGTTAACAGTTTACGCGTAACTGACACTGCATTTGGCGTTGGTGCCGAGGACAGAATAACATCGGGTGGTTTAAAATCGAAACAGTTACAGCGGACAGAACATGCGATCAGGAAACAGGAAACAAAACGCGACGGGTCGTTTATTACTCCCATAAACAAGCGACGAAAATAAATTTCAACACATGCAACTCACTAACATAAATTATACTCTTAAACTGGCTTAATTCAGATTGTCCGAATCACAGCACACTTCCGGTTGTAACGTTTTATTAGCAACATCGATATCAGACCTTCTCTGCTGTAACCACTGAAGATGCTGCACCGTAGAACGGACTAAACGCGTGGCGATAGTTTTGCTAACAAAGTTTGTGAATTATAGGAATAAAATGTGCTAACAGAGTTTTTATTATCGTAAGAATTTTCGATTTGTACATTAAATCTACTTGTTTTAAGAAAGAAAATTTGCAGCTCAGCCAAATGGGTACAAATAACAACTTACAAATATTATCTCGTTCTTAGGTCAGATTAAGTGATTAAATGCTGCAAATACTAATGACAAAATAGATGAAAACTATACGACCTGGTTTAACGATCGATCCTGGATTATTGGGGTATATAGGTCGCAAATGTTCTTTCATCGATGTAGCTTTTCATCAATCCAACTTTTTACTTTTACCATAATCTGTGACTGTTGAAATGCATTCTTCGCATAGTCAGAATATGGTATGGGTAACAGAATAACCAAAGACGGACGCACAACAAGTGAAACAAGAGTTAATTGAAAAGTTAAGGTTTACAACGGGTTAGTTTAAAAATGAAGACGTCTGGCTGCAAACCTTGTGTAACGTCAGGCGGGGAGGTTGAAAGAGGTTGGAAGAAATTGTTTTCTGAGGCGTGTCGTCGACTTCCACGAACACACCGTACGAAGAGCGAAACGAAATAGTAACTGCTACTTCTTCTCCTTTTCCCTTCAAGGTTTGAGACATACCAGTATCCAGTAGTGAACGCTATCTGATATCACTATTCCGACAGCAAGTTCAACTCATCATTTCCTCGCTCTTCTAGGACTTCACTTTTGCTTTGTAGAAGAATTATTGTCTGAGCAATCAGTCAACCGCCATCCTCTCTCCACGACGCATCCACCTATTTCCATATTCAACAGTCTTTTAATTAATTGGTGAAAATTATCGTTGTAGTAGATGATATCATATCCCAGACATTGGAAGTGGGTTACCTGATCAATTGTTGTATTAGAAGGTATTACTTGCAGCAAGTCCCGACGGGAAAGTTGCGTAATCCTGGTAACAGAGTAACAGGGCTGTTACGTCTTTATAAAGACAGTCTGAATTCGGCTATAGCGTAAAGAAGATAAAGCACGTTGAACTATCCAGGTGGACTGGTGTGTGGGGAATCAGAGGGATGAAGGATTGAGATACATCCTCGCGGGAAATTAGATCCGTTAGGTCAAGACCACTTTACACACACTTCGGAGGAGCCCAGGCCAGTACAACAATTGTGCGGACTAACAGGGTCTAGTGGATCCTACCAATAAAACAAGCCTTGCCTCGAAAGAGGAATAGGCCTACAACCCGAAGAGTGTTCAGGAAAGCAGGATCAACTGAGGCAATTACGTGCAAGCAAAAGGTTGACTGCAAACGCTGAAGCGCCTATTTACAAAACGCTGAAAAACTTTGTAGACTACAGTTGTTAGTGTTTACTGTCACGAGAGTGTATTTCACAGTTTCGTGACGCTACACTTATCTCAGTGCATTAGCAATATTGAAGCATGTCTCGCTTTAAAATGTAAAACGGATAAACTATTATAGATTAAAAATTCATTTAATTTTTTTCTGTTGTAGAAAATAACGTAGCTTGACGTGATACAATGCTTTTTGTTTGACGCGTCGAAGCAAGGGGGAAAATTTGTGGAAAATTGCGAAGTGAAATATAAAGACAGCATAATAGCAATTCTATCGCGCGATAATTCAGCGCCTTATTTGTGTAATGGAGTTATTCCCCAGCGATACCGTGTTTCTGTACGAGATAAATTATTCAAATTTCCCGGAGAAACGTACTTTTCATCGCGTAGCCAAAGAGAATATTTGAGAGAAATTGTTAGAAGTATTTTTCATACATATAACTGGCGTCGCTCGCTTTTGCGCAGACATCTCTAACTCCTCCCCAAAGTTCTCTTCTATCACACACACACACACACACACACATGCACGCAATAAGTTTGCTTTAATGATTTTTCATTATTCAACTTTAACAAATAGAATTTATGCGCGTGTGCATAGAGGTTGTTCAGCCAAAAATAGGCCAACATATCTAAAACTCGTAACTATACCATTATACCAATGGTAAAGCAACATTATAAAGAACTAAGATACTTTACAGAAACAGCTTTTTGCAGTTTTAAAATGCGTATACGTAGTCGTAAGTAAGTACTATTATTATATCAAAACTTCAGCAAAAATATTAAATTAAAACTCATGAGGCATGTAAATCCAAGAACATAAGGCACAGAACAAGAGAATAACGTTCAAAGGAGTATCATCTTCGAAAACAGTGTTCACCATTAAAGCTGAATGATGTTACACATGTACTGAATGGTTGTGTTCGTTCGTGAAGACAACAACAAAACGATATCGTCAACAAGATACGTCTGTAATAATGAAACCAATATAACTGAAGAGGGATGCATTAACTACTTTACTATATCTGCCAATACATTTGAACTTTTGAGACCTACTGTGTACACAAATGAGAAAGCGTCCTTATTCAAATCCTTCCGCGGAATTACGTATCCGAGAATAGCGTGTCCGAAAATAGGGTGTTTACATGTCACCAAAATTGGAATACCATTCGACCGTTTTTACAAAAGTAAATAAAAGGCTTAACAGGCTTAATAAACGTTAAACTTCAGAATCGATTGGTGGCGCCCTGCTGACATTTGAATAACGCTGGGGTGCATCGAGCGAGAGGTCTGACATTTAGAAGCTCTAAAGTGGACTTAAAAAACGAAAGCTTACCCTTATGCGTGATATTCCGCAGTACCTCCCGAATCCTATTTGAAATGCTGATATGGCGCAAAATGTGAATGATACAATGCACTACGCTTATGTGCACACATTCTGCCGCTTAATAATATTACACCTACTTATAGTGTTACGCCGAAACCATCTTCTCTTTGACTGTGCACTCGTGGAGAAATGTTAAAATATAATTATGAATACACGTAGTCGTTTGGTACGGAAGAATAATTAGTCTTTATCTTCCCTATTTACAACTTCAAGTGTAATGTTTTAAAGTGATTGGGACGAAATATCTGTTGTAGGATTATAACGGCACATGACACGAAATGTTAAATTAATTTTAAATTAAGTAGTTTTTGAGATAAAGTAACATGTGTACCGTAAATATGGGTGAAAACAGGAATTAACAGCTGTCATGCTAAATAGCTAGACTTCTCACAAGCAGTGCGAGGGAGGTTATGATTGCAAAGTTGCGTAACTATTAGTACAAATAACTAAATTTAAAGTAAAATATAAAAACATTTATCAGTTAGAGGTGTCATTAATTCCACTGGATACGACGACATTCGCATGGCACGTTGGCCGGTGATGTAAGTGCTGACCATCTGCAACTGTACGAACATATAGGAGCATGACATTTACTCTTTGTGCTTCTCAGTGCCGTAAATGTAAGACGAGTTGTTGCACTGGGTTTGGAACTTAATACTATACATTATTTTTACATAGATATACATACAGAGATATACTGTTGTAACGGGGAGTTGTGGAGGGAGTATATTCAAACAAATACATTGTTGTCTCGATTATAAAAGCCGACACAAGTGTAACAAAAGTAAAAAATCGTATAGGACAAGGGAAACAAGTGATGGACGGTTATATTTAACTTTATGGAGCAATCACGTAAGGCCCGAAACAAAATTTATAAGACATTATTTGAAGGTAGTGTAACATATGGGACTGAGGTATGGGAGATTAGAGAACATAATAGGAAAAGATAACGAGCCACGGAAGTGGGATACTGGAGAAGGTGATGCAGACTTACATTGCCGGATAGGGTAAAAATGAAGAAATACAGGAAAGAATTATTTTCTTTACTACGTTGTTAAAATTAATGTAGTAAACTTTACGGGCGTAATCCCAACGCAAACTGTGGACCAAGTGTAGTAGAATAGCAACGAATGGCTCCATAAATAAATGATACAATTGATGCTAAACGATTGAGATGGTACGGACATCTGTGCCGTATGGGTAATGATAGGTGGCCAAAGAAATTACTAGAATGGACCTCCGTGAAATAAGCAAAAGAGGGAGGCCGTGTCAGGCTTACTTGGATGGAAGGCATAAGGAATGCAATGGCACAGAGAAATCGGGAGCAGGATGATTGGAAAGACCGTAATGTTTGTAAGGTACGATGCGAAAACCGACTTTAAATGTTGTTCGAAAATAACCATAAAAAATATATACTTTCTATTATTTTTTATTGAAATGTAGTATGTGTTTATTGCAGTTGCGTACTTTCAATATCACAAAACTGTTTCGCTTTTGGAAAGGATACAAAAGGAATAGTCAAATAAAAAAACTAGTACGACGTGCTATCTAAACAACAAAGTAAATTGTAAATATAACAGAAACATTAAAAGAGACTGTTATAAAAATACATATATGCTACCTGAGTGAATGGCTGACCTGTTGAGTTAAAACTATTCTTTATTTTCTCTTTTTTTTTGTTTCTCGTTTCAATTGTTTAGAGGAAAATCCCTCCCCCCGGGTCAAAATTCCAAATTACAGTTAATTACAGTTAACAGTTTAATAATAATTCACGTTACCGAAAAAATAAAAAATAAATTTGGCCTCAAATGTTAGTACAAATAATGCTTTGCAACTAGCTCTTTTTGGAACAATTAACATATCACAGCAGCCGGACAGTGTATATAAATGTGATATAATGTAAACGATGTAAATGTGCCGTTGCTTTGCACAACGAAAAAGTACGCAGGTCTGTAGGGGTCACAGGATCGTACGTAATATTTAAGACTAGGCTAATGAACCTAGAGGAAGCGAAAAGTGTGCTGGAACCAAACAGAGTGACAGGATTTGCAATCAACACATTTTAACAAAATAACAAGATTTATTAGATTTCAAGTTGGTGACACAATGTTCCAGTTTCATATCGTTCTTTACATATAGTCATTAATTTATAGTATTTAGTAAATGGACATAAAGGATATACATATATATTTTTCCAGACTAGCATACCCCATGAGGGAGAACAACGCGAACATGAACCCAGTAGTAATGACGGAGCATACAAACGTTAAACCTACCACTTAATTAAAGAAAACACTAATAGCCTTTCAAGAGTAATTATAATAAAATAATGGTAATAAAGATAATCGGACTACACATAGCTTAAGCAAGGCAACCATGCTTTAGTAAAACAGTTTAACCACCCCCTCATGGTGAATGTTAGACAAGTTACAATGGAAACAATTACAATTTTGCAACTTGATTTCTTGTGACCTTGAAATATTTTCAGTTCTTAATAAGTTGTTACACGGATTGAGTTGACAGATATTTAATGTAGAAAACAAGGGTAGCCAGTCTATGAAGTTGATGTAGTTTGAAGAGGGATAAATGAAACGCTCCCACCTGTAATTGTGTAGCGACGAACTCAAGTTGAAACCGGATGAACTGTGGACGAGCAGGGGTTCAGAAAATTGTCCATGTGCTATGGTGGCTGCTTACTGGAAATCATTCCTGGACTTTCTGGATCTCTCGGTGTATTTTGATTCTTCCGCATTTCTTGGTCTGACGGCTTCGGGGACTGCTTACTGTAGAACTGCTCTGCTGGTGATCACAGATGTTCTCATGACCACCGATCTTCCCCCTTTTTCCTGGCTGAGGCAGGGACCCTGAACGTCTTTAGGAGTCTACTCAAGCATGAAAGAATTCAGACACACATGTTAACCTAGGCCGCCAGACCAACGGGAATGTCCTGGTTGAAGGCTTGCTGAAAAATGAGGCCGAAGCCTGGACTTGTTGGTCGTACCTGCCTGCGTAAAACAAACCTGTCCCAGTTTGTCAAAAAATAAGCCTTCGGCTAACCTAACTGCGAACAAAACAGCGAACAGCTGACACCCCAGACTGGTCACTTAATCGCGTCGCCGCTGCGTCGACAATGGCACTGGCCGGCAGTGCTGCCAACCGAGTTGGTAGACCTGAACCACACTACACGCGCCGGGAAAATTCAAAGTCCCGGCACAGGTCTCACTACTGTTGAAATGAAAAGAAACTAACGATATACGGGTAGGCCTGTTTACTGTTTAAATGTGCCCTTTATTGCCAATCACACACTACTGCAACCGCCAGCCACCACTGCCCACAAGGAATGGAGGTCGTTAACGGTGATGACGATTAAGGTGTCAATGTGTGTACAGAACAAAGTTCGGTGTTTTAATCTTAAGAATTCTGAGTTGTCACTAGTCACTCGATTACAGTAAGTGGGTTGGAGAGATTCAGTATAAACTACGAGTCACGAAGTTAAATCTGAGCTTTCTCCGCATTACTGTGTGTCCAACAACAAAGCAGTATGACCGAAGGACGGAACAAAAACACCAGTAAATTATACATTTCGGTGTGCATTGCGCGCCGTTTTTGGACCGGCACTGACGTCAAACAAGGAATAAATCACTTATATAAATGGCCGTGTTTTCTAAAGAAACAAGGCGTCAGCAGAAATAGCCAGCGGGCTTTCCACCGCTTTTTACGACCGGGAAATTGCTTTTGCGTTACATTACATATGTTTGAGCTCGTGTCTTGTACCACTGTACATTGACTCTGGCGTAAACGATGTTATTTTTAATGTTGAAACAACAATACGGTCTAATGTTAACTTGTAAAGAATTCTACAAGTCTCTGGCTTGCTGCAAGAATTCTGACCTCGAACCGTTTCCTTGTATTTTGTAATTACTTGTACGTGTTTACTTTACTACCTCCGTCATAGTTTCTCACGTCACTTGGTTTTGTGAAATCGTCACTTTATAACGAAGAAACACTGTTGAAATTTGATAATTCTGCTTCAACTGAAGTCATGAAAACAGAAGACTGAAGGACTTCTAAGTAGGCCTTCTGCGAATCAATGCTTTAAGTTGCTCCGATTAAAATCGCTCTGCTATTTCGTCGTTACGTCTACTTATCGCAAATATCATTACATTAATTAACACAATTGGCATATTATTACACACTATAAGCTATTTTTCTTAACTATTCTGATACTCGGCGTCACTTTAGATGTATACTTGGCCTAAAATATATAATAAGTATTATAGTAATAATATTTTCCTAAAGGCTTACACTTTTAAGTAACTCTTCAGAGTTATATAAATAATTGCTATTGAACTGGATACGAATGATTCCCGTTTGTACATCTTGTATGTTTACGAATTCTAGTGTTAGTATGCACTTGTTCTATACTCTATTTTATACTTCTGGGACAAAACGAGATGTGTAAGTTCTCGTTTCAACATATTTGCGAGTAAAAAAGTTTCAGTATTCTATTCCACACAATTCTAACGCAACGTACTACCATACGACCAAATTAATTCACAAGACTAAAGAGGTAACACTATGTGAGGTACCGATTTCGGTTCAGAGATTGCTAACATGCCATACAAGGAAACCGACAACAGCCTGAAAGTGCCCGCACCTAGTTGGAGTAGGTCACTGTAAGGCTGCTCAGCGTGTCAAACCCTCATGGAAGGCTGTAGACGTTATACCGAGCAAGCTCTTCCGTTTAACAAAGTATTATTCGTAATGGACGGTATTGGTAGTAAAGAAGACGACAGATCACGTAGACACTATACCCGATGACTCAAACAGGATTTTAACTTAACATTATTGTTAAGTAATTTATTCGTATACTCGCAGACAAACACTCAACCTCAAGTGAACCTACCGATCGCATGATACAGTGCCCTGCATAAATACACGTGGTTTCATTAAATCACAGATCAACACGTATATTATTTATATATTATAATTATACGTATAGATATGTTGACTTCCTACTAAAATAAATGTAATAATTTACTCTATACCATATCAAAATTAATGTACATTAAAACTGGGATTAAAATGTCAAATTATAATTTCACCATCATAAGTACTTTACGAGTATCTGTCAATGATTTCTATGTTAACAAAACAATATTTCGTAGCATAACTACAGTTAATTGAGACAGAACGTTTTGAATTGATAACCATAATGCTAGTTGGAATTTGAAAAACTATCTAGCATGCCTCGAGTGTCAAGACTGTGAATGTGCACGGGAGCGTAATATTTAATTAAGGCGTTACCGGGAGACTCGCCGCGAGCCGAGTTAGTACATCATTAGGATTACAATAGGATGCTGGGCAGAGTTTTTGTTGATACGGATACGGAATACGCTCGCAGTCACCCGTGTAATTTCATGACTACACGACACCGAACGCCTCCAGCGCTTACGTACCGTGTCATTTATCAGCTTCCAACTGAATATTACTTCATTTGCTAGTAACCATGAGTTGGGTTTCTACACAAACTAAGCATGCGCGTCAATTAGTGTTTTGTTTGAGGCTATTTCAAGTCAGAATGTTGAGAAAATCTTATTCTGTCCTTTCATGAGATGAAGGGTGATGATGCTGAGGCTGACGCTTATGATGGGTAACGAAAATGGGGACCGAGTGTTGGTTGGGATAAGCTTTCTCCCTATTTTAATCAGGTTACGACACTTTAGTGCCCTTAAGGTTACCACCAGTCTCTGAAGGCGTGGAGTTCATAACTAACATTAAATGAGGCGTGGCCGTAGAAAGATTGGTTTACAGGCGCTACGCGTTCGATACCTGTATACCGTATTTATTCCCGAAAGCTTACATAATTGCTGCTCTGTGAACCTGACGCCAGCGTGCTATACTTTCGTCCTTACTGCCGTGCGATGAAACAGGAGTTTTGCGCATATATTCTGCTAGAGGAAGGCTTACCACGATAATCGCTCGTGTACACTTTAGTATACTGCATCGCAAACACGTTTATTCTGCAGTGAGCGAACTGTGTATATTACTTCTAAGACCAGTTAATGCAAACGTACGATCACGAAACCGTAACGGGACTGCATTGTAAACACAGACCCGCGACTGCTAATTACCATTTCTATGGCAACCATACGCCGTTACCTTGACACTATACCATAATGTTTCGGATTTAACCGGGTCTCTGTGTACACAGTCTACAATATTGTGTACACACAGTAACATAGTTTCGCAAAACTGGGTGAGAGTATTGTTTCCTCTTGCTTCGTTTTAATTCTGTACTCCTTGTAGAACAAATAGGACGTTAAGTACGACATTGACAATGACCGAATGTTTTAAGCGCTTCAACAATATTTAGACTTCGGGAGTAAATTAACAACTAGTACTGTATCCGGAGTACTGTGGTGTAGTACAGCGGCAATATATAGGCCTAGTTCTTCCGCCCAAAATGAATCTCATCTTCTCTTCATTTGAAATCCTACATCCTCCACATCTTACATCTTAATCCTGTCTGTCTAAAGAGAGGTTTCGGAGCAATCGAGCGATTTCCGAACAAAGAATAATTTTTTGTTTGTTTAATGAAATACCAACAGTTCTTCGGAGGGCATATAACTCACACACATAGGACACTGAATGTCACGGGAAACCACATAACTGAAGGTCCTGACGTATTTCCTAAAGCAGGCAGGTTACCAGTTGTTTAAGGAGGCAGTCCCATTTTGTGCCTCATCTTGCACCAGATCGATAACTGTGCTCAGGGAAAAGATGTTAATACTGAAATCACTTAATGTGTGCATAGCTAAATGGATAAAGATAATGAACACATTATAAGCTGATAATGTTAAAAATTATATGCTGATGGGATGCAGGAATAAACAAAGTATGATTTTATAGTGACCGGCAACCTTGGCATCAGCAGCATACGCAGTGCCGCATTTTTCGTCAATCAAACCAGACATCACATTGAGTCTCCTCACTAAGGTAGCTTTTTGCGAAACACACTAAGGTGACGTCAGTAAATAATTCGCTAGGCTTACAAGAAATTTTTCTACAAAATAAGAATGTTATATCTTGGCAACTTGCAAATTTGTTTAATAGCATAATATTAAAGCAATGTCTATCTATTACTTTAATTTAGCACTTTAAGGTAAATGGTTTTATTTGTTATTAACGTTAAACAAATTTAATCATTAAATATCTGTATCGAATTTGACAATCGTATCAATTAAAATCTAATTAATCTTTTCAGTCTTTTGATTTTTCAAGTCGGTGACACGTAAAAGAGAGGGGGGAGAGAGAGAGTAATGGAACTACTATTACATTTCAGATTCTACGCTTAAATATTTCTGAACCTCTTAATTTTTCTCTTATAATTACACCACAGTTTTTCACAATTGTTCTGTATAATTAAGCTTAAGGTAGATTCATTGTTAAATACTTTAATTCTAATAAATTATTAACTTCAAACAGTTTTTATTTATTTAGAATAACAGTTGAACCAGTTGGATGTTCAGCTATTTTTCATTTAACTATACTTCAATACAAACTAAAATATTTAAATTTACACTTGTGTAAAACCTCCTTCTAAAAAGGTCGTGTGATTCTCCTATTTCTCTCGCCCTTATTTTTAACCCATTCATTCTAGCTAGAAAAAACTGTTGGAAAAGATTATGCATTACGTAGTAGTGATAAACTTTTCAAGTTATTTCCCAATTAATTTGGAGAAGAGTTCAACTAAACACAGAACGCAAAACACTACAGTACTTTGCAGAAGCGGTGAGCCCACAGCGAATTAGGCGGTAACATCCCTTACTTTAATACAAAACTGGGTAGTATTTCTCCTCTCTTTTTCCTCTAGAAACAGAAAGCATTTTATTAAAAGAATTCGTAGTCTATCCAGAGTTTTCCCTCACTTTATTACTCCAACTTTAAAAGGCGCAGGGAAAAATCCGTAGGCCGCGTGTGAGGGGTTCGTTGGTTCTCAGAATTTCGACTACTTTCGTTAAGCGTACTAACTCTGTAGTCCTGTTAAAGTTTCTCGTTACGATCCCTCGAGGCGGGAAAGGTTATTAGTCTCTAAACACGAAACACTACAGCCTTAAACGAAGTACGCTCCGACAAGAGTGATGCACACGAAATCCTATACACATAACTGAAGAGACAGCAAAAGTTATCGAACTGAAGGTTGAGCCAGAAAGACAGTAAAAGTCTCAAGAAGTAACAAAACAGAAGTACTATATTTTTAACATCACAACAGATCGATACTGGAGGGGCGCTCAAAAAGTTACTTGCTCTAGCGTAAAAAAGCAACATGTGGAATACTTATGAAAATTATTTTATTTTCTGAAAGCCAGTTGAAAACCTACTTTTCTACAAAATCGCTAAGTTTGTGAAACATTTAAGGTAGCGTGACACGAGTTTTTCGATGCCATTGCTGAAAAATTTCCAATATATAACCATTCCCACGCTGCATTTTGAACTTTTTTCATCAGTGTGACATCGCTGCTTAGCAAGACCTCTTTTATTGAAACGAACACATGGAAATCGCACAGAACAGGCCTAAGGTGAGGCACAACGATTGTAAGGAGGTTGTTCCAACTCCTCCCAGTCAGATTTGTAAGGAGTTCCTTTATGACGTGTGCCAAATTATGCGCATAAATTTGTTAACAGTCGTTCAGACATGATGTAGTGCACGCTTCCATGATAAATGCCCAATTTATCAGCAATTTCGTCCACTCTGATTCGGCTATTTGCAACCAATAATTGGTGAACGCGTTCAACATTGACATCCGTTATCGAAGTTGCTGGCCTTCCCTGTCGGTAGTCGTTCTACAACCAACAAATCGTTACTACTAAGTGGAAACGTTAATACGTTAATGCTGACAGGAACGGAAGTTTACCAGTGTTGCCAACAATTTTCATCAAAATATCTCTTTTTGACAAAAAATATGGGCAAGTGCAACTATCTTTCCCACTGTGCCTCATATTATAATTGCAAATTAGCGCTTTCGAACTTCTCATTCATAATCAGATGGAGTATTATTACATATTTGTCTACATACTATGGTTACTAACTATCACTTTTGGCCGTCTCCATTATCATCACTGGAATTCCGGGTGGTTCACAATTCCGTAAATATGATAACAACAGGGAAGCAGTATCAGGACAGACGAGAGCGGCACCCTGATGGTTCGGGAGTTGGCTCATGTTTAAACCTAAAACAAAGCCATGAAGTGAATGTGGATAATACGAAAAAAACGAAGTATTAAGGATACCATTATGAACACTTAATACAAAAAGACCAATATAAAAACGTATAAAAATCTCTTTTCACATTTGCAAGAGATTTTTGGAGGCGGAAACTGAAGGATGCTAATGTTTAGCAAAGGACTGTCATGTAGCAGGAAGACGAAGAATAATGGTTTCTCAACTTCTCGTTCATCATCAAACTGTTTACCGGATGGCAAATAACAATATAGACCTACAGCTCCCTCAATCAGAAGGATAACAGTCAATACAGAACAACTGTTATCAGTAGCAATTAATTTTATATAACTGATACAATTATACAATCCGAGTATACGTGCATCAGTATGCTTACGTTGTTGACATGTTTCTGCACATAATTAACCTACGGTTATACCGTCAACTGCGGTTGATGAATATTACTTATGGCAGCACAGTGGCAATACGGACTAAACCGGTAATCTCAACTTACTAGTGGCGCAATCTGATTGGTACACAGAGAAGTGCCGCGCAGTTAAGAACACATTATTTACATCAAGGGCTCCCGACTGTTATCGTTCTGGCCGAGGGAGCTACAACATTGTCTGGTTTTACCATTAGCTGTAACTAATCGTCTACGTCAACTATCGCTTTCCCGTTGTCAACTGTTCGGTGGGTGGGTCAGTGTTCGGTTCCCTCGTCGGATTGACAAAGGTAAATCCGTCAATTTAATTTATTGTTCAACTATTATTTAGCATTATTCCACAAAACAATATTTGAAGATATTTGTAATACATTTTTAGTTACAAACAGGCGATCACAGATCGTTCGTTAATCAGCGAAATATTGTTCATGAAAGTTTTAAGAAACGGTGACCGTTGATCACAGTGCGTTACGCATTGGTAACCCCAACAACGATAAAATTGTTTCAAATTATTATTTAAATTTGAAGTATTTTATTTAGTGTTACGTCATCGCCATATAAAAACTAAAATTTTCTTATTGTAATATATGGTAAACCCCTTATATTTTTAAATATATTATTGCTTAATTTATATTACTTTACGTTCATTTGTATGCAAATTTCCAAGTCACTATTTTTGCCCTAGGTGGACGTGACAAACAGTTTGTGTCTATTTCGTGCGACACGTTTGCATGTTTACATGTCAATGACGTGTGCCATTATTGCTATTGCATAAATAATTCGTACATATTCTCACATTGCTGACCGTAAATACATTTTATTATTTTGATGTTTTCAAGAAAAATTTTATAATTTTCTTTTTTAACGGAATTATTTTATTTTATTTTCTTACCCGTTTTAATAGTGAAAGACGTTTATCACTCACGAATACTGCGGCAGCAAATATGTTAATACGCTGCAAAACATTATTACACGCTTTATCGTTTTATATTATCGGCGCTTTTCTGAGAAGTCGTTTTTGGTATACTTCCATTAACGTTTTTCATGTATAGTGGGGGTTCAACACAAATGGTTTTTAAAAACGTACTTTACATCGCACTAGTGGCGAAACTGCGGAGGGGATCACGAAGATTGATCTTCTCCCCCCGAGCTATAACAAATTTCAGCGAAATTCCATAATCACTTAACGTAAGCGTCCAGTCCAGTTGCGTTGTTAAAATATATCTTGTACATAATTGTAGAAATAAAAGGAATTACAATATATGTAAGTTAATAAAACAAAGAGTTTTCTGAACAACGATAATAATCACTCAGCGTCTGGTAAATATAACGTACGTATTTTTAGCATAAAAAGAAAGAAAACAATTACGCACAGGCCAGAAAACGAAGGCAGAGCCTATTAAACTACTTTATCTTTTTCGCCCACACACCCTCTTACAGAGTATATATGTCACATTCCAAAATATCTCTATGATTTGAACCGGCGCCTTTGCACAGGTAAACTTGCAGTTTCCTGACTTTAATTTAGAATAACGAGAAGAATTTATTGCTAGATGTTATACAAACTCTTTAGCAAAAACTCTTAGAATATTTCTTGGCAAAACAACTTTAAATTGTAGTGCAATAAGGTAGTAAAACTGTTTGTTTTTTCACAATATCTTCAGAAACACAGATTTTTTACAAAGATATATTAAGAATACAAACTTAGAATTAAACGTTATTAATAAAGTGATTAAATTATACTAATAAAGTGATTTACTACCTTCAGTCTGAATAACAGTTAATCAAAACAGAATATTTTCGGATCAACGCGTTTCCATTTTTTCAACCTTTGAACTTCACGCTGGTTTGCTCAAAAACTTAAGAGACGCAAAGAATTTATAAAATGTATTTATGAAATTACATGGGAAGAATCCTGATTTCTCACTTGTCCTGAGGAAAATGGGGAGTCCAACCTTCGTTCTAGTCTATTGCGCTAGAACCTAATTCCCTTCCCCACAAGAGCAGCTTCCAATTACACCACTGCATCACGCAGATCCTTAACCCATGTATAATTTTTCAATTTGCGATTAATTACAAGTAGATTACATTGTAGATCATTTCGCCCTCAAAACCGATAGCTTCGATGTTAAATAGACTTCTGTCTGTCGAACAATATGTTCCTCTATGTAATTAAGAAAAGAGCAGAACTTAAACGCAAAACATTAAATACATCTTTACAATACGGGTACGACCAAGCAAACACCATCGTGATTTTCAAAATTACATAAACAGAGAAATCAACAAAAACTGTGTCACGAAAACAAAATATCAAAAAAACGGTTAAAAAATTAATAAACAATTAAGATAATAAAAATAAAAATAAAACTAAACTAACACAGTATTACGTAAATGTAAACAATATCTTAAACAAAATCGGGGACTGTCACGATTAAGTTTTTGTTATTCGATGCGTTGAATGGCTTGTTAATTATTAATGTAATAAATCCGTTCTGATTTTGGTAAAAATCGCAACGCGAAAAAAGCTTTCTTCTGCGTCTTCCGATTTCAAAACTTAATGACCACTATTCTCTGTTTTTGCAATTTTCTCTTCTACAGTGCTTTTACTTTACATTTACCAAACCCATAAAATTTTGTAAGAGACTATCAGTGATGTACTCCATATATTGAGAAAGATTTTAAGGATCTCTTCTAAATAAAAAATCACGTTTTATTGGTATCAGTTAAGAATACGTCGACAGAGGTAACAGAGTTCTTTGATTTGCCGGTTTAACGCCACTCAGGGTGTAGAGTCAAGCTCAGTCAAAGAATGGTTAATAACTTAATCAAGTAAAATACGCCATCTCAGAAAGCAAGTAGCGATTTTTAAACACGTTAAATTTTCAATTATATTCTGGCACTGAGTAGGCGACTAAACAGGAGTCTAAACAATAATTAATTATCAACACGTAAATTTATGAGTTTACGGTAGCAGCTGTTATGAATTTTTTTAATGCGTTAGCAACTTCTTTACCTAATACGTAGTTTAGATGATCATAGCAAAATTGGTGTTTCTGGTGTTTTTTGCAGTTCATCCCGTTTGATCTTCTTTATCTTTGGTACTTCAGTGATTTCCAGTTCCGCCTTCAAAGTTTCCAAATATTAGTCTGCTTAGGGTTTTTCCATAGTTTATACTGTAAACGTATAAACATACGTTATTCTGTCATACGAGCAACAAAGTTACACTATACCTTTTGTTAAAATTCTGACCAATTACCGGGCTATTAGGCCGTGGTCTAATGCTGTCGATAGAAACAGTCGTTTCGGCCCCACCATTAGAGGACATCATCAGTGTTACAATCTATAACGTAACTGGCCACGCTGTTCATCAGTTTCCACAGTACTGTGGCGTAAAAGAATTAGTTACCTTATAAATCGTAACACTGGAGATGGCCTCCAATGGTGGAGCCGAAACGTTTGTTTCTATCGACAGCAGCATCAGGCCACGGCCTAATAGCCTGGGAATTAGTGAGAACTTTAACAGAGTGGACTCCTGCCGTGAAAGCCTAAGATGTCATTTATACCGTTTGTCTTCACATAATAGGAAAAAGGATCGTGAACAACGGAGGGAACATTTAGAAAGAATGTCAGATTCAAGAGTAATAAAATATGAAGTGTAAGACTATATAGGACACAGATCTTATGGATCACACAGAACGAGACGGCTGGAAGGTCTGTGAAAACAGGACCGGCAGCTTGTTGCCTATGCCATGATGTATGAAGAACAGGGTGTCTTCCTTCCTTAGTCTGTCGGATTTCCTAAAAAACGACATCTCTGTCGTATTTATCTATAATTGACTAGGGTGTTATTCACACATGATAAAATAAAAGTCACACAGCCATCGTATAGTAGAATACTATAGGGTTTTCTTTGCTTTCATTCACGATTATTAATTATATTTTTACGGACATCCACCATAGTTAACAACTTAATAATCACAACGTTTCAACAACTAACAACGTGAAGCCGTCTTCAGGTGCATTAATAAAATAAAATTATTCCTAAAAATATACAAACTTACTTTCAAAAAATCATGATGCCGCTGAAACAATTAACTGAAAATGATCAAATAACAAATTTTTAAACAGCTTGAAATATAAGTTACACTGTGTTACATTATTAAAATATTTAAATTAACTTAAAAATATATTTTTACAATAATGTACACATTAAAATCCACTTAACTTTCAAGACGTTTGTCTCGCTGGGCGCGATGAGTTCAGCAAGTTCCACTACGTCTGCGATTCGGGATAATATAATGCTGTGTATGAGCGGCATATAATGTGGTTTGATGTGTGTTTTAAGTTAAGTCATGATTTGTCATTTGATCATTTGTTTTCACGACCCTTGGTAGATAGATAGCTTGATGCGATATTTAATTTAATTTTATTACCCTACCTGACTCAGCGGGGCAGTCGTGTAATTACAGTGTGCATGTGAAGTCAAAAATGCATGATTTGATGCATGATTTGGCAAACCCGACGTGCCCAAGATGGACACTCATTGTGCTTCAACTTGTCTTGGGTGAAATCCCTTTATTTAATCTTTCCTGTCTAGCCTTTCTTAACTAACTCTTGTTCTTTTCTGACCCCGATCCAATTGGACTACTCGAGGACTAGGATGTCTTTCATTTTAATTGTAATTTTTTAATTTTTGATGGCTTAGAATCTTAGGGTGGTCACTGATGCCTATAGGTGAGTGCTGTAAACAGTAAGAAACGTCCAGTATCATAAGAACAGGTACAAATCCTGTCTTAGAAGGAGAAGGGCGAGGGCTCTAAAATCTCTTGCGCCAAAAACGCAGCCCTTTGGCTATGGTAGTCCTAACAGGAGAGTCTCTCGTTTTACTGGTAGGGGGTTGTGCAACAGGCCAGTAACCTGTTCATGTAAACCTATTACATACGTAGGTACCCTAAGCAGATCGTTATAAGGATTGGACGAGACTTGGGTCGCCCGAGAATGAGATGGGTGCCGGAACAAGTTTATATCATAGCCCTCGAATAATAATAAGAAGATCACCTGAAGACGACTGCTGATTGTCAATGGTAGAAACGATTATTAAATTACTAACGATAACAGGAGTTGCATGGGTAATAATAAAATTAATAATAATTTTACGCCGGCAAATCTTAGCTTTGTATCCATGATGTAATACGCACACACGTGCATATGTGCCCGTATAAAGAATCTGTTAAACAAGTTTAAGGCCTAAACTTTAAGATAGCCTGTTGAGATGAATAAGTAAGTGTATTAGTAATACATTCACTTCAATAATAATACAAGAAATATAACCGGGAATCGTTGGAAAGCAAACACGTAGATACTTTAAGCAAACAATATCCGTTCGCCATACGGATCGCGACTTCGTACTGTTGACTAATCGTTTCAGCTAACATACTTAAGAACTGCGAAATCAAAACGTTAATACCCGTGCTTCGTATAATATTTCTTTATCTCACCGGCCGATGTTTTCGTTCGTGTCGCACGTAGGCTACTGTTTGCAGCGTCATAATAAACAGTGTTCACGTCAAATAACTAACGTGCAGAATGACGTGACAAAACCGCTGCTTGCGTGTGCCACGTCTTCCGGCGCCGCGACATTCCTCTGCCTACGCCAGAAAGATACTATTCAGAAGATTTTTGTATAATAATGTGTTTTTAATTACTCGGCACTTCCCAACACTGTCCCTGCGCACCAATCAGATTGCGCCGTTAGTGTTACCGTTTACAGTACACGTTTATAAACAGCAGATTATCACGGGCCGACCCGTCAAATCGCCTTCATTTTGCTGTAAGTCTTACATTAAATTACATTTTACATTAACACAATTTACAATTACAATTTTCGGAACTATTTATTATTTAATTTTAATAAAAATAAGAATAGGTAAGCTAGTGCATATGAGAGCACCAAATAGTATATTCGACGTGTATTAATTTGGGAGAGGTTTTAAACACGTGAGTTCAATAAGGAAGTCGAGACCTTCGCCCTTCCTCTTGAAACAGAGGTTGTATTCAATTTCCGCCAGCGTCTACTAGTAAATTAAAAATTTCCAGAGTGAATTCACGGGTAATCAGAAGTTGAGTCGACTTGGTTGATATGAAAGTGTGGAAATGTCGGTCATGCGCGAACGTTTTACGACGATAATAACCCGCACGCACGCACACACACACACACACACACACACACACACACAAATATACTTAATTTTTCAATTTTGAATTTTACAAAATAAGATAATTTCCTCTGTTCCCGTAAAACGAAGGTCAGAGATCTGTTATTGCGTGTTCCCTGTGTGTACAAAGTTTTACTTAAAATTGTATGAACGCGTGCACAGGTACGCAAGCAATTAATATTTATTTTTCATTATTCTGCGGCGCGAATCCTAGACTTCTGTAATACAATCTTTTTGACAGGCCGACCACACTCGTTCTCAATTAGTTCGGATTATAAAGATTCAACCGGGAAAGATAAAAAAGAAGAGGAAACGCGATCGTAAATTTCCACGCACTACTGAATGTTTTCGCTATAGTGACAAAAACATGTATGATTTACGTGTCAAACTAATTTTTCTCTGGATGCAGGTCACTTGACGTGAAATGACCCAAATATAGTTAACAGGAAACGGTTGTGTGTCATGAATCAATGTGACGGATTGTCTACAACGCGAAGGTACGACAGGACAACTGATGTCCGGTAACTAATTAATACCGTTATACGCGAACACAATATACTAAAGAAAAACAAAACAACAACAACAATCTTTTCACAGCATTAATGTTTCCACCGGTAATCCTCGCCGCGATTCAGAACAAATCTGTCCCGGTTCTACTGCTGAAAGGATAATTAATTACTACTGGCAATACGCTCTGGAGAGATGCACATTTATCAAAGTCGTCGTTTCTGAAAACTAATTATCTTGAAATAAACGATGCAACTGATGAGAGCGAGGTTATCTTACTGGTGCAGCCTTGTACACAAATACTGCCGTACCGTCATTGTTCCCTCGCGCAAAGTGTGCTCCAGTAATCGCGCTCGTAGAATGCATTAACCAACACACAGTAATGGTAACGATAAACAATGAAATCTAGACAGAACACTAAACTAATGGGGAAGAAGAAACAAACGACGCTTGTGAGGACCGTGCGTTCAGTTGCGACCCAATCGTACAAAATCAGGTTAGTTGCGAATGAGGTGAAAATTTGAACCCGATCAATTGCGACCCGGCCAGTTGCGATCAAAAACATCGTCCTATCGGCTACAGACACAGATTGCGGCGTATTAAGGGATGAGGGTTCACGCCTGGAATGGTAATGCGTATGGCCGTTTCCAAAGTTTACATACTGTTGCGATCAATCAACAGTGCACATTTTATATTTACACTCTAC
This sequence comes from Magicicada septendecula, assembly GCA_034769895.1. NCBI lineage: Eukaryota > Metazoa > Arthropoda > Insecta > Hemiptera > Cicadidae > Magicicada > Magicicada septendecula. Next base: position 273,234,170 of record CM068369.1, on the reverse strand, counting down.
ACACTAAACCCATAGGCTATGTGACAGACCTCACTCACCCTACATAGGTATCGAAACACCTATCGATTTGTGGGTTATTAAAAACATCACTCATGTATCACATACAATGAAGCATTAGATCGCAACACTGGTGGGGGGGGATGATAGTAGTAGTAGTAGCAGCAGCAGCATGTGTTATATCTCAATTCTTTGTTTATTGAAAACTTTAATTTAGTCGTTAATGATACTAGTAAATAATAAGAAAAACCTATTTTTAAACGAAAACGAGAATATCTAAAACATTACAAGAGTGGAAAGAAAAATTATCAGAACGTGATAAAGTTATATCACAAATATGAAAAAAACCACTGCGTGATGACGGCTTAAACGACGTTAATGAGATATCGAACAGGAACTTAGAACCACAAAAACGTCTAACGCTGTGTGACAGATTCAAATATAGCATGGGTAGCATTCATGTGTAAGCTGTGTTGCTTATCTGCCACGATTTTTACGTTTTGTCTCTGTAGAAGTTAGAAACGGCTGTGGCAGTGTATCCGCTTTGTGGTGGCACGACCATGCGGGGGAAGTGCATGAGTTAAAATTAGTAGTAGACGATAAATACACAGGCTGTATTGCTAGTGTAAAAGTAGAGTAATTTCAGAAGATAATTAATTAATTATAAATAGCATGATGTTGTAACTACGAATATACTGCGCCTTTCTAGGACTTGAAAATGCTAAAATTTCTTTCGAGGAAATATTCCTAAACTTCTTCTTCTTCTTCTTCTTCTTCTTCTTCTTCTTCTTCTTCTTCTTCCATCAGGTAATAGACGAATCGCCTGTTCCGGCCCCAAATGAATTGCATCCACTTCACCAATTCTTCCTAGGTTTTCAAATACTTTTTTATACAGTAGGCTTCTATTCCAAACCTTCTTACGTAACCTACCACCGTATAATTAAGATTCACATGAGTAAGCCACCTCTCTCTCTCTCTCTCTCTCTCTCTCTCTCTCTCTCTCTCTCTCTCTCTCTCTCTCTCTCTCTTTTCCGCAATGTGGTTTTGGATATTAAACGTTTTCAACTCTTTGCGTACGTCTTCACTGCAAAAGCTATTTCTTCGTGTACAGCCTTTAACAGATCGCAAGAATCTCGTCTCCTCCCTGTACGTCTCCTAAGACGTTTCTTCACCTCAACACAAGTTTCAGAACTATACAACAGTACCACTCATAAAATTTTAATCGAGTTTCTTCCTTGTTTTTATAGATAATGTTTGACGAATTATTCCGCATACTGACTGAAACTTGGTCAACTTATTATCAACATCATGATCTACAACATAAGTGACGTCACAACCAAGATAAAGGAAATGTAATACCTGTTCTATACTCTTATTATCTTATTATTTTATACAATATTTTAATATTATCTTACACAATTTTAGTTATCAAGGGATATTTTCCCACAAAAGCAATAGTTTTTGTCTTCTGCGCAAAAATGTTCATGTTGTAAATTGTTGTAAATGTTCAAATAGAATTGTTGTAACTCAAACATCGGTCTCTGGAGATCGCATTCATTGTTTTGGATGATTATTTGATCATCCGTAAATAGAATTATATTGAAGTATGATCTAATATTTATTTGTAGGCCTACTTCTCGGTCCACTTGTAGTTCTCACTCTTTACCTATGTTATCAATACAGATATGACATGATATGTCATCCAAACAATGTTGAATATATAACACAGCTTTGGCGCACTCCCTGATGAATGTAAATCTCCTCTGGCATATCCTCTCCTATATATAATACTACCTTTGCATGATAATATAAGCTCATTATTACGTCTATAAATTGTTTAGGATATCCTCTCTGCAGCATAATGTCGAATTAAATTCCCTTCTTTTCTTAATCAAAATTTTCATCAAAGAGAATATGTTATCAATGCAATAAAGGCGCTTTTAAAATCCTGCGACAAGAAGTAAAATATCCGAGGTAGCACGAAGTCTTTCATGAATTAGTGTTCAAATGTATTTTTTACGATGTATATTTAAAACTTATACTTCTATCATTTGATTTGACTTTGTTTGGTTCCTAAACGTGGAAATAGCAAATATCGAACGCGTTGCAGCAGAAACAAGCAAAGGTTGCCACACGCCTCTTATTTACTTCCCAAACGTTATTTCCCATGTCTCGTGAAACTCGGCTACACTTGTTTACTTTGTCTGTTGTTTCAATCGTCGTCGTCGTTCTCTGTAAAACCCAAAACGTGTGAAAGTCGTTTAGGCGGAATGATATCTTGTTCCCGGCCGGTGTAATCGCTTTCTCGCATGTGGCGAAACGTACGGTCGACACGCGACTCCTTTTTAATATTTATTATACGTACCGAAACAGACCAAAACTGTCCGTGTTACGTATTACTGTTGTTATTACTATCATTACATTTTATAATATTGTTTTGCCAAAAGGTGACGTAAAACACACACACATGCATAATTACAAGTTAAAAACGTAAAAATATCACACACACACACACACACACACACACACACAATACAGTGTTGTCTTACGAATATAATTTAACTTGTATTTTTTTCATACACATAAATTTCAATCCAGAAGTTAACTATATTCTGTAATACAATTAAGTTCTCCATATTTTAATTTACTCATGTTTCGTTGCAATATAAAATTATATTCACATTTTTAAGGGAAAATATCTTCTTATTGGGTTTTTCTACTCCTAAACAGATTTCATGTTACGGTACCCAGCGCTTTCTCGATTGTCCTGAACTAATTCTGGTTTGAACACTCTAAGGCCTAACTTCTGCTGAGTTTTATAGAGTATTTTCTTATTTTCCATCCAGGCTAAAATCTATCGACTGTGTGTGTGCGCGCGAGATAGCACATCATGGCATTATAAAATGAAACACCTAATAGGGATCCTTGTTGTAATAATCCGAATAGGATTTAAAAATTAATGGTAGATTTTTTCCGTGCAATGAACTGGACCCATAATTTGTAAAAAAGAAAATAATCAATTGTTAACAGAAAATAACTTCTGTTAACTTGCAGTAAACGATCAAAAACTGTTACAAGTCAAAAGAAACCTAAAACAGTTTGAAATGAACGACATAACAACTGGGGGAGGGGAACTGAAATGTTATTAGTCAAATAAACTCTTGTCTAATAAAACTGGTAACGATACAGACGTAGGCACGTCATTAAACACATCACGATGCTAACAAACATCTATCCTGACATGACCGTGACTGGCTATGGTCAATTGACTTGAGGTAAATTAAAATTCTGTTCTCAAATCGCAATATAAAAGAAGACGACGAAAATATCTCCATACAATACGGAAACAGTAATATGGAAGCCGTTGATGCTGCGTTTGTGCCAGTGCAACGACCGTGTTATGTTTTCCTGTTCCGTCTGCAATTCTGCACAACAAGAAAGTATCAGGCGACGGTCTGTCGACGCTAGGAGGTTGACTACTGGACGACGTTCGCAGCTAACGGACTGAATACTGTTGACGTGAACGTGGAACAGGAAAGTATCAGCATCACGTTATCAACAACCAGACAGTATTTACGCAAAACAGGAATTACCACGGACTATAGGCCTACATTTATACATTTGCTTGTTCTGTAAACAGTGTCGTCAACATTTAATTTAGGTCGAGTGTAGCTTAAACGACTGACAGTCAAGGTCGGCTTCGCGTTGATAAACTTCACCGTATTTACAATTTATTTTATTGTCAACCGAGATTACCAACTGTCAAAAATAAGAAATGGAATTAATAAATACAAATTTTTCGGCGGTGCAGTCGAATATTTGTAAAGTCAAGCATAACATGTAACCATACTCAAATCTGAATGGATGACCGCAGAGGCTCGGTAGCCGGGGTCGACTCCAGTCGTACGAAGGGTAAAAATTTGATTTTATACGATATAAGAATTGGAAGTATTCAATAATTATTACAGCTTTGAAGGGCATGTCTTTATCATACGGTTGTCGTGATTTTCGATTTCAAAAACGTAATGATAATGAACTACAGAGGTTACACATCTCAAAAATCGACTGAAATGAGACAGAGAAAATACGTGTAGATTAATTTTAATCACATTAGGTCAACTAAATCTAAATTTATTTTTACAATCTTTACACACAATTCTGCGAGTTTACGACAGCAGAAACGTTGTTTGGCATGTTTACAGGGTTTATTACAGTAGTTTTCACCTGAAGACTTATTCATAGCACAAAGCAGGGGTTCAGTGGTTGGTCACGAGTTACACGGACCAAAACATTGTTTAATTACGTTAACTATAAATTACGTTTATGAAGGAGAACTTTGGCACTCACAACCTACTGTCTAGTCTTTCTTACTGTATTTACAACCAACCATGTTTCGATTATGCACGCTTTACCAATTCAATCATATAGGCTATACATGAAGAAACCAACAGGGTGATAAACAAAACAATGGAACAAGTAACTTTTTATAATTGTCGTCTGCACATGAAACGGCGTTAGTCAAAACTGAAAATGCCAAAAACGTAAAAATATTAAAAATATATTTTAAAAAGCAGTATGTTGTCAAAATATAATGTTGCCTACGAAGTTTTGACTTAAACAAGTGTTTGATGTGCATACGTTTCAATCCTGAAATTAACGGCAGTCTCTAAAATTGTTGTATTCTCCACATTTTTCTTTAGATATGTTTCAATGGTGTATAAAATAATGTTCATCTTTAGTGAAAAACACATTATTTTTCTCCTCTTAGTCAGACTGCCTGTTACGGTACTCGGACCGCCTCAAACGTCTGCGGGTTTGCATAATGCAAGGCAATTCTGTGCGATTTTAACAAGTTTATCTGTACTTATCTGTACTATTTTAACAAGTTCTTATGTAGACACAAAATGTAACAGATGTCTGTAGACCAGATGTGTTATTATGTAATCACAAAATTAACGATCTTTGATAAAGATATGAGTAAAATTCAAACAGTGCCGAATTTGTAGTTTCAGCAATTCCAGTCCTACAAAAAAGTGTGATTGTCGAAGTGACGTCTTCGGGGCATGTGTTTTGCGGGCAACGTCTATATATAAATATCCAACATGCGAAGATTTATGCGAAAAACGACCGTGCCGTTAAGGTGTACGTATGCATACAATTTACGTAAAAAACTGTCTAAATAAACCACGTCTGGGTTTCTGTATTGAGTGATTGCACGAAGGGTTGTGCGACATTATACGATAAAATGGTTTACCTGTAAGGTTGTCACTGTCCAATAAATACTGCGCGGAATCGTTGTTTGTCACGTTTCTACCTTATCGGGGTTACACAAAACGAGACTCGATCGCTCAGGTTAATGGAAGCGTAATCGACGATTTATGCGAAAACGACCGTGGAAACGTGAAATTTTACGCCGATCCATAAATCAAATATGCGGCAAACAAAACGAAATTAATAACACCCGTTTTCGCTTGTGCAGTCTCATTTAAATGTCAGACGGGCGAGATTTCTTATCGCGTATGTTTGTCTTAAACAAAAGAAAAGACGCACGCCTGAGAGAGCATAACCAACTTGTGTTTTAAAATAAAACGTATTCTGGGATTTGTAAAATTTGATAAATATTGCGGGCAATTTAAAAACTAGCATTTGAATAAAACTTATAGAGCAGGGAATATATTTCTATTTATAAATAACTAAACGATACAAAAAAATATTCTGGCTCATATTAATGCGCGCGCGCTTGTGTATGTCTGAGTCTGAATGAGGGGGAGAGAGAGAGAGAGAGAGAGAGAGAGAGAGAGAGAGAGAGAGTAGTTGTGTAACATTAAAAATACAATGCATTCATTGTCGCATGATGTCTGCAAACCAAATATGTTTACAGAACCTGGTACTTAAGCAGAAACATTAATTTTGTTTCAGCTTTTATTACAGCAACCACGAAACCTTGATGTACATAAAAGAGAGATATCACACCTCCTATTATACCTCAACGAAATCTTGTTTAACGCAGTCATTATGGGACGCATTAAGCACGCTGATTTTCGCCTCTCGTTTGTCTAATCGTGTTTCACCACAAAACACGCGCACGAACGTATACGACAGGATTACGTGTGTTTTATTACTGTTGTGAAGAATCACAAGCTCGTTTGCCGCGTATTCAGTACACGAACGAGCGTACTTCTGTCTTTCAACCTTCTCTGTCTCGTATTACACCTCATGCACAATTTACGTTAAGAATGACGACGTACGTTTTCAGAACATAGCGTACTGTGTTTTTTTGACGGCATTAAATTGTCAACAGAAACAAGATCTTACCGTTAAATTCTGAAACAAAGATGTTAGTTTATAATTTTAAAGCAACATTTTATACGGAGAGGTTACATTAAACAGTCCATAAATGTTATTTGCAACTGCTATGAGGATACAACTGTGAATTAAAACAAGCACTATCGTCTTAGCAGAAATATGCATTGTTCAATGATCCACGTGCCGCTAAGGGTTGTCTGAAACTAAGAAAGCAATAGAAAGGTCTTTGAAAGCTGGAACAGGCTGGATTCTTAATCCCGGAAAAAGAAGAAGAAGAAGAAACCAATATTTCGTATAGCAGAAACCCGCATAAAATGAAACAGAAGTTGGTAGATGGGTCATTTGGTTTAACCTGAAAAAGTAGTAGGCCTATGCCTTCTTCTTTACATTACATAGAAAATATGTAACTGGATTTAATCATACTAACTTTAACTAATCATGTTTTCACATGACTGGGAAAGTGAACATAATTTACACACTAATTAACTAATTAACTAACATATGTATTGTATTTGCTACACGAAACTATTAACAGACTTACTGAATGAACCGTTATAATATGAAACGTCTGTAGAAATTGTTTTCTACAATAGAAGCGGGATTTAATTTTTCTCTTTTCCCCTTTACGTCGACGGAAGACATACTTCATATGAGTCACGAAACATTAAACCGAAAACAAGTGTTTGCTATCAAGTTCACCTTATCTTTATTCATTTGAAAAAAACTTGGTACTTTGTTAATCAAAAATTATTTTCTCCCCTTCAAAACAAACTCTATCGGAGATAACACACTTATGCCAAAGCTTTTTTCATTCTTCAGAACAATTCGCTTTCTGGTATAACCTTGAGCGTATGTCTGAACAGACGTGAAACACTTACCTTTTATGTTTTATCGCTCTCGACAGATTAAAAAATCACAATAGAGCCTACATGGATAATAAGTGGTTACGGTAATAATCAGTTCTTTTTTGTCAAAACGTCTTACGTTACAGTGACTTGTGAGGTGGTGCATTATCGCGGTGCGATTTCCATAAACTGTTCTATAAATCTGCTTGTTTATTACGCGTAAGATCACCGTGAAAGCTACGTAATGTGCTCAAATACTATTAAGCCTGCTTTTCATTAATGGTAAGAATTCACAGAACATGTTACAGTAAATACCGGTTATCCGAATCCGGGTTAATCGAAACCCGGGTAATATGAAACGACCTAAAAGTTACTAATACACTGTTAATACTAAATAAAAAGACTTCAACTAACGTAATTTAAAAATATATACTCTCCGGTATCCAAAAAATAACATTTTCATAAAACTGCCAGCTGTGTTGCGAACAGAAGTATTGAAAGCTGAGTGTACAGACGTTGATGGAAATCTTCCAGATGACAAGGGGACTGCTGAGGAGATATTACAAGCTTTGGAATTACGAGCTTTTAATAATTAATAGTCTATATTTCTACTAGTCATCCATTAAATGTTACACATTCAAATGTCTCTCATCGTGCACGTATGTTCTTTCTAAGTTTCATTACGGGTTGCCAAAAAAAATGAGAAATCATCGTCCGCTGACAACGTGACATAGTCGCACGAAAACGGAGGGGAAATAAACTAAATAAATTAAGATATTTTTCAAAAAAATAAAACTGCGCCATTACTATTTTTTTAAATTACGTTACGTCACTTAGGTAAACAGTTTACTGGATAAAAAATGTCGTTTTAATAAATTAACCTTTCATTGCTTACGAAATTAATACACCTGGGATTTCCCAAATTTTCGGTCATCCGAAATCCTTCGCCCCCCCCCCATTATTACGCACAATCGGGTTTTTACTATACCACGAATTTGCCTCACTATCATTTTTAACGGCCAGCTTGTAAGCACCATTGTACCATTAGTAAATTGCTAGTTCTTGTTTACTAGACCCTCCGAAAGTCTTCTACAACGTTTTCAACATGTTAGATCAATTGATTTCATTAAATTGATTAAACTTTGACGGTTCGTGTAATAAAAAAAATCGTCTAATTGACTAAACAAAATTTAGTGTAAGGTTTTCCGCTGTAAAATGAGAAAAATTGCTTAAAGCCCAAATCACAACTAACTCCGTTAGCTGTTAAGTTATGTGGTATACATCCAGTGTGGCTAAAAATTTAAACATTCGTAAGAAATACGTGAACAAATATCACATAAAACAGTTTTCTAATAGGGCACTTTTAAAGTGGTAATTTCAATAACGAAATTCTTGAATAAAAGTCGTACAAGCCTATTTTATATTTCTCAACTAACTATGGAATTTTAGTTTAGAAGGATCTTTGGTCTCTTAGTAAGATAAACCAGATATCTGTCGGACACTTACAGTGAAGTGGCCAAGATCTCAACATATTTAAAACCAGTAGTAATATCTGACTACTTGAATTTCGCACCGAATACCAGGGTTGTCGTTCGATTGGAGGGTTGCGGACATTACCTCCTGTCACGCACCGTTACCAATACGCGATGATATCGGTATCAGCTACCGTTACGAGTCTGGTCGTGTGCGCGTCAGAATGGATTTAGCGTGTCACTGCGTTCGTGTCTGACGAAATCTGAAGCTGACACATTTCGGTTAATTACTCACGGCATTGTTCGAACGTTTCGTCATTAAAGACGGAGTGCGTCGGTTGGCTAAAAATAACAATGCGGGTTATTTCTGGTAAACCGTGGCGCCGCACCGCTCAAAGACGCTCGGGACTGTGCGGTCGGTTAACGTTCCTGACTCGAAACCTTGGAAATAAACTTTACTGCTGTCAACTGTGTACGATCGCTACGATCAATCTTCACAGTTAACTTCAATAGGAGATAAAACGGTTTACACTATCTGTGCTTCTCTGGAAAGAACTTTCCACAAAAACTGACCATTTCTTTTGACTGAAACCATTATCGATTTACTTGTTACGGAAAACGAATGTTAAAAGTTTCAAGTCGCTGTCTCTGACTTTATCATCATGTATTCCGGGACAGATGTAAACTCTCCCGATCTTCAAAGGAATGATAATGGGATTTGTGTTAAACTCCTCCGATTTACTTCTTGGAAGGACCACGCACAACTCGTTGGCCAAATGACATGCTGACTGGTGGTAATTCGATTTACAGATGATTATCGATAGTGACTATCGATATAATGTAGTATCGGAGTAGCATATGAATTTATTCATTTAATGTAAAGAGATATTTTGATTAAAATATTATACTAAACATTTTTTGGTCGATACTAAAAACAAGAATGGGATTGGTGTAATTCTTAATTTTTCAAACTAATGAAAACTCCCAATTGGTGCCTTATCATCCTCTTTAATTTGCTTACAATTGGAGCAAAACTATACTGTAAAGGTAGATCTCATTATCATTTAAAGGTATGCATAAATTTCATTTTTATTTAATGTATAGGATTTTTTTAAATTAACCCTCATTATTTTAGTACCGATTTCACTCTTTGTTAATTATCTTATTTGAAACGTGTTAATGCATTAAACAAGGAATTTAGAAAAAATAAAATTACTTGTAAAAACTATTGGATAGTTTACATTTTGTCATTTAACAAATCAAGATAATTTTATAACAACTTTTTTACTTGAAAATAATCCTATTTTGCATGACATAATACGTAATATACGTATTTTAAGGCGAGTTTAAGGGAAAATAAAAGTAGTTCGTCGTTTCTAAAAAATTTTTTTTTTTAAAGCATGCATCAATAACATTCAAAATTACTTTATATCTACCGGAACATAATTTAGTTAGATAACTATGAACTCTTAAATCGAAGATTTATTTTTTTTTAATTTTTTTTTTTGTAATGATAATAGGCTCTTTTCACAAACTCAAACCTAGGACCATTAAATCATAAGATGTTATCGCACCAATCACTCAACTACAACTGACTTCGGAATGATAGATTTTGTTTACCTAAAGAAATGCAGTCAAGCGAAATAACATTCCGAGTCGGAGGAATTTACCACTTTGTACGTGAAGAAATGGGGGGAGTTTACCTGTACCGGTGTTCTGAACTTTTACATAGCAGTGACGGCTAATCCATTCTCTCTGGTCTGTATTTTTGTTATTTTCGACGATTACAATGATTAATTTATAGATCGCATCGATCACACACGTTGTTCCAAAACGTCACGTATGAATAAAATACATCCGTCTTCCCCAAACGACGATAATGATTCATTTTATTAGATTGTTCCAACTACAACTAAAATAACTATTTACAACCGAAACTAACTTACTTCCTTGTGTAATGGTAACGTTGTTGTAACGTGAATTTAATTTGTTCTCTGCGGAGACAATTTACTTATATCAAAATAGTTTTGACTACGTTCAACATAATATACAAATTTTTCTAGCAACGCACACTCATATTTATAAATATAACGACTACGGAAACGGAATAATTGCGGTGGTTTGGAAGTGCATGGAAAACACTGGGATACTATTCACTTAAAAGGAGCTTTATCACTGCTGCCCACATACGAACAATAACAGTTCCAAAATGTCTCGGCGTATTTTTAGAAAACTTATAATTTTCGTAACAGAAATAACTCAAGTGTGCTGACCTTCTGTTAACCGCAGCTGGTTCATTCCTCTCAACGGAACGTGCTCTCTGCCCCCCCCCCCCCGGGTTCTGTAACAATCACGCGTTCTTCGTGACGTAGCCCCACTGGAAATTCAAATAGGAGAGGCTAACCCTTGTTCTCACCGTAACAACAGAAGCTTTAATATTCAATGTTACATTCAAACCGGATTCTAATTTTCTTACGTAGTTCTGAAACACGGACAAAATACACCGATGCAGACTCTGTCTTATTCCGACTTTACCATTATACGTTCGATCAGGCCAAATACGTTACAAAATACAAACCAGTCCTAAAATTGTCATTTTAAAGAATTATAGTTTCTACGTCATTTACAAAGCTACAAAGGAACTTAATGTTTGACAGTTGCACTGTACTCTTGGACGTTTGCATAGATTAAGGTACCTTGGATTCACACAAATGAAACAAATAATATTACTGATTATTAGTTCAGTAACAAAACAATATTTGTTTAATTTCAGTAAACAAATATTCCTGAATAAATTAGTGCTAATAAAGTACTGTTAAACTGTGCCTGGAAAAATTTAAGGAAGAATAAAATAGTTCATTGGCAGTTCAAATTTAAGACATGTAAAAACGTCTTCAAGTGAAGGCCGTAGGGACCTGTGGAAGTTTAGTGGAGAATAATAAAGAACAACAAATTAAATCAATTAACAGACGGTACGTATACAGCAGGATGTATCAAACAACAAGGTATTTCGAAAGAATTAATGAGTACATTAATTGTTTAAAGAATTGCCAATCCTGAGTGCGCAGGTGTAGTCCAAAAAAGACTGATAAATACTTTAAAATGTATTAGAATACTCAGTGTGAATACCTGGAGACGTAAGACATGAAATGGAAGACAGAATGCAATAATGCTGTGAGAAAGCAAAAGTTCGCAGAGAGTTGATGTGCCTACAGCCAAACATTTAACAGTTAACGAACATTAGTAAATAATCACTCGTTTATCGCATAATTAACCACAACCAGAACGGAAACAATGTGTAACCCCAAATCAACATTTAGTTCTGGTAAAGATTCATTAATTTATAACTGTTAAAATTATGTTGATTATAATAAAGACAACTTCTGCTTAGAAAATTCCTAAAACTAGTAGTTCTTTACACGTTAACTATCCAGTGTAAATCAAATTTATTTTCGAAAAAGCAATATTTCTGCAGATTTATATAATGAAAATTCAAATCGGCCTAATGAACAGAACGCCTATTAAAGGCTCTGCGCAAAGTAGTAAGAAACGGTGACAGAACTCATAGGCCTATAAATTACTTTAAGAGGTACGATTCCAAACACAAACTTTATACAGACAGGTGAAGCATCTTCAGGTAACAGAAAAGGGTAAGCTGGATGGCATGGTGTTTGTTGTGAATGTAATTCTATTGATACGAATATCAGTGATTAAATATACAGAATAGTGTATACATTTAGCGGTTTTCATCCCCCCTCTCTCTCTCTCTCTCGCGCGCACGCACGCACACACACACACACACACACACACAATTGCAATCACTTAACCAGTACAAAGGTTTTTTTTACTTACGCACAGACGTTCATGATGGGTAGACGGGGGTATAATGTTTGTTATTTCGGATTATTCTGCTGTGTTTAGCAAACGAAAACACTAAATAATAATACTAAACCAACCCCATATAATTTTAAACGACCAAACACATTTTCAAAAAAACACAATTTAAACACCCCCCGCCACCCACAATAAACATCCGTTTCACACTGATCATGTGACGATTATCATCAATCGTGTCTGTGCATAAAGTAGCCTCAGTCAAACCGTTAACATGACGCACCACTTGATGTGTTCTTAGAACACTTCTACTCTCCAATCAGATTGCCCCGTTAGCATAGTTGACAGCTGCATTTTAGGTCCACGTGAACTCAACGCAGCCACAACCACAATTCATTAGTTTTTGATTCGGAAGCACAGATGACGATTGTTGTTTTAGTGATTTTATAGTTTGTAGTATTATTTTAGTTAATACGTTATAGATTGTAAGCTATTAATAATAACAATGATACATTACTGTTTACAGATCTATAAGCAAAAAACGTTTCTTTTGGTAAAGTTATTGCAAGAGTAGAATCAAGACACGGCAACAGCAGATAATATCAGAGCATGTGTTTCTGTGCACTTGTGATTACGGATTATTGTGAAAGACTGAGAAGTACGAAGTTAATTACAGTGTCTGTGTCGAAGAATTATTGGATCAGGGTAGTTGGTGAGTGTTTAGTTGTCTTGGAAATAAATTTTACTTTTACCCACAGATCGACGTGCCCTCAGTCGTCCCCGCAATGTGTCTACTACTAGACAAGGCGCATGCACGTATATCATTAGTTTCTCTTGCAAGTACTCGAAATTGTGTCTAATGCATGATGCTCACAGTCATTCGCTGTAAAATTAAGAATTTTCGATTTCGTTTTAAATTAATTTGGTCCTTACAATGTTTGTTTATACAATCAGATGCTTTCATGAGTATATTTACGTTCTGCTTATAAAAATTACTACTAATTTTATTTTAAATACACTATTTTTTGTTTCATTAGAATTTGTTATTTAATTAATTTGTAGTTGTTGTGCGTATATAAATCAAGATTTGTACTGTGTGCTTTGTATAGACTTACATTTTAAATTAATTTAGTGCTACGGCTGTCTGAAAATTGATGTTTATTATTTAGCGAATGTGTCGCAATTTCTGCTTCATAACTATACGGCTTCGAATAAGAAATTTAATGTTTTGCTGGACGAAGCTATCTGCAAAAGACATTAACCATAAATATAGATTGAAAAAGTGGTTTCAACTCAACCACATAAATAAACAAACACACACGCATCTAATTTTTGTATTGGGAATATTTGCATATACTTTGGCTGGCACTTCAACGAACAAACATCGCCTCCACTTTAATCGATGCGGTTAAGACTGTATATAACGGATTGAAAGCGCACGTAAAAATTGGAAGTAAAGTCTCAAAAGGATTGAATGTTAGTAAGGGCCTGAAGCAGGGATGTTGTCTCTCACCGACGCTTTTTAAGATATATTTGGAACAAGTCCTCAAAACCTGGAAAAAGAAATGCAACAAAATGGGCATATCTCTAATTGACAACACAGTGTACACACTGTGTTTCGCTGACTACCAAGTCGTGGTAGCGCAGGACTATCACGACATGGAATACATGACACGAAAATTTATAGAGGAATATAAGCTATGGGGCCTTGAAGTAAACACAAAGAAAACGGAGTATATGTGCATCGGTGGGGAACAGAAGAATTTAATTTCAAAAGTCGGACAAGAAATAATAAATTGCAGTAGCTAGAAATATCTAGTGACAGCAGTTACATAAGATGGTAGTCTAGATAAAGCGATAAGAGAAAGAAATAACTTGGGAAGAAAATCAATAGCATTGCTGAACAACATATTGTGGGACCAACAAATATCAAAACAAAATAAACAACGTATATACAATGCAATTGTGAAACCAATTACGTTATACGAGTGTGAAATATGGCCAATAACACAAAGAACAGAAAAGTTGTTGGACGCTATCAGTTGGATTACTGGCGAAGAGCGGCAGGGAGGTCAAAACTAGAAAAAGTAAGAAGTGTCAGAATCCGGGAGATAATGGGGGTACAGTGCTCTATTGTTGACAACATAAAAACAAAACAGGTAAGATAGTTTGGACATGTGCAAAGAATGCCGGATAATCGACTCCCCAAGCAAATTTTGGGATGGACACCATATGGTCGTAGGCGAAGAGGAAGACCTAGGTTGAGTTGGAGAGAAGGCATCAATTGGGCAATGAGAGACCGGGAATTGGAAGAAGAATCTTGGTTGGATTGAGAGCAATGGAGACTATATATTTGCATATTGAAAATATTATAAATTTTCTTACGTACAATATCACAAATGAAGTCGGCCGGCCAGTTGTGAATAGCATTTTTGCTGAGTCACTCGGAGCCACTCAGAGTAGTAATTAGCTCCGTTACGTATGCGAGTGAGTACAAAAACAATGGCTATCTTTAGTATTGTAATGCAACGGACCCGTTTGAATGGATGCCAGACGTTTTAAAACCATTCTGTCGTTGTTTGAATCCTTTCCAACGTAAACACAAACACTGCGAATTACCCCCGATATCGCGATTGCCCGTAACGTGTTAAACACTGATGAACCTACGAGATAAGAGGGCTAACTTTGTCACAAGCACTCTCGGTACGGATTCTGTTCTTTCTACGGTTTTCATCAAAATGATCGAACGCTCATTATGTAATTTTATACTGTTCTTAATAATAGTAGTAATAATAATAATACTAATCATCATCATCGTCGTCGTCGTTCCCATGGTCATTACGTCTTATGTTTATTATTATTTCGAAGAAAGAAAGTACTAAAGCTGTTGGTGAAAAGTTCAAATCGGTTAGTGTCAGTCGTGCCACAATCTCTTTTTAGATTAAAAAAAAAACGAAGCGCGTAATCCCTCTGTATAACGCCCGACGTCTATACAGATGAGGCCTATGAAGGAGTTTCAGCTTTTATTCATGATAGGTTTTGATTTTTTCACTTTTCAATCTGTTTACTAGTTTTTTTCTTTCTCTGAACGCAACCCGATAGAATTCCACAAACTCCTAATTCAAGCGTCGTGTTTATAAATGTGTAGAACAGAAAATATAACTTTTAATCAAACAAACGGATGTTTTGTGTTTTCCCGCAATTTGTATTCAAGAATATTATACCGTTCGTTTCTCAGAATTAATACCGCCCCATTTATTTTCTCAACAATAAATCATAAATTCTACTGCAAGTCCACTTAAACATATTTAAACGAAATCGTGTTCATCTTCAGAAATATTTATCGCTTCATTTCCAACATATTTTATAGTACAAAAACTCGGGTTTCTTCATTAACGGTTGGTAATAGAGTCTTCTACATTATGAGTATTAGCCAGTATTGTAGAATTCAATATTGACTAGTCTGTTTACTAAGTGTTTATTTGCTATATAAAATAAACAATTAAATTGACATATTTATTACTTGCATATATATTAAAATTACCTTATGCAAACCACGCTATCGCGATGTAAGTTGATATCAGCCTGTAGTTCTATTCTAATAAGTCTTTTTTTGACTAGTGTAATTCCTCCAAAAAGCAATATGCACAGAAACATGTAAAAATGTTTCGTACCGTTAGCGATTAACGTTTCTCGCACTTCCGAATCTATTTTAAAACAATTACCAGTTTACAAAAAGTATACGACCAAACAACGAGAAATTTTTGGTAAGGTTAATTGTTCTGATTTAAGCCGACTGCGACAAACTTGTAAAAGCAAATGTGTACACAGGTTATGCTGTAAAGAAAAAACTTTGGCTTCCCCCACAAACATATAAGTACCAGAAAACGTTAAAGTAGGTTACGATTGGATATTTGAATATTGTCAGTTTTTCTACGAACGTTTTGATACGAGCTACTTGATGTGGCTTACATCGGAGAAGTGCTGAATCTAAGGGAGGTCAGCGAAATCAGTCCCCCCCCCCCAAGAACTACTAAACAATTTCAAGAAAATTTCAAATTACTTTAAGGCGTTTATATAATTGTAGAAATAAAGGAAATACAATATTTATTTTTAAATTAATAAAATATTTTTATTAATAACGAAAAAAGCGACAACGCGTAAATAACGTACATATTTGCAACTTATAAACCATTTATGCACATACCAGAAAACGAAGGCAGGTATTATTAATGCGCCTTTTACCTTTTCCCCCATGCAGCCTTACAGGACTGCCTGTCATTACTCATCTAGTCTAATATCTCTATCGCTGAACTGACGTTTTTGCACATGTAAACTAGCAGTTTCTTAATTTTAATTGGGAAAATGAGAATTGCTGGATTTTACATAAAAAGTAATATACGTTAACACGAACTATAAGTAGCTTGAAACATTCTTGGGATAACTTACTTAAAGTACAAGGAGTAATAAAACTGGGTTTTTTAAAATACCTTCAGAAAGACTCATTCACACGAGCTATTATGAATATAAATTTAGAATTAAAGTGATTCGTAATGACATGAGATTAAATTTAATTTGAATGGCAATTAGTCAAGATAGAAAATTTTGAAACTAGCGCTTCTCCATATTTTGTCAGCCCTAATACTTGACGTTGGTTTACGCAAAAACTTTGAGACGAGAAAGTTTATAAAATGTATTTGTATAATTTATGGGAACAATCTTGAATTTCGCATTTGTGTTAAGGAAAATGGAAGGGGGTCACCTTCAAGTTAGTCTCATTCTCCTCAAGGAGCTATTTCTCCCCCCCCCCCCGGAGCAGCTCATAGTTGTACCACTGCCATCGAAGTGTATTTGGCATATGTATTTGTATGTCTGTGGCGGAAAATTGACACGAAAATCCTAAACGAAAAACAAGGAACGAGCTAATATGCGACTCTGCTGTATTCACGTAATAAATCATAGAGGTCGCAACAAATCACTGCACACTCATCGCTCGCTGACATAGGCACAAGTTCAACCTTCAGCACTTTATCACAAAACATGAAATAAATCAAGCGAAAAGTCAGAGTAAGCGTAATAATTAACGAATACTCTGTCTCTGTTGTTAAAAAGGAATTCGTGTTTGGCAATCCGTATTTCCGAGCCTAGCAGAATTCACGAATTACAGGCCAATCACTAACCGTGCTCACGGTTTCCCCCAGATACAATTAAGTAAAGGCGCATTCACTGGCAATGCCATTAGTGAACAGAAACTGTCGCTTGGCGTTCGCCTTGTCGTTGTCGGCCTCGAGTAATCCAATCGAATCACACAGGTCGGTCGTTCTGTTTCTGTGTGTGTTTGCCGCGAACGGCGGTTTTGTGAACTGTCTAGAGGCGAGCGCATAACTAAAGTTTTTACACGCTATGACGAAAAGTAGGCTATCGACTTCATTGAAACGAGTCAATTGAATTCTCCCCTCTTATATATCCCCGACAGATCATTTTTTTGTTTTTACTCGTTGGTTAAGTAACTCCACTGAAAATGCAGTATATCTATACAGACTGACACTGTGTATACACCAGTAGCCTATTCGTGTACGTTTGCTATACCGTCGTGGAAATAAATTGGTGATAAGACTCAGGACGAGCACGTTTAGAAGATTGGTTAAAAAGAAAGCGACTTTCTTCTTGACTTCTAGACAGAAGTAATGGATAGACGTGGGGTTGTAGCAATAGTTGTGACCAGTATCGCAACTGTGAGCTTCTCCGAGGGGCGGGATGTGAACAGATTGAAGGTTGGACTCCCCATTTTTCTCAGAACAAATGAGATAATCAAGACTTTTGCCATATAGGCTTAATTATTTGTATAATTATTTATCAGACTTATTTTAACAATGCGGCTGGCTTAGAAATAGGCAGTGATTACGTTAAGTGATTATACAATTACATTGAAATTTTAATAGGTTTGGGGGTCCCCCCGATCCCCTCGTAATTACGCCACTGGTCGTGAGAACCTCCTGACAACTTTTTATCCATTTTAATTATTTGTTTCAGATCAATTTATTTTAAAATGTTCTAGAAGTAAACTTGGATCGGTTAACCGGCATTCTTAGTGTTTAGGTACTTGTGCTCCATGCTTTTCCGCGATGTCACACTCCACATAAGTCTTGAACGGAAAATTTGTTTTTACAGTGTTTACGGCATTATACGAGAATAAAAACGGACAGGTCATAGATAGATATGCAGTCCGTGTTATTTACAACGTGTATTTCATCAGGAATTGACACTGCGGTGTTGTAAAGCTGGCAATGTTCGTCCGACTCGGTACAGTCAAAACACCGACGTGTTACTCGTTGCATAAAGCAAAGAAAATAAAGGTGTTCGTGACCTTTTGGCTAATTTCGACGAATCCCGTCCCTACCTAACCAAAAACAACGCTACGCGCTCGACTATATTTATCGCTTTGACCCAGAGCAATACAAAAACTTTTACTGGATTAAGTGAAGTTGCTACAATTGCACGTAAAGGCAGAATAGTACGTGAACACTATTGAATCTGCGTCTTTCATTACATGCACCAGACACAAGAGGTAAAACAACGCTCTCGTCCTACGCTATCAGTGTAATGCACTACTATCAGTGGCGTAACGACTACCCCCCCCCCTCTAAGATATTACAAATTTCATCGAATTCCGTAATCACTTAACGTAGGCCTGTTTCTGACACAGTTGCGTGTGTTGAAATCAGGGTTACAAAAAATAACTGTAGAAATAAAAGGAATTACAATATTTGTAAATTTATTATAAAATAAAGTTAGAGTTTCCACTTTTGGTTTAATCCTTGCTGAAGATGATGATGAAGTTAGAGTTTTCTTAATAATAATAATTATAATCACTCAACTTTTTCTCTTATGAACTCAACTGTTCCTCCTACTCTCGCTTCTTTAATTCCACAGCTTTATAGTTCACGATACATTTCTATTTTCAACTCGTGAAAACCTCGGAGGGGGTTTTAACAATGTTGTTTCCTCCGTCCGCTTTGTAAGTTGTTTCTTATACAGTTTATATTGCTCCACGTTATTGATAATTACACGAAATATTTTTTGGATTATATTCTATGGAGCAGGTTCACCGATAAAGTACACTGAATATATGATTATTAGAAAATACATTATAATTTACGAGAAGGAAGAAATGAGAAGAAGCCTACGATTGTTTAGCCATTTTAAGAAATAGTCGAATCAAATCTTTATCCTGTGGCATGGGCGACTCATTGGTTCCGTTTTGACTCACTATCCCAACGGCTGAGTTGCAGTCACGGGATCGAGTGAAGGTTTCGGCTCGGCCTACCTGTCAATCCCTATCGTTGTCATGCCTGGGATAGAAACTCACACACAACTGCCTCTCCACTGCGCGGCTCATGTAGTTACTGAATGGGTGTTTTCTCTCTGGCGGTGGTGAAACGTATGCCAGGGGCATAACTGGCAGCAGGCCTAATGCTTGAAAGGGGATGAAGGAGAATCTTTATCCTTGTCTTATATTTTGTATCCTGTACTTTGAGTAATGGAACGACGACGCTTTAACCACAAGACATTACCACGGGCTTCAATTAAAAAACAGACAAGAAAAACTAATCCCATTTCAAGAGAAGTACGCAACAATCATAACAAACAAATATTTACCTCAAAACTGTAGTGGAGTTTTTATCATTATTTATATGATTCTGTCGCCTATTATTACAAACATAGCAGAAAACAAAACAAGTCCAGCAAAGGCCTGTTTACTTAGTGAATACGAATTTAGTGATACATATTCAAGGTATTATTCAAATGTATTCAGAATTTTATAACTCAATGATTACTGAATCCTGATTACTATGCGTTCTACATACATAATAAATGAAATCACAGGGGAATCCATAATAAAAATGCAGTTATTTACATAAAACACACACACACAAACAAATATAGTGTTTCTGGTTGCCTAGGTGAGGGTTTTGCGTTGGGCTGGAAAAAATATCTATGTAAAATAATACAAAACCGTAGGCCAGAAAACGATTTCCGGAAAATTATTACGAAGTGCTGGTTCGACCATGTCGACCGCGAAGGATGATCTTGTTTAGTCCTTGAAGGAAGAGAAACTTCACCTTTCTCGGACCTTTACCCCTAATCCATTTTTTTCTAATCTACTTTTTTTAGCAATCTCATTTGAGTGTCAGTAACAGTTCTCAAGGGGCAGACAATGTCACTGAGGAATGACATAACCGTTTTAGACTCGTCGTCGGAAAATAACACCCTGATCTGTATTCGTCATTGGTCGAATTTAAAATACGTAATCCCATACCAAAACTAATTTAGCAGAATTAGGTTTGGGGAAAACGTTAAGGCAGGACTAAAACAGAAGTGGACTGTTACTGAAACAAGAACTAGAAATATAATTAACAGTTAGGAAATTTATAATGAATTAATATCGTGTTTTGCACTACCTCTGTGCATTAACAAATAATTACTGTTGCAATATAAGCAATTGTAAATAAATTAAAATTCTTTCTAACTTTTCATTCAATATTTACGAAAAAAGTTTTGGAAAAATAGGATTAGGCAAGTGGATTTATGAATTTTAGTTTTATGAAAATTGGTACTAGAAAGAATTAACTTTCAGAATTAGGAAAAATTTCCGGAAATCATAAACATATCACAATTCTTGAAAATATGCTGTAGTTTTTCTGCAAGTATAAATTATTTTTCTCTAACACAAGTTTTACAAAATTTAACACGCTATTAAATTGTAGGTCTAAGTTTTCTCTGCCACAAAGGTTTCAACAGTGGCACTTGCAGGTGTGTAGTTAACACTTCTAAAAAAAAATCACCCTCGTATCACGATAGTTCCCCTACGTTATACGGATGTAAAAATGCAATACAAACTCACAACAACAAAAAAGCAGATGCTTGATTAACTAGTTTCTTAGTCCGCAGAAATAAGCAACAGTTTGACATCACTCCATTCGCTAATTCAATGTGTCTATATTGCTAAACAAAGATACTTGGTAAATCACCTGACCGTCAGTCCAGATTCGACCAGGTGGTTCTGATGACATTATTATCTGTTCTTAGCTAATCAGTTTCGATCCGGTTAACTCCACCCTCCTTTGCTTCGGATGGCGACCACCCAAAATGTTGGACAAACACTATAGAATGTGTAATGAAAATATGGATTAAGCCGACCGTACGATTGACTCTGACGTCGACCCTTCGATTAAGACACAATCCCTTTTGCTGGTGAAGAAGGAACTTTTTCTTCAGGAAGTTTGGCAGCACATTTTGATTAAAGGATCGGACATTTGTGGCCGGTTTATCACTTAGAAACGAACTGATATGTAAAAATGTTTGCACTGATCATTGTTTATAATTTGTTTAAATGGTCAAGTAACAAAGTCGACATGAATATTGAAATCGATATTATATCGACTGAAGTGGTCAAGGAAAGTAATTTTTATTTGGTGCCACCAGTCTGTTATATAGGACACCTTTGACCTAAAGAAAGTCTAGATACTGTTAGGCCTGAGTTTTCCCTGAAAGTGTGATTAATGTTGTGCCCTCTCGTTTACGTATCACTATCCGATGAGTCGTAGGCTGTACGCGACATGTAGGCCTACAGCCAACAGGTCAACTTAAGCAAAGGTGAACAATGTGTACAGGTGTACCGGAGTCGCTTGACAAAAATGATTGCAAGTGTGAATTCTACGAGTTCATGGCTGGAATGCAGATTTCAGCGATTAGATATTCCGTAGGTAAATACTCTCCTATCTCGGTAAAATAACAGATGTAGTTTAAAGCAAGTGGAAATTTTCAAATATTTGGGAAGTAAAATAACACTAGAAAGAAATGCACAGAGGACATTAAACGTAGATGAAGGTAGACAAAAAAAAAGTTTCAATGAAAACAGAAAGCTTCTTACATCACGTAATATGAATTACAGAAGACGGGTACCTTCCCAGTATCCGTACCCACACATTACATTTTCGATGTTTTTTGATATGCGATTCCATCGCTATACCACGATGTGAAAGTTTACTAATTGTAAATTATTCTGTTTCTCAATATAAAGTGAAAATACATAATGTTTTCATTTGTGAGGTTAGGTAATATTTTTTTTTCGTTTACTTTTGGTGTCAAGGCACACATCAGAGCTATGTTATTACTAAAAACATTTTTCGTTAAAAATATGACAATGAAAAGCGACTGCAATCGTCAACAAGCTATTTTATAACATACACAAATCAATTTTCACGATTTCTATTGTGTAAAAAAAAAATTACATGCGATATTCACTACATATGTATGCCAATAATCACATAATCGAAAATGTGTGAAAATACGGTTATTGGGAAAATATCAAAATACGTTAATAAAGGTATGAATAAAGTATTGTACAATACCTGCAATGTTAAAAAATGGGGCAAACACCTTATAGAGGTGTGTGTGTGTGTGTGTGTGTGTGTGTGTGTGTGTTTTGCCTTAGAGACGATATCTTGGATACGTAAATGTGGAAGTTCTCAGACCAAAGAACAGAAAGGAAAATTTGAAAAGGGATAAACAGGAGAGGGAGGAAGTGGATACCGCACACGCTGAGGCATAATGGTTACTTGGAAGGAAGAACGGGAAGATGGCAGTTTATACATAGTGCGTTCGAGGAAGTGCACCTAGGAGCTACCGGGAGTTGCGAAAATCAGCAATGAGGAGGAAGCTTAGATGATATCAAAGACGTTATCCAGCAATACAAGGATCGGGAGCCAGCGAAGAAGACCCGTGTCAAGCGATTAATGACTCACTCCGTATATTATTCTCTGTCGCTTGTCAGACCAAAGAGTACATGACTCATATCTACAATACGGCGTTGTCTCTTGTGATACTGTCCATGTGCAAAGATTATATGCTGATAGAAACCGTGCGGTGCTCTGTTGTACGTCACACACATAATAAAACTCGTATTATGCTTCAAATCCACCACGAAAATTGGAACAACGCAATTACGCCCATGTGCACTATTTTTTTTAGACTGTCATTTACAAAGATCGCTTTGTAGATCCAGGCACATGGAATCACAAAGGGTTCATAAAATTTTCACGTAACTAAAGCGTACCTAACAAATGAATGATGTATGTTGCACCAGGCAGTGCAAACGTTTGATGTTCTTGCATACCGACACAAACGCGCGCGCGCGCGCACACACACACACACACACACACACAAGCACTAAAGTACTACAACACGACGTAAATCAGTTCATCAGGCACTGAGCGAATGTCACAAACATGAAAACAAACGGGCAAAAAATAAACTGCCGTTTATATATAAGATCGCGGCGCGTTATTTTCCAAAATAAACAAAAATATTTATAATAAGCGTGTTTGTTGTGAAATTTCCTGCGTTATATTTACTACAACAATGGAATATTTTTAGCTTCTCGTTGTGAGTAAAAATATCGTACACATTAATGGCATAACTGCGCGGTACATGTCCGTTGAATTAGAACAATAAGAAAATAATGAGTTACGTAATGTGCGACTGAGCAATGTCATGTATCGTGAATTTGCGCAAAATGAATCTGTACTCAGTTGACATTAATTTGAAGTATACAGTGAGTTAACATCGTCAAGAGAATTTTCAACGGATGACTGAGTGATCTTATATAACCTATATACACGAACTAAGATACTTCTACCCACATATGACTGCTCCTGGGTATTGGCGAGTTTAATGTGGATACACCCGCTCTGGGTACCAAAGATAACGTTGGTAGTTCGTGTCCGACATGGCGGACTAGCGTCAAGGAGTTCGGAGGATAACGATACTGAACGAGAGGACGCTGATAAAGTACAAGTCAATAGTAGAATGAAAGCAGGTCCCGATTATATGGTTATACTTTTTTATAGAATGGTGGGACAACTCGGATGAACTTTCATACTGTTAAAGCGGTCCCTAGTCTGTAGTATAAATCTGAGTCGTCAGCCCTTAAGAAAGAAGATTTTGGCCTGATGGAATCTTCGGAAAAGAAATCCGGTCAGCAAAGGATATACAAGACTGAAGCATGTAAGACAATAAGAGACAGACTACATTAGGAACACAGTCAATGACGGAAACAGCATCACGGTACAAAAAAAAAAAATGCGACGCGCTGTTGCACAAAATGGAAATTCACAGGGTAGGGCACACAAACGGAAGTTATTAGAGAACGTAATAGTTTGCCGGAACGAATGATTGAATTTTTGATAGGAATTCAACAAAAATTTACATTACAATGTACTGTCGTTTATTATTCAACAGCATGCATTAGTCCAAAACAAAGGGCACTCATTGTTATTCATTGACAAGAACGTAAGCCAGTCCGATGCGCTGTATTACTAAAACTGCCGGAAGATTAACATTCGGAAGCCTTTGATGTAACAATGTGTTCTTAAATGCGCAGCACTTCTCTTATGTGTCTTTTGTCTTCGTGTACCAATCTGATTACGCCACGAGATTTCCGTTTTGTGTCCACGTTACCGCTGCGTTGCCACAGTTGCTTCATCGGCCGCAGATTATCGTCTTCAACGGAGCCGAGCCGTTCATGTACAGAAACATGTCAACAACTTAACTACACCGATGCGAGATAAAAAATGAATTACCACGGTAACAGTTGCTTTGATGGCGACTGCCAACCTACTAAGCCAGAGAGTGATACGTAACTATCGGAACGTTCTCACCCTCATGGCGAAAAGTATTAACATCTTAGAGTAATTATGTTAATTTATCCACAAAGAGGTTCACCCGTTGTCTGTAAATTCCGACTTATTTCCATTTTTTACTTCTTTAGCTATATTGTGATTGTATTCAAAGTCGTTTTCCGCGTACACAGATTCGTAATCTACGACCTTCCGAAGTAGACTGCGAGGTTCTCTGTTTTCACATAAACAAAAAAAAAATATCGGTATGGAGAACCATACATGACTTCCATATTCTAAGATTTACATTTAAAATCATTTTCGAAATGAAATATTACCATAGAAACTACTTCTTTCTACTTACTGCTTCAGCCTTAACCACAGTACTGTGGTCACTAACGTATACCACCTCACGTTATCGCACTCGATTTTCACTGATGATGGAAGTCGATGGCATTGCCGAAACGTCTGGTTTTGTAGAAAACATTGGACTACGGCCAAATATCCCGGGAAGGAATTTTAACAAAAACTACTTCTTTGTTGCCGATAACGTTGTACACATATATATCAGTGGCGAAGTTACATGGAGGCAATTGAGGCAATGCCTACCCTAACAAATTCTGTAGAATAAAAATTATAATTTAAACATTTTTCTTGCCTCCAGAAACGATTAAGACTATAAAATAGGTTATTTACCTTCTGTCGACGTTTCTTAAAATCCTTTTAGGATTACTCGAGTTTCGACACCATTTGGTGTCATCATCAGATCAGAATATGAATTAAGTTAATATATGATTTGAGTTAAAATATCGAAATGTTTTAACTTAATTCATATTCTGATCTGATGATGACACCAAATGGTGTCGAAACTCGAGTAATCCTAAAAGGATTTTAAGAAACGTCGACAGAAGGTAAATAACCTATTTTATAGTAAAAATTATAAATACGTATGAACTACATAACGTAAAGATTATACATTGTTACTGGGACTGTCAAATTTATTAAACCGAAACGTGCTTTATTGAGCGACCGCTAGATGGTGACAGGTGAGATTCGGCATATTTCGTTTAAAGCGAATGAGGCAACCTGAACTTGCCTCAGCGTTTTTTGTATACATCGTATGTAAGCAATGTAGTGGTGTGATAGGGAAGTGTAGGGAGGGGGGATTGTCCCGCGCTGTACACATAGAGCGTTGAGGCATGCCTCACTTCTGTGGTCCAAACAGTTAAGTTAAAGCGCCTGTGTTGTTTCTAAGTGTTTATTTTATGCGGTTATTAAAAGTGTCACTCTTATTCCGCTGAACTAACAGATGATCAAGATTGTTATTTGAATTATTTGTAACATTAAACATATATATAGAAACTAATCAAGTTTAAAAATTTGAAGTTCAATCAGTTGTATTGTGTATGACTAATACAAGGATTGTTCAATAGAAACACGTATAGAGCTGTAAAGCATTTTTTATTCAACGATTTTAAAAGAAGTCTCCAATAACATTAAGACATGAGTTCCACTGTTGCGCTAACCTGTAGATTCCCTGCTAGTAAAATTCTTACGGCTGTTTGTGGAACCATTCGGTTACAGCAACTCTACCTCAGCGTCCGATTTGACCCACCGTCCTTTTAGTGATTCCTTAAAAAAAATTTAAGATAAGATTTTTGCCTATCCATTCATTAACTACTAGCTTCGCCAGTAAGCAAATTGATGTCCATTTTTTCGGCTTGCACGCGTTATGTTGGTGTGGGTTTCGGCACTTTCCATTTAAAAAGCGTGCAAACGTAAGAAAATAAACATGAGTGAGGCCAGAAATAACGTGAATTGTGTGTTTGTGTCTTACCTGCCTTTTTATTGCCGTATTAAATGAAAAATATTATATTACATTAAAATTAAAAAATTTTAATTTTATTGCCTGGCAACAAAATTATTTTATTTTTAACAATTGCCATTGTTTCAAAAAGTTTAAATAAATTTGCAAGTACTTTACTCTTGTTAAAACGTAAAAGGTTGCAGGTAAACTACCCCTTTCCCTTAACCGATCTTCACCAAACTCGAAAGTCCTTGAGACCTCTACAATTCAGGGATGTATGCAAACAATTATTTGATTCTGTTTGAATTTGCGGCTGTTATCGTTTGCCATAGAAAATACGCTTGATAAAAAAACGTTGCAGGTAAACTACCCCTTCCCCTTAACAGATCTTCACCAAAAACAATAGGTCTTGAGTACTCTACAAATCAGGGCTGTATGCAAAACATTATTTGATTCTGTTTGAATTTGCGGCTGTTATCGTTTGCCATAGAAAATACCCTTGTTAAAAAAATGTTGCAAGTAAACTACCCCTTTCCCTCAACCGATCTTCACCAAAAACAATAGGTCTTCAGAACTCTACAATTTAGGGCTGTATCCAAATAATCGTTTGATTCTGTTTGAATTTGCGGCTGTTATCGTTTGCCATAGGAAATACCCTTGTTAAAACATAAAACGTTACAGGTAAACTACCCCTTTCCCTTAACCGATCTTCACCAAAAACAATAGGTCGTGAAAACTCTACAATTCAGGGCTGTATACGAAACATTATTTAAGTCTGTTTGAATTTGCGGCTGTTATCGTTTGCCAAAAAAAAAATTTCCCTTGATAAAAAAAACCGTTGCAGGTAAACTACCCCTTCCCCTTAACCGATCTTCACCAAAAACAATAGGTCGCGAGTACTCTACAAATCAGCGCTGCATGCAAAAAAGTATTTGATTCTGTTTGAATTTGCGGCAGTTATCGTTTGCCATAGAAAATACGCTTGATAAAAAACGTTGCAGGTAAACTACCCCTTCCCCTCAACCGATCTTCACCAAAAACAACAGGTCTTGAGTACTCTACAAATCAGAGCTGTAGGCAGAAAATTATTTGATTCTGTTTGAATTTGCGGCTGTTATCGTTTGCCATAGAAAATACCCTTGTTAAAAAAACGTTGTAGGTAAACTACCCCTTTTCCTTAACCGATCTTCACCAAAAACAATAGGTCTTGAGAACTCTACAATTTAGGGCAGTATGCAAATAATCTTTTGATTCTGTTTGAATTTGCGGCTGTTATCGTTTGCCAAAAGAAATACCCTTGTTAAAACATAAAACGTTACAAGTAAACTACCCCTTTCCCTTAACCGATCTTCACCAGAAACAAAAGGTCTTGAGAACTCTACAATTCAGGGCTGTATACGAAACATTATTTGATTCTGTTTGAATTTGCGGCTGTTATCGTTTGCCAAAAAAAAAAAATTTCCCTTGATAAAAAAAAACCGTTGCAGGTAAACTACCCCTTTCCATCAACCGATCTTCACCAAAAACAATAGGTCGCGAGTCCTCTACAAATCAGGGCTGTATGCAAAAAATTATTTGATTCTGTTTGAATTTGCGGCAGTTATCGTTTGCCATAGAAAAAAAATCTACAGACACACAGACACAGACACACACACACACACACACACACACACAGACACTTTTCGGAAAACGACTTTTTTTCATGTTTTGAGTGTAGTAGAATCAGAATCTGCAATAATCTCGAACACGATTTTTTTTGCCATCACCATACTTCCATTCCTTAAGGAAATATGGAAGTAAAAAACAAGGTTTGAATAAGTAGTCGGAGAATAAGATTTTGTTATTTCATAATTTTACTTCCATATTCCTTAAGGAATGGAAGTATGGTGATGGCAAAAAAAATCGTGTTCGAGATTATTGCAGATTCTGATTCTACTACACTCAAAACATGAAAAAAAGTCGTTTTCCGAAAAGTGTCTGTGTGTCTGTCTGTCTGTCTGTCTGTGTGTCTGTGTGTCTGTAGATTTTTTTTCTATGGCAAACGATAACTGCCGCAAATTCAAACAGAATCAAATAATTTTTTGCATACAGCCCGGTTTTGCAGAGTTCTCGCGACCTATTGTTTTTGGTGAAGATCGGTTAAGGGAAAGGGGTAGTTTACCTGCAACGGTTTTTTTTTAGCAAGGGAAATTTTGTTTGTTTGGCAAACGATAACAGCCGAAAATTCAAACAGAATCAAATAATGTTTCGCATACAGCCCTGAATTGTAGAGTTCTCAAGACCTATTGTTTTTGGTGAAGATCGGTTAAGGGAAAGGGGTAGTTTACCTGTAACGTTTTATGTTTTAACAAGGGTATTTCCTATGGCAAACGATAACAGCCGCAAATTCAAACAGAATGAAAAGATTATTTGCATACAGCCCTAAATTGTAGAGTTCTCGCGACCTATTGTTTTTGGTGAAGATCGGTTAAGGGAAAGGGGTAGTTTACCTGCAACGGTTTTTTTTTAGCAAGGGAAATTTTGTTTGTTTGGCAAACGATAACAGCCGCAAATTCAAACAGAATCAAATAATTTTCTGCATACAGCCCTGATTTGTAGAGTACTCAAGACCTATTGTTTTTGGTGAAGATCGGTTGAGGGGAAGGGGTAGTTTACCAGCAACGTTTTTTATCATGCGTATTTTCTATGGCAAACGACAACTGCCGCAAATTCAAACAGAATCAAATAATTTTTTGCATACAGCCCTGATTTGTAGAGTACTCGCGACCTATTGTTTTTGGTGAAGATCGGTTGAGGGGAAGGGGTAGTTTACCTGCAACGGTTTTTTTTATCAAGGGAAATTTTTTTTTTTTGGCAAACGATAACAGCCGCAAATTCAAACAGAATCAAATAA
Source organism: Magicicada septendecula (assembly GCA_034769895.1). Classification (NCBI taxonomy): domain Eukaryota; kingdom Metazoa; phylum Arthropoda; class Insecta; order Hemiptera; family Cicadidae; genus Magicicada; species Magicicada septendecula. The sequence continues at coordinate 273,204,336 of CM068369.1, read as the reverse complement.
TGTTTCGCATACAGCCCTGAATTGTAGATTTCTCAAGACCTATTGTTTTTGGTGAAGATCGGTTGAGGGAAAGGGGTAGTTTACCTGCAACGGTTTTTTTTTAGCAAGGGTAATTTTGTTTGTTTGGCAAACGATAACAGCCGCAAATTCATACAGAATGAAATAATGTTTCGCATACAGCCCTGAATTGTAGAGTTCTCAAGGTCTTTTGATTTTGGTGAAGATCGGTTAAGGGAAAGGGGTAGTTTACCTGTAACGTTTTATGTTTTAACAAGGGTATTTCCTATGGCAAACGATAACAGCCGCAAATTCAAACAGATTCAAAAGAGTATTTGCATACAGCCCTAAATTGTAGAGTTCTCAAGACCTGTTGTTTTTGGTGAAGATCGGTTGAGGTAAAGGGGTAGTTTACCTGCAACGTTTTTTTAACAAGGGTATTTTCTATGGCAAACGATAACAGCCGCAAATTCAAACAGAATCAAATAATGTTTTGCATACAGCCCTGATTTGTAGAGTACTCAAGACCTATTGTTTTTGGTGAAGATCGGTTAAGGGGAAGGGGTAGTTTACCTGCAACGTTTTTTTATCAAGCGTATTTTCTATGGCAAACGATAGCAGCCGCAAATTCAAACAGAATCAAATAATTTTTAACATACGTCCCTGAATTGTAGAGGTCTCAATGACTTTCGATTTTGGTGAAGATCGGTTAAGGGGAAGGGGTAGTTTACCAGCAACCTTTTACGTTTTAACAAGAGTAAAGTACTTGAAAATTTATTTAAACTTTTTGAAACAATGGTAATTGTTAAAAATAAAATAATTTTGTTGCCAGGCAATAAAATTATAATTTTTTCATTTTAATGTAATATAATATTTTTCAATTAATACAGCAATAAAAAGGCAGGTAAGACACAGCCTGGCTGTTTGGCTGAAAATGATTTTAAATATAAATCTTAGAATATGGAAGTCATGTATGGTTCTCCATACCGATATTTTTATTCGTTGTGCGACAATCGTAGCTAACGTCTGTAAGCTTCGTTTTTATCCAAATCATTCTAATACTTTGAAGGTATCTTTTAAAAAATAAAAATTATTTGGTAAAAAGTTTTATAAAATATTTGAAAATGTCCAAGTTGTTGTGAAAATAAATTATGTTCCTAGACAACAGAAATCTAACGGAAGAAAAGTAATTCAAAACTTCTTAGACAATAAAAATGTCTTCATAGGGGGTGTTGTTTCTTTGACTTGAAACAACTGGAAATTTTGTGAGCGACATCCACCGCCTCTAAGAAACCACTAAACAAATTTGTTTTACCCGCAAAAATATCCGGAAATCTATTACACATAGGCTACTTGTATTTAAGAGAATTTCACGTCTAGATTACACTCGATTAGTCGCTCTTCTACCATGTAAATTAAATTTAGCCTGAATTCTGTACACATTATGATGTTCTACAATAAAAGTTAGAAATAAATCATGTCGTCTCCTAGTCCACAAACTATAATTATTTGTATATAAAATTGTTATAATTATTTACCCCTCACCTTATTAATATTTAATGCGTTATAGAATGTGACATTTTACGTCAAAATACGGTTTATATTTCACAGTTTTAAATTTAAGGTATTGACGCGGTGTGGTAGAAAATATATTAGTTTCCAGCATGTTGTTGATTGCTTTAATTACTCTAATGACTCATAAAATAACACGAGATGCGTAATGTGTTTTAAATAAGAGCGAACGATGTTGAAAGTTGCAGAATAATCGAGGAATTCCCTTGGCTTTCACATTCCATCATGCGTCACTATTAATAGTTGCTTTCATGGCAGTCTATATTACAGGCTTCAATTGAAGACAACAGACGCGGTAACAGGCTGTTACTAACAGAATTCTTTTACAACGATATAGTTGTGACTGCTGCGTAGTGCATTAAATGTTTATTTGTTTTTAACTGTGATTTCATAAATTTAATAACTTTATCGTTTCTTCTTGTTATTGTGAATAGTTCACAACCCATTATGTATATTTGTGTAGAAAGATTGTTGAATTAAATTCTAGTTAGCTAAACGTGATAAATAAAACTGGTAACATTTTTAATGTCTCTGATATCAGTTTAATTCCACCCCTCCTTCGCAGTCCAAGTAACAATACAATAATCAAAATCGTCGTACAATAACTTTTAAGTACGAATAAATCGTCCAGTCACATCGGCCTCCAATAAAGAAAACCATATGGATACAGAACTTCACGGATGAGAACTACTTTTGTTTAATCTGACAAACTAAAATGCGATTATATATTTTTTTCATCACTGCCACAGGATTTCTGCCTAACAGCAAATTATTCCCGACGCGCGGTAGAGGTAGGGTGTTGCGACGACGAAAATATTCGGACTGTCTTTAATGGGAAACATATTACAAATCAAAACCCTGCGGTTTTGACTTTAATTCGGCAAGTGGAAATTGTCACAAGAAATAATTCCTGCCGGTAAAATTACTTTTCCCCCTTTCTGCTGTTTTACGTTTAATTTGTATTTCGTCGGGCGTGGTTCTGTCTGTTCCTATCACAAAGTAGAGGACGTATCATCGCGCCGTTTCGTATTCCATTATTTTCATTAGCAACAAACTTGCGATGACGATTACAGCAACAAATATTATTTCAATGAAACTTAGCGTTTACATTTAATCAGACATGAATAATTCAAACTTCGCTCTGTTTTACATATTTATGACAGTTCTTCATTGCCACCGACCGTAAATTTGCATTCAGCCAAAGTTATATATTTTCTATTAATAATTAAACATTTTCTACGTTTCGTTCTTCGCAAAATATCTTTATTCCGTCATTAATATTTATTCGACATTAAAACTGAAATATTTATTCAAAAACATAAAAATTGTTATGCGTGTAGGATACTTTATGACAATTGTATATTCAAATTATTTTGAATGCAGACCTGTTTTAACCGTAAAAGTTGTCTAAGCTTAACTTACTACTATCTCAGAAAAAAATCCTAAAGATTAAATCTAGTTAGATTGAGTTTATTCTAGTGAACGACAGGGCCGAAGGAACGTTAACTAACGGATGAGGGAATTAGGATACTCGACGCCATCGTTTCTTATATTGTTCGGTGTAATAAAAGTTAAGCTGTTTTTATTTTTAAATGGAATACATAAAAACAGCATCTTTTAAAACGTACTAAAATTTTCAAAGTTAGCCTCTGACGTCTGGCGCCTATTTTCAATGGATAATCAGTGTTTTTAAATGTCTTGAAAAGCACTGCATTCCACGACAATTAATTATCCAATACGCACACTTGAAATCTACCAAGTTTTCTAAAATTGAAATCTAGTTACGTTTCATGAGGTACCTAATAATAAAAACAGAATTTATTTTGAAAATTCGTAATTTTTATGACTTTAAAGCTCCTGCATTAAAGGTCGTTTTGCTTAATAACCGCAATTCCTACGTACAAAAATGTTTAAAAAAGAAATGAAAAGGTTGGAACACTTCATGAACTCTGCATTTATTTTTATTTTTTTTGCGATTAAAATGTGACGATTTAGCGTAAACATTATCTACTTGTAAAAATTAACAAATACTGAACTTGTTCCGAGTGTGTTTATTTATTTTAGCGAGTCGTTTTACTGTTGATGTATTTTAGCAGCAACTTTACTTGTCCAAATAATCCTGAACCGAGAGATCTCTACCCTCTATTGCTTCTTCCATTTTCTTTCGTGTTCAGTCTCGTGCTTATAGTTCGATTTGGAGATGACCACTCGTTTATTGTCTTAGGTAATGTTCTCATTCTCTGGACATTTCCGTACCAACTTAAACTCTTCACGTCGATCAGTTTCAATGTGTTCAAGTTAATTCCCATTGTATTTCGTCTGACTGTACCACTAATTCCTGATTGTATTTAAGTCTTCAGCACCTTCTCCAATAACCAATCTCTACTGCTTGTATTTTAAACCTATCCAAAAATCCAAAAGGTTATATTTAGTATATTTTCAATAACCTATTTTTACAGTTTATTTAGCCAGATTGTATGATTTCTTAGCCGTACAACTAATCTTTACTTGTCTTTAAAAATTAACGCTGTCAACGGACACAAAATTCAAGATCCGTGGCCCCGCCTCAACAAGCTTAGAACAGAGACAGGTGCAGGTCGCGGTGACGCTACGGAAACGACTGAACAATCGCTCCGCGACACCGAAAAAGCTTAAAACTTTGTGCCCGCTGCTGTCGGAAAGTTGGAAGCCGCCGTAATGATGTAGAATCTCCGCGCTTCACGAGAGACTTTTGTACGAAGTTACTGCTTCTGTTGTCGGACGGTTAATGCACTGCTCTAGTTCTCATCAAGAAATGTACCGGCACTCATATTCTGACGATTTAATTAGACGTGAAGAAGACACGCCTGACTTACATGCACCTACACGAAAGTCCTTCGTCACCCCTCACATACATACACAATATCTCTGTCGTTTAAGTGCATTTTATGTGTCAGGTGGAGGGTGGAGAAAAAACAACTGGACAAAGAGGATATTTAGATTAGTAAAAATAAGTAAATTTCTTTAATCCTTGCTTCCAGTATATCACAAGAGCAATAAGGCTGATACTTTATTTACTGTTTCAGACAAAATTTTAAAATCTAAATAATTTTTATGGAAAGTTAAACTATTCAGAGAGTGTCAGTTTTGTCACGCACGATGTTAACCAAAGAGGAGAGAATTTTTAATTAATTCCTGTTTTTAGTAATGCTGCGTTTGTTATTAATAAGTGGAATAGTTATTGTAATTTAAGTTCATTATCCCGACAAAGGTTATACTAGTCTATTAATCAGAAAAAAAATCTGGAAAACATGGATGTAATGCATAGACGTGTGCGGTCATTACAGATGGCACCAAAATTTGGACTCCCCCAAGGACGACCTGAACAAATGTAAATTAAATATCTTTGCACGCTTATTTACAACTAGAAGCCATAAATGATTGTCAATAAAAACAAGGGAAGGAACAACCATTTTTGGAATCTATTTTGATAAATTCAAGTGTAAACTGAATTTTACGCTCCTCTGCATAAACAGATCGGCCTAAGCAGATTATTTGTAATATATTTTGCTGGAGTCTTTACGTCTGTCATTCATAGTTTTGTGCTTAACTAGCAACACACATCAGATTTATACGTATTCACATAAACGTATAGCGTAATTGTTGTTAAGAAATTTTTTTTGAGTATTGCGATGAAGGGAGCGGCGGCAAGTGGCTGCTGTCACAAATGATATATGCTGGCATTGTAGGCATTGTATCAGTTGCCATTCAACCAACAACTTGGGCGACCATTTGGCGACAGGAAGGCGCTCAACTTGGAAAGACAATACCTCAGTAATAACAGATGTCCAAGCGTAAGGGCGTACGTGGGAACACACTACAGTACCAGAAAAACAAAAGGAGGACCCTTACAAAGACGAATTACCAAGAAAGCGGAGATGAACGCGTCGCTAGTATTGTCTGGACACAGATGGGAGCTTTGCAACAAGACTAGGGTGTACATCACTGACAAAGGCAAGGACTCGTACGGACATTACATGAATAGAACAAGACAGGATGAAGCAGCAGGGGACATGTTTACGGACCAGGCAAGCAGGCTGTGCAACAGATGTGCCTTACCAGGAACGGGACCACCGTAAGTGTGAGAAAGGAAGTCAGAGAAACTAGAAAACAATACTACGATTCGTTACACTTAGACTATGGAACACATGCGTAGCTAGTTAACGATTATCAGGAAACGAGCTAAAAGGGGAGACATTAGAACAAATGGATGATTGATAAGCATGAAATCCGGTCTATCGTCTTAAAGCTAGGGTGGACTAGAACCGAAAGAGATGAGAGAAGGGATCTACGCCAACCTATCAGAAACAAGAGTTTGGTAAAGGCGGTTCTCTAAAAAGACGTTACCGTAGGAACAAGAGTCGAGAACGAATAAGGACGAAGTTGAGTCGCCCGGAGAGCGACTCAGGGTGGAGACTTCGGGGAAAACAGAGACGAGACCCAATAGGAACGAAATTGGTGGAAAAAGACAGAATCTAGAGAAGAACAAAGAGTAGGAGTAGGAGTCATAAAACCAGATGAAAAACTTGAGCGGGCTCTCAGTTTTCGTTCAGTTTTTCTCAGTTTGTCTTAGTTTTCTTAATATCAAAGTGAATTAAAAAACCGCTCGGCGTCGTTGCGTCGTCGCGACAATTTCTTTGGAGTGTCAGTAATATTTTGTTTCGTCAAAGCATTATAAGTGTCGGGAGTCTATGTGATTTACCAGTACGAAATCAGAAGACTTATTATCAGTCTTAGGACAATTAGAAGTTTCAGTCATGGAGTTAATCTCAACTGTGAATTAAGTTAATCTTAATCAGACTTTGTGATTGATTAATATACTGACGAGTCGGGAAGTGCGGAGAGAATGTCGCTGTATATATCAAAATAGAACTCAAGAACGAGAGTTAGTTTGAATAAATAGTTGATACGATAACGAGTTGTATAATCATCTCGATTGTGTACCGAACTAAAGTACTCCTTACATCAGATACTTACGTTTAGATAAAGTAATGGAAAAGTTCGTGAGATATAACGATAAACTAAAAACTACAAACATTCGATAAATATTAATAAAGTGGTAAAGCCATAATCATAAACTAATAAATCGCGAATTGAACAATGCGGAACTAAGTGACCGTACAATTAAACGTACGCCAGACAAATAACTTTTACGAGTGTGATTTAAAAGAGAATCGACACCGGAGTGAGAATCTTGTGATAGTGAAAAGTGACCAGCAAACCAGCGATGAAGGTGACAGCCAGATTATCAACCATTCCAAGGAGCAAGGGAGACAGGAAATCTCCGTAGACGCGCCGTATAGTACGGATACATACCAAAAGTAAAATATTCATGTATTGCTAGTATAAGTTACCACTGTCCTGCAACTCAAAAAGATAAACAACTCTGAGATAATTAAGAGTCAGAATTAAATAAAAGTTAGAGTAAATTTAAACGATAATTATTGCGAAAGTATAAATGAAAGTTGAATCCATGAGTAAAAGTGAATTTGTAATATGTAAAGAAATCATAAATTAATTGTCTATAACTAAGTACTATAACGAAATGAATTCTTCGAGAAACAATTAACGAGCAAATGTAATGTATTATCGATTATCACATAAATGATGTTTTAATTTAATGTCATCGACTAATGATGAATATATTTAAAGTTTGAATAAAATCTAGTGCGTAACGTAAACCTTGGGCGTACGAGTCATGTTATTCATTGTCACCCCAATTGATACGAATTGTCTGACACAACTAAGTATACTTACACATGACATCTTTCAATCAATGTATTCAAAGTACAAGATTAACTCTATTATATATGGATTATCAGCGGAGAGCTTAAGCAAGATAAAAGGTAATTAGTATTTATTACTTTATTACACTTGTTGTCATTTATAGTATACATAATGTGTGTTGTTGTCAATCACGCTCAACAGGTGGAACACGATAAAGTTTGGTAATTCAATAATATAATTTCCATAATTAATTTAGACTTCAAATATACATAAAATCCATAAAACAGAGATAAAGTTTGATTAATTACTACATCAAAATTAATTAACTGAATAATTAATTTATGCAACTAAATATGCATAATTCTAGTAGCATATATGGCACGCCAACGCGAGGCTTATAACGAATTTTGTTAGTTAAGAGAAGCACATACAAGATAGAATTAATTGTTAAAACTTTAACACACCACTCAATTGTTTACACATTAATTAAAATATGTTAATTAATTAATTATGCATAATATATGCAGAATATAATATTGTATATGGCTTCCCAACGCGGGGCAATGGAAGGTATATCCTGGTAGACAACAGTGATAAAATTAGTCAATCACTGTATCCAATTTTAATTATTAATTGATTATTTAATTAACGCACTAATTAGCATATAATTCGTAACGTTGTAAACGTGTATAAATATTCACATTATTATACAAAATATTGATTCTGCGATAACGTCGAATGTCGTTCAAAAAATTATAACACCTGTATTCGTAAGTCATTATTTTAATTACTAATATATTGCAGCTGCAGGAAACCGAAGTTTTACACACACTCACACACACCATACATAAACTGAAAACACAAAAGTTTTCTAAATTTTTTAAACACAAATTCTTACCTAAATTTTTAATAATAATATTCTTCATTATATTATATTACTATATGCGTACAGTCCAAATTAAAATAAATTTTAATCCAGCAATTATACATGTGTGTAGGCGCGCTTGTGAGTGTTAAAATATTATATATTATGTACATGAATTAATAAAAATTAATTAATAATTAATGTGTTCATTAATATGTAGTTAATAAGATTATGTTAAAAAATTATCTACAAAATTAATTTATAATCAATATTATAATATTAAATTCAAGGATATATTGCATAAAATAGTAATATATATAGGGACATGTCAAACATTTTTTATTTTCGATGCAAGTGTTTTAACTATACTCTGTATATTTCAGAAGTAATGTACTTTTCTATAGTATTTAATAACAAAGAATACGAAAAAAATTTGGTTTCGAAACATATAGGTGTATAACGTAGGCTTACAGGGCCAGTGTCAAGATTATTAAGTTGATATAAAACAGGACTGTTAGGCTGTGCTGGGTTGTTGATAACTAGCGACGTAATCGTATAACATAGTTATCAGCAACCGATGACGGCCTAAAAGGCCGGTTTTATTTCAGCTTAATAATACGTGAGTATCTCTGGAAATGTAGAGTACATAAAATATGCAATTATAGGCCTATTATAAAAGTGGAAATTAAATCAGTTATGATTATTCTATTAATTTATATTAATTAGTTATATTTATTGTATTGATTATAATGAATTATTATATTAACGTATTACTATTATATTAAATAATTTATTATTTTAATTATAAGATAATTTTATTTATCTAGCAGTTATAATATAAAATTTTTTATTTTTGTATTAATATACTATAATTATAAGCCGAAATGACGGAGAGGTGTGGAATGTCCGAAGAAGCGTTGGTGTGACTAGTGACCATCTCTAGTATATTTGCTTGGGACCGGGACAACCCACTTTTGGTTTAATCTTTGTTGAAGATGATGATATAATATTAATTATTACTTATTATATTACGTTTGTCACCTTATTATAATTATTATTTTATTATATGTATGTATATAGCCTATAGTGTGTGTGTGTGTGTGTGAGAAAGATAGTGAGGGGGGGAGAGAGAGAGAGTGAGAGAGAGTAACCTACTTAGAGAAACAAGCTTGTGTCCCTTTGTATTCACACGGACACAAGATCAGACGCGCTGTATTCATAAGAGTAGAAAAATAAAATATAATATAAAAAGCGGCTGGTGAATAATTTCTTAACTGCTCGTAAATTAATTTACTCGCCACAGTAAAACGAGTTTTACGCACCGTAAATAGTACGAAAATAGCGCTACTTCAGAGGAACGATACAGGCACGGCTGCTTCGGCAAACAATATTAATATTAGCGGACACAGAATGTAAGTGAAATTATTAATAGCTGCCATCTGACCATCTGACGTTCCGAGAAAACTCAAACGGGTTGACGCGCAGAGGAAGAAAAAATAAATTCACCGAGGGACGGAATGCTGTAAAACGTCAGAATTAATATTTTTCCGCTGGAAACAAATCGAATCTGTTGTCTAGTGAAGTCGCTCGCAGGTTAATCCGTAAGGCTGTTTTGTTCAACCGGCCGTGTTTTTGTCGTTAACAAAGAATTTAATAAACCTCATGAACCGACCCGTGTTTCCAGGTTTTATCTCATTTCTGCCCTGTCATTAACCGGGGTATTGAACTCTGAGCTGAACTACGAGGAGGAGAAAATTCCTATTACAGACTTAAACGTCCGTACGTTCTAAAATTAACACAGTTCAAGGAAGTCCTTCTTCTGTTCAATTTAACAGAACTAACTATTTCCGACAATAATAACGATCTTCCAGAATAGTTGTGTCTAGCTGACTTTATTATATATTCCACAAAATAATTATGGAAATAACAGAAATAACTTTATTTCTAAACTAATAATGTTAAGAGTTTTCTTAATGATGACAATTACCCAACATTTGGTAAACAACGTACATTTTTGCAGCCTCCAATCTTGAAGTTAGTCTCATACCCTCCTCCACAGGACCAGCTTCTATTTATGCCACTGTGTGTGTGTGTGTGTGTGTGTGTGTGAGAAAGCGAGAGAGAGAGAAAGAGAGAGGGAGAATATCTAAAATACCATCAGCAAAGCTTTCATACATCAAATGGATTGTATATTATTGAAACATATATTTATATGTTTATCTTTATCTTGTTATATACTCGTAATTACTAAAAACGCATCGATTGTGTTGGCTTTAGGACAGACATTTCATAAGGTCAAACAGTTACAATTCCGTAAATAATTTGATTTTTTCCTGCACTTGATTTTTTAACGTTATTACGTCTTTATTACTATTTTATATTATTTTATATTCGTCTCTCATGTAAAACAAAAGACCGCTAGCATTTTAACCACAGTCAGTTTCAGGAATAGAAGTAAAACGGTAACGCTCACCAGCAAACAAGTATCCATAGTATTTAAAGTTTGAGCTTGTACCGCTTAGAATATTAGCAGCGACTAACCACTAGGAAGATTCAAACTAACAGACATAACAACTAAGCTTTTGTGAATACATTCCCTGCGTCTGTGAAAATCTGCGACCATTTTCTGGAATTTTACTCTACAACATCGTGATTTAGGCTTTCGGCTGGCTACTGATTAGGCCTAGGTAATCAAGAAGCAAACGCTGAAATCAGAGAAGAACATGACAGAGAGCTAGGGGAATTGCAGAGCAACTGAGGAATACAAAACAAAGTGATACAGACGTGTTATAAGGATATCGGACGACCGTTTTCTCTAAATTATTATGCCTGTTCCCGCCGAAAGGTAGAACTGTAAGCCGTTCTCGGAAGAGGCAGCTAGATCAGTTCCAGTCTGCTTGAAATCGGAAAAGACACAATTACCTAAGCGGAAGCTGGATATGTTGATGATGTATTACATTAATTTTACGTATGCCCGAGTATTAGAATAATTGTGGAAAGAAAAATACAATTCAAGAAAATAAATTTGTGCCGTAAAACGTACTGTGGTAGGAAATCACTGTTAAAATGTTTCTCTTCAAGTTTGAACACATTTGCGTCGTAATTACTTTAATGTACCATTGTTCGTTACGTAAGGAATTAAAATAAATGACAACAATACAATGAAACGAAATGAGTAATTATTAATCAAGTGTGGAGTAGGCCTAATCCACTATAACACTTATCCTTCGGCTGCAAGCAGTATAATGTGCAATAGAAGACAATACTAATGAAATGACCTAAAGCTAGAGTGGGACACAACAGGGTGACCGACCCTCGCTACACTACCTGTTGCTGGCAACGCCATTCACAAACTGTACAAATACAGATGTGACTGCACTCGATACTGACCCACTCAACGATAATGTAGCCTATACTAGTCTGGAATTACAACGCGATATCGATTTCGTAATCTGCAATCGACGTTGTAACCTGTTCTTAGCAGAACGCCGATTATGTAAAACTACGTTTGTTTACCACACATCTTCGTAAACTTCAGTTTTACGGGTTCCCGCGATCACATAAGACGTGTATATTTGGATAAAAATAACGATTTAGAGAAAGAGTAATGTAACGGTAAAAAGACAAAAAAAGAGTTGACACTATTCGGGTCCACATAATATCTTTTATTAATGAACACAGAGCAATGATAAGTAGTATTCATAAAATATATTTACAGTAACCGCTTTTAAACCCTCCCGCTTAATACACTATCCCATATAATACTCCCTTTTTGTCCGGTCCCTGCAAGCCCCGTATATCGTTATCCCGATAATATGCTTTTCCGTAAAAATGTTTGTCTCATTTTCATCCGGATAGGACTAGTATGGCAGAGTTCAGGCCCCGGTAAGATCGTCACCTACCTTGCGAGCATTGGAATTAAGGGACTTATGCCAAACAAGGCGTACATTTCCAAACAGAAAAAGTGGCGTGGCGCAAAAATTAATGGAGAAAAGTCTCTGTCTCTGTTGTTGCAAATTTTGATCATGGTGCCTTTGATAAAATTATGAGAAATTTCAGCTACGCTTACATTGCGATGTCTTAGTCGTGTAAAACGGCAAACGTGATGTCCGTCAAGTTTGTGTGGTAAGTACATGTGAAAAATATAAGCATACGTTACAGTTATACATTTCTACTGCTCGGTCGTCTCCCGTCGTGGCCTCCCCCCCCCCCCTTTAATACGCGGTTCTTTGATGACCGTTTTAACGGGGCTTTACTACATGGAATGCCAAATATGTTTAACCCACATCATCATTAGGCGTTATATTTATAAATATTAATGAAAACTGTGAAAGAGCAAACTGCATGACTCTTCTTTCATTCAAACGGTAAGTACATCAAATCCACGGTAAGATAATCGTCAAATCTATCAAATCTGTTTAAGGTATTTTGATCGTTGTCATCGTGTCTTTTGAGGAAAGTCAGACCGTTCCTCACGCTCGAAATGGTGCGCCCACGTGGACCGTACGGAGCACAATAGAATTCTGTAGCAAATAGTGCCCGCCCTGCCGAACAAAACAGTGAAAGTTTAAGGTAGGTCAATAAACCGAGAGGCGACGGAACAGGCCTATTGCCTTGACAGGATGACGGTGATTGAATAAGATATGGTAATTATAATTTTCCTTTAAAATTGGTTTCTTATAACATAAGCAACGCATTACTTGGCTCACAGCACAGATCTATATAGGCCTTTATACTGAAGTGCTAAACAAATAGTCTGCTTTTTATCAAATACACAAATTTTTCTCTGTTCCATCATAATTAGTGACGTACGTTAGTTCGGATTTTTGAAATTATGTTATCAATAAACTATGATTTTTATGTAAGTGTTATAAGATGATTTTCCATAATATGAACACATCATACAGATTGTTCTCAAAGTACGTTATATGTTTCTTCTATTAAATTGCACAGTATTATAAAATGTATACTTTACACTTTGTATTTTAAATAAGAAGGTGATGTACTTGGTAAAATTAAATCTGTAAAAACTGATCTAGAAATTTGAAAAAAAATGACGTAAACGAGAAAAACCAGAAAAAAACAGAACATAAAAGCGATGTACAGTTTTTAAAAATAATTCACTTTTTTACGAGAGCGAGAGGAAAGACCGTACGCCCGCGCGCAAATACATTTGTGAAACCCATCATCAGCGCCGATTTCTTTAATTAAAATCACTTACTAAACAGCACTGTCCACCTACGTACAGAAAGCGAGTCTCGTATGTACAGGAAAACAACATGCAGTTAAAACTTTGTCAGTACTTCTGCCAGCGCATATTTTAAGAGAGACCACGTGAAACGATCTTCTTTTGTATCTGAAAGTCAAAACCGTTTCATCTTGGCGTAGATGTACAAAGCGAATACTAATGAAAGTTGTCATCGTGTCCTTTGAGACAAGTCAGATCGTTCCGTACGCTACGAGAACTACGGCAAAAGCAAGATAACGAAAATCGAATGTATAAATATCGCTCATTACAAATGATTTCTCACAGCCTGTCGATTGAAAATTTGTTTAAAAATATTTAACATTCACACGTTTCAGTTACAAACATACTCTCGCACGCACAATCACATATTTTTCAAATCGTATGTTTATGCCTGCAGAGGATGCAACAATTTCATTAAAACCTGTTACAAAACTTGATTTATCTTTTCTTATTTGTTAGACCTTAGTTAATCTATTTCTCAAGCTGTTGTTCGGCTCTTACAGTCTCTGACAATCTCCAGGGTTTAGTACAAATAATCCCATTCAGAGTACAAGAGGCTGACAGTAGATCACGTTACTCGACCTCCCCACTCTCACCTTCACGAGAAGATAACTGCTACGCCAAGTGAACCATTGTAATACTCATGGACTGTGTGGATGCATAGGCGCAAGAGACTGAGAACCCCAAAACTAGATTTATACCAAAATATTTTGAAAATGAACATGATGATGATGGTGATGATAATGATGATGACGGTAAGGTTTAAACAATTATCTCCCACTCTTTTACTACTCTTAAATTCTTCGTACTTAGTTTTGTCACTCAGAAATGAAGATGAAATTAAGAGAAGGGTAATCTGTTATTAGAAAAAAAAATGTTGAGACCTCTGTAAGCAAAAAAGTAAACACTTTAAAAAAGACAGTTCGAGTGAAGAGGTTTTATTCAAACTAAAAATATTAATACTGTGATAAATGTTTTATAATTATTATTACTATGTATTAATACACATTATTATCAATAGAAGTAATAACAGTTTATGAATCAGAAGTTTCAAGTATATCTAAAAGAAACAGGAATAGATAAAGAGCGGTTGAAATGGAGAATTGGAGGAGACCTTGTAATTTAACAAGATTAAACATGATTAGAAACGATGAAAGGTGAGCCGGAGTAGACGTAGATATCACGGGACCCATTGAGGAAAAGCAAATGAAATAGTTTGGCCGCCTAAATAAATTATTAGAACAAAGATGACCAAAAAATAAATGGGTACCCACAACAACAAGAAAAAGGGGTAGACCTAAATTGTCATGGAGCTCGTATCAATTTTAAGGATGCGACGTACACAATATTTCGTAGAGCTTATCGAAACAGCAGATGGACGCTGGACAGTAGGTAAGGTGCGGCCGTAAAGGGATGACCCACCCTCGCTCTCTCGCTCGCTACCCTTACCCCCTATTAAGTCTATATTACTGAATGGCTTTATTAGAAACTGCTATGAACAGCAAGGTCTCCAAATCGCAGATTGTAAGGACAGAAGGTGCAAAAATATACTTCTATTATTATTATTATTATCATCATCATTATTAGAGGCGGGTAGCCCAATGGGGGAGAGAGCTCACTTTGAAGAGGTTCGTGTTGTACTGTGGCTTCGGCTCAAGGTCGAGTCAGTTCAATCCCGTTAACGTACTGCTGCTGCAATACAATAGTCTAGCTGAGGTACGCGGGTCTCAGACACTAACAACCCAACATTTAGAAGTGAACACACACAACACCGGGTAGTTCGTCACTGCTTCGTGGAGATTGGTCTCGCGCTAGCGGTAGTGTGGTGTGTGCACTAGACAGTGCAATAGCCGATGAGCCTGTATGCTTTAGGGAAGACGATGACGTCTCTTTTTCTTCTACGCTTTCTTCTTCTTCTTCCTTCTGTAGTAGGTGTAAGACACCTGTTCCGGTTTCAATACCTTTATATGCGTTGTAAATTTAATTTGTCTTTTTTTTTCAAAAATTTCAATTGAATAAAAAATCAGACATCCTTTTCTGGGTCTTCCTACATTCTGATTACTCTGTGTCTTCTTCTTCTTCTAATTATTATTATTACTATTTATGTTTGATTATTTTATTATATTTCAAAGAACAAGATGGCAAAAGAATGGCACAAATACAAATCAAATAAACATTTAATTCTTAAAAGTGCTCCTTGAATGTACTATTTTTTGTTTAATTCAATACAAATCGTAAAATTGGAAAAACCAATTTCATTGTTAAAAAAAAAGACTAAAGATTAAATAAGAAGACGCGCGTGGTTACCGCTTTTTGTGACAACCAGCTATACAGTCCAACGATTATCGGCTGTCCGTTAGCAGTCACTAAAGCGATTCCAACTGTATTGTCAAAACTGTGCGAAAATACAAGGTCTGCTACGGTAAAAGAAAACGCGCAGCCCAACAATTAAAGGCATAATTACACTCCTCAGAAAGCTCGGAGTAATTTGGAAGTACGCGACAGCCTTACGGTATTTCTCGAAACAGCGATTGGAATGCGAACAGCCACGCTGGAACAGCACAAAAACTAAACCATTAAGTTACGCTGTAGGTAAGGCGCGGCCGTAAAGGGATGACCCGCCTACCCCCTGTAATAAAGCCTATTCTCATTTATTACTGAATGGCTTCATTAAAGTTAACCGGCCCTGTCCGCCCCGGGATCCTATCTCTGTGTAATAACACAGCAATACTCTCGGGACTACCAAAGTCCTTTCGCTGAACGTTTTAACAATTGTGCGGCTTTTAAATATATAGAATGTGTGCGTGTGTATGTGTGGGTGTGTGTATGTGTGTGTGTGTGTGTGTGTGTGTGTGTGTGTGTAAGCGCGTGTGCTTCGCGGTACTCAAACACCCATGTGGCAAACAAACAACTGTTTCTCAGAATATTGTAATGCTTCAAGAGAAGAGGAACACATTAATTACACACCCGTTAATAATATAATGTTTATATTGGCGCTGTCCTGCCAGAGTATTACTGTGGCTTATGGAATAGATACTGAAACTTATGTACAGCATCCTTGATCTTCACGAGGACAAGGAAAGTAGACAAAGTAATTGTACATAAATACAGTTTTTTTATGTAAAAATATGTTTGCAACTATTTAGATACGTAGGTTATTATGAACGTAAAATATCAAAATTAAACGTAGGCTATTATGAAAGTGTATAATTTTTATTGTTAGAAAATTCAAAGCTTAATGAAAAAATAACACCAATACTATTATTATTATTATTGTAATAATTATGAATATTATTAGCAATCCGGGGGTTCTAGTTATTCCTATCGCTCTCCTCGCTAGGGAGCATCAGGCAATACATGGAAGGAAAAGAGAAGTCAGCAAGAAAACTGCAAAACAGAAGGAGTGAAGCAAGTCTCATCCTAGAAATTAAGAATGGATGGAGAGAAAGCACGGGAAATATGGTACTACCTTACCTAGTGCCTGTGTGGGCATAGATATTTCCGGTCCTATTTCCACAGGACGGATAAGACGTCGACGGCCCAGTGTCTGTACTGTCCTGGTGGAAATAACGATCCACATCACACTTTTTCGTCTACGGTAGGTGGAAACATAGGTGGATAGGATTGGAGGGAGATTTTGATCACGTAACACCACGGACCATAGTCGATGGTCCCAGCTGAGGCTGGGAAAGCTCCTAGGACAGGTGTACTCCCATTTCATCGAGGGAATGCGATGAATGACGAAGGTCGAGTCGAATTAGATCGTAGCGCGATCTAGGAACATTAAATAAATAAGCACATCAGAAGGAAGTTGTAGCAGCAAAAGGAAGGCCTAGCCTGAAGTACTGTGATAAACGGTTCCGGGCTGGTGCTCAAGTAGTACGAGGAGGTGTTTTTAGTCTGTCCGTCCAGAAATGGGAGTCCGGTTCTATGGACTGTTTGGCCCGTGTGGGTAAACAGCATTTTCAACTCCTCCCATACACCAAAAATCATTGTTACTA
Source organism: Magicicada septendecula (assembly GCA_034769895.1). Taxonomy (NCBI): domain Eukaryota; kingdom Metazoa; phylum Arthropoda; class Insecta; order Hemiptera; family Cicadidae; genus Magicicada; species Magicicada septendecula. The sequence continues at coordinate 273,186,887 of CM068369.1, read as the reverse complement.
GTAAAAACTAATGTAATTGTTTGTGGCTACTGAATTTACTAAAATATTACATAAAAATGTTATATACACATTAACAATCACAAATCAGAACAAATAACTTATATGATAAGTGATTAAAATTTTTTAAATGTGAAAAACAAAACGTGACTATCAACTGAAGAAAATGTTATTTTTTTTAGAATAGTTAGGCCTACAATAATTTGTGCGATATAGATAACGCACAAAATGATGTCGACGGTTATCATTACAACGACGACGACGACGACGAGGACGACAGTATGATGATAATGATAATGATGATGATGTCAGTGATAAAATATTAATAATAAACACATGCACGCGAGGTCAATATTTATAAATTGCTCCAAGATAAACTAATAAATATTCACCAATTCGATCATCGTGTAGTGTTAGTCGTTACGGCTCAGGGTGTGTGTAAGAACGTGTTGTTATCGATGGCGCCAAATCTACATGCATCGAGTTTTAATATTTCAGAACTGTCTATCAAATTATCTAACGTTTACGAGTTAGTTACTTTTTTATATCTGGCAAGTGTACACAATACAGACATCGAACTCTTTGACTCTGTTTAAGCTCAACAACAACGAAAGCATAATGTTTTTTAATGTCTGCCACGTAACGATTTATTGTCACCTCAAATTTTCATTGAATTAGTTTGTTTATTTCTTAAACGCTGAGCAGGGCTCAAGGAATACGTTTCAATTAACCATATAACCCAAAGAGGAGTATCAAAGTGAGCACGATGATTCATTCTTCATCATCATCGTCTCAATTCCAAGGATTAGGCTTTGTCTGACTTGAACCGGTCTACCAGCATCTCTCTATCCCATATACAGGCAGTCTGGCATGAAATCATCTGGCAGTACGCACCATCTTCTACTGCAAATATTCTATTTATAATTCTCTTGTAACCTCTCCCTCTATTATTGTGATACTATATTTTCTGTTTGTGAATCTCATTCCAAGAGGACGTATTCTGGTGTACCTCTTAAAAATTTCATTTCAACATTTTTAATTTTATTTTCTTCCTTTTTATCGGTGGTTAACTTTTACTTGCATGCAGCAATGTCAAATATAAAACGTTGATAAAACTCCATTCGGGTAGCCTCTCCTGTTGTATTTTTTACGCTCTACATGTCGTTCCACAGATGCTTCTAATTTTTATAAGAATTTGTTTTTTTTAACTCTTCAACTATTTCTTTCTAAGTAAACACAGATAAAAAAATTTATTAGCTTTATTATATATTTCTATTACGTTTGTAATGTATAATATTAGGTTTCATATTTGTAATCCACATTACGTATTAAGTAAAGTACAATAATGTCGAACGATTTGAAAAACTGTACGACTTTAAGCAACTAGTTTCATAAGCAGAACGATCGGGCTGGCATGACTGTCTGCAACGCTTTGAATTTTGGTGTATACGCTACTCTCGTTTGCGAATACTAAGACGGCAGCCAAGGACAAAGGACAACACTGTGGAAGAAAAGTAAACAAAATGGGGGGGTACACGAAAGACATGTCCTCACGGGAGATGGCAGGTACGCCCTTCCTTTTCCTGGAGTGATAGTGCTCGTGACGATGTTCTCATGTACGTATAATGTTGACTGTAGACTAGCGGATAGCGGAGTATCGTCTACGATGATCTGTAGTGAGCTCTGCGTAGCGTGTGAGGTGAACCGTTTAAAAATAGAGAACAAACACAGCTGATTAGGAAGGGCGACGACACGCTCTGTACAAACGGAAGTACAATATTTCAGGAACTGTAACAACACCGGGAGACGGGACTGGAAACCCACAAGTATAGAGAACACGTGGCTTCTCGGTCGCACTATCATTCACACTACGAATGCGCTTATCAACGTTCGGCACGCGTCCAACTTTTCTATCAAAATAGTTCAATTTCGTTACATTTTAAGCAGTAAACACGGTCGCAACACAAATTCTAAACAAGTTTAGCGGCAATGTTACAAACGAATTACAGTTCTGTAACTGACAACGCAATTATATTCGTAATCACTTTTGTCAATGTCATAAAAATAATAATTATTATTAAAACAACCCCGAATATGTTGAATAAACTGAAACTCGTTCATTGCTATACGAGGTATAGACACTGAATTGTGAAGAGCGACACACAATATTTACTGGACCTTACGGAAATTGAATAATTTGTAAATGAACGCTGGGTATGAAACAAGCTTTTCACTGGGTATGTAAACGTTCTACATTCTTCCCACAGTACTGTAGAATCTGAATTGGCGAACATACTGACAGTTACTTTTAATCATTAGAAACACTGAAAATGGCCTCCAATGGTGGGGCCGAAACGTCCGTTGTAAACAGTAACAGACTACGGCCTAATAGCCCGGCAGAGAACAGTAATAGGCCACGGCCTAATAGCCCGGCAGAGAACAGTAATAGGCCACAGCCTAATAGCCCGGCAGAGAACAGCAATAGATCGCGGGAGAACAGTAATAGACCACGGCCTAATAGCCCGGCAGAGAACAGTAATAGACCGCGGGAGAACAGTAATAGGCCACGGGAGAACAGTAATAGACCGCGGGAGAACAGTAATAGACCGCGGGAAAACAGTAATAGACCACGGCCTAATAGCCCGGCAGAGAACAGTAATAGACCGCGGGAAAACAGTAATAGACCACGGCCTAATAGCCCGGCAGAGAACAGTAATAGACCGCGGGAGAACAGTAATAGGCCACGGCCTAATAGCCCGGCAGAGAACAGTAATAGGCCACGGCCTAATAGCCCGGCAGAGAACAGTAATAGGCCACAGCCTAATAGCCCGGCAGAGAACAGTAATAGACCGCGGGAGAACAGTAATAGACCACGGCCTAATAGCCCGGCAGAGAACAGTAATAGGCCACGGGAGAACAGTAATAGACCGCGGGAGAACAGTAATAGACCGCGGGAAAACAGTAATAGACCACGGCCTAATAGCCCGGCAGAGAACAGTAATAGACCGCGGGAAAACATCAATAGACCGCGGGAGAACAGTAATAGACCACGGCCTAATAGCCCGGCAGAGAACTGTAATAGACCGCGGGAGAACAGTAATAGACCGCGGGAAAACATCAATAGACCGCGGGAGAACAGTAATAGACCACGGCCTAATAGCCCGGCAGAGAACAGTAATAGACCGCGGGAGAACAGTAATAGGCCACGGCCTAATAGCCCGGCAGAGAACATTAATAGGCCACGGCCTAATAGCCCGGCAGATAACAGTAATAGGCCACAGCCTAATAGCCCGGCAGAGAACAGTAATAGACCGCGGGAGAACAGTAATAGACCACGGCCTAATAGCCCGGCAGAGAACAGTAATAGACCGCGGGAGAACAGTAATAGGCCACGGCCTAATAGCCCGGCAGGGAACAGTAATGGGACACGGCCTAATAGCCCGGTAGAGAACAGTAATAGACCGCGGGAGAACAGTAATAGGCCGCGGGAAAACAGTAATAGACCGCGGGAGAACAGTAATAGGGGCCACGGCCTAATAGCCCGGCAGAAAACTGTAATAGGCCACGGCCTCATAGCCCGGCAGAGAACAATATTAACAGAGTTGATGTCGACTATGAAAGCCTTAGAAATTCATACAGTGTTGTGTTCAGTTAATACTCTCAAGTTAAATCACTTTGTACTTGATTTACTGGTTACGATTTCGCGGCACAAGTACAGAGAAATTCATACAATGTTGTGTTCAGTTAATACTCATTCAAGTTTAATTCACTTCGTACGTGATGTACTGTTTACGATTTCGCGGCACAAGTACAGCTATTAAATTCAAAATGCTAAATTGTTAATTCAATTTAAAAAAAATCATTAATGTAGGCGAGACTTACCAAATGTTTTCATACATCACCAATGGACCAGAAGAATTAGTTGCCACTTCCTATCCTAAACATTTTTTAAGGACGAAGTGCAACAATGGCATTTTCAAAACGAATCGAATGACGATATTTTTATCAAAATCCGTGCAACGTTTCTGACATTACAGGGATAGAAATAAACATAACAACGTATACATAGCAATCACATAACCTTCTCCTTGCGTAGTCGTGTGATCACTGACGAGGTCAAGATAAAACCCAGTGATTACGCCTGGATATCAAAAGATTTTAACTTTTATTTACATATGTTATCTGACGTCGATCAGTTTGATTTTGTTTTAAATAGCCTAGGTAGGCTACTTGTGTCTACGAGGAGTATTAACTAATCTTTGTTTTCTCAAAGTTGTTGAAGTAGTTTTGTAGTTACTGCAAAACATCAAATTAACTCTTTCCCTTGGATACTGAGGTAAAACAGTATTACTTTAACAGAAGATCGCATAATTCACAAACAGTACTATTTTTCTTTTGAGGTCATAGTTAATGTATCGATTGTTTGGCCTACACGTAATTATGTTCGGAAAGTATTCGTTTTTTGTACACTTTCCGTTTTACAGTCTAGCTAATTGGAAGCCATTAATTTTAAATTTATAATCATAGCTCCCGATATCATGTTTTCATGACCGTTTAATTATTTATTATAAGTATAAAACGTAAAGCACGTTCAACACGCGACGCGAAAAAAAATTAATTGTTGTAACATGTTACACTGTGGAACGAAATTTGAGGACACGATACAGCACCCCATGTTAAGAAACTATTCTGTCACACGCACTTCACGCAGATCGAGATAACGGTGTCGAACGAAATTTCATATAATATATCGTATGTACATTGTGTTATCTTAATTGTTTTTCAGAACAACCGTGTTATCGATGGCTTTAATAGAAAACGGTCGCTATAAACGGAGCCATTGTTAGATTAATACAGTTGAGTACATTTTTACAGCCCACAGTTTATTTCTGATCTGCTACTTTCTTCAGTTCGCTACAAAAAACAAGAACCTTTTTAACAAAGCTATTATGAGTGTTTGCGTTGGCACAAGATAAACAGAAAATAAATGGACAACGCGACTAATCGAATAGAAGCAAGGCAAGACGCGTGTAGAAACAGCGGTAACAATACAGTCCCACGATATAAAAAGAACTAAAAAACCAGTTAAGACCTCACAACCGCAGCAAAGAACAGAATTACCGTATGCTGATGTCCAGCACTGGGCAATTTAAGGAAATGATTATTATTATAAAATGATTCTGGTAGAATATTTATATAGGGCGAAACTATATACACCTAAAAAGTCCCTATACGGGCGAAACTGTCCATAGGCCTAATTGGAACAGGCTGATAACTAGTGTTTCAATAACTAGCGTTTCGTTTTCTGTATTACCAGATAAACTTCTTTAGTAGAGGCAATGTTGTAGATGTGATGGTTTTGTTACTGAAGCCACATAACTTGTCTTAAACTGCACTCTATTTTAGTATTTATTTGTATTTTATTTAACTATTTTATTGCCTTACCAACTACACTATCTGTTCTTCGATTAGAAGTAAATAAATTGAAGTTGATACGATACTAACTTATTTTTAAAAATTACTTTTATTTTGTTTGAAAAATATTATTAGAAATAAAAAATAAATCGTCTAAATGTTTTATGTTTTCTTGCCTATGCTGGAACAGAGGCTGACAGATAGTAATAACAGTCATCTATATTAAATTTTATTAAAACCTCTCAAAATAACCACAATACTTATAAAAATATTTCTAAAAATGTCGACGAAAATGTTATTGTTAAACAGTCCTACAGATAAAGTTGCATATAAATTTTAACTAAAGAAATGATTTTGTCAAATGCAAACGTCAGGTATAGATAGAAGTTCAGCTCTAAAACCGTAGGCATAAGCATAAAATGTGCCTCAATAACCGCCCACATTATGCCACCCAAGAGACACAGCAAGTAAATCGCCATCACGCTAACATCAGAATCCCATTTTTCGTTTTAACGTTATTTATTTCGTTATATCCGTTTGGAAAGATATAGAAGCCTACATCAAGTTAAGATTGTTAAGATTTTTTTATTTATTTATTTGGTACGATCAAAACTGACTCATGTTTACATCATGGAACTTAAACAAAATAAGTTGTATTGTCTGTGTTAATACAAAATAAAATTTGTAAAACACTTGAATATTTACACATTAGAAGAACATTAATGTACAGCGAACAGGCATTCGTTCGGCTGGAAGGACCTTCAGAAAAGACTTTTGTACACATCCTTGCGTCCTTCCGACAGGAAGTAACTCCCTTAGGCAAATTTATAAACTGTCCTTCCGGCAGGATGCACCATCCTTAATAGTACTTGACGTGTTGGAGAGCAATATTTCACTGTTTGAAAGACCGTGTTTTGTTTTAATTATTTTCAAACAATTTATTATACAAAAATAAAACCTTAGTTGTATCATAATTACTGCCATTATGATAATTATTGTCCTAATAATATAATACTAACTGTATGCATTGTCAGTGATAGGAGCGTCAAAGTAAGTAGCGAAACAAAGACGCGATTACACTTTCTCATAATGGTCGCAATTACTGAACGGACAGTCATATCAACTTCAAAATTATATGCGCTAATACAGCACTTCTCGTTCTTTCCAATATAAATATTTATGATCCTTCTATCACGACGTAAAAGTCTCTTATAGCCCGCCAAGTATCGTTCTCAAATGAAGCCGTTACGTCCTACCGGCAGTGCCTTGTATTCTCGGTTATTAAATAGCAAGATGAGAAAGGAGAGTATGATGAAATTGTATAAAACCCTGTTCGTTCTGCTTAGCTGTATGGAAATGAAATATCGGTTCTCACGTCACTCTATATAAGTGAGAGAAGAGGTAACATAGATACGTTTCCCCAGGTTCGGTGCAGGACTATCGAGGAGAGACGGAAACTGAAATGAAGTTATCAGGTTATAACTGGGGACGCACAACTTGAATAGGAGAATCGTCCAGTTCAGGAGGGAGGAGGGAAACGTCATGTACATATAATGAACGTTGACCACTTTCCTAAGACAGTACCTCGAGATAAATCAGTACCCATTGGGAAAACGGAACGTCCACAGAAACGACGGAGTCCGATGTTAGGCATAAATTATATTCTCGAAGTAATTCCATCGAATCGATATTGTATCTAATACCATAGGAAACTTTCTGGGCATAGCCACACCAAGTATTTCTGTATTAGATACTAAGAACGTAATACCGATTTCCGTGTGAGTGTGATCACAATCCTTAGGAGTAACGGGCAGGCCTCTTGGGCGTTCGCGTGTCCGAACTCATGAAGAACGTCCATTTAGTTAAGACGAATACCTCGAGATTTGCGGAACATGCTTGAGACAAACAGCATAGAATATAGTGGGATGCCGTGTCCATAGCAAAGAGTCTAAAGTTGGACAACGTAAATTCAAGGAGGCGTCTTTCATCATGGTTAACGAGAGCTGTTTGAGCCACGCAAGCAAGGACGTTCCTCAAATTTGATTTTAATATTTTGAGGAATGCGCTGAAAGGCCATGACGGTGGGGATAAGTGTTAGTAGGTCGGAAATTTCTGTGTGGGTTTGGAGTTTTCGTTATATGTCGGAGTGAGAAGTTTGGGGGGCGGGGTGTAGTCTTTAGTAGGTAGCCTATTCGGGGGTATAAATAGGAAAGAAGATAGCTCTCAGCCGTTGTTTGGTCTTTCAACCACCACTCAGAGGTAAGAAAGGTTTGTTATGATAAGATTTTAATAGTAATTATGTATATTTTGCCAATCTTTGTTTTATAATATTTTTTTGTAAGTTGTTTTATATTTTTTAGCTTTTGAGGACAATCTAAGATTCCAAGGATCGAAACGTTTTACGATGGGACAGTCCGAGTAGAGGATTTGTCCGTATATTCTTTAGGTTTGCAAGAGGTCTACCACTCGAATTAAGCCAAGGTTGTGAAGAGATAACGACGAGTAGGCGTACGTTCTTGGGTACTGAAAACAACGGCTTAAGGAATGAACACTTGAACCTGCGCCGGTCAAAGCCGCCGTCGAACAGGATCGCATAACATTAACGCCCAAAATAAGCGTTAACGGTTTATGACTTCATTACTTATGCCACGTATGACGCACGCCGCAGCGTCTTTATGGCCAATAAAGGAACAGCGTACGTCCGAAATTTCAAACAGAACCGAGTGTGACAGAAATAACAATGTCTGAGAGAGCAGTAGTTGTGAGGCCGATAAATTTCACCGGAACGCACGTGACCGGCCAGTATATGTGTCGGTTACCAGTGTCACGTTGCGGTAGGTAGGACGAGTCTGTCTGTATTTCGTCGTGGACTCTCCCTCCTGCAGCATGTCCGAACTCGATGTCACGACGCAGGCTGTTTATTCCAGTGCCGAGTGACTGACGATGCGCAGTATATCACGGAACATGTACGAACATCGTGTTTAAATGACAGGGTGTTGCCTAATATGTTGTACTGGATCTGAAAGCTCTGCCGCTGTCGACACCATGTGCAGTGGGTTCGGACATGTTCGGAGATGTACAGTATTTACATAAAACTGGAATTAATTTTGTGTGAGCGCATACAACATGCGGTTTGTACACTCTCTCTCTCTCTCTCACACACACACACACACACACACACACACACACACACACACACACACACACACACACACACACACACACACACACAAACGCGCGCGTGAATTTATAAATATAGACAACAGTGTGTCCTCGCGAGACGAGTTTTGTCCTTTTAGTTGTGTAATTGTTTTATTTATGAAGTTATCCATCCGTTATTGCAAGACAACAACAAAGGGTACAAAAGTTAATCACAAAAATATAGTTACTTTTTATTGCAAAAAAAATGTGGTGGCTAATTACATAAAACCTAAAACTCTAACACCCAATCATCTTTATTTCCATTCAGATTCGTCTGTTTTGAATAACATCTAATCTTCGTAAAACGAGTAGCACTGTTTCACTACGGAAAACCTGTTAAACGCTTAGGCCTACTACTAACTGATCAGCTTTGATCGGGGCGCTAAGTTCGCTGGATTCGATTTTTTATAATTTTTTCTCATCGGATTATTTAACATAACACGTATACGCATGCCATTAATAACGCAATACAGTTCTTGTTGAGGATGATAAGGGAAGAAATTCTTCAGGAATACATATGCATGATTTATCAAGCCATCCTGTCAGTCTGTGGCTGTGGATGGATTCCAGTTCGAGTAACCACGCTTAATCAATTTTTAATAAAAAAAAGGTCAGAATAGTTTTTTAAATAATACCAATTATTTTTCTGGTAATAAATTACCAACAGAGAAGTCATTTTGTTTTGAATGAGACGTTTTGTTTTTACGCAAAAAACATTTCCGTGGAAAACGTTTTAAACGTTTAGTAGACCGTGCACAAAATATCAAACAAATCTGTTAGAAAATAAAATGCCCACACACAAACAAAACTGCAGCACTACATATCTTCGTGGAGCACATTGGAGTAAATACATTAATTGTCTCAAATTCTGTCCAAATTTTGCCTTGGGTCAATGTAGTGAACGTAACATCTACACGACGATGTCGATATGATGTGAATATTATTTTTATAATTTTTTGTTACAAACTAAAAATATGTACTAACTGTTGAATTGTATTAAACACGCAACTAATTATAAGATTTTTGATCAGGAAATTACCTTTACTAAAATCAACATATGACTCCAAAACGTGCCCAAGTTTCCATCTCAAGTTTTAAAATCGTCTGACGATATGGTCGTGTGTGGTGTCATCTTTACTTTAAAATCAAACGTCATATTACGCTTGAGTACAATCCTGGATACACAACATCTCGAGTTACAGACATCCCTACACTCATAAATAGTCCTTTCGATTAAATTTTGAAATCAATAATAAAGCGCGCGCGTGCGTACAAACACACACACATTAATATACATAAACAGTTATATTCTTTTACACAGTAGGCCTATATAGGCCTATGCATTGTTGTAGTATAGGCCTAAAGGTTTTTAGTTTTGATTATAACGTTTTCTTTAATGTGGGCACTTTTATTTCTTTAATCGATTTTATAAGGCAGTTTTATAAAACTTGTAGAGAGCACTAGAAATATACAAGTCTTTTAGTTGTTAAGTGTTTACGCCCGCGTTTGGGATGCCATACACAACTATCTCAGGTCTTTGTTTTTATTTTATTTTATGTGTTTTAATTTATGATGTTGCTTCGGTTTGTAATATTAAGGATTAGTTATATCTCATCCCATGTAACATTTAAATAAGTACAGCATACACCAGATATTGTGATACTAAAGTTATTTATTCATAGTTCTTGGTATTCAAAACATAACGTTATCTTGGAAACAGTACATGTTAATATCAATTTGATTAGTTACTTCCATAATCATTCATTTACTCTGAGCATATTCTCAAGGTCTTTAATCTAAATACTAAAATTAATAATCATAATTCTATGCTCTATGCAAAATTCATCTTGACAAAATGGATTCATAGTGTTATACAGATAATTGTGTTTATCTTTTCATCTTGACAAAATGGATTCATAGTGTTATACAGATAATTGTGTTTATCTTTAAAGAATCGGTCATTCCAATTTAACGTGACCAAGTTTAATTATGATTTTAAATATTACTATCAGTGAATTCTTTTAGAGTGACAGACAGTGATTTTTCCTAAACACTAAGTATACATAAATTCGTTACTCTTGGTACGTATCCACAACTGCGTCGTAAAACTGTGATGATCTCCGCTCACTCCCTCTCTCTCTCGTCCACCAGGATTCCCGATGCGCTGATTGACGCACTCATCACTTTCTGAATGAACACTCTTTTCACAACACTTCGTATTCCGCACTTCGGCATTCCTGATTATTTTGCAAATTCTCGATATTGCACTTAGGTTTGCATCGGTTATTAATAATATCTCTTTAACGCCGAATTAATTTTATTTAAATCTCATCGCGTACAACTGGTATTTTAATACTTCAGTAATCACTACCGAATTCTAGTCATTTGTTCGTCGGCTTAGTTCCTTCGCGGACTTAATTTATTGTCACTACAACTGACATCGTTTAACAAATGTAAACAGTTACAATAGTTTCTACACGATCATTATATTTAGTTCGTATTTCCGACTTGTTCTTCCTCTCTCGACTTTAACACTATGTCTTTAATTTAACACTCCGACAAGTCCCACACTACCTTACAACTCTCGATTAACATTCCGTTCAGACTTCAGTTAAAATTCATGAATATTAAAACTCTGTTTCTAATGTATTGAAGTTCTGACTCAAGAAAAATAAGAAAGTCTGAGAATAGGACTCATACTGACTAAGACTATTGCCAAAAAACTGACTGAAAAGTGAACTGAAACTCCGCAGTAAAAACTGATATATTGCGTTTAACTGGGACGCGTAAAACTGAGACTGATACTCATACGCGTCAAAACTGAGAAAAAACTGATTTAGAACTGATCCAAAACTGATCTGCGTTCGCAGTCAACACTTATTTTTATATTCCATTACTCCCACATTTCTGCTCAAGATGCTAGCCTTCCCACCTTCTTCGTTTCTATTGGTTTTCACCCATTTTTCTATGAAAACTCCTCCTTAAACTTCTGGCTTGTCCTCTGTGACCATTCTTATTCGTTCTCCTTCCTCGTCTCCTTGGTAACCTATTCTGGAGAAACGCCTTGACCAAATCCTAGTTTCTCATAGGCCTCTCTAATTCCCTAATCTTACTTCTTCCATTTAGCTCCACCCATACCCTGTGACAGAAGGGCCAAATTTCACGCCTGTCCGTCAACTTGATTGTTTTCCATAATTCCTTTCATACTTATCCCCTTAACTGTCGCCTTGTCGCACAGCATGCCTTCTGGTTCAACATGTGCATCTTCCTTAAGTGTGTCCGATTTGGGTATTGTCTTGTGACACCCTCTTTCCGTTCACACGCTGGTGAAATCGTTTTCCTAGTAACTCATTCAACGGATACATCTGTGCTGCAGTTTTTATGCTATACTAGAACACTCCCTGGTAAACATGACTCCCGCTGTTTCGTTCAATTGCGTACAGAGTATGGCCTTTGTGCTTTCCACACATGTACGATTCCTTTCGCCCATTGTGAACCATGTCTAGCTGTGTTCTGGAGCCAAGTCACACACGTGGCCTGTTGTTCGTCGCATTGTCTCTTTTGTCTCTACAGATATCCTTTCTTAATAATATCCCTTTGATACATATTCTCTTGTTCTTCTGTTAGTGCAGCTCGCCCCACGCAATGTCCCTTAAGCAGACAGCTGCTATTTCTGATATATTGTCTTTTCTGACACAATACCTTCTTGTCGTTAATGGGTTTCACACGTTACTTTTCTAACTATCGCTGGTACAGCTCCGTCGTATATCATTGCTAGGTTGACAGCTGACCCTTGCTACTGTGTTTCCTTTCATCGAAAATTTCTTTAAACATTTGCGTTACAAATACTTGCTTTTGTAGGCCCCGCCCCCCAAAACAAACATGTATAATCGCCAACATTACCACTCGATGGCTACTGGTAAAACGAATGCCTTCCTAGTGATTATCTGTTGCTAATAGGCCTATATCTGAAACACGCAGACAAATACAACCGCACGCTCGCATACAAATAATAACAACGAACGCAAAAGCAAACACATTTTGGTGTTATTTCATACTCTGAAACTGAATCGAATTGTCAGGGTCTCGTAACACCAATTACAACAACCGTCTCGTTATAACAATAATTTTTAATATGATATTCAAAGCCTACTGTGTTACTCTCACTGGATGACAATGACCTCTGTTATCTTCTTCTCTCTGTCCTTTCCTTTGCTGTATCGAATGTAGGAAGCAATCGATTCATAAATTTTCTATCACAAAAAACAAACAGTTTACGTACAAAACAGTAAGTCTACGAAATGATTCCGTTCGGTGTAACAGGAATTTCCGAGTCGCTGGAAGTTTTTTTCAATTATTTTTGTCTGGCTTAAGCTCTTTATTTTTGGACGGCGCTTTTCATCGGCGGTAACAAGATTTTATTTTTATTTGTAGAAGTGCAGCAGCGAGCAGCGGCAGCAGAAGGGACGACCCACTCGGTCTCGATATTTACTACTTTCGAAAGCCACCGTGTTAAATTTATACAGCGGGGTTTACCGCGTACCGGGGGATTGCGGCCGATACCGTCGTACTGCGGTAAGGTAAGCGGTCCGCGGCCGGCTTTACGACAGTTTTGTGCATATCAGATACTATCAATGTGGCCGTATACTTCCCACTGATTTCGACTACGGCTTCGTTCCGACATAAACTCAAACTTTATATTTTCGTCCCAGTACGAAGAAGTTACATTTTTATTTACAACCGTACATTTTGTAGCATAAAATTATCCGATAAGTTCCACTACACGGAATATCACGGTCGCATTTGTTAAGTTTAAAACGACATGTAAAATTTAGGTTAGTTCCCCAGGCGTCTAGGATTCAGATCGATAAAGAAGATAACGGTATGTTAAAACGAACGAATGGTGGAATTATTATCAACATAGAACGCAAAGAAATTACGGTTTTACGTAATTGTATTCATACTGTGATTTGTGGTCAAAGCTTAAAAAAAAAATGAATACAAATTTAACGCAACTGTAAATTGTTACAGACACAAAGTGGGTTTTAAATTAAACATGATATTACTAACACAATAATAATCATAATAATAATAACAATAGTAATAGTAAAAATTTATAATTATTATTATATTAACATAAATAATTATTAATAATTATTTATTTTAATATTACTATCAATAATAATAATTATATAATATAAAATAATAATTATTATCAACACTAATACTAATTATTATTATTTTTAACGATGCAAGGTTTGGTGAGGATCGGTAAATAAGTCAGTAGAAACACAATTTTTACATTTGTGATGAAGTTTCGACAACACTTACTGTCATCATCAGGACAATTGTTGTTGAGTCGTTAGGACACCAAACCCACAAAAACCTTACATCGGCAAAAATTTATTCATTACGGTCACTACTAATTTTAATAATAATGATAGTAGTGGTTGTGGTTGTGGCTGTGGTGGTGGGGGTGGCGGTGGTTTTAGCAGTAGCAGTAGCAGTAGTAGTACTAGTAGTAGTAGTAGTAGTATGGAATAATTTTATTACTATCACTCTTTAAATTAATTCCGAAATATACGTCTGCGACCATTTGTTTTTCAGCACAAATAATTTTATTCAGTACAAAACTCCTAAAAACAATTCCATGGATTTTTACTTTTACGTACAAAATGGATGACGAATATGTCTTGTTAATAATAAAAATATTCTTATCTAATATTTTAATTTATTTTATATTTAATATATAAGTTAAATATGATGACGAGAAATTCAGTTAGATTTCGTCAAATCAGTGTACTAAGTTTAACATATTAGTAAGTATGAATAAAATGTAGGAACCTATAAAAAAAAGGCTACGCTTAAAAAAATTAACTTGAGAATCAAAGAACTAGTTCCATGTACCACAGGAGAAAACAAGCAAACACAACTGCTTAGTAGCACCTCCAGGTCATGAGAAATTTTATTAAACCGTTGAAAGAAATATGTTAAATATTATACCAGACTACACTTCTCCTTACTTATTGAATTCATGAGCACTACACTACGATTTTAATCAATATTATTAAAGTTTGTTATAATTACTTTGCTTATTTATTGGCAACATCTTCATAAATACGTTTGAACTAGATATTCTTAATTTATTGTATTCCACGTCAGTTAACGGAATTTAAAATATAAATGGGATACACTTCGGACTGGGGAATTTTTTTAAGTGCCTAAGTAACTATCGTTATACTTCCCGAAACGTGTCTCTGAATGGTAATACCAAATGAAATTAGGACATTCGAAGCGGAAAGCCCGCCCAAAGCGAAACTTATTTGTAACTACTCCATTAATAACGAAGGATCAACTGGCCGAAAATAGAATTCACTTCTCATTGTCTGGTAACGGAGGTACACACGTTCCCTAAGGTCGAAGTTCAAGGCTACAAGGGAGGAGTTTACGTTATTCTAATAAATGCACCGTTCGTTAGCCAGGCCTGAACAGTTAAAAGCAAACTCCCGCGTAAAATTCTATATTTAAATACAAAGTTTCTCTCACTAAACGTGTTACACAGAGATATGACTGCAACCTACTGTACATAAACAATTATTTGCTTTGCTATATAGATTATTTATACTGTTGTAAGTGTTACATTATAAAATATGATGTAAAAACATGTGCTTCCCAAAGTCACAAACATTACCATCATAAAAAGTATATCACAAACATTTAATCTGAACTGATTTAACGTAAAATGTTAATATATTTAATTTGTTATTTTTTGAATATATTTAATTAAAACATATTTACTTCATACTTACGTACACGTACAATAAAAATAAGAGGATAATAACAACGATAAAAAGTAATTACATAATTGGACTCTACTATCAAATGTTAGACATAACAGGCGTCAGATACATTCGACATATGTTCCACATTCGTTTTACACAAAATGAAGGCAATGTGGCCAGCACTACGCATTTTATTATTATTATATTATTACCTGATACGTTAACCTAGATACTTATTTTCACACGCTGAGGCAACTTAGGAGAGGGGATGAAAACTCACTTTGATTTCATGGTGCTGCTGGCCTTCAAGAATCCACAACCACTAAAGAAGTAGTCGAGCATAAAATTCCTGGTCGACTAAGCCTCAGGACGTAAGGGCAAATTTGAAAAGATGAAATAGAACGAAAGAAGAAACCAAAACCCTATCTAGTATAGACCAAATCAAAAAGGCGATTGACAGCATGACTTTTTAGAAGTCACTGGATAGGTCATGTATAAAATGAAGACAAGACCCCCTAACAGTGACTTATGAAAATAAGATGTTTTTGTATTTAAAATAATACATTGTATATTTTGGCATAATACATTCAGTACGAATTTGGTATTTTAAATCTTCATTGTGGCTGTAGTGTAAAAGCGGACTGAAAGTGTCACCTCGATTGCCTGAGATAATGAGCTATTCCATTTGCGGTCAACGAATTACATATAAAAGTCTTCTATTTGTATCCCTGTAATAGTTAACTGTCTGATAAATCAGAATTATAGTGTCGCCACCTTTTTGTTGTTCTGCCTCAACGTCCGGACAGCGATTTATCTCTAGCGATGCGCGTCAAAGTGGGTTATGCTTATCCTTCCAATGGCACGTTCGTCATCCATTCTTCGAATGCCACATTGATTTCTTATGTGTTCACTTCTCGTCCTGTTCCGCTTGGTTTTTCCACTATTTCACGCAAAGACCTTATTTCCTTCATTCCAGTGTTTTCTAGGCGCATTCGACTACGTGATTATTCTCGACGCATGAACCAGAAAGCGGTAAAATCTTCTCGAACCTCGGCAGTGTATAAATACATGCGGCCACCGGCCGGCAAAATCAGTGTCGATTTGTGATTTAGCGTACGTTATCGAAGCTGTTAGTGTGACTTGCTGCTAGTTTTAAAGTGATTTTTATGAATTATTGTGTGCGGAATTATTTTCAGTATTCAGTGAGGCACTATTAAAGAGGTACTATTATTTTTCATACATTAATGTGTGCTGGACAATTTTAGCTTGAAGAATTTTTGTATACGAGTGTCTCTGTTTACTGTAATTAAAGTTGTAATTAGCGATTTCATCTGGTCTCAATTATTCTGTTTCCACTGTTCAAACACGTGATCGTTATAACAATATACACTATGTTTTCCCCTTATCCCAGTTTCCAATGTTGTTCACTTTGTATCTGTCTCTCCTTTGTGGATCTCTGGTGTTTCCGTCGACATAATAACCTACCTTAACAGTTTCATTTCTAGTATTTCTGTTGTCACTTTTGTTTTAGTTGTCGCACTTCTAGTGTCTGCACGGTGCAACACTGTTTGGTCTTATTACTGACTTACATATTCTAACTTAGATATCCTGTCTTAGGCGTTTGTTGTGCAAATGGAGCGGATCAAGCATCTAGTTATTACAGTCCCTTGGTCTTTAACTCTTAACTGGTCGTCACGTCACTTGTCAATAACTTCGAGGTATTTTATATATCGTAGCCTTGTTCTACGATCTTAACGTTTAACATTAATTTGCTCCGTAGGAGTATGACGATATATTTCAAGGAGAATTTTAATTCAAGGTTTGAGTATTTATTCAAAAAACCGTCCAAATAATACTAGTAACAATAAAGATAATTTTATTTTTTGGCCCAGGCTCCCTTACAGCATGGCGATCCACCCACTGGGGGACAGAAGAGACACCCATTAGAGAAAGAATCTCAGTAGGAAACAAGTGAGATAGGACAGTTGATTTCTAACGCTGGTATATCACATTTGTTGGAAATATTATCTATGATAAATATTAGAGTCAATTATTGAACAGACTGTGACCAGAAAATTGGAACGTCAAGTCTGATTTATATAATTTGTCTACTTCGCAAAAGGAATGCAGCAAGTCAAGTAAGATCGTAGATGATCAATCAGACTACTGAGTCTATGTGTCTGTATATGCATACGTGTTGCATAACTAGGGACTTTTAAACCAATACTCAAGGACAATTCCCTACTTATGGGTTACCTATTTATAATTATTTACTATTATTATTATTATTATTATTATTATAACTAAGATGATAACAGGACAACAAAATTAATATTATTAAACACAAAAATAACACAACAATAATTACAGAATTATTATCCCGAAGTTCATAACCATTCTATCCCGATAACTTAAAGAATTTTCCAGTTAATACGACTTTACCGTATGTGTACGGTAAACTTTACGTTACGTCGGATGTGTACGGTAACGCTTAGCAGTTCAACATCACAGCAGTGTCTGCGGCCGCAGAAAACGTAACGAAATACACAGAGGTGTTGTAAAAAGGCAAACCAACAACAGCGAACCAAGCGCCAAAGTCAATTGTGAAAAGTTGCGACCGTAATTCTATAACTTTAATGATTACTCTCGCTGCCACGAGCCGTCCGTTGTTGTTTTATATTCAATATAACTCTCGGAAGGCAGACATTCTATTTTGTACACACGCCCACTAGCGCGACGGAGCGCGTCCTCGTCACGCCAAGAAGATATTGCTTTATATTTCATATCAAAAAAGTTAGAACAAACGTTGTTACCACGGTGCGCGGTGGGTCAAGTAAAACTTTCCACCAGCAGTAACGAGGTCGGATTCGTATGCAAAACAATACGACCCGTCGTCACCTCTATAATCTTATGCGACACAAAATAAGAATTGTACACTTGATGTACTAGTTTTACAACGTGTTTGGAGAATTTGCAATCGTAGAATTACGTGTTCATAGTTTTTAGTAATAACATATTTTCCGGTCAACAGCCACGTTTTATTGATTTATTTTTAACACCAATTACCACTGGTGAAGAAAGACAAGAAAGACGAACTGTCTGTGGCGAGAAACGACTATCTACTAATGGCATGATGAAGAAGGTAAGAAGAAGGTGAAGATTGGTGGCTTAAATTAAGATTGGACGAGGGTACTAAGATATTAAGAGTTTCAGAATCGGTACAGAACCGAGAAATAAAGAGGGCTAGCATGTGAGAGCCTGTCAAGGAAGAAGAAACGCGATAGACATATTAACAGTACAGTACATGGCATCTATTGAAGATACTATACCACAGAATGGGCAAAACGTGTGGTGTTAAAAACATTAATGCCAACAAAACACGTTTGTCAACAGTAAAAAGTTTATTATATTTTCGAGAATAATTACAATAAATTATATGGCATAAAACATTAACTATATGGTAATGATCATATAACATAATAATAATATAACATATAATAATATACTAATAATATTAATAACACTACTATTATTTTAATAATAATCATAATAATAATAATATTAATAGTTCTTTTAGAAGGGTAGGTGGGAAAACTTACTTATCAAATGTTCGGAAGGGTGTGCAGTTCCGGAGTCTGTGGGGTTGGGTACTATATATTCCTGACCCACTAATAATAATAATAATAATAATAATAATAAATTATATTAAATATTATAATTTTAATTATTATTATGACCACCACAATCATAATAAAAAACGACTACTTTCCGTACGTTTTAGAAACATGATAGTTATGTCCGATTGGATTTGTGGGATAGGGCTCGGTCCGTCCAAGAGTAAAACCTAGTGGTAAGACTTGGAGTTATAAAAGGATATATAACGTTAAAATTGAATGCTACTCAATTTTACTCAGATTTTATATAGAATAATGATTAATAATTGTTTATTAGACTAAGACACGCAAGTAACGTTGAGTTGAAGTACTGTTAGCAGCAAGCCTAGCGGTGTTCTTCAAAAGAACACACCCTTGTCGAGGCGACTGTCTGACGGGGAGAACACCATACAACAAGTCACGTACAGGGTGAAGAATCATAAAATGTATTGTACTAAAAAAGCAATAAAAGTTAAGTGAAAACGAGAGAAAGCTGAGTGTTCAGACAATACAGTCCGTTAGAATTAGAGTGAGAGGTTAGAGCGAGCAAGCATAAGATAGCGCCTCTCCCCACTTGTTTGTATAAGTTTGGCACGCGCTGTTTTTTGGCGAATGAAAGAAGGCGTCATTTTTTTAGCCGGTGAAATTAGCTAGTTGGGTTGGAGGAAATCAAATATCGCGGTACTTGAAACCAATGGGAACGCGATTTGTAAATATTGAGTGTGGGTAAGAATTGTGTGTGTATAAAAAACGAGTTCGAAAATTTGTCGGGAGTCTACGGAGAACATTACAGCTATCAGACTCATCACCGCGTATTAAGTCGACGAAATTTTTTTTTTATAACTAAACTTGCGATAGTTAGTATGAGTACAATATTCGTGTCGTGCATTAATAGTATTAAAACCGTTATTGCAGTGGAAGAAATATACTAAAATCAAAGTAATCATTGTGATAAATATACTGTAACTTGGCGATAAACTATCGAACTCCACATCAAAGATAATCTAACACGTAAATCGGGAAGTTACGAAGCGTTGAAGTGCATTCGGTATGAATTACTGATATTGTGAGCACTCAGCTTAATAACATATTTATTAAGGTGTCAGAATAAATAGTAGTTACACACTAATTACATGCTAAATCAGTAAGTAGATGTGAGCTGTGTAGTGAAGGTGAAACCTAAGTAAATAAAGTGTTAGTGTCAATGAGTGTCGACAACAGGATCGTCCGAATCGCCGACGAACGCAAAGCTCCAGGATCGCAGACTCCAAGGGAAGGAATCACCAACACAAACGGAATTCAACAAACAAGTAAAAAAATTTGAACATTAAAACTCATAATAATTCATGTATCTTTTGTTAAATCTATTACTATTGGCAATTCAATCTGTTTAAGAACCTACTTTCAAATGAGATTGATAAGAAGCTAAAAATTCAATATTGTAAATCATTTTAAGATTGTATGTAAACTTGTAATGTGTTAATGAAGAGGTTATTAAAGTTAGGATTCATTCCATTCAAATTGTGTTAATAATCATTTTGATACCCTGAGATAATTTTAAGAGTCGCCATCAAAGCAAGAGTTGAGAGCTTAGTATTAGTGAGTTACACCTATCTTTTTCTAGCTCTAAGCTGCGAGGGTGGTAGATAGCCGTCCCTAACGTGAAAACAGAAGCTGACCGGAAGAGACGCGTCTGGATTTTGTGATTTTTTTCGTGGTTTACTACCCTAAGCTCTTTTAAGCTCTCAAAACCGTTGACTATTCTGGCCTAGTACCCTAGCTAGGGGTCTATAACAGGGTTCTACCATCCGGAGTAAGAAGGACTCTAGTTGTTTAACGAGATTCATACTCGTCCCGTTCCTCCTTCCACGTCACTTGATGATGAGATTCCGAGCTTGCGACCATCAACAGAAGGAAGAGAAACCAAAGAGAACCAAAAGAGTTTTGTCTGAAGAAGAACACACAAGAATGAGCCAGAGAATGAAGGAATACTGGCGAAGGAGTAAAAAACTCCAGAAAGTGAAGGAAGTTGTGTTATCGCAGCCCATAAATGGCTGTAACGTTAAAGAAAGGAAGGGACGCCTCTTTAACATTGAAATGGTTTTGGAGGAACAGGGACTCTCTTAAGCCATGGCGTAAAAAATACACAATTTATAGCAAAATTCTTTAAAGCGTCATACGTATTTCAACTATCACCATCAGAAATTAAAAAAATATATACTGGTATAACGCCGTTATTATTATATAATTATGTACTACGAAATTTTGTAATTCTGATGATAACAGGTCTGCATTCAAAAATACCTACTAACTTAAAAAACGTTGCTTTTCTGTAAATTGCTTATTGAAATAAAAATATAATAATTTTACCATAGCAGTTACAATTACGTTTTAATCATTATAATTATACATATACTAACACAAATTATTTATAACATAAAACAAGTTCAATGACGTGCCTAACTGTTTGGTTGAAAAACTAAGTACAGTGAAAAAGGACAGCGGAAGACTTAATTATATTTTCTTCAAACTGTAGATGCAATGCTGGCTTGCTATAAATAAACACAAGAAACAAATAATAAATCAAACATTTTTATATTTTATTGATCGCTTTTAACAATACAAATGTAATAAATTGGAATATTATCGGTAATATACGTTAGACAAATACCGGTCGATCAAAGAAGTACATTAAATGTAAATTTAGGAAAGTGACAAAGTTCAAGTACCACAAAGCAATGTAGGTTTTAATTTACACCAGGGAAAGCTGCCATTAAAGAGTTGTGGATAAAGAGAAAATTCAAACGATAAAAACTGGATTACCTAAGTAAAGAATACACTCTAAAAGATTGAACAAGAAATGATGATATAAAGGTCTAGTTATATAGTATACGATATAATCAGTGAGCGATAGATTACATGAATGGCCAGTAAAAACAACGTAGGAACGAATGGATGAAAATTGTAATAATCAAACTAGTGATAAAATTCAAATTAAAAGTAAACGAGACATGAGTTGTCTCAGAAAGATAGGTAGCATGAATACTGAACAATATTGTCTTACATAGTTGCCGACCCACCGTTTCGCTCAAGGCTTCGCCGAGGCCTTTTAGTGTCTCCAACACTACCAATCTTGACCGAACATCGTCTTGATAATGGTGGAGGTAGCAAAGGTCTCCTCGTCCAATACGAAGTGACTAACGAACTAAGATAGAGCAGCAGCTGATACCGGAAGTGGATGTTATGTGGACGATACACTGTGCACTATGTTTCTCTGAAAATACTTTTTATAGCGTGCGAAAAACTTACTAATTAATTAAGTATACTTTAACAACTTTCCCGTAACAAAAATATTTCAAAATTTTCATGCAATTTAAAAATGCAAATATCTAAAACGTTTAATTAATTATATCTCTGTTTCGACTGTATATTTTTTTTTATCCTTTGTTTACGTTTCTGTTAATTTGGATAGGTTAGTTTTTACAATATAGGCCTACCCATATTTTTACAAAATAACGTTAAATTTGAAGGGCGTAACAGAAAACGTTTATTAGTTACGATTAGCTGTTGTTGGTTTGTTATCGCCTTTTCAACGAAGTAAAATTGGACGAAAAGTGATGATCTGTAATGAATTAAATTCCGCTTCCCCGTGGAGATGAGTCGTGCGCAGCCCGTCGCACGCGATTGCGTCGCACCCCGAGCTTCTTGTAGTGCTCAGTCTCAGGATATTCTCAACGTGGACTGCTACCGGCCGTAGATTTTCAATCAGAACCTAACTGAGCGTAAGGGTTTGCCGAGACCGGGTCCAAGATTCACCTGACACAGGTGGGTTTTGACCGAGGGCGCTTATGAGTGGATTCCCCTGAAAGCGAGCACAGCGGCGATAGAACTTTCTAGAAAGTGTTGGTATAGTGGCGTTCAGGGAATGAAACATAGGGTTCCTCAGATAGTCTGGTTCGAAGTTTATAGTGGGCTTTACATGCCCAGTGCAATCCTTGGTCCAGGAGAAACTGAAGGTTTTGGCAATGGACCTTAGCCAAGTAGCCCCACACAGGGATCGCGTAGGCACCACACACGTGGTGACGATAAGTTTTCCTAGACGGCGGGTCATCGATTTGCTGCAAAGCTGGGGTCAGACCTGATTAAGACGACTGGCAGTTTTGTGGGCTACTTGCTTGGAATGTGTCCGCCAAGTGAGACATCGGTCGAGGTGAAGTCCGAGGTACTTCACACCGGGAGACCAAGACAGGGAAGTATAGCCTGTATGTAGTCTGTCAGGGACCCTTCTGAATCTGAAGAAGACTACAGATCTGCTCTTGACCGCGTTAATAGCGACCCTCCATTTCTCTGCCCACTCAACGTAGGAGTCGAGCTGTTCCTGGAGCCAGGTAACGGACGTTTCAGTGCGACGTTCGACGCCACACACCGCCGTGTCGTTGGCGAACACGGCCAACCTGGTGTCAGGCAATTTGCGCACATCGTTGACGTATACAGAGAAAAGGAGGGGGCCTAAGAGGCTCCCCTGAAGTACACCAGCCGTAATTGCCCTTTCCGAAGAAAGAGCGTCATCTACTCTCAGGAAGAAGGTTCTGTTCCGAAGAAAGGTAGCAATGAAATGAAGGTAGAAATCCAGAAGTACAATCTCCGTGAGTTTGTAACGAAGCCCAGGACTGTAGTAGAGTATCAATTCAACACTGCGGCAATTGCTCCTTTGCCTGCATACGCCTTTATAATCAAAGCGTGATGAACGTAATAATCAGATTCCTCCTTAGCAATTATTATTCAAATGAACGGTAACAGAACGGATTTTTTTCATGACGTCCAACATGCCTACTCCTAAAGTTACGTGCAATATTCATACCCGGTAGTTACATTATCCATAGGCCTATACTCCGCTCATGTCAGTCTGCGGGCCAGAAAAAATTCACGGAATCGTGACGGTCGTGTTTGCACCTGCTAGCTTTCTGGTGATTGGAAACTTATATGAATTGTCATAAGTTAAATCTTGTCATTCAGTAAAATTTCAACTGTGCGAGTTTGATTAGTTCTTTACGATTTTCAAAACACTTATGTCATACAACAAACGTTAGGACTGCTTGTAAATTTTAAGGACGGCCAAGTCTGACGCCGATCAGTGGAAATGCACTGCTAGAAAATAAATAATATAATACGAATGTCCTACAAGAGTAAGATATATTTTTAAATAAGCTCCTGCAGGTAGAAACAAAGCGGAGTGGAGACATGTAGGCTACTTCAGCCGGTACTTGTGCTAGCGTAATTGGTAATGCCGAGTTTTCCTTTCTTCCGACGATCCGTCAAGTACCGTTGCCAGCAAACGCCCTTGCATAGCCCTTGTACAATACCAACTTGACAAATAATATTTTGTGGAGGTGAACGTGAACATACATTTATCTTTACGTAAGCACCTGTTCGCTAATACTAAACGATCGAAAGGCAAATAATTTTCCTGTAGCCTACTTGAAAATCGTATTTAATGTTATGTCTTTATATCCCTGAAAGGTTTAATGGTCAATGTACCTCAGAATAAATTACATTTAAAAAAAAATGGGCAATGTGCCCAGCACTACGCTGAGACCACGCAGGCTTGGATAGGGACAGAGTCGGGCTGGATGTCTTCCCAAAGTTGGATACAAATCCATAACACGCCGCTTTGGAGACCCTACACATCCCAGAGTTCATTTTAAGATCATAGAAAATTAAGATAATATAAAATTCTTCAAGGAAGACAGTGAGCTCGTTTGTTCCGAATAAATAAATTATCAGAATAAACATTACCGGTGGAAATCGACTTATCATCGTTCTCCTTGAGTAATCAGACTTTCGACCTTCCCCGCACATACCAGTGATGTGTATATTACAGAGTTTCTCACGTGAATGGTACCTACAGTTTAACGCTGGATCCGAACAAAATTGTATAAAAACAAATGAAGGTGAATGCATGAGGACCTTCACCGTTGCAGTGGCGTCGAAATAAAACGTTAAGTACAACACAGTACAACACACGGTACATCACAGTAGAACAAACAGGTAGAGTAACACAACAAACAGGTGGGATTGTCCATAGTTTAATAGCGATACCTAGTGAATTAGTAAACAGTGAAATGTTTTGTGATGTTCGGTCACTAATTAGATAAAACTATAAAACATTTGTGTCAACATTTCAGCAAACTGTATTGTGATCATCAGGATCTGCATACAAGTAACACAGAAGTAATAAACATCTCGTGAGCGATTCTTGTGTCAGTGTGTGTCTACGTGTCATACTAGTATGCTCCTTGAGCTGAAGAACTCAGTCACTATTTTGAACAAAGTACATTTATTATTGGATACATTTCGATATTAAATAATTTTTAATTTATCAGAAAATTACGAAAATTCCCATTACCCTACTATTTTTGTTTAGTGTAGTAACAATTTTAGAGCGATCATACAATAAGCGCTAAAATTCCAAACAATCAGATTTGTATTGTATGACACGCGGCTGGAATTTTACAATTTTTTCAAATTTATTATCCCATGTTTCGGCCCTGGAATAAAAAATTTTGATATTTCCAAAATTGTACACTTAATTGATTTCTTTAATTTATGTCCCACATGAAATTTGCAATTTTATCAACCTTTACCCCACTTTTTGGGCTCTGGTGTCCCAAAAGTTTGTAAAACTTATCATTACAACAGATTTGAGTTAAAATTCCTTTTAATATGATATGCCACACGCACTTTTGTGATTTTCTCAAAATATTCACCCATATTCACCCCGCCATACCAAAATTTAAAAATTTTTGAAAGTAAACACTAAATTCATATGCTGGTTAAAAGATTTTGTTTAATTTGATACTCTAAATAGACTTTAGCGATTTTTTTTTCAAAATTTCGACCCCTTCACATTTTTGCGTCCACTCCCCATTTGGGTGGGGGGATTAATCTAAAAATCATTAAGGTTCTGTAGGGTAACAGTACGACCATGAAGCCAGATTTTACGTAAATCCGGTGATGGGTTGAAAAGTTATCGTGAGGCACACTCCAAACAGACAGATAGACAAGACAGACAAATATCATACGATTGAGTTAAAACTGATAACTTGCTTCGCTCGTTCAATAAAGGTTAATAACTACTACTACATAATTACATCGTATATTAGCCTATTATTCTTATAGGCTTTTAATAAGACTAATTATATTACACAAATATTAACATTAGATAAATGTGTATTAATTATTTCTGTATCGGCAGCACACGGACCCTAATGCTAATGTTTTAAAACAGTGTTTAGTTAACCCCTGAACCTTACAGTCTTTCATCACTACAAGTTATTAAAAAATACAGTTTTGTCAAGCACACTCTGTATTACAAACTAACGTACACGTTATGACTATCAGCATAAAGCGATATGTCCAGTGACGTTTATTAAAAAAAAAAAAATAGTATCTCAGAATAAGGATTTACGTTTGTGAGGTTAAAATCCTGCATACCGATTCGTAGTTTAGTTTTGAGTTTAATTTTGACGGCTGTCTGTTTATGGGGCTGCTGACTTGACGATTCCGATGAAGTCGCTTATATTAAGACTAATTTTGTTATATTTCCTGAAAGCGGCCGCAAGCCATATCAACCAAAAAGCCTAAGTTCATCTTTCTGTCCTCAGAACTGTAAACATATCAATCGACTGACCTAATAAATACATCACCTATATTCAAACACACATGAAGCAATTCACAGAGAATCGAGGATGGCAGAATGATTTATATACGAAACGAAATAGCGTTTGCAACCACTGTTTCGTAAAGGTGTTATTAAAATAACAGATTCATAATGACAGAACTTCACGAATTGAAGTAATAACGGAATAGAGAGGGGAATGTCGCTAACAAAAATGTTTAATTAAAATTGCCCATAATGTTTGTGGTAAAGAATATAACATATGTTTTTCGTTAAGTAATTTATATTTTATGAAAATTAGACTCGTTTACATGTTTTCGTCTCTCTCTCTCTCTCTCTCTCTCTCTCTCTCTCTCTCTCTCTCTCTCTCTCTCTCTCCATCTCACCCTACATTCGTCGCCCTCGTTCTCTCACTCACTCACGTGCACGTGTATAAACAAATCGACCTTACGTAAGGTGTACAATGTAAATATTTTGCCACGTTGTGGTTATTTGTACGCCCGACATTCGCCAGCAGGTACAGTTCAAATTGTAGGCCTACCTGCCGGCGATGATGAATGGTTGATCACAGAGTCGTTCATTTCAAAGGGCAACCGCCATTGAAGCGTAGCGGTGTTTGCGTTCTGGTTACCGCTGACCAGATTAGGGGTCGCAACTCCTCTCTCCACCCCCCCCCCACACACACAAACATCATTGATAGATGGAATCGTTACAGGGAGTATGGTGTAGCCATTGGACACCGAATTAAATTTACCTCAGATTTTAATTTCGGATTGGCCTGAATCCGGTCCACCGTAATAATCTGTAGCGTCAGAGATTTGTCAACGCAGCTGTCAACCACATTGGTCTAATATACTAGGGCAGTTTACAACATATGGAAAGTATCGTTGTATACAGATGAAAAGTGTGGGACATCACAATGAAAAATGCGGATAAACTTAATGAAACTGGATTACTGGCGTAGAGGCTGTGGCCTTGCAAGATGGAACAAAATACGAAACGGAATTATGAGAGCCAGATCAGAGTTCGGTGCGGATGAAAAGTAAATCGTATGGCTAAAGTAACTGAGCTAGTGGGGGCACGTAAAATAGCGTCGTAAAAAGGAAGTCGCAAACAACATGGAGCTGGAAGCTAACAGAAAAATAGAAAAAGGGATATTTGCTCCCTGAGAAGAGAAGCTAGGGTGGGAAGGAGCGACAGAATACGGAATTTTTAAAAATAAGAGTATTCAGTAGAAAGTGTGGTAGGAAAAAGATTACGGTGGTACAGGTATGTGAGGAGGATGAGGGATGGAAGGGTGCAGGGAGCCAGACGGAAGAAGGACAATAGAAAGAAGGAGGAAGAAAAAGGAGAAAGGAGAAATGTACATTGGTAGAGTAAGAGAAAGCTTAGTTTCTTTACTGCCCCCTAGTGTCTCAAATTTTGAAATTTCCAGAACTTAATACTACAGTCAGATTTTAGTAGGCCGTAGTTACACCACTGTTTGAACGGATACTTCAGATTGTCATTAAGGCCACACGTGACGTCATGAAGCAACGTTTGTTTTTGAACCGCAAAACTCACCAATAGCGCAGTGACTTAACAGACGACAGAACAGAACAGATCTTGACCGACAGAACAGACGACAGATTACCGAGCAACGCTACGCGCGAAAACGTTGAAAGGAATCCGTCGCTTACAATTTTATTTTTCCGAAACAGTAACTTTATAAATACGCCTTATTATGACCTCACACAGGTATAGGTCTACATACGGTGTAACAGAATGCAATCTTTTATGGGAACCAAAGGTATAGAGCAGTGGTTCTCAACATATTTTGTTCAAGGGACATTATCTTTTGTCGCAAGTTGGCAACAATTTCCCTCATCATCGCTGTTCCCAGATTTGACTGGGTGTGCAATCCTTATGCTTTGTCCCAAGAATTCACCATCGACCTACCTTTGGAGAAAGAAGAACAACTTCCAGAACTTCAGTCAGACCGAACACGTCAATAGAAATATGGTGAACTACCACTTCTCAAATTTTCAACGTTTCCGAAGATCATGGTACTATCATGTACCATATAGTAGTAGTGAAAGAAATTACATTTTTCTACTACCTGCTTGTGTAAGATCGGCTTTTCGGCACTAAGAAACATAAAAAATAAGAAACGCGAGAGACTTCTCTTAGTTGGACAGGAAATACTTGTGTGTTTATCTTTAACTCCACCAGGAATTGAACTTTTTTGTAAGAAACGACAAACTTAAGTTTCTCATCGATTAATTAAATATTTTATTGTAAGCCGTACGCCAATAAATCCCTTGTAAAAGAAATATGTTTAAACTCTTGAATATTTTTTCCTTTGTTTATTTTCCAAAACAAATATTGAGTAAAATTATTGTAATACTTTTACCAGCAATATCACAAAGTTTCGCGGCACACGTAGTAAATCTCGAGGCACAGTAGTGTCTCCCGTTGTGAACCAATGGTATAAAGTTTTATCATAGTTTGATACAGAACGTTACGAACTGGCATCTAATGTTCACACTGAGTTCTTGACAGAAAACATGAGACGATTCTGAATCTACTGAATACATCACATTCGGAAACACACGCGGGTGGAGATAACGTTCATTGGACAGCAAATGCGTGATATCAGCATTACCTTGTAAATATATGTACGTAACCATTCCTTAAAATAGATTTTTATATGAGAATAACGCAAAACACCCTGCAGTGTTTGTCTTCACGAAATACTATAGGAACAGAACAAGCCAACGGCATAAAAATTGAATGCTGTACTAAAAAATAGTACCTGACGCTACAATTCATTTTCGTAAGTACACAAAGGCGTTACAACGTAATACTTGCATCTGTGCCCGTGCAATATGCCTACGCATACGAGGACGTTTCTGTATTCCGTATATTTACGGAATACACTGTGCTGGATGCTGGATGCAGTTGAGCGCTCACCAATTTATACTGCTGAAACGAACGTCTCGCGTGTAATTAACGATTACAGCATCGGATTCAATGGCGATGACACATAGCGGATTTTGTGTGGCGCTTCGTCTGGACAGCGTCCAAATCCGGTGACACGGACCGCTGCGGTCGCGTTGACTCAGGGTCACGTTTTTACGAATTTCCCCGAGCACCGTCGCAGATTTATGCCGGCTCTAACGATGCCGCGTTAATACGGGCAATAGATAACGGACAGACATCTGAAACAGCGCCGAATGATTAAGTGTAGCGAGCTTGCCAAAACTCCATCAAATCTCAAAATAAGTCCAGCTCTTGTTGTTCCGCTCGCGTCGTCGTCATCACCGTCGTCGTCAATTGTTAACGCTCGATGATTTCTTGTTAGTCCGATCCGTGCGTATATTGGACCACTCCTTAGTAATTTCAGATTTAGAGAGACAGATGCCAGATTTTGATAAATCGCCGGCATTGGTTTATAATTCTAATAACTCGCCAAAACACTTAAGCTTATACAACACGGGTCAACTAAATTGAACCATTCATGAGTGTTGTTAAACATCACCTTCGCCTCAGACTTCCCGACCGATCAAGTGGCAGCTCCAAGTCTAAACCGACACTTTCACTGAAGCTGATTAGCGCCGAAACGTCTGGCGAAAGTTTGCTTCTACCACCCGGAAATAAACTACAGTCGTGAAATTCTGAATGTTCTGAAGAGTCAGCACTGTTATTCTCTTCTCCCTTTATTTACAACTCTACAAACTCAAACTGGGCCTTCAGACCGTCCCGTCACTATATTTTCTTTTCTACGATTGAATAGTGAGTAATTTTGGGGGGTCGTAATCCACGCTATTCTACCCTATAAGTTTTGGTCTTATCTTTGGGCCTTTATAATTGAATTCTGGAAATAAGAAGTTTCTTTGGAGTTCTGTCTCCAACCATCCTAACTACGTATTCGTCTTGTCTTATCAATTACTTTTTGTTTGTTCACGCTACCTTTATTAATCAACTGTAAATAACTTGATATACTAATTATCTTTGTCGTAGTCTGTGTTGTGAGTTCATTTCTAAGACAAAATCTAAAGATGTTCATGGACATCTGATGCAATGCTATCGCAACAATTCTGATTTCTATACAAACTACACACTAATCCATCAGTCTACATAAATGTTGTGGAATAATATGAAATTTATAAGGCTTTCAAGTTACAGGCAAACCATCTGCTAAACGATAAATTATCATTCAAGTCAAATCTCCTGTACAACACAGATATCGATATCTAAATGTGTAGAGATAGTATCGATACGGCAGTCGGTCGGTACGGAGACGGTGCGTACCAAACTCCGCTGTGATTTGTTCTGATTGGCTTTAATTTATATTTTAATTGTGTCGTCCATTCGTCCATTAAGATAATGTTATTTTTTTACACAAATGTATTGTGATTATAAAGACGTTTCACGGCGTTATAGAGACAACAGAAATAAAACTCATGTTCGTACATGTTCGAAGAATGCCTGACAATAAATGGCCAAAGAAGGTATCCGAACGGGACCACAGGTTAGAAGAAAGAAGGGAAGACCAAAACGCATTTGTGAAACAGAGGTGAAAGAGGCAATGGATAGAAGGTGATTAAACGAAGGAATAAGTCAGGATAAAAGGCAGTGGAAACTAGGGCTGTACATTAACTCGCTTGCATATATGTCGCAGACGTAATCTTTGAGGACAGTACTTAAATGTAATTTAGTAACATTCAGTAAGGAAACATACATAACGCTTAATTTACCGAATTTTCTAACTGTTTTTTTTTTCATCTTAAAGTCAAACCATCAAGGAGCGACAAGATGCGGCTCATGGGACTTACGTCTTGGAAGCATTGATACAACTAACGCAAAGACGAAGTCATGGGGGGGGGCGAAAAATAGTTACTTTATCCACCCACATAAAGTGACTTCATTATTAAAAAATAACGGAGTCTACAGTTCTGCTCTATTTCAGGGCAATATGATTCAGAAACAATTATCCGCAGATGACGGACGGGTGGAACAGAACACGTCTTTCAGACGTAGGAAGATTTAATCAAAGTTTCCGACCAACAGTGCCCAGACTTATCTGATATATATTAACTCCTGCCGTACTTTTAAACGGCGCACCGTACACAAACAAAACTTAATAAAATAGTTTAGAGTTTCCTAAAGTAATCTGTACCACGCTGAGCACGTTTTGACACAAGTTTTGAAGTCCTCAATTGACGTACCGACGGTGGTAGTGAAAGTTTCGACGTCCAAAGAACTTCTAGTAACGTTTATATAGTTTGTTGTCGGTATAACATTGAGATTTTACCGTGCCTTGTAGAACCCGTGTACGGTTAATCTTTAACAGGATTTACCAAGTTCATATTCAAAACTGAAATATATTGACAACTGACTATACTAAACTAAGAGTCCACCCAACTCAGAGTTCTATTTAGCTACAGCTAGAAACATAGTAGTACAAACTATTTTATACTATCAACTACAATGATTCAAATAAATCTGGAAATTGCTTATTCTCAAACTGTTTTTTGAATTCCTTCTTTGACGACTGGACTTTTCATTTTGGAGTAACTCAGCTCGTTAATTATATAACGTTTACTGATTGCTATTATGAATATATAGCGGAAATATAAACGTAAACCCTCTGAAGTGTATAAATATATGTGTAAAATATACACATAGTAACAGAGGTCATAAAAGAAGGAAACATCGCGAAGGCAGGTACAGCGCTTGTCCATTCAGTGAACAGCAGTTGGCATAGCGGCCCATGCACGTTGACAGACTTCTCGAAATTCTATGCTTTTGCTTAATAGGTAAAAAATATCAGTCTTTGCTTTATTATAAATATTTTCAAGCTAGCTCGCGTCCGATTATGGCAACAGTGCTCCATCGCCTAATCACCAACAGAATTCCAAATCTGTTTAAACAAACGTAAACAGAATATGTGGAGATACTTGCAGATAACTCGTTTAAACCAGATAACTCGTTATATCTACGGAACCAGAGTTTATACGAGTATGAATACGTCAGACGAACGTCGGAAAGTAAAAGATAAAAGATCAGTGAACTGAAAGAAGGAGAAGAATTCGTGTGCCATAGAAATCGATTCTCTGTCATAGAAAGGAATATCTGTGCCGCCCAAGGAATAGATTAAAGAGGTTTATAGAAACCAATAGAGTAGACCACCAACGTAGGTAAAACTGTAAGAAGATAGATTAAAGGAAAAGAGAGAAGAGAAAACGCAAGAAAATGAAATCCAACAATGTGTTATATATACATATGTTTATCATGTGTTAAAATCGAGGTTCAAAGTATTTTTACGTTAATTATGTACGATCTCCTACTGTAAGACACATGTTTATGATTATTAGTGTTTGCCAAACGACACAATAACCATTCAAGACTAGTAGGCCTACATACAAAACGAGCTGTTACATCTACCGTGACATTGTTTATAGTTATTGACGGCTGTAAACGTTACCAATGCACGTCATAGAGTTAATGTGTGAGATACGTAATGTGTTACGGCGCTAAGACGCGAGGCGTACTACGAAAAATCGGAGAGAAAAATAACAAACAACAAAGATGATACGATAGTTTTCATTTTTAGACAGCTGTTTTGTTTATTCGTTCAAGATCAACGTTATTTTTAGTCGGCACTTTATCGTGTAGGCCGGTTACAGACAGAAATGTGGCGTTTGTTCTCCTCCTGTGGTATGCAGTGAATCGAACACACTCGCGCTCCGTCGTGATCACGACTAAAGGCATTTCAAATAATCAAAGTCCCGAACTGTGCAACTCGCTTACCGAGTGTCATGAAAATACATAAACAACTGTTACATAGAAACCAATACTATTTTGGGATTTATAACATATACGTTTTATTTTGTCAACTGAAACGTTTCGCTCATACTAGATGAAGCCTTGTCTGTTGCTCAACTAAGACTGAATAGTAAGTCTGATCCCACGCCACGTCTAGGGGTCCTCACCGTTATTTAACAGTCCCTACTAGTGGCGTAACTACTGGGGGATCAGGGAAATGAATAACCCCCCTTCCAGAGCTATTAAAAATTTCATCGAATTTCCATAATCACTTAACGTGGGCCTATTACTAAGCCAGTTACGCGTTTTAAAAAAAGTGTTATAAATAATTATAGAAATAATAGGGATTACAATATTTGTAAATTAATCACATAAAATTAGAGTCTTCTTAATAATGACAATCACTGAACATTTGGTAAACAACGAAGGTATTTGCAGCATACTTCACGTTGATGTACTCAAAAACATTGAGACGCAAGAATTTACAGAATGTGAGAACCTTCTTATGGGATTATGATTCGTAACTATCATATTTGCGCAAACTTTAACCTTCTCCTCATAACTTCTACTCACTCTGGGTTGAGTAGAAGAATATAATTTTAAAGTTTCGCTGTGACAGTTTTGTGTATGAATAGAATCTGGTGTTTGCTTTTCCTAACCATGTCAAAAAGTCTACATATTGTTTTCAATCTAGAAGTCTGTTCGTTCTAAAAAAAAAGTTGCAACACTTTCAACCTGTGTACAAAAAATGTATTGTTCTAATGATCGTCTGTAACCAAATAAGGATTGGGCAATGATCGGTTTAACGATTGTCTGATCGATTAATAGTAATTTCGATATTGTTCTCTTATAATTTGTTACTCATAATGCTCGTACTTCCAATTCTGTCTGTTACACGCGTTCAAGATTAAATTAGCACGTCATCCACCTTCAAAGACAGCTTCTTTAAAAATAATCATTTTAGTCGTTCGAAAACAATGTTTAAAGATTTTATTCAAAACTCGTACGAAATTACTAAAATATTACAATAGACAACGCCGCTATGATTTACGTCGAGAGGTCGTTTGATGTATTTTCAGATTTAAATTTAACAGCACTGATTTTTTTGAACGACAAAGCGAGTTCTCAGTTTTAACTCGATCGTTTGGCATTTGTCTATCTGTCTAGCTGCTGTCTGGTTGGGGTATGTCTACCAATAAGTTTTGAATATATTAACCGATTAAAAAAAAATTTGGAATGCGTATCCGTACATATAACATACAAACTCTTATTTTTTTGAGATTGATCATCCAAAAACGTGGTGGCAGGGGGAAAAAGTTTGAAAAAATTGCTACACGTGCACTTGAGGTATCAAATTAAACAGAATTTTAACCACATTCTGAATATACTGTTTAGTTTTGAAATTAAAAATAATTTTAAGACACCAAAATAGTATTAAAATTTTGAAAAAAGTCTAAAACTTCATGCCGAACATCAGAATACAGGAAATCATATTAACCCAAGTCCAAATGTAGTGTTTCTTTTGAACATTTTTATCTTTAGGGGTGCCACAAGCTAGAAATGAAAGTAAAAATTTAGCAAAAATTGTAAAGGTCTGAGCAAGTTCTGCTCTTCAGAGAGCTTACTAGTGTTATTAAGTAGTATTTTCTCAATTACTTATAATTACACGAGGTTTAGTTTATTATAAACACAAGGTGCTCACCAACATTCCGCGCCTGTTGTGAAAGTCTTTTATCTATACGAAATCTTAAATGTACTTGGGGCTGTCTTTCTTACTGATTGGTGAACTCTATGGGGAGATTACATGTGAGGATGAAGCCTCGAAACGCCAAACGAAATCACAGGATGGGTAAACCTAATGAACTTATGTAAGTTTTATCCTCTTAATAATTAAGAAATATCTGTTTGTATATACATTGGATTGAAGCGTTTTCATATATAGAAAATCACACAGATTCATGGATTTTTTTTTCTTGAACGGAAAAGAAGTGACTGTGCTACTATCATGATATGTAAATATAATCGCTCTTTTTGTGTGTTATGAAATGTCTCAAACGTGTTTATCGGTCACTAAATTTGACCTGATATATTTATATCGATTTTCTGAAAGTTATTTTTCAGTTTTGTACCATCTAATATGCGACTATCCAAATATTTAAGTAAAATAATAATTACAAATTAAATAATTAAGAATTCTGTATGTTGTTAAAAATTCCTTCCCGGGCTAAGCCTACGAATTTTCGTGTAAGCCTACGAACACATTAGGAATTCTGTATATCTATGCGATTGTAAAACTTCATACAAACACAGATTCATATTTTTTTGACAATATTACAAATAAACCTTAAAACGATACGAGTGAAGTAAGATTTTTTTTTAACTCCTAAAGGCAATGCCTTGTCGCTGTAGCCACGTCACTCTATCCCTTGCGATATTCTTCATTTCTCCATAGGACCCACTATTCACGACACTCATTGTGCTGCGGAAGTATGCAGTTCTTGGTCTTCCTTTGGGCTTCTTCCCCACTACTTTGCCCTCAAAGATGTTAGTTAAAAAAGCACTATGTCTGATCACATGCCCTATCAACTTAATCTTCCTCACCTCTATACTCCTAAGCAGTGTTCTATTCTCATTTATTTCCTCTAAGATCTGTTCATTCGTCTTCCTATCTGTCCAACTAGTTTTTGTCATTCTTCGCCAAATCCACATCTCCATTGCCTGAAGTCTGTCACTCTCCACCTTCCCTAAGGTCCACGATTCACACCCGTAAGTTAAAACACTCCATACAAATACCTTAACAAACTTTTTCCTTGTTTCAATACTAATATGGTTGTTTGTTAATAAATTCCTTTTCCTCTGGAATGCTTGTTTTGCCAGAGCTACTCTCCTCTTAATCTCTGCCAGACACTTATTCCCACTTGTAACTATGCTACCCAGGTAACAAAATTCAGTAACGTGCTCCAATATTGTGTTGTTCAACATAATGGTTGATTTAATGTCTTCTCTTTTTTTACTTACAACCATTATTTTAGTTTTCCTAACATTTATCCTCAATCTCCAAGCGTGAAGAATTTTGTTAAACGTACCTAACATTCGGGTCATATCCTTTTCTGAGTCAGCCATCAGTACAATATCATCTGCGAAGCGAATACTGTGTATCCGTTTCCCATTTATTTTAATTACCCTGAAGTAAGATGTTACAAGAAATTCGGATACGGCAAATTAAAGAAATGTTAACAAAATTATCTTCTCCTTGAAAGAGGAGATACGTTTCGTTTTTTTAATTTTAATTTATCGCAACTGAGTGAAATTAATTGACATAACTAAGCGAAACTAAAAAGTTAAGCTTAACTGAACGCATAAGAAACTTTC
This sequence comes from Magicicada septendecula, assembly GCA_034769895.1. NCBI lineage: Eukaryota > Metazoa > Arthropoda > Insecta > Hemiptera > Cicadidae > Magicicada > Magicicada septendecula. The sequence continues at coordinate 273,149,979 of CM068369.1, read as the reverse complement.
GTTAGCAAATATAAATAACTCAAGACAACAAGAAGAGCAAATAAAAAGAAAAACAGTATTACATTTTATACTAGATGACTAAAAAAATACTCGATCACCGTCACACAATATTTGTATCTTCGGACTAAATTGGTTTCATATGAAGTACCTGAGTTCTCACTTACGTTATGGGAAAATTCCATCGAAACGAATAAGGTAAGACAAGATCAAACACATACCTAGTGAATATTTTTAACCGTCGAATGGGCTACATATTTTAACATATTTCTTGGTTAGAAGCAACAAGATCACAATCGAACGAATTTTATTATCAATTGCAAGGAACAGTAAGTAGGCTACAATAAAGACAAGCCAGCAGAAACAAAAGTCTAGTATAGATTTATATTTTCCGAATACAGATTAATAATTGCAAATTAATTTTTCCTTGAAAATAAGACTTTGTATCGAGTATACTTAAGATTTTCAAAGTAAAGTTTAAAAATTTTTAATGTCATTAAAAATATTAATTAAGTAGAATAACTTTTGATTATTATGATATTGATATATTCCCGTTTAAAAAGTATATTATCTGATTAATAATTTTTTTTAATCAGTTTCAAAACTTAGAATTTTTTCGCGTTTCGTCAATAAACAAACTTGACTAGTGATTAAGGCAAGCTCTACGTACCACGCAGGTGCATTATGGTCGTTAAACATAAGATAATGCCTACAATTAATTATCTTTTCAGTAGTGTTTTCCTTCTTCACAGCACCGAAGTCTTCACTTTTAGGCGATAAACAATTTAGAATTGATCAATTTTAGCCACAATAATTATAGAAACTCACAACAGGGTACATAATGGGATAGTTATGCGTCTCAGATCTCTCGGAAAGATATTAGTCTGAAAGATACACGTAGACTGAAAGATATTAAACCGTACGCGCGAAGTATATTTGTACAGGATTAAAATAAACTAACAAATCACAGGAAGATATGTTTTCGTTGAACAAACAGCGGCACTAATTATGTGCCACGATAACTGGCCTGGATCCGGTACGTATACGCTTCGGCTCCGACGAACGTCAGCTTGTATTGTTTCCCTTAAAAAAATATTTTCTTTGTTCTGTGTCAATCCGGTATTTGGCGCAGCTGTTTCAACAGGTGTTTTCAGCTTTCCTCGGTTACGAAATACGGGTTAATTACGGCTATGATTGTACACGCTGCGTTTCCATGCGACTCGAGTGCGATACGAGAATCCACCGCGGACTACACACTGAACGCGGGTATTGTAATTGCCTTCGTTTTTATTCTCACAGTATATCGAAATTAGTTTGATTGTGAAAACTCGTTCACAGAAAATTTCTGTGGAAACGAGTCGTTCACAGAGAATTAAGTAGCCTTTTCACGTTGGCTTTGCCGGATTTATACTTTTAGAATTAAAATCACGCTGGAACAGTATTTCATTATCCAACTGGTGCGAGGAAATGAAATCGTTACTGTACAAATATTTCAACAGCATACGATATGAAATTAACATTCGTCGAGAAAAATTCTTACCGGAACACAGACGGAAAATGTTACGATGTGTATAAAAATCGTAAAGGACAACGGAAAAATTAATCTAAAAGCAGTAAGATTTGTTAATTTCACACAGAGCAAAGTAGCATAAAAACTGGCTGACATGTCTGTACAAAAATTTCACTATCATGTGTAACAAAAATGGAATTATCCTGAATCAGTCAATGTTATACAATTGGGTCTACGATGTCTAGTGTTTAAATCAAAAGGAGGATGTAATTATTTTAGTATAATATTTTTTGTAATTCGTTGACTCTTGTGGATGGAACCTAGTGTGTTGAAAATTCATGGGCTTGTTTATAATAGTTATTGATGGGGACTAGTAAACAGGGGTGGGGGCACCTAGGTGTAGTAATTACTACGAGGTGAGTCAAGAATGGTAGAATTAAGGAGTTAAGTCTGGCATGGTAGGGAAGATTCCTGATAGCTGATTGTGGTACGAATCCAAACATTTTACCGCGGTAATGATAGCCTTGCGGGGGAGGAGTATTGTGTTATCAACAATAATCAAGGTAATGTGAGAAAATTTTGCTTTATTAGTATGTATTAATACATAAATTTTATACCACACATTCGGGATTCGGGAGACATTCAAGGAATCAGAAATTAAAATAAGGAAATACTGACGGAAATATCTAAAGCAAATTACAATTAATAGTAGGCTACTCGTTGGAATGACCGATACTGGCCATCAAGGAGCAATTTTAAAAGATGTACAAAACTAGCAGAATTTGAGAAGCCCCTGAGTATAGTAAGGAAAATGAACAACCGATAACAAGTCTTTTCATCAACCTGTTGATCAAGTCGTTTTATAAATAAAATTATTTGGATTTAAACAGTAAACACATTCCAGCCAGATTCGGGTTCGCTGAAAACTTTATGATGTTTACAATCACTTCGACAATAAAACCAACACAGAAGTGAATCAAACGCATGCTTAACAGACACACACAGTCTCTCTCTTTTTTCTTTTCTGCCTCACGTGCAAATCTACAATTTCTTCTCCTTTCTCCCTTCTATCTGATTTATAATTTTGAGATAACTTTATTCACAGGTGTTTGTACAAACTCATGTTGCATTGGCAGAACAAACACGCCTTCGCCTACATAAATTTTGAAAAGTTTTTCAGTCGAGTGGGTATTCAAAAAAAAGTGGGTAGGCTACTCCTAAAACGATTGTTAACAAGACTATATATAACTACATATGCATACCATTATTGAATTTTTCATAAATTTAAGCCTTTTCTCTCAAAATATGATTATAACGAGATATGCGTTAAAATGGGCCCTTTATCTACAGAGCTCCTGGATATAGCAAAAGATATTGGTTTCTGTCTGAAGTAGTATTTTGTTCACAATAAACCACTTTGAAGAAGACAGAAGTGTAAGTGCTGCACTGTCGTACGGAGAAACCTTTAACCGTTTAATAAAATTGATCGTCATTACACAGACACTTGAAAACCTCATTAATGTTGCCACTGGCTGAATTCCTCGTCCTTCGAACAGTCACATTTAAACTTCCCCATACCAGTTAGGGTGAACTGAATTTTTACGACTGACAACAGTTGATACTAAAAACGTTTGGTGTCTTTGAGCGTATATTTTGAGTGCAGTACCATCTAGTCAAGTTAAGAGAACAACCACACCGTTCCTCACACTATTCAAAACGTATAAGTACTGAACAGAATCTGCTGATTACTGCTATCGTACTGCGTATAATAGTTACCAGAAAGTAAAGGAAGGACTTGTGTGACGAGCGTATATTAAAAAGATAAAAAGTGTCTTTATATGACGGTGCAACAATCACTGACCAAATGTTTCAGCCAATGCTAGACATTGCCCGTCAGATTATTTTTGTACCGACCTGAAGTACGGATGTTCCGTTCCTAAACGTTAAGTACAAATTTCGATTATTTCACTAGCGGCGGCACAAGTTTTCACGACAAGTTTCAGCGCACAAGAATAAAACGAATGCCAACGTCTAGTCGCTTTTCAAGTTTACGACTATTAATTACATTTTAATGCACGGTTTAAAGCCCCGCCCTGATAATGGTCACTCAAGAGGATTAACTTATCCTCTCACTACGCCCAATGCGTTTACCGTTTGCCAAAAACAATTAACTTTAAATTAACCTGTAATTAGTACTTTACCTATTTTTGGTGGTTTCTTATATAACTGCTTAACAATACAGCATGTAATTACAATAGAGAACAATCCGAAACAGTTAATGTCGTTTCGTATTAACGTACCGCAGAGTCGCGCGGTGTTCAGAGGACAACGAATCCTGAATAAGCTCCGACGAAAAAACGCTGGACGAGAGATTGAAGGTTATTATCTTGGAAGACAAAAGTGTTCAATTTTCGTCAAGAAAGTCAAGGAAAATCCGTTAAAATATTTTTTTAAGGAGCGTTACTCAATATGGTTACGAACTGCACCCTGGTGGAACGTGGCATGGAAGGGTTGAAATTTTTTGAGACTTGCAGAAGAATTCATGTTATAAAAAAAAAAAAGCAGGACGGTAAATGTTGAAACGGCTAAAACGATACAAGACGAGTCAAAATGTAATGACACTGAATTTTTCTCATGAACTGGCAATTCTTTGGGACTGAGAATTCAACAGCTGACATTTACTACGTTCGGTTACTTCATAAAAAATGTTTGTGTTAATTGTACTTCGGCAACGGAACTTCCAACTAAGCGTACAAAGTGAATTCATTGTGACTTAAATAATTTTGCCGTACGTTGATCAAACAAAAAGTCACACTTAATCGTCGTTTAGTTTTCGTTTTTTAGTTATTTTACAAAACGAAATGTTCGCACGTTTTTTCAATACCTATTGGTTGTTTTCAATGAATTACACCCGTCATAATTTTGTGGTCCTACTGTAACAACGGGTGTACACTGGTCGAGCGTAGGCGCCGAGCCATCGTTTAGATTCTACACTTGTTATAGCCTAAAGTTCTTCATCATACTTCACATTCACTACAAACTTTATTGGTCTGGACTGTAAACGTATCAACTGACCTTAACAATATGCTTACTTATAGTAGATAAGTATATTTATATATACTTATAATACTTACTTATGGTTATATAAATTACTTACTTATAAGTCACACACGCGCGCGCGCGCGCGCGCGCACTTATGTGCTTAACAACAGTCCTTAACTTCAGAACAATCGCATTAATCTGATAGCCTATGCTTAATAATAATTGGCATTGTTTAACTTCGATATTGAAAACGACGTATAATAATATTAAAAATATTATTAAAAATAATTACGCCATTTCCTGCGTTACAAAGAGTTGAGTTATATTTTGAAAACACGGTAAAAACGTGCGTTCACCAGTTACGTTGTTGTATTAGTCAAGGCGAGAGACAAGTCGAGAACTCAGATTATACCAGGCACGGAAAATTATAAAAACCACCATCGTAAATAAATAAAAAAGATGAATAAAATAAACAACTAAATTATCGTACGTTGCTGTGGCGTGTTGATTTTTTGGTGCGAGCGAATCGTTGTTGTTTGCAGTAGGCCACGCAGTGTTAAGTGTTATTATTATAATGTTTACTCCGCCATATTCTGTCGCCTGTGTGTTTTTTCGTTCGGCAGGATACAGCGTACGTATGTAAACTGCGTATGTTTTTGAAATAATTATTTGCATAAATATTTTAATTTTACTGTTACAGACTCAGTGCCCATGTATTTATTTATTTTATTTTACAATTAAGACAAGAAAATTACAGTATAAGTAAACAATTACGCAGACGATTTTGAACAGTAGAGTTTAATGAAATTAAGGCCTACGTCAGAAAATAAAATTTTTACTCGGATAGTAACTCGATATTACAATAAAATATATATTCTTCTCAGAACAAGTAGTATTAGTATTAGTATATCTAAAGCAATTGTAATATATTAAATTTATTCTTGGACATCCCTTATTTAATAAATACTTTTAACACGAAATCCAATTATTACGTTTTCAAACAAATATTTCATGATTATAATTCAAACAGTTCAGACCACTGTATTATTTTCAACAAAACATATTCTTGTATATCATGTGTGTCTGTGTATACGTGCGCCCGCGTTCCTGTGCATATTATTGTTGCATTTTAATATTTTCTCCTAGAGGACAAGACAAGCCTAATTAGTATTGCTAACACATTAATTGTGTTTATGTAATCGAAGCATCGTTCTAAATACTCGATAACGTAATTAGTACCAGACGTGTTTTCCTTAATGTTTGGAACTATAAGCGTTACAGCAGACTATTGAGAAGCAAACTCATTAGTCGTAGCACAAAAATAAAAATATAGAAGATACTTATCCGACCGGTTGTTACTTATGGAGGCAAGACATGGACACTGACAAAAAAGGAACAACAAACATTAAGAAGGTCTGAAAGAAGATCGTAAGACGTGTTTATTGCCTGGTTAAAGAAGATGACGAATGAAGAATACGAAATAACCAGGAGATAATTGAGCTAATGAAGCATGAAGGACATTTAAGATTCATAAAGGTTCAACGAATACAGTGATTAGGTCACCTAGAGCGAATGGATAATCAGCATATATCAAAGAAAATCCTGAGGGTGGAAGGAGAAATAGGGGTCGGCCTAGAATAAGATGGTTGGATGATGTGCTAGAAGATCTCAGAAGAATGGATGTCAGGGGTTACACTGACATGGCATTGGATAGGAGACTTCGGAGAAGATTGATGTTGGAAGCCATGGCTTACGTCAGGCTTTAGTGCTAAGGAAGAAGAAGAAGAAGAAGAAGAAGAAGAAGAAGAAGAAGAAGAAGGAGAAGAAGAAGCGTTACATCATATTTGTCTGAAATAATACAATGTTTATATGGAACGTTACACATGAAATCCTCGGTATGCGACACATCTTGCGGGTTTGTTAAAGATAATTTCGTCACATAACAGGATGGGATTTGTGCTGAGAAAATATATTTTGTTACTTCAGATAGAGGTTATATCATGGTTTTATTTTTATTACTTTACATTATAATTGCTGTTTGTTGAAATGCCTTTTTCAATTATTTTAGAGAAGACCGTTTGTAAAACCGTCGTGGTGAATTCGGTCCCGCGTATCTGTATTATCACTGTTTGATTCACGTGAGTATTACCAGTATCAAAGTACACCCGAACTGTTTGTTACATTATGTCAGTATGAAGCGAAAATCTAGGCCCACGTTTCCACCATGAACGAGAATGCTGTCCTGTTAAATTTACTTTATTTGTATTAAAAACAACGACGAGGAAGTTAGTTTATTTGTATAATAGGGTACCTGGAAATTTTGAGGAAAATAGACTTCTCTGTGACGAGTAATTTTTTGTTAACGGTGTTATGCGTATCGGTGATGGTCCGCCCCCTGAGTTTTTGTACCGTGACTCATGACCGGACATTTTTTCCTTTTCTTTTGAAGTATATATATTTTTTTTTAATATCTCGGCGTTAGCGCATCGGATCAAAACAAAGAAAACAATTTTTCCCATATAATTTTTCTCATAATCTAATTTAGAATAATGTTAAGTCATTCTAAATCACACACACGCGCACACAATGTATTGACTCTGAGGAGTTCGAGGGACGTATAGCTGCTTACTTTCACAAACAAATGTGGGTTGGCCTACACACTGCTTCGCTCGTGTCAAGCCAGCAATGAGTAATTAAAAACTGAACATAGAAAATTAAGTTTCAGATAAAATTTTTGTAATTTCTGATTTAAGATTCTTAAACTGCATAAGAAGAGGTATATTTAGAAAAAAAAATATTTGTCTGCACGATGAATCAAACGTGAGTAATCAACTAATCAGTTTTCGAGAGAAATTTATGTGTTAGACCGTTCTATTCAATAATTTTGCTTGGCATTTAGCAAATTTGGCGCTGTGAGAGGTTTATAAAATTTATGAAAAAGCTGTGCAGTATGTATAAGTTACTTACGTATGTATGTGGTTTAATTTCTTACGTATGTACGCTACGTACTGTAAACAGTTCTGATCCATGCGTATTCGAAGGAAAAGTCACAACAAAAAATTATTTGTTTTGTTTTGTTTTGATCTGACTTGTGGAAGGTGAGGCATTGAAAGCAAACTGCAAAATAACTATAAAAATTGTGATTAAAAAAAGTAAAAAAAGACGTTCCGGGGGCGAATGGTTCAGATTAATGAGACTGTTCCGGATTAACTGTACACAAACTGTTCTATAAATTATTTACTACTAAGTCAGTTAAACTAAATATTAATTAACGGTAGATATAATAATAATAATAATAATAATAACGTTAATAATAATACATACCTGTAAAAATATTAATCAGCGTGGCCGGTGTCAGCCTGTGTGCGTGGCGGCGTTTGCGGTGCCAGAGCCCGCCGTTTCCTGAGCCCAGGCGCATCCTTATTCAGGTAAAAAACTATATCAACTCACAACCACTGTGTCTCACCTTGTTCACTATACTCATCGAACTGCACTATGCTGTACAGCTTGTCACTCAGCTGTTCGTTACTTTACCATTTCAAGTGGCGTCTTTTCATTTTTACATCAAAAACAATATCAACATCATTAACATAATTATTTACACATTTGTAATCAATATCATAAGCTGAAACAATCACAAGCAAAAGTTTGCTGAAAACACTGTGTGTGGTCTACGCTTATTGTGTAGGCTATACTGATTGATAGTTTGTCTGTAAACTGCGGCTAGTTATAAACTTCCTATTAATATATTTATTTAACCAAATTGAGCAACTGTTTATTTTTCTTTAATTTGCAACGTGTTGTTTTATTAATTTTATAAATACCTGTAGTTCATATGTATTTTATTATTCGTTAAATAATTCATCAGAAATGCATGAGTTATTTAGAAAAGTTAAAAATATTCTGTACGAACATTTTAAAAATGTCTGGGGTTATGGTTTTGTTCGTCGTTTTTTTTTTTTGTAAATTCAAGAACGGTTTCAAGTTTCTACTAAATTTACAAAAGAATAAATCCAAATTAAAACATTAGGCCTACTAGACTATCCGATGTCCGATAATACAGTTATTTACGACCGACGAGATAGAGATATAATTATGAAGGGTAGCAGGACACTTTATTTACTTAGCTAGTGTACGATGTCCAAGCGAGCACAACGCAATTCAAAATATATAATATATAATATTATGGCACGAGAATACAACCAAATATGAATGAAGGACAGACGAAGGGTGACACCGAGGCGGCACACTGATCAATGAGATGATGAGAATCTTGGCCGCTAGAGATAAACGTCGAAGAATTTCAAGGTTCAATACAAGCTTTAGTCCAATGGAAGAAGAAGAATCTAGGTATTATTATACTTGGTAATAATGTATATCTAAGTATTTAGAGACACACGTTTACACGATAAAATAAAATAATTTAATACATAACTAGTATGCTCCCTTAACTGCAGAATTAGCTCACTATTTTGAACAAAGTACACTTATTTATTATTAGATAAATTTCGATATTAGTTAATTTTTAAGTTATTGAAAAAATACAAAACCGTCGATTACTCTACTATTTCTTTAGTAATATAACAACTGTAAAGTACACAATTATACAATAAACACTAAAAATTCGGAACATTGGGATTTGGGTTATAGTCTGATACTCCGCTAGATTTTCACTACTTTCTTCAAATTTCTAATCTCCTTGTTGAGCCCTGGCGTCTAAAATTTCCAATTTTTTAAAAACTTAACACTACATTCAAATGTTACTTAAACAAATCTTTAATTTGATACTCCACAACATTTTGCGATTTTATCACAATTTTCATCCAATTTTTGCCCTGACGTCTTTAAATTATAAAGTTTTCAAAAATGCATACCATATTCAGCTTTTGGCTAACATTTCCTTCAATTTGATAATCTACATGGGCTATTGCGATTTTTTCACAATTTTCCCTCCCGCCTCCCTATTTTGGGGAGAGCAATCTCAAAAACAGCAGACTTCTGTAGGGAAAAATTGTGACAGGCTTGCTAAGTTTTTCGAAAATTGATTGATGCGTTCGGAAGTTGATAGGTCTGTCCCAGTTAGACACACGGAAGGAAGATAGATAGACAGGGAAATGCCAAAAGGTTGAGTTAAAACTGAGAACTCGCTTCGCTCGTTCAAATATAGGTCTACCAGCTTTAAATCTCCATCATTAGCCGTTTTCTTAAAATTATTAGGAAGAAGAAAACTACTATAACAAAAATATGCATCATATTTTTGTAAATAGACAAATAGTGTTGTAAGTGGACACAAAATGTTATGCCACAAAAACGTTCAATCCTGACGCGCATTTTGGTTTGTAAACCGTTCAGTATTGGTTCTTTTTTAATATTTATCAACGAGCGTTTTAGTTATATCAGGGTATGTTATTTAAACAAATTTTATAGAACATGTAAAATTTTAGACTATTCATAATTCGTGCCTTTATGAAGATGTTAGCTAATGGCTAACGAGTACATATAAAAACAGAATTTTTAGAAAAGTAAATCCATCATTACAAAATACGTACACTACATATATTCCTTTATTTTAACTGAATTTTAACGGGACGCTAAGATAGATAATAACAATATGCGCTGGGATCCACTACAGAGAAACATGTTTGTATATTTTTATTAACAAAACAAATTAAAAATAAAACCACCGTTTTGTCGGTTTTAGGGGCTTTTAATAGTAACCGCACGCGTTTCTTCACCGCTCGTTAAAGTGTTATTGGTTACATCACCGTGCCAGCTAACGTCTCGGCAACGCATACCGTAACTGTATGGCAATGTAGTAGTCACGTGTATCTGGTGTAATTACCACGTGATAATTCGTCAGTTCCAGTACCTTAGTTTTATTCTTACTATAAAAGTTCCGCACTAAGGAGCCGAATACTCGATACCTCAGAACCGTAAGATTTGGTAAAATTTGATATATAGTAGTTACCCGTTAACAAAAACAACAGCTAATGAAAGTTTCGTCTACACGGTTAACGGTAGCCGTCCTCAGGATAAATAATTCCTGAATATAACAAATAAAAATAACATATGCACTACTCTGTCACTGCAGTTAAACATAACTAAATGAATATTTTCATTCACAAACTTGTTTTCCGATACGCAACCATGTTTTATAACATTGGTAATAACAGAAAATATAGCATTCTGTTATAAGATTTAAGAACGCCACAGAATGCAGAATAATTAGAGAATGGTCGAAAACAAAACTGAAAAAAGGGTTTGCCCGTGTGGATAGGGCCGTGGCCTCTATCTGTAAGCGAGCAGTAAGGCCGAGGAACAATATGCCTTGCCCGAAGTAATGAGTTAAACAATTCCAGGTTAGCGTCCTACAAGAGGAAATGGAGGTAGTCTTTATAGTGTTCGGTTTTATATAATACCCAACCCCATAGAAAAAGGAAACGCGCATCCTTTCGGACATTTGATGGGTAAAAATTTTCACCCATTCTCGTAAAAAAATATGATGACTGAAAATGAATCAAAACGATGTTAGCACGCAAAAAAATCGCTGAAAAACAAAAAAATTCCGAGAAAATTTTACACAAAACACACCGAATGAAGCAAACAGTTGCATGAACTGAATTACTAATGCTCGTTAAAAATTAACATTTGTATATTTAATATATTTATGTATCAATTAACCGTATAAATTTAATTGGTACATGTTAAATGTTAAAACAGTTTCTGCAAGAGTAACTTTCCAACCTGTGATAAAATTTATTATCCCGTTTTCCTCAAGTGTTTTATAAAAGAAGTAATACTGAAGCGATTCGTACTGTTATCACTGGTATAGAACTTTTGGCCAAAAAAGCCGATGTAAGAGAGAAGACTGGGGAAGAACGGCAGTGTCTCTTATTCTACCAGAATGATCCGTTTTATGTACACATAGAAACAATGAACTAATAGGCAGGCGGACGGCCGCGGGCCCATGCGTTAAAAGTAAGACAAAAAAAGTGTTTTTTTTCATAACTACATGAAACTCACTGTAGTCAAAACCTGACGCTGGAGTGATAGAATAATGTTTGTTTATTTTTATTTATTTGGTTATTGGTTAGAGTGCGTTAAGCTTTTAGAATTATTTTAAAAATGAAGACAGCTTCTTATGAGGATTATACCAACGCTGGGAGGTGGAATAAAAAGCAAAAAAAGAAGACAGCTTCCAGTTTTGGGGTAGCCGAAAAGTTGCTTATCTCTGCACTTTAAATATTATTAATAATTTTCCGTCAGTGTTAACGTCTGAAGGAAATTTGTTAAGTTCGTCCAAGGAAGTTTTAAAAGATCTATCGTGTAATGAATAGAAAATATTCAACAGAAAAGAGTACAAGCGTTTCGGAACACAATAAGCAGGTGTGTAACACATCAAAGTATTTCGTGACACTTGTTTATTACGTAATTACGGGACGACGTCACATGTCGCACAACGTGCTATTGTAGAACATCGTTGGTTGAACAGAGATTTGTATCTCTTTTCCATGGAAATAAAAACGGTTTCTCAAAACACGTGCCTGAAACGGTAAGCTTTTTCTAGATTTCATGTACTAATAACATAAAATATGTCCAACCAACGGGAAGACTCTTATGTGTAATAGAGAAATATCGAGGAGCCTAGGATGACAGTGTTTAATGCTACATAGAGACGTTATTTACGGCGTTGTCAAGACGGATGAAAGATCAGAATGCGGACGGTTGACATGCTATATTTACGTAGGAAACGAAAAGTGGGACCACGAGAGAGAAAATACAGAACACAGAATAAGAGAAGAGTCAAAACTAGACGTGTACTAGTGTTCAAGAAGAGAAAATAATGAGCGATACGGTGCACAATATGAAAGAACGAATGAAAGAGACCGACAAAAATATATGGAAAGTGTACAAAAAAGAGACAGAGGCAGGTGGGATACTCTACTAGCGAACTAAATAGTTGAATGACAGTGACAGACACGAATTTCCTTGCCAATAATAGTGAAATTTGTGTCACACATGAAAAATAACGCAATACGAAAAGGTATAAGGTTCTTAAAGTACTTGTGTGTGTGTGTGTGTGTGTGTGTGTGTGTGTGTGTGTGTGTGTGTGTGTGTGTGTGTGTGTGTGTGTGTGTGTGTGTGTGTGCATACGTGCGCTCGCGTGTTTATTACTTGTTTACCAGAATGATGTCACCGACCTTTAACATAGAACACTTCTGATAGATCACAGGAAGTAGCGGCTGAACGCGGTTAGTTTAAATAGGCTATTAATCTTTTCCTTCTGATTAAAAACCATTTCCCAGAACGAGTACCAAACGCTACGTACGTTTTGATTCTGTTGTGCTACAGAAGGAAATTCTTACACAATCTATTCCAATTAAACATGTGAAGTTTTATCGGAATCCAGCACAACAGAGCGACGTGGCCTGGTTAGAATATTTTCCAGGGTGGACCGTTATTGAGGATGTCTGGCCGGACGGCCTGCGGAGATATAAGGGGTATGTGATCTCATCAACTGAGAAGTTATGGCCACATCGCTGTACTGTGTACAGATAATGATTCACTTCTACTTTAGAAAGCTATGACTGTCTTTTTTGAAGGTTCGCAGGATCTTTTACATTAACCTACATTACATTAGGTAGGTTTACAGGATCTTTAACGAAGTAACCTTCTACATAAAATGTTTGCATTTAAGCCATTTCAAACAGTTATAAGCTCTGAATCCACTACAAAACTAAGAACATATAGGCCTACTTGGCTATAAACCATAACATACATAAGAGTTTATAATGTTGAAGTCTTCGACAGTGCCCTGTACACCTGAAGACAGTAACTACACCTTATTATCGGTTACGAAATGTTATTTACATCACTAAAAAAAAGCTCAAGCATGTTGAGTATATATTTAAGTGGCAATTCTTTGTGTCGTAAATACTCAGATGAGAGCTTTTCGATAGTTTAAGTTTTAGTAAAATATCTCACCGTGTTAGAACGTGTTTTAGGATTATGCAACACAATTTTCATGCTTAGTTATGTTTCGTTACTAATTTGTTACTAATTTTTTTTATTACTTTTTAATTTGTATTTGGAGGGGGGTATATCAAGTTAATGAATCTGTAAGTAATAGTGGCAAAGTTTAAAATAAATCTATTCAATAGAGAGTTTGATAATTCAAAATAATTTAGATTAAGGCAATTCAAATTAGTAAGTTTTGAACTCGTATGTTTGAACTTAAAGTTCTTGATCTAAATTAAAAAGTAGAGTACAAAATAAATAAATAAAAGCGAATATGCGTATTGGATACAATAAATGCAAGAGTTTCCCTTATCTATTTTCATTTGTAGGTTCAAACAAATTTTTTTTGAGCCCTATAACTTACAATAATAATAAAACAGCTGTCGTTATTTTATTTGAAACTAGGCTAGTTAAGGGCAAATTACTATAGACACATTAAAAGATGTTCGATACGACTCAATAGTGTCTGCAGGCCTACGCGTAACTAGATTATAACACACATTAGAGATTCCGTAGTCGTCACCATTCCACGATTAGACGACGTCGCCTGCTACGCTCTATATTTCAAGCCAAATTTTTCGCAGTCCTCCTATTTACCTTTTCCTCTTTTCACACCTCAAAGGCTGTTGGTTTCTGTGCTCTTCTATTCTACCTATACGTGTCTTCCATCCATTTCGATCAACTTTTTAGACCGTTACATTTACCGAGAACATATCCGGTTTGGATATTATACAGGCTGCTTAACCATTCCCATCGAACTCCGTTTACTCGAAGTTCGTATCCCCGGGGAAGGGATCTAAAGGTCAACTGTCCCCGCTGCATACGAATTTATGAAATTTTAATTCTCAATTTTTTATCGTACATTTGCGCTGTCACTAAGTTTAAGAGCGTAACGTCCTAAATACGTATTTACTCTATGGTACGTAAAAAACCGACGTAAATATTACCCGAAACGAGGTCGAATATTGTAAATTTATTGAAAAGCCTAACAAATTTATCGAACACAATACAACGACCGACCGGTCGCCCAGTGACGCATGAAATAGCGTCATTCACGATACGGTACATAATGAATGGAAAGCCGATCGATTCCGTTGCCAGTGGAATTTATTTTAAGCGTCGTGGCAGTGGCGGCGACGTCCATTTTATGTTTCCGCGTGGACGAAATGATAAGCGCTACCACCGGCCTAGAATCTAATCTCTGACTTCGTAATTTCTTCTGAAATATGCGTGCTCGATCACGACTATAAGTTCTCAGTCGTTTGCTTATTATCACCAATATATTGAGTTTCTTTTATTAAACTCCTAATACGCTACTGTACTTGTGCCCTCAAACGCACGTCTATTGTCCGTAATGTTCTGATGTAGCCTACGCACAAATCTCTCTCCTCTACTTTAGTTTTTCTCTCTCTTTCTGTCTACATACTTCTCTGTCTGCCGTCACTCTCTCAGCGTCACCCCCCCATGATGAAAAACTCTCTCTCTCTCGCGCGCGCTATCTCTCTCTCTCCCTCCCTCTCCCCGCGATGTTAAAGTAGGTGTGCGAAAAGCAACAATTCATAGTCAAATCCAGCCAAGAGACAGCAACGCTTTTTATGTATTTCATAAATCCCACTACGGTCTGAGCTCCATTTTTCTGATGTTTTGAACCCCGACTACAAATAGGAGTGATTTATTTTCACTCAGTAGAAACCACATAGTCCGGTGTATGACTGCTCAAAATCTCTGTTGAATCAGGATTAACGTGATTAGACAGAATACAAAAGGACTTAACAGAAAGTAGTTAGTTGCTTCTCCTTTATTTCACTGGCTCTTTAACCCCTGGTGGGCCTTGGCCTCCGCAATAATCCTCCTTCACTCTCCTCTATCCGGCTTCTTATACCCGTCGTAGCAATGTCTCGAGTGACGTCTTCTATCCATATTTCCCTTCGTCGACCCCTCCGTATTCTTACATTTAATCTCTCCTTCCAGACACTCTTAATCAGTCTTGTATCCTCCATTCTTTCAATGTGCTCCGACCAACTTATTCTTTGTATTTAGATGAACCTTACTATATCTTTTCCTTCAGTAAGTGCGTTCAATTCTTAATTTTTCCTTAATTTCCATGTACAGTATTTCCTTCTATAATCGCTCGAAATATCCTTCTCATGATTTTTCTTTCAGGTATCTCAATTTATTCTCATCACTATCTCACAAGATCAATGTTTCACAGCCGTACGTCACACCATGCTCATGTAAATCTTCATTTTGGCTTGAATTTTAATCACCCTGCTTCTAAACATTTCTATATTGGCAAAGTAGGCACGGTTTCCTTGCTGAATTCTTTTCTGAATGGTGTCACTCATCCTATTCTGATTGTTCAGGGTTTTCCAAAATTTTTTAAACTCTTTCACCTATCCAAATTTTCATTATAGTTAATCTATTATTAGATAACAAAAATTACAAGTTATTAGTATCCAGATTGATTTTAATATGAAAAACTTGAGTGACAGTTTAAGAAGAATATCATTAAGAAAAATAGTCTTAAGACTACCATTAAAACAGAAATATGTTTCTAAGAAGGTCCAGTTCAGTTCTAGATTAGAAGTTTAGGGTTCCAGCACCCGAGCAGATCGCAGCGGCTGGGACTTTCTTAATTACTACCAAAGTTATATAAACTCTATTCATGTCTCATATTAAGTCGCACGACCTAACAACACGATTATTTGCTAGACAGTGGGGATCAGGATTGGTATTTCATTTTCCTGAAAGAACACAGCTATAAATCAGAATCACATTTGCTGAAAGCTCAGCGAATCGCGTCCCTTCAGACAAGCAGAGCCCGTCAGCACGGCGATATAGAATGGAAAAGTGGAGAAGACCTTTCACATCTCAGCTAACCACTGAGTGATGCAACGATATTCCTAAGTTGCTTAAGGCATGCCTATAGGAAGCCCAGAGATACCGTCGGCATCATCACTAAACGCGCGTTCTAAAACTAAAAGGTATTGAGATTTCCAAGCCTAAGTGGAACAAGAAAGGGAAGAACAGCAAAACGCCTTGAGAAACAAAATAAAATTATGTTTAAAGGAGTTCAACTTTAGGGGGACTGCGAAGAAGCTGGGATGACGTAAATGATGGATATCTTAACTTGTCCAATACTTGTAACAGAAGAGAAGGTCAAGAAGATAGATAAATGAAGAAAGCAGATAAGATATAGCACTAAATAAAATTCGTACTAAAAAATTTCACAATAATAAGAACGAATCGAGTTTTCAACACAAGGGCAAGACATTCTGACGGCTATTGAGTTTTTGAAGATGACAGACAGTAAATCGAACCATGAGCGAACGAGATGCTAATAAAGGCAAAAATGCTCGATATTAGCGGTTAATTCGCATGTCAGAAGTGTCAACGCCACACAGACGTACAACGTTTTCTGTCCTGTTCTCATCATTTTACGAGAATTCAGCGATTCGCTTTGTTTCCAGTTACAATTAACGTCTGGAAAAAACTCTTTACACAGACAACGTTCTTAGGCGTGCATTGTTTGTACAGTGTTTTTGTTTCCGGTCACATTGTTGTAACAATAAGAGTTTTTTAATTACTGCTGTTTGTAAAGGAAAACGCTGAACAACAATCTGGTTAATACGCATTTGTGCATTTACAACAACGCAATATCATGTCTCTGCATTTTAAAGACGTTGTAAAAACTAGTATAAAATATTTCTAAACGTTGTACAGTATTTCCGATGACTTTAACAGGGATATACTTCAGTACTTGCATTCAGGTTAAATAGAACTGAAGAAAGAACCGATATTATATGAAAGAAAATAACACTAACATTCTAACGTATGATACATAATGAGGCTACACGCACTCATTAGTTCCAAATATCGGGTTGTTGAAATAGTGTTTTATGAAATATAATCTCGGGGCTGATATTGTTTTAAAACGAAAAATCCAAGACTCCATACGAATAAAATTATAATTTGTAAACTAATATGAACCAGGATTTCATTCACTGCGTTCAGATATGACAGGCTACACAAAGCTCGTTTTAAAACTAAATAAAACAAATCCATTGGCTGCGTGTGTATGAAGGAAAGAAGTTCAGTCCTACTCTACCACAAGAACAATAGTTAACAAACTTTCCGTCTTTAATAAGTTCCTGTTACACATAAACACTGGAGATAGAAACTTTTTGCGAGATGTTCTAGAGAAAGTTAATTTTAAGGGTGTTGTTTCGTCAACGTGGTTTCTGAAGAAGAAAGAGGAAAGACAATGAAAAACTGGTAAGGCAGCTACTTTCGTCAAAGCTAATTTGTGAAGAGAAATAAATTGTTTACAGAAATTAATGATGGAAGGGCGAATGACATGAAGAAAAAAGATAAAGGCACAAGATGGTATGAAGTGCTGACGTATCAGGAGCACAGTATCGGGACGCGGTATCAGGAGCTGAAAGCAGCATAAGACCGCTGGACGTGACTGTTCAGCTGAAATCGTCATTAAACAGCTTTATGTTTGATTATGGTATTTTTTACATATGAGAAACCAGTTGTATATAATTTTCAAAACAGATACACTGAACCAACGCACATTCAAGATTTACACTGCATAATAATCTAATAATTGCACTATTTTTTTTCTTTGTGCGAAGAAATACACAGATTTCCACCACTCTACCATCAACCTGTACTGGGGACATAAAAACATACTTGTTACAGAAATTATCAATCCGTCAAACTTATAAAGAAGACTGAAAAGACACTGGATCTCGGCCCTTCCACGGCCTGCAGACGAAAATTCAATCCATCTCACCGACCGATAATTTCTGCAAGGGTGTCTTAATCGATGGTTTGTCTACACATCTTTTTCAGCCTATTTACTTAATGATCCACGTCTAACTGAGAACAAACAGAATTGTCACTGTGCACGATGTTCTGTTATCACTCTGACGATGAGCTGTGAAGCTTTAAAGCACAAATCGCAATAATTTTTCTATAGTGGTGTGCAACAATGATAATTCTTTTTGTGATTATAACCACTAACACAGCTTTCTTAATTAAATAACTGAGAACAGACTGTAATTCGCGAAAAAACATTTGCATGCAATAATACAGCTAATAACTTATTTAGAAAGATCGTAAAGAAAAAAGCACACTTAAAATTACACTATATAAGTTAGTATACAGAGTAACGTGAACAACTACTAGTGTACAGTATGAATTGATGTTGAGAAGAACAATATTCAATTATACGATAAACCCAGCCAACGCACATAGACAAAGGTATCCCTTTGATACAATTACATTCCCTGTTACGGCGATAATTTCGCTTACAAGGTGCGTTCGAGCGTTAACTACATCGCCACAGTATGGATACAGCAAACAGTGTAGCTACAAGGTTAAGACAAATAAATCAACCCGACCAACGTATCAATTGTGCCCGGACCACCGTGCACAGGGGTAGTAGTGTAAGTTAATTAGTGTTATCGTGGCGCCCTCCTCGTCGACAAAGCGACCAAATAAACGTAAACATGTAAGCCGAAACGCGCGCGCGCGCGCGCGCGTGTGTGTGTGTGTGGCAGTAACGAAATAAGCCGAACCACGTTGTCCAGTTAGGCGTGTAACGATGTTTCCGGCTGCGGACAAGGCTCTACGGATTTTATTAGGTTGCTACTTGTTATACCTCTTTCTCTCTGGCTGTCGTACTTGCAGAATGAGCCCTTCGCTCTCACAATTTCTTTGCTATCTGTCATCAAATCACAAGCCAACGTTATGTCAAATTTTCATACTTCAAACTTTTGTAGTTACAGCAAAATTTAAAGACAATTTTAGTTCTATAACATCTAATAAATATTTAACATTTCCGAATGCATTAAAAACGCTACGGTTTGGCTGTTGATGAACTCGTTGACTGTCTTCAGGCAACACTAATTGACAATCAGATAATACGAATCGCTTATAGACTGATCTGTGATGATATAAAAGTCGCACATTAAAACCTGGAAAATCCTTTTTTCAAGGGCCAGCCGAATAGTAATGTACTTCTCTCAACTGCTTTTGAACCTAGGCGTCCAATCAAGTACACAGTATAGTCGTTGTTTTATAAAAGTTGTTGTGTGTGGGCGCGCGCACACACACGTAAATAACGGTTGGCGTATTTCAATTATAAGCTGCGAGGCGACACAGTTCGCTTACTGCATTACGGGGAATTCTGGAACACACACACGCCTTGTATGTGTTGTTGTGTAAACACCAGAATATATCTTATTAGATTGTTTTCATCGTCGCTAGTGAAACGAGCTGTTTACTTTAAATGTTATTAACTCGGAGCTTTTAAACAGTGACTATACTGTTTCAGATTACTTTATTCTGTTGCTTTATGAGGCGAGAATATTCGGTATCGTGACATCGCATTCTGGTGATACTCTCTACATACCGTATGTCACATAGACATATACACCAAATTTCTAATCGTCCTAATCGAGGAAGGTAATTTCCAGGACAGTTAATGACATAATTTGGTTCCTGGCTTTTCCCACTGCTGTAAAAATCAGGAAACACAACAACACAACCAAATAAATACACAACAAGAAGATTGTACAATCCCTAATCTTCACGGCTATAACTTACGAATGTGAAATTCTTAAAATCAATGGTAGAAAAATAAGTAGACGTAAGTCACTCAGGAGGGTCATCGACCAAGATACAACCCTCGATATCTGAAATCTGAGGACCGCTGAAGGTACACACAGGAGGAACACTATACACAGTTACGACGTTCAGAAGAAGACATAGACGAAGAAAAAGAAGAAAATTACGTGTAGCCTAATTAAAATCAATCAATGTAGTTTATCAGTTGCAATAAAAAATAAAGTGAGTTGTGTAGAAATAAATTAACAGAATTTGAGACTGGTAAAAATTTAAGACTGGAAAGACAAAAATTATTTCACTAGAACAGAAAGCTTGGTGGTTCTATTCTAACCACTAGAACAGAAAAGTGGTTTAATAAAAATTTTGTTATGGCTTATATGAACATCGATGTGGCGAGGGAGCAAAGTGGTAACGTTCGAGACTACAGTCTCAACGGTTGTACTACGGTCATGGGATCGAGTCGAGGTGACGACTCGGTCTGCCTGCTGGGGACAGTAATACAACGGTTTTGTTTGGAATGTCTGAGCACACACATACAACTCCAGGTCCATCTCCACCGTGCGGCTGGTCATCGCAAGTGGTTACTAGATGAGTTAATTCTCTCTGGTGGTGATAGAAAGTCAGTTGTACCACGGCCAGGGGCGCGCAACGGGCAGAAGGCAGAAGAAGAATATAAACATCGATTGGATCTCATTAATAATTTTCAGGAAACACGAAGTTGCTTTATTCAAAAGTGGGCTGAGTCAAAACATTGCAGTCAACCTCAACATTTTCTGTCAACTTCATACTTTGCCGTTCAGTTTAACGAGGAGGGATGGATTCAGCTACTCGACCGTTAACCTTTTCACAAGTAACTTAACTTGATTACTTTTATTAAATATTTACGTGACGTTCCGACCACTTTCATTTAATAATTTCAAATATTAAAAGCAAAAAAAAAATACCAAAGTATTAACCGACTGTTGTGCAAGAACGAAAAACAATATTTTATTAGAAAATATTTACGGAGAAAATCGTTTATTCACGTGTATTTATTTTGTACACAAACAATTCAATTACAAGTTTGACTCCATTTAGAGAAGTTTAATTAACAAATTAGGCGGCTCAGTAGACCAGTGGGTATGGCACCTGGCTACTAATCTACAGGTCCGGGGTTCGATTCCCGGGCCCGCACCATAAAATCAAGGTGCGTTTTTCAGCCCCCAAGTCGACTCAGCCTGTTGAAAATGAGTACCTGGGATAACATCCTGGGGATAATGATGGACGGCTGAAGCGTAGTGCTGGCCACACTGCCTTCCTTGTATGCCGTACGGCTCACATTAGGCAGCCTACCCTGCCTACTCCTAAGCTACTTCGGTGGTACACATGGGAGCCATTATTATTATTATTAATTAACAAATTAATAAGTAATAAAACAAACCGACAGCGATAATGACAACGATAAGTAACGTAGTGTTTAAGAATAATGAAACAGTCCGTGAATATTAAATTGTTTAAATGGACGAGTTAAGTGCTTCAGTACTGTCATAAAACGATACCTATTTCAAACAGTACACAAACTATAAGTGGTATTATTATCATTAATTTAAAAATAATTCGACGAAAATAATAATAATAACAAAAATATTGATAACAAAACAATACTAACAAAAGACTTAGGAAAAGCTGTTGATACTTTTATCGCTATTGTCGGTATTATCGTTTTTTTTTAATCATCATCAGCCCAATTTTTATTTAATTGCTGTTGTTTTTTTTGTTATCACGTTTAACGATTTTTCTGTGAACTAAAATCTCTGTAACAATAATAATTGTTCTGACAATTCTGACAACAAAAGATATTACGTTTTTTCCGATACGTTTGATCTGTTCAGATTTCTCTATAGACAGCGAACAGGAATTCGCTAACAAGACAAACTACGGCACGCGAAAAAGAATTCAAAGGATGCTGAACTTATAGGAACTGCAAAAAAAAAACATCTCAAAGCATTTGTTATATATGCGCTAGTCAATACATAACGCGTTTTGTCACGACGTACGGTTTACCGCATTCGTTATCGTTATACTACCAGTATCTTTGTCCTGTGATTTTGTAAAGATTAACACTACACGGACGTACACGTTCTTCGTTCGCCACTTAGCCTACCATAAACTACCTACTATTCGTCGGAGGAGTAATGAATGACTCGTAGGTCACTAAGGGACGTTAAAACGCCTACTTTCTCAAACCACGTGAACAATAAATTGTTAAGTAAATACCGTACATAATGTGTTAAGTGTCCTTGAAAGTGTTTACAATGGAAGATTTATCGGCTTTATTTTAGTAAACAGGAGCAAAGTAGCTTTTAGCCCGCTTACAACCAACCAAAATACACTTCCATTAATTCTGGTATTTTATAACGAAGCTTTATTAGCAAGAGAAAAAAAGACTCTTTACATGTTTACAGAGAACGAAAAACAAAACCTTAAGCTGTAAAAAGTCAGCTAAGTCAGTATACAAATAAATGTCAAGCACTACACTATCACTATCAAGCAAACACTATTTTGGTAACACTATCAAATTATATCAATATTCCTATACCTGTGACATTTACTTGACAGTTTTATGAACAAGTTGAATTGTACACTGCGAGTCTCTGGTTAAATATTAAATGAACGGTTAGTGTAGATTTAAAAATATAAATCACTGCAATGATAAAATAAATAATATTTCTTATTTATTTATTTACATGTCGTGCGCATATGCTCAAAGGCAATAATACGTTTTGAGGATCATGGTACTTGAACTACAAACGAGATTAAGTCTTGACAAAAAAGAAAAACGTGTTAATGAACTGAACTTTCCACTGACAATTATTCAGCGAAAAGTATCAGCTTTGCGGGTGACTTCACCAAACGACAGAGTATCGGAACACCAACCAACCAACCAAGGAAAAATGGACTGGAAAAGAAGAAGATGTAAGTAACTAGTAAATTCTTCAATAAAACACGCTCATTAACGACATCCTATGTCGTGATGTACATGAAAGCTGACAAACAAGAAGATTAACAGAAACAATACTGAAAGTTACCACAGGCTGGTCTGTAATCATATCAGTGAAATTTAATCGGATACGAGGAAAGTCAAGCGAAAGGTTGAGGGAATGATCAAGGGGCGTAGTGGGAAGGAAAGCAGCCCAGGTAGAGGTACATGAGTGGGGTAAAAAAGGAAGAAGGTATGTGGTGATCAAGACGCTATCCATGGAAAGGAAGAAATTCCAAGCCCACCAATGTCTGGGTTGAGGAGAAGAAGAAGAAGAAAAGAAGAGAAAGTTGTAGAATAACGTCGGCAACTTTAAAGTTACAGGAAAAAGACTAGAAGACGCTTAACGCAGCCAATGACGCTTTTTGTACCATCACGCCTTTAGATCTTTAGGAAAAACCTAATCCAAAAGAAGATTCAAAACCTCACTTGGTATGTTTTTAAATAAAATTAGCCAGAAGCCATTTTCTAATTTAAAAAAACATATATTAAGATTTTTCGACCCCCCCTGTTATTCGTAATTTATTATTTATCTATTACTACTGGCCTATTACGGTTGTGTTTCGAACAAATGCGAAATATTACTTCTATAATAAATGATTGAGTTACAATCTTTCTTGATCTCAACTAAAGTAAAATTACATTTCTTGGTTATGACTAGGCTTGGCATCAGATACGTCAGCATGAAAATTCGTTAGCGATAGTTCAAAACAGAATCGTCTCTTTACTTAAGATTCGAAGCAAACAGCTATAACTACAAATGCACGCTACAAGCGCTCTCCCAGCTTGTCAACTAGGATTATAGGCCTATTCAATGTCTCTTCAGGGAACGTAGAAGACTATCAATAATCCGACGACAACAAATAGATGGACGACTAATATGGATTAGACTCTGATGAAGTATTTGTGAATATCTAACCTTACAGTGCTTTGATCTGGAAGTAACTTTTTCGGAAGTTCTGTAACGTGCACTCTTGATAATTTAATTGTTATCATTTAGTATGATAATACGAAACAGTTATTCCAAAAATGGCAAAAGTGGCTGATAATAATTCCACTAAATGTTGAAAATCAGAGCACTACGTAGTCCTGTTTAATAAAGTACATACTACAGTAAAGTATGTATTTACAAAAGTTTATTGTATGTAGTTCCAGTTATGCATGGATATAATTAACACCTGCGTTAAAATTAACGAGAAAAAGTTCTTAATAAATGAAGTAACTGTCAGTAAGGTTTAGGATTTTGAGTAACAGTTTTTTTTAGGAAGAGGTATTTGATATTAGGACACTATTTTTGTCAGACCTTCTACTAAAATACGATGGCCAATCTGCTTCACAACTTCGAATAACAATTAAAATTCTTAATATTTAAAGGTACTTTATTCCTTACTGTAGAAAGTTTTACGATGAAATAAACAAAATAAAAATTAAAATTAAGACTCTTGACTTTTCTTTGCATCGTCTTTGAAATACTTCAATTTTTCCGTGCCAGTCACTTATATAGTCTCGCTCGACCAACCAATTCAATATGTCTGTACACGCGCGCATATAAACAGGTAGCTGTCGGTCTGCAGCCCTATTAGAGATCTCTCGGTAAACAATTTGTTAATTAAGAGCACAGTTATTATTCAGTGACTGTCCTCGAGCGTAGTTAACATGTACACACGCGCAATCCTCCCTTTGCTACCCAAGAATACCATAATGAATGTAGGGAACTCGTTACCGAGTCTCTGTGTCTCCCTTATGTTTATCCCACGGTTTGTTCGCTGCAGGCAGTACATACAGTTGCATAATACATCACGATACAATGCGTTGTCCATTCTAATGACTGCTTCGTTTTCAGAAACCCTTTATTTCATTCGTA
Source organism: Magicicada septendecula (assembly GCA_034769895.1). Classification (NCBI taxonomy): domain Eukaryota; kingdom Metazoa; phylum Arthropoda; class Insecta; order Hemiptera; family Cicadidae; genus Magicicada; species Magicicada septendecula. The sequence goes on along the minus strand of CM068369.1, from coordinate 273,124,890 downwards.
CAAACAACATTAAATTTTTTATTTCAATTTTGTTGTCTATGAATTTGTAACAATTTTTATTATTTATGTATGCAGATAAAGCACGTACAGATTTCACGAACACACGTGCAAGGGTGTAAACAAGATTTCCATATACAAGGAACCTTGGTCTCTCTTTCCTCTTGCATTATCTTGCCTCTGTCTGCCTATCTCTCTCACTCTCTCTCTCTCTCTCTCTCTCCCTCCCCCCCCCCCCCACCGGCTGTTCTTATTAAACGCGAAAGGACACACGCCTACATTTCAATATTTACAGAAAATTGTGGAACAACTACGTAATTGTGTTGTCCATAAGTTGAGCTTACTGTTCTCACCATAAATATTTGTTAAAATATCAGGTCTTCATTTTAACAAATAACAGTGTATTTTATATTAACGTACTACTCATAATGCCATCTCATTTAAGGTTATAACTACAACACTTGACAATAATTTATCAAATTTATTTAAAAAATTCTTTATTCGTCTAACGTTCCCGTTTCTAACGTGCAGAGGCGTAGCTAGGGGGGTGCCAAGGGGGCAGCCGCCCCGGGCGGCAAAGTGAGCATAGACTTGAAAAAATTGTTTTTAGTTTATAAAACTACAAACATCTTGTTTCTTTTGTATGACTACTCCTTAATAACTACAGGGATATAAGATTTCCTTAATATAAGATTAAGAACTACAACAAGTTCCAAAGAGTTTATGAAGTCTTTTATTCAAGGAAAATCGAACCCTGAGTGTCAGAATAATTAACAAGGAATCAACTTGGAATCACAAAATGGATGTTATTAGCGACGAGGCTGTTGATAAATACAGTAAAGTTAACGACGTAAATACTTCAAACTGTGAGTGTCAAAGTACAGTTACAAGATTCAGTTGGTTCTAGTACCATGGATGATGTTGCACCGTACAGTCTTGAAATTACAGGCGGTGAAGGACAGAACATTACTAGCAACAATGTAGATCGTGTTCCCGGTGCTGCTCTACAAGATATGGGAGCTTGGCCAAGCGAGAAATCTCAATCCTTCCGAGATATAATGGTGAATAAAGGAACAAGTCAGTTGCAGAACAAGGACAGCCATTTTCCTGAAGATGAAGCTGGACGATCATTAAACAAGTATTGGTTTGATAAAACCTTGCAAAATGGCAAAAAGGTAAATCGCACTTGGATGTGTTTTTCTCCAACTAAAAAATCTCTATTTTGCTTTTGTTACACTTTATTTGCACAAAAAACTATCAAAGAAGCAATTTCAATAGTAAACAAAAACGTTTCAAGCAAACTCTCTCTCTCTCTCCCCCCCCCTACACACAGGGGATGTTTCGTCGAAAAAGAATTTCGACGAAACCGAAACATCGAAGCATGATAATGTTTTGTAAACAAAAGATTTCTAGACTGTGGGGAATCGAAAGTGTGGAAGCGTTACGTTTTTCGATGACGATTTTGTGGAATAACCCCCAGCCTAAAAACATTATCATGTTAAAATGTGGTTTCTTCGTGGCGAAAGTTAAATCCCCGTATTGAGAATCATGAAAATAGTCCTGCTCATCGCTCTGCGTTTTTGGAATGGAAGGAATTGGAAAGTTCTTTAAACAAAGGGGGACTTGTTGATGGTCTACTTCAGGAAGAAATGAGTAAAGCAGTTAAGACATGGAAAGAAATCCTCGAACGGGTCATTGCCATGGTACAAACTCTTGCAGAACAAAATCTGGCACTGATAGGAGGACATCGAGAGTCAATTACTAACGATCTAAATCCTGGAAACTTTCTGGTTTTGCTAAAATGCTTGGATGAATTTTTAACGTATAAAAATATACTTTGTGCAAAACGTGTTAAAATACTTCATTATGCTTTGAATAAATAAACCATTGACACTTCTGGAGACGCTAACGGACAAATTAAAAGTTTGGAGGAATGAGCTGTGTGACAATGTCGTTACTAAGCCAGAGCAGGTATGTAATGAATGGAGTCTCAGTATAACAAAAAGGATAAGAAGGAAGTGCAGGATGCCAAGGGAGTAGCAGACGATTCTGCATTAACCGTTCGGCAAGAAATGCGACGTTCTCTAATAGAAATTTGGACAGACTGTCAGTTGAAATTTCAAGCCGTTTCTCTAACTTAAAAGAGTTTTGGGTTAAAACGCTTTGGGTTCCTATGTAAACTTGAGGCGTACGTAATTGATGGGATATACATTTTAAAGAACAGCTTTCCGAAATCAATATTAAATGCACACTGCTTGCAAAACTGTATCCGCATGACCTAAACAGTGAAGAGTTATTCAGTGACTTGAAAGACATCATAGGCTACTTTTTTTTAAAAGGGAAAAAGTTAACGGAGAACATCTCAGGGACTGCTACAATACATTTCTTCAATGATATTAGAAGCCTACAAAACACTAGCAACAGCTTTAAAAATTTTTCTTACTTTACCAGTGTCTGCGTATTCTTGTGAAAGATCGTTTAGTAAGCTTAAATTGATTAAATGGTACCTACGATTAACAGTATCTCAAGATAGGGTATCAAATCTAACGATACTTTCAATTGAAAACGACATTGCTTCGTCTTTAGATTATAGTGATTTTTGTAATAACCCACTTTGTAGCAATTAAGACCAGGAAAGTTACATTTTAAAATGTCTCTTTTTAAATATTTATTAAATATTAAAAAAATATTAAGTGTTTAATAATAGAACCATTAACCTGTAATTGTAAGTGATTTATTTTATTACTTTTAATGTAATTCTTTGTTTAACTTTGTGTTGCTTTAGGATGTTGTTTTGTCGATGCGCTTCATACCTACAAGAAATTTGCATGTTTATTACAACATTTTTATGTTATATATTTTTTGTAGTCTACATTTGACAATAATAATAAATGTACACAAACTGAATACCGGTAATATTATAATATGTAATTTCTTAATTTTGACTTAACAAATATTGTTAAAACGTTTTCTGGACGTGTCTTCATACAAAAATCTATACATTGGCATTTATTAAGTACTTTGTTCACTGCATGAGCCTTCAATTTAGCTTTTTTGTCCCCCTTTAATTGTGAAGGTGAGGCGGCCGACGTTCCCCTTGTCTCGGGCGCCAAAAAGCCTAGCTACGCCACTGCTAACGTCAATCATTACATTACTAGAACAACAATTAATATTTGGCCTACAATTACAATTTTGAGACTATTTTTTTGTACTTTCGAAATGGTTTAGCGAAGACAAGATAGGCTGTCGGCTTGGTCCATATTCATAGTATGTAGTGCGGCCAGCATACGCCTAAACCACCTATTATTACCCTAAGCTTTATTCGTAAGTGATCAATTCTAACAGTTTGATACATTGTTTCTGAGCGATTAAAATGTATTCTTTAGTTAATCAATTTATGTAATTTTTCTTTGTTTCGTAATCCATTGTCCGATCTAATTTGTATGTAATTCGTCGGTAATATAGTTTTACTGAAATCATTCAAGTTGACTGTAGCTTTGTTATATTCCTGTAGAGTAAAAGATAATATTTTACGCATAACTACTGCAGGTGGAAAACTTAGTTTGAAAAAGCCAGTTTCGAAATAAAATAATCTGCGTTCCGACCGGATTAATTATGTATCAACCAATAGCAGGTTGATATGAAAGTGTACATGCCATGGTAGGCCTATATGTACCTTGACGCACACAGTGAGTTAGTTTTGGTTCTCGCGATCAATTCAAAGCTTTAACACAATAAACATTACTTTATATAAAAACTTGTGATAAACAGAAACGAAAAACTTCTTATCTTTGTACAATTTTATGAAAGTACAAAGGTACAAAAAAACATTCTTATTTTGTAGTTGTCACAAATGACTTTTCATTAAAAAAAAATAAGAAGAAGAAGAAATAATAATATAGGAAGGCAAATAATATTTAGACTCGTAAAATGTGTGCAACTTTATACGTTTCAGTAATTTTTTCTGGATTGTTTCTCTTTCGCTGATTCGAATAAATGTTTGAATTTTTCTGGAGGGCGTTTTGAACGTCTTGAAAGTTCCCACGTATTTATACACCTTAGAAACACATTTAACGTATCAAACTATAAGATTTTTAAGTGTGACGCAAACTCTCACAGCCGGAGTTGTCATAGTTTTACGACATGTTAATCGCGCTATTACCCCGTTGTCCAATATTCAAACATCTGGCGTCTCAGAAATTTGAATAATGTACCACGGTTTAATAAACCGGTCAACATGTAGTACGACTATGACTCTAAATATTCATAAATATTAATATATTAATAAATATTTGCACTTTTGTTAAAGTTACTACTTTTCTGTTCTTAAGAAGACGAAGAAGTTGAAGTAGATCGCGTCAGGCTTGAGACACACAATCTGTTCTGCATACTGTTACCGTCTCTAACACCTCCAGCTGATGAAAAACTGAACACAAATTCCGTCCGGATGTTCAATGATTCGCCTCAAGACGGAACGGAACCCAAGACTATTTGATTTCGGAACGAATACGCTGAGTATACTTACGTGTCCTTGTTCACATCAATAAATTATTTTAATTAAAATATTAAAACTTAAATCCAATCAAACTCAATTTATAAATATTACTCTGTACAATAGGGAATTTTAAACCAAAAACGTTGCATTCAAACAATCGAGCAATCTATATTTTCACATATCGATAGATGAATTTTCCTGCCGTGCGTTTACACAACACGCCGATTTTTAATACAAATTACTTAAAAGGTCGCAGCGTATCAGTGATTACAAAGTTGTGTTTTCGAACGTTGTAAAACACGCCGTCGGTTGTGCGCAAGTAAAAGAATTAACTGGGTCACAAATTATAAAAATACAAAGGCTGAACAACGGTGCGTCGCCTCGGGTAAAAACCGAAATAAATTATATGAAATTTATGAATACAGTACGTTGCGTCTGCTAAAGCAAACAAAGTAAACGCGATAACCGGAGCGTGTCGGTTAGAAACTGTTCGCGCAACAAACGGCACTGTTCGGCCTGCAGCGGTCTGTTCATCGCTGGAAAATTAATAATGAATCGCTGACCGTTTTCATAAATGTATTACATTAATCTCCATATACTGCCGCGTATTTTCGGCGTCGAGCTTTATATGTATGCTATTTGCCACGTTTTTTACTATTGAGAATTTAAAAATATAACGTAGAGCAATACTGATTTAAAATGTAGATAAAATTAAAGACTTTCAGACGAAACGGAGAAATAAAACTATGTAGAAAGAGACGGGGAGAATATATTGTAGCAAAATGGATAATGAAAAATACTGCAAAAGTATAAAATAATGAGTGTCAAAAGTACCAGGGAACAGGTGATATCGGGAAGGAATGTGTACACGAAACAAATCAAACGTCGATTCAGTTCTTGACGGACAATAATATACTGCTTTGAGACATAACATACTTTTTTATTATTTTTTTTTTACGGCAAACACTTCGCTTGTTGTTAAGATGAGGTTGCCTCAGCGGCTCTAATGTCAGAAAATAAAAAGCACATTATGTTCCTAAAAGTTGCCGTACTTAGGAAAATCGAGAAATACTACGCACATACGTTACCGTGGCTGGAAACATTGCGCGTCTTTATATATACAAATCCTGTTACTTTCCAGCAAGTTTTTCAATTATTTTCTTGTTGGGCCAAAATTAATAAAAAATATAGATTAATCCAGTGGACGCGGGCAGGGAATTTAGCTACATTCTTTACTATTCTCGACGTTCGGATCAGAGTATTTCGATTTATCACGTAACATGAATCAAAATAAAGCTGAACAATTTCGAGGCAGGAATGCGAGAAAAATAGACAAAAATAGGATTAAAATGACAACGAAACAATAGTAACCGACAGAAGGATTATTTAGACGCTCAAAAAGACTTATCTACTTATAGACACGTCAGTTAGTTACTGATGTTGCTAAATTATTATTATTAGGTCTATTTCTAAACAAAAAATTTGTTAACTGTATAAATGCAATGAGAATAAAGAATAACAGAAGACTTTGGTAACATCAATAATTCGATAAAAAAGATTTAAAATTGTGTCTATAAGAAATCTTCAACAACAGACCTTTAGGCCTGCTACATACAATGCAGTTTGTGGAAAAACGTCATGTTTAAGATTACGATGAAGCGCGTAAAATATCTGTTAACTCATGGGGAAATTGGGTAAATATTCTTCAAGAACGTTGTGTTTTTCAAAGATACGATCTTATTTGACGGTTGATAAGAGCGCGTTAATAAAACAGTATCAACAACAACGAAGAACATCAATTTACAATGTTCAACAATAACAGATTTACCACGATATTTTATTTTCTACTTCTCGCGTATGTATGTTACGAAGTAAAATATAACAGCTGATGCCAACGCATTTAAAAACATATTTTTAAAATGTATTGTGTAGTCTGTGTTTAGTGATAAAAAATATAAATATGGAGAAAACTGATACGTAAAGATAATTCTGGGTAAATATAAACAAAGGAAACTCGCTGTGACTGTTAACAATGTCGTAGCTCGATCCATCCACAATATCACCCACATAATCCTATAAATTTTTTACGACACCCACTGGTACAATTTGACTTTTAGATAAATTGTACCCATTATAATTTTGTAGTCTGTCATAACTTCTCAAACGCATTAATTTATTTTTTGCTGTTGTGATACAATCGTTTAGACTAGAATTGCTCCAGCCTGACGTTGTTCGTCATTGTTTACCATTGCTGCAAGCTTATCTGATGCAGACCTGTACTTTCCTAAGCGATTATAATGATATTGGTTATTCTGTACAGGCATACGGTCTGTAACTGAGCGACCAAAATTTAAATCCAATGGAGTTACGATTTTTTGTCGACTTCTGTTGTGATTGTTACACGGGCAAGAGGCTTATTGTTAACGTACGTGGTATACTAAGTGAAATGAAATAAGCCTACATTTGACACTTGCTCGTTCCAGAGGACAACGAAAGAGACAGGCTGTGACAGTGAACGAAATTGATGGGTTAAGAATGTATAGAAACAGCAGCAGTGCGGTAACTGTGACGGAAATAAACTTCAGAAACGTACGAACATCAAGTAGGAAACAGATTACGACTATTGTGAATTTTATCTGTTCGAAAATATTTTTAGCGATACGTTTGAATTCGCGGTTATAGCCTATATTGTGTGAGGGAGGCGCAGGGGTGTGTGATCGCACGACAAACTATCGTATTTATTGACGCCATTTATTGTAGTTCACAGGTAAACCTCTGCACGTCACAGAAGGCTTTTACACTTCTTTGTATACTTCTGAACGGTCAATCAATCGTCTGGTTTATACTGATAGAAATTACACATTACACAGTTGAGACGCGATTGGTACCTTATATCGTGTAGCTACTAGTAACAGTTTAGAATTACAACAAATTTATACGATAAGTAGTTACTAAAACATTTAAGTACATGCCTAATACATAATTTGAGTTTCGTTTTCTTTTACTAAAGACGTACTACACGATACGATGGACTTAAGGAACACAAATCAGTTTCTGGGTCGTTTCTTACCGAATTTGTTAATATTGACATTTATTTACGTATGTAGTAAAGAACTAATTTCGATACAGTATTTACAGTCTCGGAGTATATAATAATTTATTATTTATTTAATATTTAAAACGCTTGGTACAATGCAATTTGTCTTCTTGCTTCCCAATAAAGTGCACTAGCAGTGTCAATAATATCCTCAGAATTGTGATCGATTAATTTAACTGAATATATCCAATGTATTCTATTAATATTTTCACTGTTTACAGCCTACAGAATTTAATAAGGAATATGAGTGGATTATCTTGGAAATATTTTGTGTTTGTTCTACAATTATTTGTTTCCGCAATTTTAATCAGATAGAATTGTACATACGCTACTGTAATACGGTAATATTAACCTAAAAATTCAATTAACATGGAATTATCATTATCCCTAATCTGTGCTAATATATTTTCGTTCAATGTAATTTCTGTGACAATCGGGAGGCAGTTGCTTTATTTCTACTTCATTAAAGAATTTACCTTCAGCGAGCTGTCAACAGGTTGCCTTTTTCTTAAACACTAAGAACTTAGGACATCGAACAGTGGTGATAACATTTTTTTTGTCTGTTAGGTATCAAAATACGACATAAAACGTAGACCACACATTGAAACTGACGATGCGATTTCAGAGAACAAAAATTATTGCATCGCAGAAAACCAAACACATATTTGCAGACGGTTATATGAGTTGCTGTCGACGGTTGTACTGTGAAAACAAACAACACCTACTAATAATACGGCATGACGGTCGTTTCATGCAAATACAATAACACGACCGATAAGACCAGCAACCGGCACAACACTGACGTTCGCTTTTCGTTGCGCGCTACAAGAGGGCGCCTCTAGTTACAGAGCTGCCAACTGTGTGCTCGTAAAATATCGTGTTTGGAAGAAATGTATAATTTTTACGTCATTAGACGTAACAGTAGCATACGCAGTGCTGCAAGCTACGCACCGATTATGCGTGTTTACATACGAAACACGTGCGTACGAAAGTGTGACCACACCACCTAACACCTGACGTTTCGTTTATTCATTCACACCTTCTCTATAAAGCGCAAAATGTCAATGTCCTGAAGTTTTAACTGGCATGCTCCCTGAGCTGCAGAACCGCTCTCTATTTTGAACCTAGTATTTTAATTATTACATAAATTTCAATAGTAGATAATTTTTCAGGTGCCGGAAAAATTACAAAACACCCGATTACTCTACTATCTCTTCAATAATATACCAAAATTGAAGAACACACAATCACACAATAAACAATAAAAATTCGAAACATTCGGAATTAGGTTACAGTTGTCTTTATTCTGACACCCGGCTGGATTTTCACACTTTTTTCAAAATTTCATTTGTTTTTTGAGTCCTGATGTCGAACAATCTTGAAATTTCCAGAACTTAACACTGCATTCTGATATTAGTTAAAATTCTCTTCAATTTGATATGGCACATACATTTTTGCGATCTTATAAAAATTTTCACTCACTTCTTATGCCCTGACGTTCAAACCTTTTGGAATTTAACAAAACGAACACTGTACTCAAATTGTGGTTGAAATTCTCTTTAATTTGATATCTCACGTGGGCTTTATCAATTTTTCACACTTATGACCCCTCACATTTTTGAGGAATCAATCTACTTTAGGAGGAATCAATCTAAAAAACAATAGGGTTCTGTAACGTAAAATTACGGACAGCATGCCACGTTTTAAAAAAAATATGTTGATGCGTTCGAAATTTATCATGAGACATACCTTAAAAAAAGACAGATAGGTAAATAGATAGAGAGAAAATGCAAAAGGTCGAATTAAAACTGAGGACTCCTTTCGTCAGTTCAATTATTTTCTGTTATTAATGTAATTAATGTACTTAAGAATAATGATAAACAAATTTATTTTTTTCAAAACGGTAGCTGCGCCTGTTATTTTACTTTGTAAAGAAGTCTTGTCCCACACTACATACGTCGTAGAACTAACACATAAGTTGGAGACGAAAATGAAGGAAAGTTGTTCTAAATGTAAAAGAGAAGAAAATTTTGACACAGTCTAATGTACGGTTAACAAAAGCTTTTGCCCATTTTTTCATTTCATGGTAGCCGATATATTTACATAAGAGCTCATATTCGTAAGCTTACGAACAGTTCTCTAATAACGAGCATGTTTGAACATTCATATATAGTGAACATTAGATTAATATAAATTATACTGTTAAAAAAATAATGTTTGATAATGTTTTCTCAAGAAGAAACATTTTCGAACATGGTAACTAACAAAAAAGAAAGGAAACCTGTATTATTATCCGTTGTTGTTATTCACCATCTGAGTGGCAGCTGCCCTAATAAATAGAAAACCCGAAAGTACCCGAAATTATTTTAAAGAGAATTACGAATAATTAAGAAACTAGGAAACTGTAAATGTGAGAGACAAGACATTACACGTAGAGCGAAAACTAGAAAAAAACAATCCTTGTGAATACGTGCGTCGAGCAATATACAGAACGCAAAGTTCTGAGAGTCGCCGAACGAAAAGAAATAAGTGGGCCTATACAACTTTATTTATTATATGATTATGTGTAAATATCAATGTCAGATTCGATATTGTCAAAACAGCACAACTTTTTTATAATACAAATGTAATGTAACAAGACTTGTACACTTACTTATTCCTAGCTTCATTTAGTATTGGTTTCCTTCTGGTGTGACGTAGCCTCTCAATTTTCCTATTTATGAATACTTTCTATTATGATACTTGTTTAACTTATGTACATACACGTTCATGAAAGTAGTTTAATTTTTAAAACCTTTAAATAACTGGAATAAATTATATATAAGGAATTATGTTTTTCTTTGTATCTGTCAGACTGCATTCTGTCTCCCTACATACGCTATATCTCTCTCCCTGCTATTCTTTACGTCTCTCACTTTCTATAACACGTGGGCACAAAGAACACAGTTATAAATATAGAATTCTGCCTTTTCACCACTCGCGTTCAGGTATTCATTGAGCTGGTTGATGAGGACACAATGAGACGTCGTTGCAGAGAAGACGGTTTTAATGAATGGTCACAGAAAACAAAATAATAATCATCACGTTTCATTTCAGCTAGTCTTGCTGGAAATGAGAAGAACACGATATTCTATTAGTTTAACAGATCATGCAGTTCACCCGAATGACGCTAAAAATAAATATTTTTTGTACATTAAAAATTGTATTAGTGCTTACAGTGTCTTAAGATCTTGGTTTTCACTACATCTTTAACTAAACTGTACAATCCCATATTGTGGAATACTGTTACAAGAAACCGTCGGTCGCCAATGTCTTAGTTCCCTAATAAATCATAACTTACTAGTATTGGTAGACAGTTCTGTTTCTGAATACAAATCAGCCCTGCCTCTACTCGCCGACGTGTACACTACGTGCCGTCAGAATCCTTGGATACTTTCAACTTCATGACGTCTCCGGGACGTTCACTTTGCTTTTCTCGGTTCTCAATAAAGCGATGTTATTTTTCTCGATTCCTCTGCAGCGAAAACTGTTAACTTCGAACTTGACAGTTGCCCAATACAGACCGTCATATAACCCGCGAGAGGGGCACAGATACTATACGAAACGGTTCAGTACACACACGTGAACAAACCTGACTCCAAACCTCTCCAGCTAATTCAGACACACACGCGCGCAAGCCAAACACAATAAATAATAACGGGCAAAAAACGGGCTTCTTAGAATGAGACAAAACTGATACTTTCTTAATTATATAAATATTACAAACACACACATTGCACTCTTACACACGTCTTCAGAAACATGTGCCTTCACGTTCATGGCTTAATTGTAAGTTTTGGAAGCGACCACCAATTGTATTGTTAGAAACAGAGAGACAACATTAATAAAACTGAATAGAAATATTTCAAAACATTCAGAAATTCAGAAGTCGAGGTTCTATTGTCGGCATCCGTCCGCACAGCAGCAAACATCCGTAACCTCCAGATGTAGCGAAAAAGAGAATATTTTGCAGCGCTACGGGAATCGTGTAGGGAGAAATAAATCTTACTTGCCATTCCCCATCAATAATAATCGTCTGACCCAGATGAATACACAAACGGATAACCGCACTGCACTGTACTGTACTTTGTGCAGACGATTAATGAAGTATTTATTTACGTAAAGTAATTAAAAATAAAAAGAGAAGCGATGATCGATACGGATGGATTTATTTAATTAGGACAGCCAGTACTGGACGTTAAACAACATTGGCATTCATTCTTACATCCCAATATAGTAAAATTATTCTTGTAAATTAAGCGTAGTAAAATTACTATTCAGATGGGAGGTGCTCCAGTGATGTAAAAAGTAGAATTGCACTAGCAAGAGGACCATTTTCAGAAAAAGATCTATTCTGGCATGCAGAAACGTGTCCCTGGAAAGCATGTCCCTTAGTCACAACCCTGATCGAGGGAATGATTAAGGGGCGTAGTGGGAGGAGAAAGCCCAAACAGGTGTTCATAGATGGGGTTAAATAAGGGAGAAGGTATGTGATGATCAAGAGACTGTCTACGGAAACGAAGAAATTGTAGGCCCACCAACCTCTGGGTCGATGAGAATTAATAGAAGAGAAAATTGCTCCCGTTTTTAACGTAAGTAGGCGTTCATAACCAAGTGTACCGAAAATCATCTGGTCCTCCAGGTTTGAGGTTTTGCGTCGGGTTAACAAATCGTCCAAATAAAAGGAAACTTGTTATGGAATCAACATCCAAGAAAGCTCATCTAATACAAAGGCTATGTCAGGTAGAACGGATCGATGATCAGTGTATGCCAAAGAAAATCCTGAAGCCACAGGTGCACAAAAGCAGAAAGCGGAGTCGTCGTAGGATAAGATAGTTGGATGATGTGCTGGTAGATCTCGAATGGGCGTGAGGGGTTACGCTGAGATGGCAACGGATAGTAGACATTGGTGTTCGAGGCGAAGGCTCACGTTAGGCTGTAGTGCTGAAGAAGAAGAAAAAGAGGTATCCATGACAATAAACCAACATTTGTGAGAATTGTGCCGGGGTTTGAATTTCCCGGCGCGGTTAGACTTGTTCAGCGCAGTTGTCAGCAGTGCCGCCAATGCTTTTTGTCAAAGCTCCGGGGACGCGATCGAGTGAGCTGCCGCTATATCAGTTGATCGCCGTCCGTTGTTCACAATCAGGTTAACCAAATGCTTGTTTTTTATTGCAAATTGGGACACGTTGTTTTATGCAGGATGTGGGACCAACTAATTCAGGTCTCGTCCTCATTTCTCTGCCAGCCTACGAGCTGAACGTTCCGCAGGTCTGGCGGCCCAGGATTTGCGTGTAGATGTTTTTACCATGCGTCTGTAATCTTGTAGAGGCGTTCAGGGTCCCTGCACCAGCTAGGAGAAAGGGGAAAGAGCGGTAGTAACATTAACACCTGTGACTACCCGCAGAGCAGCACACCAGAATGCTCCCCGAAGCCGTCAGACCCAGGAATGCTAAGCCAACCGAACACACCGAAGGACCCACATAGCACGGAACGAGAGCCAGTGGACAATCATCGGAATCCAGGGACAATTTGCAATACTCCTAGTACACTGTTCATCACGGTACCGCTTGAGTTCTTCTCCTCAAAATCATAGGTGGGAAAGTTTTAATTATCACTCTTCAATCAGCATCAACTCCATAGACCGGCTACCCTGGTGTTCACATTAAATATCTGTGATAAGAACTTACAATATCTCAAATCACAAGAACTCAAATAGTTAAAAGATTGTAACTGACTATTCTGTAACTGGTGTGACATACACCATAAGGGAGTAGTTAAATTGTTTTGCTAGAGCATGTTTCCTCCCCTAAACTATTTTGAGTATGACCTGTATTACCCTTATTTACTATAATTAGAGTGAAGGGTTATTCATGTTTTCATTAAGGGGTGGGGTTAACTTAATTGATTCGTTATTTCCGCTGTAAGCATGTTCGCGTGTTCTCCCTCATGGGGTATGCTGGTCTGCACGTTAATGTATGTATAACGTATATCTATTTTTGCAACAATATAAATTAATGACTTTATGTAAAAAGATAACATGATACTGGAGCGTTGTGTCACCATCTTAAACTTAATAAATTTTGTTACTTGTTAAAAGAGTGTTGATTCCAAATCCTGTTACTCTGTTGGGGCTCCAGCACACTTTTCGCTTCCTCTAGGTTTACTAACCTAGTCTTAAATTTTACGTAGCGGCCCTTGCGACTAGAGCCGCTACAGAATAAAGGCCAATAAAGAAAAATCGGTACAAGTGACATCATTCACTATGAAAAGAGAAACCTGGCTCCCCATAACAATGAACGGAAAACAATTACAACATTCAGAGCACGCCAAATGTCTCAACATGCTTCTTTAACGAAGGGTGATCAATAAAGTTATTAAAAGGCTCTAATTTAAACAGCTAGGGTTGAAACTGAATATATCCAAATATATATCTTAGAATTATAAATTACAAAATTAGGGCCTAACAATAGAAAATAACCTGTTAATATATAAACAATTTTAAAACCCGTATGGAACTGCGGGTACAGCTTCGGGGAACCGCCGGCAACAGCAGTATATACATGATGTTAACATTTTGAAACAATGTTTTGTGAACCATTGTGGATGCGTACTGAATTCAATAAAACAACGGGATTTAATTGTATTAACCACGAAAGAAATGATAAAAGGTGTAACGTCAGATATAGTAACCGAAATGCTGTACGCCCAAACAAGCTGACTGGACACACAAGATGAAATCTGGCGACTGATTCGGATTAAACCGTCTGGCTTATCGACGATATTTTGCAATGAATTATGTAGTGAGTAGCATTACCAAGCAATGCTTTCACTCAATCGTATCTGCAGTGGTAGGCAGCCTGCGGTACGCGTTCCAAGTTTGGCACACTGATGATTTCCTATGGCACGATGGACAGTTTAAAATACGTAAAATCAATTTCAATACTTTAAGAATATGGGTTAAAAACTAGATATTTATTTCCTTGTATTTTACACAAGATATTTTGAAATAGAGCAAGTCGTTTTTAAATCACAGTGGTAATGTGTAAAACTAAAAAATGTTGAGGGAGAAAATTATTTTAATAAAATTCGTTGTGCACGTTTGCAAAGAAATGTTCGTACACGTATTTTGGAGGTTGAAACACTTAGTATGCCGGAGACGACGCTGGAACATTGAAACTGCGTACCGGGTTGCGCACGCGGAGGAAGTAACTTTCACAGCTCACAGTTTACGTCCAATATGTGACGGTACACGGGCAGAAACTTCGCGTTACTCGTATGCTCAAGAGTTAGACTCACGATATGAGATATTGGTAAGTACCTCCTACCGACACCTTTTGTGGCTGACAATCATAGTTTGTTGACAACGAAGATTTCTCTTGTTATATAACGCGATATCCTCAGTGGTAAAGGTGAGAATGAAAAGCAACGTGGCATGCCTCGTTATTTGTGCACCCCTCCAGTGGCAAAGTGTTCATTTTACTACTGTACAATATGCTACAAGCGGACAATACAGATAATATAACAAATAATGTAATAATATTAATAAAGAAATGAACCATGGGTGAAGAAGTTCATGAGGCTCTAGAAAAATTTGGAATGAGGGAAGAAGATGGAAGCACAGGCAGATGTTCACAACAAAAATTGTACAGGCGAAGGACCTTTCCGAAGGGAAACCAAGGTTAAGCAAAACGGTGTTATCGGAAGAACAACGAACATGATTGGGCCGGAGAATAGAGGAATGCTGGCGAATGAGAAAAGAACACCAGAAAGTGAAGGAAGTTGTGTAATCGCAGTCCTTAGATGGCTGTAATGGATGGAAAAAATAAATAAAAAATAAGTAAATCAAAAAAATAAAATAAAACATAAAGTAAGAAATAAAATAAATAATGAATAATAAAAGTTTGGTGTTTATAATAGTATCGATAAAATTTTTTCGGCAAACAAAAGAGTATATAAAATTATTTAATCTCTCTCTCTCTCTCTCTCTCTCTCTCTCTCTCTCTCTCTCTCTCTCTCTCTCTCTCTCTCTCTCTCTCTCTCTCTCTCTCTCACACACACACACACACACACGCGCGCGCGCGCGCGCCTATAAAACAGGTGATGTTGGTTCAAATACCACATGTTCCATTTTACACTCTGTCATTTACAAATGATTTACAGATGTATTACGATATGAAATGGTTCGCGCAGAGAGTAGCGGAGAACAGAGAAGGCATGCTGGAAGTGAGGTGAGCACACACTAATCATGCAGCTGTTCTGAACACACCATAATTGCTCCGAAAACAACGGGTCAAATCTACGCATGCGCAATGAGATCTTTTCACTCTGAGCAATCAGACACCTGTTTCATGTCTAATTATTTTAGCTGTATTTTCGTATTCAAATAAACATTTAAGCTTTCTTCGCTTAGTGATTCGTGTTTCTTAATAATTTTAATATGTCTCTTATCAATCTCATTTTGCTTTTATCACTTTCTTACGTGAAGCGTGTTTTTTTTACGACCCGTCTCGATATTACAGCCGTCTGTGGCTTAGAAACGAGACAGTGCTTGTAATATGACTTTATACACTCAGCTGTCACCTACTTTGTAGGCATGAGATAGGCGATTTTCAATTAGCGTTACGATAGACAATCCCGCTAACTGTGAGGTTCGCCCTGTGTTGTGGTGATGGAGAACGTAACGGTCGCCCAGCAATGATAACCAATGTTTATCGTGAAAATCGCTGATGTTCCTAAATTTTCACATTAAATAGTGGACACCACTGTGACACAGAAGCTTGGTTGCAAACAATTGTCTGCTGATAACACTTGTGTCTGTGTGTCTAGTACGTGAACCGGACAGTAGTTTGTTTTGTTCCACAAATAATACTTACGATCTGTTGCCGGTTCGTTTCCTGCATTCCTAATACGATATCTCCTCGCTTAGAAGCACTTCATCATCACTCCATATTGTACAAATTCCGCCGCTTGAGATATTAAGGTGTTGTCAGTTTATCGACCGGAAACGTGAAAGAAACCCCACGACTTAATTAAACTGTAAGATCACGGCCGGCAGACTGTTTAGGAAACAAGATGGGCGGATGATTTACAAAAGCACACTCGACACATGTATGCCGTAGGCCACAACAGAACAAACGCGCTGACTTGAAGTTCTGACCTAAGATTACACTAGACAGAATTATATTGTCAATATTATTAGGTTAATCTGGTAAATATTACCTTGCTTGTCTCATCGCGTGATTATTTTTAGTATCTTCATACATCTCCCTTACTGGCAACCCCTCGTCACACACACACACACACACACACACACACACACACACACACACACACACACACACACACACACACACACACACACACACACACACACACACACACACACACACACACACACACACACACACACACACACACACACACACACATAACCACCTTTACCTGTACGCCTTCATATATCCCAATGTAATGCACAAATCTCCTTTTTTTAATCATATTAAGTTTTAGCGGTCACTTCTGAATAAATACTATTTAACTGCACGTGTTCGGTCTTGACGATGCGTTTCGCATGTCAAACCATTTTCAAATCAATATTTAAAATCTGTAACTGGAGAGGTTTCTGAATTTTAACTTTGCTTTGTATCTGATAAAAAACAAACAAAGAAACAAACAAAGAAACCTTATAGAACTTCAGGCGTGTTTCTGAACTCGTTGATTTTATAGTTCTCCTGATTACGTGATTCCCCACGTAAGCTTTAACGTATGTAGTTTATTCACCATGTTATTGTTTGTAATGTAAGGTGCATTAGTTATACCATATAACTGATAATAATCATTATCGAATTCATCGTAAAATTTTTCTTCGTATTTAACTGTGACAAGGAAGCTGAATTCTGTGCTTTGGAGTGGGAAAATAATCCCAAAGTCGAAAATAGTGATTTACTTTGCCATGTTAGTAAGTATAGTCACGTATGGCTCTGAAACCTGGGGGATAAAATAAACTGCCGAAGGTAGTAGAAACGGTCCAAGCAGTAGAAACGGATTCTGCAGACGGTTTTGTAGGGTGTCCAGGCTCCTGTGCATTAGAAATAAGGGCATCAGGTGGCAACTCCTAGTTGACAAAACAATTTCAGACACCATAAATACAAGGCGCCTCGAAGTACAAAGTACGGATGTCTGATGATCGCTGGGCCCAAAAGTTGTTAGACTGCGTTCCACCTACTTGACGGAAACGGGATAGACCCAGAAGTTCAAGAAAAGAGGATATACTTGTTAAAATTGAGAAACGAGGCTTGCAGTTGTACCACAGAAGTCGACAGTACTTATGGGAAGCGGAAGACGACAGTAGCTTTAGAAGATTCACGATTGATAGAATACAAATCTTGTAGTAAGATAAGGAAATGGAGGTCTGGAGGAAAATTCTGAGGGAACCTGAGGCCCACGGTGGTCTGTGGAGCTACTGATGATAATGATGATATCTTGTGGTAACAAAGAGACAAAAAATTAATCGAATATAGTTTAAATGCTGTTCGAGATCCTGAACATCAAAAAGTGCTGATTAATAGACTACTTTCTTGCACGAAGATTCTAGTTTCTAGTTCAAATAAAAGCTAGCTAGCTACATATTCTCAAGTTATTTACACATAGCCATGGGTGTAACTTGGGACCTATCTTTGGGGGGGGGCAGGGTAAATCTTCATAAATTCAAGTGTGTATTGAGACCATCTATATAATACAATTAATAAAATATATTATATACAAAATTAGAAAGTTTAGTAATAATTCTTAGTTAGTAAACGAGGGACAATTTCATTGTTTAATGATCAACAAACCTTTCTTCATAAGTTGTACTTCCAGTTACGTTTACCTAGAACAAATATACTCTAGGCCTATAAACATAAACAATTTCAGTTCTTCCTATTCTTATACCCAGTTTTCGTGAACGCATCCTCTCCCTTAGGCACACTGTCACAAAATGCTCGGCAGTAGTAGCAGTAAGCCGAATCAGTCACAACACAAAGAAATTTTCAAATTGCCAGTCAGGCAATTTTCAAAGAAATTAAGCAGTGTTACTCCTTTGCGTTTCTTATCTCCCATTTCCCAGCACTTATCAACACAAAAAACCAAAACAATCACAACAATAACGAATTAAGAAAGAGACAAGCGATGTATACTTTAACGGACTACGTACACGACCGAGTAACCCGACCGCACTTGTATCAGTAATCATTAACAAATAACAGTTTCAAACGACCGTCTTTTAAGTTTCGGATTCGTGAACAAATCCATCGACGTCTTGCGGTGATCCAAAACAAGTCTTTGTTTGTGTAAAAGGCACGCATTCTATTCCAGTTAATTAGGTCTCTAGCGTTTTTTTTTTTTTGAACAGAAATATTATTTTGAGGCATATCCATTCAAATCTGTCAAACATTCCCCTTACAAGTTTCTTCTTCGAAAGAAATAAGAATAGTAAATTTATGGTAAACTAGTCGTCTGATACGTAACAGTAACTGTCTCCTGTTTGACTATTTGTTAGTTTTTATATGTAAACAACTGGAAACAAAATTTTATAATGCTTGGAACATTGGGGGGGGGGCCGAGTACCCCCTTGCCCCTCCCAAGTTACGCCTATGCACATAGCTATATATTCCTTACATACCATCACGTTTTTCTTAATCTCAAAGTGTAATTCCACACACCGGCAGACAAGCTAAAGCGAATTTTCCCTGGCTGCGATCATGAAATACGTCACATATTGGACGTTAGATGGCTTGTACACGTTACCGCCTCTACGAACGCAATCCGAGTCGCAGTTTCTATTGAGGTTCCCCGCTTAGTACGCGTCTGTGGCATACCAAGTATTTAGCCCCTCCAACTCCCACAAATATCCGTGCACTCCGTCATAGCCTACACAACGCATTTTACTAACACAATGTTTCGTCCAACTATTTATAGGTTCATGCAGTATTTAACCACGATCACTCAAAGATAACTTGTTTTATTTAAATAAAAACAGAAAAGAAACTGATTATAGTCCACGAAGGATTCTACAAAAATTAATTTTTTAGGAGTTAGTTGACAAGTATTCGTTGACTTGACTACTTTACTGAAAGGCAAACTATACGGTCGTTCAAGTGTGATATCAACGTGAGAGACAAACTGTATGAAAATTTAGTTAAAGAACCTACTAGACGGAGTTAGAATTGAACGAAGACCCAATTGAGAATCCTCAGCTTTCTTGTTATAGCTTTGTCAAATCTGTTATGGTTAGGAGCAAAATACAGTAACAAGTAATAAAAGTAGCCAGACTGTCATCAACCGGCAGCAAACGAGGTCATACTGAAAAATAAGTACTCAAACTTCGTAACTAGAGTACACAAAGCAGTGGAAGTGTATCTTAAGATACGCTCAGTATCTTAACTGAGCACAACAGATGTACTGAAGACTCTGCGTAAAACTGGATCGTGTAGGATTCGAAGAGTATTTCATACGAAATTAATGCAATATTCACTAATAAAAGAATGACTCAAAGTTGAGACAAACTGGAACGGTTACTTGAGAATCGCTAGAAAGGAGGTCACAAAGTCTCAAGCAAAGCGGTGGCAATAATCCTTCTAATATGGATTAAACAGTCAATTGCATATTACAATGAGAGAAAACAGGAAGAAGGGAAGAAGAAATAATACAAATCGTCGTAAGAGAAGAATGCTGTTTTTTTAAAGAAACATTTATTTTGGCCGTAAAATATGACGTTCAATTTTCTACCGCGTAAAACTTATTTTCGCTTTGCTTCTGCTTTGACAGAGTATTTCTTGAACATGACAAGCACAGCAAATTTACAGTATTTTATTGAATTTATTCATAACAGAACATTTTACAGTAGGAAACAAAAGAATCGTCAGGGTTTTCGCTGTGAAGTCTGTACACATGGATTACGGCCCAATCGGATGTTTTCTTGCCAACCCTTTGTGTTTGTCCGTTATTGTGCGAACGTCTTCAACTTCGTGTATAAGGATATTTGTGCGGTGCAAACAGTCTTCTGTCAAACAAAATTCCGCTCAAAGACATTCATGCTGTGAATTTACAAGCTTTTGTACTGCTCTGACGTCTGATATTCCGTGTTCGCTAGTAGAAAGATTAAGCCAAACATCCATCGTAACATGTTTGAAATGAATACTTTAAAAAAGAACAAAAATATTATATAGACTGTATTTCAACATATTTTAATTAAAATCTTCCTCGTTTTTATCTGGACGTTTAGGAAATACATACTTATCAATCTAGTTAATAACTGTGGAAACGTCCAAAGGGACATAATGACACCCTACCGATAGTACCGTGCGTAAGTTATTATCTGATCTTATCTGGGCTACAGTACTGAACGAGATTTCAAGATTTTAAAATTAAGGTTTAAGTTTGGACAATAATTATACGTAAAATCACACTTATAAAAACCACACACACACACACACACACACACACACACACACACACACACACACACACACACACACACACACACACACACACACACACACACACACACACACACACACACACACACACACACACACACACACACACACACACACACACACACACACACACACACACCTTGTACAAAAATTGTTAAATTTTTGCGGGTGTGATGGGTCGTGTTTTCTGGTTGAAAGTTTACTTTTCCCCGGAAGGTTTCCCATAACGTTTTGGAATGAATCTGAAGTCGGCACAGGTGTATCCGCCGAAACGTTGTGGTAAACCGTTCGCCGAAAACGGTGAAATACAACGCGGGACTCATCCGGAAAACAATACACATGCACGCATGTGTGTGTAATGCTTACATTACCTTGTGCAAAAACATAATGTCGTATAATTATTTAGTATAAATAAGCGCAATTAAAGTATAATAAAAGTATACATTTAAATAGTCATGACAGTTTTGAAAATGGAAGCTTATGCATTAACTGGACGGATACAAACACATCATAACGACATGCGAGGGTAGAATAGACGATAATATTACTTTCTTCGCAAGAGCCGGATAGAACCAAGAGGCGCCATTACTAAGGATTACCTTAAATTGTACGGTAACCGACGGATTCAGATCGAACCAATGCCAGTGCCAATGATCCATAAGCAGGCTACTTACCGAATACAGACCCTGAGAGGCTATGGTGTGAGTATTGTCGCCACTTACCTGAAAAAAAAAGAATTCAGTTAGTACGTTCGAACTTTAGGCTTAACATCAACACGTAGTACAACACTGATAAGAATAAAAATTCATATGTTGCAGTTCTAAATTTTGTTCAGTATTTCAAAAAGGTCTACAGATATTTGCAACGTATACAATATTGTTTTAGCAGACACGGTGCGAACAATTTATATTCTTAGTTACTATTATTATTATGAAAATAACAGGTCATTAATTAGGATTATAGTGTATTTTTACACATTAATTATATCCTTAAGTAATATTATCGTTTTGTGAGCAGACCTCTGTTAGGACGAATTTTAGACCAGAAAGGAATTCCACACCACGTAATTATCAACTATCCAAACTTTATATAACGGAACAACTGTACCTTGCATTTTAATGGTAAGCTCTCAGGAGACATCCACACTAATAAAGGAACGCGAATAGACTACTCTTTGTTAACTATTCATTTTAATTTTAATATTGTTTTAGCTGAATGCTGGTTGAGCATAGCTGCTCCAAAATCAAAAACAACAGTGCTCATACGTAAACATCTTGTAAGAACAAAGATCGTAGAGTGAAATAATTCACTTTAACAAGTTAACAAATTTTATTTACTGGGGGAGGGGAGATATCTCTTACAATTCCGACAATTATATAATCTATACAAGTTATGACAAATTTAGGAGCATCTGCGGCTTTAGATTATAACCCGAAAGGGAGAAGGAATGTAGAACTGTCGAGGAAATTTTAGGTACCGCAACAAGATAATAAGAATAAACAATATGCATTATTAATATGAAAGAACAACATGAACGAACAATTTTAACAAGTCATAATAATGTTTGCATTAAGATAAACGGAAACAATTATTAGTCTTAGAATTTCTTGCATTTCAATTTTTCAGGTGTTTAAACTGTTAGTTATTTACAGTCAAGTGAGCAATTGCTACTATCAAGTCCTTATAGAACTGGTACTTGGACGGGGTCAGTGTCCCCACCGAATAAAAAAACAATGGAATTTAAAAAATGGAATGTCTGTATCGTAATAAATTTCACGTGTGCCAGACGAAGAAAAGACTAGCCGAATAGATTCCTTCACACACACACACACACACACACACACACACACACACACACACACACACACACACACACACACACACACACACACACACACACACACACACACACACACACACACACACACACACACACACACCCACACACACACCCACACACACACACACACACACACAAGCCTATATAGGATGAACAAAATTGCACGGCAATCTATCGGATGCTGAGTCTTTAGCTAAAAATAAGAAAAAAAGTCTATATAAACATAGGTCCAAAAACGGTTTGTTAGCAAGTTTTCTTATGGGTTTTAATCTGAAAAAAAAAACGAATAAAAGAGGTCTCAGAGCTCTATCTCAATTAGTTTCTAAGAAAAACTGTGTTATACACAAAACAATGGAGTCGAAAACCACACTTTTTTAGATTTGGGATAAAATAACTTCGTTAATTTGCCAATAGACAAATACAAATTTCTTACTAACTTTGTAGAGTATTTAATTATAAAAAAATTGATGTGTATAATGTCTATTAAAAATAAGTAAAAATTTGAGGAATTTGACTTTAATTAAAAACAAAACAGACCAAAATGCTATAGAAAAGTGTTACAACTTACAAGAAATGGCATTGTACACTTTCAAAACACCCACACTAGGGCCAAAGAAAATCCACATGAGATTGACCAACATACTTTTTCATTTAATGTGTGGTGCGTTATTCTTGCTGGTAAACTCTTAGGCCCTTTTTTCTTACCACGAAGGCTTAATGGAAGACAATACTTACACATTTTTTGCAAACGAATCTGATGGAACTCTTGGAAGATATTCCATTTGCAGATAGAGTGGAGATGTGGTCTTTGAATGACGGAGCATCTGCTCACTACTGTCGTGATTTGATGAACCATTTAAATAATACATCAGGTAAGCGATGGATTGGTCGAAACGGACCAGTAAAATGGCCATCTCGATCTCCTGATCTCACGCCAGCAGACTTTTTCGTTTGGGGTTGGATGAAGTCGTTAGTTTATTTCGGTCGTACTGGCACACAAGAAGAATTGAGACATCGCATAATAGAATATGGAGCTACTGTTAAGAATAACCCTGAGGGTATAAGACGTGCCCGGCTAGCATGGATTCGCCAAGCTGAATTCTGTATTCGAAAAAAATGGCCAAATTGAACAACTGCTTTCAACGAACGTTTCCAGGTCCATCAATTTAGCAATTTTGATATTTGATCATTTGAAGGAAAACTTCAATGGTATAAGTTTTCAATTTGTTTACAATTACATTTTTTGTGAAAACGTTTACGAAAACTTTTGTTCTGTTTAAAATTGCAACACTTTTATAACGCATTTTGGTCTGTTTTGTTTTTAATTAAAGTGGAATTTTTAAAATTTGTATTTACTTTTAATGGACTTTATAAACATCTCTTTTCTTAGAATAAAATGCTGTACAAAGTTAGTTACAAATTTTTATTTTTTTATTGGCAAATTAACGAAGTTATTTTATCCAAAATCTAAAAAAGTGTGTTTTTCGACTCCAATATTTTGTGTTTAACACATTTTTTCTAATTAAGATAGAGCTCTGGGACCTCTTTTATTCATTTTACAGATCAAAAACCATAAGAAACCATCAAATTTACTCTTCACTTTATACCCCAACAATTTCAGTATGGCGTCATTTTACCGTGGGAGCAGAAATCAGGGCGAACTAGTTCGCGAGCCGTAACTCGCTAACGAAACTTTTTCGGACCTATGTTTATATGAACTTTTTTTTCTTATTTTTAGCTATAGAATCAGCATCCGAGAGATTGCCGTGCAATTTTGAATCATCCTGTATATAATTTAGCCACACACTGTCCAAATAATAAACATCAATAATTTCCAGACATTCAGCATTCAGAATCTTAAGTTAAGAAAAAAACATACAAAACGGTCACAAGATGAATATCTGAGAAAATCTCAAGATATACAATTACAATAATAATAATAATAATAATAATAATAATAATAATAATAACAACAACAACAACAACAACGACGACGACGACGACGACAACAACAACAACGACAACGATAATAATAATAATAATAATAATAAAAACAATTATAACAACAATACATTAGTTAAAGATTATTTAACAATACGATTATTACTTAATTCTGATTCAAACTTCAAACCTCTGATGATAGAGATTTGTCATGTTATACGTCAGGTTTTTATGTATACTGATAAAAATTAAAATGAACTTGAAGAAGTAATCTGTTATAGACTAACAACATATTATATATATTGTAACTTAACGTGTGTGTGTAATGTGTGTTGTGTTACAAAATATATAAATATGTGTTAGTGTAGAAATAAAATTTGTTTATTAAAAAATTTTTTTTTAATTAAAATATTTTTTATTATTAATTAATTAATTAAGAACAATTAATTAATTAAGTTTTGTGGTGTTCCGAAACTTTTATCACTTATTTTCAATGTTTTATAGGCTTTTGGGTATTTGTTAAAAACTCTATACACTTGTAAGATTGTCTCCAATAGCAATCGATATTTGTTTATTTTCTCTTTGGAGGTTATCTTCCTTCTGGTGGTGAGATTGTTGTAGTAAATTCTTATTAAATTAAAGTATTGTGTTAATTGTCTATATTTAGAAATGAAAAACTCTTTAAATATGAAATATATTAATAATTTTATTAACAATTAGGTATTTTGACTCGTGTCGATATGTAAATCGATTCTCAGGGTATCGTTTTGTTATTACAAATTTTTTATATAATGGTTCTTTGAACAGCTATGTTAGGGAAAGTCAGAGAAATAGGGCACAGATTAAAAAGTATAACATTACAAGGTAAATTCTTAATTATAACAGTATATATATTCGCTTTAAAGTATAGAAATAAGTAAATAGGTTGCGAACCGTCCAGCAGGCTGTATATGGCTGTGTTCAGTTGAGTGTTGGTTAATCAGCAATGGCCGCCGTTGAAGTTGGAAATCGTCACCTCGCAGTTTTGGTGTTCAAATAAAGATGTTTTCCTTGTGAATTTACGTCCTGGTGTCTGCAAATCTTCCTTCTGGTGTTGGTGTAGTGTCCCTGGTTCAGTTTCGGTGTTGTATTCGGAAAATTGGTGTAGTTATAAGTCAGGTTCACTTTTGTCGGTTAGGCACTTTTTTGGTTAAGTTTTATTACTGTTTTATTTGGTTTAAATGTTATTTCCACTGGTGTTCTGTGCTGTATAAAGTTAGTTCCGTGTTTGTATATGTTGATTTCACTGTGTATGACTTAAAAAATGTTTTTTACTGAAACTCCCGATTTTCACTTTCGACTCATACAATTATTCGCCATTACGGTATTCGTAACTAGGTTAATACGGTTAAATTGCTCGTGTCAAGTGTCCCGTACGATCTTCAATAATTAACTAACTTACTCCCTTCATCTCTGACTAAAACGTTAGCCAAAGCAATATTATTCCTTCCATTGTTCAAATTTTATTTTGCATCCTGTGCATGTAACAAAGTTACATTATATAACTGATTATACTTTGGTTATTCTTCAGATTTATTAGCTAGTTGTTACTTAATTTTATCCTTCAGTTCATTCTGCGTAATTTGATACCAAATAATGCCGTTTTATTAAGTTTTTGATCTAAAAATAATATTTTGTTCCTTCATTTTGTAATTTCTAAGTCCTAAGGTCTAACTTCCTGTCCTTTTCCAAATTCTGCCATTACCAAGTTATATTAATGATTATTAAATCTCATATTGTAATAAAAGGTTTATATTCCCTTAATTTCTTGCAATTAGATGAATTGGTTAAGTTTTAAAATATTATGTTGGAATATATGACTCCCCTCTCCAAATTTTTGAGTTCTGTCATTTCCATTTTTATCAATAATTCTGGTTATAATTTTACAAAAACTTTCTTAGTTATATTTCTAATTACATGGCTTTGTTTCTGATTTACATTATCTAAATCCCTTCAGTTCAAATGTATTTATGTACTTAGTTTCTCAGTTTTGATGATTTTTAGTTTTTAACATTTGGCCTAGATTCCTAACAGTTTTTACATACAAATTTTTATAAATAATACATATTGAGTTATACCCTCTCTGACTTTCATTGGCATTGTAACATAAATTAAACATTTTCTTCTAGTAAACAAAATAACAATTAGTATTTGTTTCATACTATTAACATATAACAAATAATTCCAATTAATAGTTGTCTTTAACAAATCAGACATTTTTTATACTCAAATATTAATAATGATACATAACAAATATCATATATAAAGAATGTTGTTCCATTCTAACATCTTAATTAGTTATTAACAATAATACCTATAATAAATATTTTATAATTAAAGAATGTTAGTGGCTCTGACCTGTTTAAATTTGCTTATTCCTAATACATTTTTTAAATATCTTATGCTACATAAACAAAACCTTATTTACTATAATCTTATACGCTGTATTCCTTATATTAAGCTTTATTAACAGTTTTTATCTGTTTTTAATTGGGTTTTGGGTAATTGTACCCTGTCACTTCACTTTTTATTCTGTGTCTGCTCTTGTTTTATAAATCATTCATAGAATGTCATTTAAACAGATTGGCAGTTCTTTACTAAAACACATGTATTATTATTTCTGAACATAAATTAAGTCACTTCAAAGTTGTATCATTTCATTATTTACTTAGTTTGTGAATACCAATAATGAAACATAAGGTTCATTTTTTATAATACTAAAACTTGCACTGGTTCTCTTTACATTCCTTGATTCTATTTCTAAATGGTTATATAGTCTTACTAAAATCAAGAAATCTATTTGTAGATTATAATGAAGATTTTTTCTTTGGTATTATATTATTATTTCACCTTGGTCCACTTTCAACTCTACTCTATACACTTTTTTGGCTTATATCTATTGTACATGTGGGTTTTTGCATTAATATTTTGTTATACTTTTTTATTATTATTATATTTATTTATTTTGGGGTATGGGGTTTTTTTTTACAAGAGCATTCCTTCTTCTTGTGGATGCTGTCTTCTTCTTGTTTCTTCATCGATGTCTTCTTTTCTTCTGGTTTCTTATAATTGTATTTTCTTCATCTTCTTGTGGATGTCATCGGGTTTATGGGTTTCTTCTTCACCTACTCTTCTTGTTTCATACAAATGCATCACCTTTTATGGTGGATCTTGCCTTGTTCTGGGTTTCTTCCTTATCTACTCTTCTGGTCTCATACAACAGATTTTCTTCTCTTTGTTGGGTTCAGTTATGTTCTGGGTATCTTCCTTGCCTACTCCTAACCTTCCTGGGTGTTATATTTTTTCACCTTTTTAGTTATTAAAATTGGTTTTAATGATTCATCACTTGTAACCTTTATTTTATATGAACTTATATCTTTAAATCAATGATTGTACTGCACGGTTGTTCTGAATTAATTCTTTATTATATTGCTTTCTTCGGATTTAAATATGTTATTATATTATTTTAATGATCAATTCGCCATTCATTTTTATGGGCTTATCTGTCATGCTACAATATATATATATATATATATATATATATATATATATGCCCACTTTATATATAAGACTTGTTCTAATTTAATGTAACGAGTTCTACGAGAAATTGTCAGAAGCATGTGTGGAAACCAGTTCCAGTAACTGTTTGATTAGAATAATACCTCAGCTCACTAGACTTCAATGATGCTAACTGATACGGTATAAAGTTTATTTCAGATCTAGAAGACAGTGCAAAAGAACTGCGACGAAAATTTGATTTCACTATTCCCTGTCAACATTTTCGTGGTTTTATATTACACTTATTTATTAGCGACAATTGCGTCGTTACACGAGCGTTAACGTTAGAGCAGATGATTGGAAAATTAAACGGAGCGCAAAATTGATAACATGTTGGAACTTGTTAATCATTATTCGAGACACGTTGTTAACGTTTGTGTTAGAATTTGTGACGAAGTCATTATGTTGTAATTACGGGCTTATTAGCGTAGTTATTACACAGACACTCACAACCTGAGTGACCCTGTATGAATTCAAATAGTTTATGAATATTGTTAATACTTAGCTTTACTTCATTTGCCTGTGAAGGTGCACGTGGAGACGACCGTGTATTAATTAGACGTAATATGTAATATAGTACTTAATTATGCACGGTTTCCATGTTGCATATGAATCGACTTAAAATCTTGAAGCACATCGTTGTATCTAGTAGTTCTTCGTATACCACAATTTCTTCTTATACTCCGCAATTTTTTCGACCTTGTCCTGTTCATGATTCTCAGATTAAACTCATATTTAGCTACGCCTTTTCTTCAATCTTTATCTCCTTCTATTTTCAAACGGTTTCCAACTTAAGGTCATCGTTAAAACGCGCGTTTGTTCCACTCGTTCAGTGTGACGTAATCAATAGCATAACTAGGAGCTGCTCCTGGGGGGAAGGGGGATAAGACTAACTTGAAGATTGTACTTTCCTCGGGACTAATATGAAATTCAGGATTCTCCCCATATTATTTTATAAATACACTACATAAAATTCTTTGCATCTCCAAGTTTTTGAGTAAATTAACGTAAAGTGTAAGGGTAAAAAAAAAACAACAACAAACGGAAAAGCCCTGATTTCAAAATATTATTTTAGATTAAGTGTCAATCACATTGGAAGTAATAAATCTCATGTTGTTAGGAATCACTTTAATTACAAATTTGTTATTCTTAACAGATCTTATGGAAATGTGACTTAGTGAAGATATTTTGAAAAACCCAGTTTTACTACCCCTTTCCCTCTTTAATTACAAGTTGTTGTCCTAAGAATGTTTTAAAGAACTTATAATTCGTGGTTAAACGTTATAATTTCATATAAAATTCACCAATAAAGCCTTCTCATATTTCAAATTAAAAGTCAATAAACTGCTAATTTACCTGTGTAGACCACGTTTACCTAGTTTACGACGTTTCAAACCACAGAGATGTTAGGCTAGAGGAGTCCTGTAAGGAGAAATGTGTATGAGTGAAAAAGACAAAGGTAGATTATTAGGCTCTGCCTTCGTTTTCTGGCCCGTGTGTAGTTGGTTTTTAATGCTGCAAATACCTAGGTTATTTATAAAATGTAGAGTGAACGTCATTATTAGGAAAACTCTAACTTTACTAATTTACAAGTGTTTCCTAATATTAATTTTTTCATGTAATCAAATAAGTATTTGGCGTATGGAATTTCGCATATAAAAGATTTGTAATAGATCTGAGGATTGGACTGATCCTGCTGATCCCTTCCGTAGTTACGACACTGGACCTAACTATGTGAGTCCTTTATTGACTTGAATGATGTTTTCATTCCGTGTGATCTGGTTCAACTTAAATGTTACAATTGTTCCATCCTCTTCTCGTAATGGCCCATAATAGAGGCTCTACTTTTTAAAATTTGTCTTTACAACATCCTCAATAGCTGTTCATCAGTTTTATCAAGGTCCAGGCTTCATTACCGAAAGTGATCACATATCGAAATAAGCCCTTACATATCTTAAAATTATTACTTTTACTTTTAATGTCATCAAAGGCAATGGCAATGGCAAGGGCAATGGCACATAGTTCTACTTTGAATTCGGGAGTTAATGTTTCCAGTAAGGATATTACAATCGACATCGATTATAATGTGGACTCTTAATCCAGGCCTATTAAACTGCAAGTGGTGCAGAAACGTTATATTACACAGAAAAGTCGTATTATACTGATTAACATCAGCTGATTATGGTGACTGACAACAATCAGCGATGTACAACGCTATTGAACTGCAAGTGGTGCAGGAACGTTATATTACACAGAAAAGTCGTATTATACTGATTAACATCAGTTGAATATGGTGACTGACAACAATCAGCGATGTACAACGCTTTCGAGCGCTGCAGTATACAAAATAATTTCACAGTTTTACATTCATCTCACATTTCCGCCATCTCAGCGTGTAATATCTCGCCAAGCGACGGCCATTGATCACTCTTTATCTGGCTCTAAACTGAGTTGTAAAAAGTTTAATTTTTTCTTGCTAAATTCCAGGAACGTTTTCTAGATATTCTGCCGGAATCACGTTGATTTTATCTCTGGGAGGAGAAAAATTGCTTCTACTTTGTTTGCATGTAAGAATTCGTTTTATTATTCAAATGAATTCGTCAATTTCACAGCGGTATCACTTTAGCCAAATTAATACTTTTCGTGTGGCAACCGCTTTTGTATCCTTGAGCTTCAATCTATTTAAAGCAGGAATATTTTGTTCATTTACAACGCCTTTACACATAAAATTGAAATGCTTTATTAATTAAAAAAGCTTCATCGTAAGATACACATTACTGACAGATATTTTACTAGATGTTAAATTAAGTGGGACATAAAATAACTGCCAAATTATCTCTCCATTTTGTGAACATGTTAAATATAGGTATTGTTTAAATAAAAATATCAATTATTTTTTGTACTGAAGCATACAATTGTTTGGAGCGGCAAATACTGTACATCACTTTCAATATAAGAGATCGTCTTATGTTTGGAGTCTTATATAAACACTGTCATAAATGAAGTCTATAAATAGATGTTACGTGAAATGTATGTCAGTAGTAGACAAGCGCTTCAGGATGTGACCCTTAAGAAACGTAAACTTACGTACAGGGTATAAAGAACACTTACGTACAGAGTAAATGTAAATACGAAGAACGCTAGAAACATAATTACTTCGTAGAACTAACGGCAGGTATGTCAGATTGCACGGCGTTCATACGTTGTGACGTTCAGTGAGTCTGTCTTAACGTCGAGTCATCCGTCTGGCTAAGGTAAGCGGGACAACGCGACATTTACACTTGAACGTGGGCTCAGTGCTTGAAATTATGATAACAAGCAATTAATTAGACACAGTTTGTGTAAATAAAAAGGGTAGAGTGAAATGGAGTGGAAATATATGACAAGTTGAACACGTACCAAAAAAGATTATTGGTAAGCAAAATTTTAAAATATAGATCTGAAGGGAAAAAGAGAGAACGGCCCATTTTATACAAACGGATAAAACGTTATCCCCTAGACTTAAAAAGATGAAGAAGGGTAGGAGGTGATGGAGGAGGAGAAGTGGAAGGAGAAGTTAAAAATAAGAAAATGAAAAATAATAAGAAAGCGAAGAGTAAAGAATAAGAAGACAAGAAAAGTTTACAACATTTGCATTTAAATTGAGCAAATCGCTGTTTCTGAAAACACACGAAGAGTTGTGTTGTCGCGTTGTTTCAGTTATTCTTTTTCATAGAGAGTAAACAAAGTTCTGAAAATGAGAATATGACTAATGTTATTACAATCTTCATTGTTTGTAGCATGTTACTATTTGGCTGTTTGTGTCTTCAGTTTAATTAAGTTGTAAGTATACTCGACTTTTGCGGAGTTTATAAACAATGCGCTACTGACATGCTTAATTTAGACTTATCGTTGCTAACGAAACGCATGCAAGTTGTATAATCCAATTATGTTCAGAGTCTGTTTACGAACGCATTGTAAATGTAATAAGGAGACATTTTCTGTGTGCCATTCCACGTCAGGCGAGGCCTGCAACCTATACTATTCGGTATTATAAAATAATTCCCATGCACAGGATATTGGATATTATAATCGAAAAACATCCAAAATAAATAGAACTAGTATGCTTCCTGAGCTGCAGAACTCGTAATCTATTTTGAACAAATTACACGTAATAGATAAATTTTGATATTAGAAAATTTTTCAATTGTCAAAAATTAATAATCTCTATTACCCTATTATTTTTTGTCTAGTAAAGTAACACTTTTAGAGCAATCATAAAATAAATACTAAACATTACAAACAATCAGATCTGTAATAAATTCCGTTTAGTCTGACATTCCACCGGAGTTTTACAATTTTAAAAAATTTATGATTCCATTTTGGGTCCTGGGGTCAAAAATGTTGAAATTTCCAAAATTTTACACTTCAGATTTTTTTTAAATCTCTCTTTAATTTTATGCCTACATTGAATTTGCGATTTTACCAACTTTTGGCCCAGTCGAGTTAAAACTGAGAATTGTTTCCCCATTGAACAATTAATTTCTTTCATAAGTACTGGAGCAAGTACTAGGCCACAAAAGCTTTCAGTTTTATGTTACTGACATTTCAGCAGCTTCGTCATGGACGTGGAACTCAATACTCTACCGGGGGTTGCGCGAGTTGTGCAGTGTTCCGAGTCTCCAAATGGACTCCTGCCACTGGGTCAGAGTTATATTTTTTTAATTTCTATTTGTGGATCGAAGTGACCCTCGTTTGGTGGACTGTACCACTGGGGCTAACAAACGGGGTCGCTTCCAAGACTCACCTGACCTTGGAGTGTATTTGCCGAGTCCGGAGATTAGGGGATTGTGGGTCACACGAGCCGCCCGACCATAGAATCTATGTGCCAGGCGTCTCAAGGTGTCATCCAGGTACCGGACACATAGGCCTCTTTTAAGAGCTCGAGAAGAGAAACTACGTCTTTACAGGCAAGATTAAGTCCCTGGTCGAGAACGCTATGAAGCGACGATCTATAATAGCTATATAAGGTATTCCCAAAAGGGACAAGCGTAGGTAGTCACCGGCAATAATTATGTGTTGACTATGCGGGGGGGGGGTAGACTAGGAGAGTTAGCTGGCTAACATAACATGAACTGGCAGAAGTTTAAGTATTAAGTACACGTATGCCTGCTAAATAACTAAAGTAAGAGTAGGATAAAGCGGATATTGGACTCTACTAACAATGAATGACCCATATGTATTCATACGGGTGGCGCAGAGAAACGGGAAAATTTAAAGTTGATGTTGGCAGCCCTGTAGATGTAGCAGAAGTGAAACTGTCTGTCTAGCAGTAACGGACATTTAGTTACCATGGAGCAGTGGAGCGGTGCAGAGCGTACGGTCGCCGTAAGGGCGTTTTACCGACATGGTGACAGTTTGACAGCTGCACAACGAGAGTTTCGGCGCCATTATCAGATCCCGCCCCGCGGTCAACTTCCTTCGTTACACGCAATCGAAACGTGGGTTCGTAATTTTGAAGAGACTGGTTCAGCTTTGAAGAAAAAGCCTAGTGGGGGTGTACGGCCTGTACGTACCCCAGAAAACATTGATGCCGTGCGATCTGCCATCTTAAGGAGACCTCGTCGTTCGGTGCGAAAAATTGCCTCGTCATTGCAGATCGGACGTCGGAGCGTTCAAAGAATACCTCACGAACTTCAATTTCATCCGTACAAACTTCAGATTGTGCAACAACTGAATCCTAATGATTGTGTATTGCGCCTGCAAATTTGTGAACAACTGTTGGCTAAAATCAATGAGGATGCTAACTTCATTCAAAATCTTTGGATGTCCGATGAAGCCCATTTTCATTTAAGTGGATACGTGAATAAGCAGAACTTCCGTTACTGGGCTCAAGGAAACCCTGATCAACTTCACAAGCGTCCGTTACACAGTACCAAAGTTACCTTATGTTGTGCAGTGTCGTGTCATGGGGTGATAGGCCCTTATTTTTTGAAGATGATCGAGGCACTGCTGTCACTGTGACGTCTGAACGTTATGTCAACATGCTAGAGATATTTTTGGATCCAAGACTCCATACTTTTTCAAATCTTGACATTCAGAACACCTGGTTTCAACAGGATGGAGCCACCTCACACACTGCCAGACAGTCTATGGGAGCAGTGAAACGTTTGTTTAGGGATCGCATAATTTCAAGGAATGCTAACATCGCTTGGCCGCCCCGATCTCCAGACCTTTCAGTCTGTGACTTCTTTTTATGGAGACATCTGAAGAGTATCGTGTATCAGACTAGACCAAGAACCCCTTGCTCAGCTCAAGACACAGATTGAAGAGGAAATCGCCAAAATCCCAGGTGACACATTGAGCCGCGCTGTGCAAAACTTACAGAAACGACTTACTGAATGTGTACGGCAAAATGGGCAGAATTTAACTGATGTAATTTTTAAAAAGTGATGCCTAATGCAATTTCCAGTCTTGTAGAAAATATTTTGAGCTTCAAATAAAGTTTTGTAACGTTCCTTCATTTTTTCTAATTATTTCAAATTTTCCCGTTTCCCTGCGCCACCCTGTACTAGAAACACCCCTTCTAATACAAATTCCTGAAAACGATGATTACTCTGCAAAACACGTCGGTATTCAAGAAATTATATATTTGTGGAACATAAAAGGAATGAATAAGACGGGCCAATAAAATGGATGGATATTTTATTAAAGTATATGGAAAACGGACAATAACCTTAAAACTTTAGATATCGTTTGTTACGGACCCGGATGATTGCTATACTTACTGACTACAAAGTTTATATCAAAACTACTAAACGGAAATAGAGAGGTACGAGTAGATGAAAACTAGTTATTATTTTTGACAAACAATAAGACACAAAGTGACTGAACTTTGATAGTATCCAATCAGAATTCGGAACATCGTGTGAAAAATACCTTGTCATTAGAAGTTTATCATCATCATCATCTTCACATCACGCCATAGGCAAGGTGTATTGTTCTTTCAACCGTTGTTTATACTCTTCCAATATTTCATTTAAATTAAAAACTTGTAATTCTTCTCTTTTGACCTCATTCTATATACGATCAAGTAATGAATACCTTTTAACTCATCTTAAGAACGCCAGTTCCGAGGCCTGTATTTCACATTCTTGTTTTTTGGTTGTCGTCCATAATTCACACCCACAGGACAGTAGAGGGACCGCCATAACTTTGCAAAAATTTAATTTCGTATCTTAACGTACATTGTTTATAAAACTACGATTGATTGTTCCTTGGTTCGTCAGGAATTTATCTAAATAAACGGCAGACGCCAGAGTTTTTAAAGAATTTTTGTTTTTGTTTGTTGTTATTTTATATAAATGGTGAGAGACAGAGGTAGATACATAGATAGACAGATAGATAGATAGATAGAGAGAGAGAGAGAGAGAGAGAGAGAGAGAGAGAGAGAGAGAGAGCGGTAACGACGATCGCCAGTGATTTCGTTTAAACTGTACGATTTCAGAACTCTGAACGATAAGAATGAGTATATTTTTACTGTCTGCGATTAGAAGAGTGTTAAGGCACATGGGTAAAGTCTGAAATCACTAAAACGAACACTGACCGAAACCACGAGCGCACCGCTGATCCCGACCACGATTAACCGGTATCTCTATATCACACCTCGTCTGTTCGCGTAATGGACGTCAAAATGAAAATAACGACGAAATCTTCTTAACTGTCTGCCAGCATCGATAAGCCCCGCCCGAGCCACTGCTATTACGTACGTAATCCATATATGAGTTTGTGCGTGCGTGCGTACACCACCCGCTATTTGCCTGTTTTCGTTCGACCATAAACTAAAACTAATTAGAACCTCCCTTTTACTCGATTCCCCATACTTCGATCTGCCGGCAACGATTATTTATTTGTGGCGTTCAAAATATTGCCGTTATCTGTATAATCATCTGTAGCTGGCACGGAGGTAACGTGAGGTTTGGAACATGAAAAAAACTTTGTACACTGCTCACATATGTAGCCTACTTAGAGTGACACACACACACACACACACACACACACACACACACACACACACACACACACACACACACACACACACACACACACACACACACACACCCACACACACACACACACTGTATCACTACTCTGTGTGTGCGTGTGTGTTTTTTATTAACAGAGGCTAAAGTTTCTTATACTAGACGTCTATACAACTTTTTATATTGTTTATTTACTTTTATCACTTTTTTCTATACCACTCTACACTAGCAAGGAAATGCCCCTCAGTTTAGCCGTATTACATTTGGTTTTTTCGCTCCACGTTTTGGGCGACCAAATATTACATAAACGAAAGTCTCGTTCCGTTTTTCTGGGGTATCTTTGTATTTATGTAAATATGTTTACTTAATATGGAAATATTAATATTAAAATAATGTGTAAAGTTGCTGGGCGCCAGAGATGTATTCTATCTCAGGGTGTTTTTTGAATAAAAAACAATGTAGTTTGGATGATAAGATATTTTAATTATCATTAAGAATAATAGAAATCGATAAATACATTTGTATATTACTTATGTTGTCGACAGACGCTTTAAATCACTTAACCAACTACTTCATATTATAACTACATGCCATTTAATTTACTTGGTTCTTTCTAAATCATAAATTAATCAAATAATCTAACTTGATAGGATAAACATATGACATACATAAATATAAGAATCAAATATTCATAGAAGCGATTACAATTACACATAAAATATATCAATCAAATATTCATTATTCGTTAAGCATCTCAATAATCATCAACAACTATAAGTAAGATCAATATATGTATTTATATTCAACTTCAGTTATGACAATTTATCATCTTCTGTTCGTCATTAAATTTAAATTAATGCAAATAAAATCTCAAATTTGAATTATACTAATAAATAATGCCTTTCTAAAGTCATAAGAGGTAATTTTAATTTAGCATCCAGCTACGCGTAAGTTCTTTTAAAATGAGACGGGATTGTATGGTATATAGACGATTCTACTACATTTGATATATTCTAATAAATGGGTATAGAGAAGTGTTAGAGTTTACTTGTTAAGAGTTTATCCATTCCGGATCTCCGCTGAATTGCGTGGTCATTTATCTATACATTACACATACTCTGCTTTTAATAAACTCACTTTCACTTTCGCTGATCTTACACACATACCGTACTTTTTAATTATCGCACACGACTGACGCGCACAAGAAAATAATACTGGTTGTTTATCGTTCAAATATCACTAATTAAATAACACTTCTTCTTGCTTCAGGTTCGCACTGTTTTAAATTGTCACTCGCGTTGAAGACTCTCTTCCTATCTCCATTCCGCTTTCACTTACTCTTTGATTATAGAGTGATCTGACTAATACACCATCAATTATTATTTAAACTGTAATGTAAGTTCAATTTGTCTTTCCCGAACTATTAATCTAATTCATGACTTTAAATAGTAAATGTCACTATAAGTGTCTTTACATTTTATTTGATATAAATATTGTATTTAACACGACTTCAGATATACGTGACTCTAAGCTGAGAAATTAACTAAGAGAGCGATCGGGCGCTCTTGAGGTAATATTTATAATCAGTACCAAGTCTCTATTCCCTCCTGTTCTACTCAAATTTCCTGATAGACTTAAGGCTGGTTTCCTGACCGGGAACTTTGAATTCGTCCACTCATGAGCCTTAAAAAATTGGCGCTCACAAGGCACGCGTTCTGTCATTGGTTTTTTAAGTTGCGAGCGCGCCGATTTCAGCACGTGGTCTCGCTACTGAAACTGACGCTGTTTTACACCCGCTACACAAGTATTTTAGGAGTGGTTGCCTTTGTACTTTCAAGGTTAACATTTGTCAAAAACTAACGGTATCTGACACTTTAAGTTTCTCTCGCGAACAATGCGTTTCCTCTACTTTATGACTTTAGAAAGTTACAGTTATTGTTGGCTGTCGCCGGTCAGTCGCCTTAGCTAAATTACTTACAATAATTTCTATATGAGGCATTAATTTGTCTCTACTACATACTCAATACAAATAAATATTTATAATTACTATTAATTAGATAAACATATAATAATACATAAATTACACTAATGTCATAACATAGTGCACTGTGAAAAAATATCGTTAAATAATGTCCCCCAAATTGATTTGATCATAACCGATCTTCGGATTTATCGCAAATCAATTTGTACGCCTCTTTGTATGTTTATTTAGTTAGGTACTAGACTTGTTTACATTTAGAGGTAGTTGCCCTTTGCAGTTTGTTCACACTGAGCAACCCCATCTGTTGTATACAGGATTTCACTTTCTACCTGTGGCAAGGCTCTTTCCCTCACTCAAACTAGTTTTGCATCAGCTGTTTATAATTCACTCTTGTTATTCACAACTAACCTTATTTACATAATATGGTTTACAATTGTATATTTTTATTTTACATTGTTTTATTTTACTTTACAATGTTGTTATTTATACTAAGGAAATCAAAATTCATAAAAAAATTTTTAAATTTCATTTCCCTCCCTTTTATTGATTCTATTCATTAATTTATTGTTCTCTCTGGTGGTATTTCTTTAACTGTCGTGTGTTGAAAATTCCACGAGTTACTTCTGGCTTCTTTATATCCGCTATTTCGTAAGTAGCGTCGCCTTTTATACCCTTTATGATGTATGGACCATCAAATAATTTGCAGAACTTAGCTGTCACTTTATTTATCGCATCAGAAATGGGATTAGTCTTTATTAAAACTAAATCTCCTATCTTGAAATTTACTTTGTCACCGTTTTCATTATTCTTCTCCGCTCGACGTTCTCCTTTCTTCTTTAATCGTCGGTATATAGTCTCACGGCAATCCTTTAATTCTTCTTTCATCAGCTCACGATCCACATACATTTCCCATAGTCTTTTTGGTCTTTGACCCCATTGTGTTTGAAATGGTGTCATTTCAATTGTGTCGTGGTGCGTTTCATTGATGCATTGCATTTCTCCACTACTACGTCTACGATAATTGGTGGACGGCTACCAGGCACGAAGTACAAAGCTATGCAGCGTTCAAAGCGGCCTTCAAAACAAAGTACTGGTCCGAGTCAACACAAAATATTGTCCGGGACAACATTAGTAACGGAAAATACGATTACAGTACTGGACTATCAATGACAGCGTACTTTTTAGGTAAGATATGCCTTGCTAGAAATCTCGAGTCAATAATACCAGAAGAGTGCCTAGTGACCAAATTGGCATATCACTTTCACGAAGGAGTTTCACAAGGAAGGTTAAATGGACAAATATATTTGTAGAATTTCTTCTACATCTTCGGCTGATGTAGCTTCCTTCTCCTCCATCCTAGTTTCTTTTTCGGCTTCCGCCGCTCGCCTCTTGGAAGTCGCTCTCTTATGCATCTTTGTAGCCTTGTAATGTAACTGCTGTTCGAATTAGGTTTAAAAATATTTGGTATTTATTTATTTAATTAGGTATTATCGACCTAATTCGCTGCTCAGACGTTGGGCGCCACGTTGTAACCTAACTGTTTATATACGGGGTTATCTTCAATCAATCAAGCCCCGCGATGGAGCGCCACTCTGTTACTAGACGAATATTTGTGTCGTATTTATTATTAATTATGAATTATGAATTGTTTGTTCAAAAGGTTTACAAGTAATGTTTTAATTCTCTCTTGGAGCACTGGTAGATTTACCTTTCTCTTACCACTTATTATGTTGTCAATCTTCCAAAATAGGTCCTGTAATATACTGAAATGACACAACACATTTATAAAATATGTCACAAATGTATATGTGTATTCACAGTAAATAAAATTATTTTGTATTTTTGAGACTGTTTTGAAGTTTCAAATATTGGCCGCTCGTTCGCTGTACTGTCACTTTGTAAAATAATTGCTCTGTTAATATTTTCGTTATTGCCTACTTTGAAATGAAAGACTGATTCAAGTGTAATTAAATTTGTAGTTTATTAACAATAAGTTAATTTCAATTAAAACCCTTTAAAACAATTAATAAACATCAAAAAATAATTCAACTCGTCACCGAGATTCTTAAAGCTCAGGGCTGGTAACACTGATTATTTATATTGTATTGTGCTAACCTTGTTTGGTTAGTTTTTTGTTTACAATTACCAAAAGTCGTGAATTCTTTTAGTTTACAAGATACAGGATACAAAAATGCTAAAATACAACAATAACGTATTATAGAGAGTGATTACAAAATCAAGAAAACAAGTTTAATTATAATATTGAAAATTATCGTATCTGGTCAACCTGCCATCAATTTCGCAGGTTATGTTATGGAATGTACGACACGATTGAAATTGCTGTGTGTCGGAATAATATTCCTTGAATGGTTATTAATAACAAAATATAATGATTAATTCATAAACTCATTACAATTGAGTATATTCAAGCTTGTCTAATTTTAAAGCACAGCTCTGTATGACTGTTACACCCTTTCGTAACAAGTAGGTTAGATTGCCATTTACTCTAAGTGAATTAGTAAAATATTTAAATTGATGGCATTGAAATCTTATAACTATACATAATAATTATTCATGATACGTTTATTATTCATTAACTGTAATGATAGTTCTCGGTTATTATTTATAAATGAATTGACTTCGTATTAGTTATAGTCAAGTTAGCATCTAGGTTTAACCTTGTTTACATCAATGTTGGTTAAAATATTAAATACAATTGTCATCTCTTTCTAAAAATCAGTGATATTTAATTTAAATGATTAAAATTAAGAACTTCTGTTCAAATACTGGTTAATTAACAATTATTATTTAGTTTGGCCATGTACAACTGTACTTGACTAAAGTAGTACCAACGTAAAAATTTATTATTTGGTAAACATTAATATCGGTAATTACATTACACTGGTAAACATTACATTGGTAATTAAAATATCGCTAATACTAGATACTCCCTTATTTTCCCACTCATTATTGCCGATATTATACACCACTCGTTGAACTTCACTCGCTATAGGTTATAAACACTTCAGTTAGGTTAGATTTACGTGTTACTAGGGAGCGCGCACATTTTTAAAATTCTGTTCCCGTCGAAGACTCGTTCCGTACACTATGATGGTCAATTTGCTAGTAGTCCCTTCCTTCGAAGTCGCTCTCGGCGTCTAATGAAATCAGCTCTTCCTATTGGTTGAAAATCTGTTAATCTCGTACCCATATGCCTTAATAAATTAAGAAATTTTATTTCTTAGCATCGGGCTTTGGGTTTGAGAGTATGGCGATGATGCTATCAATTCTTTTGGAATTTAAGGAAAACTTATTATCGTTTATAACTTTCTTAGTACATTTCGGATTAAGAAATTAATGGTATTACTATTTTGCGGATGCTTGGCTCTTTATTTTGAGTCCACTCAAGCTATAAATCCGTCCATAATTAACCTAAATAACTTTTCGATAATGCACTTTTCGTGGTTCTTAATTATACATAAGTTTTTCCACTTTATTATAATACATGTTATTTCTAACACTCACTGTAGATATTTAGAGTCA
The DNA here is from genome assembly GCA_034769895.1 of Magicicada septendecula. Taxonomy (NCBI): domain Eukaryota; kingdom Metazoa; phylum Arthropoda; class Insecta; order Hemiptera; family Cicadidae; genus Magicicada; species Magicicada septendecula. The sequence continues at coordinate 273,082,864 of CM068369.1, read as the reverse complement.
TTTTCTCTTTATAACTACTCCTTAAATACTAAATTATGTACAATTTTTTCAAATGCTTTTTCAGGCGTGTAGGCCTTACATGTCCTTGCATTAATACTTATTAATTCTAATATGTATCTTATAATAACACATTTCCTTGGGGTTTATTTTGTACACTAATTATTCATACATCTTTTGTGAAGCTTTGTTTCCATTAATGTTGCTTCATTTATTTACACTGTATGGTTTTAATACACCATGTCATAGATCTGTCATATTGATATTCATGTTTTATTATTATTTGTGCATTATGGATGTACTCGTATTTTCATCCATTAAGGTGTTCTTAGACATTGTCTACTGTTTTCCTTGTGTATATAATACTCCCTGCTGTGTTAATTATTCATAATTCTCTGTAGGATTGCTATTTACATCTAGTCCCATTTGACACGTATATTTGTTTATTATTATTTTCATATAAATTTATGTATTTAATGTCTGTTAATGGTTCTCAAAGAGGTATTGAGTATTCTAGTTACTACTGTCATGTTACTTTCCTCTCCTTTATTAAGTTGAAGTGAGTATTTTATGTAACTCTGATAGTCACCTTGAGTTTTGGTAATCTGGCTATGGTTTGTTTAAACAATATAGAGTATATATTTGTGTTTCTTAATTCATACTGGGTTCATTATGTTACACGTTTATTCTAGTTTGGTTGTTGATTCAAATAATTACTTTTGTCTGCATTTTTCTAATTGTTAGTTGTGATTCTGTGTTGCAGATTCTGTTCAGTTGAGGTTATGTGTATCCTACTGAATTGACAACAATGCTTATTTGGATTTGTTCAACTTCTTGCTTAATTCTTATATTTTTACTATGATATGTTATTACTATTATCTAGTACATTATTTTCCTTATTTGATTTGTATTATATACTATTTGTTCACACATTATGATTTAATTCTAATTTGTTATTGTCATACATATTATGTGTTTACATTTGGGTTTGGGTAAACTGTTTTGTTTTTCTACTACAGGTTGTCTTATCTTTAATACATTAATAATTACATTCTGTATTGATTTTACCCTTCACTCTCTTGATATTTAAACATATATCTTATTAAGGATTTTACATTCAAATTCAGTCATTATTGACCAATTATTTATCTCTTTATTATAAGTACATATGTGGTCTTTTTACGTTTTATTTTATTAAATTCTTGTCTCATAAATAATACACTAATTGTTTGTGTTGTTTATTTGAGGTTGTTATCTATCTTTGTTAACACTTCTTATCTTCATCTTCCATAAACATTGCACTTTTATTGTTTGTGTTGTTTAGTTTGGGATTGTGATATTTTGGTATTAAACGATGCACTTATAAGTCACTCACTATTATTGTTTGTGGCTGCTTATTAGTTTGTCGACACCTTGTTCTTTGTCACCTTGTTTTTTCTTCATGTTCTTCCTTGTTGGGGGTATTATGATTCACTTATCTGGTATTCTTCACACTTGCATTATTAACTTCTTATTAGTTGGGTATTTGCTTCATCTAAAAATACTTTCCTTATTTATTGTGTCTTCCTCACACTGGTAAAGTTATTGTCTTGTTCCTTGTTAAATAGTTTTCATTGTTTATTATACATTTTTCCTCTTCTTAATTATATGAACTTCTCCTCTTCTTATATACAGATTTCTTCCTCTTCTTCTTTACAGGTTTCTTCTTCTTCTTGTATATATGTTTCTTCCTCTTCTTATTTGATATATTATCTCACTTATATTTAATGTTGTCTCACTTATGTTATATGTTGTCTCACTTATATGAGGTGTTCCCTCACTTATATGATCTATTGGGTCTTGGTTGCTAACGTAGTTGTTCGGTTTACTTTTCCTCTTCTGATAATATTGATGATGCATTCAATTATATTTCTTCCTTCTACGGTGTTGATTTACTTCGACATTATTTCTCCATGGATATACGATTGATTTCGATATTTTAGTGCTTTGGTCATTTTGGCTTGGACATGTACGTGGTAGATTCTTATTCTAGGTATTTGTATCATTTTTATGTAACGTTAATTTTGATACGTTACAATATGTGAAGATATACCCGATGAGAAGAGCCACCACAGCGGTTACACTCAATAAGTTAAGGGATTACATCCAAGAGATTGGAAAGCCCAAGGCAATATTGACAGACAATGGGTCACAATTTACCAGTAAAACTTTTAAAGATAACACAATTAAATGCACTCGGAATAAAACCAAAATATACTGCTATCCGGAACCCGTGCACCAATCTTGCAGAAAGGGTAAACCGACAGCTAGGCAATATATTCAGAGTGATGGTCAATGGGCACCAGACCAAATGGGCAAGATATATCAAAGTAGTGGAGAAATGCATCAATGAAACGCACCACGACACAATTAAAATGACACCATTTCAAACACAATGGGGTCAAAGACCAAAAAGAGTATGGGAAATGTATGTGGATCGTGAGCTGATGAAAAAAGAATTAAAGGATTGCCGTGAGACTATATACCGACGATTAAAGAAGAAAGGAGAACGTCGAGCGGAGAAGAATAATGAAAACGGTGACAAAGTAAATTTCAAGATAGGAGATTTAGTTTTAATAAAGACTAATCCCATTTCTGATGCGATAAATAAAGTGACAGCTAAGTTCTGCAAATTATTTGATGGTCCATACATCATAAAGGGTATAAAAGGCGACGCTACTTACGAAATAGCGGATATAAAGAAGCCAGAAGTAACTCGTGGAATTTTCAACACACGACAGTTAAAGAAATACCACCAGAGAGAACAATAAATTAATGAATAGAATCAATAAAAGGGAGGGAAATGAAATTTAAAATTTTTTTATGAATTTTGATTTCCTTAGTATAAATAACAACATTGTAAAGTAAAATATAACAATGTAAAATAAAAATATACAATTGTAAACCATATTATGTAAATAAGGTTAGTTGTGAATAACAAGAGTGAATTATAAACAGCTGATGCAAAACTAGTTTGAGTGAGGGAAAGAGCCTTGCCACAGGTAGAAAGTGAAATCCTGTATACAAACAGATGGGGTTGCTCAGTGTGAACAAACTGCAAAGGGCAACTACCTCTAATGTAAACAAGTCTAGTACCTAACTAAATAAACATACAAAGAGGCGTACAAATTGATTTGCGATAAATCCGAAGATCGGTTATGATCAAATCAATTTGGGGGACATTATTTAACGATATTTTTTCACAGTGCACTATGTTATGACATTAGTGTAATGTATGTATTATTATATGTTTATCTAGTTAATAGTAATTATAAATATTTATTTGTATTGAGTATGAAGTAGAGACAAATTAATGCCTCATATAGAAATTATTGTAAGTAATTTAGCTAAGGCGACAGACCGGCGACAGCCAACAATAACTGTAACTTTCTAAAGTCATAAAGTAGAGGAAACGCATTGTTCGCGAGAGAAACTTAAAGTGTCAGATACCGTTAGTTTTTGACAAATGTTAACCTTGAAAGTACAAAGGCAACCACTCCTAAAATACTTGTGTAGCGGGTGTAAAACAGCGTCAGTTTCAGTAGCGAGACCACGGGCTGAAATCGGCGCGCTCGCAACTTAAAAAACCAATGACAGAACGCGTGCCTTGTGAGCGCCAATTTTTTAAGGCTCATGAGTGGACGAATTCAAAGTTCCCGGTCAGGAAACCAGCCCTAAGCCTATCAGGGAAATTTGAGTAGAATAGGAGGGAATAGAGACTTGGTATTGATTATAAATATTACCTCAAGCGCGCCCGATCGCTCTCTTAGTTAATTTCTCAGCTTAGAGTCACGTATATCTGAAGTCGTGTTTATACAATATTTATATCAAATAAAATGTAAAGACACTTATAGTGTCATTTACTATTTAAAGTCATGAATTAGATTAATAGTTCGGGAAAGACAAAGTGAACTTACATTACAGTTTAAATAATAATTGATGGTGTATTAGTCAGATCACTCTATAATAAAAGAGTAAGTGAAAGCGGAATGGAGATAGGAAGAGAGTCTTCAACGCGAGTGACAATTTAAAACAGTGCGAACCTGAAGCAAGAAGAAGTGTTATTTAATTAGTGATATTTGAACGATAAACAACCAGTATTATTTTCTTTTGCGCGTCAGTCGTGTGCGATAATTAAAAAGTACGGTATGTGTGTAAGATCAGCGACAGTGAAAGTGAGTTTATTAAAAGCAGAGTATGTGTAATGTATAGTGATAAATGACCACGCAATTCAGCGGAGATCCGGAATGGATAAACTCTTAACAAGTAAACTCTAACACTTCTCTATACCCATTTATTAGAATATATCAAATGTAGTAGAATCGTCTATATACCATACAATCCCGTCTCATTTTAAAAGAACTTACGCGTAGCTGGATGCTAAATTAAAATTACCTCTTATGACTTTAGAAAGGCATTATTTATTAGTATAATTCAAATTTGAGATTTTATTTGCATTAATTTAAATTTAATGACGAACAGAAGATGATAAATTGTCATAACTGAAGTTGAATATAAATACATATATTGATCTTACTTATAGATGTTGATGATTATTGAGATGCTTAACGAATAATGAATATTTAATTGATATATTGTATGTGTAATTGTAATCTCTTCTATGAATATTTGATTCTTATATTTATGTATGTCTTATGTTTATCCTATCAAGTTAGATTATTTGATTAATTTATGATTTAGAAAGAACCAAGTAAATTAAATGGCATGTAGTTATAATATGAAGTAGTTGGTTCAGTGATTTAAAGCGTCTGTCGACAACATAAGAAATATACAAATGTATTTATCGATTTCTATGATTCTTAATGATAATTAAAATATCTTATCATCCAAACTACATTGTTTTTTATTTAAAAAACACCCTGAGATAGTATACATCTCTGGCGCCCAGCAACTTTACACATTATTTTAATATTAATATTTTCATATTAAGTAAACATATTTACATAAATACAAAGAAACCCCAGAAAAACGGAACGAGACTTTCGTTTATGTAATATTTGGTCGCCCAAAACGTGGAGCGAAAAAACCAAATGTAATACGGCTAAACTGAGGGGCATTTCCTTGCTAGTGTAGAGTGGTATAGAAAAAAGTGATAAAAGTAAATAAACAATATAAAAAGTTGTATAGACGTCTAGTATAAGAAACTTTAGCCTCAGTTAATAAAAAATACACACGCACACACAGAGTAGTGATGCAGTGTGTGTGTGTGTGTTAACGGATTAGAACAAACTCGTTTTTAATACTCATAACTAAGTTTGAGCCCAAAGCGCTTTTTTGCATTCCAGATTCGCAGCTCTTTCAGAAAAAAATCCTACGATACGTACATTTCCTATCATTTTAGACAAAAACAATGAGAAAAAAATTAAAAATTACACTCATTGAGCTCTTTTTGGGTCCCACTTGGAAATTTTGCAATTGTAATTCCACACACGTAGTCCAAGATTACAACAACTCTTTAGGTCTTAATCTCGGATAGTTTTAAGGCGTTTTCGTAATTACTGTATTGGCTAACGTCTACAGTCTGATTTAATTTTTGTAATCGCCTTACGTATTTACAAGCTATACGGCACAATAGAAAGTAGCGTAGCCATTACAATCTTTACAACCACCTATTAATACGTGAGGTGTTATTCACTGAAAGGACTGAATCGATACAGTATAATTGGAAGATCAAAGCGAGCAATCAGGAAGGCGTAAGAACAATTAGAGTGGAAGGTTACCTATGTCAGGTTGAGAATCACTGCAGGAAAAATAAAGTTTTGAAACCAGAACTGGGAGGACGTTAGTTCAGAACTGCGATTTTGAGATGGCAGCATCGAGGTTGCCCGAGATTTCTACTGCAAGTGCTAAAAATAAATTACATGATCCAGGGTATCTAAGGTCCAATGACATCGTAAGTTGCGTCTGCAGTAAGACTTCTGTACTCGTAGTCAACTTTGACTTATCGAGGCCCATCTTATGCTTGTGTCTACTTATTGATTTAACCCAACAAAAGGCACTAGTTTGCATCTACCAGCAAAGTACTTACTTATTTAGTAGTACATAACTTATTTAAAGGCTTTGGGATGTGAAATCATAGTGAAAAAATAGTTTATACAAAGTAGGCTACACTCGTTCCGTAGGTTAATGATAGCACCAGTCAGTATCGACTGTACAAATTGACTCCTTTTAACGTTTTATATTGTCGACACATGGTAATAATGATCGTCTTGTTTATTGTTCAAATGGAAATGGAGTTGATGCGCTGTGCATTATTCAGAACAGAGAGATACCAGTTCCTATCCTTGCCTCTGTTTATCCGAATGCACGTCGTGTAGGCTAACGATGTTCACAAGCTGGTCTTATCATGTTTTACGTTAACGTATTCGAAATCCTATGGCTGAGTTACACGAGCGTCGGCGACTGTCTGCTTTGCGTTTTAGTGCCATACCAAACGTAAACGACGTCTACAACTGTTTTTTTTTTATTATCGATAATAAATATCGACGCTAATAGAACTGAATCAAATGAAGCTACAAAATGTAAAGCGACATTTTTGTCTTCAAAGAAAAGTGCAACAAAATTGTAGAAAAAATAGTTTTAGTACCAAGGGTAACTGGCTGTATTTAAGAAAGTAGTTACATACGCAAAGACCCAATATTATTTATTAATTCTGATTGTGTGAAAAAAGCGGCGTGGCGTAAAGATCTCAAATGGTACGGAGACGTATAGAAAGATAAATGGTCACAGATGTAACACGGCATGTAACCAAACCTAAGCGGAATTAATTGGGCATCGTATGTCGCCAGAAAAAGAGATGTGGGCTGGACGGCGAAATTTAAAGTGAAATGATGATTCGAACTGGCTAAAGACACTACAAAACTTACACGACTGGAAGTTTTGTGATATGGCTGTCCACTAGCTCACGCAAATAACTGGGTGATGATGAATAACAGGACAAGTGTAAAGATTTAATTGATAATAAAATCTTTAATAAATAAAAAATTAATTTACTAGCAATTAAGTATTTTTAAATCGCACTATTAAACCTAAAGCCCCTTTACTAACTCAGAATAAGTATGAGATGTAAATGGAAAATCTAAATAAACAATTAATAAAAAAATCGAAGTGTAAAAAGCTATTAATATCACAGTTAACCCTTTTGTAAGTCATCTTGCGTTGACCTGTTTAATTCCGGACTCAACGTATTTAGCGAGTCGTCTGTAACTTAGGAAAGTATAAAAATTATAATGTTTGTAATTAGTAATTTGAAGGCACGAGTAGTAGTTAAAATAATTCACTTAAATTATATATGTATAATTAATGTATTGTTTCTTGTAATAATAATGTCACTTTAAATAAAAATAGGAACTATATTATCTCGGAGTACTCGCCCCGCTCCGTTGTAATGTGCCAGTCGAATCGAGAAAAGAGTGACAATGCAGCCGTCAGACCGTACACACCTACGAGCGAGAGCTCTTCAAAAATGCATTGATTAATTTTAAGCTTAACTGTTAGCTACCACTACTAAACGTGGCGAGCCAGTTTTAATATATAAAATGTAGAAAGTTGTGTTAAGAAATGTAATAAGTTAAACAAAGAAAAAAACTAACAACTAGTAAGCAAGATGACGTCTCCCCTCAAGAGGTAAATTCCAGTACAACTTTACATATGAAGATGTGAGCTGCATAAACTTCACATGTGGACGTATACGAGCCATACGACGCTGACTAGGACCTACGTGGATCTACACCAACTTTAACCAGAAGAACTTCAATCTCCTCAGTGAACCAGCTATCTAGTACTCGCCGAAGACACGACCCAGATGACGACGCCGACTTCCAGAATTCCCAAGAGTGACACCCCAGGACGAGGTCACCACGACTTATTGTAAAGGTGACTCGATAGCTTGCCTATCGAGAGTTAATTATATTTGAGACATAACTTACAGATGAAAGAGACTTTTCAAAGACTATAATTTTCTTTAAACTATAAACGAGACCAACTAAGAGCATACTGTAATATTGAATACCATACGTTGTAACGTTAATATGTAAATGTAAATTATAATCTCTTTAGTAAATAATACCATTCTTCAAATGGTAAAAGAAGTCTTGCAAGCACCTAGATGAACATAGTAATACTCAGACATCTTTGCAATATATTTAAAGTAAACTCGGATCCGAGGTAAAAAGTACATGATCATTATGGTCCCTAGTTTTTCAGAAAACCCTTTGAATATTTTAATGTAATTAATCATGTTATGGGATCTTTTCATATCATTTGTTAATAAAGAGAAGTCATCTTATTACACATTGAAGTGAGTGCATAAATCAGTGAAATACCTTCCCTTGTTTCCTAATAATTAGCTTACTTAATTTTGTTAATTGTGTTGAGTTTAACTTCAGTTCGTTACAACGTAGGCAGCCCATATAATTGGCTGGTGTCAATTAGGATGGGTTCCCTGGATTTGTAACGTGGCAACAAAACGTTACAAAAATGCGCAACTCTGCTTTGTAAAAAAATTGATCGTGTACAGAGTGTCACAAAAATGCGCCACTCTGCTAATTAATAAAAAAAGGTTGTAAGCATCGTGACATTAACAAAAATACGTCACGCTGATAATTAAAATAATTGTTACGTAGTAAAATAGATAACTCTCGGCACTCAGTTATCTGATCTATGCACTCAGTTACTGTATTTTATGTAACATTAATTTTCATAAAATGAATTTATTTTAAGATACGTAAATTAATACAATGATAGTCTGTATAACTTGAAATATCATTGTATGAAGCCAAATGCAAGTATGTACATGAATTTTAGTGCTTGTTGATCTGTTCAGTCTTTAACAGGTTTATATTGTGACAACTCAAGACCTGTAGATTCTTGAATATGCCTGCATAGTATGTCAGTGTATGTCTGTCGTCACGGTAAAAATAAAAACATATACTCCTGCGTAAAGTAGACCCGGTCAATTACGTGTAAAGAATTTCGTAACGTAAAGTTGTTAAAAAAAAAAAAATAATAATTTAATGGGGGAAAGTACGAGAATTAATTACTAAACTCAGACTGTTATAACCGTAATACACCTGTAACTTGTAAAGCGTGTTTTGTTGAATAAGATTCACCCTATGCGTCCGACTGGCTTCTCCAGTTAAAACCGGTCGAGAAAGATAGGCTGAGGCATTGTGTAGAGAACAATACGTGTGCGTAATCCCCTCGTTCCCACGCATACACCTACCTTGTCTTTGTTCACTAAATAAAAAAGGGTGACCTACATTCCAGCAAACAGCTGATCGGTGATTTAACATTGAAATATGTGTGTGTGGAATTTCTGTCTCTCCCTTAGAAGAGAAATTATTCTCTTGAGAATTAGGCAAATGATTTACCCAAGAATGCAGCTTGTCTATGTAATTGTGTATAGTATAGTAGAGCAAGTATTTTCACCGTGACGACAATTAAATAATATAGTGACTTAAATTTCAAATAAATAAATGACCTAGTTAACCCTCCATTGTTAGATAAAGTGTTAGACCCCATGCCCCAAAACAGTAAACTTTTAAACTAAGCAAAACTGAAAACGAAGTAAATAAAGTGTGCTAAATAAATATGGTAATTAAATAGGAAATAATTCTAAGTAAGTTTCTTAAATCTCCCCTAAGTAAATAATAAATAAATAAAGAAAAAGGTAAATTTCTTAGAAAGAGACCCAAAAGAAAATAATAATACAAGTATAGTTGCATATTGTAAACACCCGGTCGTGGCCTGTTCGAGGAAATAAAGCGGGTTGAAAAATGTAGTAAGCAGCCACCCTCCCTCTATTGTGATGAACTGGTGCTTATGTAAACAATTGAAAACCTCCCTAGTGTGTATTACAATGCATTGTGTAAAGTGTCTCCCCTTCCGCACAGTTTGTTTAAGTATTGTTAAAGAGATAATAAGAATTATCTTCGTGAAATTCCGCTTCTCTCAGTAGCATAAGATATATTAGGATTAGCAATAATCTAAAGTGGAATATGGGATCCGCTTTAGGTTATATTAGATGTAATTAAGAAGTGATTATATATGTAACGTAACATGGTCACAACGGCGCCGACTGAAAAGGGTAATAATGGGGGCAGAAAGGTGCCAAAATAATCATTAAAGAGTGCTGAAAGCTAACTTGTGTAGTTAGAGTAAGCCGATGTCAGTCGGGACCACGATATTGTGAGTTACGGATAATTAGGGAAATTAGAATTAAGAATTAAAATATAAGTTAGCATTGTAAGAAACGAGATAAAGGGAATTTCACGAATGAGAACAAGATCATTTAAAGAGAGATAGAGAAAACAAACCGTGTACTAAATTAAACTTCACACATTGACACCAAGCATACTCCAAGTCCCCAATACTCACTAAAATTCTTAATGTGGATTCTAAGCGGTGGAGTATGTGACGATTTAATTGATAATAAAATCTTTAATAAATAAAAAATTAATTTACTAAATCAGTGAAATACCTTCCCTTGTTTCCTAATAATTAGCTTAATTAGTTTTGTGAATTGTGTTGAGTTTAACTTCAGTTCGTTACAACGTAGGAAGCCCATATAATTGGCTGGTGTCAATTAGGATGGGTTCCCTGGATTTGTAACGTAGCAACAAAACGTTACACAAGTCCTATTCAAGGTCGTACTTATTATATACATTTCAATTCTCAACAGTGTGTGTTAAGAAGGATATGCAGATAGTTGCTAAATAAAACTTCACTAAATAAGTTTAATAACAAAAAAGTGGAGGCCAGTGGAGGCACAGTTTCGCTATACGGCTGAGGAAACAGAACTGTCGGTAAAAAATGACGGGAATGAGAGAAACGTAAATTCCACAACGATTGAGTGAGAAGGAACACAGAATAGACTAAAGGAGAGGGAAATGAAAAGATGAGGTAGGAAATAGGTATAATTCACGACCAACATTAGGATTCAACAAACAGCGGAGAACAGAAAAGACATCATTTAAGGAAAAGGAATACAAGCAGAACCTTGAAACAAATATTGAAGAAACCTACAGGAGAAAGTGGCTGAGAGATTTTAAAACGAAACAAGATGATAAGGCGCAATGCTGGATACGAACAGGCCTAATACATTTTACACAGAAACAAAAGAAGACTTCTAATGTTTTACCGGTATTACATCGTGTTAAACGAATCGGAAGTCTGAATAATTCAGAGAAACACGTGTAAATAATGTATTTGCGGAGACAAGTGTTTTCTATTTATTTCCTTGACTGATGTTCTCAGTTATAGTTTCTGCGCCCTAGTTTTTACAGACTCGAGTGTGATATGTGTCTGAGGTACCTATATCGCAGTTATGTTGCAACATCTCAGCGTGATCGTAAATAGCAACGTTTCCTTTGTTACAGAATTCTTGATTTACCTTCAGAATACCGGGCTAGTTGCATTGTCACTAAAATGTATAAACTTTAACATACACCATTGTCTTTCCAAGAAAATTAGTGCCTTATAGTCACGATGATGCAGACAACGAAATTACAAAGTATTAACTGATGATTACTTAGTGGAACGTACACGTACAATAAACTTAAATAGCACTTCTAAAACAGCCCTGAACTCGTACACATAGCAATAGAAGACTGAGTGTGTCCAGATTCTTTTTCATAAGCTTGCTATGACCTATACACGTAGACAGAGTTCAATGGGTAGTTAGTTAGCTAGTAGTTTTTTTATATCAGTACAGTTGTGCATTATGCGAAGTGATATTAAATGTTTATTTGCTTAAACTGGGCTTCTATAAACTTAATTATTTTAAACTTAATGTTTATCGTGAATCGTAAGTAACGGATTTCAGAGTTTGTATATGACGACTGATGAGTCAGTTGGACAAACGAAATTTTCATTGCTTTACTGTCTCCATCGGCGACTTTTATTGGTTCCGTAAGGAATCGTCATCGACGCAACAATGTGGAATACTCAAGTACTATCACGTGCACATACAAAAGTGAAGTAATTTTGTTAATAAAATAACGTAATAAGTTTTTACGAAATTTTATTTAATCAGTTTGAATAAACAAACGACATATCGGACACATACAAAGTCATATATACCCGTATCAATCTATACAATAAGTATCTTTATTCTCAGTATTTATTCCCTTTTTTGTACACACAGGTATAAATGCATAAGTATGTGACATAAATGGTGGCTACTTCTTAAACAACTGATATTCGCTGGACACTCACATGGATTTAAACGTAAAATGTAACACATTATGTATATTTTTTATGGGAAAATACGATAATCTGTTTACGATAAGGAAGAGGTAGGTAATGTAGGCCTGCAGAAAAATGTACGGAAACAAAGGCCTTGATGATAAAGCACTAGACAGAAAATGAAAAAATTTAAATAACAGGAAATTATATAATCGAAATCGTCATGGACTTTGTGTATCTAGGGAGTAAAATGAAGATAATTATAAAACGCAGGGTGGTGATAGAAAATCGGGAACTTCAATCATACCATAAGATTATAAAGTCTATGAAGTTTGTGAAGCGCAATAAAATGTTGATACCGTATAAGACCCATAGTTTACTATAAATGTGAATCTAGGACAATCATGGTAAGGAGTAATGAGGAAATGACTGAAGTTTTCGAAGGAAAGGTCCTGAGAAAGACATCTGGCTCAGTTGAACATTGTATGGTACCTACTCTTTAATCAGGGGCTGAAGCTATTCTGCAAAGAACCAGAGCCGAATTTTGTTAAGTTACAAATACTTTGAAGGGCAAAGCACACAGAACTGACGGAAGAGGAGAGGATATCAAGGAGAATGATAAAGATGAGACATTATTGAGACGGAGGAATAAGAAAAGACAATGAACGCCAGTACGAGACAACATCAGGAAATATGGAAGAGAGTTAGGAGATGTCATTAAGTGGAAGTCGGTGTCACAGAATAGAGATGTTTGGAGAAGGGTTACAAAGGAGCTTAGGATCTAGTAAAGGACTGTCATGTCACACCGTGTAGACGAGATTCGGGCTGAAACCATTGACTACTTAAATTGAGGCGGAAATTTCAAACAATAGGAATTGCAAGCAGTAAGTTTGGAAACAACATCCCGAACGAAAGACAAAATCTGGAAAGATCATAAGATAAAAAATACATAAAATGAAACAACGGACGACATGGATTCCACGAACTGCTCACAGGGCAAATGTCCAGTATTAAGACATCTGTATTTTAATGATAAGAACCATCTACAGACTCCAAGTGAAGAAAACTCGTGGGACACAACAGTTAAGGGTAAAGGGTATTAACACACTAATAATCCCAGGTAAAGTTGATAGGTAAAGAAGAAGAGGTTATTCGCTTCAACCGAGTCCGAACGTCATAAACCTCGCAATATCCGGAGTTAAGAGGAACGCCAAATAAGGAAATCACTGGCCGAGCGTCACCAGTCTAAACTCCAAACTTTTGAAACGATCGCAGTTAGAGAACAAAGGTGAATAAAACAAAAAAAGTTCACAATCTCAATTTCCAAATAATTAAATTTTTTTTAACGACTTTTTCTGTCTGGAAAGAACAAGTATTCACGGGCCTTTCTGGAAACGCTTTCCATAAGAATGTGATCAGGATGAGGTGTCTGTGTTGCTAGTTTACTTAATGGAGGACTCTTCCAGAGTAGGTTAAGTACGTTTTATAAGTTCAAAGGTGGATATAACGGAACAGACATAATGAAACTTTCAGAAGATGAACTCTATTAACTCGTCGTGTAGTTTCAAACTATGTCACACGCAGGTAATGAATACTGATCGTGTGAGCGCGCTCATGCGGCGGCTCTTCATAATTCCACCACCAACGGTCGATTTATTAAGTCGCCGTTTGAAGTGTTTTCCGCGCTAGATGATATCAAAACTCGTGAATGTTTCACCGTTTTTAATCCTGGTTTTGTGCATGCATGTGGTACATGCGCTGTTAGTGTAAACAAACTGCTAGTTTTTCGCACAGTACACATACTAGCCACATTCACGTGTCGAGGAGTACTTGCTGTTTAATTAAACTACTTCATGTTGCAAAATATATTACGTGCTAACCATTTTCTCGCTGATCTTGACTACATTTCCACTATTCATGACGTCGGAACTAGGATAGTGTGACAAAATATGTTTATTCAGTTGTTGTAACGAATATGTCATGAGGTGTGGTGAAAAAAAAAATTCTACTTCGATGTCTGAGAGATGTCAGTTGTATAAATAGTTACACACACAAACACACACACACACACACACACACACACACACGCATTTCTTATTTTATTTAAAATTTGTTTTGTGTTTATACAAATATTTTGTTTACTAGTGCATGCTTGTTGAATATTTCGTAGGCACTATTAGACATAATTGTCTTAAATCATGAGAGTAAAATTATTCAATATTTAATTTTGTGTATAGCACTGTTATGTATCCATTCATTAATTGTATAGCACTTTTAGATTTCGCAGTACATAAGAAATTACGCACCAGCGATCGGCCGCAAATGCGCGACACGTCCTTATAAACATTTTCAAAGTTAAAAACGAAAATAGGGCACTCAAGAGGAGTGGCCCGAAGTGTCTAGAGAAAAGTTAAGACGTTCTGATTTGAATTTGAGAATAAATAAACTAAAGAGTAACAAAAAATGATGATAAGAATTTGACGACTAATACGTATTTTATTATGAATAAGAATTCCTACGTCTACAGTTATCGTTATTAACTCGCTTAAGAAAAGTGAATATTTTCTAATTAAAAGTGTGTATTAGAAACACACTTGGAATAAGGAAATTACATAAAGAATAATTTAATCTGTAAAATCTGTTATTATAAAATAAATCATAGAGACAAGTCTGTTTAAAAAAGAGGAAGTTAATTTACTTTCACAATAAAATTTTAGTAATATTAATTTATAAAGATTTAATGTACAGAATGTTTCCAAAAGATGACGCCAAACGTCGAGAAATGATAATACTGGAAATTATTCTACCCATTAAACTGAAGGAAAAATGGCCAATAAACAAAATATGTCAAAAAAATGATTCGTTTTCTGTCTGTATGCCTGTCTGTTTTTATACAAAAAATTAATTAATTAAACAGAATGAGATGTGAAGTTCAAATTTCGTATACACAGTAAGCGTACAATTTCTTATAAGTACTAAACAAACCACAATGTTAACTTAAAAATTTTGGCGGGTAATTGAATTATTTAATTCTAAATTTAACAAAAATCAGTACTCATAACAAAAAATGTGTTATTATATTAAAAATTAGCCCTTTTATTTTTAATTCAATCATATCCTGTTTTATGGAATTTGGATAAAAAATTACAGACATATTACACTTATTTTATACAAAAACATTGGCATATTTTCCTTATAGTTACTGTTATAACAGAATTGTAATACTGTAGAATTGGCCTACTTTGTTATAACAGAATTGTAATATCTCCGTTATTTTTTATCCGAAATCCATAAACAAGATATCATTGGATTACAAATAAAAGGTATAATTTTTAATTTACGTTGTTTTGAAAATTTTCGAGTCAACATGATGGTTTGTTTAGTACTTAAAAGAAATAGTACACTTACTTTGTACATCAAATTTGAACTTCACATCTCATTCAGTTAAGTAGTAAATAATTTTTAAAATAAATAACAGATACACATACAGACGAAAAACAACCATATTTTTACATTATTGGGTATTTTACGTTTATTTTAAAGAGTAGAATCATTTCCCCACGTTTGGTACCATCTTTTTGAAACACTCTGTACATTACAGTAACTCATTTTAATTGGGAAATGGTATTTGGCATGGAATATTAGTTGGGGCACCCCAAAGTAATAGAGATTAATAATTAATAGGCTGTTACATCAACTAATCTTAGGTATCGCTGATTCATTTATTTTACCGGTTTAACCACTTCTGTAGTTAAAAGAGATTGTTATATGGTTCTATAGAATTAAAACCATTTTATCTTTTTTTGTGATAATAAAACAGATTCGTTTGTCTACAATTAAAACATGTTCTTAAGGAACTAAATCAAACGACTCATCCCGAAATAATTATTTCCATAAATAAATAACATGGAGAGATAATTTGCGAGAAAAGGAATTCAAGAGCGAACGTGCCTGACAACAAATTCGACTGCGAAAAGACAAGGCAGTACTAAGGGTGTAGTTCCGACAGTGGAAAGGAACAAGAAAAACTGAGATATGGTCGTAAAACATACTGTTGTATAATAACAAGAAATTCACTTCCTGTTTCAGAAATTTTTATATAATTATTTATTTGACACGTGTCCATAAAGATAAATAAATATGTGTATTGCTGACATTTATATTTATGTAATATTTCAAAGTAAAAAATAAAAAATACGGAGTATATTATTTTTTCAAACTTCACGCATTTACAGATGAATACTGTCTGCCTTTTAACCCTTCACAATTGAAATTAGCGGAGGAAAAAGGGAGAGACAGAGATAGATAGATTGATAGACAGATAGAGAGAGAGAGAGGGAGAGGGAGAGGGAGAGGGAGAGAGAGAGAGAGGGAGAGAGGGAGAGAGAGAGAGAGAGAGAGAGAGAGAGAGAGAGAGAGAGAGAGAGAGAGAGAGAGAGAGAGGAGAAGACAGACAGACAGACGTTCAAAGTGACACATTACCTATTTTGCCTTAATATACGAGTTTCGTTTCCCCGTGTCATGTACTTCCCATCACAAGGTTTCTCAACCGACATTTCTCGCGGTCAGAACATTATTTCTCAATTCAAGTGCGCGCTACGAACCAAATATAAAGATAGAATGTGTGCTGTGACGTACGACGGAGGCTGTGTTTTGTGAGAAATGGCCAGTCTAACTGTAAAGTAGACCTACTCTAATATAAATAAATGAGTATATACATATTAAAATTGAGTACAGTTAAACACTGTTTATGGTCATTGTATTAGAATATAAATTACTTCTCTATTATCATTTTGTCTTTTGTTTTGTCATCAATTCAAATAATTATCGTCTTAAAAAAGACACTGCACATTTCGTGGATCCACATTTTAAAAACTTGTGATAATGTGAATAGTGAGGTGCTTATTTGCAGCCACTGAGGAATCAGAAATACCAGTTAACTAGTAAATCTGACTCGCTTAAAGATGAAAAACTGAAACCGACAAATTTAAAATCCAAAATAATATAACAGACTCAATCTGTTTCTTAGGCTTTCATGGCCGGCGTCAGAATTATACAAATTATTATCAGATTTTACAACTGTGTCAGTCATTTCAAAAACCGTTCCCTGAAGATGGCCTCCAGAGGTGAGGCCAAAACGTGTGATTATAACATCGATCATCATGACAGTTATAGTAGACCACGGCCTTACAGACCTGATAATAATTTGTATAATATTACAGACTCCTTTGATTTTATGCAAGGACTTCGTCGAGAAGATGAACTCGCACCCATTTAACATTTCCTTGAACAAAATCATAAACAAGTTAGAATATGTAGATGTGTAAGGGACTGTATGTAACAAGGAAAATCAGATAATCGCATATGCAGATGATATTGGCATAATTAAATAATCAAGAGGATGAAGCGTGCAGTCAGGTGCTTGTAAGAAGAAATAAAGCAGAAGGCTAGAGATATCGGGTTGAGGTTCGATGTGGAAAAGTGTGAGGTGATGAAAAGTAAAACGAGGGGAACGGAATGAGAATTGGATTGTCGGAGGCGACAGCATGGGATTTGTCCGAAATGTTAACTACCTGGACAGCCAAGTGAGTGATCCATGGAACCGTATACTCTATTCGCTCAAATCCTGCTCAGGGTCTAGCAAAAGTATAAATATTTTGAACTAGACTTGTGAAATAAAATAGAATATTCAGGACTTCTTGCACGATATACCGGACGATACTTACGAAGAGAACTGAAGAGATTCTGTGCATATTTCAACACCATGTATTGAGGAAAATCTTTAGTCCGTTTAGTAATAATGATGATTGGCACATTAGGCTCAGTTACGAGCTATAACAAATACAAAAAGAAACCAGCATCGTAGACGAGATCAGGCTGTAACGTCTATGATGGGCGAATGAAGCAAACGGACCCGCTGCGGCAACTCGGAGAGGCCCGCCTTATGACGCGGGGCCTTGAGGAAACTGGAGGGTGTATAACGAGACTGACCTCAAGACAGGCCCGTCACGTTGGCCTCAAGAGGCCTGCCTTCGCATCGTCTTCTCTAACAGGCCTTGAGGCGGTTTAATAGTATACGTTAACCCTTGGCAAACATGCTTTGTTTTAGTGATATGTATTACTGATTACTCCCAGTCATTCTGTGTCTCTTTTTTGTTTTTGTTTTTCTTGTTAAGCCATGTCTTCCAGTGCAAAAGAATTATTAAAAGAATTTATTAATTTGTGCAAGATTCTCCTTGCTGTAGCAAGTTAAATGCAAGGATTACTATGATCGGTCAGTAAGAGAAGCTGCTTTTGGGTTATTAATAAAAAATTAAAAGAAATAGAGTCTTCTCCAAACAAAGTACTCGTTATTAAAAGAATTAACAACTTACGAAGCAGTTACCGGAAGTAACTGAAAAAGGTGAAGGTGTCGATGGAAACAAGAAGTGGTGCAGAAGAGGTATAGGCCTACCAACCAAAACTGTGGTATTTTAATTAGTCAACAACAAGCCAATATCAGTTAAAGCGGCGTTTGTTGTCGCCATGATCTCTCGATTACTACCGATTGTAGAAATTATCCCTCGAGGTAAGCCTTGAGGCAACCCCAAGAGTGTGGGCTCACCCCACAAGTCCCCTATGGGTTTACGTTGAGGCTTGCGCCTTGAGGTAGGCTTCTCTGGGTTGCCGGAGCTTGTGTAGTGTCCCTTGAGTGACACCAAACACCCAAGAAAATAATGAAGTGACATATGGTAGACACCAGGAAGAGAAAGACTAAAAACGCTGTGGCGACACGGTGAGACTCTTCTGAGGATTCGGAATTGGCGAGCGGCCGCGAGAGATCGAGACTGTTAAGAGGAGAAAGTTGAAGAAGGTAAAGGTTAGTCACTATGGGTAAGAAGGAAGGCCACAAACAAAAATAATAAATAAACAATGTAAAAAAAGTTTACCCCGTGTCCACAATTCATAAACAATGTGTACAGTTTATAGACGCAAATAAATAAATAAATGCTGAGGCCTGCAGTGCATGAGTACAGAGTAATTACGAGCCCGTTGTACACTCGTACGCCCGGAACGCCGCCACAATAAACACGTTAATATGTTGGTTTTGTAACACAACATGTGTACGTATAAAGGGGGTCAAAGGTCATAAACATTGACCTAAAAGCCGCAGCAATTTAGCGCTTCAACGTGCAAGTGTGTAGAACAAAACCAACGCTCACGACCCAGCAAGCACCGTAAATATGGCGTTGGTACCGCGACGCTAAACTCGCAAAATGTAATACTTCAGCAAATGAAAAAGTGCATTCATATTTATTTATATTACGGCTCACACACACACACCCACACGGGAGGGAAAGAGAGGGAGGGAGGGAGAGAGAGAGAGAGAGAGAGAGAGAGAGAGAGAGAGAGAGAGAGAGAGAGAGAGAGAGAGAGAGAGAGAGAGAGAGACTTATCATTTTTTTTTTTTTGCTTATGAGCCACTGTGGACTACGTTTGGTTTGGTTCAACTGGTCCCTTCCTTCTTCTCCTCTCTCTTCCTCCTCTTCCATCCACATCTTCTTCATTCTTGATCGATTTCTCTCCCTCCTTTCGTCAGTGCAGATGGCACCTGTCTTTTTCTTGGGTTTTTCATAAAAACTTTGGGCATTTTTTAATTTATTTTTGAGTGGCAAGCATTCTTCAATGTCTTCTTGAGTAATCTGGAGCCATTTGTTTTTATTACTATGTACCATTTGGTTTATTATTAAGTAATGTACTTTTGCTACTTTCTAACATTCCATTTTTAGGTGAATGTTTTAATTTAATTATACATGCACCTGAGCCAACATTTACGTGATTACAAGCACCTCTAGAGGCTCAGGGTCAGATAAAAAATTAAACACTTTGTCTAAAAACGTGCATTAAGTGGTAGTTGATAAACAGAAACGAAATAAACATCAAATTTCGAGCATTTTTCTATAAATTTCTATTATCTCTATAAAGGACCATAGTCACGAGATGTTAGAATATTACTAGAAGTACGTGTTTATGTGTGGCGCGGGCCGGCAAAGTGGTTTCGTTTGCGCCTCACAATCGCAACGGCTGTGCTGCAGTCTTGTTTACGACTCGGTCTGCTTGCCCACCCCTAGGGTTGGCGATTATAATATAGCCGTCTTGTCTGGCATGTCCAGGCTAGACAAGTAACAATGGCACACAAGCACGTACAATCCCCTATCTACCAGATGTCTGATTTCTCTCTGGCGATGGTTGAACGTGAGTTGCACCACATGGGATAAAACAGGGCTGAGGCCTAAAGCGTAAAGGGAGAAGAAGAAGAAGAAGAAGAACAACAACAACAAGATCTCTCCTTGTACAGTTCATGTATTGTGTGGGCAGATTACCTCTGGTAACCGTTGCATTATCCACCGTCCCAAGCTCCTGCGATTATCCGGTTTGTAAATGCCGCATAGTTGTCCAGTGATCCTATTTTTACATACATTCTTTTATTACGCATAGATATCATGCATCTTTGTATTAAGTTATCAAGCACTTGTAAAAAGCATATTTGCATTACAGATATCAAGCCTAAAATTAAAATAATGTTTAAGTACAAAAATGTTTTAAGTAGCCCACTATTTTGAGTTCTGATAGAAAATGTTGCAATTATAACTGGGGAATCTTATTACCCGATAAAAGTAAACCTTTCTGTTTACTCTCAGATTCACAGAACAAGTTTTCGCAAATACTGTAGTGGATAACTTTTATAGTAAAGTAAATTTTTTGGAAAAGGGTTTTCATAATAAATATGAAACACTTAATACTAACAACACTTAATAATACTTAGTAACACTTCGGAAGTCGAAATTCCAAAGACCGAGCATCACTCCTAATGTGGCCCTGATCACGTTTGGAGTGCGAGAAGGATGCCTATTATCACCTTCTACACTACCTGCACGTTCAGTAACCTTTTTACAGTGAAGATGAATGTCATCACAGACAGTACACGACCCCCGTACCGTTAATTCGACGCCCACGATTCATTAACATGCCAAAATGTGAGTATAACAATAAGGGTAGGACTCGTATTTTCCCTTCATTCTCGAATCGATACGCATTTGATTTTATAGTCACTACTTTTTACCCCACATTTATAGATTTGATTAACCACATCACTATAAGAACCAACGAAAAATTCACCAGAAAACACTACCAAACTCGTTTTCACCTGAATCTATCATTTTAAACGGTCATACAGTATGTACAAATAAGGTTCTATAGAGCAACAACGGTGCCTGTTCTGTTATTTGGATCGGATACTTAGACTCTGGCAAATATTGATACTGATACTTCTGCAAGCTACTGAAGTGAATTTCCTAGACCTACTAAATAGGTTGCTGACGATTCGATAGTTTAAGAATGATGATAGTAATCAGCTAATGATCGTTAGATGATAGTAATATCTAACGATCAAAGAGACCTAGGTATGGCAAGAACCCGCTCGGCGAATCCGTACTGAAGGAGAAGAAGAAGAAAAGGAAAAGAGAATATAACTCAGAGAATACGCACAGTTTTGATAAGAACATCTTGCTTTTTAGTCGGTTTTCATACCAGGGGCGTATATAGAATTTTCTTTCGGAATATGGGGAGGGGCTGAGATTTTCGTGACGCATAAGTAACGGAATTCTAACACGGACGAATCTCACTAATCCATTAACGTTTATTAACATATGGTACGCTGAAGAAATACGTAACGCGATGTTTGGACGTGTTGTATGAGCGGCAGGATTACGCAGTGGTCATCTATCTTTCCAGACCGCGCCTCTAGACTCGTTGGATTGTTATTCAACTGGTATCCAGGGCAGTTTTGTCCCATACTACGCCACACAGTTTGAGTTTAAAAGTGCGTTTCGGAAGCAGCGAGTGCAGTCTGAGATTGCGAAGCGATGAGATAAGTAACTGAGTTGTAGGTGTATCTTACAGCGGTCTGGTGTGAATTGGTAACAACGAATTATTGTTTGCAGACTTCTGTAATTGTTTAATTGTATTTATACAGTGGTAATTATGTGATATTTATTATTTGTAACATTAGCGTGTGTTATTATTGTTTTCGTTTATTGCAACTGAAATTAATTAATGTTATAATTAGCGATTTCTCAGTGCCTAGTTATTTTGTTTCCAATGTTCAAACACGGCCGTCGTAACAATATATATAATCAAGTATCTTGATAACATTTTATCACTACGAAATTCCATTATTTATGCATGGCAACAACCCCATGTATTCATGCGCGCGCGTGGAGTGTTAAAGGATGAACATTTATTTAATGATGAATCAAACAAAAACAATGTTCAATGTTTTCATTTACAAGACCGGAGAATGTAAATAAGGACGAAAAAATTTAGATTGCCAATTCACAATAAATATAGTTAATGATTATGTGTTTTTGGGAGTAAAAGTTTAAAACTTTCAGTTATTTAATATGTTGTATGTATTTTATACCTTGATTATTTTATGCGTTCAAAATTTCATGGGTTCAGAATTTCGGAGGAGGGGGCTGGAGCCCGTTCCGCTACTCTAAAATACGCCCCTGCTTCAGACCTACCTCTCGAGACTCTTTGAGATATTTACTTTTTTACTTTGATCTCGTCTGTTACTAAACAAATTTCTAAACTATAAAATCGCTGTCAAACAACCAGAGAGTTCAAACCTCAACTGAACATTGTTTACAGCTTTCATATGTTCTGTACTTAATAATTTCGTGTAATACCCTATTTCACACACAGTACTACTATACCTCTGAATAGCATTAAGCTGGAATCTACCGTCACAACGTGCTTGTAACGCACATACAACGAATGAAATACAAAATACTTTCTTTAGTAAGGTTCAAGCCTATTGCTTCGGATTTCTGTCAGCGTTACAATTGAAACCAACACAACGTTCCGCCACTACAAAGAAACGCAACGCTAGTCTTCAAACGAGAATTACATTTTAAAACAAACTCACTACTGTAAAATAAAAGATACAATATCTTTTGACAATCATTTGGCAATAGATGACGTATTTTTTGTCGTCGGTTGTAGTTTTTTAACAGCGTAGTGAAACTTCTCGCGTTCAGACCATCAAGAGTTTAGTCTGGTGAGTAAATTTAAATTTGATTAAATTTGTCCTCATGTTAAATGAATTTGGTTAATCATATTTCAGATGATGATATATTTTATTTTAGTGAGGATACATTTTTTAAATAAAGTAATTCTCGTTTACGGACCTGAAGACGGCCATCGGATTTGAAGTGGTCGAAACTTTATGTTGATCATTGCTTCACATAAATAATTACACGCCATCGGGATGTCGGTTATAAGGATCGGTCCAAGCTTAAAGGTTGCGCCTTCAATTGTATCGACGGCAATCGCGACATTGCTGTGAGTGTGCGTTACTATAATCTGCAGTGAACAGGCGGTAATTTATCAACACAAAGTGAAAGCTGTAGAAAACAAAGGCAGAGACGGTTTTAGTTATTTCCCGTGTAAATTGGCTTTTGATTTCAACCCGACAGTCATTATATTGAAAAATGTAGGTAACACCGATTCAATTACTGTTAGTAACTACATTAACGAAGCTGGCGCAAATTACCGATGTCGCATAGAGCATAATGGCACATATGCTCGTTAGTGAATCAAAGTGTTTCATAAACACAGTGGTAATTACTGACCTGTGCACGTTAAATATACTCTCTATTGTACATACGAACTACATATGAACTTACTAGTAAGCTCCATTTTGAACTGCATATGAACTGCAGAACTCGCTCACTATTTTGAAAGAAACACATAAATTATATTATTAGCCCACATTAGTAGACTATTTATATAATTACATAAATTTCGACATTAAAATGTTCGTTTTATCAGAAAAATTACGAAACTTCTAATTACAATATTGATTTGTTTTTAGGAAAATAACAGTTGTAGAGCAAACAGTCACACAATAAACATTACAAATTCCAAACATATGGATTTGTGTTAAAATTCCACTTACCCTGACACCAGGCTAGATTAAAATTTTTTTTTCGAATTTTAGATCCTATTTTTAGACCTGGAGTCACAAAATTTTGAAATTTTCAAAACTGTACACTACATTTACATTATTGTTAAAATTACCTTTAATTTGATATCCTACATTACTTTATCAACTTTTTTTTTAACTCACATTTTGCTTCCTGTCTCCTTTTTTAGGAGAGAATTAAAACCACAACCATTTATGAGAGACATTTAGTCTCATTCACAATAGACTCCGTAGGATGTATGTATGGACAGTTATGTTAAGTTTTACGAAGATCGGTTAACTCATTAAAAAGTTCGAGACAAACCCCGTACAGCAAATAGACAGACACAGACAAATGCTAAACGATCGAGTTAAAACTAAGAACTCGTTTCGCTCGTTCAATAATCCGTATCATCTCAATACAATTTATGATAGACGACAATTATGTTTATAAACTTTAATCTAAATAGTCATTGAAAATGCTTGTTATTTGCGCCTTAATATCGTTATTAATATCTCTACTAAATCGATAGTCTACAT
The DNA here is from genome assembly GCA_034769895.1 of Magicicada septendecula. Lineage (NCBI taxonomy): Eukaryota > Metazoa > Arthropoda > Insecta > Hemiptera > Cicadidae > Magicicada > Magicicada septendecula. The sequence goes on along the minus strand of CM068369.1, from coordinate 273,058,074 downwards.
TTTGTTTATCGCTTAGACGCATTTACACATCTGCTATCTCATAGGTAAAATACTTATTTCCATTGCTGATGCTGTGTACTAACATTATATTTTTAAATACTGACACTATTTTGTTACTCAGTTAGGAATCTCACTTTGTGAACTGCCGATATAATCAGTATAGCACGGTCCACAATTTATAACAAAAACTACTTACTCACATAACATATGCCCTAGCATACACGTAATCGCTTACAGTACAGTTTAAAAATTATAGAATACAACTCTCAGAAAATGAAAAATGAAAGGAATCTTTACGAGTATAGTACAAATTGTTGCTTTATATGAGCTGAAGTATGGCTACTGATTAAAAGCGTAAAAAATAAAATAAAACTTGTAGAAACTTATTACGTGAGAAGATGTCTACAAGGAACACAAAAAAAGTAAAATCCTAACTGAAGAAATATGAAGACGGAAGTAACGTATTCTATTACGAAGATCACAAAGGGAAGGAATTACAATAGAACAGCCATGTAAATAGGACGGTTGGACCAAAGAATTGGTTGGATAAATGACCGTTAAGGGTATTAGTAGAGTGGCAACGCCAGGGAGAAGAAAAAGAGGAAAACCAGCTTTGATATATCAAATCATCATCAATGAAGTTACGGAAGGAAGGAAATTAACGAACGATGGATGGCTGGAATAATGGAAAGCTGAGGAAAAAGAAGATTGTAACTTGGAACTTGAAATAGGAAATGGGGATAAAGCTGTAGAAAGACTAAGAGAGTACTTTTAACATCGTCTTTAATAGACAGCTCTCATTGATTATAGACATTAGAATCATGACAGAGGTCTGCTGTAAATGAAAGTAAAAAAAATTATGAGGAGCGACGTTTCGCCCATCCAAACAATCGGTCTTCAGGCTAACTTAAATCTATTATTTCTTTTATGAATTTGCTAACTGCTATAATTTTTTATTGTTCGACTAAGCTTTTCGTCATTACTGACATCTTCAGGTCTTAAACAACCCTGAAGATGGGTTGTTTAAGACCTGAAGATGTCAGTAATGACGAAAAGCTTAGTCGAACAATAAAAAATTATAGCAGTTAGCAAATTCATAAAAGAAATAGTAAGGATGGCTGCTAATTTAAACAATACGAAGAATTAAATCTATTATATAAATAAATAATAAATAATACTCTATCAACGAGTGATTGCCAAAATAACAAATATCATATAGTGAAAGATAAAAAACTAAATAATATAAATAGAAAATTAAAAACGACTTATTAGGAAAACATACAACACACGTAAATCAGTTCACAATTTACACAAAGCAACACCAGCACAATTCACACGAAGACTTACACACCACCACAGTCAACAAATCACCGTGACAGGTACTGCTTATAGCGTAATTGTTTTAAGCAATTTTTTTGGGTGTTGCTATGAAGGGAGCGGCGGCAAGTGGCTGCTGTCAAAAATGACATATGCTGGCATTGTAGGCATTGTATCAGTTGCCATTCAAACAACAACTGGGGCGTCCATTTGGCGACAGGAAGGCGCTCAACTTGGAAAGACAATACCTCAGTTATAACAGATGTCCAAGCGTAAGGGTGTACGTGGGAACGCACTGCAGTACCAGAAAAACAAAAGAAGAACTCTTACAAAGACGAATTACCAAGAAATCGGAGATGAACGCGACACTAGTATTGTCTGGACATACATGGGAGCTTTGCAACAAGACTAGGGTGTACATCACTGACAAAGGCAAGGACTCGTACGGACATTACATGAATAGAACAAAACAGGATGAAGCAGCAGGAGGCATGTTTGCGGACCAGGCCAGCAGGCTGTGCAACAGATGTGCCGTACCAGGAACAGGACCATCGAAAGTGTGAGAAAGAGAGTCGGAGAAACTAGAAAACAATACTACGATTCGTTACACTTAGACTATGGAACACATGCGTAGCTAGTTAACGATTATCAGGAAACGAGCAAAAAGGGGAGACACTAGAACAAGTGGATGATTGACAAGCATGAAATCCGGTCTATCGTCTTATAGCTAGGGTAAACTAGAACCGAAAGAGATGAGAGAAGGGAGATACGCCGACCTATCAGAAACAAGAGTTTGGTAAAGGCGGTTCTCGTATAAGACGTTACCATAGGAACTGGAGTCGAGAACGAATAAGGACGAAGTTGGGTCGCCTAAAGAGCAACTCAGGGTGGAGACTTCGGGAGAACTCAAGAATGAGACCCAATAGGAACGAAATTGGTGGGAAAAGACAGAATCTAGAGAAGAACATAGAGTAGGAGTAGGGGTCACAAAACCAAATGACAAACGTGAGCGAGTCTCAGTTTTATCGCAGTTTAGCCTCGGTTTTCTCTCAGTTTTCCGCAGTTTTCTATCAGTTTGTCTTAGTGAGTTAAAAACTCCGCTCGGCGTCGTTGCGTCGTCGCGACAATTTCTTTGGAGTCTTAGTAATATCTTGTTTCGTCAAAGCAATATAAGTGTCGGAGTCAATACGAGTTACCAGTACGTAATCATAAGACTTATTATCAGTCTTAGAACAAGTTTCGGTCATGGAGTTAAACTCAACTGTGGGTTAAGTTAATCTTAATCAGACTTTGTGATTGATTAATATACTGACGAGTCGGGAAGTGCGGAGAGAATGTCGAGGTACATATCAAAATAGAACTCAAGAACGAGACTTAGTTTGAATAAATAGTTGATGCGATAACGAGTTGTATAATACGCTCAAATACTGACAATGCGAATCCGCGAAAGACAGTTAAAACTATGAGCTAAACATTTCGATTGTGTACCGAACTAAATTACTCTTTACATCAGATACGTTTAGATAAAGTAATGAAAAAGTTCGTGAGTATATAAGATATAACGATAAACTAAAAACTACAAACATTCGATAAATATAAATAATGTGGTAAAGCCAAAATCATAAACTAATAAATCGCGAGTTGAACAATGCGGAACTAAGGGACCGTACAATTAAACGTACGCCAGACCAATAACTTTTACGAGTGTGATTTAAAAGAGGATCGACATCGGAGTGAGAACCTTGTGATAGTGAGAAGTGAACAGCAAACCAGCAATGGAGGTGACCGCCAGATTATCAACCATTCCAAGGAGCAAGGGAGACAGGAGTCCTCCATAGACGCGCCGCCTAGTATGGACACATACCAAAAGTAAATTATTTATGTATTACTAGTGTAAGTCACCACTGTCCTGCCGCTCAAAAAGATAAACACATCTGAGATAATTAAGAGTCAGAATTAAATCAAAGTTAGAGTAAAGTTAAACGATAATTCTTGCGAAAGATTAAGTGAAAGATGAATAATGAGTAAAGATGAGTAAGAGTAAATTTGTAGTATATAAAGAAATCATAAATTAATTGTCTATAACTAAGTACTTTAACGAAATGAATTATTAGAGAAGCAACTAACGTACAAATGTAATGTATTATTGATTATCACATAATGATGTTTTGATTTAATGTCATTGACTAATGATGAATCTATATATAAAGTTTGAATAAAATCTAGCGTGTAATGTAAACCTTTTGCGTACGAGTCATGTTATTCATGGTTACCCTAATTGATACGAATTGTCTGACACAACTAAGTAGACTTACACATGACATCTTAAAAACAATATATTCAAAGTACAAGATCAACTCTATTACATATGGATTATCAGCGGAGAGCTGAAGCACGATAAAAGGTAATTAGGGTTTATTACTTTATTACACTTGTTGTCATTTATAGTATACATAATGTGTGTTGTTGTCAATCACGCTCAACAGGTGGAACACGATAAAGTTTGGTAATTCAATAATAGGTCTATAATATGCATAATTAATTTAGACTTCAAATATACATAATATCCATGAAAAAGAGATAAAGTTTTACCGATTACTACATCAAAATTAATCCTAGAATCAAAGTTATAGCTCAATTAAAATTCAATTCAATACTTAATTAAATTAATTAATCAAATTGATGTAATTAGTAAAATTACATCGTTGTATGCTGTGCAAGGTTGTGTGGATTGTACGTCCCGAGACGGTCTACTGGTTTCCATGTACCGAGCTCCCAGATATAGCTCCTGCCATGTGGTCCGGGCCAGACGGAATATTTGCACTTTTGTACGACGTTAAAACGGCATGGCCATACTAGCAACCTTGTAGAGTATTTGCAGAGGCCGTTTCCAAGAATCACCTGGACAAATACGGTTCCTGCAAGACCGGCAGTCAGAGGGTTGTCTTGGGCCCTTGCAGCTCAAACGTAAAATTTACGTGCAAGTCACCGCACGGTGTCGTCCTATGAGCGTGCACCGACAACAAGTGAGAAGGGAATCGACGAGGTACTTTGGCCGCTAGCCGAAACCACCTGTCGAGAACTGTGACAGGGGCACAACAAATCCAACCCTTTATTCAGTAAAAGTGAAAGTAGGCTCCACAACTTAATTTTCCTGTGATGGCAGAAATCCGTTATTTAGATTTTACCACTTTAACATGGTCAAAGTATTTTGAAACTTCAATAGTTTTGTCACATTAAAACAGCCCTGAGTGTTTACTAAATACTTTTTTATTGAAAGAATAAGGTTTGTTTAAGTACTGTTCAACGGTAAACTACACAATACAGCTGGCACAGTTTTATTAACAATTACATTTACTGTAGACTCTCAAGATCGTAGTTTACTGCCACGTGTTTACGAGACACAGACACATCGTAAACCAGTCTCTGACTTTATTAAGTCGTTTTAAAATCCACCGCCTGTTCACTCACTTCTAACCACTTTTCCTTACAACTCTATAGTCACGACATAAACTCAGTTACATTATTCACGACACTGCTTATACAGTTCAAATAGAATTCTCTTCTATTTTTCCCTTAAAAATGCAATACCGCGTTATTGCGACACTAGTAAATCCTATCTTGATCCCAGTATCGGCCAATTTCAACACTTTTGGTGGCCTTGTGTCTGATCGCCAAAACCATTTTAACGGAGTTGTTCCTAGATTCCATTATTCTCTAATAGGTATTATGACTCCTCTTATAGTGTTAATCTTGTCAGTATATACTCTCAAGCCTGAGGGGAATGTTGGTGCTTATAGTGCCCCTCCCCCCGATACTGACAGTGTAGAATAAGCTTGTAATGAATAAGAGAAATTTTATTTCTCATTTATCGGAATACATACTAAATTCTGCTGTTCTTTCACGATCTAATTTGCTGCCAATCTAATTAACAGTACTCAAGTCGGTATATTTATGAAATTTTGTTTTTGCTCTTATGTAGTTAAGTTCGGGGTGAACTTTTGAATGTAACTTTTTACACCAAATAGTCTTTTCAATTAGATGCTCCGTCCTTAAGGAATGGATTGTTTAAGGAAGAATATTGTTTACAACTACAGAGGTATACGTCTTCTCGGTAAATCACACAATGCAGCCTATCTCGACTAATGCTGAAGCGGTACAGTATACTCAGAAACGGTAGGTTAACCATAGGCGACTACTTCAAAACAGAGACTTGAAAACCAAAAATATTGTAATAAAAAACAATATATATGTATATAGATTTCGTTGGCTTTAAAAATATTTGATACGGTTAAAACATCTTTGCTAACAGTGTCATATAAATTCTGTTAAAATTCTCTACATTGTAATTCTGTCCAAAATAAAAACTTTTGGAAGTCAAAAAGTGCCCCACGTGTCTTTTAAAAGACCTGCGTTTGTCGCCAGTATCGTTTTATATTTGATATATTTATATTGGATATCACGTATTGATATTATCATTTTCCTTCTTTGCACACTCCGTTATAGGCATATGAACTGGTTTTTACAAAGCTAATGATCTTTGAGAGAAATATAAACAGAGAATGTTAAGAAAAAATACCAAACTTTTTGCGCAAAGAGGGCTGGACCTATCGACCGCGACAAACGTCCCGCTATCACCATTGTTTTTTAGCTACAAAATATACGAGCTCGTATATGTGCTGCAATAAGAACATACAGAAGCTGCCAGTCGAATGAGTAACAACGTAAAAATGTTCTTACAGAACAACTCTTATACGTGACATGTAGCTACAGACTTGATACGTAATTTATGAGAGACGTCAGTTATATAGGCCTCCTGACCGGAATCTATGAGCAGAACACAGTGTTATCAGTGGTTGAACGGTGGATGATGGTATCTACCGTGTCGAGACAATTCGTGCTCCTACAGGTCGTCATTTAATCGTTCGAAAATCTGCTTGGGGAGTTAGGAATCGCAACGGGATCTAATTTTTATCAGAAGTGTTTCAAACAGAATCAGAACCGTGTTAAAATCAATCAGGTTCTTCATTTATTAGGAAGGCCTAAATGGCATTTGTTGTCTGAAAACGTCACCAGGCGCGTTGGAGAGCCGCAGAGCGCTCTACGCGTCGAAGTTTTCGATCTTTTTTTTATAAACACATCTTGTACGTTAGGGCACATAGCACCGGTTGTAATATAATTACTATTAAATGAATAGTATTTAATGTACTGCTTTCAACAATGAAACAATGACGATTGCAACAGAACCTGTAGGCCTACGCTGCGAAACAGTGGTCGACTACAATTCAAAATTGAACGAATTATGTTATTAAATTATTTAAGTCGACTGATAGTTTTAGATATCTAGAGAGGGAAGATAATGTGCAAGACATGAGAACTGATAGAGTAACGGGTTTTGAGTAAGAACATCGAAGTTAGAATTTACAAGAGTGTAATAAGATCTACGTTGGCAGATGGCGTTGCAAATGACAGTTGCAAGTTTGCAAGTGGTAGATTGATAGACGCATGCTCGCAGAACTGTGGGGAAAGCAAAATGAGACGAGAACATGATAGAGATTTGAAGAATAACAGATGTCACATGATAGACAATGGAAACCAGACGAGTGTGAAATTTACATATAATCAGAATAGTAGACTAATCAAAACAGGTTAGTAGAGATTGCGAGGTATAACATGCCGCCTAGCAAGTTTACAATTGGGGACATAAGACGGGATGCCGTGAAAGCTCCTAGGAAACTGATGGTATTAAGATAAAGGAAATTTCCTAGAGGAAGCAGAAGACGAAGAATACTATTAATGAGGCTACGGTAAAGGTTTTCGTAAAAAACTATCTTGCCGATAAAAAATTATTAAAGATAATCAGAGATATCGTGTCAAAGATATAGCGTCTCATAAATCAAAGATACTGTCTGGGTGTCTCATTTCCAATATTGAAACTCAGAATTTATGAACAAGTAAAGAGTTACATAAGAGCACCACAGCAAATGCATTCTGACCTTAATCAAATGATCTCGAACATCACATGACGTCAGATACACATAGAGTTCAACAAGTTTCTTCTAATGAAATATGTCAATCATGGAACTTTTCACCATTGAGGTAATACATAACTATTATGTCTTGTGTGCTTGTAAGCTGACAGTACGATTAGATTGAAACGTATTTTGTGTACATAAATGGGAAAGCTTAAAGTTAATGGAAATTAAGAGCATTAGGCGTGTTCTAAGTTAATAATTATTTAGTTATTGCATATTGTTTTAGGAGGCTATGAAAATGAGTAAAAAGAAAATATACAAAATTTCACGAATAGACTAAACAAGTATGCGCGTAGAAATAATTCGAAAAGTAATTCCGGGAATAGAGGACACTGGTGGATAATTCCGGGCAGACCAAAAAACTGGAGACAGTAAAAACTGAAAAATCTGCCAATACGTAAAGTGACGAACAAAAGGAGACGTCGACGATTTACTGCTGTGAATGGATGTTGTTTAACGTATCGGAAGAATCAATAAGACAAGAAAGAAACAGAACAAGTGAATAATGTGGCTGCGTAAGAAACAGGGACAAGTGTTTCTTATTAGTTTTACTGGCTGCGCCGACTTTTTGTTACGCTCACACTCCACATCAATATCACTGTAGTTTTTGCATCGGAGAATTCTTTTTTTAGTCCAAAGAAGCACATCTACAGATTTAGTATTGTCTCTTCCATAATGTAGTTATTTCGACTCTGAAATGCTAGGGGTCTGTATAAATTCTGTTTCTCACACTCCAAATGAAGAAATGTAATGAAGTCGTAAGTATAAAGTTAAGAAATTGTAAACCAAATTTTTATAGGAAACACAACAGGATATATCTTGCGGACCCTAATAAGAAAATCTATTAAATACTTATGCTTATAGCGCGCGCGCGTGAGTGTACAAAGTATCTGATAATTAACCAATCTTGAATGCGGAAATTTGACATTCCTAGGAGGTACTAGTATGGAGATTATTACGTCGTTTGTTGCGCTGTCTGTGAACTACATACAGTCAGAACGCAAAGTTCAGTTAAGTATCGAGTTTTTTATATAGCCTCGCAACTGTGTTTTGTAATTAGTACTAAATACTACTGAGTAATTAATTGTTTTTAACTGCGATTTCTCAAGATCAGTCACTGTTGTTCCTCGTTATATTGCGTAACGGATAACTGTAATGGTATGAAAAACGTGTGAAATATAAGTTGAATAAAAGTCTCTTATAAATTCTTTATAGCCTTCGCTTTCAATTCAAATTTTACAGCAGAAACATCGCTACCTACGTTACAATTAATTTTATTTTTATTAAGAAGGCAAACGAAATACTATTAAATTAATTGGAAAGAGGAAGACAAAATTTCTAGACTACGTTGAGTAATAAAAGATTTTCATGAAGTAGGTCTGAGTAGGAGGGATTTCACCTCTGGTCAGAAAATAAAGAAATCCCTTTATGTGACCAGAGATGAAATTCCCTTTAATAACTAAGACGGTCTTCTTAGTAAGTAAAACTTTTTTTTTCTATTACTTAATAATTTTGTCATTGTACTGTGACGATATCTATTAAGTATTGGTAGACATGATGGCGTAAAATTTATTTGCACCTGAGGACGATGTCAGATTTTTAGATTTCGAATCGTCGTGTTTAGAATTGTTTCTGAAACGATGGCTAATGCCCGAAATATTATAATATGTATAATAATAATAATAATAATAATATTTATTATTATTATTATTATTATTATTATTATTATTATTATTATTATTATTACATTATGTCTGCGAAACGGACAGATGTGCTATTGCTAGCTAATTTCATAGCAGTGGGTGTTTTAAAACGTTTCGGCAACCGGATACAACAAACTCGTTTGAGTAGGCTACACCTCCTATACGAAATGTGTGTTTAGTATAGAGTCCTGGATTCAACCAAGTTCTCAGATATACAGTAAATTTTGGGCTTACCGCAGCCCACTGTGATACTATAAACAACTGAATGTACATTATAAAAGACGTATTATTACTGTGTTCATTTAATACATTTAATAATGGAATGTCTTCAAGTCGAAACCCTTGCTCATCCAGTCTGAGTTAATTTTATTCAGGACATTATATATATGCATATGTTTACATCTGTACCTGTACACAAGGAAAGTCTTTATACATCCTCTTTTCGCCGCCCCTTCTCGAGCCGCCATTTCTATTTCCTTTTAATCATAAGTTTTACCGATTCAGCTGAGTAATGGAAATACACGAGGCAGTGAGCAGCGCGTCGTCACTGTGACGCAAATTGAATATGAAAGGAAACGAGATACAGACATCGAGGCTGGCTTTGTTAAATGTATTTTGCGTTTGCCTCGAAATAAGATTTTGTCAGACACACGATAATGTAAGGAAAAATTACCGTTGCTTTAAGACGGTGATATTAAACCTTGCCTACAAACCTGGCTACAAAATTGACTGTATGTCAGGCAACTAGATTCATATAGTTTCAGATTTCTTATGTCTACCGTTTTATACTTGTACTCGCGGCTTCGCCGCTCACTGGGGGCTTCGCCCCCAGACCCCCTCGGTGGACGCCCCGGTCCGACGAACGTCGGGGGAGCTATGTACATATTTACAACGGCCTCCGAACGAAAGTATCCGAGACAATATATTCTCGGTAATGCCTTTTATTTATTTACAATATCTGAATATTTACTATCACTTATTTTAACATGCAAACTTCAATATTACACAACTTAAACATTATTATATTACATATTTACAGGGTGGAAAGCTTATTACCGAGAATACATTATTTATAATAGTTCTTTATACACTATGTTTCTTGTGTGAGGAACGCCATCTATAACCGGTCGGGAGGAACAAGTAAGTGAATATTTTTCGGAGATCTTACCCGGCTAAGCGCGACGTAAAGTTGCCCGTGGGTAAAAGGGTCAAACCGTAAATCTAAACCCACGAAAACTATGGTTTGCCCTTGACTTTGTGGATCGTTATCGCGTAACAAAGTTGGAGGGGAACCTACCGCCTGTACATTTCGATGGGACTATTTGGGAAGATCGGAAATTTAAAAGTTATTCTTGGGATGCCAAAAAGCTCGTCAGAGCCTGTTCTTCGGCATGTGATAAGTCGACGATTAATTGCGACGATAATTACTTTTGTGCCGTTGACTAAGCCGAGATCAAAATTTAAATTTCGCGTCACCATGCAAACCGATCCTACCTTAAGCCTGAGAACGTGTTCTGGAATTCCTTTCCCTTGAGCCTGATGTAATAGGGACTCATCAACACCTATTCCCGCTCTGTCCTCCTCGGCTACACTGTCGAAACTATATAAATTTTGAATTTCCCCGTCGAGCGCCTGTAATACTACACCGTTAATTTCTTTGACATTATTATTCAGAGTGCATATTACAACCCTTTTTGCACATTCATCAGGTTACTTCGGACGGGGAATAAAAAAGGTCCGTTGTGTTTTTTCGCTCCGAGGCTTCCTTATATCCGGTATGAAAATCGGTCAGACGAAATTCGTTTTTTCGGGCTTCCGGTTGCACAAAGCTTTGGTTTTATAATTTTTCCCCAAGTTACTTCGGACGGGGAATAAAAAAGTTCTCTTTTGTTTTTTCGCTCCGAGGCTTCCTTATGGTTTAGAATTTATGTCAGTCAGTGAGTGAGTCAGTGAGCGACCTCTGGGGCTTTAGACGTTATAGATAGACACGTTATTTAACCCAAAGCTAAATTAAACTGTCTAATTCACGAGCGGTAACTTTTCCAAAAAATGGGTCGGATATTAGGTGTCTATTAGATTAAACAGAATTAATGTGTAATTAAAAGAGAACTTTTTGCAAAGTTATATTGTTGGAACGGGAAGTCGTGGCGGGAGTAGATTCATACAAATATTTTGGTGTCATGGTTACAAAAGACAGCACACGTGTAGCAGAAATAATAATCGTGTATGACAAGGAAAACAGTGACTTGACAGTTAGATTCCACTTTATGGGGCAATCAAGTAAGGCCCGAAACAAAAATCAAAATTTATAAGACAATTGGGGCTGACGAGTGAGAAACAACAAAATATGAGGAAAAGATTACGAGCCATGGAAATGGTATAATGGAGAAAATACTGTAGACTTACATTGCAGGATAGGGTAAGGATGAAGAAATAAGAGAAATAATTAATTTATGTACCCACAATTAATGCAAAAAGATTAAGATGATACAGCCATGTATGACGTACGGGAAATTATAGATGGCCAAAGAAACTGCTTGAATAGACTCTTCCCGAAAGCAGAAAAACAGGGAGGCCGCGAAAGACTTGGCTAGAGGTGTAAGGAATAAAACGAAGCAGAGAAGGATAATTGAAAAGTCGTAAAGTTTGAAAGCTAAACTGCGAAAAACGACTTAAAACGTTGTTTGAAAATTGCATTTAAAAAAACTTTCCCCAAATCCTTGATAAACTAAATACTACGAGGCAGCGATTACGTGGACAATACGTCATCAAATTAATGTGGTTGTATTTCAATAAAATTGTTTTTATGAACACATAGAATGCGTTATCATTTGAATATGTCACGACAATTTTCGACATTTCAAAGCTACAGGAATGATAACTCGGGCTGTATATAGTCATATAGGGGTAGTAACGTATTTAGCCCGCGGGCCGTACACTTTGCCGACCCCTTTGACATTCGCTAATTTATTTGCGACATTCGCTGTCTGACGCTGCACTGAAAACAAATGCATGTGGTACAGTTGTGTTTTGTCTGTAATCTCTACCCTGAGAAGCTGGTTCGAACCCCCATTTAATTGTTTCGATATTCGATACACCCCCAGTTACGTGTATCGATAACCTCACTTGATCGACAGTTGGGCCAAAATCTCCTAACAAAAATGTGATTCAGCGAACTGTAAATTCATAGGAGCAATTACAAATTACAAATACGCGAATCGTAATCTCTCTCTCGCACACATATACTGTTTTTCGTTGACACAGTTTCAGTGTCTGAGACCACCCAGAACACTATCCTTCCACTTACCCTTAAGCCTTCCTCTCGGTCGTAACAACCTGGTATACCCTTGTAGACTTTGCTCGCTGTCCTGCAGCCTTCCATTCACAGGGCATGATCCAACCATCTCAATCTCTGTATTAAAGCTCAATCTAACGAAGAAGGTGATGCTAACATCATTAAAACCTGCGTAAGATTCTCTGTTTCTTGCTCCACCTTTCACTAATTGGCCATATAATTTCCCTAAACATTTTTCTTTTAGACCTGTCCAGCAGATCAGCTGCCAAATTGTTACGGATTCAGGTCTCACTCTCATAGTCACAACTGACCTGATTATTTAAACTCAGCCGCACGGATTTTACAATGGAATCAAAGAAACTCGACGGGGAAATAAAAAATATAGGCACATAAAAGTATAAACGGAAGAAGCACATAAAAAACATGGACAAAGGAACTGTCTAAAAAAGCTCTCAAATACAAAGTGAAAGGGAGAAGATGGACGTTGAAAGAAAAGATGGACATGTTTGAAGACGAAATATGTAGCGGTGACGATGATGAGTTGGGATGTTGGACATTTGGAAGATATTCTTTACAAGTGTTTGTATTCAAGTAAATTTAGTTTAAACAATAGTGTCTCCAAATGGGCAGGGAAAAACTAAAACATGAGCGCTAGCTAAAGCGGTGCTAATTGTGTGCTCTTGTTGTAGTACGATACAAATAATGTTTACGTAAAACAGGTTTGCACAGTTTCAAAGCGGACTACTGTAGTGGCATACATTATTAACCATTTACGTAAGCGAGCCAGACGTTGTGAACGGAAACTAGGTTAGGAAGCGAGCGTCGTAAATATGCCTCCCAGGGAAAGCGAACGGACGAACCTCCCTCGACGAAATCTCCCTCTAATTAAGGACGCGTACTCTTCAAATTTTCACGATGTAATTTATATCGGTATAGGGTGAACCCTTCCCCCGTCGTTTTAGAATAGCGTTACGCTCGCGGTGCGAGTTAATTCATCGCAGGTTAAACGGGGCAACAGCTCTTTATCACGGAATAACCGGACGAAAAGAGAAACTGACCTCATTTTAAATTGTCGAATAGAACTGACGAAGAATAAGTGATGCAAGATTGTGATGTGTAGTGGCGATGATATTAAATTCAAGTCACATAAAACTAAAATTCGAATTACATAAATTTAGATATTATTTCAACGTTTGCATCAGTCTTCTTGTCTGGAGAGAAATAAGGACATGCCGAAGCCAAGACTGACAGATTATCGTAGCTCTTAGAATTCTATGCACTTACAAGTTTTAAGCAGCTTGTCGGGTCCGACTTCAAAGCGTATTTTCCGTTCTTCCAACTGCTTTCCAATCGGTCTTCCTTCACACGAGCTTTCTTTCCCACAAGCTTATGTGGAATACGTCCAATCAGCACTCTTTTCACGCGTGCTTTCGAACTCTTCTGTATACTTTCACGCTGTTTAACACGCTGCTGGTTCTCTGTTCGTCTCCTGTGCCCTCGAGTTACCCGACTTGGAATAATATTTCATCATCATTTAGCTATTTCATTATGGCTGTTGTCGTTTTTCGCATCCTAGCTTCCATCAACGCCGATCCAGACAGTCCTTTTTCCGTGAGCCTTCTTGCATCATCAACATATTTTCAACATTTAATATTCTGCCATTTGTCTAAAACATTTGCTTGCTGGTCGGTGTTTAAAAGTTTTTAAATTTAACATCGTAAGTTTCTTGTCACGCAAACCACATATATTGTCCGAGTTCAAATGTTAAAAGCGATAAAAAGGAAATCATATGAAAACCAAGATAGGACTACAGGTTTCAAGGCAGTTTTCCTATTCACGTTAATATACGGGACAGAAACCTTAGCTTTGCTAAAGAAGCAAATGCAGCGAAATTACTGAGGCGGACGCCTGGAAGAACAAGAAGACAAGGAATTAAAAAGATAACCACTCGACATTAGCTTAATCAGTGAGGAGGTGGCGAAGGGGACGACCGTATTAGAAGTAAAACACCTAGTCCAAAAGGCAGACTGCAGTTTAGGAAGTGGTTGAAGAACCTCGATGTTTACCGGCAAAAGGAAGAGGAGGAAGACGAGGAGGATAAGGAGGAGGAGGAGGAGGAGGAGAAGAAAGAAGAAGAAGAAGAAGAAGAAGAAGAAGAAGAAGAAGAAGAAGAAGAAGAAGAAGAAGAAGAAGAAGAAGAAGAATTTCATCTTTATGTACACAAATGTGATCACACTAGTGACATGGCCGTTGTACGTATTTCATTTGAGCCGAACGGTGCGCAATAAACACGCTGTTGTTTCGGTTTGTAACGTAGAAACACGATAGTGTGTACGTGTAAAGCGGGTCAAAGGTCATAAACATTGACCGAAATGCCGCAATTAAGAGCTCCAGCGCGTGGAGTAGAAACAACCAACGCACACGACTGAACAAACATCGTAAAAGCGGTAATGGTGCTGCGACCCTGAATACACCAACGCGTAAAGTAAATGTAGCTGTGACGGAACGATAAATGAATTCAATATTGTATATAGTTCTGATACATATGAACATCTTATATACATATACACAGCTACATAGGTGCTAAAAATAAAGTCCACTTAATTGGTTCCTGTTAGTACTAGATATTCGATTAACACTACAATTTACAAAGCAAGGACATTTCTGCAGGTTGGCGTACGTGTTGTAAAACCATACACGAAAAGTATCCCATTGGTAATTTTTAGTTTGTAGTCCCCTGATTTCCAGTTACCTTTTAAAATTGTTCCTCGAGTACCTTGGAGGTACACCCCTCTTTCTTCATCGCCTCGTGATTCAGTCTACCACCCTCTTCAGATTCTCAGATTCTCCGGAATTCATCCTACACAACCATACCATATTAGACGGTCATTTTTTTGAGGCACCCGTTATTGACTGTTCCACATTTGATCACTTTCTAATTAGCTGTCCTCTGATATGCTCGAATCTAGATACCATCAACGATCTTATCCAATAATCTATTTGGAGTCCTTGGAGTCGTAAACAGTTTACTTGATTGGCCGCCCAGATTTTAGATCTATAGGTTAGGTAATATGGAAGATGGCAGAATAAAAACGCATTTTAGTTTTAGAGGTTAACTTACAATTCCAGAATTTAATTGTATTCGTATCATATCTCCGATTTTATTTTCTTATTGACGTCTTGCAGTTTCATATTCCACTCCAAACTATTTACGAATTTTATTTATTATTTCTACTAGTAATTTGCCGAAAGCGCTCGTCAGTACCAAAGATAACTTAGTGGTTTGTACAAAATTACTAGTAGAAATATTTGAGACCACTAACACTCCAATACAACAATAAATTTAATAGATTGACAAATCTAAGGAGTAGAAGAATAATGGAGCAGAGAAATAAAGTAGGAGATTTCTATAAATATTTGAAAATAAAAGTTAAGTTAAAGATAACTTTGTCTAAAATTTGGTTTAATAAGCAGTGTTTACTTAATAATATAAGGTTGGTAAATGACCTGAAGATGGATTGACTGCCGAAAGCGCTCGTCAATACCAACGATAACATAGTGGTTTGTACAAAATTACTAGTAGAAATATTTGAGACCACTAACACTCCAATACAACAAGTAACAATTATTTATTATTGTTTTAAAATTCTACTTCAAATTCTTACCTTGTTGCTACTGAGCCTTGACCGCCTTCAACCTTCCCTCCCTAAAAGTCCCGATCTCTTGCTGTCCTGCCAGCGAGTTATAGGTTTTCACTTTGAAAAGATACTCAGTATCCTGCCTTTCACTATGTTCTTAGTTATGCGAGTGTCACTCAGTTGCTGTATATGTCTCGCCTACTGTTGTTGGACGTTGTAGCTTAATGTAATCTAGAGTGCTGGATCATTTAAACATTTGTCGAAGTTCGTGACTGAAAATGTCTCGCCATTCAACATTCTTTCTAACTGGATCAAAAAGTTATTCTCGGTAGGGCCTACTCGGAGCTTATATATACACCGCATCTCTTTAGTCTCCTTTTTAAGCGTTCCAAGTGGTGTAAATAATCTTAATGTCAAATGCTGTCTATACGCGTACCGCTGAACACGAGTCACGAACTCGCGTGTAATAGGCCTACAACAGTTTCCGCATCACTGCGTCTGTTAGTAAATTGTAAAATTCTGTTTCTAGGTTCTTCTGAGGCTTTGTGCCAAAAGAAATAAGCAGACCGGTCCGCAATGCACGCTTTACGCGTCGATATGCATTATGCAAGTGTGTCACTATACTGTAGACTGTAATGCTGAATATATCGAAAGACTGCTTTACAAAGCGAGTTTTCAAATCCCCAGCTGATCGTCTGTCGTTCCAATGTTAATGACGCCGCAGCGCATTATTCAGTATGCAGACTCCTCCTCTCCCCGTGTACTGACCTGCTCTAGTTTCCCGTCTGCTCGGCCTCTGTGACTACTATCACATATCATACAAGTACGACACAGAGTTATATACAAGTAGAGCACTGTGGAAAAAATATCCTCATTCGATACGTGTTTTATATATACAAACCAACAAAGTCGAGTTTTCCATACTTTACATTACATTTATTTTACTGTGGTGAAGTGCATTGCGCACAGAGAAGAATTGTACGGTCATCTTATACTTTACGTAACCAATAAGCGTACACCAACTGAGACATTAAAATAAATGAAACGTTCATATTATGATCATCTGCCTATCAAGTATTGAGTATTAGAACACACCTGTTATGCCTTCTTACAACCTTTGTCCGGAGATCGGTAAGTGGTGTATGATCGGTAATCACATTATGAAATTACAAGATTCTTCTGCTGATTCTTTTGTTATACCTGCATCCTTTTTAAAAACCCGTTTATGTGTTTACCTGATCCACGCAATTCTTTTCCTTAACGTCCTCTGATCAACACTAACGTTTTTCTTTAACGTTTTTCTCTTGAACACTTCGTCATTGCTTCTTCTATTCCCCCACAAAACCGACTTCTCTCTCTGCTTCTTCTTAACTCAGAGTTTGATAGACTTGCATTTTCTTCCCTTCCATATAGTCTCTTAATCACCACACATACCCATTTACAGTTTTCCAAACTTCTTAACTAGAGACTGTCCCACCATTCTCACATTTTGAAACGAGGGCTATGCTAGTGGATGTTTATTGGAGTAGTTTATGGTTGCCTTCTCCTCCCTATGCTGTGTTGACTTGACAGTTCATTAGATTTTATTGATGATTTTCCCAGGGTAGCTTCTCCACAACAACTTTCAGCGGATTCTGTTCCATATTTGAATGTGTCCATCGTTGCATAACTGAACACAGAACAGGGCGCCTGAACACATCAAAGGATCTAAGGGCTAGAGAAGAAGAAGAAGAAGGTGAGGAGGAGGAGGAGGAGCTAAATAATTAAAGAAGAACGCACGTTTCGACGGGAAAGATTTGCATATGTATTAATAGGGAAATTATACGAAATACGGCATAATGATGATAATATGAAGATAGTCACGAAGAAGTTTCTAGTAGGTTGATGCAGGATAGGACTACAAACAAACAACTAATTCGTTATTAGGGTATACGAAGATAACGAATAAAGTAAAAATATAGGTCTTTACAAAGTCACCGCAGAATGTACTGGCACATCACGGCGCAGAAGCGTGGTGTATTCATGACAAAAATAGCCCCAAGTACTGGAGAAGGCACTGTAGACTTACAAGACAAGACAGGGCCAGGGAACAGGCACAGAGCACAATGTAGTCGAACGACATGAAGAGATTAACAACGTGAACATAAATACTGTACGAACATGGCCAGAGGATGTCAAAGAGAAGATGGCCAAAGAGGTTACATTACTGGTCACCTCTAAATAGAAGATAAAGTAACATGGAAGAGTCAATGCGGAACAGATGATTCACTACGAATCGGCATTGTTTGGATAAAAAAACGTGGCAGCTAGGATTCCTAGCTGATATTAAAACAACTTGCTATAATAATATATGTATTTTTTTTTAGAAGGGCATCCACGTACCCCTACACACTATCGAACTACCCACTGGGACAGAAACAGGACACCCAGTAGAGGAACAGAGGACACAAAAGGACAACTATGATAGAACGGTTCATAAAACCGTATGTCACACTTGAAACAGACATAAATCTGAGCGATTTAGAGTGTCAAGTAAGAAGACGAATGTGACAAGAAAGAATAGAGGATATAGTAAATTCTAAGCACTATACCTGTAACAAATCACGCCACAAAATTAATGTTGCAGGTGTAAACAAGTACAGTCTGAAAATTATCCGTCACTGCCAGTCGAAACTTCTATTTGTCACTACGGAAGTCGAAAACACACAACTACACTACTTCTCACAAGTAGATTACATGCTCCTGCTTGTAGGTAGGGATCTTCAAACCAATGGTCAAGGGCAATCCATTAAGTCCAAGAAGAACTCGATGATAAAGAAGCAGGTCTGTATGAGTTCTTCTAGTCAAGAGTGAAAGAAGACCAAGAGCTTGCGTGACATCCACATTACGACCCAGTAAGGTGAAATTGTTGGTCCACCAGTGCAAGAAGCTTCTCTGAACTCTCTCAGTGGAGAGCTGTATACTGATGGTTCCAGTTCCATTTGACTGAAGCATATTCTAGATGGCTTCGGACCAAAGAGTTATAAAGAGTCACACAGAAATCCATACTCTTAAAGTGTCTCTCAGTCCATTTGATAAGGCCTGGAATTCTGAGGGCTTTAGAGGAAGCACACTTTAACATGCTGAAAGAAGAAACGTTTTGAATCCACGCACCCGCAGATTAGTTGCAAAATCCTTTCTTTTTACAACAATCACACCGTCAATCTTATAAGCATAGTAAGACGGACTGGTCCTACGGGTGTATGTCGCTATTACAGTTTTCTTACGATTTAGTGGCATACAATTCCTCCGCGCCTACTTTGCAGCATTATCTATGCATTGTTGAAGTGTAAGACGATCCTCCTTACTGCTCACTGGAAGCGAGATCTTAATACGGTCAGCAAACATTTGGACATCACAATTTAGGACGGATGTTATGTCATTAATAAACATAAGAAAAAGAGAATTCCTAGATTGGAGCCCTGAGAAACTTCAAATTGGCAACAAAACTATCAGATATATTCCCACCAAATCTTACTCAAAAGCACCAGTGGTGGTGAAGTTACGATCCGATCCACTGAATTAGTTGGGGACGATTGTTAAAACTCATTAATTTATTAGGGAAACATTGTGTGGCAATTTGTCAGATGGCTTCATAAAGTCCAATTAGACGACGTCCACCTGGCGACGACTCTCGACTGTTATTATTATTATTATATTAGATAATAATAATAATATAGTGATAATAATAAAATTGTTCAAAATTTTCTATAGAGACTAAAGGAAACAAAGAGTTAAGTAGGTGGACAAACCTAACGTATGCTCTAATACGAATTTCAAGTTTTTGTTGTTCACTGAATCTATATATTGCAACGTTACAACAATTATACAAATATATTATCATATTCTCAACGCAACTATAATATGTACTACACCGGCCAGGTCGCCGGATTGTGTTTCTCGTTGCGTCAAGTATAAGTGGTTGCACAATAATTAAATAATTTTTAAAGAGGAGTGAGATGTTGTTGTCATGAAATAATCAATTAAACCCGTTTCAAAATAATCATTCTAAGATTTATTACTTGATAGAAAAATATTTAACTCTTAAAATTTCAAACATTATACAAATAAATTTTCACCTTTATAAGCTTTACCAGTCTGTAACCTGCTATGCTATTCATAACACACAACAAAAATAAACACCCAAATAATCTTATTAACTAACCAAACATGTTAATCAAGTTATTTAAATTCTTTGTATTTGTGTGTCTGAAATTAACTCAAATTTTAATTAATGATAGCAACTCATTTACCAACAAAATAATATTAAGATTAAAGAATGAATTTATTGTTGCTATAAACAAATAAAAATGATATTACATTTACTTCCAATCTATTATTGATTTATACTGACACACCCAAAAATACAACAAAAGATTAGTATTTCTTTTCTACAAGTTGTTGTTAAATTACACTCTCTTATCTAACTACTATTTTACTTTAAAACTCTAATTATTATCTGTTCATATTTAAGTTCTTTTCGAGAGCTCTCTTCACAATAAAAAATATAATTGTTTTTGTATCACCTGCGTATATCTGCCGTTACCGTTGCGTGTATGTGTGTGTGTGTGTGTGTGTGTCCAGAATCCCGAGAGTTGCTGATGATGATGATGATGATGATGACTATGCTGATGCGGTGTTTGTTGTCTATATGGGTTGTTGCTGTTGGTGATGCTCCAGCGTTCCTCCTTACGTCTTGGTGTGAGTGTGGTACAGTGTGTGTGTCCTGGTCGATCTGCAATCGGGCAGCGTGACGTCGTGTGTAGATTTCTTGAGTCTGAGTGTGTGATCGCCCAAAATTGCCAGTGGTATTTATACTGGTGGCAATTTCACAGGTACAGGCCTGTTTTCGACAAGCTAGAGATTGCCAGTTCACGCCAAAGCGTCCTTTTATTACACTCACTTTTTGGTTAATTATCGCGAACTCATGAACATACTCGTCACATGAGCGATATCATTGTTTGCGTAATTTTTTTCTGGTCAGTCACATATACCACACATATTAATTACTCTTCAATTACACTAGTAATTAATATTAATTAGTTAGCATCTTTAATATTGCACCTTTGGAAATAAATTTTACATTACCATACTCGTTAAAATCCCTTAATGTAATGGTGTCTTTCTAATTGGCGTAAGTCTTTGCTTACAGGTTTAACACAAGTAATTAGTTTATTATAATCCTGTTAAGACCTGATTAATTGACAACAAACAATCGTACGCGTCACCTGATATTCTTGTCGCAGCTGGCTCACACACACAAACACACATACGCTGTATTTTTAACTATCGAAGCAGTGCAATCTCGACATGCTCCAGCCTGCATTTTCCTGCATAAAATTGTATAAAACTGTTCCTTATTCTATTTACACTAACTACAATATAAAACATACCGCCCTGGGCAAATATGCAAATATATGTATTGTTGCAAATATATATATAAAAGCCTATATATAGCCTATATATACGATATTCTATATATATAGGAGGCGCGAAAATAATCGCAAAACAGTTCACCCTGTCCATCTATTCCTTTCTATTTGGCGTTTAGGGTTTATTTTGAGTTCTAAGTTCGGCACATATATTCCTCTGTGCTTCTGGGTGCTCACTAAGAAAGAGTTTTGAAGGCTTTAACGCCTATTCGCAAAAAAAGCGAAAACCGCAACACTGATAATGCCGCTTTTTTCGTTGTATCCTTCCTGCAGTACTTTTTTCCACCACGTTCACGAGAGCAAGCAGCCGTTGTCGCCAACCGTGAACACCTGAGGGAACTGTCTTATGATACCGTTCAGCTGTCCGAAAGAGTTGCTGTGAATGTTCCAAAATTAAATCAAGAACAGAGGAAAGCCTACGATGAAATCATGCACATCATTGCTTCTGATTTTGGGTAGTTGTTCTTTCTTGACGCTCCTGGTGGCACTGGCAAATCATTCTTGATCAATCTGTTGCTAGCCAAAATTAGGGGCGAAAGGAACATCGCCGTTGCCGTTGCTTCCTCAGGTGTTGCAGCTACCTTGATCGACGGAGGCAGGACGGCTCACTCTGCCTTCAAGTTACCTCTCAACCTGAATCATTCTGAGTCTGCACTTTGTAACATCTCTAAGCAGAGTCACATGGCTCGGATGCTTCGAGAACCCAAAGTTATGATGTGGGATGAGTGTACCAAGGTAGGGCTCAGGCCGACAAGGAAGGTATTGAGGCTCTGAACAGGACGCTCCAGGACATTACGGGCCGAACCGTCTTATGGGTGGAGTTACAGTGCTTTTGGGTGGTGACTTCAGACAGACCTTGCCTGTTACCCCACGGGGGACACGTGCAGTGAAGTCAAGGTCTCTGTCAAATCATCCCTCTTATGGCCTAATGTCAAAGTCCTGTCCTTGAGAGTTAAAATGCGTGTCCACCTCCAACGTGACTTGAGGGCTGAGGAGTTTCCTAACTTATTGCTTCATATTGGTGATGGCAAGATTTTTGAAGAGGAGGGAAGAATAAATATTCCTGGTAACATTTGCGATGTTGTGGGAGATCTGATCTGGGAGAGCTTCAGTGACAGAATATACTCCAACATTTATCAGGCTAGAGACGATTGCACTTCATGGCTGAGGGAAAGAGCCATTCTCACTCCAACAAACGACTCAACCAACAGCATCAACAACTTTCTGTTGGAGAAGCTGCCGACTGAGCATATGAGGTATGAGTCTGTGGACTCTGTGGTGGAGGTCGAGGATGCTGCACATTACCCTGTGGAGTTCTGCATACTCTTGACCCACCAGGAGTACCACCTCACGTCCTCTACCTCAAGGTTGGCACTCCAATCATGCTATTGCGCAATCTAAACCCTCCGAAACTGTGCTATGGCACCAGGGTTCTACACAAACATGTCATCGAAGCCACGATTTTCACAGGCGTCGGTAAGGGAGAAACCGTCATCATCCCCTGAATTCCTCTGATCCCATCAGTCTATCACTTTCAGTTCAAACGTCTGCAGTTTCCCGTTAAGGTGTGTTACGCCATTACCATCAATAAGGCACAGGGGCAGTGTTTGATACTGAATGGTGTGGATCTGAGGAGTGACTGTTTCTCCCATGGCCAGTTGTACGTGGCGTTCTCCAGAGTCAGTTCACCTGACAGCCTGGTCATCCTCCAGCCAGAGAGCAAGACCAGGAATGTTTTTTACAGGGAGGTCCTGAGCACTTAATCTGAGGGAGCAACTGAAAGTATATGCTAAGCAAGTTATTAGCCTGGCTACGTAGACCAAAAAACCAGGGGTGGTAGTGGGATCAAAGGGCTTAAGCCCATCTATTTTATTGTTGTTAGACTCACAATAAAGGACTGTCTTAATCTCTAACAGAAACTTAGCTTACCCTCTCTAACTAAATAATAGAGGGTCATTTTTAACAACTCATTAATTTTCAAGCTTTAATAGTTGATTGATCAAGCTTGATCAAATTGATCACCTTCAAGGTTGATCATCTTCAAATTGATGGAGCTTAAATAGCTTAAATAGTTTCTCTTAGTTTCAAATACCGGTATCTAAGCTTCACAAATAACCTATTACTATTTTCTGATTTTACATTCTTTTTTTTTGTGATAATCACCGTAGCGAAGCACGGGTATCCAGCTAGTGTATTATAAAGTACAAGTTGTAGAAACGTTTATAAGAAATCGCCCAAAATGATCTTGTAAGAAAGGTAAAAAATAAAAGAAATAGGCCTACACAAAGGTATATTATTGTCTTTTTGACAAATGTGTGTTCAACGCGTGTTTCAAGTTGTAATAATAATTAAGTAAATGTAGCTCCGTTCTCATATCGTATTACCAAATGGTTAATGAGTTTTTACGAACCGTATGCAAATATGTTCACCATTAGAAGGCGGCTGACGTATCCGCTGAGGAAGATTTAATTCACCCCTGCTCGGTTGGAAATGCAAATTCTGTTTGCGTATCTTCATAACTGACACATATGTGGAAACTACGCACACACGCTCATCAATTAATTATAGGATGTAAGCCAAGATGCAATGACGCCACGTGCCCAACATGTAACGTTCTTAACTTACAACGCGCACGTGTCTGGCCTCAAGGGGAACACGCTAATACACTGACGTAAGCGGGGGGGGGGGTTACTAGCGTACTCATACTGATATTCCAAGTATGAGCATTGTGCGTAGATTATGTAGTGCCTCTCGTTCACTGATGAACATACCTCTAAGACCTAACAAATTTGTCTCGGGTATGCGGTTCTGTGGTTTTTTTTATTATTATGCGTCCACTGGTTTGCAGGTCTTCTTTCGCTTCTTCTCACGGTCTCCATGCATCGATTTCTCTCCATTCATCTAGTATTCCTTGATCGTACAACACGTCAAACCCACTTTCACTTCAGTTCAGTTTCACGTACGTTTTACGATATTCGTTAGTACAGTTCTCTGTCGTATATTGTTATATGAAATTCTGTCTTGCCTAATAGCCAGTATGGTTCTATACGTTTTATATTCAGGTACTCTCAACATTTTACTCTTTTATTGGTCAGAGTCTTACACTAAGCAGGTTTGTAACTAGTACGAATTCCGGATCAATCGTTTTGTCGTAGACTGTAGTTTGTGTGATTAAGTCGTTTTGGTATGGACTGTTGCGCAGTGGTCAAAAAGCGGCTAGAAACATTGGAGAGGGGGAAGTCCCCCTCCTAAACTCTCCTGTACGTGTCGTGCAGGGATGCCAGTTGTGGAGATTTTTCCCCACAGTGGCGAAATTTGAAGGCTGAGAGTCCTAAGTGGGGAATTGGTGAGGATTTTCTTTCAACACTGACTATGCTCAGTGTCTCAAATGTGTGGGGTTTAGTGACAGAAAAAAAATAAAGACATACACAAGACTACTGAAGCCTTTGAGAAAAAGCATTTAAATTAAGCTTGCAGACTTTGACAGGGATTGGGGTGCCCTTAGGTATAGGAATATTTATCCAGATGCTGGTGAAAGATTATTGAGCTTTCGAAAGGAAGTGAAAAATACATAGAAAGGGGTAAAGAAGCTTTTTCTACTTTGAATACTTTTGTTCGTATATGTTTATTTTACCACTGGGTGGAGAAGACGTTTAGTGTCATTAATCTTTTCAAAACAAAATCAAAAATAAATTATGTACTAAAATCCTTTGTGGCATGTTACACACAAAAAATATCCTAAGAAAACAAAATAAATCTTGTTTGCATTTTCACTATACATGCAACGCTGGCCGAACATACAACTGCATGTACATACATGAAAAATAGGTGTCACTGAGTTCAAATTTGTTTTATGAATTAAATAATTGGAAAGTTGTGTAAACTTAATAGACTGTAATGAACTAAAGTACAAGAAAAAGATTTAAAAAATTTTCAGCTCGATATCAGCAACTCAGTCCAGTTTAAAAAAAAGTCATATTTAAAAAAAGTGTTTAATATTTGTGTTATCTTTATAATAGTATTTAAAAATATAGAATATGTCCAGATTATTTAAAATATTATGTTTTGCATAAATCACAAATTTTTGTGACAGTGGGGATTTTTATGCTAAAGTGGGGAAATTTCCAGCATCTATGTGGGGAAAAGAGGTTTGATTTACCTCGCAACACCGGTACAGTGGCATACAGATTCTTCAGTCGACTAGTGTTTAGTAATACAGTCGAATTTTAACATTAACGCCTACATATTCCTAACAGCGAGACGCTTTATTTAAATTAACAGTAAATAAAAAATAAAAAAAAATCATGTCGACACATTAAATCTGTCGTTTGTAAAAAACATACCTACAGCTCATGTACTAGACAAACAATGATGCCATTACTTACACGTTCATAGGGGAGGTTCTCCCACCATAGTGATACGTAACGGTCAAAAGTTCAATTGTCTGGGAAATTTCTAAGCACACGATGTATAACTTTGTATTTTACGTCACACAGGAACGTGCATACGAGTCGTGTGCTTGCGTGCCATCATAGTTATTCCAAACGGCGCAACATTCCACAATTCTCGCTGGACAGTAGAAGTATACAGCACCTTGAAGTATCCTCCGTCACAGGAACACAAACAATACCATATCCCTCGGACCGACTGTAGTACTTCAAATTATCATCATCGTCTTCACATCACGGCATAGACAAGACAGTGTCTGTTCCGCCTACAAAGATCCTTCCCGGCCATCTCTTCCTGGATCTACGCACCTGTGATCTATAGGTTTATATTTCCAGACTTGTTTGGCCAGCTTTGAATCTGACTATAATTCAAATTACTGTTACTAAATTACAGTGTTATTCGTAATGCAGTCGTACATAATGTTTTCACAATGTTTTACGGAAATAAAAAAAACGGTTAAAAACAATAATACCTTAGTGGTGTGAGGATTTAAAACAATAGAGGAAATCCTATTTAGAGGAAAGAAAAAAATACGTGTTGTGAAATTTATTTTTAGTAAACGCTTACAAAACGAATAAACAATCCGTGAAGTGGGTGCGCAAAACAGAAAGAACAAAGAGTAAGCACAAGAACGCAACTAATTAAATTATACTGAAATGTGTCGAATTGTAAGTGGCTTACAATTATTGCAGCAATCTACTATTTTATAATACTATGTACGTATATTCATCTGATGGTTGCTTCTGACTTTTATATTTAGAAAACGTCTTAAGTCTTGCACTGTTTGATAACATGTTATCGTTTTAGAACACGCGATATCAAAAATTTTCATATCCTGAGGGAGGGGGATGAGATGAGCTTCTGAGGGAAATTAGACTATTTTGAAGGTTGGATCCTTCGTCTTCCTCATAAGAAATAAGAAATTCAGAACTCTTCTCACATAATTTTATAAATTCTCTGTGTCTTAAAGGTTTTGGGTAAACCAACGTGGAAATAGAGTTGAAAAATGTGGAAAAGCGTTAATCTCAAAATATTTTATACTGAATAATTGTTATTCAAATTAATGGTAATAAATTTCATGTTATTAGGAATAACATTATTGTAAATTTGTATTCTTAACAAATGTGTTGAAAATGTGCTTTCTGAAGATAATTTGAAAACCCCCGCTTTTATTACCCCTTCACACTCTAATTTAAAGATGTTGTCTCAAGATTGTTTTATAAATCATTTATAGGTTGTGTTAAATTACGTTATTTTTTTACATAAACTTCTGGAAAAAATTTTCTCATTTTCCGAATTAGCGTCAAGAAACTGCTAGTTTAGTAACGGTTCAAAACACAGATATGTTAGACTAGAGGAGTCATGACATAGACAGCCTTCCAAGGGGGTTTATGGGCGAAAAATATAAAGGTAGATTTATTTTCTTCATTTTCTGGCGCGTAGGTGATTGTTTTTTAAGGCTGCAAACACGTACGTTATTTACCGAACGTTGAGAGACTGTCATTACTGAGAAAAATTTAACTTTATGTTATTAATTTACAAATATTGTAATTCCTTTTAATTCTACGATTATGTAAAAGACTTATTTTAACGCACGCAACTGGTTTAGAAACAGATCGGCGTTAAGTGATTAGGGAATTTAACTGACATTTTTAGTAGCCCTTGGGGGGGGTTAATTCCCCTGATCCCCTCCCCCGGTAGTTACGGCAATAAGTAGATTATATGTGAAATATTCAGCTCCAAATGTAAGAAACATGCCACTCTTTGTTATCATAAACAAAGCTCCTTTTAGATTTTCCATTGGTTGCTTCATGCGTGTCCTTCTCGGAGTTTTGTTGTCTGTAGTCTCACGCACTAATCACTCACGAATAATTTATTCAAACAGTGGAAACTCCAATATTTCTAGACAGTCAAAGGCTCTAAGTATATTTACAGTCGGCACAACGCATCGTTATTTCTTTCTTTTCATTGCCTTTCTTTTATTTTGAGACACTGACGTTGTCGAATGTTATGAACAATAAAAAATCTGCAGCAGAAATGTATTGAATAAGATATTTCAAAACTACTTTAGATCATAGAGTGAAAACCGAATATGAGAGACTTCTAACCGAAATTATTTGAAGAAACCAACCAGTTGGTGTAACGCTACCACGTGCGACGTGTG
This sequence comes from Magicicada septendecula, assembly GCA_034769895.1. NCBI lineage: Eukaryota > Metazoa > Arthropoda > Insecta > Hemiptera > Cicadidae > Magicicada > Magicicada septendecula. The sequence goes on along the minus strand of CM068369.1, from coordinate 273,030,002 downwards.
AAGGATGATAGAATACTTGGGAGCGGAGACTGCAACAATGGACGGTATCAAAGGAACTGTAATCCCGGTGCTGTGTTGGAAAGAGGCCTAGAAGAAAATTCGTGTAGGGAAAGGGAGGCGTGAAGATGGGGTGATATGGACGGCCAAGGTTGTAGCGAGGACCGTAATGTAGTACATTATATTCTTTACTTTCGTTTCTGTATTTTTCTATCGTTTTGTAATTTAATCATGAATGTCCATTTCCAATTTCTTTACTTTCTAGCGTAGGACAGAAGGAGAAAGCAAAATTAAAAAACGGGAATTGCTGAAACTTAGTTGATGGTGTTCCGACAAAGCTTACGTTTATTGCGCACGGCACAAGTAACTCGAGACCAAAATGGATCCGGATTATCGGTCAACATACAACAGAGAGAGAGAGAGAAAGACCTAAATGTTTAACGAGTGTTTGCAGCGGTGCGTACAGCTTGTTCACATCATTAGTATACGGCAAACGTATCCACTGAGGCGAATTAATTCACCCCCACTATGTATGCATAGAGATTCTGTTGGCGTAACTTAGAACTTGACAGAATCTGACAAACACACGTAACCACACACACACACACACACACACACACACACACACACACACACACACACACACACACACACACACACACACACACACACACACACACACACACACACACACACACACACACACACACACACACACACACACACACACACACACACACACACACACACACACACACACACACACACACACACACACACACACACACACACACACACACACACACACACACACACACACACACACACACACACACAAGGTCTAAGCCACGATTAAATTGACGCCACGTGCCCAAACCCGAAATTTAGTTATGATTTACACTGTTTCTTGAAACATGTACCGTATGAGGTGAAGGGAGTGACTGATTAATCTCGATTTATCACCTTGGAACACTGTTATTGTATCAACTTGAGTTCTTACTTATGTCAGTACTCATACACCTGATATTACTCAGAAACTGTTCTACTGATCCCTGAGTTGCGATAAAAAGAAAGGTAAAATGTTGTTACCAAGGCCTAAGATTACATTTAGACACGGTTATTACGTTACTACGTTGCTGAATATCGTGCCGAAGCCTCCTGGACTTGAGAACAGTCTGAATGAAGAAACTATGGACGTTTGGACGGTACGTCGTCGAAAGATGCTGTGACTAACTTGGATAGATCGTACCGTGAACAATTAAATAGATCATGCGTGCTCAAGGAGTGCGGAAAATAGTGTTGATCGTAAAAAACAATATAAAATTAATTTATTCAGCGGCATGATGAGGGGAAAACGACATTCTGCGTTTAGGTTAATCGTCGAGGAAAAAATTAAAAAAAAAAAAAAAAAAGAAAAACCAACCTAAGTGTAGAAAAACGAGAGATGTGTTGTCTAATAAAGCTGAACTCTGCCCGATCAAATGTATAGAGCTGCCACAAATAAAATACGGATTGGTTCGGCAATCTCTATCCTACAACAGAGACGTCGCAATAGGCCTCAGGCCTAATGTTTGGATGGCAGATGATAATGATGATCTTTATGATCATAACGGTGATGATGATGATGATGATGACGACGACGCCAACGACGATTCTGATGATGGTGACGATGTTCATCATCAGGTTAGTTATTTCAAGAACCTACACGGCAGGATGCCAGAAGAAGAGGTGAAGATATAAACTGCATGGAAACAGCACTTCCTGCGTACACTGAATTAGTAGTAAGTATATGACGTAGAAAAAATTATTGATTGATAATTAGATTTGCATAAGTAGCAGAAGCACCTCGACTGTTTAAACCCAGAATTGTAAAACGCGGTTTGGTAACAAGAAAAGTTGCTTGTTTTGGTATTTTACACCCCCGAATATAAACGACTAAAAGTTATAAACCATTTACGAATTATTAGCCAGTAGATGTCCTATCTATAGGGCCTATTGGATCACACGCTCGTACCGCGCAGCATAACAAAGTGTCCGTATAACTGTCTCCGTTTCTAAATAATTAAATACATGTCGTTGTTCCATATTATTTTGAAGAATCGTGTCAGAAGAAATAAACACGTTGGTCCGCAATGACATGTAACGCACCGGCGACATGCATTACGCAAGAGCAGTATCTCTTTGCAAACAGTAATGCTGAATATATCGAAAGACTACTTACAAAGCGAGTTTTCAAATCCCCAGCTGATCGTTTGTCGCTCCAATGTTAATGACGTCGCGGTGCATTATTCAGTATGCAGACTCCTCCTCCCCGTGTACTGACCTGCTCCAGTTATCCGTCTCTGTGTCAACGTTTCACTACACAACGTTCAGCTGCAGAACTCGCTCGCTATTTTGAGCGAAGTATACTTACTACTGAATTACATAAATTTCTATATTGGAAAAGTATGGGAAATATTTTCAAGTATGGGAAAAATTAAAAAAACCCCGATTACTTAACTGTTTCTTTGGCAACTGAGGGGTCAGTGCAAGATAGTGCCAAGCCATAGTTTTGAGAAATTCAAAGTTGAAAGTTTAATTAAATCCACAAGTATTTGAAAACTACATGGCTTTTGAGAAGATAATTATTATCTTTATTAAGTTGTGAATAAACTGCACACATTACTTGATAGCATATTATTGTTACACATTGTAGCTACTAAATGCTGGTCACATCTCAATTTGTAAAAAAATGTGGTGTGGCACTATCTTGCCCCGACCCCTTCAATTGTAGAGCACACAATTATACAATAAACAGTAAAAACTCGAAACATCCGGATTTGGGTTTCAGTTCCTTTTAGTCTGAGATTATGACTGAGATCGTATAAATCTCATATATATGCATAAACATTAATATGCATAAATTAACGAGTATGTTATACATTGGAGTTTGTTCTTGACTTGCATAGTTTACGTGTTCTATTGATGTTTATTACTGAGGTGTTGATAGTGGCAGTTATTGGTATGTGATCTGACGAGGAGTTACACGGAATATGAAGTAGAGGTTCCGTTGGTAATGAAGAAGTCCAAAACGTGTGGAATTTTATTAGGATCGCTTGGCCAGTATGTAGGGGTAGTTGTTGAGGGGAGCGATTAGTTTCTTTCATATGCAATACCCTACCTCTAGTTGTAATGATCCTGGATCCCCATACCGTATGTTTACTACTGCAGTCCCCAAATTTGGGCCCGGGAGTTTGAAATAAATCTTGGAAATGTAACTTTTTTACATTGTGACGGGGTGGACAGTACATTACTGAAAAGTTAAGTCGTATGGCAATGTTTTACATTGTGACGAGGTGGATAGTACATTACTGAAAAGTTAAGTCGTATGGTAATGTTTTACATTGTGACGGGGTGGACAGTACATTACTGAAAAGTTAAGTCGTATGGCAATGTTTTACATTGTGACGGGGTGGACAGTACATTACTGAAAAGTTAAGTCGTATGGCAATGGTTTACATTGTGACGGGGTGGATAGTACATTACTGAAAAGTTAAGTCGTATGGCAATGTTTTACATTGTGACGGGGTGGATAGTACATTACTGTAAAGTTAAGTCGTATGTCAATGGTTTACATTGTGACGGGGTGGATAGTACATTACTGAAAAGTTAAGTCGTATGGTAATGTTTTTACTATGCCTGAACTGGCCTAGAGGTAGTATTTTGCATACTTTGTGAGCTCATTTTCATCTGTTGTTGTTTTTATTAGAATTGCTGTGCGGCGTGAGCAGTATTATTTGAGTGAGTTGTGTGATACTGTTGACGATAGAGTATTTTGAAATATGACATTGATGTAAAGTGGGTTTCACTTTTTAGTGCCATGTCTAGTTTTGATGGACAAAAATAATTATTCCATTTTTACGTTGAGCTGTGTCGTTAGAATTCAATAAAGCTTTTCTATAAGATTTACTTATTTCAATTTACTAATTAACGTTGTTAGCATGTTTAAACCACGCTGTTTTGCTGTATCAGCTGTTTAAATGTGTTTCTGAACTGTTCTAAAAATTTACTAAATATACTAGAGCGATCTTCATTGTTTTGTGTTGACTGAGTTGTATGACCTATCAGTACATCTGCTTAACTAAATTGATGAGGCTGCATATATTGTGTATGTGTAGTATTCTGTGTCACCTGTAATATGACTGGCTGTTTTGTAAATGTTTTCAATTTATTGTTATTATTTCCTTTAAATGAATTTTGGCAATACGCACATTGCCTATAGTATGAGCAATAATAATTATTAAAACAAGATGTAGAGTGCAAGTTACGCCACTCATTAAATACAACAAAGCGAATATTACTTACAGCACTGCACATACAACTGCAGAAAATCACGCAATCACTTTCCTATCGTATCCTAATATAAACGAGTAAGGAAATAATATTAAGGAAATATTATTATTATTATTAATATTATTATAAGGAAATAATCCTGATATTATTTCAACAGAAGACTATTGGACAGCCCAAAATTTACAGACACAAAGCACGACTAAAGAGAGAAACGTCGTAGAAGAAGGTCTGATACTCGACTGAAATTTTACCGAAGACAGAACCTAAACTGGATCGTTTTGTACTGTATTCCCACCGTGCACCAGGTTTGCTTAAATTGGGTTGTTCAAGATGACCGAGGCCCACATCTGTCATAAGTAGTTGGCCCAGTCTACCTCGGTGCACAAAAATGTTTATTTCTTTGCCAGAACTACAAAATTTCATAGTGGCGTACTGGAATACCAGTAATCATCACCATCCATGGTGCTACAACTCATTGCTAAGTCTTGGCCTCCTCCAACGGTCCCGATCTGATGCGATTGCACTCCAGCCCCTCAGTCCAAATAGTTTGGCACCATTGCTCATATTATCGCAGCTTTGGCTTGCCGAAATGTCAGGAATAACTGAATAATATTGACGGCTTGAACCCTTCCAAACCACGCGATCTAATTAATGATTTCTATTCATAGAAAGTTTTCTTTTCACATCTGCAATGATCTTGTTACCGAAATGCAAAATCGTGTAATGTCTATTTGCAGGTCAGTACTGCTTTCTGTTGTGTAAAAGTTATTGATAATTCTTCTTCGCAAATATCCAGAAAAATTCATAGTTGCAGATTAAACAAAACACTGCTGACTCCTATAACACGAATGCTCAGTGATCAAGGCATGTGACTGGAATGAAGTTGCACAATTCCTTAGTTTCAGCACCGGTATAGGCAAACAGTGGGAAATGGATACAGCCGCCAACAATTCCTTAGCTTTGGAGGTGTCACAGAGTGGAATGACAACACAGCGGTAAATAGGCTTGTTAGCAACCAATAAATAAGATCCGCATAATTTGCCACCAAAAAACGCCAGTATAAATATATAAAAAAAAATTCAATATGCCATAAAAAAATACTCATAAATTATACAGTAAGTTATTCACTTCAGAAAATACCGATTAATCATTCCTCTGGGAACAACAAAGGGATGATTTGAGAAATAGGAACAGAAAACAGCCTAGACTTTAATAAACAAACATAGAAGTAAAGTTGAAACGGTTTTTGCTAATACACATATTTCTATAGAAAGTCCACAAACATAGGCCTATAAAATATGTTGGTAGGCCTACTACTGAGAAACTGAACCAGCGTTCCTCTGTTAAAAGTAGATTATTTATATTATTTGTATAATTTCAAGAGAGTAAATTAACTTTTTAAGCTCAGAAACACGATTCTCGGAATTAAAAAAATTCTGTTGACTCGGCATAACATGCGATACGCGTACGTGGTTATTTGTGTCGGTCGACGCAGTAGTACATAATTCTCCCTGGACAGACGATTTATACAGCCCTTTGAAGTGCCCGGCGTTACAAAAGCACACATAATGTCAAATCTTCCGGATTAATAATTTTAGTAATTTTAATTACTGCTATTGTTTACGTAATGTCACAGTGAATGTACTCTCTGCCTTTGTCATCTCGTTTGTTGTTTAGTTAAACTGTTTTTTTTTTGTTTTTTTTTTGTAACTATCAAAGTAACAAACATTTGTTTACTGAATTCATCCTCATACTGAACTCGCATGCTGTAGACTGTCGCATGCAGAAACTATCAGCAAAACAAGTTAGTTACATCCAAAACATAAGTGTTACATGATCCACTGGGCTGTAAGGTATTTGGGTCCAGAACGAACCTTATGGTAGTCGAGTTCCAAGCTGCTGCCTCATGGCCCTTCCCAATTAGGGCGAATTTCCTCTGAGCAAGCCTCGTTAGAGGTCGTTTCCACGTTTCACCTGGCCATATACGGTATTGGCCGAGCTCGGTTATAATAGGATTGCCTGGATGCCTTCCCGCACGTACGCAAAACTTACGTGCAAGTCATCCAAGGATCGAACACCGAGTCCGCTTCTCAACAGATGAAAAGAGAATCGATGGAAAACTTTGATCGATAGAAGGCCATGGTATAAACTCACGTTCCACCAAGGCCAGAGAGAAATCAGCCATCTAGTAGCGAGCCTCACAGCCTAAAATTACGGAAAGCATTAGTTCTGCGTTCTATCCATGACACTCAGAGAATATACGTTTGTAGTTTGACGATTCGAAGACTTCGATTCGATTCCTGGGATGTTCATCTCAACATCCCAGTTTCAGATGCACAGTTAGCTGTTAAAAATCGTATTATTTTCACTTCATTTTTGAAATGTTTTCGACTTCTCATATTTATGTTAAATTTGCATGGATATGTACCGTTCGGAATATTGTGGTCGAGGTCTCTCCTCTGTGGTCACTGCATAAGCGAATGAAAACCGGTATATTTTTTAATTTAAAAAATGCGATTCTCAGAATGAGAATTCCATTAACTTGGCGTATAATTGCAAGCAATACATCACACACGGACCCGTACAAAGTTATGTATGTCTGCCGGTGGAAATCACGTTGTAAATCTCGCGCCGGACGCACGATTATAAAGCCTATCTTCGGACCGTTCTGCGTTCTCGTTGTTGTATATTTATTGTTTTTTGTAGGGATATTCACTGAGTTTAGACTATTACGTACATTGTCTGCTTTAGCTTTACTAAGTGAGACTGCTTAAAGCCAGTCTAACTTAATTTTTTGTATTCTTAATTCTTCACTTTTAAAGTTTCGACATCTGCTGAGAGGTTTTCCACGAGAGTCTTCTTCCTCAGTGTGTTCAGTTGTTATTTTTTAGCTTTAATTTGGAATTTCCTAGTTAAGTTTTTGTTTGAATGCACCGTCAGATATTTTACTTCCCAGCCACGTTAATCTTGTTAGCAGACATTGTAATTCCAAATGTATCTACAATTGTTGCAGAACAGCTAGATTCTAGTTGAGGCCTTTCGGTATCTCCACCTCAAGTCCTATACAACAACAATCAATTTTAGTTCTGTTTTTACAGATACAGGGACATCGTTTGCAGTGACTAAGTATATACGAGTTACAAATTAGAACATGGTAATTATTTATTGTCCCATATCTCATTCTTCTTCATCTTCTCCCATGAAGGAATAGGCGAATCGCCCGTTCCGGTCCCAAAGGAATTACATCCATTTTACCGACGCTTCTTAGGACTTCCTATACTTCCTTTGTGACTTTCGAGTAAGGTAAATATCCTCTGATAACGTTACCAGCGTCCTGTAGAGTACGACCAGGTGGTAGGACTGCTACCTTTGAGCGTCTGGTATTGCTCTCGGATTCACTCGGAGACCCACCTCCTAGGTTTTTCGGCCCATAGTATCCTTGGGAAACCTTCCTCTTCCGCCTAGATCATTAACCGTTTGCACCTTTAACCCTGGCCGGGACCTTACTGAGTAGCATGAAGGAAAAACAAGAATAGAAGAATTACAGAGTAAAGTTGAAGTATAACAAAATTAAAGACTCCCTAGTCCTCAAAACCTAATTGCGACAGGGACGGAAATAGCATGAGTTGGTCAAAAGAGACCAGACAGGAAAGATTAAAGAAAGGTTGACAGATCAAAAGGTTGAAGCAAGGTGAGAATCCTCCTTGCAAAGACACCACCTGCGCTATATATTGAACAGCGGTGATACATCCAAGTTACCTATTTCGAACTTTTGTCTGTGCCTCTGTTGTAACGACGTAAAAAAAAAAAATATCTTCAAATAGACGTATGTAGTTTTAGCATACCAAAACGTGAATCTGCAAATTGAGAATGCAAGTTACTACAGTCAGCGTAATGTCCTTTATAGTAGTAGGTATAGGTCTATAAATACTCGTGAACAGGTAGAGATTCGTGTTGACATCTCCCCCCGGGAAGTGCCGATAACACAGATACCACGGTTTAGAATTTATCAGCTGTGACTACATGTCTGTGGTGCACCGAAGCAAGTGCGAATTTAGTAACTATCCTCATGTTTTTGCTTTACAAATATATGTTGGCCTAATTTTATTTAATTATTTAGTTCATGACTTTACTTATTTATTTAATTATTTAGTACTTCGGTGTATTTATTTTCAGTCTGCTTATTTACACATATTTATTTACTTTATAAACATGGGATTCCCCCCCGCGCGCCCACACGGAGGCACGCGCACACACACACACACACGCAAGCACACACATAGACACATTCGCGATCGTGCGTGTGTATATATAAATATAAATTTATATATGTTACATTGGAAAATTTATTTATAATGAAAGTTCACGCGTTTTCCTTTCTCGTTCAGGCTCAGTTATATTTAAAAACCATTATAACCTATTTAAAAGTTTTAGAGAAATCGACTCCAATAGGACCGCGGTCAGTTGCTACCTAATCGTACAAAACCCGGTCAATTGCGATAGAAAACATCGTCCCATCAGCTACAGACATTTACACTCTACATATTGAACCCATATATGACAGATCTCTTCACTCGCTTTGCTCGCCCTAAATAGGCATTGAAGCGGTGACCTTAGGTCGCTTATCGATTTGCGGGTTACTAAAAACGTCACTCATGTGCTACAGACATGGAATCATTAAATCTGATGCATCGCACGGCCCTTTAACAAGCCGTTTCTGAGAGCTTCGCTCTGAGTTAAGAGGATATCACACGTGGATTCACTGCATAACAAAACATATAATCACCTAAGAAGTTCTAAGTTTGGAACAGGAACGTTTCTACTATACGGCGTTCCAAGTCGCATGGCACCTGAAGGTTTAGGAGACCCTTACTAACACACACACACCAATGCAGCTGGCCCGCACGCCTGGGGTATGAATCATCTACTGGGGCATCCACTACGTAACTTCAACTTTTATAATATGAATTTTTTAACAAACAAGTTTAGCATATTATTTGTACTCTCCATAAAATTTTAAAGAAAATGACACCAAACACGACGTGGTTGTGATATGTTTTATATATACAACTAAGTCTAATTTAATACTCATTTTGGCTTTAGAAATTAGTATTTTACAAATGTTAATTTTCGTTGATAATCACGCACAATTCAATTATCTTTATTGTAATAAAGTGTATTATGTGTGTATATTGCATATATAAAATAAAATTTAACCCTGTAGGCTTCAAAGTGGTTCAACAACTTACTCATCTTTAAATGTAAATAAAATATTTTTCCGAAACTGCCCCATGAGTTACCAACTATGAAAACAACTCTTAATACGATTACATCCGTCTCCAGTCCTTTCTATGCACTGTGATAGTTAACACAAAGTGCTCCTGAGTTGTTGGAGTAGACAGTGTCAGTGGTGATGTGTGCTACTGTGGTTAGAGTTCTGTTTGGAATTTTTCACAGTTTAACAGTAATGTTCTCTAACAAACCGCGTGAAATTTTACATTCTCAAGCTAGATCGACCGTGGCTTCGGTGATCCAATACTTTTATTTGGAGACAAATAATATGGGACCTTTGTTAGATGTAAAAGTGCTTGAAAGAGTTTCTGCGGCCTGCAATGTTCCGAAACGAACTGTGACACGTATAAACGCTCAACACAAACGGAAGAATGTGGAGAAACCGATCTCGTCGAGGAAGATAATTGTTTAGCTGACGAAGGAGTAAACAATGAAAACGTCCATGGACCATCTACCTCAACGAAAATTAAGATAGAAAATTGCTTTAGAAATCCCAAAAGTATTCATATTTTTCGCAATTATGTGTTGTTTGGACTCATTTTTATCACAAGTTCATGGAGATTACAAAAATTATAGTTTAATTTGGATTATAATTTAAATTAAAAAGTGTTATAGTTTTGAATTGGACAGTATACTTAGTCTATACCTGAACGGCCCGGGTCGTGCCTGACCGGGCCGAGCCGATTGTGAGTGCGCGTGCGAGAGTAAGTGTCTTCTAATCCCTTAGGTGCCATATGGTTTGGAACACTCTATAGTTGCTACGGATTCGGTCAGTTGCGACCAAGTGAAAGTGCGGGGCGCAATTGACTGGGTAAGAACAGGTAAAAACGTCGTTTCGTCACAACTGATCGAGACCACTCTACATATTATATTTTTTTATAATAGTTCATATTTATACAATAGGTTGCGAATATAATGACGTATTGGAACAACCGTCGTGTGAAGTTTGTAGATTTCGTCCATTGCTTTAATCGATTATTCGTGTAATCTTAAACACACACACACACACACACACACACACACACACACACACACACACACACACACACACACACACACACACACACACACACACACACACACACACACACACACACACACACACACACACACACACACACACACACACACACACACACACACGCACACGCACACGCACACGCACACACACACACACACACACACACACATACACACATTGACGGCAACAAAAATGGACCAAAACAGTATTTACATTAATTAAAGGGCTTCCCCATCACATAATACTCTGAGTTTTAACGTGAATGTCATGGTAGCGGAGTGACGTCCTATCGACGATCACGAGATACCGTTCGGAACTAGTAAACAGAAGGGCTAGAAAACAAAAAAACATTCCGTCGGACAAATCATCAGGCAAAGTAGCCTACATCAGTTGCCATGTTGAACAGTGCTGATTACGTGACGGAGAAGGGTTCGTGTCTTAAATCTTTCATAAATTACTTCTGTTAACTGAAAATTCCGTTGAAAAAATAATTAAAAATTGTAAATTTTCTTTTCGAACGTAAAAATAAAAATAATTACTACATAAAAAATGTGTTAGAATTATTTATGTAGTACTAGAACGCGAAGAGAATTTGTGTGAAACATGCAAACAGGAAGCACGAAATACGTGCATAAATTACAAATATTCAGTCAGTTTTTGTTACACCATTATATATGAGAAAAGAGAATAATTACAGATGTGTATTTGATGAGTTAAATATAGTTCAACACTAAACCACCGTTAAAAATTCTAAAAGAGAAAATTAATTTACGCGCAACACACACACGCGCGCGCGCGCACGCACACAGTAAATCATTAAAATTTCTGCTTCATTTTTAGCGGTAACTAGATTAGCGCTAAGTCTTTATTAGGTTTTTCACGCCATTTTAGATAAGGTTACGTTCACAAAAAATAAACAAACAGTTGGAAATTAATATCAGTGACGGCAACTTTCAGTTTTGAATGAATCTTTCGAACTGTTTTTCCGCAGCAGCTGTTTGCCTTCTTAATTACAGAATGACCCTTGTAGAGAAACAATATCCGAACGGTACCGAAATAATTGAATCGGATTCTCTTTTTTCTTATAACATAATACTCTGGTTACAGTCTGTCCCTTTTAATTAACTAGGGAGGGATTAATTACTCCTTGTCAATCAAGATGTAACCTGTCTTATCAGCTTACGGCATCTTAACAAGATGTTCCAGCATGTCTGTTATCTAAGCGATTCTTTCGAGGAAGTTATTCGCCACACCTCAAGTATGCCTCTTCCATTCTTGTTTCTGATTTCCCACTAATACTGTATATTCCTCGTTTAACTGGCTCTAAAATAATAGATAATTAGTAGAGATTGACATTGGAAAAGAGGAAACTAAGTAAGACCGTTTTTGACCTTTAATATTTCTTTAGTTCAAGGGTTCAGAAAACAGGCACTACTACAAGAGAAGACAGAAATGTTTACATTTTGTGCGAAGCACTTTGTGCATGCACTAAGTTACATGTACTTTAGTTCTATTCACTACCTTGCGCCAAGTGAGCCAATATTTTCTTACAGTCCTCTGATTTTTCTGGGACTTTAATGTTCCAAAAACGATCTTGGATGTCGTTCTCTCGTGACTATTTTCTTCGGGTGTCATTTCCATGTTCTTTTGCCCATACTTGATCACCACTTCTCTGGGACCTTAATATTCACCTTAATGAGACACCGTACTTCTTGGCTTGTTACATACGTATTCTGTTCGCAAAATTTCAACCAACTTTGCCCGGTAGTCCACCTTCATAGCCTTCAAAAACGTTTGTTTTATTTAACGTCAAAACTTATTGTATGACGTTCCGGAATGTTCTGTTCGATTTATAGCTCACTAAATTTTACATTTTATTTAATGCATCATCACATCCCATTCTTCACTCAACATCACGCTACTTGTACTAGTAAGTTTTCTCCGACCCCGTGACACTATTGAACCGAATATGGAAAAACACAACAGCGTTTAGAGTTGTTTACAGAAACAAGTATTTAACTTCACACTGGAAATTAACTTATAGCTCAGGTAAGAAAAATAGCTGGGAATAGCTGGTAAGAAACAGCAGCACTAATAGTATACTACGTTGAGACGAAAGACAATTATATAACGTTAGATTATCCACTGTAGATAATTCAAGATTGCCTTTCTACACACTGCTCGACTATGCGGCAGGCGCGGGTGTCGAGGTGGTGCACTTCTAGCAAATTCCAGAGCGCACCTAACTACGCTACTGTCTCGACTCGTCGGACGGAAAGTTATAGATTTCTCTGAAACCTCTGTGGAGCTTATATAATTGTCAGCTGTCGGCGTAGCAGTACAGTTAAGACCTGGCGATATTAGAGTGAGGTTCAAAGTTATTGAACTGAATCATTTTATAAAAGTGCCATTGTTGATTTGAAACTCTTTTCTGTGTCTGTCTTGTCTGTAATTGACTTCATTTGTGTCAATTATTCTGTTTTCACTGCATAACACGACGATCCATCAGACCGTCGTAACAGTATTAACATAGGAGGAAGACACAGAACTGTGTAGGCCTAATTAATAAAATTTCAGGATGATCATTTTTTTAATAAAAAAACTTTGAGATAAAATAATAAAAGCTACATATCAAAAGGTTAATAAAAATCAAGGTTGAGGAGAAAAGAAAGTTTCCAGTATAACTTATACGTATCTACTACAACTAACCTCGTACATATCAGCCTCATAGCCTCACCGACGTTTCGAGCCTAGCCTATATTTTCCATAGGTTTTTTTCATGTTTACTGTTGTGATCAAATTAACGTTTGAACTTAATCAGCGTGTCAGTTTTCGTGATAATTATTTTTGCCGATGCTGTAGTCGGATTCGGCGTCTTGCTAATTCGTGTTCGCAGCGGTGGATAATGTTGCGCCTAGGGAGATTGTAACGAGAAACTTTAACAGCTCTGCACCAAGTACGGGTTCGATATTTAAGCGAAAGCGTCTAAAATTCCGCGAAACCTCTAAGCAACGTACAAGTCCCCCTTCCCGTTTCCAACGAATTAAGGATTTCTTTTGCCATCGGCTCTCCGTTACCTTGAAGTAAATAGTCTACGGCGCGAGAAAAAAAACTATTACACTGTTCGAATTTTTGTAATTACTTCTGTTTTGTGCCTCGAAAGAATAAGCAGGGAACAACATGCTCCCTCTTGGCTAAGAAGAATAAATATTACGATTATCGGAAATAGTTTAATTGTTTTTACTAGTTTCCTTATGCCAACTGGTATTTTTAGCGTTTAAAGGCTAAAAATGATTGAGAACGTCTTACAATACGGGTAGTATTTTGTGGTTGAATTAGCCACAACGTAATTTTTCCCTATAACCGATTAGTTTCAGAATTGTAACCGCTATTTCTTTCCTTTAAAACAACTTGTATTCTTTCGACTGCATCCATCCTTGTCAGCGCCCTATCCACCCTTGTCTATTTCTCCAATCAATTTCATGCAGATTTCTGTCGGTTGTGATCCTCTTAGTGCTCTACGTTGCTGTAACCACTTCAATATCTCTGTTAAAAGTGACTCCCGTACATGCTACAACCGTGTCCGTACCATAGAAACTGCTTGTCCTCTATCATCAGTAAATCTATTAAGATATTCCTTACTCGGTCATTTTTTTCTTCCTTCTAATCGTTGCATTCTAGCCAATCGCTTTATAATATCCATCTGTGTAGTCGGTAATCTTTGACCATTGTAAAATACACATTACACTTGGTTGATGTGAACATTTGGTTCCCATACGTTTTACTTTTTATATTTTTGCCATGTTGTCTGACCACCTTATTATTGATTGACTTCCCTATTTATCACTAATTTTTATATACACCTTATTTTAAATCTGTAGACGTCTACGGCAACTCAGCATCCACCGTCTTTTGTCCTCACAATCTGTAATTTGGAGAACCCTACTGCTCATAGCAGTTTCTATACCCTACTCCATTACAGTTTAGGTCTATTCGTTTGTCATCTTGTTGTTTGCGCCCATTACATTTAATCCTGAGCTATATTGTTTTAACATTCTGTGTAGGTGGCCAAACCAATTCAATTGCTTCATCTCGACGGATTCTGTGATATCTACGCCTGCTCCAGCTCGCTTTCTTATTTCATCGTTTCTAACCATGTTTAATCTCGTTAAATTAAGACTTCAACTTCATTACTACATTTCAACCGCTTACAACACTGTTTATCTTAGATATTCTCCACACTTCTAGTCCATGAACAATTATTGTTTCTACTATGCTTTCATATATTAACCTTTTCACTCTCTTGCAAACTACCTGAGCCCAGATTACAGTATATAATCTCTTTATAGCCGATCCTCTTTGTTCCATACGTATTTTTATATCTTCTTCACAATATTCATCCTACTATCCTGTATATCTACTTCTATCGATTCTAGATATATGTTCTTTTTTATTCAGGTTGATTTGCAGACACCATTAGGGGTTGCGGTAAGGACGCTCTCTGCTTCCAGTCTTGTTCAATTTATATCTGGACGACGGCATTCGACCACGGCAACAACACAGTAATATAGGTTTAGTTTTAAAGTTAAGTGATCTACACTTTTGGATGGGGATGACCAAGTCCCGATATCAGGTTCAGAAAATCAATTACAGAAAGCGTTTCATAATTTTGGGAAACATTATTAGGCAGTACAATACGACGATTTCAACCTAGGAAACCGAGTTACTTGCTTTTCAGCGAAAATACGATAAGAAGGAAAA
Source organism: Magicicada septendecula (assembly GCA_034769895.1). NCBI lineage: Eukaryota > Metazoa > Arthropoda > Insecta > Hemiptera > Cicadidae > Magicicada > Magicicada septendecula. The sequence continues at coordinate 273,014,599 of CM068369.1, read as the reverse complement.
TAGTGTGTTCTAATAAATCGATTGAACAAGTAAATGTTTGTAATTATCTAGACTGTTTGGTGAGTTTTGAAAATAATTGTGACTTGGAAAAGAAAATATCCACATTTCAAAATGCATATGTGTTACATAAGTATAAGCTCTCTCAAAAAAAAAAATTCGCAGTGATACGCTGTTTAAGTCTGATAAAGTGATGGCAGTACTTGCTTTCATTTACGGGTGTGAAACGTGACTTCAACTAGGAATGACTACCAGCATATACAGGCCGCGGAAATTAGATTTCTGCTATGCTATAAACTTACAGAACAGAAGAGATATGTAGATATCAGAGCTAAACTGACACACACACACACACACAATCATTGTAGTAAAGTAACAGACAGGAATAGAATACAGGTATACAGACAGAAATAGATACCCCATCTACAGCGACAACCATCGAACAGTACAAGTGAACTTTGTGGGGCCGGAACTGTCGCTCGAGCCTAATATTGGAGTAGCGGATGATGATCATGTCCGAACTAAACGCAGTAAATGAGAGACATCATTTTCTTCTGTTCAAGATATTCGATGTCAAATATATTCCGTCATCCGTTTCATTTACCGCTTATCAAAATTACTTTAATTAACGCCTGATTCTGAACGTTTCTCTGTCAATATTATCGTTATTTAACACACCAATAATAATTTTTGAAAATTTCAAACTTTTTGACCGTAGAACCAAAAAAAAAGATCAAAAATTAAAAACAAAATTAAAAATCTTCTTGGTGTCAGAATAGAGAATATTTTATTGGGGGGGGGGGTCAGTTTGAGTTTGCCGATGTACCGGAAATGTTTTAGTGTGTGCTGGACGTTCCGACCCACTAGACATTACTACTTACGATCCGCTACGACCTCACCAGCTAATTTTCGTAAAAGAGATCGTCAAGCGCTTGTCATGTGACTCCTAGGACGATCCGTCTCCCGGAGAAACTTTTTTTAATCTCTTCCAGAAACACGCCGGATAATTCATGTTACTTATAAATAGGGCTAACGCCGTCTCCTGCATCCCGTTACCCACAAATCCATTCTTAAACGTTACAGTTCAAATTCACGTTTACCAGTCACTTACATCGAACAAACGAATATTTTAATCCCCTACACAATAAACAATGTACGTTTGTTTTTTGTTCACTGTATTTGCACTATATAAATACAGAGCGCTGATGTCGTGTCCACAGGTTGGAAATTACGTATTTTCCATCGTATTTGTATCGTGCATGTAACCGAAACTCACAAACGAATGTGAAAAAATGCTGAATGTGTATCTGCCAACGTATGGTGTGTACGCCATGTATCTATACAAGCGATTTCAAACACAAATATTTGCGTTATCCGTTCCGGACATACCGAATATACTAAACTCAAATACAGAGTGTTCGATGTGTCAAAGTAAAAAGTTCCCTGATATATGATTGGCTTAACAATTCAGTCTCTTAGTTCACACACTTTTCTATCTAATTTTTTTAAATGGATGATTTTATATTTACATCAAAACTCTCTGTGCTGGGTATCCATTATTCTTAATATTCTTTCTTTTCCCTTAGTAGGTGTCTTATGTCTGTACTTTTTTCCATCCTATTAATTTTCTGGTTTCTTATCCACAAGCGTTCCACAATGTATAATCTCAGTTCCAAGGCGTTCTTTCTTCATTCTACCCCCCAGATAAATCTTTCAGAATTTAAAAGAATTCAAAACATTTTAATTCCCTATTAACTACTTAATTCGTCTGTTTTTGTCTGCTGTCTAATCTGTTATAGAAATCAAATCTATGTGTCAATGTACTGTATGAAGCTACTGCCAAAGGCCGTGCTGTACGAGTTGAAGTACTTTTCCACCTTGTAGACCAGATCACATACGCCCAAATTTTTTTCGAACAAGCTCTTTGATATTAGAAAATATTACGTACAAATGCCACTATATTATTTATTTATCTACTAAGAAATGAAAGTCCGTGCAGCTGGTGTGTGTGACAATATTTTTTCAAGCACGCCATTTAACCTGAATACCCAGGCGAATACATTTTGTGATTCGCAATCTCTAGAGAGTTCCTTTCGCCACAACGCTGAAGAAATTCTCTCGGTTCGCATAGACACTAACTGTGTACACTGCTGAATGTATAATATATCCTGTTGTCGATGTGTGTTATACTGCGAGGTCAGGATCCGATTGGAAGAGTGTAAAACAACGAGCGTAAACTTGGGGTGAAGAGGTTTAATGCCTAGTTTCCAGCAAAGGCACGTGATAGATTCAGACTCTCTTCAGCAAAGTTTTAAATCCATATGTCTGTTTAATTTTTATATGTTACGAAAATAGACATCCGTGGAAGGCCGAAGGTACGTTAAAATTACCAAAACAAGAATGTTCGAATTTCTCTGCAAGCACTGTCTTAAATCGTACAAAGTTTGTTGTCAATACGAGTATTAGATGTTATAGTTAGAAATCCACAGAAATAATTGTTAGAGAAATTTCTATAACAATTTAACGTTTAAAAATATTTTAACATTTTCGGGTTCACAAGTCTCCCAAATTTATACGTTTAATTTTAATAAAGAGATTTCACCTCACTACCAAAAATTATTAATTTAATAAATATTTTAGTTATGTATCAACATGTAGGCCTACTCATTATTATCAAGTTTATCGAACTTAGAAAACTGCTCTGGAATAGCATATCGAATAGCGTTAACCGTAATTCCTAAACTAAAGATATTAGTCAGGCAATGAACGCGTACTCTTCCCGAGCGTTATAATATTATGATAAAATGTTTGCCGGTTAGCCAGTAGGATGTGAAGAAAAGAGTCTAGGTCGCCTGTAACCTGTATCCTATAACCTGTCGCCTGTTTTTTTTTTCGCCGTGAAGAACATATTATACACGTGTTCTGTAAGCTGATAAGTGAAACTACCAGAATCTGTGAGTGATTTAGGTGTCAAATTGAATACGAAACAACCCCAAAAAGAAGATAAACAGTAAAAATAATACGTATGTCCCTTGGAACACACTCTCTCTCTCTCTCTCTCTCTCTCTCTCTCTCTCTCTCTCTCTCTCTCTCTCTCTCTCTCTCTCTCTCACACACACACACACACACACACACACACACACACACACACACGCACACGCACGCACGCACGCACGCACGCACGCACACACGCGCGCACGTAATAACACGTTATGTTTACTTTTTTAATGGGACAGTAGCGTCTTGGACTTGTGTTATATACAGAAGCGAGGGTGGGTAGCAAGCCCACTATTTTCCCCAGCCGGAATACCTACCTTCTCCACTAGAAGGCAGTTAAAGCACACTATACATACCTCCCACGGAACTCACAATCTCGTCCTCAAGAAAAAACATGTATTTTATTTTATTTTTTATGTAGTCCTCCGTCTTTCTAGAGTTACTTATAAGGCTAGAGCTAGAGCAGACTCCATTAGGGGGGGGGAGTCACAAAGACCATATATACGTAGATGTATTAAGTGTGTAAAACTCAGTTTTCATCGTATAATGTTTTATATTTCAAGGTTTTCAGGCTCTTTATTTCCTTCGCAGCATATGCACGTATTTCATTACTGTGACTTTCTGTGTATATATGGTGTGTGTGTGTGTGTGTGTGTGTGTGTGTGTGTGTGTGTGTACTGACTGAGTGGTATGAAAAAGTGAGAGAGACGGGGGGGGGGGAGAAAACAGTTATTCATAAACTAGCGAATGACTGGCGGCCACATAAAATTCTTTCCCAGTGCATAATTCTTGCAGCTCGTAAAGAAGGTATTATTAAATATTCTGGACTATTATGAATATACTGGACTAACATTTTCTTAATATACTGCACATGTAAAAGGACGTAAATCATATGGCTTTTATGTTTGTACTCCACTTTGCAATTGGCGACAGGTTTAACGACAAAACAAAACATTTTTCAAAATTCTGTTACAATATTATTCGAGAAATATCATGCGCTTTTTATTTCAATACGGGTATGTCAGTTACTTTATTAACTTGGAGAATAAAATAGTAATAATGTATACTTACTCAGAACGTCATAAATTTTACTGCGAATGCTTAATCTCGAATTTAAAAGTGAAGTTCTTTTAGCTCAGTCTTCGTTAGTTATTCAGACTCCGATGGAGACTGGAGACGAACTATATTTTATATAATTGAACAAGCAAAGCAAGGTTTCAGTTTCAACCAGACTGTTTGGCATTTGTCTATCTATCAATTTGTCTGATCTATCTGTTTTGGGTATGTCTGATCAAGAGGAGGCGAACATTCAGAAAGGAGTAAGACAGGGATGTTCTCTGTCTCCATGTTTGTTTAACTTATACATCCAAGAAGCGATCGATAGAGTAAGAGAAGACACCCGTCTCGGAGTAAATATACACGGGGATTGGTTAGGTTCGCAGATGACATAGCAGTGACTGCAGAGAGCAATGAAGATCTACAAAAGATTCTTGACACAATGGATCAAATAATGAAAAATGAATTCAATATGAAAACAAATGACCAAAAGACCAAAGTCCTAGTCTGTAGTCGGAAGGAAGAAGATCCAGTCAGAATAACACTTGGAAATAATGTTCTCCAGGCAGTTAATGAATATTACTATCTAGTAAGTAAAATCGCAAGTGATGGACGTAGCAGTAAGGAAATTTTAAGCAGAATTAATCAGGCTAAAATTACTTTCAACAAACAGAAAAACCTCTTCATTTCAAACACTATCAGCCTAAAAATAAGGAAAAATCTAGTGAAGACGTTCGTGTAGAGTGTTGCCCTATATGGGACTGAATCTTGGACAATTGGAAGAAGTGACAAGGAAAGACTCCAAGCATTTGAGACCTGGTGCTACAGAAGAATATTCAAGATAAGCTGAAGGGAGAAGATACCGAATGAGGAAGTCTTTAGAAGTGCTCAACAGAAGAAGAGCTTTCTACGAAATTTAAAAGACAGAAGAGCTAAGTTTATAGGGCATATACTACGACACAATGGGTTGGTTAAGAGAATAATAGAATGAACAAATGAAGGAAAGAATCACAGAGGACGACCCCGTTTAGACTACATGAAACAGCTTATGGTCGATATGAACTGCACGTCATATTGTGAGTTGAAAAGAAAAGCAGAGAAGCGTGAAGAATGGCGAGCTGCTGCCAACCAGCCTATGGGCTGCTAACCTAGAAGAGAAAGAGAGTTTTCAAGTTAGAGCGTCTAAATATATAGGCCAAATGGTAACTTAAAAGCCTAAACGACGCGGCGGGAGTAAACGTCAGTCTGTGTAATTGCATCGCCCTCGTACACCATCCTGACCAAAAACTTCCAGCAGGCAGTCTCAATTTGGAAGGTTATGGCTACCGTCTTCTGGGACGGAAAGGTCCACTCCTTGATGAATTCATGCCCTATGGAGCCACAATACATACCGGCGCTATTGTGGAACATTCAAAAATTGCGACTGGCCATTCAAAATCGCTGGAGGGGCATGTGGTCTAGTGGGATTTAGCATTTCACGACAATGCACGGACTCATGCTGCGGAGAAACAAAATATTGCTTGCGAAATTTAAGTGGGAAGCTTTCAATCGTCAAGCCTACAGCCCCGACCTTTCCCACTGACTATCATCTGTTTTTTAAACTGAAAGAATATTTTGGAGGAAAGCGTTCTGAGAGTGTTGAAGGCTTCAGACAACAATGACTACTACTAGCGGTGGAGGTATATGAAGCGCTAATACAAAAATTTGTCTAACAGCGTGTGGTAAAAATGTTTAATTGTACAAGATGACTATGTAGAGAAGCAGCTTAAAGTTAATTTAAGTTAAATAAAATTATTTATTCAGAAATCTTTGTCTGTTAATTTTTTATCTTAAAACGGGTATACTTTATAAACGAGCCACGTAAATACTCGTTAACTGACCCAGTGGTAGGAATCCAAATTGAGACTCGGGACACTGCACATCTCGCGTCTTGCGCAACCCACAGTCGGCTTAAAAAAAACGTACCGGTAAAAATGAAGTCAAGTAGGTCGAACTAAACAGTTAAGCTAATTAGTTATGTGTGTACGAACACACTATAGCCGCCGTACGAGTAGGAAATTGCTTGTGTAAACATTGCTAGGTGAGTGATGGTTAAAATTTCTATACCATGGATGGTTAGTTTTTTATGTCATGAGCTGTTAGCGAGTTGAAAAAGGTAGTCTTCGAATATTTTTATTTCTCCAGCAACTTAAAAAATGTCAGAATTAAACAGTATGTTGGTTGCGAATCGTCTAGAGGTGTGCCTATAATTGTGCACGGTTTTTTTGATCCGTGCTTAATATTTTCATATGTTTTAAATTTAGTATTTTATTAACATCTCGAAAACAAAACATTTCATCAATTAAAATCGGTTCAACAACTTGTCTGTCATTGTGTACATACGTAAACCCGAGACGGAAGCGGTGATAGGAATGTCGTTTATAAGTGCTCCGTAAACCCTCTACCGGGGAACTGTTCGTCGGGGGGGGGACTACCGGGGGGGGGGTACGGTACGCCGGCTACAACAAATGTGCGGCTAATTACGTATTTGCGCACACCGTACCGCGATTTTGAAATATTTCTTTCGAGTACATTTAACATTATCAGCGTCTCTAGAAGATAGGAGAAAATTTCTGCCATTTTCCAGATATAATTTAATTATATCGTAATATAACACGTCACTTTTATCTTTCACGACTGTTAAATTTTATGTATTTGTTATTGTTTACGTTTCTATTTGTAGATCATTTACGTTTCTACACTTCCACACTTATTTAATTACAACAAAATGAATAGGAAATAACGAGATTTTCCTTTCGATTTTTGAAATTTTATTTACATAAACCTAAAACTCCCCAGAACTCCCGTAGAAGGAAATCCTTGATTGGGTCCTGATCCCAACGATACACCCTCAGTCCAATTGTCGAGTTCGCACATTATACGTTTAGCGTGGCTATACGTTAAAAAGTACTGGAGACAGGATACACCTCTGACACACCACAGTTTCCAATTTGAATTCGATTGTCTCCAACCCGTTAACTTAAACAAAATTTTTACTAATCAAAAATATATAAATAATGTCTTCCATAATCTACAGCGGTTTTAGAACCGATGATATAGCTATCGTATAGCTGTCATATATAAATGTGAGAATGTAGGTCTATTCTGCGTAATAATATCGTATGGTTTAGCACAAACAGACACTAACTGAGTATCTATAATCTGAAATTGTAATCAGAGTAGAAAAGTAATGAACTTTGTGACAGTGACATTGGAAGATTTATGCTAAAGCGAACTGAGCGAATTCTTAAAACCCTGCTCTTCATCCATTGGCTAAACCACATATCCGTACAGCTGGTTACATAATTGACGCCGGAAAACATGAAGCTGTAAAATTCACATTTACAGCGTACCAGCGTAATGGCTCTTTACAAAGCGCGCGCGCGCGTGCGCCCACACACAGGGTTCTAATTACCAGTGCATTTTACTGTGTGTATGTGTGCGTGCGTGGTTGCGTGTTTCAATTCCATCAAGAGTGTCGAACAATGGCAACGAAGTAGAGTGACTGAAATTCCCCATTTGCCGCATTGTTCATTCGTACACACCCTTTTGCCCCTCAGTATCTATTTACTACTGTCGCTGAAATGCGGCTGTTGTATTCCGTCGATTAGGGTAAATGTATATGTTGTCAACTGTATCTGCGTACGTTATGTTCTGTGCGTTTTACTAACTTCTGTGAGTTGTTTCAGTAACTGTGAAATGAAATGTTTTATCTGAGACTTCATTAATAATTAATGGAGTAATACATATACCGTTCAACGATGTCGTTTTTAAATATCGTCTGCAGCGTCACTCGCACCTTTCAAGCTTACGAGTAACACTCATTTGTCATAACCCGGAGAATAGTTTTGATACACGGTCAAAAGTAACACACAAACATAGCAGACAAACACATAACCTTCCTGTTCCTGCCTGTCCGCTTTATCAATATTTGTAACTGACTTAACAAAAAACAGAACGTGTTACTGTTTATTTATTGGTTGCTAGGTGACCAGGTTTAGTTTAAACTTCAATGATTTCCAGTTATTTAATAAACATCTTCAAAGATTTTAACCACAATCATACACACGTGCATTATGTCCTTGCGCATTCAATAAAGAGCTGAGACAAAAGTGTGTATTGTCAGAGAAGCTTCATTTTATGTGCCGTACTACACGGAGAGTTCATAATGTTTCCCCATCGGGTCTGGAGGTGTAAGTACCTGTGCCAAGTAGGCCTACATCTAGAGCCAATTCAAGAGCACATTTAGTATTGAGAAGGGCTGCAGCAGTAATAACATTCTATTTTTAGAATGAAACTATATTTTTATACCTATTTTTAAAGTAATCTTTGCAATATTTGTAAACATTGTAGCATAAACAATCTTTCTTCTGCGGTTCTTAAATTTCTATAGTTATTATGGAACGGATTAATTATGTAAAATATTGGTCTTCACCCTTATTACGAAATTGTTATGGCTTTCACCATATCACGTAATATTAGAAAACAATGGCTTTCATCCATGACACGTGAGAAAAGATTTTATCTTACAGTTGTGTACAGTTGGCAACATTGCAGCGAAATGTCAGAGTCGCTTACTGAACGGCCCGAGTATATCTGTAACCCTCTATCCTTGGGAAATTGTACAACTGAACGTAGGAAATGACTCTCATTTTTCTTACGACTATGCATCTACCTGATCAGACATCTCTCTCCAATTTTATCTTAATTTAACTTTCAATTTACTCCGCCTGAAAAGGTTTTGTATTTCGTCGGTCCTTATAGCTACGTGTCCTAAGAACCTGAAGTATTAAACTGCCTATAGTAGCTTATCCATCAATACAGTTTTACGTACGTAATAATAATAATGTAATAATAATAATAATCATCTTCATTATCATTATTACCGTCATCATGGATTACACGGATTAAGCTATTGCCTGTTTTAACCCTACAAAATATTGCTACGTGGAGATGAAAGACAATTGCGTGGTACTTATCACGCGCGTCATTCGAGTCTGTTCCAGACGTCGCTCAGTCGGGTAGTGTGTCAAGGTCGTCCAATGACCTGGTTTCTAGCGAATTCCACAGTGCTGGCGATTACGCAACTCTTCTCGACTGGTCGGGCGGAAAGTGATAGATGTCTGCAGAACCTCTGCGGGGAATATATTACAGAAGCCTCAGCGGCCGACTTAGCTGTTTAGTAAGACCTGGCGATATTACAAATGGGGATAGAAGTTAAGTGGATAGATAGATTGTTGCAGTTCAATGAAAAGTTATGATTGTGTTAATTAGTGCGAAACTGTAATAAGGTACATTTGTTGTTGAATGTTGAATAAATTTAACTTAAATTAGTGTATTACAGCGATTTTTTAAATTTCTCACTGTTGTTTCTGTCTAATTAAAGTTTGTAATTAGTGACTTCATTGGTGTCAGTTATTCTGTTTTACTGTATAAAAAGATGATCCGTGAGACCATCGTAACGTATTTACAATTTCCGTTTCCTTGGTACACAAAAAAACACAATATTTATTATACATATACTGACAATTATTAATTCACATAATACGAAAACTTTTCTAAAAGAACGTCTCCAGATTCACAATTGCACAGCTTCAACTCTTTTACGATCCGCTATTGTATTTAAACATACATCGGCTATTGTAGCCGATGTGTATTGTAAACATCAAATTTGTAGCAACAATTAGTTTCCTGCAGAGGAAAAGTTGGCCAGATCATTGAGTTGCGCAACGGACTGTAAGGGAGGAGAGAAGAGGAAGAAGAATAGGAAAATGAAGAGAAGAAATGCTTCTCATTCTTTTTTTTAATTTTGTCGTGCGACACACACACGCTGAAATCTAATTATTAAAAAATGGTTATCACAGATGGAAATGCAGGAAAAGTTGTACATACGTTCGCTTTTACCCGATTATTCGGTTAGTTGAATTTCCAGAACAGTATTCTCACGAAGTACCAGAAACGAGGGTAAATAAATAATTCTGAAAAAAGTTGCGTCAGGCAGATTGCAAATGAAACAAATTCTCTTGTCTGCTAATATCATTACAACGGAGTGACACACAAGTTTCGCAAGGCTTAATTCGCCTTGATATGGGTCTCTTCCTGAGTTAGCAATGCAAATTCGCTGGCGCTTACCGCACATCTGACAGCCGTCACGCAATCAGCTCCGGTTCACTTCACTGATTTGCATAAACGCAAGGCCCGTTACAGTTTCTCACTTCCAAGTCCTGACAAGGCAAACGCCTTCGTCAGTTTCTGACCTCATCGTCTTCTGATAGAAATTTATCAGACTACTAAACTACTAATTAATTACATTACGGTTTTGTTTTGAGAGAAAGGAAATGCACTTCGTGACGCGTTATCTAATTGTGTGACGAATTACAGATCAATCTAACTTCTCCGCTAACGCATAAATGAATTTCGGTAAATGTATGGAAAAAAGAAGTTGAATATATATAAAAAAATATTAAAACTCATATATAAAATAACAGCTTTTATTTAGAATAAGTCTTTCAAATACATGTGTTTATTTTACAATTTCTTTTACTTATGTACATTTGATAAGAGTATTATATGTCTTACAACTTACAAAACTCCTTATATCATAGTATAAACAATTAAAATATTTAATAAAAAATACAAGAAAAAACCGTAATAAAATAAATGCTTGCATTTTAAAGGTATATTGTAAATAAAATAAATATATGCAAGAAATTTAGTTTTTATCTACAAGATACAAATATCTGTTATGTCAACGCACATACTATAAGTCAACGTGCCAATAGGCAAATAATAGACTATTAGGATAGGCAAATAAAAGAGTAGGGAAATACTAAACAATGGATATAAAAGTTATTACCACCATAAAGAACACAGCCTACGTGAAGTCGTATTTTGATTTTTGATGTATTGTTAATGTTGGAGCATCTAGTGTCTCTAGGTGCAAGATTGGATTGAGGGATGTAACGTCACAAATATTATTGAGAATTTTGTTTTCTTGGGATTTAAGGTGAATATAAGAGAACAGCTGAGGTGAAGAGATAAGAACGAAGTGTTGAGGTAGGCGGGCCGAAGAATAAATATACCGTGATTCACAAACTCAAAGGCGAAACACTTTCTGGTCATATAATTATGTTAAAATAAATGCTCAACTCCACAAGAAAATAAATGGAAAAGGAAAAGGAAGAGCAAGAAAAGCAACTGTACTTTATTTGTATGTAGAAAGCACTCTACAGAAAAAAAAGCAACTCAATGAGTAGAACAAAGAAGTGCTTTGAATCTCGGATTTGCCGGAAGCTATTAATCCTTGATTAATTCTTGTGCTGTATAAACATCAGTGAATAATTAATGTTAAGCGTTACGTAACGTGTATAAATGTTCTTGTAAGACTTCTGATAAATCCGAGAACTGAGAGTATTTGAATTGTAAATACTGAACAAACAGGGTCTGCAGGAACCCTACCTCTCTGAAATGTAATGACTTCGCATGTGTAAGTCGGGGTGTGAATATTCACTGAAGCCCTCTTAATGTGTTTCCATTTAGGCGTGACACAGAAATCTGTCACTCACAACTCACAGTAATCAACTAAGTCACATATTATCAGTATTTGATATTATATTAAAAAGTCGTCAAGATTTTCGACATACTGCTATTCTTTACGTTGACTAGATTTCTTGAATATGTTTCATTATCTCGATATGAATCCATAAATATTCTTCTTAGTGAAACAACGTAAAGCAACATATCATATGCGGTAAAGACATCATCGTTTTTAGTGATGATTCTTGTTGTTTTTGCAGTACTAGTTCCACTACTTAAACCAAATGATGAGACTACATTTTGCTATCTCCAGTAGCGATACAACGGTTATATCTTTTAGTTCGGTTATTTCATTGTGTGCTTTACTGAGCTGCAGAGCTTTATTATCTCTGACTCCGATACTAATTTGTTCGGTTACTAACTGTTAACCCTGTGTTTTGTTATTACACTATTTCGATATTGTCTACTAGAGAGTAATGTCTTGCTGTAACACGAGCTCTCAAAGTCTTCTGCTTCTTTTAAGGAAGGATTTCAAAACCAATACAGTTTTTTGACCAATAACGAAGAATTTTATGACCACTGAAGAGATTATATTCTGTTATTTGGAATCAGGCAATTTTCACGACAGTGAAAAATTAATATATAAGTGCACAGTAGAGGGAGCAATAGTTTATGGATCATAAGTGTGGAGTATATCTAAAAGAAACAGGAACATGTTAAGAGCGGTTGAAATGGAGTACTGAAGGAGAAGTTGTAATTTAATGAAATTAAACATGGTTAGAAACGAAGTAAGAAGGCGAGCTGGAGTAGACATAGATACTACAGAATCCGTCGAGATGAAGCAATTTGAATGGTTTGGCCACCTAAATAGAATGTCCGACACAAGATGGCCCAAGAAAATTTGAAAATGGACACCCACAACAACAAAAAATATAGTAACTGTAGGGTGTCTCAAATCAAAAATTGTGATGACAGGAGACAGTGGATATTGGAATGCGATAGACATATAACTTCCTGTTAATTAAGAAACTGCTTGATTGACGCAATTTTTGTGAGAGGTTGCGACAACGAAAAGCACAAGTTTCCTCGGAGATCAGATGACAGTCAGTACTAATCGCAAACCAACGAAAGAAAGCTGTAATTCACGTGATATGACGTCATTCATTCACTCGGTTGTGCGGCTTTATCTGTGTATTTATTTTGGCATATTTATTCACATATTATTAGCACGTTACTTACGAGTGTAACGGACATTCATTTCTTTTGAGCATGTTATAAGCACTAGTTTATTTTGAAAGCGCATATGTTTATGTTTATGTTATAACTATTCGTACAAATTCTCCACAACAGCATGGACATCCAACAATGCACTTTAATTTTTTATGGAAAGGAACATTTATTACGCTTAACTTATATGTACATATTTGCACTAATTGTTACAGTTGTCGGTAGTATAAATTAGTGTGACACATAAAAATTAATATTTCAAGTTTAATTATGCTAAAACGTAAAAGTTTAAAAACGTATCTATCGAACGTTTCGTGCCTCAATGGAACACTTATTTCTATAAGTACAACAGATGATTTTAGATTTCTAAGAATTTTATACAAATTATCGTAGCATACATAATTTTCTGCTAAAAAAAATCAGAAAAGTAATTTGTTCATCATGGCAAATATGAACTCATTTGTAAAAACGTGTACATCAAAATTATTTAATTCATTACGTCAAAATGACAGGGTAATGTTATTAAATGCCAATTTTAATGATGTCATAAAAATCTCAAAGAAAATGTGGAAAATTAAAATATACAGCTGATGTGTGCTGGCATTTGTCTGAATGAGGTTTAACTCCAGGTACCAGTAAAGAGAATGGCGTGAATCACTTGATGACAAAATGTTTCAGATTTTATGTTGAAGGATTTAACAAAAGCCGTTCTAAGAAATAAAAGATAATATTAGACCCGAATACACTGCAACGTGAGGCGAGATTCTGACATCGTTATTAGCACCGTGCAGCCTACGACACTGAACACAATATAAGGGTACTAGCGGACCCGGCAGACGTTGTCCTGCCCGAACGTTGGCTTGCCTGCTATTAGCGGGTTCAGCAAACGTTTTTTCGATATTCGAATTTTCGATAAACTATATACTAAGTGACATTTGACATTGAGTTTGACATTTCAATCTTTTCGTTTCGTCATTGTGTGATTTGCTGTTGCCCAAAGCAAAATCAAAAAATGAGTGCAATTTCTCGTTATCCTGCGCCGTTCAATTCTCGTATCATGGCCGGACGATATTTGGTGCTTGTCATTGGCACATTTGGCGAAAGAGGCGGTACTTTTCGTGAGATTGGTGGTAAGTATAATAATGTGATTGCAAAAAAGATATTGCTGTTTTTGTATGTGTGTAAATGTCTGACAGTTTTTTTTTCATATGTAGTGTGTGGAGCTGTGTGGAGAAGACTACGTGGAACTCAGTTGGCCCGTGAGCTCATAATGGATCTACAGGCGACTGGAGATGTGGCGACTCATGAAAATGGACGCTTATACGCTGTGGATCCACTGAACCATATGTACACCGAAGATGGACTGCGAGTAGCAGAGGAATGTGACGCCTTACCAATAACATATGATGCAAATTTGGACGATTTTCATTTTGATTAAATAATAGCAAACAAAGAAAAAACTCAAATCATTTCCATGACAGTCATATTTTTATTAATGTAAAAAAAGTAAAGTATATTGAAATAAATGTTGAATCTTAATACTAAAAGAATTAAAGTTTGTTTTGTTTTTATCTTAATGCGAGTTGATGAACAATGTTTTTCGTCAATCCCTGAGGTGTATAAATGAACAAACTTGATGGTTTGCCAACGCGAGAACACGCGACATATAATTGGCCATGTGAGAAGCACGGATTTTCTAGATCCAACCCACAAATGGACATTGTTTGGCCTTGTGACTTATTAATAGTCATTGCGAATGCCAAGCGAATTGGAAATTGCAGGCGCCTGAATGGAATGGGCGAGTCTGAAGCGATCATTGGGATCCGTGGCAGGAGAACAACTTCACCTTGAAACTTGCCGTTCAAAATGGTAGCTTCAAGAACATTGCCCATGATTTTTTTATGACCAATCGCGTGCCATTGCATAGCTTTGGTGCATTTAAATTCCGAAGCAAAATGATTGGTGAACCAATTTTTAATCGCAAGTTATGTGGTGGCATTCCCGGTAAATCCAGTGAATTCAAGAATTCAACAGGATAGTTGACTGCTTCGTCAGGATCGACAACAGTGTCGATCGATTTGAACCGACATCTCATTGCCAGGCAATGACTGTTGTATTTTGAAATTAATAGCGTCAACATAGATATTTTTTGCGGCCAAAATAGCTCGTTCACGTAGCCACGCATGATTAATGTAATTAGCGCGCAAATCTGGGAATATGCTTTCAATCAAAGCATCTTTCGTGGCTACCATGTTCCAAAAATTGTCTGGCAATTTGATGCATTGTGTATTTCCATGCAATAGAACTTTTCCATTGCCAATGTTGAGCAATTGTTCGGAGAATGACAGTGCCAATGGATCGTTTTGCAGTTGAACACGCATATTTATGGTAAGGCGTAATGTATTGATATTTCGCCATAGGTATGATTGTTTCAAACATGCGTTAATTTCGTCCGCATATGTAGCGCGTGGAATGACCGGCAATGTCTGTCTGAAATCACCGGACAGCAGCAGTAAAGCGCCACCGAAAAGTCTGGTATTATCGTTAAGATCTTTCATCGTTCTATCGAGAGCTTCAAGTGAATGCTTGTGGGCCATAGTGCATTCCTCCCAGATAATAATTTTGCATTTTTGCAAAACTTTAGCCATGCCGGAATGCTTCTTTATTTCGCACATTGCGTCTGGATTTGTGTGAACGTTCAATGGCAACTTGAGTGCTGAATGTGCAGTCCGTCCACCATCAAGCAAAGTCGCTGCAGTGCCTGATGAAGCAATTGCCAACGCAATATGATTTTGTGATCGAATGCGCGCAAGTATCAGTGAGATGAGGAATGTTTTGCCAGTGCCGCCTGGTGCGTCCAAAAGAAAGAATCCGCCTTGTTGTGCTGCAATTGACAAATTAATTCGATCGTATATGTTCTTTTGCTCAGTAGTGAGCAGTTGCTCATTATTTGCAACAAAAGTAGTCAAAGAGGCCGCATCGAACTGTTGTTCGCGCTGAACATCGCTGTTAATGATGTCTGTTGGTGGGCGGTTAGGCGATAGCATACCGAAATGAATGAGTGGCATATTCGAAATGAGAATGCAAATATCCTCAATCTTTATTAACGCCTCGTTATATATTTCCGGCGAAAAATCGATATTGGGATCTTGATCAGCGGTCCGAATGCGATGCAGAATGTCTTCGCTCATGGAATCTTTATATTTGTCCCAGAGAGCAGAAGTTTGCGACGGAAAACATGTCGTCAACAATATGGCGAATAATTGGCGAATTTGATGAGGAGAGGAACTCAGTACTGCATCTGTAAATGTGAGATCCCAATGGTTGTCATCTTCCAGCAAATGCAATTCGCGACACGCATCGTGGTACGTGTCGTACAAAATACCATTGACTGTTCGCAAGTATTGGAAGGACGTCGGTCCAGGAACGTTAACCAACAACAAACGCAAGACGAAGCATTCGCGTTGCTTTGGATGGACTGTGTATAATCGGCCTAATGTATATCCCATAAATATGCCGTCGTATCCTTGGACTGGAACGCCTCGCTTTCGTGGGTCCCACTTTTTTGACTGTTTGTTCCACGTGAAAAATCGTGGCACATCAGTATACATTAATGTCTTTGCGAATTGACCGAAAATACCTGGTCGGTTGCATAGTTCGAAAAACTCAGTTAGTGTGGTTTTTTTTGGGGCAGTTAATGCTCGTTGTATAGCAGTCTCTTCAGTGAAATAAACACGCTGTCCATTTTCAAGGCGCACGGCCAAATGTATAACAGCAGGGTCTCTGTCGTGTATGGGAAAACTCAAAATGCGCCAAACTGCTTCATTGCTGCTAATGTATCGGCCCATTTGATAACGTGTTATTTCGTCGTTATCATTTACATTTTGAACAGCAAATACAGCCATATCGCTGCCCTTATGAACGTATTTGCAAATCTATTTGATGGAATTCACCGAATTGCAGAACTCAACGTTTATGTGTGCTTTGTAGGTTTTGGACAGCAATGGCGAATACGGAACCACCCAGCGATTGTCAATGTCAACCGGATTTCCACCGTTTGACATGCGCAATTGATATGATTGGCCACCATTGTCTGTGTCTCTACGACGATACAATGGATAACCATCGATATTAGTGATAGTATCGTTTATACACATTTTTGGGAAACGTTTCGTACATTTTCCATTGTCCATGCACGGCGCCGTCATGTTGAGATCACCGCATGGACCATGGATCATGTTAGCGGTAACAATGTCAAACAACTCTTGATCGATATTCCGATCCGGAATTTCTGCTGAAATAATTTTATCAATTTCTTCTGGCCGTACTTTGTCGACCCACCAAATCAAAATATGTGCATGTGGCAAACCTCGTTTTTGCCATTCAACAGAATACAGCCAGCAACGTGTTTCGCCGAATGCAGAGTGATGTGTAATCAAATTCATCAACGATTTTAATTTTTGTTTGAAGACACGTGCAGTGATATAATGGCGATGCATTGCTGTTTGACCTGGCAATAACAAAATTTTAATTTCATCCCAGTTTGGATTGCACGTAAATGTAATGAACAATCTAGTCGGCCGTACGCGCGCACGAAAGTCATGGCGTCTTGAATGTATTCTTGCATATGACGCGGACTACCAATATATGATGATGGAAGAATATAAGCGATACCGATGTCGTTGATATTAGTTGTTACATCTACGTTACTGACAATAGCATCACGCAAATGAATGTAATCCTCAGAACGCTGCTTCGCTTGATTATACTTGATATACCGTAATCGCTCGCTTTCAATTTTCGCATATATATCAACGATGTATTGATGAAACAGCTGGCGGCATCGGAGAATGTTGTTGTCTTCATTGGCACGAATCATCAACCGATATGCGTAGAAGTTCATCGCGCTCACTTTCTTGTTGGTTTCTGCACCTGCAAAGTAAAAATATAAATAAGACAAAAAGAAATTAATCGTACAGAAAAATAAAAAAGAAAATAATGTGTAGATTGTACCTGTCGCTGGATTTCTTTGTTTGATGTTGAAATGATATCCATCTTCTCCTTCCCAAAATATCAGTAATCAGTGGATATTGCAAAGCGTTGTAAGAACGATGACTGTCTTGAATTGTCTGTACCGTGTTATCTCTGCGTTGGATCCGTATATCTCGACGTCCGTATGCGTCGCCAACCATAACAACTGCAACTTCATTAACGGTTGGTGCATTGTATCGGCCTGCGTGCTCTCCAGATGGTACTTTGTCTGCTTTGATGACGATCATGTAGCTGTCGTTTTGCAGTTTGTTTGAAACGATATTGAACAACTGGACCAACTGGTTGTGATTTCGCAAAAACGGTTCCAAAGTCGCCACAATTTCTCACTCCTCCATCTGCTCGATGTGGTTGTATTGGCAGCGTGTGTTTATTTGTTGCTCCTCATCGCCCATGAAGTAGATTTGCAAGAATTTTGGATCGGCATCAGGCACTGACATTAAAGAACCAATTTGATGATACACTTGGCCCTGAATCTTAAACGTTGATTCAAAATTGCGACCATCCTGATTCTGAACGATTTTTGTTGCTCCAAATGATGTCATTTGGAAGCAAGAATTGAATTTACGAATTTTAGGCAAAAACAATTTTGATTGAGGTGTGGCTCCAGCCAATAGTGTTTTCAATGGTTCTGGCGGCGAATTCAATGGTGGCAGTACAACTTTTCCAGACGCGCAGCAGAAACCGGCCGATTCACCTTTGTATTTGAATGCATGGCAGTGTTGGCATTCTTTGTCCATAGCGCCGATGACAATTTGTGAATGTGACGAATAGTCGATGTCCGACTCATACTCGAACGCAAGGCGGAGAAGTGATGCACGTGTCAATGCGCGATGTACATGCAGGCGCTGTCGTTCATGTGCTCTGTGTGCGTCGGTGGCTCGTTGACGCGCCTGTCTTTGTCTCAATACATTATCTCGAAGGCGTTCGTTGAGTTGCTCTTGACTTTCATTTGCACGTGTGTTTGCAACCTGGTCTCTTAAATTTGCATTGTCCGTCAATTGATCTTCTGCTGTTCTATTTAACCGACGGGTCCGGACTATTTGTGAATTCCGTGTACGTCGACCAATATTTCCTCCTCGTCCACGAAGACGTGGCATTGTTCTGTAATAAACACACAACACATAAATATAAGTAACTTATATTTGAATTTTATGGATGTTATAATTTGTTGAACAAACTTACATGTTGTTTATTTTCGATGAACCGTTTAACACTTCGTAAATTTTATAGAATCATCGACACAAATAAGCACTGAAAATGAAAAGTTGCAGGTTAGATTGATTGTCATTGAATGCACATGTATATAACTGAAATTCATGGAAGATCATGTAAGATATTCACTTGAACACTGCACCTTACACATTTGCACAATGTATGTGTTTAAGTACACTTAAAACGTTATTTCAATATGTTTTGTCGATGAATAATACACTCAATATGCACGCAATTGTGATACATGGAATATCGAAACACAGCGAACAGAATTTGAAATGTCAAAACAACGTCAATTATTCATGAACTTATGGTTTTTTCATTTTAAAAAATATTGGGGGGTGGGGGGGTGAAATTTTGTGGTTATATGTTCTGATATGCGAAAAATCTTAAAAAAATATAAAAAAATGTTCAAAAAATAAAAAAAAATTTCCTGGAACCCGATCGCAGCGCCACCTACCGGGTCCAATTGTGAATCTAAACCATCCAGGGACCTACTCAAACACACACACACACATACAAAATTTCATCAAAATCGGTCCAGCCGTTTAGGAGGAGTTCAGTGACATACACACGTACAGAAGAATTATATATATAAAGATCTAAAGTAAACAGATTGTTTGATCAATGTGTATACGCACTTAACAGAATGTTAGCAGAGTTGTGTAATAGTTCGATACATATCTGATACAGTTGTGCAACAGATCGTAAACGTAGAATGTATAAAATACATTTCCGTAATAAAACCGCTCGTTGTTTCCTACTTCAGTTGTTTCGATTACTGAATTTAATAGTTTCAGTTAAAGTTACCGCAGCGAAGAAACAAGAGACACGGATGAATGGGAGGAAAAGCGATAATCGAATAGAGTTAGCTTCACACAGATAGTGAGTATGGTAAGAAAGAAAGTCAAACAACATACCACCTTTTTTTTTTAACAAGAAAAATTCGTTTACCTACATTCGTGGCGTGGGTACGAAACACCTGTAGGCCTAAAACTTAACATAAAAATTAATTCGAATTTTTTCTTCTACCAAGTGTTCTTTTAGAGCATTTTCTATCATTCGCTGGGAGAAGAAGAGGGTCCCGGTTCAAGGGATCTGACTCTCATTATACTTGCACAGAATAAATCAGAACACAAATAACCAAATTAATAATAATAAATATGGGTCGTCCGAGGATGAGATGGGTGCCGGAACAGGTTTATATAATCTATTCCTTGAAGAGGAGAAGAAGAAGAAGAAAATAATAATAAAAGACAGACAGAGAAACGCATGACTAAACGAACAAAACACAAATATATACGTAGTATCTGCTGCTGCACGTCAGTTTCGAAAACGAACAGAGGTGCTAACTGAGAGTTTTGCCGGTTTATACAGCGGCAACACATTGGGTGTACGAATGTGTCCCCCCTCCACAGTTTGTACAGTGACAACTACTACGAGGTCAATGACCGTACGCAGAAAACACTGCCGATCTCTGAGCCGGTAACACAAAACACAAGTGCCTAGCAGTTCGAAAGTAATGCTACGATTTTCTTCAAGTTTCCCTACTAATATTGTTCGGATTTCAAATTATTCAATAACTAAAGTATTTATTCTGTGATACAATTAATATTATTTTCTCTTATTTCTAGTACTGTTGCCGCCGGAAACAGCGGTTACATGGACACTACGCTACTGCTACATTCACAAATGAAACCATTAAATCCAGACTGAACATTGTTGTGAGGGCATAAAAATACATTAAACTTATGCCAATCACTTGAAGTGAGGTTTACCAGAATCTACACTTACTTGCAGTCCACTTTACTTGTATACCGAACACAGACCGTACGTACGAATAAATTGGTAGTCACTCACCTGAAACAAACAAAACGAATCTAGTTAATAATTATCGTAGAATTAGGTAAACGTAAAGTTACTAGTTTACACACTTTACTGTGATTGGCATCAAAGTAATAAATTTGATCCTGGAATATAATTTTTGAGGATTTCGATGAATAAATATTTTTACTTTCAAATCACGTTACATTTAAGTATATAAATAATACCTCATTTATTTTAGTATTATCAAATATATTTAATATTTATTTAAATATTTAAAAATACCAAAAGTTATTATATCAAAAACATTTTGTTAAAAAGAGCCCATCTAAATATATTAGAGTATTTGTGCTATAGTTAAAATACACAATAATTTTTGATCACTTACAGCATATACATTATTTTGCCAATCAATTAAATTAAAAGCAGAATTATCACTGTTGCACACCACTATATAAAAATTATTCCGATTAGCGCTTTCAAGCTTCACAGCTCATCGTCAGATCGGATATGAAACAAATAACCTGAACACAAAGCCCTTCACCCTCACCCCACTCCACCCTGCTCACACACAACAAACTATAATTCAATGTCACTTCTCCACCCTTAGCCCTGTCCCACCATCTGAACAGTTCCATATTTTTCTAGCAAATTACTTGTGTGTGTGTGTGTGTGTGTGTGTGTGTGTGTGCACATTCCTTTTAAACCTAGTATTTCTCTCCACACGTGTGGGCCAGTCACACACCTTTAATTTAAAAAAACTAATTAGTCCTATGCAGTTTAATTCTTAATCTTATGTATCTGTCTTCTATCATTTACTTCTTAATTATGTTATAAAATATTTCTTCATTATCAAATTTAATTTTAGTATTAATTAAATTGTCTAACCCTTTTTCTCTTTCTTTCAATTTTCTAACTCCTCCCTAAGCTTCCTTTCAACTGTGTTATTTACGACTTTTACAATTTCGTAGTCTTCCAAAGGATTAACAAACTTATGGCTGTCTTCTATGAAATGTCTTGCATATAACGAATTCGTTGTTCTGTTACCTTCTCCACGTTTGTGGTCAGACAACCTGCATGCGAATTTTCGTCCTGTCTCACCTAGGTACATTTTGTTGTAGTCTTTACATTTGTTGCAGTCTAAGGGTGGGAAGGGACATTGAATTATAGTTTGTTGTGTGTGAGCAGGGTGGAGTGGGGTGAGGGTGAAGGGTTTTGTGTTCAGGTTATTTGTTTCATATCCGATCTGACGATGAGCTGTGAAGCTTGAAAGCGCTAATCGGAATATCTTTTATATAGTGGTGTGCAATAGTGATAATTCTGCTTGTGATTTTAACCACTAACACAATTTTCTTCATTAAAAATCACTTAAATTGTTTACTTTTTAATTACACTGTGTCTACATTTACCATATATTCTATTCATAGTATCATTAATGGCATGGGGATGTAAGAAATAATGTCTATTTACTGAATATTTCGAAACAAATTTGAACGTGGATACCACAATTTTAATTTTTAGTTTAATAGAATTGTATCCAACACAGAAGCAGTAGAACGGATTATATGTAATACGTTCCATTTGGGAAAACGTAATTCATCGTTCGTCAAGAAACAGTAATTCATAACATACTATTGATACTGACCATAATAATCGCTGATAACATTAACCAAACAAAATTATAGTTAAAACAAAATATTATGTTATACTAACAGGACGCACAGGTTTATCACTAAAAGCCGTCTGACTGTCGATTGTGTGTTTAGGCTCTACATAGTCGAAAGCACGGCAACATCTTGACTCTACGAGACACTGATCTTGATACTTCTAGAAGATTCAGCAAGATACAATAACGTGTTACTTATAACTCATTACGCATCGTACTGTTAGTTTACGACTGGTCGCGTCCCGTTGGCAATCACTAATACACCCAACGTTATTGGTACCGGTAGTTTCATTTTGTTTTGCGTACCCGTCACAATACAGTGTCCAGCAACGCACCGTAAATAACGTGTGCAGCCAACACGATGCTTGTCAGTGACCGCTGAGTAAACGAGTAGGCTCGTCCTCCTAGTAAAACTAGTCAGGTTTTTGCGCACTCCGGAGATCTGCCGATTAAAGTCGAAAAATCTGGACAAACGTCGTCTACAAAAGCCATAATTAGTCCATCTTGACATGTGGTAGTATCTGGACACATGGAGCTGTGCCAGTAAAACTAGCATTGTCATAATTCAATGTACACAATTGGTAATCCTTTGTGCAAACCAGACGCTACATATAGATCTCTGAATACTAACGAACGAAGAAGGAAACATCATTCAACGTTAACAACGGACGCCAATCCTCTTAGCCAACCACTTGTGCAAGAGCATCACACCAGAAGATTGAAAAGAAATTGATCAACAAGCTCGAAAATAAAATAGGTTTTTTGGAGAAGCCTCATCACGCCAGGGGAGAAGCTAACAACTAGCAGCCAGCATACAACCAGCACAAAAGCTTATAAATTGTATTGTAAATAAATTTAAAAAATAATACAGAAGTCCACTTTGTTCAAAACAGTGAACGTAACTTGTTCCGCTCTTCCTCTCCTCTTATGACCACTTTGTCGCAAATAAATTGCTTTTTCCGTCAATATGTTACAACGATCGGTACATTTAATCCGAGCGTTAAAATTTCATCTTCGCTTGCATTTCTTGAATGGTGTCGAGAGACTCTGTGCGTCACACAGGTGCAACCTATATAAACCTAGACGAAGCGCAAACTTCGAGTAGTTATTAAGCAGATTTATAGATATATCAATTGTGCTTATAATTATTGTGAAGTAACATTAACCGTTAATTTGCTTTATGTCAGCGACTTAGTGTATATAATAACTTAACGATTATCGTTATAACTTAGCTAGCTATTGCGGTAAAACAGCCTAATTATGACCAATGGACCTACTGATCTATTTGAACTTGATAACGTACGTATTTACAGTGATAAAACGCCTAGGCTTTACCTAAGTTATAAAATATTACCTAGGGTCTATAAAATAATGTAAAGATCGTTGTTCAACTGTTCCATGAAGCTGTTCGATTTAATTGCCGAGTTTCTCTTATGTTTTTAAACCACTTAGGTCTCTCATAACACAAATTCATATCTTTGAGCACAATAACAACTCGCAGTAGTTAAATTAAATAGATAATACCACATTTCACTGAGTTAGTGGATGCCAAATCATTTTAATTTTTCAACTGCGTTTTGATAGTGTCAGCAAGCTGCTATTAGCATCAGTGCTAAAAGTTCAAAATATGCGTAACGATATTACGTGTTCGTCTTGACTGACACTTCATAATTCTCACTGCTTTCACGTGGAACGCTCACAAGGTCAACCCTGTTTCTCCCAGTATTTTCTGCGTAACCTAAGCTATGCATAACGATGTTTCGCTTTATTGAAACTGTCGGCATCCGCATCGCTTGACTAGTAATCCGCATCCTCAACTATCCACGGAATAGTGTCAATATAGTGTCAACTTAAACGTGATACGTGACACATATCTGGTGTACGGAGTGCACGTTTGACACAACGTGGGTGCTTCCAGATAGGAATGTGCTATTGATGACGAAACAGATTTCTCCGTAGAACGTAATGTTTTGATTGTCGTAAACAGCAGAAAACGCTATTGAAACAGTTGCACCTATTCTCGCATCTGTAACTTAAGGATGAGAAGCAGTTTTACTCTATAAGTGGCGATTTAGTTATAAATATTATTGAACCTCGTCAGGAGACACATATTTAATTTTTAGCAACGTTATTAATATTTAATTATTAAATTTTCCCTTTCAAGAATTTGACATTAATATAAGAGTTTTTAGATCTCATTTTTCTTTACTGGAATAGGACTTAAATTAACTGGTTCTGGTGAGAGGAAAAAACAGCAGATGCAGAGAAAAGTAGTGATGAGATTAGCTTGGAAGTTGGACCACCTTTATTTTATTACTTTACAAATAATTTATATCCTTTTATTTCTACAGCTATTTATAAGCCAAAATTTAACACACCAAGTGGCCTACAAATATAGAATTATTATGTAATTTTGCAGAAATTTCTAATAGCTCTGGGGGAGGGGGACTGATCCTTGATATTCCCCGTAGTTACGCCTTTAATAGTGAGTGTATAGTGAATTTGATATCCTATTACTAACTCCGATCGGTTAAGCTACTGTTGGCCCCACGTAATCGAGTACATGGTGATTTAGCGTTCCTAGGCAATCATTATGGGCGAGAATATGTGATAATAAATATTAGTGCAGATAAAGGTGACATAGTACTTTTAAGACAAGCAAAGCGGGTACTCTGAGAAGTTTATATTTTCAGGCATATAAATGCAATTGGTATCGACAATTACCATGTGCACGGTTAGGTCGAGCTTACAGTAAACCACGATGCTGTGTCACCTCCATCGCTATAAAGAGGGGTGTATTATATTTTAAGGGCTTTACTTGTACTTAGCTCTCACTGCATCCCTTCTATTCCCTCTTATAGGAAAGAAGTGTTTCCCTATTTAGTGGGAAATAAGTGTTTTGTGAATGTAGGCTGCCACCACTGGTCCCGATATGTGTTGTTGTAAATACTAAGAAGATCCATCATGTGAGCAGCAGATGAAGCCATCAAATACTATCTCAGTAATAACACAAAAACAGTTTAGGGCGTGTCGCAAGCGCTCTAACCAGAGTACTTCAGCTAATCATGGTAACGCCCACCTGATACTGCAGGTAGAGAGAGGTTCAACGCGGAGCTGACAACTATGCTTTACGAAAGAATTGTTGTTGAGAAGACCAAGAAGGGTTACAACGCATAAAGAAGAAGCAGAAGAAATAGAAACAGAGAGGTTGTCGTTGGGAGAGGAAGACTGCGTCTGTACTCATCTGTTTTTAACACACTCGGACAATACTTAAAGTTCAGACTTATACGTCTCCCTTCTGTAACACCAAGATTGCACTCATCACAACCCATAAATGCCTTCTGTAACACCAAGATTGCACTCATCACAACCCATAAATGCCTTCTGTAACACCAAGATTGCACTCATCACAACCCATAAATGCCTTCTTCACACTGAGATTGCACTCATCACAACCCATAAATGCCTTCTTCACACTAAGATTCTTCTTCTTCTTCTTCTTCCTCCTCCTCCTCCTCCTCCTATGTCGTGACAGTCCTATACTGGTCCTTAGCCTCCTTCAACTTTTGCTTCTAAATTTTCCACTCTGTCAATCAGATTATGTTTCCCTGATCGTGTTAAGGCCTGTCTTCATTCCTCGTTTCCAGATATTGCCGCTCTGTTACCCTCCTGGGTATTCTATCTTCTCCCGTCCTTTCTATCTAAGTGCTCTCTCTATCTAAGTTTTTGCAGCTTGACAAAGCTCACTAACATTCGGATGTTTGTAACTGCTTTAACTCACGATTAAATCATCAGTTCGTTTTCTTTAACTGATCCAATTGTAAGACTTTCCTTTCAAAAATGTAAGGATTTCGACGATTTCAGCGTTTCTTAGACCTTTTCTGTTATTTTCCGAGTTCCCCACCCGTATGTAAACACGCCAATCATTACTTTTATGTACCGTCAACTTTGTCTTACTGAGATTTCGTCTTTTAAACGTTCGACTTTAAAATCTGCCTTCGATAAACTGTATGCATTCTGTACTGTTTTTCACGGGTATTCTGTGTTCTGGTCAGTTCTTTGAAGAAACGGCAAAGCAGAACAATTGGTCTACCGCATGTAAACCAAAACAAAGGCAAACATTACGGGCATTGTTATAACTATGTTGTGCACGTCAAGTGGTGGAGGGGTGTATCATTGTGTGGACGACGGGAATGAATTCCATGAATGAATACAAGCGATGGGGAAGGGTGATGTCGTTAGCCGTGCTGCAGCGTGTGTGTGCGTCAGAAACCAACGAGTTGTTTGTTAATTAACGTGAAGTGTCTGGAGTGTCAGCTGCGTGCACACGTGTAATTGAATACAACATACTGCCGCGCCGGTTTGTAGCTGCAACCTTTTGTACCAGAAAAATGAAATGCATCCGTTCTCTCTAACTACGACATGTGGCACAAAACGAATTGAAATTTTTCCAAAATTTAGCATACAGGATGCAAAAGAGAAAGTAAAGGATCAAATGTTACATACAAACATATATTCGTGTAATCTGTATGTTATGTAAATGAAAATTCTAAATAACGTGTATAATATATTAGTCTTGCATTGCGCTATCGAAAGAGAATTTCGGGTTTCAAAAATGTGAATAAGTAATGAATAGATTGAAATGAAAAGTGTCAACATACCTACGAGATACGCGACTTGCGTGACTCGCCCGTTATACGGTCGCCAAACGACGCAGAATTGAATTTTCCATTATGTCTAAGGTCTGTGCAAACCTAATATATATATATTGTAACTTACATAACCCCTGCCCAAATATGATAACACAATCACCATCGTTAAAACCTGTAATCACCCCATTCTAAAAGTCAGAAATGGGTATTATGTACCAAGCTATAAAAAACTTTGTACTACAAAACACTGTAAACAATATAATAAAGTGCAGTGTACAAAGTGAAAAATAGTGTACTTAGTGAAAGTGTAAACTTTTAAAAAGAGCATCTCACAGATTGGTACTGGAGATGAAAAACAATTAATATTGCAGCAGTGGACTATATTGCTGCTGACAAGTTTTGTATTTTTTGTATTTTGTGTAATTTTGTATTGTGTAGGCCACAAAGGTCTTGTACCTAGGAATAATCTTTGTGTTTAATATAATGATTTTGTTTAAATAGAAGATAACCCAAGGTTAGATATAAAATAATAATAATATAAAATAATACTATGTTAGCAAGATGGCATATGAAAAATAGTTTAGAGTAAGGATACACTAAGCAAATGATAAATCATAAATAAATCAAATTAAAGGGGATTAAAATGTAAAATACCAATGTACAAGCTTAAGGAAAAATATAAAGAAAAACCTTATATAAATAAATTCGATTATAAATAAAACCTAAAAAGGATTATTTTTATAAAAAGAAGAAATAAATTTATAGTAATTAATAATAGCCTATATACTAAAAAGTATATAGATTCACCAATAAAAAAACCATAAAAAATTCTTGGTTACTACGAGTAACTAACTAACAAGATTGGAATTAATTGTTAAAACGATTTGAAAGTGAACGTTTTGAAAAAGTGTAATGCCTATAAAAATTTGAGAAATTAACAAATACCATTTGAAACAAGCAGTGCAAAATTAATAAAATTAACAAGTGATGTCCACTACATATCAGAACTCCTTCGAATAGAACCACTCACGCCCGTAATTTGATGAAACTTTGAAAAATCAACCTCCGAGATTCAGGCCTAGCCCACAGAACGTCGACATTTTGGTGAGATCGTTACCAAGTAAAATTTAACTAAATTACATCTCAACTATAACTTTATAACACTAGAAACAGCACCATCTTTTTAAACACTTCAGGAAAAGAGGTGAAAATAAACTTTATTATTTTAGTTAACCAAAAAACCAGCAGAACGGGTTCCTGTGAATTTCTTGCCGCCATTAAATAACTTTTGTGTTTTCATTGAAGAAATGTAATCTGCGATCTAGCGGTTTACTAAGTAACTACATAATATAAACACTACAAATTATAAAAAATTAATTTATGTAAAGTTTGGTATTAAAATATTCATTTCTGACCTTCTCATAGTACAAAGAACTCTACAATAACCCTGGGAAATTTATAAATTGTTTCTTTATTGTTATTGAAATAAAAAATAAAAATATTTGTTATACATTATACGTTTAAAAATAAGATCGAACTAATGTTGTGTTGTCAATAAGAATCGATTATCCCTTTCTGTTTTGGGAGAAGATATAAAAAATGCTAAATAAATCCAATGAATACTTTGTTGTTTGAATAAAAATGTGTATTATTTTCAGTAGATGGTAGTTGGTTACAGATTGTCCGGAGACTGAGAAGAGAACGGACAACCAGAAAATATTACATACCATTTGGAGTTAATTTAACCTCAAATGTGTTTGTAAAAGTCACAATCAGCTGGTCTCATGAGCGGAGAAATTTGAATGAACTAATCGTATACTAAGAGAGTAATTCTCTTTGCACTCTCTCTCCTAACTACTGTAAAACAACGGTATTGATTTCACCCAAATAAAATCGAAGGGAAATATTTGCGTAATCACACACACTCGATTTTTGGAAACTTTGAACATAAATTATAACAAATTCTGTGACTCTTATTAAAGCGAGATTTTCGAAGAGCATAAATAGACGTAAAATTTCTATATACTCCGAGAGTTTACCCGCGAGACGTTACAAGATGACGTACCAACGTGGGCATAAGTAGGAAAATACATAGGTAAGACGTTTATTTGACTCTCAGAGAATACCCGCGAGACGTTTCAAGATGACGCTAACAACGTGGGGCAAATAAAACTTAGAGTTAATTAACAAAAAAGTACGTCTATAAGACTCCTAGAGAAGACCCGCGAGACGTTACAATATATATATAGTAATTTAAAATTTATGTTTATATTACCTCAAGATGTTATTTTTCCTATTGGGTAGGAATTTTACAGAATAGGAAAACTAACATCTTGAGGTAATATAAACATAAATTTTAAATTACTTTATATCAAGAAACGAACTGTAGCAGAAAGTGCTTGAATATATATATATATGTATATATAGTATTTAAAATTTATAATTATATTACCTCAAGATGTTCTTTTCCTTATTTGGAACATGTTTCGAGAGTTCCTGTTCTCTCATCTTCAGCCTTCGCCATCTTGTTTCTGGTGAAGTATTTGTGTTTGGCTGCTGGATGTTATTAAGGTAGTTTTTGGTCTTTGGTCTTTTAAAGTTGTATTATTGTGTGTGGTTGTGGTATATGTTTTTGTATTTTGTGTATTTTCGATGTTGAGTGCTTTGAATATTGTGTCATGTTTTGTATTGATTTGTATTTGTTCTGGTATTAGTTTGTTTTGTGTTTTATGTTTGCATATATTTGTAAATTTTCCCAAATGTTCATTATGGTGCCTTTGTGTGGTATATGTTTTATTAGTGATACATTGATTATGTTTGGGAATTCGTGTCCTGTGTTTATTGCATGTGTGGCTAAATTGGATTTATATATTTCTGGTTTTTTGTATGCGTTTAGGTGTTCAAAATAACGTTTTTTCAGCTGTTTTTTGTTTGTCCTATGTAATATTTATTGCAATCTTGGCATTCAATTTTGTATATACCGTTAGTTGTTGTAATATCTTTGTTATGTGAGCTATTTAGAATTTGTAATTTATTTTTATTAGTTTTGTATGCTATTTTTATATCTGAGTTTTTAAATAGTTTAGTTAGTTTTGTCATTTTATTATTTATGTATCTGAATATGGCCCATTTTTTGTTGTTGTTATTATTTATGTGTTGTTCATTTTGATTGATTCTTAATTGTTCAGTTTTTATTTTATATTTGATTTTATTTTCTATTTTGTTTACAGTATTTTTATTGTATCCATTTTCATAACCTATTTGGTATATTATATTTCTTTCTTTGTCAGTTTCTTGTTTGTTTAGGGGAATTTTGTACATTCTGTTAAATAGTGAATAGAGTGCTGCCATTTTATGTTGTGGTGGGTGGTCAGAATGGTTAGGTATAATGATGTTAGTGGAAGTTGGTTTTCTATATATTGCATATACTTTATGTATATCAAGAAACGAACTGTAGCAGAAATTGATTGAATATATATAATACTGCTCTTATGGACTAAAGTGTAGACAAAAGTAACGCCATTATTTCATTGCGCGCTCCTCACAGATACTCCCTCCCCTCTTTCTCTAACTGTATCCTCCCCCTTCTCTCTCTTTCTCTGTAAAATACTAACAGAGATAAACATGTGGGAGTGGGCGTAAAGTACGACAACAACGCTCATAAGAAATATCATTACCATTAGATCTAATGCTATTTTCTAAGGATTGCACTCGCTATAGGTGCCTTCAACACGCATCATCGCTGGGGTAATAGTATCTCGCAACTTCGGCTGAATATAAATAAAGATGTTTTGAAAGCGGCCAGTGACTTGCGAATGGGTGCGTGTGTTGGCGGTTCAGTGTAAAGTGATAATTATTGTGAATTACTTGTGTAAACATCCATCTATAATGAGCGCCGTATATATAATGTAATTAGTGACTTGTAGTCTATAAAATTCGTTAATTCGATAGCATTAATCAAGCGACATAGTGATATTTATTGCTTGTTACATTAGTTACATTCGTTGGCAATCATAAACTAGAATACGAGTAAACAAGAATATTGTTATATACGAGTGTCTTTACTTATTGAATCTAGTGTTAAGTTTTGAGTAACGAATTTCTGGTATTCAGTTGTTTTATTCCACTGTTTAAAGGTGACGATTCGTGCGATCGTCGTTACTGTGTATTAAAAAAAACTTACAATTTCTTGATGAACACGTATAATAATAATAATGTTAACATAACGAGCATGACATGTGTGTGTGTGTGTGTGTGTGTGTGTGTGTGTGTGTGTGTGTGTGTGTGTGTGTGTGTGTGTGTGTGTGTGTGTGTGTGTGTGTGTGTGTGTGTGTGTGTGTGTGTAAAGAGAATAATTTATACACCTACACACCTTTATATTATATTTATGATGTATAAAAATGATGTATTAAAAATGATGTGTTACTGTGTGAATATAAGTGTGTATGGGTGTAAATTACCTCTTTATACTCTTTTATAATTTTTTTTTTTTTTGTTTTTAATAGCGAATTGACCACTTAGGATCACGCTACAACTTTATTTCTTCTCTTTTATAATTAAATAATAACTTTTTTATTTTTATGGTAGTTGTCGAAAGTTGTTATAAAAAGGAAAAGCAAGGAGAAACAGTGAAATTGAATGACCTTGACGGGACTACTTCCATGATGGCAACTCTAGTAGGCTATATTCTGTGACCCGCCGATATGTTCCTCAGGTTAAATGTGGCCCGCAGGCGCTTTTAAGTTGGAAACCACTGAAGTCAGCGACTATATGTCGGAGATTGCATGACGAAGGCCTATATTGTTTGTCTCGTCATCGTTTGTTGGAACAATACAAGAGCGCGACTGCTGTACGTCAGTACGCAATCAGTACTTCACTCCACGTGCAGCTCGTCAGTGCACGTGGTTAAAAATACAGACTGCTTTCTCTTGGAAGTGACGTAGCGCATCAGACCATGGAGCTAATGCTAAAAGGTTGAAGGTGATAAATAATAAGGAGCAAGAATACAATATTTCATTTGCTTACAAATATGTAGCGCGTTTGTTAGATATAAATTTTCGTTATCAGATATTGTCAGAAATATAAAACTGAATTAGAATAAGGATTTTCGTACCGATATTTTTGTATTGTTTTAACGTTAAAAACAGCTGAAATGTTTTTGAAAATTGGAAATGATTTGTATGTCTCGTTATACAGAGTTGTAAGTATATGAGATTTAATTCGTGAAATTAAATTTATATATTTGAAAGTATTATATTTACATTTAATTTGAATTTTTCCCTATTAATACATTATAATCGAAATGTTTAGGCCTATATATTTCTAGTTTTTCAAAATTTCACACTTTGAACTTTGAGTATGTGTTTCAATAATATCATACTTTTCCAAGTTTTGAAAATAGCATCAGTGAAAAAATAGACGTGTGTTTCTCCACACGTCACGTGACACTGACGTGGTGCTTTTTACACCACAATATAGCTACTTACACATTCACCAACATACTACTTAAAAGTACGTATTTTTTATACATATTATATTATTGTCTGATGTCGCAGCACCGCTGTATGGTGCTTCCCTTGTTTCACTGTGGCAGCTTATTTCTATAAACAAAACAAGTAACACATACAGACACCCTCCCACACACATACGTACACCCTCCTACAGTTCCTTTCTTGACGTTTTAATTACTACATTATTTAAATTTACAATCAAGTTGTATTTACGACATGAGGCAGATTTCCAGAATTCTACGGTAGGGAAGCGATCGCCGACTTTAGACACGCGGAACGTTTTAATGGCAAACCCAGGTATTTAAAATGTGGAACATAGATAATGTACTTCAGAGGTTTTATGTAAGTTAAAGAATAACGAATATTATTAATTTAGGAATAATTGATTTTATCTCGATTTTAATTTTCTATTGTCGTAATGTCTGCATAATAAGCTATATGGTTAAACGATTGTAATATTTTTTGATGGCTATATTGAAAATATTGTTTACGTTTTATTTATTTTAATAAGTTTATAATTTTAAATAAATCATTTTGTTTTGTTTGTATTTGAATTTTCTTTTTTAATTAGCGCATTATTATAGGCCTAATTGTACTTGTTATATCGAGATTTTCCCAGATATTCATTTTGTGACTTTTTTGTATGCTTTTTACGAATTTAAGATTTTGAATGCCTGGAAAGCGATGTTTATTATTTAGACAGTGTGTGGCTAAATTAGACTTATATATTGCGACAGTACAAACAGATACGGTACTATGCATTGCAAAAATTAATAAATAATTAATATAAATAAATAAAGCTATGGAATAGACATGATTCAGATTGCAAGCTGGATTGTTTAAAAAAAATAGGGAACGCACAATTCATGCATGTACACGCACCTCTGGCCACATGTCGCTAACGTTGTGTACACGTGTATTTGATTTGTGCGTGTGAAGCCTGTCCGTGCATGGACGGTAACAACCCTTATTCAAATGATGTTAAATTTTAAGTAGTATTTTAATTATAAGAACATTAGATATGATAATGTAAAATAAAAGACACCAAAGTGTGGAGGTTATAAAAATTCACAAAGGGTTATAAAACCATTTGAAAGTGACATAAAATAAAACGACAGTGAATTAAAAAGTGAATAACTCTTCAAATAATTATAATACAAAAGTGTAAGTTACGTATAATAAACATGTGAAAATTAACGATCGATTGAGTATCGCGTAGTGTAAAACAAACTTCGCAATTCGCGAAGATAAGCGAAATAAGAGAATTGAACAAGAGTGGGAGAAAACAAACGCTTTTGTCAAACTCTAACAGGACCAATATTGTTCAAACAGGAGTTTTGCACGATTTGGCTATAAATACTCGCGATAATAAAATTCCTTCTTCTATATTCAACCGTTGCCGTAGGAGGCTATGTCAGTCAACTACGCGATCGTAAATCTACAGTAAGCGTCACCTGACGACTTGTGAGGTAGAACAGAGTTTCGATGGACACACCTACAACCCATGATGTGAGCGGAGCCAACAACAACTAAGAAAGACAAGCAGTGGAAGCCTGGAAGAGGACCCGAGGACACGAAAGACTGGAGCAAGGACTGGAAGAGGACCCAAGGACACGAAGGAGCAAGGACTGGAAGAGGACCCGAGGACCGGAGGAGGACACACTGAAGTTGCCACATCAAACGAGGTGATAACAAACCATATTAATAAATAGACAATATTGAAACTAGAATGAAAGACATTCCAACTGTTGCTAACAGAATTTAAATTGTAAATATAATGTAAAGTCTTATTGTAATTTAGAATAATGTCTCATGTTGAGAAAGTAATATTAGAATAACGTAAATGCTATGAGAGAGCAATGCTTGATTTTTAAATTGAAGTAAAGTAGAATAATTAGTAGAGTCTTTAATTGCTAAAAGAATAATGCATATGCTATAAATTTAAAAGAGAATTAAAGCCAAGTAAAAATTTAAGAAATAATTGAAACAAAAGTAAATTTATTGTAAATTGATAAGCAATTACAATAGATGGCCACACTAAATGAGTAAGCCGAGATCAGAAATAGATAATTAAGATTAGATAATAAGATTTGTGTTTAAACTGTTTAGACATAAATTGTTCACATAAATCACATACATAAGATCGCACAAGCGATGAATAATGATTTTTTTTTGTATTACCGAAATAAGTAAAGAGGTTGATAATTAAATTATGTAAACATTTAAAAACTTTATAACATTGTCTTGTTATTACAATTACACCCAAAGCAAACAAGTAAAAGTTGTTGTGTTATATAACTTGTCGCTCCAAAAGCTTGAGGCTTCCCAAATTAAATAAATTTGGGGTTGTTATGTTACAATATAGCTTTAAAAGGCACTGTAGAGGTGAAGGAATCTATCGACTAGATTTTTCCTTAGTCCGGCCTATTTAAACATTACTGTAATCAGAACACTCTTTTGTATATTCCATTTTTTATTGTAAATATTGTTTTAGGTTTAGGTTTCCTTTTTATAAAAAAATATTTTAACTGTGTTATAAGATGTTTTTCAATTTGTATCTTTAAATAGTTTAGTTAGTTTTTAATTTACCTGTTCTGTAACAAGTAAAGGTATTAAATTTTATATTACCATCGATATTTGTATTTTGCAGTGCACCTTGTTTTATTTAAATTTTAATTTGTTTATGTTATTTATTTTTTATCCATTATGTACAGCCATTTGTTTAATAATACTTCGTTTTTGGTCATTTTATGGGATTCTATGCAATCGGTTATATTAAGGAACTGAATACAGCCATTTAATGTTAAAGTAAGATGGAGGTGATAATTACATGGAATTTTCAATTAGTTTGAAAAGATTGCTATACTGATACTAAGTATTCGAAAATTGTTTCATTTCTGTTTAAGGTTAGGTCTAAGTAATTTAATTTATTAATAGATTGGTCTTTTAATGTGAATTTTATCCTATTATGTAAATACATAGTGTAAGTCTAAATACTACAATTTCTATATGTATATGCATACAGTAATAACTCTTTAGTCTGACCTCCGGCCAAATTTTTATAATTTTCAAATTTGTGATCCCATTTTTGGTCCCCGTGGTTACAAAAATTTGAAAATTTCTAAACCTGCACACAATATTAATATTTTAGTTAAAATCGCATTTAATATGGTCCCCCACATGGATATTTACGTTTTTTTTTTAATTTTTCCCTTCACATTTTTGCCTCCCGCCCCGCTATTTTCTATCTCAAGCCTAAAAAAATTATAATCTCAAAAACAATAGGGTTCTTTAGGGTAAAAGTATGGATATCCATCTATAAATATGTTGATGCGTTCCAAAGTTATCGTGGTACATACTCCAGTCAGACAGATAGACAGCCAGACAAATGCTAAACGGTCGAATGAAAACTGAGAACTCAATTCACTCGTTCTGTTACAGTCAGTTAATGTTTTTCTGTATGCATTTCTATATAATAATGAGCCATGTAGAAGTATTAATTATAATTTTATTAGAGGTTTACTTAAATAATAATACGATAAAAATGGAATAAACTTAAATCACAATCGGAGAAGAAAATATTTTCGGAAATTTGGGAGTCAGTGAACATTCCCACTACTACTGCAAGGTCGGAAGTTAACCGAATATGTACGAATCTTTGAGTAGCTAAGTTCCCTCTACTTAGGCCTAATTCACGACAACTTGTTATAGATTTTCTGTTGCCTAAATACGTTAAAGAAGTTTGTACAGTTTGGCAGTGAAAGTATGTCGCTACAAATTCAATTCATACAAAAACAAAGTAACTATTTTTTTAATTATTATAATTTGTTATGACATAAAAAACTTGCAGATTACAATTTTACAGTAAGACTTGTTAGAGTAAAGATTTCTATTATTTTACTCTATCTGGTGACGTTCTGTTTTTAACGTCCAAATCCTACTGCCAAGTCGTCTACGTAACATTATGGTTCCCAATTATTATTAAATTAATCTCGATGTTACAAGAACTGTAATAGCATCTTGACTGTTGTAATAACATTAGCGCGTACCTGGCTTTGCTTAGTTCATCAGTTGTCTGTGAATGCAGACGTTACGTAATTCAGGAATACAAATTGCATTAATTACGTAAATATATCTGGAGCGGAAGTGGCGGTTTGTTTGTACACAACAAAGTACAGTTGCGGCTTAGCTAATGATACTTAATTGTGGGCAAATTGCATAGGTAAACACACAACCCGCTTCCAGTAACATAATGCATGTAACGTGTTTGGCAAGAGTTAGTTGCTTAGACAACTAACTAGTTAAGCTCTCAGAGCTGTAGAATTCGCTCACTATTTTGAACGTATTACATATATTATTAGGTAATTTTTCCAGTTATCAGAATTATTATTACGAAAATCCCGATGACCCTACTTTTTCTGTTTAGTTAAGTAACAATTGTAGAGCAATCACACGATAAACCCTAAAAATTTCAAACAAGCCGATTTATGTTAAAATTACCTTTAGTCTGACATCCGGCCGGATTTTTACAATTTTTTGAAAAATTTAATCACATTTTTGGGTCCTCAAGTTAAACAATTCTGAAATTTCCAAAACTGTACACTATAGGCCTACTTAGATTTTGGTTATAATGCTCTTTAATATTATATCCCACATGGAAATTGCGACTTCGTCAATCTTTTGCCCCACTTTTAGGCCCTAGCGTCCCAAAATTTTGAAATTTCCAAACATTAACACTACGCTCAGATTTTTATTAAAATTCCTTGTAATTTGGTAAACAACTTACATTTTTGCTATGTTATAAAAATTTTCAGACGTTTTTTGGGCCAACGTCACAAAATTTATAAATTTTCAAAAAAGAATATTAAATTCACATTTTGTTTAAAATAACCATTAATTTGATATCCCACACGGACTTTTGGAATTTTGGGGAAACTTATACCCCATCATTGTTGCCTCTCAC
Source organism: Magicicada septendecula (assembly GCA_034769895.1). Lineage (NCBI taxonomy): Eukaryota > Metazoa > Arthropoda > Insecta > Hemiptera > Cicadidae > Magicicada > Magicicada septendecula. Next base: position 272,976,868 of record CM068369.1, on the reverse strand, counting down.
CGCTTATTTTTTCGGGGATCAATCTCAAAAACAATATAATTGTGTAGAGTAAAAGTGTGTACAGGCCAAAATCAGTTTTGCTAAAAGCAGTTGATGCGTTCGAACTTTATCGTAAGACATACCCCAAATAGATAGACAGACAAATACGAATGTCAAACAGTCGAGTCAAAACTGATAACTCGCTTCGCTCGTTCAACTATACAGTGTTCTAAGCACAATATCAAATTCGCAGCTCTTTTAGTCTCCCTGAGTTCCAAAATTTTTCCGTTGGTTTGTATCGCTTTGCAAAAAAGCTATTTTGAAGACTATTCTAACATGTCATGAATCGTGGGTGTATCGTTGTGCCCTTAAAATCAAGGTGCTGAATATGGAGTGGCGTACAAAAGAAGGAACAACTACAGTGAAGCTGCATACTACTCTGAATTTTTGGGCCTGTCAATCCAAAAGGGAAACGATACATGGATCCGCAACGTCTTGTTTCTTAACGATAACGACCGGCCCCACATTGCTGCTGATAGGCCTACTCAAAAAAAATTGAAGATCTACACTGAACAGCTTTGGAAAATCAATCCCTCCCCGTAGTCCAGATTTATCACCGTGTTAGTTATATTTGTTTGGGCGGGAAAATTGTATTTATTTGGCGCCTCATAAAAACTGGGGAGGGAAAAATGTTCCATTGTCCAGTAACAAAGAGGTGCAATACTTCGTGCGCAATTGACTATTAACACAGTCCAACCAATTTTTAAGTGGAAGGAATTAAAAAACTACCATTACGACGGAAAAATTGTAGATAGTAGAAGGAACTGTGTAGAAAAATAGTTTTATTATTTTTTATACTTAGTTTTTTGTACGCTCACCAAATATAAAAACAACAATTTATAAAATCAAAAAATTTTTGCGAATTTTGCCCACAACAAACACGTAAATGCTTTTGTTTTAACTACGCAACACGGGTTTTCACTTACAAGATCAATGTTGCCGTTTCTAGGAAACGATGAGTGTAAAGCACAAACATTGTGAAACGCCACAGGAAAACAACAGTGCTTCCCTGCCACGTTTAGGATAAAAGCAATACACCGTATGGCGTAACAGACGCACGTGTACCTTACGACCTTGCTCGTGTGATCCCTGTAGAATGTCCGTGGCTCTAGTGTTGGAGTAGTTAAGGCAATACCCTTTTGGAATTTGATGCGGAAGAAATATTTTTGATATACGTATTGACTCGTTTTGAAATGAATACATGTTGCCAATGATATTAATTTCAAGTTAAAACATTGAAACGTTTTATATAGTAAACTAATGCCTTTGAAATAATTATTAATGAAATGTTACATTAAGTCAAAATATTAAACAATAGGAATGCAATAATATTGTTTCCATTCTCTTGCAGAATTGCTGCAAACTATACCAATTCGGATAACTTGTAATTTATTACACTATGTCAACGATTTGGTGTAAACATTACTACAAAATTTCTTATTTAGACATAACAAGACATGAGCAAAAAAGGAAAAAACAAACACTGTGAAGATTTGAAAGCAACACTGTGCGACGTGTTTATGGCCCGGTTAAGGAAGATAATGAATGGAGAGTAACAAATAAGCATAGACAGATGAGCTATTGAAGCGTGAGCACATCGTAAGATTCATGAAAGCTCTACGAATACAACGGCTAGGCCACCTAGAGCAGATGATCAGCGTATGCCCTGAGGGCACATATATGTGAAAGCAGAAAGAGAGGTTGGATGGTTGATGATGATTGGATGATGTGCTGGAAGATCTCAGAAGAACGCTGTGAGGGGTTACGCAGAAATGGCAACGAATAGGAGACATTGGGGAAGAATTGTGTTGGAAGCCAGGGATCACGTTGGGTTGAAGTGCTAAAGAAGGAGAAGAGGAATGCAATAATATCTTCCTTGATTTCACGTGTATATTTTTACTCCCTTGCATAGAATTGGTGCAATTTATACGTATTCGGTTAACTTGTTATTTATTAAACGATTTTAAAGATTTTATGTCAACGCTAAGACAGAATTTCTGATTAAAAAAGTATTTTATTATAAATTAAAATTGAATGTTCTGTAAGCTTAAATATACGGCGAGTATAAAAATGGTATGAACCGACGTAAGAAAAGCTACTAAACTTTACGACGACAAACGCGTTCACGACGCTTGGCGAACTAATCTGGAACTTTAGAGCATCGTTTAACATAACAATTACCGACAAATTACTTGGACGTACTAAGTTTTACGAGATTCCCCGCCTTCAGTATCTGTGTTGCACGCACGCACCGTGCGATCATGTAAACCGCGAGTTACGACATAACATTTGGATGTTGATAACGGAGTAAAGAAACCGCACAAGATTCATAAACCGAAATTGCATGTATAGGCCGTGAATACAAAATTCGTGATAGCCCCTACGCAGTTTTATAAACACACACACACACACACACACACACACACACACACACACACACACACACACACACACACACACACACACACACACACACACACACACACACACACACACACACACACACACACACACACACACACACCTACATCTATGTGTTATATCTTCAAATTGGTATAATTTATTTTGCTGATGTACAACTAAATTAACATTATATAAACGTGCAATATAACACAGTCTTCTATTAAAAGTATTTTATATTAATAAAATAAAGAATATTAATAAGTAGATATAGCCTAAATAGATATTGTTAAGCAGACACTTCATGTATAAAAATTATTTAAGAAATTACACGATATTTTCTTATTTGAGATAGGTTTCGATCATTATGTAGTATGTTTATCGTCAGCCATGTTAACCCGTTGCCTGGTGAAGTATTTGTGTTTAATTAAGTACTGCTTTGTCTTCGTTAATGTGGCTTTCACAGTTGCAACTTTGTGATTAGGTTTAGTGAATATTTTTGTTACGTGAATGTTTCCAATACTTACAATAGACTTCACATTTGCATTACGTTCACTGTGAATGAGTGTACGACCTGAGAGCGATGGAGTTAGACAGAGGGAAGGAAATAGAATGATAGAATGACAGAGAGAGTTATTATCGGGCGATATTACTGTGCGCGTTCAAGTGGTTATTAGTTAAGTGTTGTGTTTTATAATCGGACGGTATAATTGTAATACAATTGTGTTTAATATTACTGACATTTTACTGCGTGTGAACAATTTTATTTGATTTGTGTTGTTAATTACGAACTGTTAACTGTAAAAATTAAAGCTGGTGATTGGTAACTTAATTGGTGTCTTGTACTGTAATTTGTATTCCACTGTACCTACGACGATCGAGTAGACCGTCGTAACAATAGATTTAATAAATAAGTAACTTCAGGTCATGACATCTCTGCAAAATTTTAAAGTGTATATAAAATACATTATACAATTAGTTATAAAAAATTACATAAATACGTTATTAGGTGGGTAAAAAGAATTTCATGATGCGACTCTGAAGACAAATGAAAGAAAGGAAAATGTAACTGCAACTGGGAACAGGCGATTAGCCTACTCCCTGACGGAACAAGAAGAACTTTTAAGATTATATTACCGACACATTTGGCATAGCCGATACAACGCCTTTGGTGGTTATCTTCTGTCGTATTATCATATCATCAGAAACTAGCAACGGACAAACTAAGTCTGTCGATCCTCTTGGATTCCAGGAAATTGGCGCGACTTCAATATTTTAAGGGCGTCGTCAACGTGTTTACAGAATCGGAAAAAAGTCTAGTGCAGAAATAAAAAGAAAACTGGAAGCTAGACACTGAGAGATTGCGACAGAACGTATAAACACATCAGAATTATGTACTGAAAACAAAACAAATTCCGCTGTTCCCTGTATCTGACAATCTGATACGCGCCGCCACAGCTCTCCAGCAGATGTTTTGTAAAACGACAAAATAGAATCAGCTTTTGCATACAAACAGGTTATTACATGTGACGCTCAGTGGTGTGAGTGACGACAGCGGGAGACTGGATTCGGCAAATTATTGTAATATTTTCGTAGAAGACACGGCGTATAAAATTTTTGTATACGCGAAGACACGGCGTGTCAGTACAGTATACAACCTATAGGTATAACAGAAGTAAAGACCTACGTATAATAAATAATAATACGAGATTATGTCGAAAGGACTTTCAATAAATGAGAATTAAATCATACTATTTACGAGAGAATTTTGATGCGATAAATAATCAGTCTTTGCAAAATGTATGAATTAAATACGGGGAACAAACCAGTGACCCGTAGATTAGTAGACGACTGTCATACCTACTGGTCTACTAAATCACTAAAATATATAGAATTGACTATATATTTGAGTTCATCTACGCTTAACAGAAAGTGATAATAAACGAAGAAAACTGCGGTGATAAATGTTAGAGTATTCGTATGAAAAATGTTTTGGTAAACGTGTACGAAGTAAGGTTATTATCTAATAGTGAAGTTGATATTACCTGATCGGTACTTACTCAGGTACATCATGAGAAAAGTTGAAAAAAATTACTGAAATCAAGAAAAAACGACCGATACAATAAAACACCACAACTGACAAATCTATCAGTAGCGTCTTCTTATTTCCTTTCTTGTAACCTCAATGTGGTGATTAGTGCATGTTCTGGAGTCGTCAGGTCATTCTGTTGATCTCCCATGAAAACAAATCCGTTTCTGCCACTTCTGCTAGTTACGTCTTTCTTGGCTTTCCCTAAGAACTTTTCATAAAACACTTTCCTTAATGTACGACAGTCACGTAGCCACGTGTCTCGTTATGAATCCGGCTATCGACTTTTCCTTCTAATGAGATTTTCCACGTTCATCTGATGCATCATCCTAAAAATTTCTTCTACGTTTACTCTATCGTTTTCTTTAACCCTTTCCCTTCTCCCTCCTACACCACGTCTCAGAAGCCTCTAATTCTTTTACTCGCTCGTTCCCTAATGTCCGTGATTTAAACCCACTTACAGTTAAGATATACACATTTTATGAGATTCTTCCTTGTTTTGAGAGCATTACTACTTGTGGTCAACAAAGCCTTCTTTTCTGTGAAAGCAAACAACAGCTTCTGATATCCTAGCTTTAATGTCCTCGGTGGAATTTTCCAGGTAACATATTTCAGGTAGGCTACACCTTGTCACCTGATTGAACCATATAGCCTAACTGAACGTTGGTGCAACAGTCATTCTTCCTGTCAGACCCGACGGCCAATACGTTTAGCTCTATGCATCGACCTTCTTATGATCCTTGTATCGGTAGTATGCTATGTATACTACAGGCCGCACTACCGATTTTCAACAGTGAGCTTGCGATGCACAGTGGACAAACACCTCGTTGCGAGGCTAAGAAAATTTTTATTCATTTCGCAGATCAGTCTTGATCAGTCAGCGTGTCATAGTGTGTACATCGGCAGCAACAAGGCTGGCGGGAACATTAGAGGCATGCTGGATGCGACAATATGTGACACAGTGTGTGTGAGCAATACAGCAAACTGTTGTCGCCCTCCCTCCTCCGTAGGCCCCTCATGCTATACTTTTAAGTAGAGGTAATTATTTTGTTGGTTCTGCGCATGTCATTTCAAATACTACTGTTTAGGTCTGTATTAGCGGCACTATTTCACTGACGTGCGTGACAGAAGGCGGGAAACATGTTCTGTACGATTTCACAGTATTTTCTTCCTGATACGTATTTTTCCGTTTTTTAAAGAAAAATGAATTGTAGGACTTTTTAGACAGAGACGCTTGATGTTTAGTATAGAATGAGAATACATACCTTCTTTCAGGTATTTTATATAGTAAAACGGTACCTAATCACTTACCTGTAGACCTAACAAACAAAAACAAGAGTAATTAGTTTACTGGCGAAATAAATTTAATAATTCGATGTAAAATTGATAATTTTAAATATATCGTAAACCAGAATTGTTCTAACACTTTTCGTCACCGGACACATTACGGTGATGACTAAAAAAGGTTTCTCTGACATGTTTAAACGAACTGTTGATTAAGAAAATCAATTATATCAGAAGATATAGAATGTTTTACAAAACTAGTGGTCAGCTCCAGTCTTATGATAAAGCATTACTTGTACGCATTACGTTATCATGCGATTTTCATATGTATAATGTAGTACATGCAAAATAATCGAAACACACAAACACGATACTTTACGCCTTATTAATACAGACATACTGTAGGCTACATATCATAAATAAATATTGCCAGTCCGATGTTATAAATAATAATGTATCATTCGTTGAAAATAATAAGTCAAATCAAATTTAATATACTAATCCATAAGATTTCTAATTCTCTTACAGACATTCGACAAGTTAAAACAAATTTATAGGTACGTTACAAAACGTGCTTACAACTCTGTGTTAAAGCGTAGCCTACAACATGTAACGATTCCCTGCTTACGGAAAATATTTTAAACTTATCGTCAAAGCAAACTGTTAAATGATATTAAAAAATTATGTTATTTCAACCAAAACATCTGAAAAACGGGGGCAGGAGGGAGAACTGCATAGGACATATAATACGATAATTTCTTTGTTTATTTTTACGGATTACGACTCCAAAAAGGAGACGTATTTTTAGATCAGTTGAAAGCCTGTACACAGAAAGTCCCTACACTGCAACGTGAAAGTAAGCTTGAAAACTAATATAAGCTTAACTTAGAACATATTGTAATAATATTTAATATACTCGCGATATAGCCATACTCCATAAAACAGAAACGCATTTCAGTAATACGTTGCAAAACAAAGGAAGTTAAGTTATTTTTCAAGAGTAGCAAAAAAAGGCAACGTAAACAAAATGCAAAGAAAGTTGCGGAGAAAGTCTGTGGAATAGAACAAGAAAACAGAGCGCAGATCGTGTACGCATAATTTGCGTTCGTGTTTGTATTATTTATGATCCTGGCAGCTCGCAACAGTGTCCCCCTCCTGCGATTTTGTTAAGAGCTTCGCAGATGAATGTACGTTATTTCAAGGACCAGCATTCGTTGGGCGTCTTTTTCTTACCCTGTGTTTATACAAAACAAAACAATATTAAACTTGCAGGTGAACGAGAGGGATTAAAAGTTCCTACTATACCGAGGAAACTGAAATGATCAAATATTTTGCGAACCATGACTGAGGGTAGGAAAATCAAGAATTTATGAACTACACTCTAACATCTCACGTTTCTTTAATATGACCTTGTTATATTTTTATAATGTATCTATGGGGACGGAATGAATATATAGATATATATATATATATATATATATATATATATATCAATGAGTAGAATATGTTTATCAATTAGTACTGGGACTCTAAGCATATGATAGCATGTTGAAATGAAAGTGTGTATAAGTAACGACTGGAGGTTTGGACATTGTATATTAGTCGATAAGCGACATGTTCAATTTGTTAGATTTAAGTAATTTTTGAACATAAAAAAAAAAAAATTTATTGTTGTTAAATGGTGTAAAAATATGCGGAGGCAGTAGAAGTGCGCGTGTGCGAAAATATGTAATTATTTTACGGGATAATAATAAAAAACATATTAAGTTAAATAACTTCCGTTAAAATCGAAATTTTGAGGTGAGACTTGTACCAGATAGCCTAATTAAAAAAACTATTCAAATGGCGGTATTTGTTAATAATTGAATGAAACGAATATATGAGTTTTTTAAGAAAGGAAGTTTTATGACCCTTTAGATAAGTCGTGAAATCATACTGGGTTTTTTGGACAAGCCGAAAATTATTGTCAAACAGTTTAATAGAAGAATAATTTTATCTTGGCTTCAGAGAAGAGTTACGAATTAACCAATCAGCGTACGAGAAAAACGGCAAACTTTCATTTGGATTCTGATTTCTTGTCAGTCAGTCTAGTCTCTCTCTGAACTTCAAAACTTGCGTTAGTCTAGACCTTTGGTCTAATAAGGCGTACGTACGAACACAAGTTTTAAAGTTCGCGAGTTGATTTTATCGTACATTTTTAAATACTGCTAATCCGGGAAAGTGGAAGATATCCATATAGGGATCAAGGACACTTGAAGTCGACTGGATTATGTGTTAGTTTAATACATAAGACTACAAAAAAAAATTATAGGTGAAAAATTTACTGAAATTTTTAGAATCGTTTATCCCGAGAACGACCCTGAACACCGGACACCATAAACAGTCTACACCTGTGTCATGAGTGAACGACTCACACCAGACTGGATCATCAACATCTCGATCTACAGTCATCATAAAGGAAAGTGACTTTATTCTTTTTTTTTGTTATAAACTTTCATAAACATATACTAAAGAGGCAAACGAACTTTAAAAAAGACAGATTTGATGTAGTACATTAAAAGATAGAAAAATTATTTTTAATTTGTAGTCAGGTCAACAGAGACAGAATAATTAGTTTGTTTTCTGTTCATAAACTGTATTAACTCAAAAGAGTGCAATTTTTGTTAGTTATATCATTAACAAACCCGATAGCATTCCAATACACGATTTACCGTATGCTTATTCTATGCGACACCTGTACATTGCAATATGTATTGCGACAGTACAAATAAGTGATGTGCTGAGCATGGAATATAAAAATTTAAATTTACCTAATAAACTGTAAATAATTAATAATATATTAGAAATAAGCATGTTAGGGATTGCAAGCTTGACTCGGACAAAAATATGAACAGGTGTTTCGACCTGAATCGACGTGCACACACACACAAATGCAACTGAAAGTGTGTACACCAGTATTTTGCTAGTGTGTGTGAACGCAGGTCTCTGCAGGCGAGTTTGCCACCCCAAGATGAATAATTGCACAATTACTGTTTTTCCGTAATTATTCATAAACTATAATTAAGAATTAAAATCCAAAACCACAATAAAATGTAATAAAATTTACTAAATACTGTGTACGAAAACCACGCGAAAGTGACACACCGTACGAGTGTAATAGTGAAATAACTGTGTACAAATCGAAAGGGCTAAGTTGCAATGTCCAAAATTACAGTGAACATGTGTTGTAAAAATAGTTCTAAGATAAATATAAGAGTTTACGTACAGGACTCTGCAATTCGCAGAAATATAAAAAATAGCGAATTTGACAAAGAGTGGGGGAACTGAATCCAGAGACAGTTTCTAACATGTCGATTTCGTACCACTGCAGGTGTCGACCAAGACATGGGTATAAATAGGACACGCAAGCTACAGTGGTTCTCTTTCTTGAATCATCCACGGTGCAGCGGGAGCTTATGCCCGTCAGCACGGCGTAGTTATTTTTTTTGTAAACAGTTTAAATTTGCCAGTTACGTACAAATATGTAACTAAGCTGTAAAGACAATCATTTTAATTAATAACAGCACTACTTAAGAAGATCCATTAACGTCAGAAACAGCACGAGGAGAGTTCCAGAGAGAGATACGACGCTGGACAAGAGGAGAGTTCCAGAGAGAGATACGACGCTGGACAAGAGGAGAAGAGAGACAGCCGACGCTGGAGGCGAGACGAGGACGAATACCGATGAATCAAAAATGATCGAGTATGATTGACGACAATAAGGTGATAAACAACTTATTTATATCTTAATCATACAAAGAACTCAAAGACAATTAAAGACATTTCTATTTTATTTTAAAGTAAGAGCAATGTTTCTTGTAAAGTAGAATTAAAATCATAGATGTTTTAGAAATACGATTAACGTAACAAGAGCTCAAATTAATATGATATAAATGATTACAAAACATTTAAATGAAAACAATTAATATTTGAGAAAACAGTACTGAGAAACAAAAGATAAATTCAATAACTATTAATAATTTTGAGTACATTACAATATAGAAAAAGATATTTAAATATTGATATTTTGAGACACATTAATTGACTGAGTAGTCTGAAAATGAGATTTTTCTCTTATACAATAATTAGTAGAATAGAATATTTAGTCAGTAAGGATGTATATAGCTTAAGCGTTACGGCATAACAACAAATAATAAAGAATGTTTTAAACCGAAGTCAGTGCCATGTGCACATTTTTTAATAGTATCAAATAAATTTTAATTACCGTTTCAAGTTACATAGAGTTCTTATTGCAGATACACCTGAAACCCAATTTAAATGTTATATTGTTAAATAATTTGTCAATCTTGAACGTGAGACCGGTCACGCCTATTTTTATGTATATGTAACGTTGCATAAATTTGGTGCTCCAAGATCGTGGGGCTCCACAAATTTAAATTATATTAAATTTGCAATTTGTTATGTTACATAGGTTTGTCGCCCTGGACGTGGGGCACGACATGACTAAATTTATGTACAAAAAAATTGTTACATTAATTGTAGCACATGAATGTATGGCCCGATCCCCATCATTTAACTATTAAAATTTTTATGTAGCTAAATGGTTGCTCTAAAAGATAAAGAGTGTCTTAAATGAAAAATGTATAATATGTAATTATTATTTATATTAAACAGTAACTGAATGTAATGTTAATTGTTGTGTAAGCACACAGCTGGCGCCCACGAATAATATTATTTGTCTATGTAACAGGTGTAACTGTAATGAGTATTAATAATAACTATTAATGAAAATAAAGAAATAAATAAATAAGTAGGGAACGGTTATCAATAATAATTGTTAAAGAATTACTACTAAGTAAATATTTTAATAATAATTCACCATGGCAATATCAGGAAGTTTAAGGATGGGAGAAGCACTTCAAGCTATGATGCAAGTCGTATTTGCTGAAGTAGAGAACAAACAAACAGAAATAGTAAAAGAAAATAATATTAGAACTCAAATAGAAGAGTTAACAGAATTTTTTACAAAACAGACCGAAAAATTAAGAGAAGAAAGGAAAGCAAAAGAGAGTATAATTAAGAAAGAAAGAATTGACGATTCTAATACGCACACTGCGGCAGTAGAATATAAACAACCCATAAGAATTAAAAATAAGAAAGAAAATACGTGTGTAATTACTAACGATAATTATAAAAAAGTAATTAACATTAAGGAAGAGAAGCAAATTAAGGTTAATAAAACGTACCTTATTAATAGCGATATTCCAAGTGTGAAAAACACACACAATAGTAAGTCACACAAGATGACACATATGAAACAATTAAGACACCACACTTACGGAGATAAATATCATTGTAGGCCTAACAAGAAACGTATTAAATTGTCTAGACGAAACACTACACAAAATTGTGGTAAATATGATGTTAGATATACGCACGATAATTATAATAACGATAATTATAACTGTAAGTATGAAAACTACAGAGGTTATCATAAACGACGTATGAAAAAACCGTCGACAGCTGTTTATATGGGCCTCAAGCAGACTGAACATACGCAATGCATTCATGATGAGAGAATTATGGAATGCGACCGTTACGAGAGAAAGAGAGGCAAGATGAAAACATTGCTCTATGAACAGGTGACTTATACGATCAAAACAAACGTTCACAAGGTAAGTACGCACACAAACGTCGCAACAATGCAACGGGAAGGTAACGAGGGGATAATACAATGGAACGCGGACGTTGTTTACACGAGGGTGAACAGAATGAATTTCCTGTGTACAACAACCAATTGTTATAATGAGGGGTGTCAGTTCAAACGACACACCGAACCGAACTCAATACCCGAAAATAAATAATTATTTTAAATGAGAAAAATAATATTACTATTAATATGTGTAATAATATAAGAGAGTATAATTAAGAAATGTATTATTGATGGTAAGGAATGATATTGTAGGGAAATATGTAAGAAAGTAATGGTAAAAGATGTTATTGTTGTTATTAATATGAAGAAATGGTAAGGAATGTTATTATTGATATGTTATAAATATGAAGAAATGATTAAGATGAGCAATAATTGCCATAATTGTTAGAACGACTGATCAAGCGAACACTTAATGGAGATAAAGGACACAGAAGAAAGCGAGAGTGAAAAGTCATAAGGGCAGAGAATACTTAGGATTAAGGACTTCGAGGAAAATATCGTTGTTTTCCAAGACAGTTCCTCTGTAACCGATCATGCGACACACTACAAGCTAAAAGAGTATTCTGTTACGGAAGTGTATTTCAAGAAAGTAGTAGCGATCAGGAAGGTAAAGTTAAAGAAATGTAATAAAAGGTAATGAATGTTAATGTATTGTATAAGTAATGTATTAGATAAAGTAATGTCATGTTAAGAAAAGAGCTAAGGAAGATTAGAAGCGAAGGTAAGAATGTATGAGTAAGATAATGTAAAATTAAGGACCGAATTTACACACATATGTAAGAATGCAGAAGGAGAACAAAGGAGAGCTAATTGCAGTGGATTTTCTGGGACCATTACCACGATCAAGTCGAGGTGTGAAGCACATATTGGTATGTATCGATGTGTTTTCCAAGGCAGTCCGACTGTACCCAATTATGCGACCCACAACCGAAGTTGTTCTAAAGATACTACTGCAGAAATATATTCCGTTATATGGAAAAATGAAGAAGGTACTCAGTGATCAAGGTGTACAATTCCAAAGTGAAAAATGGGAGAGGACGTTAAAGGAAAATGGAATACAACCAGTACTCACATCCATAAGACATCCTCAAGGAAACCTTGCTGAGAGAGTTAACAAAGAATTGGGTAAATATTTACGAATATATTGCCATGATCAACACAATAAATGGGCAGAATATTTACCATTTCTTGTAAAAGCCATTAATGAAAATTATAGTGAAGCAACAGGATACACTCCAATGGAATTAGAAGAAGATAAGAAGCCAAGCAGATTTTGGACTAAGTATATAAACAAACCTAATAACCAAAATGTACCTGTACCAATAAGTGTGAAAATTGGATACGCAAGGCAACGGATAATAGAAAGGGGTAACAAGACAGTAGAGAGATTTAATCTAACTCACAAGCTACAACAATTCAACGTGGGAGAAAGAATACTACTCAAAGCAAATCCAGTGGGAAAACGGAGTGATAATACGGCGAAGAAATTCTTCAGACTTTATAATGGACCGTATACGTTAAGACAGCGAGTAGGACAGAACGCTTTCATCGTATATGATGAGATACAGAAGAAAGAAATTGGTAAATTCCACGCAACGTCATTTAGGAAGTTCTACACATGAAAACAACGAGGTCAATGAAACCAGTCAGATCAGCTGTTTGTGAAGCCACCCTACTACAAGGTCACGAGCAGTGAGCGTGTAAAAAGGGGAGGTAAGACATTTATATACACTCCAATTAAGGGTGAAATGACGAATATTATTCTTTATTATTTGTTACATTTTTTTTGCAAATAATAATAAATAAATAATAAAAAAAAATTATAATAAATAAATTTATTAAAAGTTTTTTTGTTACCAAGCAGAGGAATAATGCGACAGTACAAATAAGTGATGTACTGAGCATGGAATATAAACATTTAAATTTACCTAATAAACTGTAAATAATTAATAATATATTAGAAATAAGCATGTTAGGGATTGCAAGCTTGACTCGGACAAAAATATGAACATGTGTCGACCTGAATCGACGTGCACACACACACAAATACAACTAAAAGTGTGTACACCAGTATTTTGCTAGTGTGTGTGAACGCAGGTCTCTGCAGGCGAGTTTGCCACCCCAAGATGAATAATTGCACAATTACTGTTTTTCCGTAATTATTCATAAACTATAATTAAGAATTAAAATCCAAAACCACAATAAAATGTAATAAAATTTACTAAATACTGTGTACGAAAACCACGCGAAAGTGACACACCGTACGAGTGTAATAGTGAAATAACTGTGTACAAATCGAAAGGGTTAAGTTGCAATGTCCAAAATTACAGTGAACATGTGTTGTAAAAAGAGTTCTAAGATAAATATAAGAGTTTACGTACAGGACTCTGCAATTCGCAGAAATATAAAAAATAGCGAATTTGACAAAGAGTGGGCGAACTGAATCCAGAGACAGTTTCTAACATGTCGATTTCGTACCACTGCAGGTGTCGGCCAAGACATGGGTATAAATAGGACACGCAAGCTACAGTGGTTCTCTTTCTTGAATCATCCACGGTGCAGCGGGAGCTTATGCCCGTCAGCACGGCGTATTTATTTTTTTTGTAAACAGTTTAAATTTGCCAGTTACGTACAAATATGTAACTAAGCTGTAAAGACAATCATTTTAATTAATAACAGCACTACTTAAGAAGATCCATTAACGTCAGAAACAGCACGAGGAGAGTTCCAGAGAGAGATACGACGCTGGACAAGAGGAGAAGAGAGACAGCCGACGCTGGAGGCGAGACGAGGACGAATACCGATGAATCAAAAATGATCGAGTATGATTGACGACAATAAGGTGATAAACAACTTATTTATATTTTAATCATACAAAGAACTCAAAGACAATTAAAGACATTTCTATTTTATTTTAAAGTAAGAGCAATGTTTCTTGTAAAGTAGAATTAAAATCATAGATGTTTTAGAAATACGATTAACGTAACAAGAGCTCAAATTAATATGATATAAATGATTACAAAACATTTAAATGAAAACAATTAATATTTGAGAAAACAGTACTGAGAAACAAAAGATAAATTCAATAACTATTAATAATTTTGAGTACATTACAATATAGAAAAAGATATTTAAATATTGATATTTTGAGACACATTAATTGACTGAGTAGTCTGAAAATGAGATTTTTCTCTTATACAATAATTAGTAGAATAGAATATTTAGTCAGTAAGGATGTATATAGCTTAAGCGTTACGGCATAACAACAAATAATAAAGAATGTTTTAAACCGAAGTCAGTGCCATGTGCACATTTTTTAATAGTATCAAATAAATTTTAATTACCGTTTCAAGTTACATAGAGTTCTTATTGCAGATACACCTGAAACCCAATTTAAATGTTATATTGTTAAATAATTTGTCAATCTTGAACGTGAGACCGGTCACGCCTATTCTTATGTATATGTAACGTTGCATAAATTTGGTGCTCCAAGATCGTGGGGCTCCACAAATTTAAATTATATTAAATTTGCAATTTGTTACGTTACAGTATATATATGTAGGCCTATACATATAATAAGATTATTATTTATCGACCATATTAATTATAGTTTCTAGTTGATATCGTGTTTCGTTTGTAATAAATATGCAATTTTTATGCGACGTTCTACGTCACGAATACCAAAGACAGAGATGAAATAGAAGTAAAATCCTATGTCGTTTATGTAATTTCATGCCAGGAAAACTGTGGTCAAAAATATTATGGGTGCTCGGAACAATACTAAAAAATAGTATATCAACACAAATACAGCTGTGATAAAACAGAAACTAATAAACACGATCCAGCAGCTCTAATACAATACGCTCGTGTATATGGCCACACCTTCCAGTTTGACAAAGTAAAAATAATACGTACTGAAACTAATCATTTAGTATCTTGAAGTGATAACTATGAAAATAAAACAGGCAAAATTCCGTAAAAAAACGACATACAGAGTCTCAGTAAGTGCTATTCCAACCTTATACATTCCCAGAAATGAAACATAAAATAGAAATTTGACAAATCAACAACTCCATCAACCCCGTCCTCCGTTGGAACCGTTATACAAGGACAATTATTTACTTTGTGCGTCCGCAGCTTCTTCAGTCACGTAATAGATTCACACACTAAACTATGCATTATACAAAGTGAAATTAAATGGAACTAATATGTATCTTAATGAATTTCTATCTTACTCTAGGGTATAGTGTTATGTAATGTGTGTATCTGGGACTGACAACAATATATTTATGTACCAATAGTAGTTACTCTATACAACACAACATCACTATTAATATCATAAAATTTATCATTACAATTATACCACTTTGTATTTTTGTTGTAGGAATGAATATGAGATTAAATAAATCTCTAAACGTTGAATTAAAACTGTGTTTTTGTATTACGACCGGAACTCCATATCAACTAGAAACTACATATATTTTCAAGGCGTACTGCCTTGTGCTAAAATGTTCCGGGAGTACAGAACGAAACGTCGGCAATTTAAGCACCACATACACGGATGTACCCAAAAACCTGCTACAACAGATATTCACCGTGAAAGCATTCGCACGAGCATATATATATATATATATATATATATATATATATGTATTATATTGTAACGTAACTTGATTCGTATGGGTTAAAAGCCACACGTTGGTTGCGTCTTTGTAACGTACTACTATCTCCCTCTTGTTCGTAGGGTAATTATGTTTAAATGATTGTTTAATTGTTTTAATTAAAATTTTATAATTCGATTATCATTATTACTTGTTATCTTGAAACGGTTTAATCGTGGTTTAAATTTATCGGTGGTTTTTAATTCGATGTTCTTTTGTTGTTGAGACGAATTGGCTAAATTGACTCTGCCATTGGCACCTGTTGATTTTGTCAGACGTCGTAACTTTAGGTTAACAGTTTATAAGTTGACTTCTCACTGAAATTAGATTTATTTATTAGTTCAGCACTTACTTTTAGTGAAGGTCTCACTTGTTAATCGTTCTGTTAACAAGGCAGAGTTGAGGTGACAACTTAAAATTATTTAAATTATCTCAATTGCCGCGGCGAGTGGTGCCAACTTTTGGGAGCGGTTCACCTAACCTGTAATCGTCTAGTCTAATGAAGTAATTTGGTTAACTCTTTTATCTGGTAAAAAATATGGTTTATTCTTCGATAATACTCATGAAATTAGCTTAAATAATAATTAAATTAATAATCGTTCATTTTTACAATAATGATTAATTTTATTAAAATCTCTTATCTCAGGGTTTGTTATTCTGATTCTTAGTAACCATACCATTGCATGTGGTTCTTTGGTTCAACTGTTTATCTAAAATGTAGGTTCTTTTAGACTGCAAAATACAAAAAACCCTGAAGAATTATACTACCATAATGCTTGAGTAGTAGGAGAGTGATTACATAAAAAACAAATCTTAATTACTAACATAAAAATACAAAAGACGTCTGGCGTCAACATTGTAGGTTAACCTGGCGTATCTGAATAGAAACCAGTTAACTTTAAATTAATAATAACTCTTTAACAACATACAAAATACATGTATAATAAGGTTATAAGTTCCTTTAATGTTCATAAAAAAATCATCTGATTCGCTAGATTGGATAAATTTAATCAGGTAAATTGATAACTCTTGTAAGCATGATTAGTTCGTTATTAAATATCTTTAACTTTAAATAAATCGATTGACATAATTAGGTCCAAACTCCTTTTTGTATCCAAATCAATCATTTTATTAATTATACTAGATAAATTTTTATCGTCTAAGTTTATAATTCCTCTAACTATGCTTAATTGTCACTATACTCCCTTTATTCACGCAATCGCAATATATTGTACACTTTGCAATTGTTATTGCATTATCACTCTTTCATTGAACTTCGTTAATTAAATTGCTGAAACATTTTATGAAAAAATTTGGTTATGTTGACCGACGTTTACAGTTCGATGCCCGCACTGGTTATAGGTAAATTCGCAACTTTCGGCGTACGGAGCTGACGTCTGTCTTGTTTCGCCGACAATACAATAATGAATTCAAATCTGGCTTCTGTTTCCTGACCAAATCTCGATTTAATCCTTCTGATTGGTGGAAAGGTTGATGAGATTCCATCGAGCGTGGTTACCCCCTTTACCAAATTATTAAGAACGCTTGGGTTTCTGGGGTTGAGATTAAGAAAGTGACGCCAAATATTTTGTCAAAATTGATGCAAATACATTCCAACTGATATAAAACTCTTACGTTACTTTTAATTGCTGATCTAGCCTTACCATGAAATGGCGATCGTCTGGCTCATTATTTAGAGTCCTCACATGAAATACTTTCAATCACTATTAACAGATATAGTTTTTTGAACTTACAACTAACATAATTTTTTACTGAATTTATATATTATTTAACTTAAATTACCACATGGCTATCATATCTCATTGAGATGATGCTTTCCAAGTCCTTTTGTGTACTCTTTACACAGTATTTATTTACAATTATCCATAAAATGCATAAGCCATGCCTAGGCTTTTAGTAGGCCTATGATACTACAAACTAGATTTACTTATTATATCTTAATAGTGGTTTTTGACCAACTTCTATTATGTCACAATTACTCTGAGATGATCATTACAACTTCTGATCACCTCAGTTTTTGTTATTACACCTTTCTTTTGTTGATTTTAGTCTTTATAATAACCCATAGTTTTGCATTATAGGGCGTTACATGAATAACATTTCATGTAACATGAAACATGAACATAACATGAAGGTGTTTTTGTTATTACACCTTTCTTTTGTTGATTTTAGTCTTTATAATAACCCATAGTTTTGCATTGTAGGGCGTTAATATTAAAACTAATGAATAACATAATCTGTTTCGATTTTAATGTAGAATTGTGGGTATGTTTTAATGTAATTTTAATGTAAAATTAAATTGTGGCTCGACTGAGAGTTCTCATTCGTAGAGGATGCCTCATCATAGTATGGGAGATTTATTTACTGTTAAAAGTAACAAAAATACGAGTGGTAAACCGAAAAACAGTGTTGTTATTATTAACGAAAGTTTAAGAGACAGAATATAGTCAGTGATTCGTGTTAAGTGATTTTCCTTGCATTACGTTTAGCGTCTTCAGAAATTTGGTCCACCGTCTTTACGAGTATCAGAATGACATACGATATAAAACAATATTTCTCTTCAGCAAACTACACCTTTAATCATTATGTTCCCTTCATAGGAATTACTTCCGAGGATGGGTAAATTACTTCATTATAAATTACCTAGTTGTTTTTAAGTCATTATTTCTTACATAAATGATCATTACAATAACTATAAAGTTTTACAATGTTTTAGTTTGCACCAGGATATTCCCATTTGCTATTAATTCATCAATAGTTCTTGCATCTAGTGCTACATGACAAGTATATTTAATTTACATTATTATGACTCAATGTCATGATAATAATTATTGGTTTACATCATATTAGTTGTATTACACATCATTGATTATACTGATATCAACATCTTTCTCTTTTATTAGTATTTCTAAAGGTTTTTTAGATTGGTTATTGGGTAAATTCTATGCTGTCCATTTCAGTATGTTAATTTACACTAATCACAATATAAATCTCCCTTTGGTAACTAATCTTGTTACTGATATGATCCTTATAACATTTAGTTTAAGTACAGTATAATAGAATATGGTTTGATAACCTTTTTATTATTAATTCTTGTCATTATAAGTGCAAAATGCTTGTTGAGCTAGGTTTGTGTGTCCCTATTCTGGTTTACAACAACGGGTTCATTTTGGTGGTTGGTTTCTATACATTTTACTCAATTATTTAAATGTACTAATACTTATTAATTACTATTTATTGTTTGGTTCTGATTTTCCAGTCTCTTTTATTATATTTACAACATTGTTGGTGATTGTCAGTTTTTCTAATATCCCTGTGTCTATAGGTATCACTTACATAAGTAGTAGATAAGATACAATCTTGTTGTTATCTTTTATACATTATTAAATCATACTAATACTAGGTTTAATCTCACTCGCCTGATCATTATTGATTACCATTATTTTAAATTAGAGTTATGGTCACAGTCAAGTCACCTAAGATAGTCTGTCAGTGGTTTGATGTCATTAATAGTCCTTCACTCTGTAATTCGCTTGTTTTATTTTATTTATCTCACTGTTGTACCTCTTTTGTTGTAGATTGTGGGAGATATCTTGTCTCTTCCTTTGTTTTTCTTTTTATTTGAGTTCTATCATAATGTCATTCACTTCCTTTCATTTTTATTATCTATGTTTTTTGTTTCCTCACTTACCTAATCTATTGGGTCACTGGGTTAATCACATTTAATATTTTCTTCTTTGTTTAGTTCTCATTACTACTTTTATTCATTATCTGTAAATTCGTTCTTCAGTTATTAACTATTCAACTGATTTTAGTACTCGGTACACAATTCTTAATCCTTGGTAGGTCTTGTGTCATTTAATTGTTATATAAGGTTGAAAATTTGGTACAGAATTATGGTGATGATATGTATCGTTACTATATATATATATATATATATATATATATATATATACGTAACTCAAAGTGTCTTGCAGGAATTATATAATATCGTGATATTGTTCAATATAGTTTCCTCTCCAAGTAGAGTGTTGCGTTTTTGTTGTTTCAATACCTTACGTACGTTTAACTGAAAAAATCAGCATCATCAGAGGCTTGAAAGCAAATCAATAACAATCTAAATAATTCTATGTTAATATTAAAACTAATGAATAACATAATCTGTTTCGATTTTAATGTAGAATTGTGGGTATGTTTTAATGTAATTTTAATGTAAAATTAAATTGTGGCTCGACTGAGAGTTCTCATTCGTAGAGGATGCCTCATCATAGTATGGGAGATTTATTTACTGTTAAAAGTAACAAAAATACGAGTGGTAAACCGAAAAACAGTGTTGTTATTATTAACGAAAGTTTAAGAGACAGAATATAGTCAGTGATTCGTGTTAAGTGATTTTCCTTGCATTACGTTTAGCGTCTTCAGAAATTTGGTCCACCGTCTTTACGAGTATCAGAATGACATATGATATAAAACAATATTTCTCTTCAGCAAACTACACCTTTAATCATTATGTTCCCTTCATAGGAATTACTTCCGAGGATGGGTAAAGTGGGTGACGATCTTGTGAAGTTGTTATGTCGTCGATTCTAGATTTCTCTACTTCGAGCCAACAATCAAAATTGATCCGCAGTTAGTTGTAATATTGATACAAAATTTATTTTCTTGACATTCCGAGACCCCAAATGATTTGTTTGTTCGACCAAAACGTTTGGTACAGAGTTTTCCTGTATGTTTTGAATTCTCTGAGTATTAAATACATTAGGGCGTGTAAAAAAATAATCGAATGTGTAAAATTCTGTTAAACAATCACAGTACGACATTTATATATTTAAGCTATTCGGCTTAGCGTTAAATTGTAATACACAGTTACTTGAGTACATTTAAAAATTTATAGAACGACCAGCGCGTAGAGCTCCTCTAGGGGATTAAAGGAACACACTTCATTTTGCGTAACCTTCGTATGTTTACTCAGCGTTTCCGTGTACATGACATTAACCGGTCCACGCGGAGCTTACGTCACTGAACCAAACGCCTCGTCGTGTAATTGAATCAAACGAGAGGTATTCTTATCGATTTTTACCCGTCAGTAACTGTCGATTCGTAAATTACAATAGTAATCTACAGGGCAGACGAGGCTGTGCTGCGGTAGAGTCAACGTCATGACTCGGTCTGCCCGCTCATCTATTATCATTGGGGTCAAATAACACAGCGGTCTTGTCTAAAGTACGTGAGCTGGATAAGTAATAAAGGCACACTTACATTACGCGCGCGCGCATGATTTCTTTTTGGCAGTGATGGAACGAACACGGCCAGGTGGTTCAACAGACTGCAGGAGAAGAATAAGCAGAAGAAGGATATTTTCTAATTTACAAATCTTTCCAAAATGAAACCACTTTTGTGGAGTTCGGTAACAGTTCTGTAATCTCGAAAAATTTCATTCAATTTGATTTTTGTAAACGTATAACAATAAGCACTCTGACCAAGTTATAAAGAATGTTTTGTGTTGTTAAATTTACTTACAAAGTGATAATGAGAAAATAGGAGAAGATGGCATCGAGGCTGGGAGCCATAACGCGACTTCACCCGTTGTTGAACCAGGTTGATGACGATATTTATTTGGACTTTTAAAATATTTTTATATGACGAACAACAAACAGAAGTCATAAATATTATTCAAATAAATGTAAAAATGAGGTAGAGACACTTGGGTGTATACAGGTGTTGATGTACCACGATACAATTTCGCTACCATTTTAAGTGAGCACTACTCAAAACTCTCAGAACTTCAGTAAACAAACACTACTCAGAACTACACTGCACGATATCACCTAGTAAACCTAATTATAGCAACTTCAGCATGTGAAGTTTATATTCGTTGCTCCTGTTAATTCGTCCATATTATAGTAGGTACCACACACATTGAGTAGGTCGTCAGCGTCGGCGTAGACTTCGTGTGCACTAATTGTACTGGTTAACATAGGCCTAAATAGTTACGCCGTAGTTACGTAAGATCTGGACTGGAATACACTGGAGCCTGGGTAATACAGGGCAATTGTTGCGTAACTAATTGCGGACAAAAGTTGCCTAGACAACGTGCTGTGTCGTCATCGCGAGCAAATTGTCTCTCTTCCTATCTAACGCCACTTAACGTAAGGCCGTTTTACCGCGTGAGCATGAAAATTTTACGAGTCTCTTTGGCTTTGTACAAATACATAAAACCTGGTGAGATTGTAAAAAAAAATTTATATCTTTCACGTGTGAGCAACGAATTTTTTTAGTTCGTTGACTGTGCACATTCCACGTTTTATCACATGAAATGTTTATCTACATTCCAAAAATATATAAACCGTTCATATATACTTTAGAGTTATGCTGTAGAAAATATATTGACGACCTGTGATAAGTCTAATTGTTTTAAGAAAAAGATAGTCAACATTTGTAACTTCCGTTGTTCAAACATGCACACACACATCCAACTGCATGCACAAAAATACAGGTAGGTTCAGGCAAATGGGAAATCGAAACATAAAATATTGTTACGAAAAAAAATTTAAATCTGGCAGTCGTGGGACTTAAATAACATGGTTACTGAATAATATAAGTTGTCTTTATAAATGACCGTTCTGCAATATTAATAACTAATATAAAAACTAATATAATATAAATTTATTTTTCCTTTCTACTTTTAAATATAAACTGAAAAAACTCTGAATTCACGCACTATTATGAAGTTTCTTAAGACGCATACACCACCTTCGATATCATAACCTATACCTTTATTTATAAGAACCGTGAACTCTGCCCGGCCGTCTTTCGCGGGATCCGACATAAGACTCCCCGGGATCCGTGGACGGACCCCGCGGAAGGCCCGTAAGACGACTCCCGCAATATTCCCTACCCGGGAGGCTTCTACCTACGCCGGGACACAGCCTGCTTTTTCCGGCATTCAGGCCGGTCGATCTCCCGCGCTAGGACTTTGTCAGAGACCTCCCCGGGGTACGGAAGGTTTTCCGAAGCCCGGAAAAGAAGTCGACATGCCAGGCGAGGAGCTGGAATTCTGGCCCGGCCGTTTTTCGCGAGATTCGAATAAGACCCAAGGGTTTCGTGGACGGACTAAGGGGAAGGCCCGTCTGACGACTCCCGCGCTATTCCCTACGCGGGAGGCTTATACCTATGCCGGGACACCGCCTGCTTTTTCCGACATCCAGGCCGGTCGAACTCCCGCGCTAGGACATTGTTAGAGACCTCCCCGGGGTACGGAAGGTTCTCCGAAAGCCGGGAAAGCCTTCGACATGCCGGGCGAGGCACTGGAACTCTGGCCCGGCCGTTTCTCGCGAGATCTGATATAAGACTCCCCGGGTTTCGTGCACTTTCTCGCGACATCTGATATAAGACTCCCAGGGTTTCGTGGACGGACTCCGGGGAAGGCCCGTCGGACAACTCCCGCGCTATTCCCTACGCGGGTGGCTTCTACCTATGCCGGGACACCGCCTGGTTTTTCCGATATCAAGGCCGGTCGAACTCCCGCGCTAGGACATTGTCAGAGACCTCCCCTAGTACGGAAGGTTCTCCGAAGCCCAAAAAGCCGTCGACATGCCGGGTGAGGCGCTGGAACTCTGGCCCGGCCGTTTTTCGCGAGATCCGACCTAGGACTTCCCGGGTTCCGTAGACGGGCTCCGGGGAAAGCCCGCTGGACAACTATCGCACTATTCCCTACGAGTCATGCTTCCAGCTATGCCGGGACACCGCCTGCTTTTTCCGACATCCAGGCTGGTCGAACTCCCGCGCTAGGTCTTTTTTCAGAGACCTCCCCGGGGTACGGAAGGTTCCCCGAAGCCCGGAAAAGCCGTCGAAATGCCAGGCAATGCGCTGGAACTCTGGCCCGGCCGGGTTTCGCGAGATCCGTCTTAAGACTGCCCGGGTTCCGTGGACGGACTCCGGGGAAGGCCCGTCGAACGACTCCCGTACTATTCCCTACGCAGGAGGCTTCTACCTATGCCGGTACACCGCCTGCTTTTTCCGGCATCCAGGCCGGTCGAACTCCCACGCTAGGAAATTTTCTGAGACCTCCCCGGGGTACGGAAGTTTCCCTGAAGCACAAATAACCGTTGACATACCGGGCAAGGCGCTGGAACTCTGGCCTGGCCGTTTTACGCGAGATCCGACAAAAAACTCCCCGGGTTCCGATGACGGGCTCCGGGGAAGGCCCGTAAGACGACTCCCGCAATAGTCCCTACCGAGAGGCTACTACCTATGCCGGGACACCGCCTGCTTTTTCCGGCATCCAGGCCGGTCAAACTCCCGCGCTAGGTCTTTTTCCAGACACCTCCCCGGGGTATGGAAGGTTCCCCGAAGCCCGGAAAAGCCGTCGACATGCCAGGCGATGCGCTGGAAATCTGGCACGGCCGTGTTTCGCGAGATCCGACTTAAGACTTCCCGGGTTCCGTGGATGGATCCGGAGAAGACCCGTCGGACGACTTCCGCGCTATTCCCTACGCAGGAGGCTTCTACCTATGCCGGGACACCGCCTGCTTTTTCCGGCATCCAGGCCGGTTGAGCTCCCGCGCTATGACTTGTTCAGAGACTTCCCCGGGGTACGGAACGTTCTCCGAAGGCCGGGAAAGCCTTCAACATGTCAGGCGAGGCGCTGGAACTCTGGCCCGGCCGTTTGTCGCGTGATCCGACATAAGACTCCCCGGGTTCTGTGGACGGACTCCGGGGAACGCTCGTAAGACGACTCCAGCAATATTCCCTACCCGGGAGGCTTCTACCTATGCCGGGACACAGCCTGCTTTTTCCGGCATTCAGGCCGGTCCATCTCCCGCGCTAGGATTTTGTCAGAGACCTCCCCGGGGTACGAAAGGTTCTCCGAAGCCCGGAAAAGCCGTCGACATGCCAGGCGAGGGCTGGGACTCTGGCCCGGCCGTTTTTCGCGAGATCCGACTTAAGACCCCCGGGTTTCGTGGACGGACTCAGGGGAAGGCGCGTCTGACGACTCCCGCGCTATTCCCTACGCGGGAGGCTTCTACCTATGCCAGGACACCGCCTGCTTTCTCCGACATCCAGGCCGGTCGATCTCCCGCGCTAGAACTGTGTCAGAGACCTCCCCGGGGTACGGAAGGTTCTCCGAAGCCCGGAAAAGCCTTCTACATATCAGGCACGCGCTGGAACTCTGGCCCGGCCGTTTTTCGCGAGATCCGACCTACGATTCCCCGGGTTTCGTGGACGGACTCCGGGGAAGACCTGTCGGACAACTGCCGCGCTATTTCCTACGCGGGAGGCTTCTACCTATGCCGGGACACCGCCTGCTTTTTCCGACATCCAGGTTGGTCAACTCCCGCGCTAAGACATTGTCAGAGACCTATCCTGCGTACGGAAGGTTCTCTGAAGCCCAAAAAGCCGCCGACATGCCGGGTGAGGCGCTGGAACTCTGGCCCAGCCATTTTTCGCGAGATCCGACCTAGGTCTTCCCGGGTTCCTTAGACGGGCTCCTGGGGAAGGCCCGTTGGACGACTCCCGCGCTATTCCCTACGCGTCAGGCTTCCTCTACCTATGCTGGGACACCGCCTGCTTTTTCCGGCATCCAGGCCAGTCGAACTCCCGCGCTAGGACATTGTCTGAGACCTCCCCGGGGTACGGAAGTTTCCCTGAAGCCCGAAAAGCCGTCGACATACCGGGCGAGGCGCTGGAACTCTGGCCCTGCCGTGTTTCGCGAGATCAGACTTAAGACCCCCGGGTTTCGTGGACGGACTCAGGGGAAGGCGCGTCTGACGACTCCCGCGCTATTCCCTACGCGGGAGACTTCTACCTATGCCGGGACACCGCCTGCTTTTTCCGACATCCAGGCTGGTCAACTCCCGCGCTAAGACATTGTCTGAGACCTCCCCGGGGTACGGAAGGTTCTCCGAAGCCCAGAAAAGCCTTCTACATATCAGGCACGCGCTGGAACTCTGGCCCGGCCGTTTTTCGCGAGATCCGACCTACCATTCCCCGGGTTTCGTGGACGGACTCCGGGGAAGACCTGTCTGACAACTGCCGCGCTATTTCCTACGCGGGAGGCTTCTACCTATGCCGGAACACCGCCTGCTTTTTCCGACATCCAGGCTGGTCAACTCCCGCGCTAAGACATTGTCAGAGACCTATCCTGGGTACGGAAGGTTCTCTGAAGCCCAAAAAGCCGCCGACATGCCGGGTGAGGCGCTGGAACTCTGGCCCAGCCATTTTTCGCGAGATCCGACCTAGGTCTTCCCAGGTTCCTTAGACGGGCTCCTGGGGAAGGCCCGTTGGACGACTCCCGCGCTATTCCC
Organism: Magicicada septendecula; assembly: GCA_034769895.1. Classification (NCBI taxonomy): domain Eukaryota; kingdom Metazoa; phylum Arthropoda; class Insecta; order Hemiptera; family Cicadidae; genus Magicicada; species Magicicada septendecula. The sequence goes on along the minus strand of CM068369.1, from coordinate 272,950,354 downwards.
TACGCGTCATGCTTCCTCTACCTATGCTGGGACACCGCCTGCTTTTTCCGGCATCCAGGCCAGTCGAACTCCCGCGCTAGGACATTGTCTGAGACCTTCCCGGGGTACGGAAGTTTCCCTGAAGCCCGAAAAGCCGTCGTCATACCGGGCGAGGCGCTGGAACTCTGGCCCTGCCGTGTTTCGCGAGATCCGACTTAAGACCCCCGGGTTTCGTGGACGGACTCAGGGGAAGGCGCGTCTGACGACTCCCGCGCTATTCCCTACGCAGGAGGCTTCTACCTATGCCGGGACACCGCCTTGTAACGATACCGGGGGACCCGAGTACGATTCCCGGTACCGAATCACAATTGTATATTTATTATTGGTTCTGTTCTAATATTTTTTGTTAATAATAATGATATTGTTTGTTAATAATTATTATATTGTTTTGTAATAATGATAATTGATATAAAATGTTAAATATAAATAATTATATATGTATAATTAAATGTATGAAAACAGAATTTGTAAGAGTGATGTAATGGAAAATTGGTGGTGTTGTCAAGGAGACTGTTTTTTGTGAGATTGAAAATAATGAATTGTTAATTTTGGATCTGTAGAAGAAAAGATGAAATAAAAATTGTTCTTTAATATCTAAAGTTAAATAGATGAAAATAAAAATTGGTACAACAAAAACCAGTTGTTGTACACATATTATCAATATATAATATATATTGATTACAGTATAAAATTAATAAAAAAAAATTTTCAAATAAGAAAAAAAAATAATAAATAGACCTCCGAAGAGAAATAATGAAACGCTACAACTTATAAGCTGGTGCTCAGCGGTGTAGATATTATAATCTTAAAATTTGTGCAGAAAATATGAAAATAACACACAAATTTAAAAAATAACAACGGTTGCTAAGAAGAAAAAAAAAATTCTGAAAAGGGAGATACATATTGATGCTGATTTGAACAAGAGGCAAGAAGTCCTGAAGGAACGTGAACTGCAAGTCGTTGGAGGATTTTTTCGGAACTAAGAAGGAAGAATCCAGGCCGAGACGAGACAGTCCTTGCAGTTCTAGTTGAAGGCAACTTATGTACAAGAAGCTCCTGAAGGCGGATCATCAAGGTGTTTGGGTGAGTCCGGCAGATTTTGTTTTGTTTTGTTTCTTGCTGTTGATGTTGTCTGTGTGTTCGTGTGGTATACTGTTTTTTTAGTAAGATATCTCATTAAAATGGCTTTTATTCAACGGTACCCAAAAGTTGTTTTGCACGAAGTTGCGATCAATCTAGATCTTGAAATTCGTGAAGGAATGAGTAAGAAGGATTATACTCGTCTAATTCAATCGTATGAAGATTACGATGTAGAATTAATCAAATATCTGTTACAGAAAACAGAAACAGAAATTGTTAGACGTGAAACAGTAGCAGCTGAAGCTGTGAAGGAAGAAAAAAGATTAGCAGCTGAAGCTGTGAAGGAAGAAAAAAGATTAGCAGCTGAAGCTGTGAAGGAAGAAAAAAGATTAGCAGTTGAAGCTGTGAAGGAAGAAAAAAGATTAGCAGCTGAAGCTGTGAAGGAAGAAAAAAGAGTAGCAGCTGAAGCTGAAAATAAAAGATTAGAAAGAGAGTTTGAGTTAGAGAAATTGAGGATTCAACAGACTTCTAATACTGAAGTTGAAGTTAGAAAAATTGTAGAACCAAAATTGTATAATATAAAAGATGTTGTAGGTATATTTGATGAAAAAGAGGAAGATGTGTCAATTTTCCTTCGAAGATTTGAACGTGCTATGGTACATTCGAAAATACCTCTTGAAGACTGGGTTATTGTTTTAACTAGTGTTGTACCAATAGTAATCAAAGAACTCATTCATCGAGAACCAATAGAGCTAGCAGAAAATTATGATTATGTAAAAGAATTATTTATGAGAAAATATCAGTTAAACCCTGAAAAACTCAGACAAAAATTCTTTAATATTAGACGCTTACCGAACCAGACTTGGGCAGATTTTGTATATCAATTGACCATATATTTTGAAGGATGGACTGAAGGAATGAAGGCAGTTGATGTCAAAAGCTTGAAAATTTAATGATTTTAAATCAGTTAAAATATCGGGTTCCTACCCAAATAAAAGAACAGCTGAGTCAAGATTGGTTAAATTTAAGTACACCTTTGGAGTTACAGAGACGATCTGAGGACTTGTCTTAACCAAAAAAAAGTTTGGATTATATTAAGATAGAGTCGAATCCGAAAAATGTTCTGAAGGTGCAACCTAAATCTAATGTTCCAGACAAGGAATTTAAAAGAAGGGAAGATTCAAAGATAAGTGAATTTAAACCTGAATTTGAAAAACGGAAAGAGATGCGATGTTATTTATGTAATTCATTGGATCATTTGAGGAATAGATGTCCTAAAAGATTATCTAGTAATGAACCCTCAAATGTAGCAAGAATAGTTGAAGAGGTCTCTAGTTTTATGAAAGAGACTAAAGAGGATTTGAAAGTTGGAGGCATTTCTCAATCTGATTTAGAAAAGCAAGTAATGCCATTCAAGTGTCAAGGGAAAGTTAACGGTAGACAAGTTCAAATACATCGGGACACAGGTGCTGATATTGATGTGGTGCATCAAAATTATGTATCCATTGAACAGTACACGGGCGAACATAGATGGCTTAACACCCCATTATTTCCAGAACCCTTCTGTTGCCAAATAGTAGATGTCACTTTGGAAATTCCTGAAAAGATAATACTTGCTCAGGCTGGAGTCACAGCTAGTCCAGCTTATGAAGGAATTTATTTGATGGGGAATGAAACGGCGCAGAGTTTACAAAACACAAATGCACATTTGTTAGAATTTGTGAATGCCGTAAACATAAAGTCTATTTACAGTTCTACCGTAACTTAACGTTCTTACCGTTGAGACTGAAACAAAAGAGGAAGATAGACTCCTTGAAGAAAATGACAGTCATCAACAGGGTGAAATGTTGTCCCTACTGAATACGACACATAAACAATTCATGGCTGCTCAAAATTCTGATTCCGAATTGTTAGAGATGATCCAAGAAGTACAATCTAGACCTCCGAAGAGAAATAATGAAACTCTACAATCTGAACTTGAAACGGTTCAGATAACTAAGGTTGCTATAGCTGATTTTCAGGTTGAGAATACATCCCTTGATGAACTGGCAGATGAAGTAAAGGATGTTACATGTCGAAGTTCGGGTGAAACAAAACTTGATGGGTTAATTAAACAGGAAGAATCAAGAACAGGAAAATCTGAAGGAGACAAAATTTTGCACACTATTAATGATGCAGCAGAAACTGATTCATTTATTGCTTCAGAAACCAACACTATTGTTAAAGAAGCAACAGATAAAATAAATCTGCCTATTCAGTTGCTTGAGAATGTGGATGATAAGCCAACCATTGAAGAATCAATGACACCTATTTTTAGAAGTTTTGAAACAGACACACTTGATACACATCAGCATTCTACCATAACACCAACTGAAAAATCTGCAGCAGATACACATGCATTAGGTGGAAGTACTGAGAAAGTAACAAAAGTAAGCACACCTGCAGACATAGCAGAAGAAAATATTTCAAAGTTGGAGCATGAAATAGAGAGACTAATTATTGATGAACCATGTGAAGAAGGAAGAGTATGTACAAGTGACATGTACTCCGAGATAAGTGAAAGTATTGTTCAACCACAGTTCGAGTCGAAGGATGAAGGTATTGATCAAAAACAGTTTGAACAGTGCTCTAACAAAACAGCTGAAGACAATTCCTTGTTGAACTCTTTCATTCCAACTGATGTTTTACCTGCAACTCAAACATGTAATGAAGATAAAACAGTTGAGCTACTGGTTAAAGAAGTAATATCATCTGTTGTGGAAAGAAAAGGTAAGAAGACATCAAAAAGAAAAAAAATAAAAGTGATAAAGAAGTGGAAATGGCATCAGCTCCAATAAATATTCTTTCTGGACCTGAAGGACATAAAATTCAAAAAATAGATCCGTTAAAAAAAGTTAATGAGGGAGAGATAATTGTAACAGAGGAAGGGGATGCCACTTCTGTATCATCCAGTACTTTACTGGAAATAAAGTTTGAAACTGAACATCCAGTTATTTTTTTAAGTAGAAAACTGAAAGGGACAGAAATAAATTATGCGACGACCGAAAAGGAATGCGCTGGCATCGTCTGGGCCGTTCTTAAAATCCGTCAATATTTAGATGGGGGACTGACTTTTACTATTGTAACAGACCACAATCCTCTGATTTATTTAAAAACTATGGGATCTGCAAATGCCCGATTAATGAGATGGGCATTTGCCTTACAATCATTTGATTTTGTCATTACTCATAAGGCCGGGAAATATCACAAAAATGCTGATAGTTTAAGTAGGGCCATGTGCCAAAAAAGTGATGTGGAGGACATACAGACAACAGCACGGCCTGAATTTTCCGGAGTTACCTAACCAATATTGTCATTCAATTTTCATCCTCCTTGTTGGAAGCCGAAAGTTGAATAGACTTAGGCGGGGAGGGATTGTAACGATACCGGGGGACCCGAGTTCGATTCCCGGTACCGAATCACAATTGTATATTTATTATTGGTTCTGTTCTAATATTTTTTGTTAATAATAATGATATTGTTTGTTAATAATTATTATATTGTTTTGTAATAATGATAATTGATATAAAATGTTAAATATAAATAATTATAGATGTATAACTAAATGTATGAAAACAGAATTTGTATGAGTGATGTAATGGAAAATGGTGGCGTTGTCAAGGAGACTGTTTTTTGTGAGATTGAAAATAATGAATTGTTAATTTTGGATCTGTAGAAGAAAAGATGAAATAAAAATTGTTCTTTAATATCTAAAGTTAATTAGATGAAAATAAAAATTGGTACAACAAAAACCAGTTGTTGTACACATATTATCAATATATAATATATATTGATTATAGTATAACATTAATAAAAAAAAAATGTTCAAATAAGAATAAAATAATAAATAGACCTCCGAAGAGAAATAATGAAACGCTACAGCCTGCTTTTTCCGTCATCCAGGCCGGTCGAACACCCGCGCTAGGAAATTGTCTGAGACCTCCCCGGGGTACGGAAGTTTCCCTGAAGCCCGAAAAGCCTTCGACATGCCGGGCGAGGCGCTGGAACTCTGGCCCGGCCGTTTTTCGCGATATCCGACTTAAGACTTCCCGGGTTCCGTGGACGGACTCTGGGGAAGGCTCGTCGGACGACTCCCGCGCTTATCCCTATGCAGGAGGCTTCTACCTATGTCGGGACACCGCCTGCTTTTTCCGGCATCCAGGCCGGTTAAACTCCCGCGCTAGGTCTTGGTCAGAGACCTCCCCGGGGTACGGAAGGTTCTCCGAAGGCCGGGAAAGCCTTCGACATGCCGGGCGAGGCGCTGGAACTCTGGCCCGGCCGTTTTTCGCGAGATCCTACATAAGACTCCCCGGGTTCCGTGGACGGACTCCGGGGAAGGCCCGTCGGACGACTCCCGGGCTAGTCTCTACGCGGGATGCCTCCACCGATGCTATGGCAACCAGAATGTATTCTATTGGGTTGCCATGGTAACCAGATCTAATAATTATTAAGATCCTAAAAGCACTCCCGTGTAAATTTTTTCCCTCTCCTCTGCTATAAGAAGAGTGGGAAAGAACATGGGGTGCAGAGAAGGGGAAATTGTTACGCATTCTTCTCGCATTCCTTTCTGATGACTTCACATTCTACAGTTCACTCCCGTGTAAATTTTTTCCCTCTCCTCTGCTATAAGAAATTAACACTTCAAAAATATTTTAATAAATTTATTTATGTCATACAATAGAAAAAATGCACAGTTCTCGTACCTTGTACGATAATGTGAACGTTGAAAACGTCTTTAGGACGTTATATACTGTTCGTAATACTGAATTATATTTTGTTTCCAAACATCCGTGGAATCACCGTCGATATTTTCCTTATCCATCTGCATTTTTGTTTTTTTACTCCTGTGACGATCGCTCGGGTGTTGTGTTGGTATGAAATAGACTTGTCTCGACGACTGGCTCATGGGTAATCGAAGAAGGAACCAACTTGCCTTTTGAACACACATTTCGATATTGTTTAATGCGTGTTTACCGACTTCTTTCATACACTGTTCGTAGTCCATATCGGGAAACTGGTCTCGTAAACGAATGAGTTCGCGATGCAGCGAGGAGAATCCTCGTTCAGATTTGTTCACGTACTCTGCCACATATGCTGCACACGTGTACTCGTCCACGATATACTGAATATCCATGTTAGATTGCAAGGCAGACGAGATGATCGGATTGAACGGGCTGGTCATTAAGTCTTTCATACAGCGTTTGTAGAAAATCATCGGTCGTGATATCCCATGACGAATAATGTCGATATATTCTTCTTCGTTCTTGATATCGGCTTCATCCCAAAATTCCTCGATCGTCTTAAACTCATCAAATTTTGCCGCCTGCTCGAGAGTTTTCAGCAGAGATTTGTAGCGTTTTTCCATTACATTGACTCTATCGCATTCCATCGTAGGTAGCAAGATCCGCGTTTGCTTCATGGGCCAAAAGGGTGCTCCGAAGCGACACTTTTTCGTGTTCTTCTTGAAACAAGTGTGAGTATGAGCATGCGTCTGCAATTGCCTGTCCGTATAATTACAGATCAACGAACTATCCACCGTACACAAATCATCGATTAACGTAATGATGGACGGAACATCTTCCCCATTTGCAAACTGACCTTCACCTTCGGGAGGTTCGTTATCTAACCACAACAGCATGTGGCAATGAGGACTGCCACGATGCTGAAACTCGATACGACGAAAATAATCGAGTAGGCGATACTTTCCGAAAGGTCCCTTCTTGTATTTTAGAAAATTGACAATTACATTAACCAAACGGTCAAAATATAAGCAGCATAATACAGCATCTCTATTGACTAGTTCTGCACGCTGATACGTATTCATCTCCTCAAAAACGATATCGTCGATTTCTTGATCTGCGGGAATATGGTTTTGGTAGCGATACACGCACTTCAGTAGTGGCAACCAATGTATCTCCGACGCACTCAGAGTCATGAACACAGTTGGTTTCCCCAATTGTCGCATCATGGCAAACAGATCGCTCTTTTTTCTCTGCCAGTATTGGATGGAATTGGGTAGACACGACAAAAAGGATTCGGTCTTTTGGAACGTCTCCTTCAGGAACTCGACATTCTCGACATCCTTACGAGTAATGGTCTGGATATTCTCGTTATTCCTAAACATCACGTTAAAGCTGGAAATGAGTCTCAGACGCATGATCTTAGCTGCCATATACAAGATATGATTGGAACGCACGCCACGCCGATCTCTGCGCCGGATCTCACTCGTCGCCATCTGGTATGGAGTAACAGACACGGTAAACTCTCTCGGTTGACCGTAGTAAGTGTTAGGAAAGGATAATTCCTCTGCATCCTCGTCGAACGCTAAAGCTAGCGGCCGATTATTTTGTCCCGGTGCCATCTCCAGAAAGTAATTGTCGTTCCAGAACAAGGTTTCTTGAATTAGAGAGAGAAGCTGCTCCCCATAACAAGTACGATAATCTCTGTCGTTTGTTATAGTACAATGTTCCTTGATTTGATGTATGACTTGCTCTGGGTTGTCACTAGTAAAGCAATCATCATCTTCCTTGATTGTAATATTATGTTTTCGATACAGAGGAGTTTGGACGAGATACTCTAACCATTTCTTCACGACACTTTTCGATATACACCCGACCAAGTACGAACTCCTATTTATCAGATTTCTCTTTAAATGAACAGTAAATGCGTAATCGTCATCCAAAGAACGCGGCAACACACGCACCATATTGTCGACATCTACGGGAACATTTATCACTTGTCCACACAATTTTTTCGCCCCTCTGAAATATCGAAGATGACGTATACTCATAAACGGTAGACGTGGCGAAATCAGTCTTTCCGATATTGGACAAAGTGGTGAATCCTTCAGTTCCTCTGGATAAACGAACCCGTTCACAGTTGACATATGAGGCGTCCGTCTTATATGTAAATCGTGGTTACACGTACCACACACCTTAAAATTAGACACTGTAGGATCATAACCTATTTTAACCAGATAATTCCACTCGATTGTATTTTCTTTCACTTTACGCAATTGGTTAGACCACCATATTCTATCGCAAACATGGCAATACTCAGTCAATGTATTAGAAAAGAAATTATCATTCATATAATGATGGAACGATTCTACACAAGTAAGTTCACGTTTCTTCTGCCGAACTCTGCGTTTCTTCGCGGCTTCATCGTTTGGTTATATTATAACACTATCTTCTTCTCGACTCGTTCCAGGCTGATCACTTAATAACATTTTAGGTTTTTTCCAGTTTTCAATCCTTTCTGTACCGAATGCACGTCTTTTGCGTGTTTCGGCATGATTGCACAACGTATACTGAAACATAACCACATCCACAAAGATAAGTAGTTTACTAAATCTATCACTACTAGCGCTAGTGTCTATCACTCAATCAACAGTACATACTCAACTTATTATTCTTATAACTACTTCCGGTTTGATGATAGAGGAAAAATGAAAAAACGGTCTGGGGGTACTGAATGAGAGAATACTTTAGAACAATAAAAATACAGAAAAGTTAAATAACAAAAGATTTGAATCCAAATGAAAACAAGCAAAAAACAAGCGATTTTATCATGTTTTTGCCAAATAGTATTTAGGCCGGAAGTGGTTTCCAAACTTTTATCTTGAAATCTGATAGTCCTTATCAAAACACATCTTTTGACACCTTTCCGGTCCTTCTACCTTTTGAACTTTTGACACAATTGCGGAAAATGGGTCAGGGGACACTTTCATCAAAAATCGACTGTATACTCCGAGGCAGGCTTGCAGGCTTTCAATAAACGTTTTCAACGTTAAAACATGCAATTTAAGAATTCGTGCAACAAATTTATTGCTTCAGGATGGCATCTTGCAGGTGAGCTCCATTTTTGAGGAAACATTCCTGCTGTCTCTTAGTTAAATTGTGCATGGTTCGAAAAAATATTTTAAAAAGAATAATGGCGATTGCTTCTGGGATCTTAGCTGTCAATTTTTCCGTTAAAACACGTCGACTGCGATACAGTTTGCTTTTAAGGTGACCTCACAAGAACAAATCACACTGACAGATCAGTGGGATCTGGGAGGTCATGGAATGTCACAGTTTCTCGAAATTATTCGTTTGCCAAACAACTGGTTTACAGCAGCCATCGACATTCATGCTGTGTGTGATGTTGATCCGTTCCTGTTGAAAACAAGCGTTGTCAGTAAATTGTTGAATTATCTGTAGTTCTTGGGCACAAAAGGTTTCCAGCATGGCGACATACCGATCCGCTGTGACTGTGGTGGCAAGGCGCCCAAAAAAAGTAAGGGCCTATTATGCCATGCGGTAGCACAGCACACCACACGGTATCTCTGTTGGTCTGCAACGGACACTGGTGTAGCTGAATAGGATTTTCGTATGCCCAATATCGAAAATTGTGTTTATTTACAAATCCATTAAGGTGGAAACATTATCCACAGTTAATGAAACCGACCCGTTACGTGCCGTCAGCATTTTTCTATCAGTGTAGGCCTGTGTTAAGTGACAAAGACTGTACCAACAACACAGCTACTGTGTTCGTACAAGCTGTGCTGCCAAGACGTCTGAAGAGCGGGGGGTCTACTTCTTAGTACTTAATCATAACGCGTGCTTGTGTTGGTGCGGTATTACTGGTTCTGTAAACATTGTTCAGTACGTATTTGTTCTGTATGGAATTGTTCAGAAGACGTATTCAGTTGTTATTTCGTGTTCGTATTAGATTGAGTGTTCGTACATTATATGTCAGTGTAATCTATTGAATATTTTGTTTGTGTTTTCTTAATCGGTACAAATTAACTATTAGCCTATCGTTTAATTATTTTATTGTTCATTGTCAATTACTAAGCAGTGAATTTGACATTAATAATTATATTTTATGAGTAGTTCCGTTAAAAAATGAAATTAAAATGACTTCGCAAAAAAGTAACAAAACAATTCATTCGGAAGGACGTGAAATTATATCGTCTGTTATTGAAAAGTGTGATGAAGAATCAAGGAAAGGGGCATATTCCTTCACAGTTAAAAACGCTACAGCAAGAGCAGCGTATTACACTGGCGTTTCAGAATTTACAATTAAAAAAATCCGGAAAGAACACAATACGCGTCTAGAAAATTGCCCGGATCAGCGTTTAAGTACCCCAGGGAAACGGAGAAAAACTAGACCGAATCACACCGTGGTATGCGTGGACGAGTTTGACAGGTGTGTAATCAGAAGAATTATTAATGATTTTTACACAGTGCAGAAAAAAGTGCCGACAGTGGCAAAACTTCTACCCGTGGTGAAAGAAAAAATATATTTTCCATGGGGTAACAGTTCTTTACTAAAAATAATTAAGGAAATAGGGTTTAAGTGGAAAAGATTTAGTAATAAAAGAAGTCTACTAATTGAAAGACCGCAAATCGTGATGTGGCGGCATCGTTATCTTACACAGCTTAAACTTTATCGAAAAGAGAATAGAGAGATAGTGTTCATAGATGAAACATGGGTAGACAGTAACTTAACGCATCAGAGAGGATGGCGAAGTGACGAATGCAATATTCACATTAATCAGAGTGGCTCGAAAAGACTAATAATATTGCATGCAGGGAGCAGAAATGGATTTATACCTAACGCGAAACTTGTATTCAAGGCCGGTTTGTCTAGTGGAGATTATCACGGGCAAATGAATAGTGTTAATTTTGAAAAATGGATTAATGAAAAGCTTTTAACAAATTTACCAGCAAAATCAATAGTTATAATGGACAATGCTCCGTACCACTGTACCCAAACTGACAAGGTACCGTCAAAATACGCTCTAAAAGAAGAAATGAGAGAGTGGCTTTTTAGAAACGGCATCTACTATGATGAAAAAATGCGCAAACAAGAACTTTACTGTCTTATAGAAGCGCATAGACCAAAAGAAAAAACATTTAAGATAGACGCTGTTTTGAAAGCTTTTGGTCACACACCTCTTCGATTACCACCGTATATGTGCGATCTGAACGCTATTGAATTAGCATGGGCAAACATGAAGCGTATAATACGGGACAATAAATAATACAACAGGAGATTTATCGTTAGATGTGCTTAAGAAAATTACTAAAATGGCAATTGAATCAGTTACACCTTGCGATTGGACAGGATATGAAAACCACGTTATACGAATGGAGGACTACTACTGGGATAAAGATGGCATTACGTCTGACATTATTGACAGTTTGGTAATTGAAACAGGAGGTATCAGTGATGACAGTGAAAGTGCCAGTGACAACAGTGATAGGGAGGACTGTGAAACAGATTTGGAATTGGCCCAACCACTTACATGAGGTAAGTCACAACTTACTCAACCATCTTACCTGTTAATTATAATTTCTGTTATTAGTTGACTATGCTTTATATTGCCATTAAATCCGTTTAGGTATCTATATAATTACACTTCCTAAAGTAACATTTTTATTGGTAGTTAATATTGATCTGAAAAGTGTAAGCAATAAATGAAACAGGCATAGATAAAACATAATGGGTATCCCTATATGCAGTTAAAAATACAGTGCGAGAGGCAGTGTTAAACGTATTTTAAATGTGTAGTAGTACCTTGATACGTGCAGTGGAATGGCATACGTCACCGCATTCCTTCTTGAGTTGCAAAGCTTAACATACGACAGTACATAGGCGGAGATAAAAGGAGTCTTTTCAAGAAAGTGTCTACAAACAACTCTCGCAGCGTCGCGAGCCCGTGAAGCTCCCCCACCAACGCGTCCGCCAGTCCCTACTACTAAAGTAGCGGTGTGAAGAAGGGGTGACTACCATACCACTACTACTAACACATTTATCGTTTCTGTTTGGAGTCTACGATTCTACCTTTACACTGTGCAGTTAGTTGCATTGTATTATTTTTCAAAGTTACTCTTTCGTTAGTTATTTACATTCGTTCCTTCTTACATACGCTCATTCTTTCATACGTTTTTTTTGTGTTTTTTTTTAAATTCTTTACATTCCTTTCGTGTTTATTATTTACGTTATTGCTATATACTTTAATTCTTTATATTGCTTTATTCAAAATGAATCTGATAGAGTTGCTAACTGTCGCCTGAAATGAGGAAAATGCCGTTTTTTTTTTACCAAAGGATTAATTCACAATCGTAGATTATGTAATTAATGTAATATAAATAATCGTAAAAATAAACTAAAAAACCCTCTTAATAAAAATTAAAAAAAAGAAACAAAATAAAAAGAATTAAAGGCGTGCGTGCGTTTAATAAAATAAAAAACAAAAAACTGAAACAAAATAAAAAGAATAGAACTGAAGCGTGTGTGCGTGCGGAATTAAAAGCACGCGCGCGTGCGTGCGTCATATGAATGTGTGTAGTGTATGCTAATCCTCCTTCACACGACTACTGTAGGAGAAGGGACTGGCGGGAACATTGGTGGAGGAGCTTGACGGGCTCGTGACGCTGCGAGAGTTGTTTGTAGACACTATCTTGAAAAGACCCGATAAAAGCGTCACTAAAGCTGATTAAAGTTGCTTTGACAACTAACGTTAACTGTTTCAGTGATTTAAAAATAAATGATTGCTTCATTGTTAAATGATCACACACGCGTGAGCGTTTAACTCATCGTGTGTGTGTGTGTGTGTGTGTGTGTGTGTGTGTGTGTGTGTGTGTGTGTGTGTGTGTGTGTGTGTGTGTGTGTGTGTGTGTGTGTGTGTGTGTGTGAATGAGAGGGGGGAGTGCTGAGAGTCTCGACAGTGTCTCGACCACAATACGATAATCGCGTTACCTTTGCCAACACTGTATGTAGTTCATAAGCACAATACTTTTTTCTAAGGTTTTCATAGAGTGTAGTAAGTATTACGTAAAAAGATGATTGAATTAGTGTAGAATGAAGTGCAGTTTAAACAAAATGTTCAACGAAACTTGTGAGCGTTTTACTATCTCTTTGGGAGTGAACTGATTTTCACTACAAAGATAGCCTCGTGGCGGTAACAATAAAGTAAACCGTAAAATTAAAAGGCGTAGTAACAATTATAATCAACATTACGTAGGCCTACCCTCTGTACATTTTCTCGGTTCGGTCATTCTGTTTCAGAGCGCTACATCGACTGCGTTAATGTAGCGAAGCAGTTAAATTAGTGAAACGACAAACCTGTCGATCCTCTCTGCCAGTTTAGATAACTTCTCTGATATTTCGAAGCGTTACTAATAACATACGATCTCTCGCATGGAATAAAATCGTATAATTTCTACGAGAAATTATAGCGTAATCTGAACTTATATGTTATACCGAATGGCCAAATGTATATGGTCATAAAATATTTATTTATATTTTTTCCCTCAAACCGCATCCTACACGCCATACCCTTGTCCCTTCAGTCAGATTCTCCTAGACCTGTTATTACCATATGCTAAGTTGAGCTGAATGATAACAAAAGTGCCTACGTGACTCCTGGCACGCGGCAACGCATGAGGCTATTCCTAACGTTTGGCGATCATTGTGCGCGGCGTCATACGAGGTTGGACATTTACACAGTTTCTAGCGAGTTCCAGAGCGCCTGTAACTGCACAATTATTTCTCGACGTATCATCCGGAAAATGGCAGATTATTCTCGAAACTCAACGGAGTATAAATATAAGCTCCAGCGGCCGGCTAAATTCAGTTTTAGACCAGCGACATTACAGTGCGGTTCGGAGTGACTATCATTGTGACTTGCGGTTTTGTGATATTGTGTTACTTAGTGCAAAAATGTAACTATGTGATGTTTATTTTTAGATGTTAGATACATTTTAAGATAAAGAATTGTATACGAGTGCCTTTGTTTATTTCTGACTATTGGTTGTTTCTAATTAAAGTTGTAATTAGTGACTTCATTCTGGTTTCAGTTATTCTGTTTTCACTGTCCAACACGACGATCAGTGCGACGACGAAACATTATAAGTTTTGATACATTATATTCAACTTGTCGCTGATTTGCTTTCCTTCTCGTTTATATGTTATATATGGTGGTTCGGTCCGTCTTACACGTCTATACCAAATTAGTCTTTCCATTCGATTTCGTCAAAATCAATTTAAAAAATTTTTTCTGATTCCTGTATCTTCACTTCTGGAGAGAAGCTAATGTGCAATCACGAAAACTAATAGAGTATCCGGTTGACTTAATGACTGTGGAATTTAAAAATCTTAGGAAGAACATAAAAGCTAGAATGAACATGAGCATTTTAAGACTTATGTCGAAACGTATGGAACAGAGGCTACACCAGAAAAGCCTAAAGCAAAATCATAGGTGCAAGCGGTAGAAATCGGAATTCTAAGGAGAACTGTAGGGAAAGTAAGACGGGAGAGATAAATTAATGTTAGCATATGAGAGAGTTTAAAGTGATAGGTGTAGTAGAATGGATCGGAACAGATTAGTAACATAGATATAGAATAGGAGCTCTATAGCAGGGAAAAGTTAGAAGATCTAAGGAGAATGGTGTAGAAACGTGCAGGAATCTGATGGAATTCAGACAGAAGCAGAGAGAAGAAATTTACTGTAATATAATAATAATAACAACAACAACAATAACAATAATAATAATAAAAACACAAACAGGAAGAAGAAGAAGAAGAAGAAGAAGAAGAAGAAGAAGAAGAAGAAGAAGAAGAAGAAGAAGAAGAAGAAGAAGAAAATAGGACTACGACCAACAAGAAGACGACGAGAAGAAGAAGGTCATGTGACAAGAAGGTGATGAAGAATATCACTGATGTTAATTTGAAGAAGTAATCTTTTAGAATAATACCAGGATAGAGATCGACTAGCAAGAATTTTTGCGGTTACATATTGTTACGACGGTCTCACGGATAGTCGTGTTGTACAGTGGAAACAGAATAACTGAAAGCAGAATGAAGTCACTAATAACAAACATTCATTAGACACAACAACAGTTATAAATCAACAAAGGCACTCTTATACAATAATTCATATTAATTTTGTCCAACACACAAACACTATATGTCGCCTTATTACAGTTTCGTATTATTAAGACACTAATCACTTTCCGCCAGTCACAATAACTCGAACCTAACTCTAATGGCGCTGGTCTAAATAAGGCCGTTTCGAAAGCCAGTATTTATATTCCGGCTACCTTGCATTGCAGTGACATAGTGGACCTGGAGCCGATAGTATAGTCGAGTAAAGTCTGAAAGGGGGCACCTCGAATGACCTAGAGCTTACGTAATTCCGCCTCGCAAATATACATGAAAAGCATCGCGCAGTCAAGTAGCGATGCGGTACTATCTATTAACCTCAGCCTTTAACCTATTTACGCCACGCCTATAACGCGACATCTTGAAAACAAATTTCCCATAACTTTTCATAAGCTTGTACACAAAGTTGGACGAACAATTTGGTGCAGATTGGGCCGCGCGGTCTCCACTAACAATCGTTCTATTAGTTTTGCCATAACATATTCGACGATAGCATTCTGACGTGGTAACTCGATCAAGGAAAGAGGCAAAGTAACTGTAACATTGGATGGTCTTTATAAGCTCTAGCCTGTTGGTATCAGTATAAAGCAACAAGAACAAAGAATGTTACATTTCAAGCACCATTGATGTAAAAAGTACAGTATCACAAGCAAGAGGAGAATTTTTCAAGGAAGGATTTTGTCTGGAGCCTAGAAACGTGTCCCTGGAAACCAGAAAGAAACACCTAAACAGTTTTACTTCAAGCATATGTGCACATATGTAGGAAAGATTACCAAGTATAGTTATGGAACGGACTCCACTAGGAAGAAGGAAAAGACGAAGATGACCTATTACCTAGCTAGAAGAAATTCAGACTATATTGAGGGAAAGAAAATTTGAAGAAGATCTTCGGATGGCCAAGCAGCATTGGAAGCTGAGAATTCAATCAATTCTGTAATCTTTGGTTCCGGAAAATGTGTAAACATTGTATAGCCGGAATAATAATAATATATGCACATGTGGTGCATATACTTTGAGGAAAGCGGTGAGGAACTACCTTAAAGCTTCTGAGATGTGGTGGTGGAGGAGGGCCTTAAGAATATTGAGGTCGGAAAGAGTAGCTAATGATGAGGTTTTGAGGAAAGTGGGTGGAGAAGTACGCTGACTGGATCCACTGTGGAAAGGACAAGAAATATTGTTCCTCACCTGTTACGCCATTCAAACTAGTTCACCACTCTAATCGAGGGAATAATCCGGGGGCGTAGTGGGAAAGTAAGGTCCATGCAGGAGTACTCTACATGGATTAGGTAAAAGAATTAAGAAGGTATGTGACGATGTGGGTCAAGAGGATGTCTACAGAAAGGAAGAAACTGCAAGCCCACCAACCTCTGGGTTGAGGAGAAGAAGAAGAAGAAGAAGAAGAAGAAGAAGAAGAAGAAGAAGAAGAAGAAGAAGAAGAAGAAGAAGAAGAGAGAGATTTAAAGCGGAAAAAATAAATTTATCTATTTTATTACTATTGCATCTATTCCGAATAATTTGTTGTTCGTTTTTTGTAGTCTACACATGAATTTTTGAAAGTAATAAATTCTGAAAATCATTTCAGAAATTCGCATAAGTAACTACACTTAAATTTTGTTTGTTCTTGTGCAACAACCGTAATTGGAAAATAACTAGAAGAAAATAAACAATATTTTAGCGTTGAAATTATCAAGTTAATGGTAATAGGATTCACACACCTTAATATATTCTGTAATATGGCTTTGGTATATTCAAAACTAGTGCTTCTTTTAAGAACGCAACTTTTTTGAAATATGCAAGAGAAACGATGACTTTTTCATTATTGAACCTTGTTCAATACAAAAAAATGCAGAGGAAAATACAAAAAGAAATAAATCTGAATTTGTATAGAATTTTTTCCTGTTAGGGACAAAATAGATGACAGTAAAATATTAACAATTTTTTAAATGTTGTTAATTAAACTGATTTTTACAGAGGGGTTATATTAATTTAGAGACACGTTCTCTGAATACGATTTCATTAATAATGTTTGAAGAGTTCTGCGCTTATGAAATCTGCGCGCACAAAACGCGTGGGCGCACGTGTGTTTGAGAGTGGGTTCGCGTGTCGTTTGTGTACACCAGACTGATTCCATTGTTCCAGGTTCCATCAATCATCAAACGCAGCACACAGCAATCACAAATTAATTGGACAGTAGTGAAGTATACTGAAAAGAGGGCTGAAAATAATAGTCTTTTGTTGTCGCTGTATTAAGTGTTTATTCAAAATAACCAACGCGGAGAGAGGGGAACAGTAATTAATTTTCACAGTAAACATACGCGATAAGTGAAAGAGAGCGTGTTGGCGTGTGGTGGAGTGAACGAAGTTTGCCGTTCGCAAAGTTGACACAAAATGTTACCGGTACCAGTACCTTGTTGTGCTCGAAGGGGCAGGTAACTGTCTCAACTTGTTATTTTAGTATACCGCTGGGACCAGTTTTGTCGCTCATTATTGGCCATTATGTCGAAATATTTTATGACCGATAAGAACATTAGCGAACGGCAATGGAACATTTCAAACGAATGGGAGGAAATATTGTAATAAGTTATGAATAACTAAACATACAAAACTAAATTTTTTTACGGACGTGTGTTCCAAGGTGGCATTTATTCTCTGATTTTGATGAAATTTTCAGTTGTTATTCCTGTCAGTCTTACAAACAATCCAGGGTTTAAAATGACAAATAAAGTTTTTTACGTTTATTTCAAACTGGGATCTGTACAAAATCTGGAAATCGTTTTATCTATGTACAATATTGCCCTCAATACAGTTGACGGTGGTACGTTCGTCTAGCACTCAGCAGTCAGCACTTAAAAAGGATTAGGTTTACCAGCCTGGGGGGGGGGGGGGTCGAGTCGACTTTATAAAAAAAGAAAAAACCAATTTAAGACTAATCAGTAATACTACCTTTAGCTGAAAAACTTGTGATAACATCGTGAAATCAATCCCATTAAAATAAAATGTAATAACATAATAAAAATACAGTATACACTATTTAAACATTTGTTACAAGAAACTTATCGACTGAATTGTTTTTCCTATTTAAAATTTTACACGTATACGCAAATGCTGTATAATAAGCCTGTTACACAGTCAAAACAGAGAAAAAAAGTTACTACTATATTAGAGTACAGATTTGAAAAAAGTCTAAAAGTTAAGAGATTAACAATTTTTTTAAATGTTGACCCCTGAAATTTCACCTCCCCCCTCCTTTTTTTATGAAACGAATCTCAGAAATAATAAGGGTCTGTGGGGTAAAAGTATAAACACACATGGTGCTAAGTTTAATGGCAATCGGTTGATGGGCTCAAACTTTATGGTAAAATAATACCCCCAAACAGACGAACAGATAAACAGAGAGATGCCAAATGGCTGAGTTAAAACTGAGAACTCACTTAGCTCGTTTAACTGGTACAGATCAATAAAATATTCCTTCATATGAAGTCAGTTCACTTTCGCTCTGGTGATGCTGGGCCGAATGAAAACTGAGAACTCGCTTCTCTCGTTCAATTATTATAAAACGAACAGTTCACAATTTATCAATTTTAATTGCTTCGTGACAATTAAATTTTTACAATTCATACTTTCAATGTAGAAATTTCAAAATATATTGAAACTGATTTAAAAAATTTACTTCCCTCTCAATTAATTTTCATGCCCAACCCCAACACCTTTCACAATCAACGTGGATATAAAAACGTTATATTTGTCACCAGTAAAATTGGGTTCACCCACATTGAAACCCCCCTAAAAACGATGTCTCGTTCACTTTAACTCTCTCTCGTTACCTCTAGACTCATAATTTCATCATTAAAAAATATTCCGTTTTTTAAAAATAAGTGTATGATCAATTGACTCCCTGATATCTACAAATAATTAGTAAGTCTTCTGCTATCCATTAACTAAGATTTTCGTTTTCTACTGGCTGAGCAGCTAATGTTACAAGGATCGTTTGGTGGACTTACGGTCAGTGTAGCCTATATCTGACTGACGTGAACATTGTACAGACTCATTGTGGTAAACAGGAACAAGTGTAATACTGATTTATTACACAGTGTCTACGCAGTATAGACTGTGTTATACTAAAAACATCGTACCGAGTACAGGTTCGTGTAAATGCAGAGTGGACACACATCTATATCAGCAATTGTAATAGAAGCGTATTACCTGTAGTTTTAACAATAAGATTTTTACAATTCTCTTAAATTCAGCATTTTCCCATATATATAATGTAGATCTGACAGAGGTTAGAAGGCAATTAAAGACACAAACTAAACTCAACCTGTATGACGTCATAATTAAAAGCTGCTTGTATGTGCAGAGACCTGGAGACTCGTCGATAGAAATAAGAAAACTTTTGAAGCAATGCAAATCGACGCACGAACAACATCCGCATGATTTGCGGATGAGGCAAAGATGAGACAAACTCCATAGTGTTACAATTAATTAGAAAACTTGCGGGGATTGGTGTAAAATAATGAAAGCCTGATTTGGCAATGTCCAACTATAACAGATGTCCTTAAAAAGCAGTGAAACGCCAAGATCGAGGGAGAGTTACCTGAAAATGTGCCTGAGAGGGGACGAACGCCTGGGAAATAGAATAAGGGCAATGACAATAGGAAAGATGAAACGTATGAATCTGTCAACACCAAAGAGCACAGTTTAATGCGGTTATTATTTTCTTTCTCCATCTCGTTCCTTCACCCTCTTGTCTTCCTCCTTTTCTTCTTCTTCTTATTCTTACTTTCCCCTTATAATATTATTTTAGATTTATTGTTGTCAAAAAATATGGAGCTTGTTAAAGCGTTGATTCGGTCTTGACAAAAACGGTTCTCACTTGTTACGGTAAAATGTAGGCCTATTACAATCGTGTTACGACTGACAACTGTAGTTCCATAAATGCCAAGCGCTACTTGTAGAAACCGCCATAAAATAGAGGAGACTGTTGAAGTTGACATTTGACTTTAATGTTTGAATTTGATTCGATCCTTAGTCTGTTTTTAGAAATAAATTACAGGCATATGTTTTGGTTAGCGGATAAACACCATCTCTTTTCCTTTTAGTACTAAGAATGAGAAACGTAAAACAAAAGAAAATGAGGTATTGTTAGCTTTTCTTGATTTAATTTTATCACTATCATTAATATGATAATACGACGTGCACATGTGTAAGTAGTTTTGACTTAAGCACAAACTCTTCACATACGTCACATCACACGAAACGCGTTTGTGCTTAAGCGTAAACGTTTCTACTGTTCCGGTATAATAATAGAGACAATGGCAATAATAGAGACAAAGAGATTAACTCGTGAAATGTCATACGGATTCTGGATGTGCTGCTGATTTAAATGCTAATGAATTTTGACTTAAAAACGTTGACGAAAACTTACGTTTTGTTGGAAATTTTATCCGAAAAATTATTTTTTATGACCAGAATGTGAAATCTGAATGCGGATCATTTGCTCATTATATTAAATATGAAGAAATTAGCAAACAAGTGAACACAAACACAATAGTAAAAGTGAAAACCTATGCATTGCTGTTCTGAAAAAGCGAATCGTTAAAGAAGACCAACTGAAGGTGTCAGAGCATGGACGGAATTAGAGAGAATTGCGTGGGGAAGGTTGGCGCGAATTTGTGCGGAGCGAGTGGGCCGAAACAATGATCTAACCACTTACTATTGTAGAAGAAGCGCAGAGACTTGCACTTTTGCTACAAATAGGAGTTGCAGGATTAATCACTAAAAAAGAACAAATGAATATAAAGAAAATATGGACGTAACAGTTACAATTATCACTGAAAACGTTTGTACACAAAATTCATATTACAAAAGCCAAACGATTTTTGTTAGTGTCAGTTAAAAATATGTTTGACATGTAATCCTTTTGAAGATTAATGGCTTTCAATGAGCAAAAGTTTCCATGCAATATTTCAAAGTTTTACAATACGCGCACACAATAGACAGCGACTGGAGGTGTTATGGAAAACCCATGTTCACTATCTACACAATGGCGCTGTCTGTAGTCTTCCGCATTTCGTCTGCTAGATCTCTCTCTATGCAGCAAGTGATTCAGTTTAAAAACCAAAGAAATATTAACATGTTGTGCTCCTAACAGATTAATTTCTAACTAGTCATGTTGCTATCTCAGCTTCTCTTTGTTAGTCATTTTAATTTTGTGTACACGAGACGTAAATAATGATTACTTTCAAACAGCTCGTTTCGCGTACGCCAAGCACAAATCTTATTTACGAACTTACAAATGTCAAAAATAGATATGATTATGTATTAAATACGACAGAATAAAATATATTTTTAAAAATTAAGATTATTTTTCTTTACTCTTCAGCACTGTAGTTTACTGTCAACTCACAGTAGTCGTGTTTAATCTCACAGGAATCCCAGAAAAACTGTAATGTGAAGACAGCAAAAAAAAACTCACAAATCTAAAAAAATATTGTTATTTTTATTTTGTTTATAGAAATATTGTTATAAATTAATATTGTTATTCATAATTCTGCATAGTTTGGACAATACAAACAGCCGCACTTTTTTGGCTCAAAACATGTTTTTTACGTAAAATAAATGCTAGACAATTGCCCATTCTGCGGTACGGCATCAAACGGTCAACACGTTCGGAACTGATTCTCTAAACAAAATGTCGTTGTTACTGAGAGTTGTGATTCCATAATTAGTACGTTTAATCTAAGGACGTTAGTATGTTCAGTCTGTTATAAGGTTCAAATAGCCTACCAGTGACTAATTGATCACGAAATCTCCGAAACTAAAAGGACTACAAATATAAAATTTGCTACAAAAATTCACCTTAAACCGTAGACGTGAACTAAGATATATTTTTGAGAAGTTTTACTTCTAAGAAGGGTTTCGGAGATATTCCCTTCTCCCCGAAATAGAAAAACCAACTTTTCGATTAATTTATTCAACCAATTCCTGTGAAACCTTGCAGGTTGGTAGAAAATAGGAATTTTTATAGCCTATGTTAGTTTTCATTGTAAATCTTGTTATTTACTCAAATATAAGACCAGTAGTAAAAGTTGACACATTGAGTATAAGCTGGATTGAAAAATTTTCAATTTTTGTCAAAATGGAAATTCTAGCAAAGCACGGGTATTCAGCTAGGTATGTCCAATTTTTTTCTAAAATCCTGATTTTTTTACCATTTTCTTCTTGTTGTCTTGCATTTTATTTGGTTACGACTCATAGAACTAAAGAAACCCTCAGCTAATTTTCCTAATTTTTTTTTAACAAAGCGTATCACGATGAGAACATGAATTTGTTTAATACGGTATTAACAATGTCATACCAGAATAGGAAATTACTTTGTTACTATACCTTCCTCAACCTTGCTCTGACCCGCCTAGTTTGTTATTACCTACTTAGCCTGGCAAATTTTATGCTGTTTCAATTTTTCGTTTCGTTCAGCATAATGTACTGTTTATTCCTTTATCCGTACTTCAACATGCAGGTTGGTGTGACCAATTAATCATCAGTTTTCTTGGAACAGAGGCGAAAAGCGTGTTATTCGAGCGGCAAATTATTTATCGAGCAGCAAAGCGGACCGATGTGGAAACGTTTTAATTAATTCACGGCGCAGGCCTAAACTTTAAATTACGCAGAACAAAGTGAACCCGATCCCGGTGACCTGTACGACTGAACAGTGAAAGGGGTCAGATAATTTGATTCAGCGAAACGTACTGGAAACATCTGTTTACCGTTGTTAACAAGTTTCCTTTCACAAGGTCCGATAAACTGCGATGAAAGGTACTTTTGATGAAGACCCCATTTACGGCCTTTAAATGTACCGAATGTGTGACAAAAGTTTCGTGTATTCGCTAAAATCGTTTAAAAATTTTATTTTCATCTATTATACTATTCTCATTTAAATGCTCTATCAGGTGTGTTTGTTGGGTAACCAAACACCAGCTTTGTCAAATGTTATTGTTAAATCGCTAATGTTTCGTGGTTGACGAGTTCTTGTGGTGGCGAAGTATCCAGTGTTTTCACGTCCTAACCGACTACAGAATTTCAACGATTCGTAAACAAACCTGCTAACAAAATCAACCTGAAAAACAATGTATACTTAACAAGGGAGGATTCACGGGTGACGGGACATCAGAAAAAATGCTCCCCTTTAAAATATTTAGAAGACTTTTCTTTCAACAACGATGCTAAGAAAACGTTGTAACATAACAAGATTACACCTCAGAATAAAGACAAGTATACCATCAAAATTCACTGTGAAATATGCATAAACGCAATCTTTTTAGTAATAAAGTACAAAGAAGAATAAAATGAACATAATAAATAAAGAATTGAAGACACTGTGACGATTTAATTGATAGTAAAATATTTAATAATAAACAAAATTAAAAAGCAATTAAGTATTTTTAAATCGCACTATTAAACCTAATGCCCCTGTACTGACTCAGAATAAGTATGAGATGTAAATGGAAAAATCTAACTAAACAATTAATAAAAAAAAATCGAATTGTAAAAAGCTATTAATATCACAGTTAACCCTTTTGTAAGTCATCATGCGTTGACCTGTTTAATTCCGGACTCAACGTGCTTAGCGAACCGTCTGTAACTTAGAAATGTATAAAAATCGTAATGTTTGTAATTAGTAATTTGAAGGCACGAGTAATAGTTAAAATAATTCCCGTAAATTAAATAAGTATAAATAATTTGTTTCTTCTTGTTATAATAATGTCAATTTAAATAAAAATAGGAACTATATTATCGCGGAGTACTCGCTCCGCTTCGTTGTAAAGTGCCAGTCGAATCGAGTAAAGAGTTACTATGCAGCCGTCAGACAGTGCACACCTACGAGCGAGAGCTCTGCAGAAATGTGTTGATTAAATTTAAATGTAACTGTTAGCTACCACTACAAAACGTGGGGAGCAAGTTTTAATATATATAAAATGTAGAAAGGTTTTGTTAAGAAATGTAATAAGTTAAGAAAAATCAACAACACGTAAGCAAGATGACGTCTCTACTCAAGATGTAAACTCCAGTACAACTCTACATGTGAATATGTGACCTGCATAAACTGTACATATGGACGTCTACGACCCCTACGACGCTGACCAGGACCTACGTGGATCTACCCCAACTTTAACCAGCATTACTTCAATCTCCTCAGTGAACCAGCTATAAAATATTCGCCGAAGACACGACCCAGATGACGACGCCGACTACCAGAATTCCCAAGTGTGACACCCCAGGACGAGGACAGCACAACTTATTGTAAAGGTGACTCGATAGTTTGACTATCGAGAGTTAATTACATTTGAGACATAACTTATAGATGAAAGAGACTTTTCAAAGACTATAATTTTCTTTAAACAATAAATGAAACCAAATAGATGTATACTGTAATATTGAAAATCATACGTTGTAACGTTAATATGTAAATGTTAATTATAATCCCGTTAGTAAATAATACCATTCTTCAAATGGTAAATGTAATCTTGCAAGCTCCTAAATGAGCACAGTATTACTCAGACGTCTTTACAATATTTAAAGTAAACTCGGATCCGAGGTAAAAGTACATGATCAATATGATCCCTAGTTTTCCAGAAACCCCTTTTGTATATTTTAGTATAAATAATTATGTTATGGGATCCTTTCATATCATTTGTTAATAAAGAGAAGTCATCTTATTACACATTGAAGTGAGTGCATAAATCAGTGTAATACCTTCCCTTGTGTCCTAATAATTAGCTTAATTATTTTTGTTAATTGTGTTGAGTTTAATTTCAGTTCGTTACAACGTAGGCAGCCCGTATAATTGGCTAGAGTCAGTTTTGATGGGTTCCCTGGATTTGTAACGTGGCCAAAACGTTACAACACAACATATTATTTAAAGATAAATTATAAGGTCAAGAAATAAAAAGTAATTAAAACAAAAAGGAAAATATTATAATAAATAAACAATAGGGAATTAAGGAATAAAAACTCATGAAGTAAATAATTTAATGACAGTAACAAACAATGACTGACGATGACAATAATACCCAGAAGTGAAGATCAAGTGACAAACAAACATGTAAATAATGATTAATTAATAGAATTATAATGTACAAACGTTAAACTTAGAAAATAAGTAAAAAGACATTTGTTAGTTCATAAGCATTAGATTAAAACTATGATGAGGTCTGCGTACCTCAGACAGTTATTTTTTATCATTGAACTACAAATGGTGAATGAATGAAATTTTACAAATATAATAATATCAAACTATAATTATATAAGTTAGGTTGTGTGATAGTGCTAGAAAGTGAGAATAACAGTGATAGAATTTAAAAAGGGAAAAATCATGTATAATCAAAGTGATTAAATATAATTATAATATGAGCATTGAATGAAACATATAATCTATATGAAACAGTTGTTTAGCCCATATAGTGAGATCAAACCAAGTGTAAATAATTAAAAAATCTTACGTTACAAACTTACAATATAATGTAGTGACGAAGAAAAAATAAGATTCAACGGAATCATATTCATTATAAAAGATGAAACCGAACCTGTGACCCATAAACATATCATAGCCAAAGCCTTAACTGAAGGAATTAGTATTTTGGTAAAAAGGAAGGGATTGTTGGAAAAATATTGAAACCAGGCAGAACATGTTAATTTGACTGCTGGACTTTTATACAAATTAATTGCAGATAGAAGACGAGATGACAAAGAAAGACTATTGAAATAATTAGAAGAAGAATATTTTAATCGAAAGTACCAAAAATTTGAAGGCCAGAAGCGAAGAATCAAGCAATAAGTTCATAAGGAAAACTACCAGATTGGTGAGATTGCTCCGATATGCTAAGCCAGATATTTGAACCAACATTACTACATTTTAACGATCGAGTTACAGTGAAATACTATAACCAAAACAATATAAACGTTATAATAGTGAATTTTATTTGTACACCATAACTGTTAGTATTAAGAGTTCCTTTTTAAATTGTTCTTTTTTATGATCCAAAGGACTCACTAGTCAACAAACATCCACAACACCCAATTACAAAACCATCATTATAAATATTACGTTTTATGTTATATTATGACTTGAACAATACTTTGACTTTAATTTTACATTTACCCTGAGATTGAGATTTTCCATGTAATCCAACCGAAATGAGCTACCAATGTTAGATAGGGACGTTGAATGTCGATACAATTAAAGAAATGTTAAAGAGAAATAATAAATTTTATTGGAGTTCAGTCAAGATAGAAAAGGAGTTTGATTATTTATTTAAGATAAAAGTTAATTCTTACATTGAAGAAGGGTAAGTTTAAGAAGTTTATGAGTTAAGAGGTAAAATAAAGATATTATATCATGGTTACAGCGTTAATGTAATTCTTCCTGAGAAAATTAGTTTGTTTTAAAATATTTAAAAATTATGTACAGCAATATTAAAAACTGTTTCAAACTTTTGAAAAAAGAAACTTGGAAAAAGATTCATTTATTTGTAAAGACGGATGTGTTTTGTAATTAGAAAGATTTAATTCTTTAATGCGTACTATGTTGTTAACTTCCTAAGGAATCCCCATATACAAAAATCCTTTCTGTATATACCACTGTATTTAGGGACGTTAATTAACAGCGATCAAATAATGGTATTAAAGTCAAGAACCGAAAGCGCAGCACCTGCTTCAGTAAAACGGAGTAGATCATTTGAAATAGAACTTAAAATTCAATTTAAAAATTCGCGTGTTCGGATGTTCTACACGGTAAGGTATAGAAGCTGCCGCTGTGACTAAAGCAACTGTGAAAATGTACAAACCTTTATGTAAAAGACTACTTAGGATATCCTGTATTGACAAATTTATTAACAGTCCCTACCTTCTTATGTAGGGAAGCTACATTGTGTAGATTAACTAAAAAGAGAATTGAAAAACGACGTAAACATTTGGAAATTTGAATACAGCGATCCTGATACAACAATATTGTGCGGATCAGAAAAAAATATCCTGTAGACGAAGTTATCGTTAATAGATGATTTAGAATACAGTACAGTAATTTGTACATTTCGACAAGTATCTATCTTACTTTTTATACTTACTTCTTACTTACAATTTAATAATTATACATATAATAATTTATACTTACCTATATTACTTATAATTACTTAATAATTCGTAACACATCTAACAAAGACGTGATTTGCGACTACAGAAGACATACTTAATAACAACACAAAATCAGAATGCATTATATCGTGTCGAATACTGTCCAGCACGTGTGTCATCCTCATTTAGCGTTTTTGTTACGGCTGTCTCCACGTCTCGCATCGACGCCGATCCGAACTGTCCTATAGCGTGAGTCATTACTATTTTATCAACAGCATCTACAGTTAACTCGCTTTCTGTTCTGTTTGGTCGAGTACACTGGACAGGGTACTAAGTTATTCACAGCATTACGGGAGTTTTCATTACATTATTATAAGAAGAAGAATGTAAGCGTCATGATGATATTTGAGTTTTAACTTTAAACAAATATTGTGTGTGCGCACGCGTGTGTGTGCATGTGTGTGGTCCAAATATATATACACATATGTACATGCCTTCCATCCAAGTCTTTCGCGGCCTCCATCTTTTTCTTCTTTCAGGAGTTCAGGAAGGAGTAACTCCTTTGGACATCTATCATTGCCCTTACGACACACATGGCCGTACCATCTTTTTGTATCAATTGTATCATTTATACTGGTACATATAGCTACTCATTCTTTCCTTTATTTCTTCATTTTTAATCCTATCTTAGAATGTAAGCCTACAGTGTTTTCTCCAGTATCTCATTTCCATAGCTCGAAATCTTTTCCTCATATGTTCTGTTGTTTCCCACACTTCGTCGCATATGTTACAATATTTTCCACTATTGCCTTATATATTTTGAGTTTCGTTTCATGCCTTAACCGATTGCTCCACAGAGTGGAATGCTCCATGTCTGCACGTATTTCCGACGACAACATATTTAGTCTTATTTGTATTTATCGTTAAGCCCCATTTCTGGTATTCTTCATCGAACTTCCGAAGCACATAACATTTGTTGTCATTCTCATCTTTTGCTATAAGAACAAATATGCAACAAATAAACAAATATTAGCAAGCAGCATCTATATTCATTGTATACTTCTATAATTGTATATAAAATGAAAAAAGATGTACGAATAATATTCTCTGGAATAATACATGTCTAATATAAAAAATATGAATGAGAATGTAGAAACGTATGGTATTACGTATAATGACGTAAGAGGAATACACAGCAATAGAGAGAAGACAAACGTAAATCGTTCAAATAACAACGACAAGAAGAATATTAGGCAAAAAACGACGAGACAGAATAAGAAACATGTGCAAAATAACAGACACAGCGAACGAAATAACAAATGCGACAATTCTGGAGCGACCACGTCGATAGAATGGATGAGGACAGACTAGTTAAAAATGATCAGAATAATCGTCCAAAGTGTAAAAGAAAAATTGGACGGTCAAAATTTGATGAAGAGACTGAACATATTAGTGAAATTTGTCATAGACAGGAGAATCTCTTAACGAAAGAGAAAGACAACGCAAATTAAGATTTGCCTCTCCTCTCAAATTGTTCCTGCAGAGAAGAAACAAACCGAATGAAACTCTTGTTTACTGAAAAGACGTCTGGAATATGTATTCAATCGATGCCATTATTTCCATTACACTTTTTCTAGTGCAAATTTTCCTGTATTGTTATTTTACATCGATCTGTTATAATGTGCGCGTTCGTTAATACAAATTGTTAAAATTTCTGAACAGTCAAAGAAAAGCGATGACACGCTGTTTTGTAAGGGATGAGACCTTTATTGACTTTGTCAAACAATGTTCATTATAACGTTGCCTCTGGAAACTACGTGTAATGTATTGGGTGGAATTAACTGGTATAGTGATATTCAGATGGCTCATAGAACCCGTACTAAGGAGTCATGTACATAAAAACTTTGAAATATAAATTGAAAGCACAAAACCTGCAGAAAATGTAGAAATTTCATGAATAACATTTTATGAATGACAGAAATATTAACACATATATAGCACCATACCATAGTACAGAGTGTCACAATATAACTCTGCGCCAAGTTCCAAACATCTTTTATAAGATACAAATAATTTAAGGATAAGTGTCCCAAATTACCTTATTTTCCATGTGAAAAAACAGTACAAGTCTTATCTCGTTTTAAAAGGCGAATCATGTTTTATCTTGACATTAGTAATTAAACGAGTGAATTTTATTTTAAAGTAAGTCTTGCAGTTCGGATAACCAGCACTTTCAACTGCTTTCCGCAAATAAAAAAAAGGGGGATGGATAGGGTGTCCAAGGTGCCAAAGGTTTTCTGAAATAAGTCCTTCACCAAACAGGTTACTTAGTAGACTCAACGAAAGACTGGCGATGTGAGCCGTGGATCATTCTTGTTGGAAGTACGTTTGACCAATTTCATCCTCCTTTAATTATGCGATCAAAGGATACACAAATTCACTACAATAGCGATCTGAATTTATTGTATTCCATAAAATGAGTTTATTATCACCCTTTTAAATGACACAGCATCCAAACACCAATTTTTTGTCATTCAATTGTTGCTCCAACAACTCGTGGTGATTACTGACTAAGCACACACGATCGTTGTGGGTGACATGGCTGGATAAAATGCTTCATCTGTATACACTGTGACGTCAAGAATACCTTCTCAATTTGTACTAAAATGTAAGATAAACCACTGAAATGGAATTGAACAAACCAAAGTAGTTTGTCTCAATGAAATCCTTAAACCAATGGGATATTCAACATGTTTATTACGCTCAGTTTTATCTAGTCAGTGCACTAAGTTATTTTGTACGAGTGTAGCTGTAAACGTTGTAATGTGTCGTTTATGTGGGTTGTAAAAATTTGTATTTAGTGTTAATTGTGTTTAATATATGTCAAATTGTAACTTCTCTTATCGTTTACGGGTAAACCGTATTTCGCTCTGTTGCATTCAAATGTTGCCGCCTCGCTACCTGATTGGCGCACGGCTTTCGGCAGTGTTGACTCGGCTAGCGTTTTGCTTTAACGCTTTCACTTCAATAATTCTTAGTTGTTATTATAAATTAATTTAATCAAACATACAGAATTGCAGATTGAGGACATTTATTAACTCTTTAGAAGATTCCAATTACTTTATGATACATCAAATTTGTTTTCTGCACCGGCTATTACACTTGTTCGGTTGGTACTTGGTCAGTTTCAGTGTTTGTATACAATTCGTCTTTAACGCTAGTTTACAGTAAATATAGTTTTTCTCAGGGGTGTTAAAAAGTCCTTTCGGCTACAGAAATATATACTTACGGCTAACACACGCAAAATTATAACAATTCTTAATACTAGTTACATAAACAAATTAATATCTCATTACATTCAAGTAAGTAATTACCAATGAAAACTTGTAAAGAAATTTTGGGTTATGTTTCGTTTGTCAAATTTATTTATCAAAAGGTTTGTCAATTATTTATTATATTTTGCTTTTAATAATCGCTAATCGATCAAGGTTTAAATAGTGAATTTAACAAAGCATTTATTTCTGAATCGGAATAGTGATCAGTGAAGTGAAATAGTTATTTACTAATTTTGACCAAAAATTGTGAATTCGATAATGGGATTATGTTTATACTCATCGATTTTCCTGCTGAAGATTCTGATGTCGTCTTCTTCTTCCGGATAACTCCTGAGATGTCGTCTTCTTATATTCTCCAGAAGTTTATTCCTCTCGTCTCGATGGTTTTCCTCGCTGACTCCGGCCTCGCACTCCTTAGGTTATCGTCCGTCTTCTTCTATGATCGATGTCCCGATGATCTTCATTCGGTGTCCGTTGTCGTCTCTCTTCTTCACTGCGTCTTCCCGTCTTCTTCAGATAATTATGGTTTGTTGATAATTTTTTATTAAACAAAATTTTGTTCAGGATTCCCTGGGCTGTTGTTGTTATCTCCTTTTAGTTTGAATTAAGTTAAAATTTACTTTAGTAATAAAATTTTAGTGCGAGAGCTGCTCGATCCACCCTCGGCATCGGTCAATAATACAGTAATGAA
Organism: Magicicada septendecula; assembly: GCA_034769895.1. Lineage (NCBI taxonomy): Eukaryota > Metazoa > Arthropoda > Insecta > Hemiptera > Cicadidae > Magicicada > Magicicada septendecula. Next base: position 272,919,106 of record CM068369.1, on the reverse strand, counting down.
AATCTAACGGTTTTTTGGCAATAAATTTCTGGTTGCTATGGTTACCTAATAAATTATGTTAATTTTCATTGGTCATTAACTTAAGTCATTGTTATGTTTTAACGTCTTTTTTAGTCTAATTTTACCAAAATATCTTCAAATGAAGATTTCTATCTTATACTAATAGCTAGAGTTATTACATGAGTACCATTCTTCCTAATTTTTTATGATGATCATTTTGATATCCCTCATGCCCACTTTTGAATAGCTAATTACATTTTTACTATTTTCCATATTTATATTTTACATATATTTTATTCAAAATTAGTTGTTATTCATATATCTTGGTACTAGGAATACTCACTTAATTGGTTTAACCATTTGGTATACTCTGCTTCAACTTTGGATTATTATTTGTTCTCAAAACTACTAAATTTATATTCAACAGTTAAGCCTAGAGCCTAGATTTTATTCTACTCCCATCTAACATTTCTTAATAACATATTTGGTAATTCTAATACAATTTTATAAACAAAACAAACAATAAACATCAGTACTTCTAACTCCAACTCTTATTATAAAAATATTCCTTGTCAGGTTCTAGCCTGAAATAACTTTTAACTACCTTTCCTGTTTTTTACTATTATCTTGCTTATCCTATAATTTACTACATTCTATGGTTTTTTGAACAATAAACAAACTCTTACAATACTACTGTTAAACTGTGCCTTACTCGATATGTCTTATCTACTAATCCCTTCACTTAAATACAGTGTCTGTCCTTCTTATTTTACTACTCATTCTGATAACTTAATTCTTACCTTATTATATAATTCTGACATCCTATTACCTATATTTATAATAGCACAATCAGTTTAATCTTACTTGCTAACATAAAGTTTATCAAAAATTGTTTAGCTGTTTATTATAGTCTGCTTATAAAATATTTTATTCTACACCCCACTGCACTTTTCCTTTCATACAAGGTTTCTTTATTTATTATCACTCTCACTTTTTTCCATTATATGCTATACCTAGCACTTCACCACTTATTTAATTTTTACACACATTTTTAATTTACTCACTTGTTTATTCACACGATTTGTCTGATTATTTTATATCACTGTGTGACTATGGGTCATGAATAACTAGTTTACTTTCAAATCACTCTGATCACTTTTAGTTATTACTTAAATATTGCTTTTGTTTGGCTCAAAGCATCGTTTGTTGGCTTTGACTATTATCATCACTATTAGTTTGGGTATGGTTAGTTTCTAACTCTCTACCTTATATTATATAAGTAAATTCTTTTATCAACAAAATATACATGACATTATTACTTTCCATTAATCTTATTATCCTAGGTAAATCTCATATACTACAATTATCAGTTCATTATTTAAATTACAATATAATGGTCATTATTTGGGATTATTTGATTACACTTAGGTCTCGGCTGCTTCTTCATTGTCTCTTGGTTCCTTTAGTATTTATCCGATCTATTGTGTCAGGTCATTGTCAGTTTAATAGTCATTTGTCATTTGGGTTACTGGGTTATTGGTCTCTAAGTTTATAAGTTTTTGCCTCTTATTCTTATCTTCAGGTTTTTTTTTTTTATAATTAAATACAATTGGATCTTCACTACCGTATGTCATGTTACAACGTTTAGTTAGCACTCTTTCTACACTGATTCTTGAGACTCCTCCTGCTTGGTCCGCCAATCTTCAATCCGATTTGTTTGAGCTACTCATTATACTATCAAAAAGTAACAAGTAATTTATTCGTTGTGAGAACTGATGGTCTAGCGAGTCTACCTTTGAGTAAGCCAAATTTTTGAAATTTATTAAAAGATTTCTGTACAGCATTATGGTGAGTTACTGAGTTGTATCACCGTCTGGAAACTTTTCAGTAGACATCGGTTTACGTATTCCGCGTATTCTGTAAATTCACTACCAAACGAAACACTGAATCAATGAATAGGAGCTACAAGTGTCACGTTTTTAAACGTAAGAATTAAGGGTAGCTGAAAATTCAAACACACTTTTAATGGTTATGCCACCTTGAACAACAAAACTATTTATTTAACAACAGCTATAAACAAAGATGCTTATGATCAAAGTCGTGACAGCTAATAAAGTATATTTAGGCATTTGTCTAAACAGACCGTTTGGCATTTGTCTGTCTGTAAGGTACGTTTCACAATAACTTTTGAATCCATCAACTGATTTTCGTAAAACTTGGCCATACCTTTATTCTACACACTCCTCTTGTTTTTGAGATTGATCTCACCCCCAAAAAGTAGGACGGGAGGTAAAAATGTGAGAGGTCAGATTTGTGAAAAGATTACAAAAAACCATATGGAGTATCAAATTAAAGGAAATTTAACCACAATTTGAATGTAGTGTTCATTTTTTTTAATTTTAAAATTTTGATAAAATTGCAAATTCTAAGTAAGGTATCAAATTAAGGAGAAATTTAACCAAAATGTAAAAACAGAATTCGTTTTCAAAAGTTCAAAAGGATAGGTCACTTCAATTTCTAAAAATCGAAAAATTGAAAAAATTGTAAAAATTCATATCAGATAATAGACTAAAAAAGAAACTTTAATTCAAATCCGATTGTAGTGTTTACGCTGACAAATCTTTAACTTTTTGGCACCATGGGCAAAATGAAAGTCAAAATATTACGAAAACTGTCGAACTCTACGTGAAGCATCCAGTTGTGAGGAATTTTATTCAAATAAAAAATTGAACATAGAATACTAGTTTCTTTAATAATTTGAATAATTCGAGGGGCTGTCACAAATTCTGAATATAGTTACAGTTTTAGAAATTTCAAAATTTTTGGGCTGTTCGGTCCAACAATGAGATTAAAACTTGAAATTGTAAAATCCAACCGGGTATCTGACTAACGGAAATTTGAAATGTTTGGAATTTTTAGTATCTCTCGTATTACTGTCTCCTCTACAACTATTATTTTATTAAAAACCAGTAGAGTAATCAGGATTTTCGTAATGTTTCCAATTATTTAAAAGGTATCTAATATCAAAATGTATCTAATAATATATCTACTTCGTTTAAGACAATGAGTGAGTTCTGCAGCTCCTTAGAGCATACTTGTAATTTATGGTATAATTACAAAAACCGTATACAAGGAATTTCTATTGTATATAATATTATATTATATGAACCACATAAAAGAGATACAGTAATCAATTTTATTAACAGATGAATATTTATACATTTGAATATGTGTGTCATTTTCTCTAGTTAGTATCGCCGATTACAAATATTCCTATACCACTAGCGATTGGAATAATTGTCATTATTACTATGGAGACCTAATAAAATCCAAGACCTAAACACCCGATATAAAGTATTGTTAGGCGGCTACTGGCAATATACAACTTGGCTGGACACTAGCTTCTAGACCTCGAGATGAACAATAACTTACAACAAAAATGAGGTAAATTTATGGATCTATGAGGAATGACAATAAAGTGGAAAACACTGATGAAGTATTATCTGGATCAAAAGAGCTCATTTCATCAAACAGAACGGTTTGTAAAAAATTTAATTGAATATTGAGTCAAGAACAACTAAACAGTATGAGATTAGAAGGCAATAGGAAGACGAATCAGAAAAAGAACATGGAAAGATGGATGGACGACGTTCAACGTTGAGGATGGTATGAAGGAAAGAGTGGTCAGACGCTGATAAGCGTTGCGTGATTAGAAGGACGAATGGTGAAAAATTGTTAAACCCCGAAACGGCTAAAACCCACCTTGGGATATAACACGAACAGAGGAATTACTACGAAGAATTATGTTTTTTCTTATGAATTTGTAAGCCAGGTTAATGTGTTTTCATTAATTTAAAAGTATTACATTGCAGACAGTAGACTAGCTCGTAACTTTGATTACTTTGTATAATAGAGGAAACGGAACAGAAAGAGACATACCCGAGTACGCTCGTAAAACTTGCTACATACAAGTGATTTCCGAGTAAACGTTATTTTACGGTGGCGGAATACTATAAAGACGGCATACTAGAATTCTACAATAATTCACTAAACACAAAGTTTAGTATCTACATTCAAAGTTATAGTTCGTGTTAAGTTCACATAACATGGTCGTAACATCATGATGAACAACGAATGGTGATGAAAGCAAAGGAGTTTCTGTTAACTTCGTTGGTATTGGTTTATTTTTTCCTTTAATATACTGTACTAATAGCGTAACTACGAGAGGGATCAGAAAATCAGAAAGACCCCCCCCCCAAATCTATTAAAAATGTAAACGAAATTCGTTAGTCACTTAACGTAGATCTAGTTCTAAGTCAGTTGTGTGGGTTAAAATAAGAGTTATAAATAATTGTAGACATAATAGGAACTGGAATATTTTTAAATTAATCAAATGAAGTTAGACTCTTCTTAATAATGACAATCACTCGACATTTGGTAAATAACATTCGTGATTCCAGTCTTAACGCGCTTTTATAAAACCTATTATAAAATTATGTAGGAAGAATCCTGACTTTCTCATTTGCTTTAAGCAAAATGAGGAGTTCAATCTCCAACGTCTCCAATCTTCAAGGTAGTATCATCCCCCCCCCCAGAAAGTAGTCTCATCCTAGTTTAATCCCCCCCCCCCGGAGCAGCTCCTAGCTACGCCACTGTACTGTACATAAATTTTGTATGACTTTCAAAAAATAGTCAAAATTGCAGCGTAGAATTTGTAGTGTTTAACAAAAATGTTAATTACTTATGAATTCTGCCCTTAAAAGGTGCTAATCTATCCACAGTTGCCAAATGTATAGACATTTTATTTTGCTGCCATCTTGATGCGCAAGAATTTACCGACATGTTTCTTCAGAGGAGGCCTGACAGAAATAAATATTTCGGTCGACTTATCGTAATGAGTAATATTAACTAGTACAGTAACAACAGCAACATTAATTATAAGCCGTGAAGTATCTGGGGATTATGATTGACAAATAAATTTTCGGAACCATCCAGTAAAGCAGCGAACAAGGCAGCAAATGTTGCCACAAACTTAAGTAAATTAATTGCTAATATTGACAGGCCAAAAGCCAGTAAACACAGACTGCTGGTTGCCTCAGTACAGTCCACCATGTTGTACAGGATAGGGGGAAATGATAGGAAAGCATATGAAACGAATAGCGTCTGTAAAGAGATTAAGCGCCTTGAGAATTACATATACCTAGTAATAGTAAGAAGAAGAACAACAACAAAAATAATAAAATTGGCTTGTTTGTGTTCCTCGGAAGTGATTTAGAAGAGCGCAGGATGACTAAATAAGCTATAGGTGGAATGTAGTGTGGGGAGAACTACTACAGAGTAGGATACTATCCCAGCTACTCACTTCCACAGGCTGAATCAACCTGGAGGTCGAAAACAGACCTTGATTATGTGGTGGGAAACAGGCCCAGCAATAATTTTATCATTAATTGTATGTTGTAAATTAACTTTATTACAGGAATACTGTTAGTATATAGAATAGTAAACTCTGTTTCATAAAACATATGTACTTAAAGCGCTGCCGTGTGTCTCAGAAACGTAGGTACTCAGTAAACTGGTGAAGACGTAATGCACTCTTTAAAAACACAAATCTTGAGAAAGCCTTGGGCCAATAAAGGAGGAGACGGTTGGAGACAAATAACAATGAACAACATTATACCTAATTGCAGGACATGGCCACGCTTAAAATGACTGGACGACGCATGTTAGTTGTTAAGAACGATGGAGTCCTTTGATCATAGGAAGCGTTTCTTCCTACAGGGCGCAGTCGCCAAAACAAAAGTAGGTACACCGAAATTGAAATGTGATGGTGGTGTGAAGAGCTGGAATCATAACGAAGCAGATGTCATTGACGAAGACTACTTCAGCAGGTTAAGAATGATCCGACCTGGGTTACAGAGCCCCAAAATAACGGCGACGTTGAATACCGAGTGCTTATATTAAACGATTAATATTAAAATTGTTAATAATGATATAACCAGTAGTTGTTCACATATTTGTTACTACCAATCATTGTTAACGTTATATATTAAAGAATCCAGAGTATTCTATAGAAAAATGGATTAACATTCAAACAAAGATGTTTGTGGGAATAATCGTTACAAACATTGTTATACTCAACCGACCAGGCTGCTTAACATTTAATTTAGATTTTCGCTAGGAAAAACAAAAGTTTTGCGGTTGTAATTCTCATACAATTTTACAAGTGTTGTAACATTGACAAGGACTTTTTTTACCAATTCTGTGTTTTCTTTATCGATTACTTCCTTGTCACACACACTCCTTCCGATGCCCCTTGTCAGTAAAACATATTACATTCATGCTGGCACAACGATTACACCACCCGGTGTTCGTGTCGTGTTTTCATATACGTACATATACATCATGTGAAGGGTAAGGAACCGTTCTCTGTGGTGTTTAGAACGCTTGTTATTGTTTCCACGAAACGAGGATATTAGCCTAGAAAGTGAGTGAAAACTCGTGTCTCACGTCAACGGCACACGGCGTGGCGCTCCCCCCCCCCCCCCGGAATATCACACGACGTACCAACTCAACTGCGTTCCGTCTGACAGCGAATCACCTACTCAGTCATCTCGGCGCGTGCGTTCTGTCACTTATGAACATCATTATTATAGAAAAACATAAGTGAGCACCTTCAGAGTGTGTGGTGTGTACGTTATGTAAATGTCGTATCGGTTGGAACATCCATCAAACCAGTCGCCATTTGATGTTTTTGAACGAGCGAAGCGAGTTTTCATTTATACCTCGACCGTTTGTGTGTCTGTCAGTATGCCTATCTGTTTGGGTATGTCTTACAATAACTTTTGAACACATGAACCAATTTTCGTGAAACGTGGCATACGCGTCCATACGTTCGCCTTACAGACACCTGTTGTTGTTGAAATTGATCCCCCAAGAACAGGGGGGAGGGAGGCAAAAATATGAGTGGACAGTAATGTGGGAATTTCATAATCAAAGGTTGGCTAATCTGTACGGCTCCGGCCTCGCGCTCGCTAGCGAACAGGCCTAGACCCAGTGCTACGTACGTCCGAAGGCAGCAGACGTAATTGCGTTTGTTGCTTCGGCCTGTCATTTATTCATTTTTCTTTATTGTCGCGACAAATTATGTAGGCCTTAGGCCTCACAGCATTCTAATGTAGATTCGAGTGTTGCGTAATTGCGCCTCACCTTACAATGTAACACATTTATCTAACGTGGTTTTCAAAATTTATAATGCGTACAAGACTTAGCTGACCTTGCAATTCAAATGTAAATTGTCATTCATTTTCAATAAATGTATTAAACTACAGTCCACTCGCTCATCATTATTTTCAGCATCCTGGCAAAATCAAGTTACAAACATTAACTCTTAACATTTTTTTGGTCACTCCGCGCCAGGATTCATCATTTTTTACCTTCTTTCAAACTTATACTATATCGAGCGGCTTCTCATCATTTTTTCCACCTAAATTTCTGGCCATCACGGGCGATTCAGTATGTTCGCTGATCCGACCGTGTCGGGAGTTATTCAGCATTTCTTTCGTCGTCGTCATTGAGCCTCATAGACAACACCATTACAAGAACATTCACGTGTTAACGCCTACACACCAGATTGAGCAGTCATCCATCCAGTCCGTGCGTGTCTGCCATCTATTCCACGGCTTCAACGCTGCAGGACATCTCACACAAGGTACGACATCAACGCCATCAGAAAAAGGTGCGTAAAATGACGGAAGAAGGCTTAAGAGTGTTGATTAGAAAGAGAGGCGGCTTCAAGTCTGGCATAGTGCGAATCAATTCCGCAATACTTAATTTTGACAAAAACAGTAACACTAAACATTTGTTAACTGTTAGACTAGAAAGTCTAAAGAGTTTAGCAATAAAATATGATGAGGTACAGTCTGAAAATGAATTAATTTCTAAGGACATAAACGCTGCCCAAGAGGACAGAGTCGAAGTTGAAGAACTTTTATATTCAACCGAAGCTAACATCTTACAATTAATAGAAACTTTCAACATTCAGACTGAATCTCAAGTATTAACCAGTAATATTCAATTAAAACCTATAAGTTTGCCCTGCTTCACAGGCAACATTCTAGAATGGCAGCACTTTTATTCAATATTTCTAGACTTGGTACACGCCAGATCTGACCTAACTTCAGTGCAAAAACTACATAACTTATATTCATCACTCAAAAATGAGCCATTAGATCTAATTAAGGCCTTGCCTATTTGTAATGAGAACTATTCAATAGCGTTAAGTTTGCTGTCCGCTAGATATGATAACAAATTCATATTAGCTAAATATTACATTCAAAATTTACTAGACGTGAAGTCTACAATCAAAGACTCTGTACAGAGCTTAGCAGAATTTATAAATACAATAACGTCTTCTGTCAATTCGCTGGCAGCTATGCAATTGTCAGTGGATTCATTTGAACTCATTACTGTACAGCTATTGTCAGCAAAACTTGACCATTCCACATTTAAATTATGGAAAGAGTCTATAGATCCCGAAAATCTTCCTAACTTTCAGAGCTTTACACAGTTTTTAAACGCCCGTAGACAATTATTAGAAAACACATTACCGATAGAAGCTGGACAGCAGCTTAACAAACCAACTTTAAAATTTAATAATAAGTCTGGAAAACATAAATTATGAAACCCTGCTGGCAGCACTGCATTTAAGAGTTATCATTCAACTTCAAATAATTATTTATGCCCATGCTGCAAGGCCAGTCACCCAATCTATATGTGTGACAAATTTCGCGAATTAAGCATATCGGAACGAGGGCAACTTATATTAAAGCATAAATGCTGCACTAATTGTTTAAGACCAGATCATTTTTCACCTAATTATAAGGTCAAACAATCATGTAAGATCTTTTCCAGACGACACCATACATTGCTGCATATAAATAATGTGTCAAAACAAGGTTCTGCCAGCAGTAGTAATTATTGTTCGTTTAAGCTTCAGTCAGCAAACAATGTTATTTTGTCTACAGCTGTCGTGTTCGTCATCGACCGTGCTGGTAACAGACAACTTGCGCGAATTTTCTTAGACGCAGGGTCACAAGTAAACTTTTGTACTGAATCGTTTGCTAAAAAATTGCAACTCAACTTGACTAAATCTGATATACCAATTTCATGGGTATGTCCTATGCTACCGCTGAAGCGAGATTTTTAAGTTTAGAACGCAGGTTCATGCGTGATTCCGAGCTTGCGCGTGAATATGCAAATTTTATTCAAGAATATAGGGATCTTGGCCACATGGCGCTGGTTGACGATTGTTCTGTTAATTCCAAGGTTTCAAATACCTACTATTTGCCTCACCATGCCGTTTTCAAACATTCTAGTTCCACGACAAAACTTCGCGTCGTTTTTGATGGATCGGCCAAAACCACCAATGGTCTTTCTCTCAATGATATTTTGTTAGTAGGCCCAAATGTCCAACAAGATCTTTTCTCTATTCTTTTGCGATTTCGCATACACAACTATGTTCTGATCGCTGACATCGAGAAGATGTATCGACAAATTCTAGTGTCTGATAACGATTGTCATTACCAACGTATTCTGTGGCGTAACTCTCAGCTTGAACAGTTTAAACATTTTGTGCTGCGAACTGTAACATACGGTACTGCTAGTGCTTCGTTTTTGGCTACTCGCTGCCTTATTCAGATTGGTAAGGATAATGAAGTTTCTTTTCCTGACGCTGCTTCAGCTATAATTAATGATTTTTATGTCGATGATTTGTTAACCGGTGCAGACACCATTTCTAATCTAACCAAGTTGAAATCTGACTTGGGTACGTTGTTGAGTCAATATGGCTTTACTCTACATAAATGGGCATCAAATGAACCAAATGTGGTCACTGAACATAATAATTTATCACTTCCATTAAACAAACAAGGCAATGTGCGTACGTTGGGCATTCTTTGGAACAACTCTACAGATTCATTCTTGTTTGACATCAAGTCATTTCCAGTTGAGTCAAGCATTTCTGAAAGGAAAATCCTGTCAATTATAGCGGGTATCTACAACTCATTGGGACTCGTTGGTCCAATTGTTTTTCTTTATAAGCAGTTTATGCAGCAACTGTGGCTGTGCAATCTTGGTTGGGATGAGCCAATTTCCGAGCAATTATATATGTATTGGCGTTCATTATGCGATAAGTTGTATTTAATTGGTACAATTATTGTCCCACGCTCTATACGCAGCAAGTCTAAGACCAAAATAGTTGAATTACATGGTTTTGCGGATGCCTCTGAAAAGCGCTATGGATGTTGTATTTACGTTAGGGTTATTTATCAAGATTTAACGGCCTCTTGTCACCTTTTGTGTTCCAAATCTCGCGTAGCTCCACTACGACAGGTGTCATTACCCCGCATTACTCTGTGCTTGCTTGTTGTTATCGCGACTTCTATTCAAAGTCACCCCTGCTCTCCATTCCGTTGTCAATAGCGTTCACCTGTACTCCGACTCCATGGTATCTCTCTATTGGATTCATGCTCAGTCTTCTAGGTGGAAGACCTACGTCGCTAATCGCGTTGCTGAGATTTAGCGTCTCACTGAAACCTACACATGGCATCATATTAATTCGCAACATAATCCTGCGGACATTGTTTCTAGAGGATGTCACCCTGAAGTTTTGCGCGATTGTTCGCTTTGGTGGCACGGTCCCGCTTGTCTGTCTCAATCTTCTAAACCCAATCTTTTTTCACCTTTCTCACCTTCAAATGTGTCGCTTCCTGAATGCTCTGTTGAGGAGAAACAAACCCCCAAACTTTCTCTAACTTCTACTTTACCTATTGATCTCTCGAAGGACTTTTCCTCGTTGCACCGACTGACCCGCGTGTACGCTTATTGCTTTCGATTCATCAAAAATACTAGACCCTCTAGGCCAGAGAAAATCTCGGGAGTTCTTACCCCCACCGAAATTCATTCTACTCTTAATTTCTTCATAAGGCAATCCCAGTCGATCCACTTCGCTGCTGAGCTTAATTGCCTTCGAAATGGGGCTTCTGTCTCTATTAGGAGTAAGCTGTCTTCTCTGGACCCATTTCTTGATGAGTCTGGCGTCATACGTGTCGGCGGACGCCAACAGCAGTCGCAACTGCCCTATGACAATAAGCATCCTACTGTCTTGCATCCGTCGGCCCACATCACTCGCCTTATAATCGAGAGTGAGCACATTCGTCTCCTCCACGCTGGTGCTCAACTTGTCCATCATTCACTTCGTCAACGCTGGTGGATCATTAACGCCAAGATAGTCATTCGTTCCATCATTCGTAGATGCGTCAAATGTCTCAGATTTAACACCAAATATCAGGTTCAAAGGCTTGGTATTTTGCCATCTCCCAGGGTTACTCCTTCGCGGCCGTTTTTATTCTGCGCAGTGGATTATGGTGGTCCCTTCATGATTCGTCATGGCGGGCAGAAATCTAGGACTCTGTCCAAATCATACGTGTCTTTATTCATTTGCTTAGCCACCAGGGCCATTCATTTGGAATTGGTTTCCGACCTTACGGCCAATGCGTTTATAGCTGCCTTACGTCGCTTCATGGCCCGTAGGGGCATACCTAGCCAGTTATATTCTGACAATGGCACGAACTTTAGGAAGGCCCGCAACGTTTTGCATGACCTTTACAATCTCTGGCATAAAAAGGATGCCACCTCATCAATCCAATCCTTTGCAACTTCTCATGGTATTAAGTGGTCATTTATTCCTCCCTCGTCACCTCATTTTGGTGGTCTTTGGGAGAGCGGTATAAAGAGTTTAAAGTATCATTTGCGCCGCGTTGTCGGCAAGTCCACACTCACTTTCGAGGAGTTTACTACGGTTTTGTCACAGGTAGAGGCCTGTCTAAACTCACGTACATTATTTGCCGTTTCATCGGATGTAAACGATCCAGTGCCACTTACCCCTGGCCGTTTTTTAATTTGTGCACCATTAACGGCAATTCCCGATCCTGACTTATCACACGTTCCCATCTCTCGTCTTGGCCGTTGGCAACTTCTCCAGAAGTTTGTCCAAGCTATTTGGAAATCATGGTCTCGCGACTACCTACACCAACTGCAACAGCGTCACAAATGGAAATTCGCAAAGGAAAACGTTTCCATTGGTGACCTGGTTTTGCTGATCGAGGATAACTTGCCTCCATTAGCATGGAAATTTGGGGTAATTACAGCCACATTTCCCGGACCAGACAGTTTAATCAGAGTAGTTGGCGTTCGTACGCCTGTTGGCACCTTTCGCAGACCAATTCACAAGTTATGTTTGTTGCCAGCGCGGGACGAGGCTTAGACACGAGGTCAATGTAATTACTTAGCACAATGCTATATTTTACCTGGCCACGAGCTTTCATTACTTAATTGTCTGACAATTTGGTCGACTTCAATTGGTGATATGTGTTATCACAACATTTTTATGTTAATATCGCATTATTGCGTATCTCATACACTAAATTCGCATGTAGCTTGTAATTGGACAACCATGCACTATGTTATTATATTTATACTTATTATATTGTCATGGTGGTATACTTTACTTATTCTTGTATTTATATGTATTGATAATTTTGTAAGACATATACTATGTCCCTTGTATACTTATATTTGCTATTGGTAATGGTTTATGTGTCATGTCATTGGTGATATTTGTTCTTATGTCACAAATTTTGTTATATAATATTCACATGGATTTGAAGCCATACAAACCATGTATGCATATTTGCTGCACATTTTTTGTTAATATGTGTGCATTGCTATTTTATTACTCTATGAATTTTGTGTGTTACTTGTAATTGTTCAACACATGCATTACATTTTTTTATGAACACATTTACTGTACTTGTCACTTATACTATCATGCCTTGTATTCATGTATTTTGAAATTATGCAACATATATTCCTATTGTATTTTATCATGTTTTGTATCTATGTAAAACACATTATTGTACCCGCAGTTACTGTCTATGATTATGCGCCACGCACATATTTTTACACATATTTTGTATTTGTATTTTGCGATCACGTATTGCACATATATTATTATTCATGCTTTTGATTATGACATACATGTCATTACGCTTATGTACTTGCAACTATTCAACAATGTATAATCTGTTTTCACATGTAAATTTATTGTGCATTCCTGCAACTGTTGGGTATAGCATGCACTATTTAATTATTATATTACGGCGTTATGCTGAATTTATGTTTTTACACGCATAATTTTGTAATAAGTTTGTCCATTCATTTTATATTCGATACTATTATGTATAAGTCAACTGACCTTGACTGGTTTAGACTGCCAATCATGACTTGCATAAAATATTTGCAATTTGTATCGGACCCATCATATGATGGGCCACCGATTATTCATCATCAAGCATTATCAGACTATTCATTATTCATGTTTTATATTGTATTATATTGTATACATTTTTGCTAATTCATGCACATTTATATTCATGTATAAATCAGTTTGTAAGCCAACTGTGGCCTGTTCAACTGTTATCATCATTATTGAGGTTTTATCTCTGAACAGTTTAATGTTATAACTGTTATCTAACATTTCAATCTCAATGTTCAATACAACTTACTGAGGTTGATATCTATTATTAAGAACGTACATTGTGTTCTCTTATAATATAAATGATTAAATTGTATTATAAAAAATCGTTCGATTTTTGCGGGAAGCTATGGACAGTAATATGGGAATTTCATAATCAAAGGTTGGCTAATCTGTACAGCTCCGGCCTCGCGCTCGCTAGCGAACAGGCCTAGACCCAGTGCTACGTACGTCCGAAGGCAGCAGACGTAATTGCGTTTGTTGCTTCGGCCTGTGTTTTATTCATTTTTCTTTATTGTCGCGACAAATTATGTAGGCCTTAGGCCTTACAGCATTCTAATGTAGATTCGAGTGTTGCGTAATTGCGCCTCACCTTACAATGTAACACATTTATCTAACGTGGTTTTCAAAATTTATAATGCGTACAAGACTTAGCTGACCTTGCAATTCAAATGTAAATTGTCATTCATTTTCAATAAATGTATTAAACTACTGTCCACTCGCTCATCATTATTTTCAGCATCCTGGCAAAATCAAGTTACAAACATTAACTCTTAACAATGAGAGTGTAAAAATTGTGAAAAAATTACAAAAGACCGTGTGGGGGCATCATGCTAATCACAATATAAATATAATGTTCATTTTTGGAAATTAGTATCTACACATTTAGACCACAGGAGTGACAATTTTGATAAAATTGCAAAAAACCATGTGGGATATCATATTATTTTTAACTAACCTCTGAGTGCAGTGTTAAGCTATGGAAATGTCAACATCTTGGAATCAAAAAAGATATAAAAAATTGGAAAAAATGTGGAAATTCAGCAGGGAATAGTGGAGAGTGGAGACATATACAGAGAAAAGTCAGACTATAAGGAATTGTAACCCCAATCCCAATGTTTCAAAATTTTAGTGTTTTTGTATAATTATCTGCTATTCAATTGTTATATTACTAAATAAATAGTAGAGTAACGGGACTTTTTGTCTTAAGGTAAATTATATATTTTTGTCTCCTCCTACAGGGCCTTTTTCCATAACTGAATATTATCTAATATCGAAATTTATCCAATACTGAATGTACTTCGTTCAAACTAGTGAGAGACTTCTGCAGCTCAGGGAGCAAACTAGTGTAATTAGACACAGAAGTATGTTTTTCTCTCTTCCTTCTAAGGTGTACCACATTTTCTTTAAGCACCGGTCTTTCAAGTTACATTTTTCAGCCAAAGTATCGGATTCGAGAGCTTGTGATATGAGCCTTTATTCTACAAGATCATAGTCACACAAGAGTTTATTTTTTTATAGTTATTAATTGACTCAGTAAAAGTATATTGATTTTATTGGTGTTTTGATATATTGACTTTATTCGTATACTATTACGTAGTCATTCTAATTCTTTAAACACATATAACACAATGCACGTATATTTTTAAGGCTTCCTTCTTCTTCTTCAGAACTACAGCCCAACGTGAGACGTGGCCTTCAACACCAATCCTCTCCAACGTCTCCTATCAGTTGCTAACTCAGCGTAACCTCTCACGTTCTTCTGGGTATCTTCAATCACATCATCCAACCATCTTATCCTAGATACCAACCATCCAACTATCCAACCATCTTATCTTTGTCTGCTTTTATACTACTGTGCCCTCAGGATTTTCTTTGGCGTTGATCATCCATCTGTTCTAGGTGACCATTGTATTCGTTGAGTTTTATGAATCTTACAATGTACTTATGCATCAATAACTTATCTGTCTCCTGGTTATTTCTTACTCTCCATTCATCATTTTCCTCAACCGAGCCATAATCACGTCGTACAATCTTTCTTTCAAATCTTACCAGCGTTTCATTTTCTTGTTTTGCTAATGTCCAGGTCTCACCATCACAACCAACCATCGCAACAGGTTTAATACGTGTTTCATATATTTTCATTGCTAACGATCTTGCTTCTCAGTAGTCTACCGTTAGTACAGTATGGCCTACTTCTTATTTGTATCGTGTCATGTATTTGTATCCTTCATTTTCTATCATATTACCTAGGTATCTAAAGTCATTAGCCGTACCGAATGAATTACACTCTATGCATAAACTATGCAGATGTCTTTTACTTTCTGATGCAGAAATTAGCATGTACTGTATTTAGTTTTACCGATGTTTGCATTTATCCCATTCCAGCGGATTACGAGCATTGTTAATGTCTGTTACATTTAAATGTGTTACATACTCTCACTACCTTTCCGTTAGTAAGAACTGATGTACGTAATACAAGAGACTACAGTGTGATTCGCTAAACTTAGACTGCTGCTGTGATTTGTCAACATTACGAGCTGACAAATACTATCCCACAGGCCGTATAAGTGGATGCGCTCCATTAACGTTTTTTCGGGTTCGCTAACCGTATCTTGACTGAATACATCCCTTTCTGAAATAAAAGCTTATAAATCTGAAAGACTGGCTAGATAGCTTGTTATACATGAATCTGACACTTTCATATTTTTATTCGATAAATAGCATCTTGGTAAAATAACATTACTATTATATACGTTGTAACGTCACAGAACGTTCCATAAAGGAAACCATTTACATAGCAATTTATCATAAGAGGAGAGTGAGGTGGACAGTATCGAACCCAAGTAGCCCTAAAAAATTTTGTAATATTGGCTTTAATATTGTAATTATTTTCTGGACAGGAATGTGTTGTCTCTGATTTCAGTAGTTATAGATAGGGAAGGGCAGAGAATGTATGCCATAGCGAGCCACTCTGACTCCCAACCCTCTATGAAAGTTAGGGAATTGATAGGGAATTATATCAAAGATTAAATAATTAACATCAAGGTAAAAAGGAAAGGAATAGGTGATACGACAAAGAACGAATTAGGAATATTGAGTTGGATTAATATATTAAAGGAGTAGTACAGGAGTTTAATTATAAGATAAAAGAATGAAATATAAAGAAGCTAATAAAAGGTTAATATAGAGATGATAATTTCATCAAAACCAAAGATATGTTTTTAAAAAATTATCAATTTTAACGGAGAGGCATATGTAACGTCACAGAACGTTCCATAAAGGAAACCATTTACATAGCAATTTATCATAAGAGGAGAGTGAGGTGGACAGTATCGAACCCAAGTAGCCCTAAAAAATGTTGTAATATTGTCTAATAATTATTACTACTAACATGAAAAAATGACCAGACTGTGACCAAGACACAAACCCCATATATATTATTCAAGTGAATAACAGTGAAAAAACCATAAGATACTATGAGAGAGACAAATAATATCAGGATCAACCAAAATGAAGTAATTAATTATTGAGTTTAGTAACTCTGAATAGAGTATAAAGAACTATTTATTGTGAATGAATGGACATGATCCATTATTATATTATGTAATGTAAATAAAATAAATGTATTAAATGACTTAAATACATTATTAGAAAGAATCTAAGTTAAAATAAAAATTATATAATTGTTATGACAAAAAAATATTAATGTGTTGGATTTGAGACCAAACACTCAGATTTCATGTAAAAATTAATTATTATCAAATTGAAATAAAAACTATATGTAATTGTCAAGCAGACAAAAATGAACAATTTATTTAGATAAAGAAAGCTGTCAAATGAATAAAAGTCAGTCAAAATAGCCAAAAACAGTATTAACTAAAAACATGTGGTAGGCATATAATATTGTATGATTTATGGATTTTATGTTGCCAAAATGCAACCAAATTGCATTAGAAAGTTGAAATATAATATAAAGCGACTATACTAATATATTTGACTAACTTTAACATTGTAATAGTCGAGTTAGCAAAATATTTACCTATACCATGTATGGCTGGGGCCAATCAACCAGTACAAAAAATAGTCATATCTGGCTAAATATTTACAAAATGTTGGCAAAAATAAAAGAGAATGGTACAATACTTCAGTATACCTTAAAAAACGAACAAACTCAGTTGAAAATAAGATCAATTATGAAAGAATTTAACTTATAAGAGTGAGATTTGTCACACTATGAAAAAGGACATCTCAGACCAACCAATATGATGCTATGTTATCCTGTAATGAAGATAATATGTGTAAAGAGTAACCAGGTATCACAAAAGACAGACAATATAATAAACTCTGAGTGTACACTAGTGAAATACTATATATGTTAAAGAAAGAGACTAATTATTGTGTCATAACATTGACAACAACATAGGCCATGGGCAATGTAAAATTGAAATTATCTGTGTATTATATATGTTAAAATTTGTTTGTTTTGTTATAGGAAGATAGTAATATATGTGTTCATGTTATGAAAGAAACATAATATTTTCACAACAATTTTTTGTTTTAAAAAATTGAATTTCAATGACAACAACCCAAGGTGAGAGTTGTATATTGTGTTACTTATTAGAGTTAATTTATTTAAAAAACCAATCATAATTAGTATCACTAGATTCAGTTGAAAACAGAGAATCTAAATGTAATAATGGCATGCAAATTGTGAGTACTAATGTAAAACTGTTTGACAAATACCAGAGTAATTTTTGAAATATCCTTAGTGTGAAGAATAAGAAATTTGTTCTAAAAGCTTCGACGGAAATTAAATTTGTTCCATGACGTTCCATTTCTTTATTCTCGAATAATCTAGAAGGAATTTTTACACAAATATACCGGAAGTCAATGAAAACAATCAGCCTGAATTAGTATAAAAGAGAGACCAAATTCGACCCAAAAATACTTGAAGCTTGAAATCCGGAACAGACGCATCACCCACGACACTGATCAACGCAGTCAAGGCGAAACCGAAGGCGAGAAATCGACACAAGACCCGAAGAAAGGCTTTTCCCGTACATTGACAAACAGACTGACTTAACCTCTACAAGAATCTACGCCAATGTGTTGCTGAAATAGAGCAGCAACACGGCACATTTTAATAGAAATCACGCAGCCAGAACGTCAACGGCCCAGGAGGGACCGGAATTTTAAATAGAGAACCAATTCTGCTGTGTTCGCAAAGACAAACTAGCTTGACAAAAAAACTCCCATAACGTATTACATACACAAAGCCTTTCTCGCTACTGCAAGGGTATCAGCGCTGTGACGGCCAATTTGGTAACCAACGCGAAACAGCTGACCTGTAAGCGGCGGGATCCGAGCGAAATTCTACTGCCAAACCGTTTCACAAAAAGTGCGGAAATTGTAAATGATCGCAATTTTGACTTAAAATAAATTCAGTGCACACATGAAGAGGCGAGATTGAAAAACTACCAGAGAGGAGTGTCCAGTGCGAGATTAATTAACCATTGGAACGTGAGTTATCAAAATTAAAGTTATTTTTTACCTGGTTACATTTTGTCACACAGTTGTACTACACATGCCACACACACCTTCAAATCACTTAATTTTTCTTGTAGAGCATCTTATTGATATGTCTTGGTAGTTCAAAGGAGTCACGTCCTGAGAGTAAAGATTTTTTCACGTATTAAACTCATGCTTTTCAACTGAGTAAAAAATTGAAAATACTAGCCGATACTTGATTGGAGAAATAAAATTGTCAATAATAATAATAACTTATGAATTTTTTTGTAACTCTGCAATTTTATAATTTTTTCATGAATGTCAGTCCTTCAGACGATTTGTTTTTTTTTTGAAGAATCATTAAACTTACCTTATTTTTTCAAACTAAACTGACTTGTTTACATTTTTTCATAGAATTAAGAATTCAAAATTTTAATTTCTTTAATAATCACATTTCTTTCTTGGAACAAACGATTCCAAGTGGCGCCCACAAAAAACATAGTATTAAGTTGTGTTACAGGACTACATCACCGCAAAGGATCCAGTCACCGGTAAGTACCAAAAGTGCGCGGAGGTAACGCCCGACATTTTACAACACATAACAACCCATACACACTTTGCTATTTGTTATAACTTGACGACTCCTACGTGAGGTTGTTGAAGAAGGCTATACGACCACAAAATACCAGTTGAGAGAGATATTAGGTTATAAATTGGCAGCCCAACTAGTGAGGCTTGAAAAGACGGAACAAGCCCGGCAACTACCAACAGATCAAAATGCCGCAACCTAAGGGAAAAAAGGTGAAGAAGAATGTGGAACCCGAGTTAAGTGTGAAAGGCGGAGAGGCAGTACAAATGGAGGAAATAGAGTTAGAACCGCCCACACTAGAAATGGAAAGACCAGTACAAACGGCAGATGAAATAGAGGAACAAACGGGAGAAGAACCCATACAAATGGTAGAACAGACAGAGAAACCCGAACCAGAAAAAATAACAGCAAGCGTTGACATGAGTGCAATAATGGTGATGCTCCAAGGAATGAAGGAGGATATGAATAAAAAAAGACAGGAAGACAAGGCGGAAATAAAAGGAAGTATAGAATCCCTGAAGGAGGATAATAATAAAAACAGACTGGAAGATAAGGAGAAATTAGAAAAAAACATAGAATCTTTAATGGAGTATATCACCGAGAAAATAAATGATAAAGGGAAAAAGATGGAACTATTTCAGGAGGAGAATAAAAAATACATAGATTCCCTGAAAAACGAAATTAGCATAAAGTACGAAACAGTAAACAAAAAGATCAATGATAATAAAATCGATAGTGACAGGAAGGTCGAAAATATGGAGAAACAGTTGGAAAGATTACAGGAGGGAAATAAAACCCGTTTTGAAAATATAGAGGAACAAATAGTAGAGACCAAACAAGATGTTAGAACTCTCGAAAACAAGGTAAGGCAGAACCAAGACGCCATCATGCAGGAGGTGGGAGAAGTCCAGAAAGACGTTAGCGAGAGGATGCAGAGAACATATAACATCGCTAACAGACTGGACGAGCAAATAAAAACTAACAAAAATAGCATACAGGAAATAGACCAGAGAGAGAAAAACCTGCAGGAAAGATTAGAGGCGCTGAGAGACACACCCATACTAAATGCTCATACGTGTCACAGTGAAAACAGGGAAGTAATCAACTTCCAAAACTATCGTCGAAACCCAATGGAATTTTTAGAGAGAATGGAAGAGTTTATTGGGAGAAATAGAGAAACAAGGTGGGACAGGATAAGGGAGATGCTAGACGAGACGTTTAAAAACACTAGGGATAACTGGTGGATAGCGGTTCGACCCGAAATCACGAATTTAGCCGAGTTTAAACGCCAGTTCAAGGAGAAGTATTGGTCGGAGACTGCACAAAACAGGGTAAGAATGGACATATTCTATGGCAAATACGACGCGTCCAATGGACAGTCCCCGACGTCTTATTTCCTAGGAAAGGTATGTTTGGCACGGAAGTTGATACCGCCGATCCCGGAAGAATGTTTGGTAAGGCAGTTAGCTGGAAATTACAGTTATGGTATCAAAGATGCCCAATTATACCAACAGCTCAGTAAAATAGCCGATCTAGCCAAATTATTGGAAAATTGTGAATCCACTGGAAGGTTCCAGGATTACCAACCCCCCAATTGTAAGGTAGAATACAATAGCAACAATAACGGACCAAACCGGAATAGAGGTGGAAACGGTAACAACCTTAACACAAATAATCAGAACAATAATACCCCACCAAATGGCCGAAGTGATAACACTCAGGGTCCAAATAACCGCAACTATACGGGACCAAACAGAGGTAATTACCCCGAGAATAATTACGGTAGAAAATACCACCAGGGAAACAGTTATCGCGGAAATAACTATAGGGGAAATAATTATGGTCAACGTAATAATTATCGTAACGGGGGCGACCAAGGAGGAGGCGATAGGAGAAATCAAGAATATAGGCCCCAGGTAAACTATACAATGGCCAATAACCGACGGCCATATCCACCCAATGTACCCACTTACATGTTTTACCCACAACAGGCGCCAGGTAGCCAGGGCAATACGACGAATAGCCAACCTATTAATGGTAATCCCGAGGTCAGGCAGGAAACACAGACGGGTCAGCAACACAATGTTCCGGGAGACCGGGCCAATGAGACCGTGGCTCATTTAAACTAAACGCGGCAGTGGAAAAGGAAAACCGCCCTTCACTGAACCAATATTATGGGGTGACTAGTTACAAACATAGACAGGACAATGACGGGACTATGACATTAAGAATAAATAATTATCTTAAGGATATTAGAGGGGAGTTATTAGAAGAGAGTGACAATATCGTTAAAAACCATAACAAAGGGAATAATGATATAGTACAAATCAAGGCAAATATCAATGGCATAGAAGCAATATTACTCATTGACACGGGGTCGAATGTATTGCTTATCGATAGTGTAGAGTTAGAGCGGATCAAACAAAATAGTAATTTACAAATACCCACTCTGCCTATAAATAACATCATTCTAGTCGGAGCAACGGGGAGGCAAAATAAATCGATAAACAGGTGTCATTAGAGATGACTAGTAATGGGGTAACGATACCAGTAGGGTTATTAGTGGCGAATAATTTACCCATGAGTATCCTAATAGGCTGCGATATACTTAGGCCATATAATGCAGTAATAGATTTAGAAGGTAAGATGATAACTTTAAAAACTAACAAGGGAATTTGGACCAATAATTTAATCAATGTCCAAGGAGATGGTACAGACAACACACCTTATCAAGCGATAGTGAACCATTATTATTGTGCCGATCGACCTATAAACATGCCTTTATATCAGGAGGAAAACCCAGAGTTGTGGTTAGAAAAATTAGAAGAGATACGGGATTTCCGAAGGACGAAAGCAAGAGATCTGATCAGCGAAATACAGGCGGAACAATTAATCAAGGTATACAACAAATACAAACACATAATCTCAAACGCTCCAGGTAAAGCCAGAGATTATCAATGCACCATAAAACTCAAAACTCCGGTGGAATTTAACAGGAAATCGTACCCGATCGCCAACTCGCTAAAGAACGAAGTCAGGGAAGAATTGAACAGGATGATAGAGGACGACATAATCGAGTATAGTCATTCGCCCTTTACCAGCCCAATCATAGCTGTGCCAAAAAAGAACGGAAAGGTACGTATATGTCTCGATGCTAGGGAGATCAACAAGATGATTGTTAACGACCGCACATCACCTGGGGAGATAGAGGAGATATTGAAAAAGTTTCACGGAACAAAGTATATAAGTTCATGGGATACCGTATGCGGCTACTGGCAGGTAGAACTCCACCCTGATAGTAGGAAATATATGGCATTCATATTCGAGGGCAGAAACTATCAGTTTAAGCGGTTACCCTTTGGTTTAATAAATTCTGTGGCGGTGTTTGTAAAGATAATGGACAGAATATTGGGGCAGGAAGCACAGAAGTTTACGGCAGTATACGTCGACGATCTACTGGTAACTTCAGCGAATTGGGACGACCATTGTAATAGGGTTGAACAGGTGTTAGAGAAACTATCAGAGAATAATATCACCCTCAAGTTAGACAAGTCCCAATTCATTGCAAATGAGGTGAAATTTTTAGGCTTTAATCTAACAGAACAAGGGATTACCCATCCAAAGAGAAGGTAGAGGCCATACAGAAGTTCCCCACCCCAAAGAACAGGAAACAGCTGCAGTCATTTTTAGGAATCTGTAACTATTACAGGAAGTTTCGGTCCAATTACTCAGAACTAACTGCCAGGTTCCAAAAGCAGTTATCAGCTAAAGACAAATGGACTTGGGGACCAGAGCAAGATGGAGTGCTCAATCTCATTAAGGAAAAGTTTTTAGAAGCAGTAATGTTGCATCATCCCGACTTTACAAAACCATTTTTTCTAAACTGCGATGCCAGTAACGTGAGTTTAGGTGCAGCCCTATATGAGGAAGATCAGGATGGTAACCATTTAGTAATTAGCTTCGCTAGCCGCGTGCTGAACAGTTGCGAACGAAACTACAATACTACCGAAAAAGAATTGTTGAGTGTAGTTTTCGCATGCGGTAAATTTAGGACATATATATTAGGGTACCCCATAACAGTTAGAAGCGACCACAAATCTATATCATTTTTAAAGCATTGTAAAAATGCTTTACAATCAGCCCACGGAAGGCTGACGAGATGGGTTTTGGCCTTGCAAGAATATAATATCACATGGGAATATATACCCGGCAAACAGAACGTAGCAGCCGACGTCCTATCTCGCGTCAATATACCAGACCAAACCTTTGACGGCGAAAAGGAACAATTAGCAAAAGTATACCATATTATTAAGAGCAGGGAAGATTTAAAAAATATTTTAAACGATATAAAGTCACAACAAGAGGCCGATCCAAAATTAGGAGATATTAGAAAACGGGTACAGGAAGGCGATGAGGTCATAAATAGATATTACTGTATACACAACGACACTTTGTTTATAAGGAATACCCCGCACCAAGAGAATTGGAAATTAGTGATTCCACCAGCGATAGAGAGACCGCTAATAATCGACTATCACGACAGGTACGGACATATGGGTGCCCTCAAAGTAAGGAAGGCACTGGAAGAGCAAACATACATCAAAGGGATGAATAAGAAGGTGCAACTGGCGATACGGTCGTGCGATATTTGTCAAAAAAGTAAAATGTGATAACGAGAGAAAGGAAGGGGTCATGATACCCATAACATCCACCGAAAAATTGGAAAAGGTATTTCTCGATATCTGTGGACCATTTCCACGCAGCGGTGGGAGACACCGATATAAATTTATCGTAATCATCTTCGACCATTTTAGCAAATATACCAAGCTATACCCAATAACTAGGGCAACGACCAGGAAGATAATAGACATCATAATAGAACGATATATAATGGAGGTAGGCCGACCGTATTCGATAATTACGGACCACGGTACCCAGTTTAGGGGAAAACTTTGGAAGGAAAACCTTGGAGAACACGGAATAAAAACGTACAAGACGTTCGTATATCACCCGAATAGTAACCCAGCCGAGAGAATGTTAAGGGAAGTAGGACGGTTGCTGAGAACCTACTGCCATAACGAACAGAAAAGATGGCATGAATACGTAGCATCAACCGAGGATTTTCTCAATTTCTCACATCACAATACCATCGAGGTGTCGCCATACACAGTTATGTTCGAAAGACCCCCACCACGAGAGATAAAAGAGATTATTAATTTTCCCGACGAACCCGCATACCAATTTGAAAGAACTAAATTTTATAACAAGGTGTTAGAAAAAACGGAACAGCAGCGGAAAAAATATGTCAAATCACAGCCCAAGGCAATTAAATATGAGGTAGGAGAAAAGGTGTTAGTTAAAAATAGAGAATTGCCCAGTGCTATACAAGGCATAACGAGGAAATTGCTACTTTTATATACAGGACCTTTCACGATAACCAGAGACAATAAAAACAATACCTACGAGGTAACCGACACGGTTAGTAACAAAGTAAAAGGTACGTATAATCAAGCATCATTGAAAAAGTACCATGATTAGAAAAACCCAAGTCAAATACAGCATCATTGAGAAGGTACCTTGACTAAAAACATGTTAACATGAATTTTTTTAACTTACCCATAATTAGAAAGGAGGTAGAGATTATTAAATAAATATAAAAATTATTATACAAGTAAATATTATTAATAAATTACGAGATGGACACATTCCACCATAGGCAAGATTTATTTCCAATAGCCATGTCAAAGTATATTTACCAGCTTACCCGTACTTAGTAAAGGAGAAAAAAAGGAGAAATACTGTCATATATTTGATACTAAATGGAGATGATAAATAAAAAAAAAAAAAGGAAAATAGTGTGTTACATAAGGAGGTAATGATGAATGAATATAGCTATTAACATTGAATGACTTTAAACGATAATTTTACCTGCGGAGAACGATATATTAATATAATTGCGAATTAATCAGAAGAGTTTAAGAAAGGGAATTTATGTGTAGGAGCCTATGATCTTTGAATATTGTATTTTTTATTATTATTATTATTATTATTTGTTGCGAAGGTGCAATTATTATTTTCTGGACAGGGATGTGTTGCCTCTGATTTCAGTAGTTATAGATAGGGAAGGGCAGATAATGTATGCCTTAGCGAGCCACTCTGACTCTCAACCCTCTATGAAAGTTAGGGAATTGATAGGGAATTATATCAAAGATTAAATAATTAACATCAAGGTAAAAAGGAAAGGAATAGGTGATACGACAAAGAACGAATTAGGAATATTGAGTTGGATTAATATATTAAAGGAGTAGTACAGGAATTTAATTATAAGATAAAAGAATGAAATATAAAGAAGCTAATAAAAGGTTAATATAGAGATGATAATTTCATCAAAACCAAAGATATGTTTTTAAAAAATTATCAATTTTAACGGAGAGGCATATGTAACGTCACAGAACGTTCCATAAAGGAAACCATTTACATAGCAATTTATCATAAGAGGAGAGTGAGGTGGACAGTATCGAACCCAAGTAGCCCTAAAAAATGTTGTAATATTGTCTAATAATTATTACTACTAACATGAAAAAACGACCAGACTGTGACTAAGACACAAACCCCATATATATTATTCAAGTGAATAACAGTGAAAAAACCATAAGTTACTATGAGAGAGACAAATAATATCAGGATCAACCAGAATGAAGTCATTAATTATTGAGTTTAGTAACTCTGAATAGAGTATAAAGAACTATTTATTGTGAATGAATGGACATGATCCATTATTATATTATGTAATGTAAATAAAATAAATGTATTAAATGACTTAAATACATTATTAGAAAGAATCTAAGTTAAAATAAAAATTATATAATTGTTATGACAAAAAAATATTAATGTGTTGGATTTGAGACCAAACACTCAGATTTCATGTAAAAATTAATTATTATCAAATTGAAATAAAAACTATATGTAATTGTCAAGCAGACAAAAATGAACAATTTATTTAGATAAAGAAAGCTGTCAAATGAATAAAAGTCAGTCAAAATAGCCAAAAACAGTATTAACTAAAAACATGTGGTAGGCATAAATTATTGTACGATTTATGGATTTTATGTTGCCAAAATGCAACCAAATTGCATTAGAAAGTTGAAATATAATATAAAGCGACTATACTAATATATTTGACTAACTTTAACATTGTAATAGTCGAGTTAGCAAAATATTTACCTATACCATGTATGGCTGGGGCCAATCAACCAGTACAAAAAATAGTCATATCTGGCTAAATATTTACAAAATGTTGGCAAAAATAAAAGAGAATGGTACAATACTTCAGTATACCTTAAAAAACGAACAAACTCAGTTGAAAATAAGATCAATTATGAAAGAATTTAACTTATAAGAGTGAGATTTGTCACACTATGAAAAAGGACATCTCAGACCAACCAATATGATGCTATGTTATCCTGTAATGAAGATAATATGTGTAAAGAGTAACCAGGTATCACAAAAGACAGACAATATAATAAACTCTGAGTGTACACTAGTGAAATACTATATATGTTAAAGAAAGAGACTAATTATTGTGTCATAACATTGACAACAACATAGGCCATGGGCAATGTAAAATTGAAATTATCTGTGTATTATATATGTTAAAATTTGTTTGTTTTGTTATAGGAAGATAGTAATATATGTGTTCATGTTATGGAAGAAACATAATATTTTCACAACAATTTTTTGTTTTAAAAAATTGAATTTCAATGACAACAACCCAAGGTGAGAGTTGTATATTGTGTTACTTATTAGAGTTAATTTATTTAAAAAACCAATCATAATTAGTATCACTAGATTCAGTTGAAAACAGAGAATCTAAATGTAATAATGGCATGCAAATTGTGAGTACTAATGTAAAACTGTTTGACAAATACCAGAGTAATTTTTGAAATATCCTTAGTGTGAAGAATAAGAAATTTGTTCTAAAAGCTTCGACGGAAATTAAATTTGTTCCATGACGTTCCATTTCTTTATTCTCGAATAATCTAGAAGGAATTTTTACACAAATATACCGGAAGTCAATGAAAACAATCAGCCTGAATTAGTATAAAAGAGAGACCAAATTCGACCCAAAAATACTTGAAGCTTGAAATCCGGAACAGACGCATCACCCACGACACTGATCAACGCAGTCAAGGCGAAACCGAAGGCGAGAAATCGACACAAGACCCGAAGAAAGGCTTTTCCCGTACATTGACAAACAGACTGACTTAACCTCTACAAGAATCTACGCCAATGTGTTGCTGAAATAGAGCAGCAACACGGCACATTTTAATAGAAATCACGCAGCCAGAACGTCAACGGCCCAGGAGGGACCGGAATTTTAAATAGAGAACCAATTCTGCTGTGTTCGCAAAGACAAACTAGCTTGACAAAAAAACTCCCATAACGTATTACATACACAAAGCCTTTCTCGCTACTGCAAGGGTATCAGCGCTGTGACGGCCAATTTGGTAACCAACGCGAAACAGCTGACCTGTAAGCGGCGGGATCCGAGCGAAATTCTACTGCCAAACCGTTTCACAAAAAGTGCGGAAATTGTAAATGATCGCAATTTTGACTTAAAATAAATTCAGTGCACACATGAAGAGGCGAGATTGAAAAACTACCAGAGAGGAGTGTCCAGTGCGAGATTAATTAACCATTGGAACGTGAGTTATCAAAATTAAAGTCATTTTTTACCTGGTTACATTTTGTCACACAGTTGTACTACACATGCCACACACACCTTCAAATCACTTAATTTTTCTTGTAAAGCATCTTATTGATATGTCTTGGTAGTTCAAAGGAGTCACGTCCTGAGAGTAAAGATTTTTTCACGTATTAAACTCATGCTTTCAACTGAGTAAAAAATTGAAAATACTAGCCGATACTTGATTGGAGAAATAAAATTGTCAATAATAATAATAACTTATGAATTTTTTTGTAACTCTGCAATTTTATAATTTTTTCATGAATGTTAGTCCTTCAGACGATTTGTTTTTTTTTTGAAGAATCATTAAACTTACCTTATTTTTTCAAACTAAACTGACTTGTTTACATTTTTTCATAGAATTAAGAATTCAAAATTTTAATTTCTTTAATAATCACATTTCTTTCTTGGAACAAACGATTCCAAGTGGCGCCCACAAAAAACATAGTATTAAGTTGTGTTACAGGACTACATCACCGCAAAGGATCCAGTCACCGGTAAGTACCAAAAGTGCGCGGAGGTAACGCCCGACATTTTACAACACATAACAACCCATACACACTTTGCTATTTGTTATAACTTGACGACTCCGACGTGAGGTTGTTGAAGAAGGCTATACGACCACAAAATACCAGTTGAGAGAGATATTAGGTTATAACGTTAATAATACAAAGTAATGCTTTAATACTTCAGTATTACTTTATTAATTTTATATTTTAATAATAATAATAATTTTATATTACTGTTCGTATTTCTATAATAATAATGATAATAATAACAGGAAGTTGGATAAAATGATAAAAGGTTTATTTCTTAAAATAAAAAAGGTTGCTGAGTGCTTTAATTGTATTAATTATACGTATGCTCCAGATCCTTTTTCATTTTGCATTTTAGTTGGTTAAGATGGTAAAATAAATTGCGAGAATACATAGTATTGGACATTCCGTTTATAGAAATTCAATAGAAATGAAGAGTACCCCAACGAGTTAGCAGGGAACAAGTGCCAGATAGCACTAAAGAAATGTATCAGAGAGTGAAATGTACTCATCGTCAGTCAGTTTTTGTAGCTCTTGGGAGACACGAAAAATTATGGACGATTACCAATCTAATTATCTGTGAAACAAAGACATTAGAGAAAATGGGTTCTATCAAATGGGCTCTCAAAAGAATTATACTTAATATCGAAGGAATTACCTGAGACAAAATTACGTTTTTCAGATAGTAGTTATAAGGAGTAAAAATTGTTTTTGGAATGCGAGATATCAGGATGTAGAGGGACTGCTCTAGTTCCAGCGCTAGAGACGTGTAGAAGACAATACGGAAATTGAGTACAAACAAGTGGGAGAAGTTCAATTTTGATCTGGTGGAAATAAAAAAATAGATGGAACGATATAGAAATATACTGACGTGCGGCCGAACTTCAGGGCCGATATTTTCATCAATAAAGTTTTTTCGTATTTCGAGGGCACTTCCACGGAAGCTGTCAAGGAACATTGAGGGGAATGCAAATCTGTTCCTGGAGGTATTCCTATCGAGTTAATTGGACATATACAACAGCCTTTTCTTGACTACCTAAGAAGCTTTTTGTCACTATGTTTGACATTCTTAAGAATAGAAACTAGCCGTTGTAACTTCAATATATAAGAAAAGAAATAAATACATTTGTGGAAATTCTCGGTGTATAAGTGTGATAACATCGAGTGGGATTACTGATGAGCATGTCACACAAGCAAAAATTGAACGGATTGGTGAGGCTTGGACGGTGGACGGACAGTCCGGATTTGCACCAGCGAAAACACGAATTTAAAATATTTGTTGTTTAAAACAAATGGCCCGGGAATGTGACGTTCGTTGATGTAATAAAAAAAGCATAGAACAGTGTTATACTAGGGAAGTTTTGGAAAGTGCTGGAAACTGGAGTGAGTGAATATCTAATTAATATAATGAAGGAAACTTACTCAAACAATGAAACCAAGTCGAAGTACAGGGTAGATTATCAGAGCCCTTGAGTGTCTTCAAAGGACTTAGACAAGGACATTATTTAGGCCCTACATAATTTAAAATTCATCAAGTCGAGCTCCCTGCTACATCTTCCTTTGCGGCCTCTTACTTGTGACTTAAGGTCGTGTGATAATTTTGAGATTCAATTGTAGAGTAATTCTTAAGGTTCTTCGATGTCCGTTTATTACTTTTCTTAAGCTAAAGTACCAAACATAGCCACTAGTTTTTGTGACCTTTTCAGATTTATTGCTGGTACAAACTATTTGAAACAATGAGCGATCGTTCTAAAAGTTGGCAACTCATAAAACGGGTTTGAAGAGTAGCCGACATGTAGCAGCATGATACCGTAACGCTAAATAACGTCTAGGTGTCGGTATAAAACTAACGGCTCTGATTGTAACATGCACCAAAGAAGAACGGTGTTCTGTTATTCGTTTTTTGTGTAGCGAAGAGATAAACCTGTTGAAATTCATCGAAGAATGAAAGATCCATATAGTGACGCATCTCTATCACTGCAGCAAGTGTACAAATAAAGTAGGAAGTTTAAAAATAGTGTTAGATCTGCAGCGGATTCTCCTCGACCAGGTCAGGTAAACCGGACACCACTGCAGGTCAGGTAAACCTGAATACCAGACACCACTGCAGCAGCTCACACCATCGTAAAGGAAAATCGGCAACAGTCAATTAAGTAGCTTCCTGTGACTGATATACATATCAGTCACGGGTCAGCATATCGTACCATCCACGACGTTCTGCAGTTCAATAAAATTTCTGCGAGATGAGTGCCACATGAGTTGACTGCAGAATTGAAAGATCGACGTGTTGATGCATTTAAGGAATATTTTGCGGCGCATTGAAGCTGAAGGAGATCGATTCCTACGAAGAATTTCCTAGAAACGAAACCTGAATTCACTACCTTGAATCAAAAAAGCAAGCAAAAAACAGCGCCACAGCTCCTCACCAAAACCGAAAAATTGCGCTCACAAACATCGGCTGGAAAGGTTATGCTGACTCTCGTTTGGACCGACTCTCATTTAGAGCACTACACACCGAGGGGAGGAACAATCTCCAGTAGCCTACAACGTATGCAGATCTTCTCAAAAACTGTCTACGTCCTCTTATCCATTCCAAAC
This sequence comes from Magicicada septendecula, assembly GCA_034769895.1. Classification (NCBI taxonomy): domain Eukaryota; kingdom Metazoa; phylum Arthropoda; class Insecta; order Hemiptera; family Cicadidae; genus Magicicada; species Magicicada septendecula. Next base: position 272,887,754 of record CM068369.1, on the reverse strand, counting down.
GACGTGGACGTCTAAGTACTGGTGTTTTGTTTCAACATGACAATATTCGACCCCACAGCGACTCCAACAATTACTACCGTCCAATATATGCAATTTGAGTGTCTCCGTATTCTCCAGACCTCGCAACTGGTGACTTTCATGTCTTAGGTTAACTCAAAGATGCGCCAGGATACAAGTCATTCAAGTCCGACAATGAGATTACGCAGGCGGTGCATAAGTGGCAACATTCACAATTTACTGAATGTTTCCTAGATGTAACCGGGGACTTCCAAAGCGCTGGAACACTTGCATAATACGTCATGGAAACTACGTTGAAAAATGATGATGACGCTGACTCTCATTATCGTATAATATAATGGGCCGGATGATTCTACAAGCAATAAAAATCATATATACGTCTCTACTTTTTATAAGAGCAGATTACTTTGGGCTATCATGTGCGCGTGCGTAGTGTGATACTTTATTACAGTTTCCGCTTTGCGATCTGAAGGTTCACAGCTGAACGTGGGCGTAAATAAAGATCATAAAATATTTTTGGATAATAGTCGTTACCATTTGACGTGGTTAAGTGGTTACTTCATACAAAGCCTAAGGAGGCGACAGGCAATTTCGGATGTAAACAATGTGAAGAAGGGGAGAAGCACGGTGCTGCATGTGTACACAGATCATAGCCTAACGAACTCGCTTTTCGAAAGTGCAAACACGAAGCTACCTTCACTGTCGATATCGTGTTAGTATAATTAAGGAGCAAGACAGGTAAACTGAGTCTCTCTCTCTCTCTCTCTCTCTCTCTCTCTCTCTCTCTCTCTTTCTCTCTTTCTTTATTAATAGTATTAATAGAAGATTTTGTGTATAAACGGGTTGTTCAAAGGGTTTGTATTGAAAATCTATGCTGACAATTCGTTTTCCCAGACACCCTGTATATTATGCATTATCTGCGTAACTCAATTCATTATAACTGAGGGTATGGTGAGAAAATTATGCCTGTTGGATACCATGAATGGATTTAAAATGTCACTCTGCTTTCTTTGGATTTCGTAAAATTTTGTGAAAACAGATTCAACGATCATGTTTTCAGTCGCTGTTGCTGCTTAATTTTACGCGTTAATTTAATAAGAACATATTCATCACAGTTTTCCACCCCGTCTAAATTTATTAATTATATTTAGAAATACGGAATATTTGACTTCATAATACGTTATTATATGCGGAAATTGTATAATTTCATTAGAACCTAAAATATGATTTAGGAAGGTAAAAAGTAGGAAAGCCTTTTTAGAACCAAATCACAAAATAACGTAATCTCATCCATACGGGAAAACACGGAAACACAAAAGGATCTTGGATTAAACACGACAACCTACGACATCAATTTTTGTGAAATGTTTGAAATGGAACTGAAGGAAATTAAATTAGTGCCCTATATTCGATAATAAAACTCTAGACAGGATAAGAATGAATTAGTCTAAACGGCCTCATAAGTTTTACTCGTATATGAAGGAACAAAGCACTTGAATATATTGCACGTATGGTATAATATTTTGGGGGCATGTCACTACGGTATTACGTGATCTCATTTGAGAGACTGCACGTAGAACTGCAAACCTACTTGCAAATAAAATTATTACACATTTTTCCCATAAAATTCACAGACGTAATACAATTGCCTTCAATTCTTCCGTGTCATATGTTTACAATTCTTATTTCTTTTTCGTCATTATCGTCGTCTTCTTCTTTCTACTCTTCTTTTCCCTTATCTGTCGTCTTTTCTCTCTTACTGATCTCTTTTTTGCGTCTTCTCTTACGTCGTCTACTTCTCCTTCTTCTACTTTTTTCTTCTAATTCTTCTTGTAGGGCCTTGCTCTTCCTCGGTCTACCTAAGCAACTTCTTTCTTGTGCTCAACATCCATAGTTGTTCATCATCATCATCATCATCATCATCATCATCATCATCATCATCATCTTCTTCTTCTTCTTCTTCTTCTTCTTCTTCTTCTTCTTCTTCTTCTTCTTCTTCTTCTTCTTCTTCTTCTTCTTCTTCTTCTTCTTCAGCAAGGATTAAACCGTAAATGGTTTGCTCCGGCCCAAGCAGATAGACTAGAGGGTTAGTCACTCCTACGCTCCTACGAACGTCCTACACTTCTCCGTCTTTTCGGTTTCCAATTCCATTAGCTATTTGGGGATGCGGAAGTCATATATTCGGTTAAGATGTTCGAACCATTTTAGCCGATATTGGCCAATTCTATAAAATATACTAATAAGGTTCAGCTCCTGCCTTACATCAACGTTTCTTTTGTGATCTTGAAGAGTAGGCTACTGAATATCGTACATTCTAGTTTCCTTGCGCGTTTTATAACCACGAAACTAAGAAAAATTAGGCAAAAAGTAGTTCTGATTTTAAAGTCGATAGCATAAAGAACTAAACGTTGCGATAAATCACAAATCAAGGAGACTATCTAAAGAGATTTTTCAATAATAAAGTTAAAAGTTTAAAAAAAATTACTGTATATATCCTTACAACGCTCAGCAATATAATGCACACAAAAAGACTGCAATCCACTCACCTATATTATTTTTATTATGAGAACATACTAGCAATTAAACCGGATTCAATTCACCCATACATTTTTGTGTTTCCATTGCGAAAAATAATACTATTTTGTAGTTTAAGGCAGTTTTCGTCTTGTTAGACTAGGCATTTCGTCTGTTCTATGTTGTGTTATCGTCTACTCGGGATGGCCATTCCGACGTTAGACTACTGGGTAAAGGAAGGCAAAGTCAAACTGCCTTATAAAATATTCAGAAACTTCTATTAAGAAATTCCGGCATCCATATACACACCGACAAACGATAGGAAGTTTCCAACCGAAAATTCTAGGCACAAATATTTTTTCAGTAGCCCTTTGCACCACACAGATTCGAAGGGACAGATATCATCCTTCAACAAGAGGATTTTGTTAACAGATGGCGACACGTAACATTCACTTCACAGAGAAAAGAGTTATTGTCAGAAAATTCTGAAAGCCCACCTTCGAGTAGTCAAGTAAACAACTAGAATCGTTTTCTTTGTTGAACAATATAGTATCCAGATTTTTTCAACACTTGACACCAGTATGAATACGAAAACGCTACATGCCACCATATTCAAGTCGGTGACATACGATTAGTTTTTGCTGTATTACTGCTACCTTATACGTTGTAAGTAATCAAATCTTTATAATAAAAAGAGCGGAAATAAATGATTTCCAAGCAGCGTTTTTGTGTATTTCTTCCTCATCAAGGAGGGAACATATCCACAGCCAATGTCCTACGCCATACAAGGTTCAGAACGTGCCTAAGCAACAATAGCTTGTTCCGTATTAACAATGCAGACTTTTTGGACCATAAGCCGGTACAAATTATATTTGAAGTTCATCACCCTTGTTTCTCGACACGCTCTATCCATTTAACATCAAATGTAATGCGCACTATTTATTTGTAATATAGTGCGTCATTATTTTATCCGAGCAATAAACTTACATGCAACTTCACCCGACGGATACTATACTCGGTCCACTTTTAATTATTTTCCTTTTTTTATCAAAGGAACTACAGCAGTGCTTAAAAGGACGGAAAACTATGATAAACAGTGTGATTAGCGAAGTACGCTGGCAATTATTGTTGCGACGCACACGTGTTGCACTCTATTAACAGTGTCTTTAATTACGCCACACCAAGTACCGTGCACTTCAAAGAATTAACTGCAAATTATATACAACTCATGTGCTCACGTTATGCGAACCGTACACGACTTAATCTGTTGTTTACGTCCACTATTATCCTGATTAATTGGCATGTTTTCTTAAATGGAAATATTTAATTATCTGTTACAATAAGGACAAATTCAAATCTGTACTACCTTGTTACGTAGAATACTGAAGACCATTGACGTTAGAATGGAAGATACAATATCCTGTCAAACGAGTAATTTATTATTGAACGAGCGAAGAGAGTTTTAACTCGACCGTTTATTATTTGCCTTATTTGTGTGTCTACCTTCTGTCTACCTATATGGGGAGAGGTATGCCTCACGGGCGAGGAGGTAATTGCCACATCGGTCAAGCAACTCGGCAAAATCGCAGGGAAGGTGTTGAGTAAATTACTACACCACGACCGAGTAGGAAGAATACAGCCCTTGGACTGTTCGCATGTGTTGTTTGTGTTATCCTACCGTTACGTGCCATTCGAAAGAGTTGTCACCTGATTTAGTTTTAGGTACTAAAATTACTCAATCCTGCTAAAACTTGCCTTTCGATTTAATGCATCACATACATTTTCACAAAGTAATCCAAAAACCGATAGTGCCCATCCTATTCGATGCGAAAAACCTAAAAAATTATCAGTTTAAACTGTGAAGTATTTGAAAAGGTCATTGCTGTTTGTGGGTAAGTTTTGTGCTACGTTTAAGATTGTAAGGGTGTTTACTTAAAGAATTGTTACGACGGTCTACTGATCGTCGTATGGTACAGTGGAAAACAAAATAGAAGACACCAATTAAGTCACTAATCACCAGCTTTAATTATCACAATTAAACAGTTTGTAATCAACAAGATAGTCTCTTACAACAAATCAAATAAAAATTGTTCACACGCAAATAAAATGTTAACTAATACAAAACACAATTGTATTACATTTGTCCCGCACATACATAAAAACACATAACACTTTGCCACAATGCTTCAAACCGCACTGGTATAAATCGCAACAATAACTGACTTGACCGTCGCTGGACGGCTGTATTTATACCCCGCTGATTTCCAGAATAATCTGCTGCTTTGGATGACTTGTTAACCAAACAGGCGCTTTCGTGAATCCACTAGAAACAGTGTCCTTGAACACACTGCGCTGACCGGTACGGACTGGTATAAACTCGATAATTGACGCGTAATTGTTTTTCACCGCAACGTAGCAGCTTTATGTACGCACACACACATTACAGCTGGATATTCGAGATACTTGTAGTACGTTCCGTATTACATAACACTTTTTCCGCATTACGTAACAGTATAAACATTATTGAAAATATTTTTCAGTAACTTAAACACAGACAAATTTATACTACCGTCTGGCCACGACTGGACGATCGAGGCTGGTCTCCCCCACCACGCGGCCGCTTGTAAGAGAGGTAGGGTGAAATATGTGTACTAGCAGTTTGGTTTACCCCCACTTAGCCTACCGTAGTACCCGGCCATGGTTCTCCCACCTTACACAATGCTCAATCATCAAATCGCGGCCAGACAGTAAGTAAATTCGTGAAAAAAGTAATGGATATTAAACACAGTGGCTTAACTAGGATCTCTTCCTGGGGGAGTGGGGGGACTAGCTTCAATATTGTCCTCATTTTCCTCACAGAAAATAAAATTCAAGATTCTTACCATATAATTTTATAAATATTCGATTTTAATTAATTTCTGTACGTACACAAAATATTATTTTTCGTGTCCAAAAGTCAGTAAAGTTGATTCATTAATTTATAAATTATTCAATTTTTTAAAAACTTTCAATCTGACCTAACAAAAACTAAAACACATTGTCAAAATTTAGTCTTTAATTTGTTTGGCACATTGAACATTTCTTTTGCAGATATGATCACAAATGAAATTTTTACTGCACTCAAAATTTAAAGAAAATTGTAAAAGTCAAATTATGTGAACGATCAAAACGTGTATGTGAAGGATTCTTATTCATAATGAAAACTAGGTATCTTTAATAATTTGTCAGAATTAATATCTCTCAACACGTCTTACAAATTTTAGATCGCCTTTAAAAAGTTGGTGAACTAAATTCACACAAAACTTCATATATGCTTATCGGCTATATAGCCTATATTTGTGAAAAATATTTTACAAACTAGGACTGTATTATTTGTCATGACGACGAAGATGATGATGATGATGATGATGGTACAGATGTCTTTAGTGGACCCTTTATTCAATGGAATCCTACTATTACTCATCTTCGTTGTTACTGCCTGTAAACAGCTTTCGCTTCAGCCAACACATAAATATTACATGCAAATCTGGACAACGGGGGTAGGCGAGTTCCTGCGCGAATATACAGGTAATAAAGATCTAGATACGCGAAATCTCATAAAACAAAAAGTACACTTCCAGTAGAAGAGAGCATAGTATAAGTTTCTTCCAAAAAACTTCCACGTCCATGAAGGGTCGAGATATTTGTGTTTCGAGGTTTCTACAAGTTTTATAATTGTGGATACGTGTTGGCGCAGTACATAGTGAAAAGCGCAAAAATTTGTTATTGGTGGACAATTCCGAACCATACATACAAGAGCAGCGCTGTAACTTGCCGCTGTATGCAGAAGTCATTCCGAGCAAAACCGTACACCGAGGGGCAAACACTGAATGTCTGTGACACAAGCAAAGCATGTTAACATCATAATCATGAAGACAGTGTCAACCTAAGGCGTCAATAACTCGACAGGAATCAACCGAACAGACGCATGATAGCTCTCGAAGATCGCCTGTAATGAACTGGCCAGCTTCAGTGAACAATGTAGTTTGGTTTCAGGTTTTTTTTTTTTAATTCCATATTCTGATAGGCCATACAAGGAAAAGTAGTTAAATCTGTTCAAACTGTGTTTTCCTCACATTTTGGGAAAAATAGAAGACCCATGTGTGGTCGTGACATAATCTAATATGAATAAGTTCTAACCTAACGTAAAAGGTGTATGTGCTCCATTCACGGTCTTTCTATTGGATACACGTAAGATGTAACTGAAAATTATTAAGCAAGCTACAGTTTTCGATACTTGCCAACGTTACTCGTTATTATTGCTTCGGCTTGAAGGTTAACATTTTTAAGCCTTTGGCGTGATAATTTATCGGCACTTCTTGGAACTGTCTCTGCGCACCAATCAGATTGCACCGACAGTAAGACGAGATTACTATCTTCTGTCCACATTGTCACAATTGGCGTACACCAATCGCACCTCCAATGCAACCGACCTATTCACGTGCAGAAACATGTCACCAACGTAACTATACTGATACAAGATAAACAAAGTTTTGGGCTGGAAAACAGTGCCTTTGATGCCGCCTGTCATTCTTCAAAGCGAGAGTAATATGTATGTAACCGAACCTACATTGCATTACCGTTGACGATTAAATGACAAGCCAATTGCCTACGGCATCAAAAAAAGATAAGATTTATTTTCTGTGCGAGGTTGAACAGAGCTCGCAGACCGCTGCGGGTGTTTTGGGCAGTGCGGTCCCTAATAGCCAATAACGCGAGACAAATACGTCCCAGCGGTGCACTAAAACACAGATAACTGTTCGTCCCTCGCTAATAGCACACGACACGACAGCACGCATTATCGACTGATCGACAAGTGTGTGTTGTTTTGTGTTTGATTTCGCGTCCGCCGTGTTTGTCCACGGACAGCGTCCTCCATGTTTACTTTGAAAATTAATTAAACCTTCTCAACCGTTGGATCACCGTGTACACGAATAAACACTTTGGTGCGGCAAGTGACAGAAGACTATTATTTTATATTCTCTTGTGTGAACGTTATTGTTGCTGGATAATTTGTGACGCGATGATTGATGGAACGCGGGTATAATAGATGTCGACTGGCCCGTGTGACGTATATACCCGACACACAGTTGGCGTCCGTCATATAAACACTTTTTGAACTATACTAGTTCAGCATTATTGTGTTCATAATAAGTACACGTGCTGAAGTAGTTTTGAGTTGATGACGGTATGTATAAACTCATATACTAATTACATCATCTCGTGTTGTTTAAGCCCATTTAATGTAACCTAACTTGCATCATCACGAAACCATTCAATCCAAAGCCTATCATTCTATCGTAGAATACAGCGAGTCCAGAGGTCGCCTGTATGTGACCCGATGTTGGCGGTTTATTTAATTTCCTTCCAGAATTATTTCAATATAATGCTTCCTCGAATAATATGAAATACTCCGACGAGAAATTTCTGGATTCCATTGAATGGCTTGTCGCGAGAGTCATCTTCCTGTTTCCTGAGCATATGCCCTGGCCAACTGTATTTTGTTCACTGAATTTTTCTTTCGGCCTATTTTTGGATCGTTCCTGTCCAGAGTTTCGTGTCGGTAATACGGTCTGATCAGAAAACGTGCAACATTTTTCGTAGACGGGTTTAATGATGACCTTAGGTTTCCTGGTATAGCTTTTATGACTTTCGAAGATTCTCAACCACATAAGAGGACTAACTTGCGACTGGAATTGAAACATCCAAATTTTAGTTTTCCTGGAGTAGAAGCTGGACTTCAACATACCAAATGATTTCCTGGAACTATGAATTCTTTCCTCATCAACGAAAACACTGAAATCTCCAAACTGCAAGACAACGGAGACATGATGTTAAAGCTCAAAAGGAAACTCCCTTTTTGAAATGACAAATGTTAAAGACCAGTGCTGGGCAATAAATATGAAACAGGTTTATTCATTTTGTGTAAGTGAACCAAACGTTAATAAAAAATGAACTTTATGTTTGTCAAATAGTTGTGTAGATTTGATCAGAATTGCTTACTAGTCAAACTTGAGTAAATTGCAATTATATGAAGCGCGATTCAACGCTTTATATAACAACACAATTATGCAACCTGTTCAGCTTCACATTGTAAGCAGATTACTTGTGCAGTCCCCCCTCTTCCACATGGTCTGCGTATTATGTAGTTTTGGGGGCGAGTAAATTGAGCAAAGTTAAATAAAGAATCGTTCTTGGTATAAATAAGTCATTTCTATTTATAATTAATCTCGATGGCATTGTCGTTTCCAGGACGTATTATAGCTTGCTCTGAGGGCCGCATTGATTTTCAGTCTTTGTTTTGTTGTAACTTTTAACTTAAAATAAACCTATAGCCGTTTGCTTTCAGTTATTTTTAAATTTTTCTTGCTTGTCGACTTAAATTTTTAAACTTAAATTTTGAAAGACCAGGCAGAATGACAGGCAACATGGGAACAGATTAAGTCCAATGGAAATGGATTTTTGGAGAAGTGCAGCTGGAAGATCCAGATGAAAAACGATTAGAAATAGCGAGATAAGAAGACCGATGGGAGCTGAAAAAACTACAACTGTCGAGAGTAAACAAAGGAGACTAAAATGGTACTGCTACGTAAAAAGAATGGAGACTGAGATGCGTAAAGCAGCTCAGAACCGGGAGATTGCAGGAAGGAATAAAAGAGGACAACCTTTGACTACATGGGACCATAATGTAGAACAGCCGATGGAGAAATTTGGCTTAATAGATAAGGACTCTGTGGATAGAGGCAGATGGAGCTCTCAGAACAGAGTATTCCTCTAAAGTGGGACTGGTGTATCTGTGTTAAAGCTATCTGTTCTGTTAAAGTTGTGTAAATCTTTATGTACTGTTTAATTGAGTATATTTGTGTATCGTAGATCATTGGTATTATATTGGGTTGGAGAGAAACCTAGCAGACAACTAATTCCAAGTATACCCATAATACAAATTAGGTTACCAGACAAAATAAAACGAAACGTTCAACAAGACAAAATGAAAGTTCTACAAGACAATGGCTGTTCCAGTGCTATTATCCTGTGGTAGTGAATTCTGGATTACAAAACAAAGAGATAAAAGTAACACACAATCAGCAGAGTTGAGATTTTTAAGAATGGTTAAAGGATGCACAAGAAAGAATCATATAAGAAATGAAGATATACGGGAAGAATTATATATATTTTATATAGAATTATGTTTTATATATATTGTAATATTTAGTTTTTATTAGCCCCAAGTTGCGGTGCCAATTTGTAATATTTCTTCTTTTTATTATTTATTAGTGTAGTATTATTTTGTAGTAGTGTTGATGTTACGATGTTGTGGTGATTCTTCTGCTCGTTCTTATTCGATTATTTTGAATTAGTTAAAGTTTGTAAAATTGTTTTAATAATGTGTAATAACAAAATTCTGATGACGAATTATTCTAGTTGATTCCCTCGCAGGCGCACGTGGATAGATGTAATTCGCCGCAGATTCTAAGGTTGCTGAAATAAACACAAGTTACGTGCTCACCATGTACTTACTGAATTCGGAGCTCTAGTTAGTTAACAAACACGTTAACCAGCGAATAGGTAACTCGATTATAATATATCAGAGTCAAACGGTGCCACCTGTGGAAGTACTAATGGTAATCTAACTCGTATCAGTATTGTCTATTAAATGAAAATCGTCAACTCTTTTTCTGTTACACAATTTGAATTTATTAACATTTTTAATAAAATTGGAATTTATTAATTGATATTTATTACTGGCTATTTGCCTCGTTAGTCATTGACTTTATTACTTATTAGCTCTTAATCTCAGGGTAATGAAACTATTTTGGTTTGAAATAAATTTAAAATATAACCTTGACCCTTGGTTCATTAGGTTTACAAATTCTTACTGGTTCCTTTGAGACTGCAAGATACATAACAGAAAATGTCTGCACTACAGAAAATGAGCAGTTGGAATTAATTAGTATAAACAACAATTATATTAAAAGTTTTTTCAAATCATTAACATGGAATTATATCTTCGACTATTGTCAACATTAAATTTACTTCAGGCATACTGAACTGATATTTAGAAAAAAATGACATTAAAAGTTTTTAAAATGATTAACATATGATTATGAATTGGACTGTTGTCAACATTAAAGCAACTTCAGGCATGCTGAGTTGATACAAAGTATTATCTATTCAAAATATCAATTACTCCTTAACCTATTCATAATAAAATACATAAATGATTATAATTGTAAGTTCGTTTAATGTTCGTTATAAATTATCATGTCCGTTGAATGCTGAACTCTGTTCAGGTAAACAATTACGATTTGTTGGCTAAATAGCTTTCGTCAAAATATTCGTTGATGGTTTATGTATTGGAACAATCGAAATCAGAAGGTTAGATAACCTATACTCGAGCTCATATTACTCATTGTCTATTTCTCTAAGTTGGTTAACCTTCATAATATAGGTCGAAAAATATTTATTTTTCCTATAAAAAATTTATATAAGGTTCATTAATGTTCGTGAATGAACGTCAATTAATTTAGTTATTCACTTTTAACCTCTACGAGATTTCATGGTTACTTCCATGTCTCAATGTAAAAATCGTAAAATTTCTGTTTTCAGTTAATAATCAATAATTATAATTCAACACCATACTTCCTGTCATTCGCTTTATTGCAGCTTATTATACACTCTGCAATTATGATTCGCTATTGCACAAGCGTTTTTTCGTTGAACTCGCCACTTAAAAATTTTTGGTTAGGTTGACCAAAATGTTAACATTTAGACTCGCACAGCTGATTTGATCAGAATTCGACTTTTTTTCGCGCACAGAAAATGACTGTCGTATCGCTTCGCTAGTCAGAGATGAAGTGTGAATAAATTTGTTCCTCTTCGCTGTTCCAATTTTGGGATTACATACCCCCCGGTCGATTTTGATCGATTCCATTGGTTTAGAGATTGCTGCTGTTCCTTATAGCGAGGTCACTCCCTTGGCGGAGTAATTAATTTGCACAAAATTGTTAATGACTTTGGTGTGGAGAGTATCATTATGACGCTCTCGTTTTGCCCCAAAAAAATAGAATATCTTTAAAATTGGTTTAACGTCCTTGCGTTACTAGTAATACTTGATATAGCCACACCATGTTATTACAATTGATTTGTTCTTTAAAATAAGTCCTCACAAGACATATGTGGGTGTTATAATTAAAAAGGTAACGTTTTTTACTTACGACTATGACATATTTCTTATGATTTTACATGATTAATTATGGAAATTGAACAAATGGTGATTACATTTCAATCATGTGGTTCCTCTCAAGTCCTTTTTTGATAATGTCTACTCAATAATTGTCTAAAATTAATAAAATTACAATATTTGGTCTATGCTTTCTTTGGCCTAGAGCATGGTTAATTTGATTCACTCTATTTATTTAAATAATTTCCTCTGTCCATTTTTTACTGTAATATTGTCATTATGAGATGTCCATTACAACTTCTGGATATCTCAGCTTTTCTTCAAATATAATTAATTTCTTGTTTTTAGTTTTATTTATTATTCATAGTTTTAGTATGCCATGTGTCATTATGATTTGGTTCATGGTTAATGATATACTCAATTTTACGTGGTTCTTTTTTGTACAAATGGTCTTTACAGTCTAAAGAGCGTTTTATAATGGTTAGCCTCCTATTATTATATGTTAGATTGTGAATAATTCACTAATACTTCTTGCATCTAGTGTAGTCAGACAGTTACCTAATTTTTCATAATTATGGTTTACTTAATATTTCATTATCATTGTTGTATACTATAATAGTAGTATTACATATTGCATTACACATTTATGTCACTGTTCTTTTCTGGTTTACAATATTATGGGAATTCTGAGTGTGTTTAATGGGTACATCTTTCTGTCCAATTTCAGTCTGTGTAATTATATTAAACACCACACATATCACTTTTAATTAATAAATCGTAGCACTAGGTTTGTCTTTGTAATGTCTATTTTCATTATTGCATAACCTAAACTAGTTTTACATTGTTTTATTCTTAGTTTGTTCTAATTACAAGTTAATTTGTACCAGAATTGAGGTTACTTGGGACCCCTTTGTCTGACAACAATGGTCTATGCTTTTCTTTCTGATCTCAATGTTTTAAGGTTATTATTTTGCACTTTTGCTCTTGTTAACCATTATTTATTATTTTTTCTCACGTTATTTTTACATGTCTACTGGTGATTACCAGGTTTTCTTTTATATATTTTCATAGGGTTTGCTTGTATTAAAAGCAGGCATGGCATTCTATTATTGCTGTGATAACTAACTCATTCTTATCTTCCAATATCTTATTTCATTGTGTTTATTTGTTGATTAATTATATTTTTATCTCAGAATAAAGAGTTTTTGTCATGGTCAAGTCTTTAGTAATAGTTTGTCTATGTCTGTGTCTCTTTACTGTTTCTTAATTCTGTAGACTCCTTGTTTTATTGGTTTCATTCTCTCTTGGTACACTTATTGGCACATTGTATAATAGATTTGTTAACTCTTAGTCGCTTATCACTTTACTTGTGTTTATTCATATTATCTTCAGTCTCTTGTTAGGGTTTGTTGTCATTATAACTTGGTTTTGTCCTCACACTTACCATATCTATTGGGTCATTTGGTTAATCACATTATTATGTTGTCTTCTATATTTTCTTCTTCATCACTATTTATTATTCTTCGTTTGCTGATTTAATTATTTTAATTGTTTTAATTAGTTCGTGGACCGGATATAACATTTAGTACACAGTTATTCATTTATCATCCCTCTCTTATGTTAGTTAATGTGTGTTTTATTCCTTACATTTGTTGTTAAATGTACGGTGAAGATATGTATCGTTACAAAATATATATATATATATATATATATATATATATATTACAACGTCATTTTTAGACACTTACTTTTACACATATGCTCTTCCTCATTTGTGCGCACTTACCCACGTCTCGGAGGTATACTCTTCTTCTGCAGTATTTACCTTGATGTTCCCCGGCTGGGTCGCAGGCTTTGGTCGTTGATTGAGTGTGGATAAGCACATGAATAACGTTATAAGTTTTAATACAAGTAAAGAGTACAGAGGATTTAGTACTGGTTGTGAAATTAGTACGACTGTTTTAATAAAATCATATTCATTTGATTTATTCTTTAAAACTTCAAATTATCATGTTATTAATTGTTTAGTGTGGGTTAATTATTACTTGAACCCTTATATTCAATCTGAATATAATGCCATTATAACGTGTTTAAATCTTATTTCTTATAATTCTAAGACATAGTATACACATACATAAATCATATATGACCTGAAATATTACACAGACATATAACATATAACACATATAATTATTATAAAAACGTGATTAATACGTATAAAATTCCATATTCATCTTGTCTTCGCAAGTGTGGTTTTCCATATATACCACTTAATAAAACTTGTAATTAATTAAATATTTATTAAAATATTAATAGAGAACATTTATTACTTTAATTGATTCTATTATTTAATGTCTCAATTAATTAACAATCTTCTAATTACGTAACTCTCATATTTGAAATTACTCATCTAATCAATTACAAAATATAATAAAAATGTGGTTCTTCCTTGACACTTTATTTATGAGATTACTACAGTTGTATTCTCTATTCTCAATTATATTTTGAACAATTATTTATTCATTATGCAAATTTAAAAATATATTAATTTCTTTGTAAACTTGTATATGGAAACTAGAGCTTTTCTCGATAGACCTCAGGGTCATTTATAATATTAAATAAATGTCTGACTTCACCTGCATTTTTTTGCAACCATTTAACTTTGTCGTTACCGTCATCTGGACTCTCGAGTTTGTTGATCCTCTTCGGTGTCACCTTCTCTGTCTCTGCGTCGTTGAAATTCCTCGCTCCGTCTCCTGGATGCTGAGTTCTGACGTGGACCTCTAGTCGTGATGATGTACGGCTGGATGTAGCTGCATGTGCTGTCCCTGCGTCCTCTCCTCTTCTTGTCTTGTCCCTCGTAGATGTCTAGAAGTTCTATGTAGACTTCTCGAATTTCATCGTAGTTACAACTCTCGTAGATTCGTTAATATAGTCTTTTTAAAATCACTCGTGTTCATTAATAATTGCACCGACGTAATGCCGGTTCCATCGCACTTAAGTTTATTGAATACTGTTTAAAACATTACTAAAACTTTGTAAAATGTACGGTATCGAGATGCGTGGATGTCGCGTACTATCTTAGCTTGATCTGAAAATCATCTGAGAAAGAGTGCGTCGCTCGCTGGGGTTTTATACTGCTGCCGTCGTTGAAATTCCTGTTGGAAACTGTTTTGACAACATTGAACAGGTCGGCGCGTCGGTTTAATCGTTACTTTCAACCTACGCGTCTTTCTATGAAGCACACACTTTTTTATAAATATTATTTCACCAATCGTTCGTTATAATATTAAGCTTTGTTTATGCAAATTATGAATGTTAAGGTGTGTAAATTATGGCAGTTATGGCAAAATTTCACACGGTGCCTGAACGGTTCCCACCACTTAACGCCAAACTGAAGCGCCAGGCGTCAGCTATGTTTTTACATATGTCGCTGATTCGTGTGACTTCTGGTTCACGTTCAGTACTTAAAAAACTGTGGAAAATCTTCCACCCTCGTTTGCATAATTAAACCTGTCTGTCGTTTACACATGTACACATACACACACACGCAGACTGATACACAGGCGGGCGCATGTCGTTCTGACGTCACCTCTGCCGGTCAGCGCGTGTCATTTTCTCCCCTTCGTTACGTTTAAAAACCAACTAAGCTATGTGATTCCATATCCATGCTTATTTACAATATTTGATTTATTTAAAATTAAATACTACGTTTATTTCTTATTTATCTATTATATCTAACGTATATTTATTACATTATTTTTATTAAATACATCTTATAAATTTCATACGTACTTTCGTATGTTGTTATCATACCTCAGTCAGGGGTTGATACATATACTTATGCTAAACGTATCGTTGCAATATATATATATATATATATATATAGTAACATAACAAAATGTTACCTAACCTAAACATATACTATCAGGTTTGATAAATGCATAATGATAATATAAATAGATAAGGTAATGATAAAAATAACCAAGAAGAGAGGAATCATGGAGGAAGAAAGAAGCAGAAGTGCCACAAGAAACAGTAAGCCCAAATACTGTTTGACACTACAACCAGACTATAACTGACACAAACTGATGGACAAATTTAAATTCACTTTAAGCTGTCAAGCGAGTCAGTGAATAATGTAAACAGAATATAATATGTTACTAAAAAATGATTAAATAAGAATCTGAATAATGTGAGATCAGAATCAGCATTTGGCTGATAATAAATTAAATATGACTAGTAATTATTGAGGCCAAGAACTAAAATTAGCAATGGCCACAAAATGAAAACGAAGCTATATGTCAATCTCAAATATACTTATGACAAATAAACACGTTTGTAAGAGGGAATCTTATAACAATAAGCTACCTCAGCAAAATTATCGAATTGTGAACTAATAAAAGCTTTTAAGGCAGAATTCCGGTATGAACGGTATGCCTTAACAAGGCCTAGACCAAACAATCATCAATGAGATGATTATTAGGAAGTAATAGAAATGTAGGTCACCTACACAAAACAATTGTTACGCTCAAACATAGCAATAAGTATTATTAAAATGATATGATTTATAATTCAATTGTTAGTTAGTAGAATAGAGCAAATTAATGTGAAACGAAATATCATAGTATGTAAGAACAGTTTATGACAATGTCTGAAGTTAAGGTTTATTCGTAATGTACAGTAATTACACATCAGTACAGAATTAATAGTGTTCTCACATAAACGTTCGAGTGATAAAACGCGATGTAGGACACAAACAATATTAGTCAAAGTGTATAATTGCCGATTTTGGTAAACAGACGACATTGCGAAATAGTGTACCTGAACATTGTTTATGTAGCAATGTCTGTAAAAGTAAAACTAACTCGGTATCAAACTATATCAAATTAAAGAGGACAAAATATTCTTTAATTTGATGGCGATACAGCCCCAATCGCAACTGTATTAAGTGCGTGAAAGGCGTTAGCATCATTTACAAAATATGTTTAAGAAATTTGGTCGTCAATACCAATAACATCGGTAGCTGTCAATCACTTTAGCGTTTGGCGGTTATAAAAACCGTTTTGACGGTTGGAAAAATCATACGTCACATTCATCACACCTGTCTAAGCCAATGACAAAATTTCTTAGTAATTAACAATGTTGCCTAGAGCCGATCAAGGTATCGACTATAAAAAGAGCCGGAACGAATTTTCAGCAGACACTTCCTAACTGCATTCGGTGTGACAGGTACGCCGATCTCATCTCAACATTTTTAATAACTGATAACGTCATCACCAGAACTCATCAAAGGAAACAGTTCGACAACAACCTACAACTACTTCAAATTATTCTACAAGGAAACATTGTGATTATGTGCAGTATTATTTCATTTTAGTGCGGGAAAAAATAATGAACAGCAGAAAGAATTAAATAGTATTATTTATGATCCTGTAAGTTAGAAGCGGATCGAAATTCTCTGTTCAAGTGCGTGTGTAGTGAATAACGATAATCATTATAATCCGATTATCGAAGTGTTAATTGAAATTTTAATCGGAAGATTAAAACACCAGGTAACAGTGTAAACATTTTTTCATTCTTTTCTACGAGCGCCATAACCTGTACGTTTTAATACACTGATCTGTACTGACGCAAAAACACTGAAACATTTTTTATGTTACACCACGTCTAAATTTATTTTATGAATTTGTCAATATTAGTTAAGCTGAATGTTAGTTATAAGTGTTCTCCAAAATATAACCTTTGTAAATCATAAAGCAGGCGTGACGAACGCACAACCTATCAAATAGGTTATTTTTACTTGTTTACTTTATAATAGTAACGTCAAAAACAGTGCTAGCCAATATTATATCAAAAGATCATTAGCTATTGTGTAGGCATAAACTTTCTTTTTTGTGTCTCAAAGAACTTACACCTGAGATTTTAATAATAGTAATGTTTAAAGAAAAAAGAAATATCTGGACTTAACCAGATGTACTGTCTATGTTCTGAGCAAGCCCTCCAGGGTATATAATAACTTATTTACAATTGTACATCATTGTATGTTTTTTAAATATATTTGTTTGAATTCTCTATCAAGGGTATGAATAAAATCCCATTGTTAACAGCATAACTCGACTTAATTCATTTCTAACAGATAGTTAAATATTTTATTCAGAAAACTCAAACAATCTTCAGTTGTGATTAAGTATTTGGAATAGCATTGCCATAAAGGTAATAAACCATTATTTTAATTTCATTAAATCATTAATTGATTCAATTCATGGGTTTTACACGGGATTTTCCCAAAATAAATCCGTGTGGCGCCCACTATCAAACAAGGCAAATTAACCTTGTAGCTAAAGTGAGTTGGTTTTTGTAAACCGCGTTGACAGCTTATTGAACTTCTGGAAAACACGACCAGGTACGTGAAAGTATATTATATTTATTCTATTGTCCAGACATTACTAGACGTAACGTACTTAGACTATTATCGACCTGGAGGAGAAGTTTCACAGCTAGTATCAACAAGACGATCATCATCATCGAGCGACCAACTATTATACTTTACTTTTAAACTTAAGCAAAGCTAGTATTTAAATAATATTAACACAATTATTTTATTTGTTTTATTTAAGGGAATTCTTTTCAGACAATTATAATTCTACAATTGTAAACACACTTTGAGTAACCTCGAATGTTACATTTTCAATCACTTTTGAGAGTCAGTAACCTCCAATTTTCAACCACTACAAACTTTAATATATTTCCAAATAATATCAAACACGTAATTGAATTTTATTTAAAACAACAATACCGTTTGCTTTACGTTACAATATATATATTGTAACGTTACATAACCCCTGCCCAAATATGATAACATAAGCACCAATTAAAACCAGTAATCACCCATTTTTAAAAGTCAGAAATAGGGATTAGGTACCAAGCTATGAGAACCTTTGTACTCCAAAAACACTGTAAACAATAATAATAAGAGTGCAGTGTACAAAGTGGAACATAGTGTACTCGGTGAAAGTGTAAACCTTTAAAAAGAGCATCTCACAGATTTGTGCTGGAGATGAAAAACAATCAATATTGTAGCAGTGGACTATATTGCTGTTGACAAGCTTTGTATTTTTGTATTTTTTGTAATTTTGTATTGTGTAGGCCACAAAGGTCTTGTAACTAGGATTAATATTTTTGTTTGAAATAATTATTTTGTTTAGATGTAAGATAATCCAGGGTTATATATAAAATAATAATAATATATGAAATAATACTATGTTAGCAAGATGGCATGTAAAAAAATAGTGTAGAATAATGATACATTAAGTGAATTATAAATCATAAATAAATCAAAATAAAAGGGATTAAAATATAAAATACCAGTGGACAAGTTTAAGAAAAAATATAAAGAAAACCTTAAATAAATTCAATTTAATTATAGATAAAATCTATAAAGGATTATTTTTCTAAAAAGAAGAAATGAAATTATAATAATTGTTAATAGCCTATATACTAAAAGATATATAGATTAGCCAATAAAAAACCACAAAAATTCTTGGTTACTAAGAGTAACTAACTAACAAGATTTGAAATTAATTGTTCAAATATATTGGAAGTGAGCAGTTTAAAAAAAGTGTAATGTCTAGAAAAATTTAGGAAATGTATAAATACCATTCGAAATAATCAGTACAAAATTTATAAAATTAATGAGTGATATCCACTACATCTTAGACCTCCTTCGAACAGCATAATTCACGCCTGCAAATTGATGAAAACTTGAAAAAATCAGCTTCCATTTCCAAGCCTAGCCTATCGAAATTCGACATTGTTGGTGAGATCGTTACCTATTAATATTTAACTAAATTACATCTCAACTATAAACTTATAACACTAGAAACAGCACAATCTCTTTAAATACTTCTGAAAAAGAGGTGAACATAAACTTTATTATTTTGTTAACCCAAAAAACAGCAGAACGTAGTTTTGTTACTAACATTCACGCAGCCATGATGTTTATTATTTGTTGTCATCTGTGAAGAAACGTAATCTGCGCTCTAGCGGTCAACAAATCAACTGCATAATATAAATAGTACAAAATTTAAAAATCATTTATGTAAAGCTTGGTACTGTCCCATATACATTTCTGACTTTCTCAAAGTACAAAGAACTCTAAAATAACCCTGGGAAATTAATTAATTGTTTCTTTCTTGTTATTAAAATTGAAATAAAAATATTTGTTATATGTTATATGTTTGAAAAATAAGATCGAACTAACTCTGTGTTTTATGTAAGAATCGATTATCCCTTTATGTTTTGGGAGACCATAAATAATGTTAAATAAATACAAGGAATGCTTTGTGGTTTAAATAATAAAAAGGTGTATTATTTCCAGTAGATGGTAGTTAGTTACAGATTGTAAGAAGATCGAGAGGAGAACGGACATGCAGAATTTATTACGTACCATTTGGAGTCACTTTAACCTCAAATGGGTTCGTAAACGTAGCAGTCAGCTGGTACCACGAGCGGAAAAATTTTAAATAATTAATCGTATACTAAGAGAGTAATTCTCTTTGCACTCTCTCTCCTAGCTACTGTCAAACAACGGTATTGATTTCACATACATAAAATTTAAGAAAATCTTTGCATAATCACATACACTCGATTTTGAAAGCATATAACATAAAGATAACAAATTCTGTGACTCTTAATTAAGCGAGCGTTCTAAAAGAAAAATAACAAATAGACGTAAATTACTCGAGACTTAACCTCGGCGAGAGACGTTACCAGATGACGTACAAACGTTGGGCTTAACGACTAAGAGAGTTTATTTGGGAAGCTCGGCGAGAGACGAATAAAACATAGATTTCATGAAATAATTACAGTGACGATCGCAAGAGTGACGATAAGATCAAACGATACTATTTGGGAAGCTCGGCGAGAGACGTTACAATATATATATAATTTAAATGAGAAAATTGAAGAATACAGGGGAAATGGAGACAGCACGTAAGTCGTTTGGCTGAAGATAGAATACCAGTAATTGCAAACAAGTGCAAGCCATCTGGAAGAAGGGATGTAGGAAGACCAAGAATGAAATGGATCTGATAAGGTGAAGTGGGAACAGGCACATTGCTTAATCCCTGAATTGAACAACTAATCTCAAGTATACAAATTAGAACTACACATGAAGACGGTATCGTTTAACTGCATTTACGTCATTAATTTGTAACGAAATTTAAGACTGTATCATTATACAGGCACTATGCATGTTTACTTACGTTTGGCGTAAGTATGCTGTCATCATTCGTGTACACAAGACTCGATAAGGAATTGCAGGAAGAAGGGTTGACAGACACCCTTGGCTCCGGTATTAATTACACACTTACAATACCCGTTCCGCTAAAGCCTAGCGATTTCACCTCCTTTATCGACATTACACGTGTTTACTCGTATTGGTTTGGTTGTCAGCGTTGTACAACCTAAGGCAGTGCGCATATGTAGGCCTATACTGAACAGTTGAAACTTCTTTAATAATTGTATTATTAATTTATATAATTAATTATTAATCAATTAACTTTAAATTCTACCTCTATTTATAATTAAAATTTAAAGTTTTTTACCTTAATCCGTCTATGTGACCGCTTAATTTTGTCTTCTTTGTCTTCTTACGCGTTTCGGATTATGTTAATCCATCATCAGAGATTAAAAAATTCGTCGGTTAAGACTTCGTTAAAACATTAAAAGTTACACTAAAAGACATTTAAGTATATATTCCACAAACACAGCGACGTACGCGGATGTGAGTGCGCACTCAATACTGGTTAGCGACGTACTGCACAGTTTATTGGAGTTTTCATGCTATCTATTGTTGTTTTGGGGCGTGTATTCTATGGCTATGTTATCTATAATCTTATCATATAATGTATGCGATTTAAATGCCAATTGTTCGTTTAATATATTATTGGGATTATTTCTGAAGGCTCGGTAAATTTCGAACTCTTCTACCGCATCCATATATCGTCCCTTTCTGCAAATGTTTACGGGTTTGCAATTTGCCTCAAAATTTGTGTAATTATGATTCAATGAGACGAGATGTTTAGCGTAGTTTGATTTATTTATATTTGAAATGCTCGTGGGTAAGTGTTCTTTATATCTTTCGAAAAAACTCCTGTCAGTCTGACCAATGTAATGCATGTTGCAGTCATCACACATCATTTTATATACACCCGTTCTTTTTTCAATTGATGTACGTGTGGTATTATTTAGCATTTTACGGATATTGTTGTTTGTTCTAAATGTGATGTGGACATTATGTTTTTTAAAAGTATTTCTAATGAGCATTGAAAAGTTGTTAGTATAATCGACCGCCATATATATTGCGTTCGTCGTGACACGGTGAGGGTTGTTAGTTCTGCGTTTGTGTCTAAGTATCAAGTGTTCAACTAATGAACTGCGGTAACCGTTCATAATTGCAATGTGTTTAATTATATCTATTTCTTCTTTGTGGTTTGCGGGATCTAAAGGTACGCTGTATAGTCTGTGTATCATATTATTGAATGCGGCCATTTTTTGTGAGTGCGGGTGGAAAGAATCAGCATGTATAACACCATCAGTTGTGGTGGGTTTTCTGTATATTCTGTATTGAAATTTATTATTATGTTTCATAAAGGTTAAGTCCAGAAAATTTATGGCGTTGTCTGACTCTATTTCAAGTGTGAATTGTATGTTTTTGGTGATTTTATTCATGTAATGTAACAACATGTTTGCCTGTCTCGTTGTCCCGTCGAAGATTACAAACGTGTCATCCACAAATCTTTTATAAAATGAGATGTTACGTTGCCATGTATTGTATGGTGATAGCAAATATGTATTTTCAAAGTTGTTCAGGAAAATGTCAGCCAGCAAACCGGACAAGGGTGAACCCATTGCAAGACCCTCCTTTTGAATAAAAATTGTGTCATTGAATGTGAAATAATTCTGTTGTAATACTACGTCCAGTAACAGCAACAATTCTGTTATTTTTTGTAGATTTAACTTTCCTGTTCGTATTAAATTATTTCTTAGAATGTCTAAGGTTGTCTTTACTGTAACATTTGTATAGAGGTTGACTATGTCAAAGGAGATTAACTTATGCTGACTATAAATGCTGAAGTCTTTAGTTAGTTTTATTAGTTCAATGCTATTTTTTATAGAATGATTATTGTCTATAGTTATGTTACTTTTTATTAATTGGACCAATTTCTTAGATACTTTATAACCTGGGGCTGTTGTGTAATTAACAAGAGGTCTTATCGGTATATTTGGTTTATAGATCTTGGGTAAACCGTTGAAGATGGGTGCATGTGCGATTATGGGTTTTAACTGGCGGCGTGTAGTTTCGTCAAAAAGGTGTGTGCATTTATTAATCGTTTGGTTGATGTATCTATCTATCTATCTCTATCTATAATTTAGAAAAGATACAAACTCTAATAAATATTAGTGTGAAAAAAAGATATCTCGCGGTATAGTAAGAAAGCGGATCACCACTGGACTCGGTGCACAGATTTATATTTAAAATCAATTTGGACGTTCTGTTTGCCTACAAACCTCATAGATTTTGCGTTCCCATTAAAACATGCAGGATTACAGAAGCGTTTGTACTTAAAATATACTATAAAATATAAATAACAACAGTTACATTTAATAATAAAATAAACTCAAAACTGTATTTACAATAATTACTTATAACGTATATAATTATAAGTGAGGTCAGACTAGTAATGGAAATGCCTGGAAATGCACTGCCTATTAAATATTTCAATAGGCTCGTAACACTTTAGTTGTATTTATTCTAGACCCACTGCACTTTCCAGTCAGTATCCATTCAGTGTTACAATAATTTAATTTAACGTCAGAAATGTTGTAGTTAGTGGTAGTTAGTGTTATGAACTTGTGTATTTTAAAATTCGAAATTAAATAACTGTTTATTCGAAAGTATGTTTGTACCCTTTATTCTTGAGACCTTTACTAGATCTAACTTTGTACATGCTTAGAAGTTTTGTTTATTTAGTCGGGTACTCATTACACTCCCAGGCCAGACCGCTAGTTCAAAATTCACTTGTAATTATTTAACACTGTAGGATAGTCCTATTATCGCTTATAGAATTCCACTGTTTGATAACCGCTTTCGAGCTTTTTAACTCGTCCTCAGATCGGAACAAAAGAAGATGAACACCAATCGGAATTAAGTGAAAACAGTTGAATCCAATTAGCGATATTCTTTTTAATTTGAATCTACAACCACCAACAAAAGTCTGTTAATTAAATGTAATTATTTATACTCTTAAGTTTATAGTGTTATTAAATCCAACTGTAATTAGGCTAGACATATTTCTTTAAATAACTAAAAATTCTGTAATAGCATGTGTTTTAATGATCAGGCCTACATAAGTAGCCGCCTACGCAAAACAGAACGTTTTATGTTTCGGGCCATTAGTTAATGCAACTGTCATTGCAAGCGTGATTCGCTCGTCTAAGTAGAATTTTGGGAATGCTGCTTGGCTGCTAGTCTACAGGTCCTCAGTTCGAATCCCATAAAGCACCATACAAAATCGATTAATCAAAACGATTCATCTCTGGAAATACCAAAGCTAAAAGGAGGCTAGAGAGTAATGCTGGCCACACTATGTACAACCATCGTACAGCTCAAGCTGGTAATCTAACCCGCACATCTTCTAAGCAAATTCAGTGGGAGAAAGGAGAATATTGTTATAATATCTGAAAACTAGAAAACACGCTGATGAGTGAAACAAATATAGAGGGTTTAGTGCAGTCCTCGATAATGCTTAGGCCTATATAAGTAGAAAACTAGGAACGGTTTTAGTATATCACGCGCATGTTTCAAATGCCAGCAGTGTTGGTCCATTGTCTGTTCTATTCAGTGCTGGTAATTTTGGTGTTCCCCATTGAGGGTAATTTATTATAGGCCTACACGAATTTATTTCAACTGAAGTCAAATAAAGTTAGGTTTCTGCGTTATGTAATAAACGGCTGAAGTTGTAATATGATTTGTAGGTTTTCAAGGCCACGGAATTAAATTATATTTTGTAGCCGTAGTAACTTTTTAAGTTACATAACATTTAGGATAACTTGTTCCATAAGTTATCCTACACACATAAAACTAAGGCATGTATGTGTCACCGAAATAATTTTACTTTCTTTTTTTTTAGGCGCTTCTATCTAACAGAAAATTTCAAAGTGGGTAAATCTTTAGATGACGAAGCGCCAGCCTTCCGCTAACGCAATATATCTTAAGAATGTATCTTATTTTACACTGATCAACACCACGGGTGTATTTTATGACGATAAATCAAACACACACACACACACACACACATATTCTATGTTATAATAAAGCAACACGGAGGAGAAAAATTCTACTAATATTTCTGAGACGCGTACTGAAAGAAATTGTTCCTGTACAAAGAAAATAATAATAATTAATTTCGTCACACAAATAAGAATCGTGGAGCCTTTCACAGTCACCAAGTAAGGTTGTTGTTTCAGGGTCAAGGTTATTAGGTCGTTATTTTTTCCAGCCAATAGCCGACGGAACGTCCTGGAAACTAACGTCCGACTAGCCAAACTAGCTTCCGTGTACACTATATGACTCAATCAGAGCACTCTATCCTCTCGTTCTGCAGCATTTTGCTAATAGAGAAACAAAAATATTATTATTATTATTATTATTATTATTATTGTAGTTGTTGTTATTTTTTAATAAATGTGCTTGCAATTATAATATAACCATGTATTTCTCTGAAGCTATCCAGCCTTGCTGTACGAATTTGAGTGTTGAACATTAATGAAGAACCAGCTGAAAGAATAGAAAGAACAGATATGGGTTTTCTAAGGTAATTAAGTGATATTCCTTATCAGACAGAAAGAGAAGTTACGATATGAGAAACGAATTTAAAATGTTCAGCTCAAATAATATAAACCGGTGGGTGGAAAAAGTACTTAAGGGAAAGGTGGTTATAGCAAGGAATGTAGAATATGTAGGCTAACAAGTCATATATTGGTTTAAACCTTTAGGTTGATGGTGCTGGTGGTGGCGGCGGTGGCGGTGATGATGACGATGACGATAACTATGGGGACGGTGATGATAACTTTATCTTTTCACTACAAAAATTAAAATTATAGCAATATGAAGGCACTTTTTCATCGCCTGCAAAGTTTAGATAATAGCGTTTGTATCGATTTTAGAAATTTCAATACCTTATCTTGCCTGACCGAGTTCTTTCTGTGGGTAAAGGGACAGTCAACTTAATTTATTTCACAATTTTAGGCTTACGATATTTACCAGAAAGGGCTTCCCAATTTATCTTAACGCAAATATTTTATTTATCCGTAGACCTACTTCCGACAGTACGTCTTTCTTTTCAATAAGAACTTTGTTTTCAACCCTTAAGGAAGTAAAAGACTTGTTCACAAGTACATCCAATATGACTTTGGAAGTTCTGAATTTCTCTTAAACTTCATCCTGCAACTATCAAGTACTCCACGTTAAAATAGTACTGAAATTACTGTCACCATATTTTAATAACATTTACTGTCAATCACATTCTAAGCCCAGTAAATATATTTCCGAAGAAATAGTTTAATCACTACGAATGTACAATGGTACAATATCAAAATTTGTTATCGACTTGATAGAGAGTTTACAGCTACACGACGCTGTTCTCTAACACTGGCGACGCGGAGAACGTCTGGCGTTGGAAATTTGGATTTCAAAAGCGTCTTGTTAAAAATCTTTTCGTGTGTCGTTACGTTGGAAATCGACAGAGCGCGCTATTCTGTCTCAGTAAATTGGAACCGCAGAACAAATTGGAAGCAATTTGGAAGGAACGCGACGAGCCGTGAAAGAACAATTGAGCACATCAAAAGGGAACGACGTTCACAACATAAAGAGTAAACGCGAGGGCGCGACACGAGGGTGTGAGCTTTCTCCCGTATACATTTTTTGACTTGCCAAAACCAGTGTCGGTGAAATCTACTACAGTAAGTAATCCGGCAAGCGTCACTACTTTTCACGGTACTTATGGCTTTAGATTAGTCACTTGTGACGAAACCGTTCTTATTCTGAGTCCTCTCACTCACCCCTACACGTTCGCAATGAAATGTTACTTGAGCGGTATTACTCAAAAACACAGCGATCTGAACTCGAGAAGAAAACAGAGCGAATGAAAGGCGACGTCACAAGGTGTGTCAGAAAGTTTTCGAGTTAAGGGTTACGACATATTTTGTTGTCAAGGTTTCTATGCAGTAGCGTAACAAGGGATTTTCCATGGGAGAAGTTATGGATGATATTGTGGGGTTATAATTGATAATTGTTACGTAAAATGACAACGTGGATTTATCGAGCTCTACCATAGTTACCTGCACGGTTGCCCCCTGCCTCGTGCACGACTTTAACCGAGACGGGCTCCACCTGTCGCTTCAACCTGCAACAGAGGCGGTGCCCCGACAAGCACACTCCATTCGCAGCCATCTGAACAATCGTTACGTCCATCCAAGTGATAGACACCGCCATCCAGGCAATTTTTCAGTGCTTGATATAGACCTAACGATAGAAATTAGACACTGACTTTGAGATGCGCAGTGGGCAAACACCTCGTTATCAGGCTAACACAATTTTCACTCATTTCGCATACATGTGCACAACAGTCTTGTACAGTGTTTCATAGTGTGAACATCGGCTGCAACAAGATTGGCCAGAACAATG
This sequence comes from Magicicada septendecula, assembly GCA_034769895.1. Lineage (NCBI taxonomy): Eukaryota > Metazoa > Arthropoda > Insecta > Hemiptera > Cicadidae > Magicicada > Magicicada septendecula. The sequence goes on along the minus strand of CM068369.1, from coordinate 272,860,251 downwards.
GAAGCATGTGTGTGCCAGAGAGAGAGAGAGAGAGAGAGAGAGAGAGAGAGAGAGAGAGAGAGAGAGAGAGAGAGAGAGAGAGAGAGAGAGTGTAGAAGTGAGACAACAAACTATTATTCCGTTGTCTTCCGTCACTCCTCTCTAGACAACTTAGCTACACTTTTAGGAGGTGGAAATTCATTCGCTGGGTAGGCGCAGCTCAGTGATCAAGAAAGGTTGTCACGTTTCTACTATATGCAAATAATCAGGCTTCAACAGAGACGTAATCTCGTCCTTCACACTTCACACACATGTATATACAGACCGCCTATAGTAGAGACGTACAAGTAAAAGGTTTTATTAGATTATATATATTGCACGCCTTGGCTACCCCACAGCCTCTATGTGTTTACTATGGAAACCTATTCATTGATAATGCTGCTCTTGGAAAATTAAATGAGCACATTGTTTGTAATGGAACGGGCGTCCCCATTAAATAACAATAATATGCGTAATGAGAAATACAGCATATCGAAGGATGATGTCCAAGGTTCCCCACGAATTGAGAAAGCACAAAATGGTCCCAAGAATTTTTCTTTTGTGAATCATACGCGCCTGTAAGAATTTACGTGGAGCGCAATGCGGCAGCGAGCTTAGTTGGTTAGTTATTATATTGGCATTGTTAGTGTAAGCCAGTGATCATGAATTTTGAGAAATTAGAGATTCAGAAGTGTCTAACAAAAATACTGAGTAATACATTGGAAATAAATTTTTAAAATTTTGGGTTCATTTACTGTTTTATACCCAAAAATCTAAGTATACATACCAAATATGATATGCACACTTATGTTTCTATATATATATAATTACCATTTTTGTTATACATAATTACTGATTTTAAACATTGTCGATTTTATTAACTTACTACATATATAAGTCTCGATTTTATTTCTATGTTGATTAACATCTTCTTTTAGTTTAACCAAACAAAAATACTAATAAATGTAACAAATAAATAATAATGATAGGGTAAAAAAACTGTTTGTATTTAATTCATTGTGTTAAGCCATATTATTATTAATGCATAAATGCTATTTTGTTATTTGTACATACATATATATTACACAAAAATTGACACTTTTATTATTCGGTTGTGTATTTCCTCTAATTGCTTCACTTGTTAATGAGAGAAATCTTCTATTGTGATTAGATCTGCCCTGTCGTTCTACGATGTTGACTCGGTTTCGTAAAAAACTTACTTACACCAAAAAGCTTTCAAGGCCTCATACAGTTGTTGTGTGTTGAAATTAGTGCGAAGTGGTATTAACTCTTGGTTTGTTTCCAAACGGGATTTAGTAACCCTTAAATAATTGAGTGATTTTTATACGATCGTTAAACCTAACTTTCGATTGTACGTGAACTTTATCAGAAGGGTTAGGTAGGATTATTACCATCGTCAAAATTTCTATCGAGGGTAATAATCCTACCTAATCCTTCTGATATTGAATGATTTTTTATTATTTACTAGAACAATATGTTAGAGATTACTCCATTTCTAAAGAAGAACTGTTAAAGAATGTTTAGAAGAATTTGATAAAACACTCCAGGAGAGGAAATTTTGGACTGTATTGAAACATACATATTGATGGTCGCAGCAGTATCGTAGAATACTCAGCGAAATTCATTCGGTCTTTCTTTCAAAATTAGTCGATTGAACAAAAATCTTTTCCACGATTTTTTAAAAATCTTAAATGGGGGAATTCTGAAATTATAAGTATGTACGGAAAATTTATTTATATACAGCGATAAACACATTCCGAAGTATAGAATAACTTCTCTGAACCAGAAAAAAAAAATATTTAAGAATTAACTTTCGCTACATTTTTGTATTGATTCTGTAAATCTATGGGTCTCTGTTTAACGAAAAGATGTAAATTAAACGTAAAGATGAATCATTAAAGGATGTAAATTCTACAGAAACCATAAAATTAAAACAAATCATGAACTTCGAATGACAAGAAAATTTTCAATTAGTAATTTCAACTTTGTCAAATTTTGTTGCTTCCCTGCTATATACACTTTTTCCTCGAACGAGGCCTTTCGGTTTCGCAACCATTATCAAGTTCTTCCTACAACTTGAGGAATAACCATTATCAAGGTTGTAGGAAGAACTTGATAATGGTTGCGAAACCGAAAGGCCTCATTCGAGGAAAAAGTGTATATAGCAGGGAAGCAACAAAATTTGACAAAGTTGTGATGAAGACTGCTAACATAGAGAAAATAACTGATAATTAGTAATTTGTTTATAAGACATTTTAAATAATTCGGTACTGGATATTAACTATTAATTTAACGAAATAGAATTGTTTATATTTTTCCGAATTAAGATAAGTTTCCTAACTTTTATTCTCTCGACGGTGGACTGTATTTAGTTAGTAACATCTCTCTATCTTCTCCTCCTCAACCCAGAGATTAGTGGGCTTGCAATTTCTTCCCTTCCGTAGGCAGTCTCTTTACCACCACATACCTTCCTCATTCTTTTTCACCATCCACGTACTCCTGCCTGGGCCTTTTCCTCCCACTTCGCTCCTCGATTATTCCCTCGATCAGTGTGATGAACCAGTTTGAAAGGTATAATAGCAGATGACAAACCATATTGCTTCTACTTTCCACAATGAATCTAATCAACGTCCTTTATTTACCCGATCTTTCCAAAACCTCATCATTAGGTACTCTTTCCGTCCATGAAATTCTTAAGGTTCTCCTCCAGCATCACTTCTCAAAAGCTTCAAAGTAGCTCCTCTTCACTTTACTCAAACTCCAGGTATCCGAGTCATGTGCACGTGCTCCAAATGAAGCTATTTATAACTTTCTTCCTGGTTTTCACGGACACTTTATGGATGCCGTAAGAGATCTTTTCTTTAAAAATGCTTCTCTTGCTTGTACAATTGTACTTTTCACATCACTGGTGCACATGTAGAAACACATGTAGTAACATACAATATTCAGCTCACGGCATATATGATTGTATAGATAAGGCCCCCTAGCAAGCTTCACTAATTATATTTCTATGAATTACATTTATTTCTTCCTTTCTTCCTTTTTTCAGTTTCTCCACAACTATTTGATTTTCATTTATTTCTTTATTATTAAATTACGATTTTATGTTAGTAATGTCTACACCATGAGGACTCATCACAGGGACTTTATGGAGTATTCTACATTATTTTTCTCTTAACTGTCTACGTTACCATGCCATTACTCATTTATTCATGTCGTTAATCTTGGCAGTCAAAGCAACTGTAATCAGTCATAATTACTTTTATCGCGCATGAGTGTATTTATGTTTTAGACATGTTTCTACACAGCATTAAACAATAGCTACACCGACAGTAGAATCACGACGATACAAATGGTCGCCCCAATGAAGGTGATAATCTGTGGTTAATGAAAACTAATTGCGGCAACGCCAAAGCCATCTGGACTAAAAAGGATTACCAACTGGGCAATCTGATTGGCATACAGAGACAGTGTCTGGACTGGTGCCACAGATTTAAGAACCAAGCTTACATATTACATATTACATCCGACTGTCATCCTTTTGGCCGAGGCAGTATTAATATAAAACGTTACGTATTTGTATTTTCAGGTCTAATACTTCGTAACTGGCGTAAGAACGATCGCTTATGAAACTGATACGTTTACATGAAAAGTAACAAATCTTACAATTCAAAGAATAATTGTTCTTTTTTATATGCCAAAGCAACCAATTTTTATTACATCACAATATTACAACAACACAATAGAGCGATAAAACAAAATATGAGCCCCATAGAAATGATCGTGTTGGGTCTTCCCAAAAGGTTATTATTATCATGTTGTTGTTTTTATCACTGCAGGGCTATGTAGAGATTGTTATAGGAGAGGTTGTAGTGGGTAGTCGGACACTCGGTGCGTAATTGCAATTCCCTCCTAAAAAATGTATTATTATTTTTATTATTATTTTATACATGTTCTCTTACATATTATTATATTACTATACAAATTTTAAATACTTATGAAAACAAGCAGACGTACACATTGCCTGATATGTTGTTCAATATAATGAAAAAGAAACGCACCTGTTATTCGCGTCGAGAAAAATTTATATTACCATTTGTAAATCCTCGGATAAGGGTGGGATAAGAGGGCACTCGAAAACGAACTGCCGTCAGAACACCGTGTAATGTTGCGCAACAATACAATCCCCGTCAGGATGGGTAAACATAAATTAGGGTTTTACAGTGACAACCCCAACAAGAGGAGCTGACGCATCAGTCAAACTCTCTGTGTAAAGAAATTCCATTACAAAACCGCCCCGTTCCACCTTTGCCCTACATTGTCCTGCAATTCGCATTCAGATCTTTCCCTTTCTTATTTCGTACTACATTTAGTGGTAAACTTTAGTCGACTGGGGACAATAAAATTACGGTTACTGCCTGCGCGCAGAGTACAAATATCAGCTTTGTACTTTTCGCTAATTTACTATGCGTTCTTACAATACAACTTTAGTAAAATACGTTGTTTGGTAAAATTTCGTAACAATAAGAATCTGCTGTATTAAATTACACGTTATATTAAGTGAAATATACTCCTTTAAAAAATTACAAAAACATCAAGAGAAGAAAACGTTTTATATGATACATATTGCGACAATACAAGCATAGGCTGTAATGCGCATATATAATATAAAATAAATATTTTATTTAATTTTAATAAATATGATAGACGAGCAGGTGTGAAATTGGAAGCTGGCTTGCAAACAGGAGTCAACACGCAGGATCACGCGATTACCGCTGCATGCGTGTACACAAGTAAATAGTGTGTGTTCTTCGTATTGTTTAAATTAGCAGCCATCCTTATAAATAGTGTGTGTGCGTGAAGCCTGTTTGAGCCTGAAAGTTTGCAACCTCACCACAAGTCAATGCTAAATTAAGAATATATTTAATATTAAGCAAACCATAGATGTTAGCGACAAGTTAAAAACTTCTAAAAATGTGTAAAAATCTGACACAAGTGCAGTGCGAATTTTACGTAATTCGGACAATCAGTGCGAATTCTGTGCGATTTTTAAAGCATTATAATTACACTAGTGGTGCGAGCATCATGGTAATTGCACATCATATAGGTCATTAAATTAGACAATATTTTATCGCCGTGAAATCCGCGTAAAACAGTGCGATTGGCGAAAAAGTGCAAAAATGTGAAATAGGACGAGAGTGGGGACTATCACGCCATGGTTCAACTGTTCTCAGGCTAATTCCTGAATCGACAGCTGCAGTTTTCTGGGTGAATATAAATGAAAGCCCAGGAGAGCTAATCTCTCTCTTCTAACAGTCTTCATTCGTGGCGGAACGCTATGTCCGTCAGAGACGCGAAATTTTAATTACTTTGGACAGAGTTAGACAATTGTCTAACACCAATAAGACTTTTTTGTTAAGCATAACTTATAACGTATTACGATAAATATTTCGATTTAAAATAGTAATGGAAAACAGTAATTAAAAATTACCGTAACAAAGAAATCGTCAGATGTCTACAAGTGATCTACATCTAAGACCATTACTCCAGACCGAGGACGAAACCACTACATGGCATAAATTCCAGACGTAAAGGACGAGTCATCGGACTTCCGAGAGGACCCGGAGGAAGAGGAAAGGATCCAGGACTTCCGAGAGGACCCGGAGAACGAGGAAAGGATCCAGGTCTTCATGACTATGCAGGATTCACAATATCAAGGACTCAGGACCAGCAGAGGGTATGCTGAGGAACCGCTACAATTAAGATGAAAGAAAGCCATGTATTCCTCATAACAAAAGACTTAATCAAAGATTGATAAACATTGTCAAAAGAAAGACAATAATTTCAACAAAAAAAGTGTAATTTATAACTTATAAATATAAATGTCTTGTATAAAAAAATTATAGCATAATTTTTGAATTAATAATTTATTAAAAATATATTAATTTAAATTGTAGAGTAATTATGAAAGCATAATTTTTGAATTAAGAATGTATTGAAAATATTTTAATTAAAATTGTAGAGTAATTATGAAAGCATAAATTTTGAATTAAGAATTTATTGAAAATATTTTAATTTAAATTGTAGAGTAATTATGAAAACATAATTTTTGAATTGATAATTTATTGAAAATATTTTAATGTACATTTGAAAGAATCAATTAGATTTGTTCAAAGAATGAACAAATAGTTAACTTAGTTAAATTTTTTTATATTTAAAGCGCACATTCAGACTGAGTAGTCCAGACAGAATAACATAATGAAGAAATGTTTTTTAAATTAAAATTAATAATATTATATCTATGATATAAGCTTTATGTTGGTGATGAGATTACAGCAAACAAAGAAACTTTGAAACCATGTATAATGAATATCATATGACGAAATAATCATTATTTGTATATTATTATTTCTTGAAATGTGTGTTTAAATTAATAAATGGGAACATTTTGAATTTCCTAAAAAGGTTACCGTTATTATAATTACACCTAAACCCCTAATTACACGTACACGTTGTTAGAAATGTTATTTACTGTTGTATAATTTTGTCGCTCATGAGCGTGCGCCCGACACACTTACATTTAATAACGTTGTATCGTTGTAATATATCGGGGGCTAGTGGTAAAATTGTCTAAGTCCAATTAGGTGAATTTACGCAACACTGAAATTAAAGGTTTTCAAGTGCAATGATAAATCATAAATTTATTAAATTGATTTTCAAAGCTAATTTTTATTATTAACAGAGTTTTTTATTATTACATAGGTTATTAGAAATGAAAAGAAAAATATAAATTAACAAAAAAATAAAAGACGAAACATATTTGGATTTTTTGGAACATCTTTGGACTTGGGTAGTTTTACCTCTAATCCCTCGATATAATTTCTGTCTCCATATATTGGACATTTTCATAAATTTATAACTGGCCGCGAATGCAAAAAAGTATTTCCTATGTAAAAAATTCATGTTTTCAATATGCAAGCCACAAGTGAGTTAATTAATACATCATCTTAATTCAGTTCCGTCTTGTGACCTCTCGCAGCCTTGTGACGCGTTTCGTAACGATCGTTCCACCTTCAGATATAAATATGTCTCATACCAGATATTAGACATTAAAATTTGTATTAAATGCAGTCCAAAATTCGAATTTGTTGGGATTTATTTTTTAGGTAAACTTTCTTTAAATCTCTTATTGAATGATCTTGCTGTTTGGCCTACATAAAAGCACTGACAGTCGTTGCATGTAATCCTGTATACACCTAAGCTTTCTCAAGGGCTTATCATTTTTGTCTAAATATTTCATATATTGTTACGATATCACAGAACAATCTACGTGTTCATCGAATGTTCCAGAGGGATCCAGAAGGTAACGTGTGTGGCGTACGTGCTTGTGGACGCACTTGCTAGACTGTACCAGACTTCGCGCAGGTGCACGGACTCTGTCAAGGCCCGCAACTAATTACGTCGTAGCTATACTGGCGCTATCGCGCATTATGAAATAATCTAGTAATTTGGGGAAATATAAATACCAGTACTCAACGATGTTCAGTTTCAGTATAACTGCGATATATTTACAGTGCGATTCGAGTTAGTATCGGGTGAGATTACTGTGTACGTTCAAGTGGTTATTAGTGAAGTGTTGCGCTTTATAATCGGGCGGTATAATTGTAATACAATATTACAATACAATATTGCGTGACATTTTATTGCGTGTGACAATTTTTGTTTGATTTGTTGTAGAGACTGTGTTGTTAATTACGAACTGTTTAACTATGAAAATTAAAGCTGGTGATTAGTGACTTAATTGGTGTTTTGTATTTTGTTTCCACTTACCTACGACGATCAAGTAGACCGTCGTAACAGTGGTGTCAGAACTGGGATAGAACGGTTAACAGTGGAAACAGTGGACACTTTGTACAAGACGAGTGTAATTCGTAATTAATCGGAAAACAATGGATGCCAGTCAGATGATGGAAGATCTACAGGCGTTGCTGTTACAGACGGAGAAACGACAAGATGTGAAACGCATACAGGAAGCGAAGAAGCAGAAAACGACAGGATGAAAAACGCAGGTAGGAAAGAGAAGAGGCTGAGAAACGTCAGAAAGCATTATTGCTAGAGACAGAGGAACGACGACGACAGGAGGCAGAGGAACGGAAACAGAAGACATCAAAGCATTAATACAGGAGCAGAAACAGATACAAGAACATAGTACCGCAGAATTGGACCTCCTACGAGGTGAGCTTAATAAACAAGTCACTAAAATATCGGAGGTACAAGAATCAAAAACATTAAAAATAGCTGAAGTAGAAAAAGCTGTCTCGAGTGTTGAACAATCGATGTTTACAAAAATATATGAAGTAGAAAAATCTGTCTTGACTGTGGAAGAAGCTATGTCAACACAAATATCTGCAGTAGAAAACTCAATGGCAAACATAAGGGAACAAATTAAAAGTGAAGTTGAACAGTGCATGAAGATTCAACCAAAAAAAATTTCTGAACAGACTGTACCAGTGATAAAGACAGAAAAAGACACAGAAAATAAGTTAATAGAGAAAGTCACTTTGCCTGCAGTAGGGACAGTTCATGTCAAAGCTCCAAAATGTTCTTGTATTAAAAGGATCTGAGGCAGAATTACTACAGAAAGTGCCACCTGACAGCTATAACACCTATGCCGAATTGATAAAAGCTCTAGAATTACGGTATGGTGATAAACATTTGCGAGATGTGTCCTGCACCCAGTTGAGAGCAAGGCGACAACATTCCGGGGAGAGTCTTCAAGAGTTTGAAGCAAGTATCGACATACTAGTTAGACTGGCCTATCCCGAAGCACCAGAAGATTTTCGAACGAGTTTTGCGTTGCAGACATTTACTGCCGGTGTCCGAGATAACGAACTGCAGCAAGTGTTACGAATGGCAAGACACCAGAACAGTGCGGACGACCTAGTACATGCTTTGCAATTTGAAGCCGCCAAATCAGCGTCTGGTTGGACAAGTCATAAAGTGCGCGAGCTAAAAGATCGCGACGGCACAGACGATGAGGAAGAAGAACAAGGAACAGAGACTCGACGGTCGGCGCCACAGAATAAAATAAGAAAGGATGGAAGACCGAAGTGTTATAGATGGACATCTACAACGAGATTGTCGGGTTATAATTCAGCAGCAGGGAAACAAGCAATAGTCAGTACAACGGGGCGTATGCTGACTAACTGGAGGAACGAAGACCCTAGACAATACGCAATTTCTACACTTCAGAAAACAGCGGGAGCTTGGTGGTTACCGGAGTCAAGAAAGGTCAAACTCGATTACAGTTGACACAGGCGCAACAGTTTCCTTTGTGCGCCCTGACGTAGTGAAAGATCTCAAGCAAATCTGGTGCTCTTCCAGCTTGCGAACAGCTACTGGACGGCCTGTAAAAGTGTTTGGAAAAGTGGAGATACACCTACGCCTCGGTCGACTTGAGTTTAATCATTAAGTACTTGTTGCAGACATTGTGGATGAAGCAATTCTTGGTGTGGATGTTATTAGCGCATATGGATTTATAGTCGTGTTCTAAAACAATGTCTTCAGAATCGAAGAAGAAGAGGTAATGTTCTCTACAATGAATACATTAGAAAAAGCGATGGACGCGATAAACCAAGTGGCTGTAACTGTACCGCCAAACTCCGAAAAGATCATCATGGTTAGAACCGAGGTAGATACTAGGGGCAACCAGTGCTCTATATTCGAACCCCAGGTAGTCAGCACACCGGGCATACTAATTGCCAGAAGTTTAGTAAATCCTGACGAAACCGGAAATGTACCTATTAGAGTGGCGAATATTTTGGATCAAGCTGTCACTTTACAAAACAATACGCTCCTAGGCAAATTTACTACTGTGGCCTGGGTAGCCGGAATGACGCAACGACGATCCAGTTGTGCTTCGGATACTTCCAAATTACCAGAGGAACTGCAGGAATTATTGAAGAGATCTTCTAACGACCTCTCAAGTGGTGAGGTAAAAGAACTCAGACGGTTTTTACATTAATTCAAAGATTCTTTTGCAGTTTGGGGACAGTCACTGGGAAGAACCTCTCTTGTACAACATCGCATCAATTCCGGGGACACAACACCGTTACGCCAACCTCCTCGAAGGCCTCCATTATCTAAGCAAGAGGAAATGTCTCGATTAGTACAGGACATGTTGACAGAGGGAGTAATCGAAACTTCGTCAAGTGCTGGTCTTCTCCTGTAGTGCTGGTAGCAAAGACGGATGGTGGATTGCGTTTCTGCGTAGACTACCGGAGGTTAAATGACGCTACAAAGAAAGACTGCTATCCATTACCTCGCGTTGACGAGACACTCGACACGTTGTCCGGAGCACAGTGGTTTTCCACATTGGACCTGAAGAGTGGATATTGGCAAGTGGGTCTTCATCAAGAAGACAAGGAAAAGACCGCTTTCTCGACCCCAAGTGGTTTATTCCAATTTAACGTCATGCCATTTGGACTCTGTAATGCACCGGCAACATTTGAAAGATTGATGGATCTGGTACTCCGAGGCCTGACGTGGAAAACTTGCCTTGTTTATTTAGACGATGTCATAGTCATCGGGAAGACTTTCAAAGACCATTTGGAAAACCTTAAGGAGGTTCTAACTAGAATTCACGGTGCCCAACTGAAGCTGAGCCCGAAGAAGTGTTCTCTATTCCAGAAGGAAGTGCAGTATCTGGGCCATCTGATTTCGGCAGCGGGTGTTAGCATGGATCCTAATAAAGTAGACACCGTAAGAGACTGGCCAGTGCCGAAGAGTAAACACGAAGTTCGGAGTTTCCTAGGGTTATGCTCATATTACAGACGTTTTGTGAAAAGCTTCGCTACTATTGCTAACCACTACATGAGCTAACGGAAAATAAACGAAACTTCCAGTGGTCGAGAGAGTGTGACCAAGCATTTAGGACTTTGAAGATTGCGTTATGTTCGTAGCCAATTCTCGCTTTTCTAGCTTCCGAAGGAAAGTACATCGTAGACACAGACGCAAGCAATACTTGTCTAGGAGCAGTTTTGTGTCAAGTGCAGAACGGTGAAGAACGAGTAATAGCGTATTACAGCAAGACGCTTTGTAAACCAGAGAGAAATTATTGTGTTACAAGGAGAGACCCTTGACAAAACCCTTGACAAAATACGGAAGCGATTCTATTGGCTTCATCTTCGCCACGACGTAAAGGAATGGGTTCGGACTTGTGAAATATGTGCTGCAAGCAAGGACCCACAAACCAGAAGGAGGGGAAAAATGAGACTGTATAACGTTGGATTGCCTTTCGAGAGAATTGCCATAGACATTGCTGGACCATTCCCTGTTACTGACGATGGAAACCTGTACATCATGGTTGTAGGTGACTACTTTACTAAGTGGGTGGAAGCCTACGCAATTCCAAATCAGGAGGTTACCACTATGGCAAAGGAGTTAGTTCACAACTTCTGTTGCCGTTATGGAGCCCCTATGGAAATCCTTACGGATCAAGGGAGAAATTTCGAATCAGGAGTGTTTAAAGAATTATGCCGTCTACTCGGAATTCGAAAGACCAGCACCTCTGCATCCTCAGTCGGACGGGATGGTTGAGAGATTCAATAGGACACTTGAGCAGCATCTTTCGAAGGTTGTTGACGAGAACCAAACAGACTGGGACCAACGTATACCACTATTCCTCACGGCGTACAGATCATCAGTACACGACACAACCGGCATGACTCCAGCAAAATTGGTGTTTGTGCGGGAGATTCTTCTTCCTGGGGACTTTGTGTTCGGATCACCTGAGACTCAGTCCCAAGAGCCACAGAACTATTCATCGCAATTAGAAAACCAACTGCGAGAAATGAATCGCTTGATAAGAGGGCGGCTGAAGATTGCCAGTGATACAATGAAAACTCGGTATGACATTCGCAGCAATAGTGTTGGTTTCCAAGAAAGAGATCAGGTCTGGTTGTTCAACCCAAAGCCCCGTCGTGGTTGCTCACCTAAGTTGCAAACTAACTGGGAAGGACCCTATACTGTGAAAAAAAGAATCAACGATGTTGTTTATCGGATTCAACAGGAAGGACAGCGAAAGTTCAAGGTCGTCCACCTAGATCGCCTAGCTAAGTATTACTTCAGAGACGGTTTGCCAGGAACAGGCTTAAGGAGGGGGCAGTGTTACGACATCACAGAACAATTTACGTGTTTATCGAATATTCCAGAGGGATCCGGAAGGTAACGTGTGTGGCGTACGTGCTTGTAGACGCATTTGCTAGACTGTACCAGACTTCGCGTGGGAGCACGGACTTTGTCAAGGCCGCAAGTAATTACGTCGTAGCTATACTGGCGCATCGCGCATTATGGAATAATCTAGTAATTTGGGGAGATATAAATATCAGATGTTCAGTTTCAGTATAACTGCGATATATTTACAGTGCGGTTCGAGTTAGTATCGGGTGAGATTACTGTGTACGTTCAAGTGGTTATTAGTGAAGTGTTCCGCTTTATAATCGGGCGGTATAATTGTAATACAGTATTACAATACAATATTGCGTGACATTTTATTGCGTGTGACAATTTTTGTTTGATTTGTTGTAGAGACTGTGTTGTTAATTACGAACTGTTTAACTGTGAAAATTAAAGCTGGCGATTAGTGACTTAATTGGTGTCTTGTATTTTGTTTCCACTGTACCTACGACGATCAAGTAGACCGTCGTAACATATGTTTCTTATTTGTACGAAAGGTATGTTTAACTTTTTAAAGGTGGTAATTAAAATATCAGAAAGTATGAGAAAAAAGATGAAAATGCTCCTATGTTACAGCGTTTACTAGTTTCACTAACTCTTTCCGTTTCCTGTTACAGTAATATTTATCACTTTCAAATTCTTTCAGCTCACTTTCTTTTACCGTTACCAAAAATTTGACTTACCATCACGGTTTTTACAATTACTTTTCACACCCGTACCTACCCAGCTTTCAGATTAGCATAAACAAAAGTGTTCAGCTTACCATAAAGAAAAGTTTCTCGATTCGTTCTCTGTCCAAAATTAAATAGATATCGGTAAAACCATGAGTTATCCGTTGACGCGTAAGATATTTTCTTAACACTTGAAAATTCTTTAATTCTGTTATATATATTGCAACACATCTTTTTATGATTTCTTTCATTATGGATTATGAGTTTTACATGGACCTGGTTAGGGTATATCATGCCAACACTTACCTGCAGTATATGGTACTTTTCTGCTTTGCCGGCTATTAGGTGTGGGATTTGGGCTTATTAGGTATCAGGTAACGAGTTGGGACGATGTGTTTTCAAAAGAATTATTTCAGGAAGCTGAGTTGTATAAATTGTGAATAAATGAAAACTACCTTTTTAGTCTATCATTCCAATGATTATAATTGTCACCCTCAAGGTGCTTATCTTTAAACAAATCATAATAATAAAAAGAATTTCAAATATTTAACACAATTTACGGCGGGTTCCACCATTTATATTCTTTCTTGAATATTACTTTACCATATTTTCTCTAGTGATATATTGTTATAATGCTTACGTCTAACAATCACATATTAAAATCATATATCTTAGTACATAATTTATAAGTTCCTGAAAATAAGACATACAATACACAGTATATACACAAAACATATAACATGGAAATATACACACATATATGGGCAGTTTCACACTGTCTGCCTGTAATTATAATTCATTTATAAAAAATCATTTTGTTATATTGAATTTAATTATTTAATAAAATGGAAATACTGAATTGATTTCATTCTATGAAATCCGTAACCCTGTTCTTTATACATGAGAAAATAAAATACGAACTTTTTAAATGAATATAACAAGGGTTATATTTATCGTTATCTCTATGGTAATTATTATTAATATAAACACTTTTATTAAGGGTAACTCCCTTTTAATTATTCTACTCTTCAGCCTGCTTGGCTATCAACAATAATTAATATGAAACAATAAAATTTGTGACATCTACTATCTTGAGAACACTCTTAGAGCTTCTCTGCACTCTCCCTTAATTTATCACATTTAATTTATCAAATATAATTTTTTATACAGTGCACAATCTCATGAAAACATTTGCTTAGAGTCTTTCTGCACTCTTATTAACATATTATTATAATAATCACACATTATCTAAATGTTCTGTCTTTTTGAATAAATGTCTCTATATGATATACAGTACAACATTTAAAAGTGTCTTTAGGCTTTAGTCATACCGCCTATATAATTAAATGTTTATCAATTATTTAAAACTGTTCAATTTCGCTTATAGCGGCTTTTCATTTACTTTTTGTGTTTTACAACATTATTATGAACCCTGAACCATATCAGGTCACCTGTTTTGATGATTTCATGTTACACAGATGTACACGGGTCTCAGGCGTCGGCGTTGTGTACAGCTATTCCTCTCGAAACCTCCGTCAGCGTCGCTTAGCGGTGTATGAACAGCTAGGCTAGGCGTCGTTCCTTTATCGTCATGGACACAGCGTCTCTGGCCTCGGGTATAGTCTGATGTCCGTAGTACGTAGTTGTAGTAACTCAGGTGTCCGCCGGTCTCATTGAAGCGTCTTCTGCAGCGTATCGTTCCGTGTGTACGACTCAACGAATACTTTATGAATGAATCAGATGCTCGTTTTGGCTCACTGTTTATAGGGCAAAGCCACGTGTGCAAATGAGTTTCTATCGGCGAATACCTCAACAATCCTTTATTTATTTAGGTAACAAAGTTGTTTGTTATACGTGTCTTGAACACAGTTATTAGCTATGTATACACGCGATCTTTAATTAGCACCGCGAAAGGTGTGAAATAGTAAAACGCTTATAGTTCACGACACTCTCACTATCTCGTTATGTGTTTGGTGTCTAAATAAAGCTACATTTCCGCACTATTCACTGGTCAACCTAGTTCTTCTTAATCTTTTGTCATTTTTTTATTATTTAAGTTTTAAAACACTTCTGACATGTGCCGACAAAATTATACATATTTATGCAGGTGGACTGTTATCTGTTTTGTTTGCTATATAAAATCTTATCTATACCCTTCTAAATGTACAATTGTAGCAGATAACGCTTATTATGCATTTTGAATTAAACGGAATAAATCCTATTGTAGTCCCAAGCCACGTGTTTGTTAACCAAATACACTGCACTCACCGTCTATGGCTTTTTTCCGTGATGTTTTGTCCAGTTTACATGTTTCAAGGCACTTGCCTCATCATCAGAACTTATAAAATCAATCTATGTCATGAAAAATGACATTTGTCAAAATATTAAAAACACAATACGGTAATTAAACTATGTACATAAATTCGTTTTAAAAATGTTCGGTGTGCCTTGCAAGACAACACGCGCCGTACTCTGAGTACGGCGCGTGTTGTCTTGCAAGGCACACCGAACATTTTTAAAACGAATTTATGTACATAGTTTAATTACCGTATTGTGTTTTTAATATTTTGACAAATGTCATTTTTCATGACATAGATTGATTTTATAAGTTCTGATGATGAGGCAAGTGCCTTGAAACATGTAAACTGGACAAAACATCACGGAAAAAAGCCATAGACGGTGAGTGCAGTGTATTTGCTTATTATGCGTACTCCAGTTAGAACGATAAACATTGATAACAATGTTTCGTTATAACACTCCCCCACTTGCTTTAAAAAAAATTGTTTGTGCTTTACAGAACAACATATATTTTTTTTTTTTTTTTTTTTCTATGTTTAGTACATACACAGTCAGTTATATTACATGTTTATTAGAAAGAATATAAAATCTTTTCTTAAAGTAACAATCACATATGGGTATTATTGGATATAATGACGCAGAGATGACGCATGGTACTTTCCGACGTCCTTTTTCTTCACTGGGTCATATACCATGTAGGTGTGTGGTCCTAGACGACTCCTTAGTTCATATGGGCCACAGAATAATCTGAATAATTTCTTGGAAGTGTTTAATATACTACTTCCCACAGGATTTGTCTTTATCAATACCTTATCACCAATCTGGAATCTTGTCAATCGGTGAGTTCTATTATACCGGTCTCTCCTTTTACCTGCTTGATGATATAACTGTCGTTCAGCTCTGTCTATTTTAATTTGCATTGGCAAATCTACATTATAATTTTCCGGTTTATTAATCATGTTGTGCCAGAATCTTTTAGGTATTTTATTCTTACTTAATTCTAACGGTGTGTATCCTGTAGCTTCACTATAATTGTGATTCATTGCATCTTCGAAAAATTGTAGATAGTCAGGCCATTTACTCTGTTGATTGTAGCAATATAACCTCATGTACTTGCCTAACTCTCTATTTATTCTTTCAGCAAGATTAGTTTGTGGATGCCTTATGGATGTAAGTATAGGTTTTATACCTTGTCTTGTCAATGCGTCCTTCCATAATTTATTACCAAACTGCTTACCTTGATCTGTCAACACTTTATCCATTTTTCCATACTTTGGTATATACTTCTGGGTGATGACGTTCAGAACAGATTTCATGGTGGGTCTTCGTACAGCATATAACTTTACTAGCTTGGTAAACACATCTACCGTCACAATTATATGGCGGTACCCACGACTTGATCGCGGGAGTGGTCCAAGGAAATCAAGTGCAACTATATCCCCCTTCTTCTTAGTTCTGATACTCCCCATTTCAACGCAAGTGTTTAAATTCGGATGTTTGGCTGTTTGACAATCATGGCATTTCCTAACAATTATTTTAATTTTTCTGAACATATTATTACAGGTGAAGGCTTCTTTCATAGTTAAATAGCACTTCAATGGAGATGCATGAGCTAGACTACGATGACATGGCATAATTAATTGCTGTAACATGTCATGAGATAGCACAACTTTCCACTCATAATTAATAAGCTTAAATAAAATTCCATCTTTCACACAATAATTTATAGGTAACGGATTATTTTTTATATTCTGTAATCGCTGATCTTTATCTTGCTCTCTAGCGAGATTACGTAGTAATTCTTGTACTTCTCTCTCGGGTTTGTATGTTATGTTGCTAAGTACCCTGACATCTTGTGGTTTAGCTTCATGTGTTTCTTCTTTTTTCTTCTATATAACGGCTTAAGGTATCAGCTACTTCATTGTCTTTGCCTTTGCAGTATTTTCATTCCTATCGGATGTCCATGGTTTCGAAAATCGTTTCGACGAATTCGGCCATCGGTAACCTCCTTTGTAATTACCTCTTTCATTATTTTGCTCCTGCTTCTCATATGTTCGTCCATCTTCATGGCGTCTATCATATGATACATTTTTGTTTTTCGGATATTTTTCATCGTCTGTACGTCTATCTTCTCTGCCTTTATCTTCTTGGCGATATCTTTGCGAATACCACGTACCTCTATCTTGATTTTGGTTCCGGTTATCTCGCTGAACTCCTCTTGGTGGGTCTCGTTCACGGATTACACCCTCCATCTGTGTTAAAAGTATTAATAGATCTTCAATGGTAGCTATACCCTGAACATGTATAGCTAGTTGGATGTTCCTGCTGAAATGATTAGCAAGCTTAATGACTAATTCTTTTTGTGTGAAAGCGGGACGTAAATGTTTACTCCTCTCTACTAACATAATGACGTATTCATCTTCAGACAGCTTACCTGGATTATATTTACCAAATTCCAGTGTATTTCGTATTCTCATTTGTATGTATTCATTCCAATACCTCCGTTCGAATGCTAGTTTAAATTCTTCATACGTTTTTAAATCGTCATTCACCATCGTGAACCAACTGGCTGCTGCATCTTTTAAGTAACGGCTTACAAAGTCTATTTTATCTTTGTCACTGAGAATAGATCCAATACTATCCATTTCTTTCTCACATTTGATACGAAATTCAATGGGATTTTCCCCTCTGGATCCTCTAAAATAGTTAATGGGTCCCTCTTCTCTAGGTACGGTCGAGTATACTAACGCTTGTGTTGGTAGTCTTCTCACTTCTCGTGTAAGTCGGTCTACTTCACCTTTTAACTTGACTTCCAGCTGAGCTACCCTGTTGTCATGGTGTTGGATAGATTTCTTGATGGTGTCGTCTGCTGCGGCGAGACTTTTTGTTTCTTCTTCAATTTTCATGGTCTTCCTGACATTACTCTGCACCAACTCGCTGATGACTTGTATCTTGGTATCTTGTCGATGCGTAATTTTTTCGAGTTTCTGGTCCAGTGTGTCGGCCATAGATTTAAAATTTTGTTGTAGTCTTTTTCGCTGCTCTTCGAAATTTTCATTCATCACCACCGCTTGTTGTTTTAGAGACTCTTTAACTTTACCTTCTAAGGTCTCCATTCGTTCCATAATTTCTACCTTACTTTCAGCATTATACGCGTATAGTTTCTGAATTTCTGACGTGCTTGCTTCCAATCTTCTCATAGTTTCAGCACCACTAGTTTTTATTTCTTCAAACCTTTTTACGTTTTCAGCGTTGCTGGCTTCTAACTTCTTCATTATGTCGGCTAAACTGACCTCTTGTTTATGTGCCATGTTTAATTTTAATTTGGTGAACCGATTTTAAAATATTTATTATTAATTTGTATATTATTAATTATTTGGATTATTATTAAATATTGGTAGTCATTTATTCATCAACATACAACCGTTATCTTGGGCGCCTGTAGTATCAGTTTCTGATAACCACAATATTTATCTAAGCTCCCCTTTGTTTACTCTACTGATAACGCTAACTGTACGTTCTTATCAGCTACATTCAACATATAAATGCACGTTTTATAATAATTACACATCAACTCTAAATATTTGTTCTACGTGAATTTATATTTATTTAACTTCTAACTAATTTTTAATTTTTTTCGTATTATGTTTTTTTTTTATTTATTTAATCGTGCCCCACGTTGGAAGCGCCATTTTCTTTTGCAACACATCTTTTTATGATTTCTTTCATTATGGATTATGAGTTTTACATGGACCTGGTTAGGGTATATCATGCCAACACTTACCTGCAGTATATGGTACTTTTCTGCTTTGCCGGCTATTAGGTGTGGGATTTGGGCTTATTAGGTATCAGGTAACGAGTTGGGACGATGTGTTTTCAAAAGAATTATTTCAGGAAGCTGAGTTGTATAAATTGTGAATAAATGAAAACTACCTTTTTAGTCTATCATTCCAATGATTATAATTGTCACCCTCAAGGTGCTTATCTTTAAACAAATCATAATAATAAAAAGAATTTCAAATATTTAACACAATTTACGGCGGGTTCCACCATTTATATTCTTTCTTGAATATTACTTTACCATATTTTCTCTAGTGATATATTGTTATAATGCTTACGTCTAACAATCACATATTAAAATCATATATCTTAGTACATAATTTATAAGTTCCTGAAAATAAGACATACAATACACAGTATATACACAAAACATATAACATGGAAATATACACACATATATGGGCAGTTTCACACTGTCTGCCTGTAATTATAATTCATTTATAAAAAATCATTTTGTTATATTGAATTTAATTATTTAATAAAATGGAAATACTGAATTGATTTCATTCTATGAAATCCGTAACCCTGTTCTTTATACATGAGAAAATAAAATACGAACTTTTTAAATGAATATAACAAGGGTTATATTTATCGTTATCTCTATGGTAATTATTATTAATATAAACACTTTTATTAAGGGTAACTCCCTTTTAATTATTCTACTCTTCAGCCTGCTTGGCTATCAACAATAATTAATATGAAACAATAAAATTTGTGACATCTACTATCTTGAGAACACTCTTAGAGCTTCTCTGCACTCTCCCTTAATTTATCACATTTAATTTATCAAATATAATTTTTTATACAGTGCACAATCTCATGAAAACATTTGCTTAGAGTCTTTCTGCACTCTTATTAACATATTATTATAATAATCACACATTATCTAAATGTTCTGTCTTTTTGAATAAATGTCTCTATATGATATACAGTACAACATTTAAAAGTGTCTTTAGGCTTTAGTCATACCGCCTATATAATTAAATGTTTATCAATTATTTAAAACTGTTCAATTTCGCTTATAGCGGCTTTTCATTTACTTTTTGTGTTTTACAACATTATTATGAACCCTGAACCATATCAGGTCACCTGTTTTGATGATTTCATGTTACACAGATGTACACGGGTCTCAGGCGTCGGCGTTGTGTACAGCTATTCCTCTCGAAACCTCCGTCAGCGTCGCTTAGCGGTGTATGAACAGCTAGGCTAGGCGTCGTTCCTTTATCGTCATGGACACAGCGTCTCTGGCCTCGGGTATAGTCTGATGTCCGTAGTACGTAGTTGTAGTAACTCAGGTGTCCGCCGGTCTCATTGAAGCGTCTTCTGCAGCGTATCGTTCCGTGTGTACGACTCAACGAATACTTTATGAATGAATCAGATGCTCGTTTTGGCTCACTGTTTATAGGGCAAAGCCACGTGTGCAAATGAGTTTCTATCGGCGAATACCTCAACAATCCTTTATTTATTTAGGTAACAAAGTTGTTTGTTATACGTGTCTTGAACACAGTTATTAGCTATGTATACACGCGATCTTTAATTAGCACCGCGAAAGGTGTGAAATAGTAAAACGCTTATAGTTCACGACACTCTCACTATCTCGTTATGTGTTTGGTGTCTAAATAAAGCTACATTTCCGCACTATTCACTGGTCAACCTAGTTCTTCTTAATCTTTTGTCATTTTTTTATTATTTAAGTTTTAAAACACTTCTGACATGTGCCGACAAAATTATACATATTTATGCAGGTGGACTGTTATCTGTTTTGTTTGCTATATAAAATCTTATCTATACCCTTCTAAATGTACAATTGTAGCAGATAACGCTTATTATGCGTACTCCAGTTAGAACGATAAACATTGATAACAATGTTTCGTTATAATATATATATATATATATATATATATATATAATTTACTATAAACTAGTGTACAAAAATTATTTGTTTCCCAAGTAAAACTTATTTTTTTCTTAACATGATGTTGTAACGTATTAACATCTGAGGTTCCGTTGTTAAATACAAAAGTAAATGACTTTTACCTGCTAGGAAAGCTCCCTGGGATGTAGAAGTTGCTCAGACCTCTATAATTTTTTCAAAATTTTTACTTCCATTTTTGGCTTGGGACACCCCTAAAAATAAAAATATTAAGAGAAAAACTACATTTGGGTTAACATCATTCCCTTCAGTGTGTTGTTCGGCATGAATTTTTATAATTTTACCGAAATTTTTGTACTTTTTTGGGCTCCGGTGTCCAAAAATTGTTCAAGATGTACATTGGAAACTATATTCAGATTTTGGTTCAAATTCTGTTAAATTTCATACCGCACAGGAATTGGTGATTATTTTTTAAATTTTGGTACACTTGTTAGACCCCGGTGCCCAAAAATTTAGAATATTCTAAAGTTGAACATTGTATTCACTTTGTGGTTAAAATTCTCTTTAATCTGATATGCGACATGATAATGTTGTGATTTTTTATTATTTTGACCCTCCAAATTTTGCACCATGCCGCTCTATTTTTCGGGATACCAATTTCCAGACCAACAGAGCTATATAGATTGAAGTTATGGGTATGCAAGCCAAGTTTTAAGAAAATCGGTTGATGCATTCAAAAGTTATCGTGAGACACGAGACCCAAGTAGACAGATAGATAGATTGACAGACAGACAAATGCCAAACATAGTCGAGTTAAAACTGAGACTCGCTTCGCGTGTTCAATAACACTATTTTTGTATAATTTAATTAGCTGAAAATAGGCAGGGAATGTTGGCTGCTGTTCGAAATACAAAAGAAGTAGTAATTCAGCCACCTGACCTGTAGTTTAATAAATACACTGGCGTATTTAACCAAACAACATACTCGCTAGATTATAACGAATAGTTGATGGAGGTGTCTGTAAACAATTATAGTTTCAAAATTTCAATCCTTTGTGGAAATTAATTTTTTGTTATTTTAGTAAGTTTCCGAAACATCTAATATAGAAAATGGCACAGAGATTTCCCACCACGACAAAACATTTCGATTCTCAGAAGTACCAAACTATAACGATGTGTATAACAATGCAGAGTGATCACTCTAGGCACGTCATTCACTAGCGAGTTATCGATTTTTGGTTAAGCGATTTATTGACAATGTGCCAGGTTCGGAATGCGCACAAATAGGCCTACTGCGTGAGTTGGGCAACCGTCAGTGGAAACTGTCTTCCCAGCCCCCTAGTGATTACCCGCCAAAGCAAACATGTTAATTATATTTGTGCTCATTAAACTTCTCCGCTGCTGGTTCCTGTGTGCTGAATACATAATTTATCTAATTCAAACACGTGTACTCATAATAAACAGTGTGTTTTGTTATTTGTTAAAATAATTTTTTTCTAACAGCATAATGTTGGTGTATGTGGGGGAGAGGAACAAATAAAAATAAAGTACAGAGGATAAAAAAATGCGACTGAAAAATTTCTGGAACACAAATTAAGCGGCAAAGTTAGTAATTCCATATGTTTTTCACATAAAATATGAAAGAAAGGATCGCTGAGCTTTGCATCGTCAAGAAAATTGCGAAAAAGTTCAACAAACCGGAGTGGAAGGACATATTATTTTAGGTTTAGAGGACAATAACTTTGTAAAAGTCGCTAATAGTAAAGATAACTTTCAAATAAAATTTGGAGGCAATGATGTATATTTTGAGAAAATATAAGCCTATATGTATAACGCTAAAAAAAATAAATACATATTTAAGAAATGCAACTTAAAGTAATAACAAATGTGGCAGACAATTTTATAATTATAAATTGAACAAAAAAAATGAGCCGTTTTATTTGCTCATGTCGCTTGGTTGTTTGAATTGTGTTAATTTGTGTTCAACACTTAGAAAAGAAATATTGCATCTCTAAACACATGGGATGTTCTTTTAAAAAAATTCACTCCTGCTACCTTTATTTTTTCTTCGATAACCTTTTAACCCAATCTAAATGTTTTGAAATAATCTCGTCAAACTCTTTAATTTGCCTACCTCTTCACAGCCACAAGCTCTGATCATCTCTATTTTCCTATTCCCTCTTCCAGAAACCTCGTCTTTCTAGCGACTCATTCACTTCATCTTTCATGACCTTCGTGGACTCCCTCTTCTTTTTCTTCCCAAAGTACTCCAGTTTGTAACCCTCGCTATTCATTTTCAAATCACATCAGTGCTTACGTGCCCATATCACATCAGTCTTCAGTATAACTGAGCAAATGTATTTCCACCATCATTCTCCTTCCATTCCACAAGAGTCTACAGCTCTGCCTCTAGAAATCCGTTTCCATCACTATTATTTACCCTTTATACTTTTTATTTATGCCAAGATTTTCCGATCCGTACGTCATTATATCTCGCACCATGTGATATTGATATGAATATCTTTTCTTGGGTATATCTTGTAATATGTCTGTACACAGCATGGAACTGAGTTGACTAATAGACAATCTTGTTTGTTTTAACCTGTTGTTTGTCTGTTCTTCTGTTCTCACCTGCTTCTTGAGCAGGAACCCTAAGTACTTCGATTTCTTTGTTCCTTCAAGTCTTTGTCCATCGACCTCTTCCATTTTCTGAACTTCATCTTCCGTTGCCCCCGTATAATTGGTTGAATACAATTTTTTTGTTACTACCTACCTATTGTTTTTACCTATTTTTAAGTCGGGTAAAAAGTGCACATACGGACATGTTCTGTCAAGTACGGGCGTCTGGTATTCTATCTCTGAATTGATTTTACCCGTGCAGTCTATGTGTTTACACACAGATATTCTCGGATGTGTCTGACTCATGTTCCCAGATCATGTCGACGGAGATAGTGCGTATTACGCTCTTGGTGCACTGACTACACGACTTTCCACCACGCAGCGACATAATTGTTTTATGAAGAAAGTTGTGTTAGTGGTTAAAATCACAAACAGAATCATCACTGTTGCTGACAGTGATAATTCTGTTTGTAATTGTTTTAGCTCAATAAGTGATGAGATGTAATTACTACTTGTAATTTATTCGGTTCAAGATGAGAGACAGTCTACATACAAACAGTTCGCGTGACTCGTGCTGTAGGGCGCGTTAATGCAATGTTTATTTTTCTCTAGCATTCGAGTTAGTGTCAAGTAGAAGTTCCTTAGTAAGCAACACTGGTAATTACCACGTGAACATTGTACGCATTTGTTTTGACTCCGTCCCTCGCGTCGTTGAATACACATACCCTTACATGTCCATTCAAGACTGTCATGCGTCCTTCGATTGCTGTATACGGAAGTTCAGAATATAACGCGTAACACTCCAGCATTGCGCTTCATAATACTGTTTTTTATCTCTCCTTGCTTTCTATTATAACAGAACAGTGTGTCACTTACGGATTAAACGAGAAAATTATAAGGGACACAATGGATACTATAGCAAGGTAGTACAAAGGGGTAAAAGTGATATACATGTGGTGGCAGAAAGATTTTGTCGAGTGAGCAGTTAGGATGCATTAAAAATAAATTCAAGAAGAGTATCTTATAAGCTCATCTATATGTGTAGCATTCACTCCACAGTAACCGTTTTTAGAAAACATTTGTTGTGTTGAGTCATTACAAATTTATAGTTCACAATTCACGCTCAACATGCACGTACTGTTTACCTACAAAATATACATGAACAGTACGCAAACGCGCGCGCGGTCTATTATTAATATGAATATATAGTATATGGACAGCATGTGCAAACGGTAATATGCGTGTGCGAATGGGTGATCTGAACATTGACTATTGCTAAGCAGAATTATCAGCTCAGAATATTAGGAACTAGCTCTTCTTTTTCAAAAGTGATGAGTATGAGCGGCAATACGTGCAGATACAGGAGAGGCTATAAAACCGTTCCCTAAGACCCTTCTAATAGTCAGTTTTATAACTGTTGAGGATATACTGGAAACTCTACATTCAATTTTAAGTAAGTATACCTGTCATCGTAGAAGTGAAAGTTTGTATTGTGCGGTGGGGGGTCGAGCTGCGTGGGCGGGGCCTCAACCCGCACACATGCGCTTTTACTGTGAGAGTCTAGAAAAGTAATGTTCTGGAAGTTTTAAATAAAAGGAAAGATCTAGAAGCTTTTTTCTATATAAATAGAGATGCACTCGACAAGTACAGTTCAGTTTTAAATGTGCTCTTGTAATGTGTATTTCGTGTGTCCGTTTTATGTATACTTGCTACTAAACTGTTCCTTCAATAAAGCGTGTGTTTGCTCCTGTACTTAAATTATTCATTATTTTTACCCATACCTCAACAATAACAAGCCAGTTCTTCACTCAAGGAACTTTCTGCCCTCAGGCATATCACTTTTAGCCGTACAGTTCCCCTAATTTTTTGTAAGTTGATTATTTTAGGAATTGTAAAAGCGTAAATTGCGTATGTAGCTTTAAAATTTTTTTTCAATTATTGGTTCAACGAAAAGTGCCAGCGTGAAAGTTACGGAAAAAATAAACTTTAATTATGCTCTTTCAAAAACTGTTTGATATGCCCTCTTGGTTTTTCATAGCAATTAGACATTTACGAAGTAAAAGTGGTTACAGCGTACCGGTCAGACGTCTTTTACAGTTCCTTATGTTGTCTTATACAGAAGTAACTGCACTTGAATGGGAGGGGGTAAACGCAGTACAAATGCAACAATTTCCTTAACGCGTCAGTTTCGTCGGACCTACACGCGGTTCGTAACCACACAAATTTTTTTAAATTTCCTTTCCAACCTCATCGCAGAGCGCTTAGAGATGCTTCGAGAAGCATAATTTGGGACCCGCCGGTTTAAATTAAAATTAACATAATGGGTTGTCACTCAAATAGAAGGTACCTTGAAATCGTTCTGTATGACGTGGCAGTACCACGAGGCATTAAACACTGTCCTGAGTACCACGTTCTGGTAACGCTGCAGGATTTCTGTGTTTGAATTACTTGCTGTTCCCCATAGCTGAATGCCGTACGGACGTCCAGAATGGTCTTACAGAGAAAGAATTTATGTTCCAGGGACATTCGTGACCTCCTTCCGAACAAACAGTACTTATTTCTAAGAGTATATCGAAGCTGTTTATTTTTGTTACTGTGAGCTTTCGCCATATAAACCGTCTGTCCAGATTCCTATTGAGATATTTAACATTTTCCGTCTGTGAAAATCGCAAGCTGTATAAAGTTACAGGCGAACAGTTGTCTTTGTCTGAATCTAAATGTTACGTGAGTCGATTTGGATTAATTTGCCTGTATCCGCCATACGATGAGAGAGATATCGCCAGCAAAAAAAAAATTAACGGTTACGGCCTCAGTTAATTGGCCAATATTTTTGTTTAATAGTGGGAACGGGAGATAAAAAACGCTAGGGGAAGTCCGAGAGAAAGATACTTTGATAAGGTGGTCGCAAAAATGAGTTTTGAACTAATACACGAGAATTAAGTAGGGGACTATAAATAACGTGACCTGATAAATTCAAAATACAGCCATCGCCCAGAACCGCCATTGAGGTTGGAAGACGTTTTGCCTATACGCAAAACGATCAAATCAATGCATTGACGTTTCCACAACGTAACGTGTACAAAAATATTAAACTTTTTAATTACTGAAAACCATCGCTTCCTGTGGCGACCCATATCTGTGTAATGTAGTATCATTAACTGTTAAGTTAACTGCAGTGATAATGTATAAACAAACGAAAATACGGAATACGGAAACAGGGAAAGGCGGGGTGTATTAAAGACTGCAAGCTCCACTTACTAAATGAGCTGTACTGAACTACTTATATGTTTGTAGTTCAGATTAAGTTCGTGAGTCGTTTTGTTTCAAGAGAAACTATGCAGTAACTGTGCGCCAATTTTCTATAGCTTGGCGAATAACTAAACACAGGGCTGTAGTCTGCTTACAGTCGTAACTTACGGGCAAACTGTATTAGTGCCTTAGTTCCTGCTATGCTGTAACGGTGAGAGAACAAGCATTAATGGGGAAGAATTGAACAAACGCTACGTTAAGCTATTTACTCAAGAAAAGTAATTTTTACTTAAAATTCCTTAGAGCCGTCGGTATTTGACGGAATCAAACAAACTTTTATCTGTGATCCACCAGTTAATGATACCCGCGATCCACAGGAGGGATACCTTTTCCACAGGTTTCAGTGGATAACTTATACATCTGTTGCCCTACACAAATCAGACACATCCACTTTTAAAGCTTGCAGTCATTACCGATGAACATGGTAAAATGAAGCGTTTGCCGGTAATGGTAAATTAAAAAAAAAAACGATTTTAATGAAGTAAGAAATCAAGTTTTGGCATCACTGCTAAGCAAATTCCCTTGGCATCAGTGTTATGCTACGGGTATTAGCCAATCTCTTCAAAACAGCTCCACCACTTGTTAACTTACTTGATATTTGCTTTGTTCTCCGACAATAGTCGACACTCGTTTCAATTCGTTGTCGTGTGATTATCATAAGCAAACACCTTATCAAAATACAGAGGTTAGTTTAGTAACCTCCTACAATGTCAATAAGCGTAGAATTGTAGAAAACGTTCTCACATTAAGTGATCTATTTGAAGTTATTTATTTGCAACTGAAACGCTGTTACATTTCGTTTGTATTTCTGCATGATTTTATCTGAAGGTAGAATTATAACCGGTCTGCAGAATCACGACGAAAAGTATACTTAGCAACTCCATTAACCGTAACTTTCAACTATCCATGTTTGATCATGTGCAGAACTATTAAATGAATGGTACAATACTAAGCAGTGTATTAAAACAGAGTACACAAAGAGTTTAACATCTGTTAGTCGCACACATAAAAGAACAAAACTGCTTGGCAACTGTTCATGCAATATTAATAAGTAGGACGCATGTACTAAATTTCTTTACAAAATTGTATTCAATAACATAATACCTGCATACTATTTTAGTATACTAATTATACAAGCATAATTTTCTCACGTTTATTTATTCAATCTGTTAACACATAACAGTAAGATATAATTGTTAACAGAATACATGGCATGGAGATAACTAGTCCTATGACTAGTATTTGCAAATAACATGTTATAGGCCCTATACAATGTATTTAAAGTCTTAAAGTCTAAGTAAGTCCAACGAAAATGTTAATTTTAATCGCCTTGTCCACAAACTGTTATCTGGCGGTTTATGGCTGGAGGATTTGTGTGTACTTCAAGCCGTTTCACCTGTCTTTC
Organism: Magicicada septendecula; assembly: GCA_034769895.1. Lineage (NCBI taxonomy): Eukaryota > Metazoa > Arthropoda > Insecta > Hemiptera > Cicadidae > Magicicada > Magicicada septendecula. The sequence continues at coordinate 272,831,961 of CM068369.1, read as the reverse complement.
ACCGAACTGCGCAATGGTATCACTAACTGTAGGCAGGTCTAGGTCTCTATATATGTCTTAATTGCTGACAAACCAGTGGTTACTGGTTATTGGTTAATGGGTGCATTGGTTATTGGTTGGTTTGTTACCGTAGTACCTAGTTATGAAGCCTTCTGTTAGAGCGATGTTCGATTTGGTTACAGTTCCTCAAAGCTGGAAGCCATATGTCCACACAGGTTTGAAGACATAATTTTAAACCAGCAGCTTATTTCTCATTGACAGTAGTGATTTTCTCCCAAGGAGCCAATAATGTTGACGAAACATGGTGTCCAGTTTTTGCCTCTTCATCCAAATGTGGTTGCCCCGTGTAAGATGTTTGTCTAGGTTGATGCCCACGTATTTTACAGAGTCGGCTACCGGGATAGGTTCTCTGTTAATCTCACAGTCGGTGTACCGTGGAATTTTGTGAATGTGATGTGTGCTGAATAGGTTTAGTTTAATAGGATTCTCCATTTTTTCCATGTAAAAAACTCACAAACGTAATGAATCATTCAGGCTTGGACACGTAAATGCAGACATTACTACCATAAATAACATTCCCGATAGTCAGTTTGTTTATAATATTGGTGTCACATTAAACAATCTTAATGCAAAGATTGAAGTCAGCGTAGTAGTTAAACGTGCTTATTACAAAAGCACGACTCGTACGTCTCGTGCGACTCATGAACTCGACTGTTGTGCGTATCAGGCAACTAGGAATATAACAAGTAATAAAACAGATTTTAAGTGTTCGCTATTGAAGGAACGTGTGAGGAAGGCTCTGTTTTCTTGCCTAATCCTCCCTAACTGCGGTTTGTTTGATAACAGAAATATATGTTAACATTTATTAGAGTTAGAAATATATAACACAATCGTCTTCCTCTAGCTATCCTTGAGGGTGTAGAGGTCCGGATGGTCATCCATCCTGGTTTCTGTACTTACGCTTGGGACGTTTGCTGGAGCAAGCGGAGTCTCGATCATACAGTCGAGGTACTGCATTGAAATAATAAAATATTAAAAACGAGTTAATGAACTTTTCTGTTATCCTGTCCATTTCTCACATCCGTCGAATGGTGACGGTTAAGCTTCAGTTAACATTCTGTTAGAACGGAACAGAAAACATAATGAAACTGATAACGCGATAACTGATAAAGAGTTCAAAGTGCCCTAATAAAAACTGTTTTTTATGTGATCCTAGTCCACATGTTTGGGACATTTGTATAAATTTGTAGTCACGTCGGATTCATGGTTTATATCTAACGGATAACTGAATAATTCGTGTTTTAAATGTTGGACGATTTTTAACATTTTAAATAAAAGGTCGAAGAACTCCATTAAGTTTCGTGTAAATAATGGGACAAAGTGATATAACACAGTAAAACTGTGACAAAGGTTTCTGTGGATTTAATAAGCTTGAATGAACAATTGACAAATGATACAATTTCTTCCAAAAAAAATTGGTGGGGTGAGGAGGAGTGCCTTCCGCTTCACTATATAAAAAAGGTGTGCCTGTCGCAGTTTGCAGTTGACCTTGAGGTGTGCGGGTTCATGGGAGTTTTGTGCGTGTATCAGCGCGCGCGCGTGTGAGTGTGATAGATTCCATAGTTGATTTATTTATTTATTTGTTTGTTTGTTATGTAAATACTTTGGTATGTTTTGACTCTCTGTCGGTTATGAGACAGAGTGTTAGTTATTTTTTTATTTGCGATATTTTAGTGTTTGCTTGGGCCTGAAGACGGCTACATTTGTTGCGTAGCCGTATATATATATATATGTATGTATATATAAACAGTGGTGGAAGAAGTCCGTCCCTCTAGTACTCTTAATATCAATAACACATCACTGAAGTCTTTTAAAGACGCTATCAACACTGCCGCACCATGTATAAAACTCGTACGCAATGCCCATTAGCCACAATATGACTTACAGCACTTGCCTGCCGCTCGTGCCATTCCGTGCTCGTTATATAATATGCTGTAATATACCGTTCGCTGCAGCTCGGACAGAGAAAGAATTCATAAACATGTGCGCAAACAAAACAAGGCACAAAGCCTCAAGCGTTAACTAAACATTTATCACAGCTGTAAGCCGTGGTTACTGGATGCTGGATGCACCGCTGATTCCGCTCTAATGTTTTATTCAGTTAATTCTCTGCGTCAACAACGCGAAACAACTCCGGTATCGTTTTGCTGCACAATAATATGATGATCTCACGGTACGGTGATTCACAGGCCCTCTAGCGTCACACAACTAGTAAGTTTCATATCCCAGTCTGTTATAATTTCAGCAATTTATGAAGTGATAAAATAAGTACTCATATACAGGACAGATTATTAATAGCGTGTATTTTCCACGCACGTAAATCCATTCTATAAGTGCGCAGGCATGTGTGTGCCTGTGCATGTAAGAAAGCGAGGGTTTTTAGAATATCCACTATTTCAGTAACTCATGATTAGTAATAAATCATCAATTAATAGACAACTCCTTCAGTTAGATGTACCGCTTATCAATATAAGAGTATAAGTTAGATATATTACTGCTTTCCCGTCAGTGGTGTAGCATTATTTTAGTATTCGCTTCTCTACAGTTCAGATACTTTCAGGGGCTTCCAGATTTCATACCGGGTGAGCCGCTCATCACCAAAGACAACACACCACAATTTTCAGCTTCCCAAAATCTGACACATTTTTCAAGTTTGTCATCCTAAAAAAAAAATTTTTAAAAACCACAACTTACCTTGATGACCGGCTCACCTGTTCACTCGAACTAGGAGGTGCCTCCTAGTGGAAGAATGTCCACATGCTGGGTAACCATTGGGGAATTGGACGAAGGAGGTGACCTCAATTTTAAAATTTCGAAAATAAATTTATTGATGCTCTCATTTTTGGTTCTCTTACAATGAGATTTCATAGAATTCAGGCTGTGAAGGTATTCCATTAGAATTATATAAATTATGTAAATATTTAAAATCTATGACATGGTATCCAGAATTTGAAATTTCAAAATATTCAAAATTTAATATTTAAAAAGTATTCCATTAAAAATATATAAAATATGTAAAATCTCTAAAATCTCTTACATGGTATACAAAATTACCATTCACATGCAACAAGCTTCGAGAGTACCTTCACCAAATAGAATTTCCTTAACTAAACACTTAACTAATCAAGATAAGAGAATTTCCTTATTTGGAAATAATTATAGTAATATTGATAAGTACAAAGAGTAAATCCAGAGGTTTTCGAAATATAACATTTAATAACAATAAGTCTTTTTTTTCCTTTTCAGTCCCCCTCTGGTTGTACTATAAACATTTTCAATAATATAAACAATTTTATAAACCCTTTGACAAGCAATTCTATCCTACAACAAATATTACAGCCACAACAATTTAAACAATCATATTACATAACAACATGCGCCCTCTGAAATCTAAATCAAAGCTAGAAAGGCGAATCATATAATTAGGAAAATATAATGTGAACATAAGATAGGTGATTATATACTCTGTGTGGAATTCACAAGTGCATTTGCTCAATTTTCCTTAAACTTGTATAAACTGGTGTAGCCCAAAGGCTTGCAGATTTCAGAGTGCACCATTATTAAAAAAAATTTCAAACAATCAGGTACATATATCTCTCAGAAATGTAATATGTTGTGTGCATAGAATTATAAGCATATACATCTACAAAAGAATTTGAACAGTGACTGTACATTGATAGACAATTAAAATAACTATGAGCATAGAAATATACAAAGCACTTTCACAGGGACTGTACATTGATAGACAATTAAAATAACTATGAGCATATAAATATACAAATATTATAAATATATAAATAGTGGAAATTTCATCTTGTACAACAGTTCAGTCATTTTTATTAATAGGCTGAATACTTCTGAATTACAGTTCTAGTACAGGGCAATATATTATTACAATTGTAGTAGGTGATCTGCAACTCTTTTCATAATCAGATTTATACATTCCAATAAAAGGCAGCCACAAAATAAGTTCAACACAGATTATATGAAACATGTATACTGGAATTTACATGCTTCCACAATTCAAACACAAGACATGAACACACTGAATCATTCAAAGAGCAATTAAGGAACACGGCTGAATTTTGATTCACTAGGCCCAATGAACACACTGGCTAATTCCTAACACATTTTCTTAAGTTTTTACTTTTGTTTTTTTTTTTGTTTTTTTTTGTTGGTAAAAAAAAGTTTTGCACATAAGATACACTGTCACCGCAAACAGCGGAGAAGCTACTCATCATTAGAAAGAAATATCAGAAGCTATTCAAGTTCTGCAGAAACCTGCATATTAGATTCCAAGTATACAGTGAAGTAACGAAAATCCAGAATTAAGCAACTATTGTTCCTTTTTTTTTGTTTGTTAAGAATCAGCCAGGCCCCACTTGACTCCAAAAACAAGCAGCGCGAAAGCGCATCCAAGGCAAAAGTTAATAATTTTCACTTTTTCATACCTGTTCATAGTGCATGCACGTGGTGTCCAAGTTCCTTAATACTTACGCACATATATCATCATGATCTCTTCCCCGGCCATAGTTGCCAGGCCGAGGGACCCCCCCAGGCACACTTACACTTAGCCTGCCATGATTAATTCAAAACCCAGGCCTTGAAAAAATAAAACAAAAACTTTTCAAACGCAGACCTCCAAGACAGCTCTTGATGAGAACAGCTGACCTCGACCCCTCCCTGAGTCAAGACACACCTCTCTCCACAGCTGATCAAAACAGCTGGCCACCCACCACTATTCCACGACAAACACCGCTCCAAGCAACGGGACCGAAAAGTACAGTTGACCGAAGTCTCAGACAAATAGCGTCAACATACGCGATCCAACGAAAGCAACCAATTCAATTATAACCAATCTGTAAGTTACAGTAACGCCTCATAGGTGGCGAGAGTGTCCACAAGCGCAAACTACACCGATCAAAGGAGTCAATTACCCATATTCGCTATAACAAACGTTCGGAAGTGGCCGTAACGCCTAGATACGGCACACCCCCACAACAAAAGGAGTCCAACGGGTTGGACGACCCTGGAACTGCCACCACCGGAGGGAAAGCGGGGACTGACTAAAAACCAATAAAAAGATAAAATCCGGCGAAAGTGGAAGACGAACGGACACCAGAAGGAAGGACAAGGTGTGTGTGGGTGTGTGTATGTGTGGAAGATACGGGGAGTGTGAGCGGCCGCGGCCTAAAGCAATAGAAAGAAGAAAGGAAAGGAGAGGAGCTAAAATACCGATAAAACGTTTAAAACCCCAATTAACCCCACCTAAAACAATAAAACGCTAAAAAGTAAAACCATAAAACACAATCCCTCCAGCAAAGCCCCCCGAAAACCAACCCGAGGACCATTGACCTTATTCCCCCCTTTCCCAGGACTGAAAAACTCTATCACGTTGCGACCATCCCCCACGAGAGTCCTCTCCTCCATGCCAACTCTCGTGACCGCCCCAACACGTGACCCTCTCCGGTAACCACCACTTTACTCTCCCGGGTACTCACATATTCACGCCCGAAGGCTAACAATGTGCCACAACCTTGATATGCGAGTACCCTTCGAGAACCGTCCACCTCGTGTACCGACCAGCCATGTTTACCAAACAAGGCATCATCAATCCTTGACACATGACTGGCCCACCTCCCCACACTAGGATGGGCGGACCCGATTCACAAGGCAGAGAAGACCGCGCAGAGGGCACGCGAACATCCATCCCTTCTCTTACCTTTCCAAAACCAAGATCAAGACGCAGCGCCAAAAGACAACAAAGACAAGGACAAGACAAGAGCACAAACAACAAATAAACACTTAACAACGCCCCGAAGATACCATCAGGAATCACCAAACTGGGCACACCCCACCCAGGAGTCCCGGCCCGGCAACCGCACCCAAAGACCAAGATTTACAACACTAGTAAACACATCACAACTGACAGAACATGTCCAACAAAGATATAGAGGTCACCTCATCCATTTCCAAATTTCGGGTAAGAGGTGGCCAGGACTACGTCCAACCACGCTCTGCTACCATTTGTGAGCCGCTCATCACCAAAGACAACACACCACAATTTTCAACTTCCCCAAATCTGACACTTTTTTCAAGTTTGACATCCTAAAAAAAAAATTTTAAAAAACCACAACTTACCTTGATGACCGGCTCACCTGTTCACTCGAACTAGGAGATGCCTCCTAGTGGAAGAATGTCCACATGCTGGGTAACCATTGGAGAATTGGACGAAGGAGGTGACCTCAATTTTAAAATTTCGAAAATAACAAATTTATTGATGCTCTCATTTTTGGTTCTCTTACAATGAGATTTCATAGAATTCAGGCTGTGAAGGTATTCCATTAGAATTATATAAATTATGTAAATATTTAAAATCTATGACATGGTATCCAGAATTTGAAATTTCAAAATATTCAAAATTAAAAAAATATTTAAAAAGTATTCCATTAAAAATATATAAAATATGTAAAACCTCTAAAATCTCTTACATGGTATACAAAAGCACCATTGACATGCAACAAGCTTCGAGAGTACCATTTTACCTTCACCAAATAGAATTTCCTTATTTGGAAATATTTATATTAACATTGATAAGTACAAAGAGTAAATCCAGAGGTTTTCGAAATATAACATTTAATAACAATAAGTCTTTTTTTTTCCTTTTCAGTCCCCCTCTGGTTGTACTATAAACACTTTCAATAATATAAACAATTTTATAAACCCTTTGACAAGCAATTCTATCCTACAACAAATATTACAGCCACAACAATTTAAACAATCATATTACATAACAACATGCGCCCTCTGAAATCTAAATCAAAGCTAGAAAGGCGAATCATATAATTAGGAAAATATAATGTGAACATAAGATAGGTGATTATATACTCTGTGTGGAATTCACAAGTGCATTTGCTCAATTTTCCTTAAACTTGTATAAACTGGTGTAGCCCAAAGGCTTGCAGATTTCAGAGTGCACCATTATTAAAAAAAATTTCAAACAATCAGGTACATATATCTCTCAGAAATGTAATATGTTGTGTGCATAGAATTATAAGCATATACATCTACAAAAGAATTTGAACAGTGACTGTACATTGATAGACAATTAAAATAACTATGAGCATAGAAATATACAAAGCACTTTCACAGGGACTGTACATTGATAGACAATTAAAATAACTATGAGCATATAAATATTGTAACATGACAGATATAAGCATAATATTGAATGGCAATTGATCATTAGAACAATGAAGTTATAATATTTAAATTTGGAAGAAAGCACTAAGTTTAATATAAAAAGATTAATTCATAGCAACTGTGGAAAGAAATCATTATTATAAAGAAAATACAAGTTCAAATAAAAGGAGTTACTAGTGATGAGTCATCCTAAACCAGTCTCATAACCAAAGGTTTTCAAGGTATAACCCAGGAAGGTAAAAAAGTAAATAATAAAGCAGTACTGAATATGACCAAACCCACAACGAGGGAGAATAAATAGAATAGAGACCCTAAAATAAGCCAAGATCAACCAATACAGGTTGTGTATTTCTGAAATAAAGAAGAAGATGGAGAAGATCCCAAGAAACCTGATGGCAACAAGAAGAAGATGGAGAAGATACCAGTCCCAGAAGGCAGGAGAAAAGAAGACTGAAGAAAGAAGAAGAGGGCAGCATCCTGAAGAAGATGTCATGCTCTTATAAAAGACACCCAAATCCCTAGATCCCCAAAATAAATATCTAAAAATAAAAGTATAACGAAATAAAAACCACATGTATACAAATTTAAGAGAGAGGAGTGTATAAAGTAAAAGTTTCCTGTGAACTAAGATGAAACAATAATATAGTACCCATGGAACAAATCTCCATTGAAAAAACGCTAACCAATTTATTATGTTAATAAGACTATACGACCATTTAGCATTAACATGATATATAAGTGCAAAGTGAACCAGTGATAGTTTTGGGTATTATAAAAAATGAACCTTGTGTTTCATTCTTGGCAATCACAAACATTGGATGCAATGAAATATGCATTTTTCAATGACTTAAAATGTGTACTGTGACAATATGTTGTTCATAAGACATGAATCTGTTTAAAATAACATTTTGTTTTACATGAAAAAAGAAAAACAGATTTCATTATACTTTTTGAACAATTCATACTATTTATTTGTTAATGGCAGGGTACAATTCCCCAAAGACAATGTATAAAAGACGGTATAAAAACTGTAGAATCCTACTTATAATAATAGTTAGAAATAAGAATATAAATATAAGGTTTTTATGTATATAGTATAAGAATGTTTAAAAATGTTTTAGATATAAGGCCATTTGTTTGGGTCTGAAACAACTAACATCAGAACTATAAAAATAGTTACCACTTGTAAATAGTAGAGAGTAATTAAGATGTTAGTTAGTACAAAACCTTTGTTGTAAACTATATTTCCATGTTGGAAATGGGAATTTTGTTGCAAAATGTCTGACTTGAAGACAACCATTTATTTAAAAAAAATATTCTTTATTTTGTTTAACTATTGTTTGTATTGTAACCAATACTAATTGTTTTTGTGTAATTTGAAAACATGTTTAATTTATAATACTATATGTAAAAGTCAGAGAGGGTATTACACATCATATATTGTTTGTAAAATATTTTATAAGAAAAATTGTAAAAAAATCATAGGCCAAAAGAATGGAAACCAAACTTCATCAAAACAGAGAAATTGCTCATTTAAATGCAAATAAACAAAAGGGGTTTAGACAAAATAAACTTGAGATCATGCCACATAATTGCACATACCATTTAGAGAGATTCTAATAAATTATATTCAGAATTATAAATAAAAATGAGAATGACTAAACTCAGAAATTTGGACATGGGAGTCATATATTCCTGAATAATGTTTCAGAATACAACTAATTCAATTAATTACCAGAAAATAAGGGAATAGGAACCTTTTAATACAATATAGGATTATTAATATTAAATATAACTGATAAAATGGCTGAATTTACATTATAACAGGAAGTAAATTTTGGAAATGTTTGACTTATCAGAGTATATCAAACTGAAAGTAAAATTACTATTTTTCGGACAGAAAACACTATAAAATGGCATTATTTAATCTGAAAATAACCAGAATGAACTGAAAGATTAATTTAAATCAAATCTAGTGAATAAAATTGACAAATAACCAAAGTTTAGGCATTCATATAGTGAAAATGTAAAAGTGCACACAGGATGTGAAAAATATTTGAACAATGTTAAGGATAATATTATATGGGCTAAGAGTTTAATTGAAACTGAAGGAAACAGTTAGTTGATTATTGGTAGTTGAACGGTTAACATGACATACGTTTGATAACGTGGATAACCTAACCTATAATCGTCATACAAAGCGAGTGTATCGTGCGTTATTGTGAAATCGCGAGTGACTTGTAAAATACTTCTGAAACTATCATATTATAACAGAAACAATCAAGTAACACTCCATAACACAGAACAATATAAATCTACTCCGAAAAACACCATAAAACACTAGAAAACTGTATAATACATTAAACCAAATTAGTGACGGAATCGGAGAAAGTGTTTGAACTAATAATTATACGGATACACTAATTACAACTCAGAAACAGTACACCAATCACTACACAACATTTAACAAGAGATTTGCAGAAACAAGAACACAAATATTGCCAGAAAATACATTATTTGGAACACGGCAGGAACGAGCAACATTTTGATCGACTTGACGGCAGCCATCTTTCTTTGACAATTCCAGTGCCTCCTCTTAGTTCAACAGCTGTTGGGTGAAAACAATTATTATATTTACAAATTATTATTCAATGTCTGTGTTTATTAATAACTATTAATTTGATTGTAACGTTATACTTTTTAAATATTAGCCCGATTTCTCTGACTTTGGTAATAACTGGCTGTTTAAAGAACCCTATTTAATTTTTATATCATATACTTGTAACTTTTTTCGATATCCTGAGAATCGATACTAATCGATAAGAGTCAATATTGCTATTACTTAATAAAATATTAATACTTTTCAATACTTAATAGTTCTTTATTTCTTCAATAATACTAATTACCAATAATATAATTCTAATTGATAATCTACAAGAACTTTACCACCCGTAAGTGAAGATAACCTAAAAAATAAAAAGGTAAACAAGTATCGATTGGTTTACAGACAGTCTTATGAGTGGTGATAGCTTATTTAAAATATACTAAAACTTTAATACAAATTTTCAGAAGAGCATTACACTGTTTAAAACTTCACAGCCCTATATTAATTAATTGATCCTAATTAATTAATTAATAAAATTAAAATAATTTTTTTTAATTATTTTTTTTTATAAACATAATTTTTTTTAAATTTCCTTCAAAACAATAAATTTTGTTTTGAAACTTTCGGCGAAGCCGAACATATATATTCCTTCATCAACTTTACGCTACTCGACCAGTCTTGCTACCATTGGGACTGGACCAGCTGGGAAACTTAAGGAAGTGTTTCAGGCCAGTAAGACGTCGAGAGCCACACCAATTAAACACCTTACAACTTACAGATTCACACATCAATCTTATTTATTTTATTACAAATTGGCTAGTCCAAACAGAGGGGCTTGATTACATCGGAGTCACATACTCCATAATAGCTTATTATCATCAACACACAATAAATAATTTTATTATTTATTACAAATTGGCGCACAACTTTAGGGGATTTAATTAGTCGATTGTAAGGCCAATACATTCTGCCTAATCACTAGTTGGCGCTAGGCAACAGCTACAAAGCCAGAGAAATTGAAGGGAAAATGCAACGACGTGCAACATCTAAGAAACGGGCGGCGGAGGCCGAGAAAGAAATAGAAGTTGACATGGACAACAAGGAGGCGACGCCAGTAGATGTGGAAGAGTCGTTACCGCCGGTGTTGTCCAAACGACCGGTACAACCAGAGGAACAACCCGAAATACCTACTCAGACAAGGGAAATCAATGTCCGGAAGGAATCATTGGAAAAGCCGACACGAACGGAGGATGGGGGTATACAAGAGATGATCAGAGCAATGATGGAACAAATGGAAGAGAACAGGAAAAAAGACAACGAATCGTTAAGTAAAAAGATGGAAGGAATGGAAAAGAAAATGGACGAGAATAGTAAGAAAATGGGAAGTGATAGCCAGTCCTTAAAAGAAGATCTGGGAAATAAAATCGAAACGACAAACAAGAAGCTGGAAGAATTAAAGAAGGATAACCAATCCACAAAAGAAGAGTTGACTGGGATGAACAAGAACATGGAAGAATTGAAGGAAGACAACAAGAAGATGGAAGAGAAGATGGAAGAAAATAGCAAGAAGATGGAAGAAAACAGCAAGAAGATGGAAGAAGAGATGGGGAAGAAGTTAGAAGAATTGAAGGAAGACAACCAATCGTTCAAGGAAGAATTCAAATCGACTAAAGAAGAATTGATTAATAAAATTGAAAACACCAATCAGAAAATAGATGAAACCAGGAAGAAGATAGAGAAGAACAACCGACAATTGAAGGAAGAGTTGAAAGAAGATAACAAGAAGTTGGAGGAGAAGATGGGGGAGAAATTGGAAGAATTAAGAGAGGACAATCAAATTTTAAGAGAAGAATTAAGGGAGGTCAATCAGGAGAATTTGGACAAACTGGACGAAAGAATGGAATTGTTACGAGAAGAAATGAATAAGGAAATCAAGGTTAACAAAAAAGCGATGGATAAGAAGATGGAAGAAGAAAATATAATGGTCAATCGACAGATTCGAGAGATTGATGGAAAGTGCAACCAGACCGAAAAGGAGGTGAATGAGTTTAAAGAAGTGGTGAACATCAAGTTCACAAATATCGAAGAACATAGTCGTAGGAAGGTAGAAGAACAGAGGAAGGAAAATCAAGAAGAATTCGGAAAAGTACGCAACCAGGTCACAGAACGATGTAATGATATACAAGAGACTATGGCCAATATCACCGGTCAGGTACGACAAAGCCGAGAGGAGATGGAAGCGATTAGAAACAGACCGACTCATTTCACCGGATTGCCCGTCAACGAAAGCCGAGAGTGGCTCAACTTCCGGCAATACAAACGCAAGCCGATGGAGTTCCTGGCTAGGGTAGAAGAATATTTGACCAAGCATAAAATTACTCAATGGAGCCATAGCAGGGAGATATTCGACGAGTCTTTTCGAGACATAACAGATAATTGGTGGATGGCCAACCGGAGTGAAATTTCCGATTACCAACAGTTCCGGAAAATGTTTAAGACAAAATACTGGTCTGAGACCACCCAGAACTTGATACGTGACAATATTTGTAATGGAAGATACAGGTCACAATTAGGTAGCAGTATGACGGCATATTTCTTGGGGAAGGTGTGTATGGCAAAACACCTTGAGCCAGCAATCCCAGAAGAATGTTTAGTGAATAAGATATCTTATCACTATGATGAGGACATTATCAGGGCCCGGAGAGGTAGCCAGATCAAGACGATCCAGGGAATGACCGAGTTACTAGAGGGATACGAGAACGAGGAGTATTATCGGCAGAGCAGGAAGAGAAATGAGAGACCAGAAGCAAGGCCGACTACCTACCCCAATAACGGCAATAACCATACAAATAACCGGAACCAGCCCAATAATTACGACGGCCCTAACAACCAGCCGCGTAATAACCAGTTTAACGGTAATTTTAACGGCGTGAGGAATAACAACCCCTACCCAAATAATAGAAACCACTTTTATCAACAAAATAATAATGTCCCATACAGTCAGAGAAATCCATATCCCAACAATAATGTTGACAGACCTTACCCACCTAACCGAAATTACTATAATAACAATTTTAATAATAACAATAATAGCAATAGTAATAACCGAGTGTCGCGCCCTAGGGTAAATTTTATAAGAGCAGAAGATCGCGGACCCAGGAGATATTATCAACCGAGGAGGAGCAGCTTCCACGGCGCCGACCGAAGATGGAGGAGTGCGGAACGAGACGGCCCAAGACACGAAGAGGGAAGACGAAGTACCAGCCTGGAAGATCTTGGCAGACAACCGAACAGGGCGTTAAACATCAACCAGGGTACAGAACGTCAGGAGACAAACCAGAGTTTCCCGAACGATGCCTCGGTCAATAATAACTCAAACAATGAACAAAATACTTTAAACGAGAGGAGGCAGTAATCAACAACGATGACCCGTTACTGCTTATACTTCCTGGGTTAGAAAAGGATGATTTGCAACAAGCAAACAATGATAAAAACTTCACTATTATCAGTAACCATTATTTGAAAGACATACGAACTGAACTTTTGGAAGAGAACGAGAAGAGTCTCAGCAACAGTAATAATGAGATAATTTATATAACAGCGGGGGTGGAAGGAGTTCCCGCTAAAATAATCATAGACACAGGAGCTAATATTTCAATAATAAACTCCAATGAGTTGGAGAGAATACAGAGTACATGTGGTAAAACTTTGCCAATGTTACCAGTCAACAACATTGTGTTGGTAGGTGCAACTGGCCGCCAGAATAAAACCATTAGGAAGCAAGTTTCCTTAAGTGTCGTTAGCCGTGATATAGCTTTGGACATGGAATTTTTAATCGCCACCGGATTACCATTTGACATCTTAGTCGGTTGCGATATTCTTCGTAGATATTCGGCGGTAATCGATCTCAATTTAAATAAAGTATCACTTTTCCCAGACGGAGTAACATGGACCGCAGATCTGGTAGGAGGCACAACTATACTTCCTAGCCCAATACATCAACAACTTCGTAAAATAAATGTTATTAGAAACAGCCCTCTTTATAAACCCATAATATACAATCATGGAGGAGAGGATTTATGGTCAGTTAAGATCCAAGAAATACGGAATTTCCAGTGCGGAAGCGATAACAAGAAAATACCAACGCACCTGGCTGATCGTCTAATTGCAATATATGAGAGATACAAGGCGGTGTTTTCTGATGAACCAGGGAAGGTAAAAAACTACCAGTGCCAACTTCGTTTTAAAGAAAACGTAGAGTTTAACCGGAGGTCATATCCAATAGGGCAGTCGCTCAAAGAAGCCGTGAGAACAGAGATAAACAAGATGATAGAAAACGACATAATTGAGATTAGTCAATCACCTTACACTAGTCCAATTATTGCTGTTCCGAAGAAAGACGGACAAGTCCGGCTCTGTTTAGATGCGCGTGAGTTGAATAAGACAATTGTGAATGACAGAACTTCTCCCGGTGAAATAGAAGAAATATTAAAGCGTTTTCATGGTACTAACTTTATTAGCACCTGGGATACGGTCTGTGGTTATTGGCAGGTAGAGCTGCATCCACAAAGCCGCCAGTATGTAGCGTTCATTTTCGAAGGGCGCAATTACCAGTTCAAGAGACTGCCCTTCGGACTTGTCAATTCTGTCGCCATATTTGTGGCATGCATGGACCAGATTTTGGGGCCAGAAGCGCTCCAATTTACCACCGTCTATGTTGACGATTTACTAATCACATCCGGAACCTGGGAGGAGCACTGTTACAGAGTGGAATTTGTACTAAACAAACTAGCGCAGAACAACATAACACTGAAGTTGGAGAAATCCAAGTTCATAGCGCGCGAGGTACAATTCTTAGGCTTCAACCTAGACGACCGAGGTATTACCCCATCAGCAGAAAAAGTGGAGGCAATTCAGAGGTTCCCGCAACCAAGAAACAGGAAACAATTGCAATCTTTCCTCGGACTCTGTAACTATTACAGGAAGTTTCAGAGCCAATATTCCGAGTTGACAGCCAAGTTTCAACCACAGTTATCTGCCAAAAACAAATGGACTTGGGGTGAAGATCAAGATATTACCTTCCGATTGATAAAAGAGAAGTTTCTGGAGAGTGTGATACTTCGTCACCCAGATTTTAAGAAACCGTTCTTTCTAAACTGTGACGCTAGCGATCTAAGCTTAGGAACGACATTATACCAGGAAGATGAGGAGGGACAACATCTGGTAATAAGCTTCGCTAGTCGCACACTGAACCAGTGCGAAAAGAACTACAGTGTGACAGAAAAGGAATTGTTGAGCGTGGTGTTCGCATGCAGCAAGTTCCGGACGTACATTCTCGGATATCAAGTCACGGTACGAACTGATCATAAATCCATCTCGTTCCTTCGTAGGTGCAAATTGAGTCACGGCCGATTGGCTAGGTGGGTACTCGCCCTACAAGAATATGACCTGAAATGGGAATACATTCCAGGGAAGAAGAACGTGGTAGCGGATGTGTTGTCACGTATAAATCTGGAAGATCAGACTTTCGAGGGAGAGAAGGAGAGCTTAGTAAAAATTTATAACATATTCACGACCAGAGCCGATTTACAAGCTTTGTTAATAAATATCCGAATCCATCAGCAGTCTGATCCTAAGCTGAAAAACGTTGTGAGTCGCTTGGAAGCCAATGATGAAACCATTTCTAAATATTACCACCTTAACAAGGGAATTCTATTCATAAAAACCGCCTTAGACAATGAGACATGGAAGGTGATAATCCCACACCAAATCGAAAAGGAGGTCATCATCGATTACCATGTCAGGTATGGTCACATGGGAGCGTTAAAAGTGATACAAGCTCTAGAGGAAAATTGTAAGATCAAGAATATCAACCGCAAGGTGAGAACATACATCAAGTCCTGTAAGATCTGCCAATGTGCAAAAGTAAACAATGAAAAGACAGAGGGTATCATGATACCGATAACTTCCAACGCAAAACTGGAAAAAGTGTTTTTGGATATCTGCGGGCCATTTCCCCGTAGTGGTGGTCGACACAGATATAAATACTTGGTAATTATAATGGATCACTACACCAAGTATATAAAGCTATATCCGGTTAATCGGGCAACAACAGCAAAGGTTTTGGCGGTGATTATTGATTTGTATATCTCAGAGATCGGTAGACCATCTTCTATTATTACCGACCATGGTACACAGTTTAAGGGGAGGAGATGGCGAGACACTTTATTAGCACTTGGGGTCAAAACGTATAAGACATCAGTCTACCGCCCAAGTAGCAATCCGGCTGAGAGAGTACTAAGGGAAGTGGGTAGGATATTGCGGACATACTGTCACAACCAACAGAAAAAGTGGCAAGAGTACCTAGCAGCGACAGAAACATTCCTAAATTATGCCCACCATCCAGCTATAGGAATTCCACCATACTCAGCCATGTATGAGAAGCCGACTCCCCGAGACATTGAACAAATCATTGAATTTCCAACGAACAACAATAGGAAATTCAACCAGTTGAAGTTTTACAATAAGGTAGCAGAAGATCAGGAAAAACGGCAAGCCAAATACCAGAAGGCAATAGGGCGAATTGTAACATATAAAGAGGGTGAGAAAGTACTCCTAAAAAATAGAGAGCTGCCTAGCACCTTAGAAGGCATAACCAAAAAACTACTATTATTATACACTGGACCATATGTTGTGGTAAATGATAAGCATAACAATACATATGAGTTGAAGGAAATCGTTTCAGGAAAAATCAAAGGAGTGTACAATCAAGCTTCTATGAAGAAATATTATGAAGAATGAGTTGTGAGTTTTAGAATTTTGAATTTTTATATTTTAAAAATTCAAAAATAATGTAAGTACATCTTACAATCTAATATTTTGAGAAGAACATTTTGGAGAATTATAAAAAGAAGGAATTTAGAATTTTTATTATAAAAATTTTAAAATAATGTAAGTACATCTTACAACCTAATATTTTGAGAACATTCTGGAGAATTAAAAGAAAAAGAATTTTTAATATTTAAAAAAAAAATTTTAAAATAATGTAAGTACATCTTACAACCTAATATTTTGAGAACATTCTGGAGAATTAAAAGAAAAAGAATTTTTAATATTTAAAAAAAAATTTTAAAATAATGTAAGTACATCTTACAACCTAATATTTTGAAAAGAACATTCTGGAGAATTATAAGAAGAAGGAATTTAGAATTTATATTGAAAAAATCCTAAAATAAGCTAAGTACAACTTACAACCTAATAATTTTGGAACAAACTTTATGAAAGAATTAAGAAGAAAGGAATTTTGAATTTACTTATAAAAATTTAAAATTGAGTAAGTACTTCTTACTACAACCTGATAATTTAGAACAAAACTTTTTGGAAGAAAGAGAAAGAGAGAGAATTTTGAACTTAAATATACAAAAAATTTAAAAATAAAGTAAGACCAACTTACTATAACTAAGTTTATGAGAAAACTTTATGGTAAATAATTAAGAAGAATTTGAATTTGGAGAAATACCAAAACATTCAGAAATAATAGTAAAATCACAGTACTATAAACAATTCTGAATGAAACAATTCTGGGAATAAATGAATTAAACAGAATTTGAATGTTGATAGAACGTCAGAACTTTGAAACAAGATAAGATCAACATATTACAAGGATTTATGAGAAATATTTTTCAATTAAATAAAAAGAATAGTTTGAATTTTACATTAAAACTAACCAAGTTCCAAAAAATAATGATGTGTCAATTATGATTGAATTGAGAAGAAAATAAAGTGGTTAATTCAGAAAAGAGAATTAACGTTAATCCAGAATAAATGCTAGACATTCACAATAGCATTTGAAGGAGTAGAGAAGAATAACAAAAAAAAGTGTAATATGCCAGAGAAGGAAAAAATTTGGAAGCAAAGAGACTAATTACCTATGAAACGATAATGAAAACAGTTAATTAAGAGCGAAGAAGAACAACTCATACCAAACAGATGGAGAAGATGATTTTGAACAAATGATAATAATAAGACCTATATGAAATGCAAAGAGAAGAAATACCACATGAAATATAATATAAATGAATTAATGTTAATGAATGCGAAGGCAGATTAATAACTTTCTAAGAGAAAGGAAAGAACCAAAATGTTTAAATAAAATGATCAATATAACAACCTGTATATCTAATGTAAAGATACAATGTTAAAAAATTAAATATAATACATTAAGACCATTCAAATAATGAATAAGAAAGACTATTTATAAAGACCATGTTAATACTATGAGTAACCAGAAGGAAGTATAAAGAGAATTCAGATGAAGAAGAAAGAGAGTTACACTGTAAACAGTAACCAGAATTATTAAAAGAAAGGTTTTCAACCATAATTAAATTAAATATATCAGACAAGTTAAGAGTTTTGAAAAAATATATATGTAATGAGTATAATAATGATTATGAAGATTTATTAAGATAGAAAATGTGAGATAATCTGAGAGACTACGAAGTGGAGAATCCAAAGATATTTTTATTAGTCGAAAATGAGACTACTTTTTATTTATTTATTCGATGACTGACTGAAGATAATTCCAGCAGCATTATGTTTTTTGAGCAGGGATGGATATGCCTCTGTAATCAATTTATAGAAGTGGTGTATGGCCAGCAGAGAAGTAGCGTACAGTGCCCCTCTGATCTGCCCCAGCCCACGTGATAGGGAATGTTAGGGAATTAATATCCCAAGGATGAAACACGAAGTTGATAAAGGAAGAAAATGTATTACAATAATAATATATCTCAGAAGACACTAACTATCCGAAAAGGATCAGTAGTAAGACAAGTAACCATATATATAAAATTAATAAAACTCTAATATAAAAAAGTCGATATATAGATGGAAAAGAAAATAGGAAATGATGAAATTATCATAAGAAATTATTTCATCCATAAACAGGTCTGAAATAATTACTTCTGGAGGGGAGCAATCTGTAACATGACAGATATAAGCATAATATTGAATGGCAATTGATCATTAGAACAATGAAGTTATAATATTTAAATTTGGAAGAAAGCACTAAGTTTAATATAAAAAGATTAATTCATAGCAACTGTGGAAAGAAATCATTATTATAAAGAAAATACAAGTTCAAATAAAAGGAGTTACTAGTGATGAGTCATCCAAAACCAGTCTCATAACCAAAGGTTTTCAAGGTATAACCCAGGAAGTTAAAAAAGTAAATAATAAAGCAGTACTGAATATGACCAAACCCACAACGAGGGAGAATAAATAGAATAGAAACCCTAAAATAAGCCAAGATCAACCAATACAGGTTGTGTATTTCTGAAATAAAGAAGAAGATGGAGAAGATCCCAAGAAACCTGATGGCAACAAGAAGAAGATGGAGAAGATACCAGTCCCAGAAGGCAGGAGAAAAGAAGACTGAAGAAAGAAGAAGAGGGCAGCATCCTGAAGAAGATGTCATGCTCTTATAAAAGACACCCAAATCCCTAGATCCCCAAAATAAATATCTAAAAATAAAAGTATAACGAAATAAAAACCACATGTATACAAATTTAAGAGAGAGGAGTGTATAAAGTAAAAGTTTCCTGTGAACTAAGATGAAACAATAATATAGTACCCATGGAACAAATCTCCATTGAAAAAACGCTAACCAATTTATTATGTTAATAAGACTATACGACCATTTAGCATTAACATGATATATAAGTGCAAAGTGAACCAGTGATAGTTTTGGGTATTATAAAAAATGAACCTTGTGTTTCATTCTTGGCAATCACAAACATTGGATGCAATGAAATATGCATTTTTCAATGACTTAAAATGTGTACTGTGACAATATGTTGTTCATAAGACATGAATCTGTTTAAAATAACATTTTGTTTTACATGAAAAAAGAAAAACAGATTTCATTATACTTTTTGAACAATTCATACTATTTATTTGTTAATGGCAGGGTACAATTCCCCAAAGACAATGTATAAAAGACGGTATAAAAACTGTAGAATCCTACTTATAATAATAGTTAGAAATAAGAATATAAATATAAGGTTTTTATGTATATAGTATAAGAATGTTTAAAAATGTTTTAGATATAAGGCCATTTGTTTGGGTCTGAAACAACTAACATCAGAACTATAAAAATAGTTACCACTTGTAAATAGTAGAGAGTAATTAAGATGTTAGTTAGTACAAAACCTTTGTTGTAAACTATATTTCCATGTTGGAAATGGGAATTTTGTTGCAAAATGTCTGACTTGAAGACAACCATTTATTTAAAAAAAATATTCTTTATTTTGTTTAACTATTGTTTGTATTGTAACCAATACTAATTGTTTTTGTGTAATTTGAAAACATGTTTAATTTATAATACTATATGTAAAAGTCAGAGAGGGTATTACACATCATATATTGTTTGTAAAATATTTTATAAGAAAAATTGTAAAAAAATCATAGGCCAAAAGAATGGAAACCAAACTTCATCAAAACAGAGAAATTGCTCATTTAAATGCAAATAAACAAAAGGGGTTTAGACAAAATAAACTTGAGATCATGCCATATAATTGCACATACCATTTAGAGAGATTTTAATAAATTATATTCAGAATTATAAATAAAAATGAGAATGACTAAACTCAGAAATTTGGACATGGGAGTCATATATTCCTGAATAATGTTTCAGAATACAACTAATTCAATTAATTACCAGAAAATAAGGGAATAGGAACCTTTTAATACAATATAGGATTATTAATATTAAATATAACTGATAAAATGGCTGAATTTACATTATAACAGGAAGTAAATTTTGGAAATGTTTGACTTATCAGAGTATATCAAACTGAAAGTAAAATTACTATTTTTCGGACAGAAAACACTATAAAATGGCATTATTTAATCTGAAAATAACCAGAATGAACTGAAAGATTAATTTAAATCAAATCTAGTGAATAAAATTGACAAATAACCAAAGTTTAGGCATTCATATAGTGAAAATGTAAAAGTGCACACAGGATGTGAAAAATATTTGAACAATGTTAAGGATAATATTATATGGGCTAAGAGTTTAATTGAAACTGAAGGAAACAGTTAGTTGATTATTGGTAGTTGAACGGTTAACATGACATACGTTTGATAACGTGGATAACCTAACCTATAATCGTCATACAAAGCGAGTGTATCGTGCGTTATTGTGAAATCGCGAGTGACTTGTAAAATACTTCTGAAACTATCATATTATAACAGAAACAATCAAGTAACACTCCATAACACAGAACAATATAAATCTACTCCGAAAAACACCATAAAACACTAGAAAACTGTATAATACATTAAACCAAATTAGTGACGGAATCGGAGAAAGTGTTTGAACTAATAATTATACGGATACACTAATTACAACTCAGAAACAGTACACCAATCACTACACAACATTTAACAAGAGATTTGCAGAAACAAGAACACAAATATTGCCAGAAAATACATTATTTGGAACACGGCAGGAACGAGCAACATTTTGATCGACTTGACGGCAGCCATCTTTCTTTGACAATTCCAGTGCCTCCTCTTAGTTCAACAGCTGTTGGGTGAAAACAATTATTATATTTACAAATTATTATTCAATGTCTGTGTTTATTAATAACTATTAATTTGATTGTAACGTTATACTTTTTAAATATTAGCCCGATTTCTCTGACTTTGGTAATAACTGGCTGTTTAAAGAACCCTATTTAATTTTTATATCATATACTTGTAACTTTTTTCGATATCCTGAGAATCGATACTAATCGATAAGAGTCAATATTGCTATTACTTAATAAAATATTAATACTTTTCAATACTTAATAGTTCTTTATTTCTTCAATAATACTAATTACCAATAATATAATTCTAATTGATAATCTACAAGAACTTTACCACCCGTAAGTGAAGATAACCTAAAAAATAAAAAGGTAAACAAGTATCGATTGGTTTACAGACAGTCTTATGAGTGGTGATAGCTTATTTAAAATATACTAAAACTTTAATACAAATTTTCAGAAGAGCATTACACTGTTTAAAACTTCACAGCCCTATATTAATTAATTGATCCTAATTAATTAATTAATAAAATTAAAATAATTTTTTTTAATTATTTTTTTTTTATAAACATAATTTTTTTTAAATTTCCTTCAAAACAATAAATTTTGTTTTGAAACTTTCGGCGAAGCCGAACATATATATTCCTTCATCAACTTTACGCTACTCGACCAGTCTTGCTACCATTGGGACTGGACCAGCTGGGAAACTTAAGGAAGTGTTTCAGGCCAGTAAGACGTCGAGAGCCACACCAATTAAACACCTTACAACTTACAGATTCACACATCAATCTTATTTATTTTATTACAAATTGGCTAGTCCAAACAGAGGGGCTTGATTAAATCGGAGTCACATACTCCATAATAGCTTATTATCATCAACACACAATAAATAATTTTATTATTTATTACAATATACAAATATTATAAATATATAAATAGTGAAAATTTCATCTTGTACAACAGTTCAGTCATTTTTATTAATAGGCTGAATACTTCTGAATTACAGTTCTAGTACAGGGCAATATATTATTACAATTGTAGTAGGTGATCTGCAACTCTTTTCATAATCAGATTTATACATTCCAATAAAAGGCAGCCACAAAATAAGTTCAACACAGATTATATGAAACATGTATACTGGAATTTACATGCTTCCACAATTCAAACACAAGACATGAACACACTGAATCATTCAAAGAGCAATTAAGGAACTCGGCTGAATTTTGCTTCACTAGGCCCAATGAACACACTGGCTAATTCCTAACACATTTTCTTAAGTTTTTATTTTTGTTTTCTTTTTTTTTGTTGGTAAAAAAAGTTTTGCACATAAGATACACTGTCACCGCAAACAGCGGAGAAGCTACTCATCATTAGAAAGAAATATCAGAAGCTATTCAAGTTCTGCAGAAACCTGCATATTAGATTCCAAGTATACAGTGAAGTAACGAAAATCCAGAATTAAGCAACTATTGTTCCTTTTTTTTTGTTTGTTAAGAATCAGCCAGGCCCCACTTGACTCCAAAAACAAGCAGCGCGAAAGCGCATCCCAGGCAAAAGTTAATAATTTTCACTTTTTCATACCTGTTCATAGTGCATGCACGTGGTGTCCAAGTTCCTTAATACTTACGCACATATATCATCTTGATCTCTTCCCCGGCCATAGTTGCCAGGCCGAGGGACCCCCCCCAGGCACACTTACACTTAGCCTGCCATGATTAATTCAAAACCCAGGCCTTGAAAAAATAAAACAAAAACCTTTCAAACGCAGACCTCCAAGACAGCTCTTGATGAGAACAGCTGACCTCGACCCCTCCCTGAGTCAAGACACACCTCTCTCCACAGCTGATCAAAACAGCTGGCCACCCACCACTATTCCACGACAAACACCGCTCCAAGCAACGGGACCGAAAAGTACAGTTGACCGAAGTCTCAGACAAATAGCGTCAACATACGCGATCCAACGAAAGCAACCAATTCAATTATAACCAATCTGTAAGTTACAGTAACGCCTCATAGGTGGCGAGAGTGTCCACAAGCGCAAACTACACCGATCAAAGGAGTCAATTACCCATATTCGCTATAACAAACGTTCGGAAGTGGCCGTAACACCTAGATACGGCACACCCCCACAACAAAAGGAGTCCAACGGGTTGGACGACCCTGGAACTGCCACCACCGGAGGGAAAGCGGGGACTGACTAAAAACCAATAAAAAGATAAAATCCGGCGAAAGTGGAAGACGAACGGACACCAGAAGGAAGGACAAGGTGTGTGTGGGTGTGTGTAAGTGTGGAAGATACGGGGAGTGTGAGCGGCCGCGGCCTAAAGCAATAGAAAGAAGAAAGGAAAGGAGAGGAGCTAAAATACCGATAAAACGTTTAAAACCCCAATTAACCCCACCTAAAACAATAAAACGCTAAAAAGTAAAACCATAAAACACAATCCCTCCAGCGAAGCCCCCCGAAAACCAACCCGAGGACCATTGACCTTATTCCCCCCTTTCCCAGGACTGAAAAACTCTATCACGTTGCGACCATCCCCCACGAGAGACCTCTCCTCCATGCCAACTCTCGGGACCGCCCCAACACGTGACCCTCTCCGGTGACCACCACTTTACTCTCCCGGGTACTCACATATTCACGCCCGAAGGCTAACAATATGCCACAACCTTGATATGCGAGTACCCTTCGAGAACCGTCCACCTCGTGTACCGACCAGCCATGTTTACCAAACAAGGCATCATCAATCCTTGACACATGACTGGCCCACCTCCCCACACTAGGATGGGCGGACCCGATTCACAAGGCAGAGAAGACCGCGCAGAGGGCACGCGAACATCCATCCCTTCTCTTACCTTTCCAAAACCAAGATCAAGACGCAGCGCCAAAAGACAACAAAGACAAGGACAAGACAAGAGCACAAACAACAAATAAACACTTACCAACGCCCCGTAGATACCATCAGGATTCACCAAACTGGGCACACCCCACCCAGGAGTCCCGGCCCGGCAACCGCACCCAAAGACCAAGATTTACAACACTAGTAAACACGTCACACCTGACAGAACATGTCCAACAAAGATATAGAGGTCACCTCATCCATTTCCAAATTTCGGGTAAGAGGTGGCCAGGACTACGTCCAACCACGCTCTGCTACCATTTGTGAGCCGCTCATCACCAAAGACAACACACCACAATTTTCAACTTCCCCAAATCTGACACTTTTTTCAAGTTTGACATCCTAAAAAAAAATTTTAAAAAACCACAACTTACCTTGATGACCGGCTCACCTGTTCACTCGAACTAGGAGGTGCCTCCAAGTGGAAGAATGTCCACATGCTGGGTAACCATTGGAGAATTGGACGAAGGAGGTGACCTCAATTTTAAAATTTCGAAAATAACAAATTTATTGATGCTCTCATTTTTGGTTCTCTTACAATGAGATTTCATAGAATTCAGGCTGTGAAGGTATTCCATTAGAATTATATAAATTATGTAAATATTTAAAATCTATGACATGGTATCCAGAATTTGAAATTTCAAAATATTCAAAATTTAATATTTAAAAAGTATTCCATTAAAAATATATAAAATATGTAAAATCTCTTACATGGTATACAAAATCACCATTGACATGCAACAAGCTTCGAGAGTACCATTTTACCTTCACCAAATAGAATTTCCTTATTTGGAAATATTTATATTAACATTGATAAGTACAAAGAGTAAATCCAGAGGTTTTCGAAATATAACATTTAATAACAATAAGTCTTTTTTTTTCCTTTTCAGTCCCCCTCTGGTTGTACTATAAACACTTTCAATAATATAAACAATTTTATAAACCCTTTGACAAGCAATTCTATCCTACAACAAATATTACAGCCACAACAATTTAAACAATCATATTACATAACAACATGCGCCCTCTGAAATCTAAATCAAAGCTAGAAAGGCGAATCATATAATTAGGAAAATATAATGTGAACATAAGATAGGTGATTATATACTCTGTGTGGAATTCACAAGTGCATTTGCTCAATTTTCCTTAAACTTGTATAAACTGGTGTAGCCCAAAGGCTTGCAGATTTCAGAGTGCACCATTATTAAAAAAAATTTCAAACAATCAGGTACATATATCTCTCAGAAATGTAATATGTTGTGTGCATAGAATTATAAGCATATACATCTACAAAAGAATTTGAACAGTGATTGTACATTGATAGACAATTAAAATAACTATGCGCATAGAAATATACAAAGCACTTTCACAGGGACTGTACATTGATAGACAATTAAAATAACTATGAGCATATAAATATACAAATATTATAAATATATAAATAGTGAAAATTTCATCTTGTACAACAGTTCAGTCATTTTTATTAATAGGCTGAATACTTCTGAATTACAGTTCTAGTACAGGGCAATATATTATTACAATTGTAGTAGGTGATCTGCAACTCTTTTCATAATCAGATTTATACATTCCAATAAAAGGCAGCCACAAAATAAGTTCAACACAGATTATATGAAACATGTATACTGGAATTTACATGCTTCCACAATTCAAACACAAGACATGAACACACTGAATCATTCAAAGAGCAATTAAGGAACTCGGCTGAATTTTGCTTCACTAGGCCCAATGAACACACTGGCTAATTCCTAACACATTTTCTTAAGTTTTTATTTTTGTTTTGTTTTTTTTTGTTGGTAAAAAAAAGTTTTGCACATAAGATACACTGTCACCGCAAACAGCGGAGAAGCTACTCATCATTAGAAAGAAATATCAGAAGCTATTCAAGTTCTGCAGAAACCTGCATATTAGATTCCAAGTATACAGTGAAGTAACGAAAATCCAGAATTAAGCAACTATTGTTCCTTTTTTTTGTTTGTTAAGAATCAGCCAGGCCCCACTTGACTCCAAAAACAAGCAGCGCGAAAGCGCATCCCAGGCAAAAGTTAATAATTTTCACTTTTTCATACCTGTTCATAGTGCATGCACGTGGTGTCCAAGTTCCTTAATACTTACGCACATATATCATCTTGATCTCTTCCCCGGCCATAGTTGCCAGGCCGAGGGACCCCCCCAGGCACACTTACACTTAGCCTGCCATGATTAATTCAAAACCCAGGCCTTGAAAAAATAAAACAAAAACTTTTCAAACGCAGACCTCCAAGACAGCTCTTGATGAGAACAGCTGACCTCGACCCCTCACTGAGTCAAGACACACCTCTCTCCACAGCTGATCAAAACAGCTGGCCACCCACCACTATTCCACGACAAACACCGCTCCAAGCAACGGGACCGAAAAGTACAGTTGACCGAAGTCTCAGACAAATAGCGTCAACATACGCGATCCAACGAAAGCAACCAATTCAATTATAACCAATCTGTAAGTTACAGTAACGCCTCATAGGTGGCGAGAGTGTCCACAAGCGCAAACTACACCGATCAAAGGAGTCAATTACCCATATTCGCTATAACAAACGTTCGGAAGTGGCCGTAACGCCTAGATACGGCACACCCCCACAACAAAAGGAGTCCAACGGGTTGGACGATCCTGGAACTGCCACCACCGGAGGGAAAGCGGGGACTGACTAAAAACCAATAAAAAGATAAAATCCGGCGAAAGTGGAAGACGAACGGACACCAGAAGGAAGGACAAGGTGTGTGTGGGTGTGTGTAAGTGTGGAAGATACGGGGAGTGTGAGCGGCCGCGGCCTAAAGCAATAGAAAGAAGAAAGGAAAGGAGAGGAGCTAAAATACCGATAAAACGTTTAAAACCCCAATTAACCCCACCTAAAACAATAAAACGCTAAAAAGTAAAACCATAAAACACAATCCCTCCAGCGAAGCCCCCCGAAAACCAACCCGAGGACCATTGACCTTATTCCCCCCTTTCCCAGGACTGAAAAACTCTATCACGTTGCGACCATCCCCCACGAGAGTCCTCTCCTCCATGCCAACTCTCGGGACCGCCCCAACACGTGACCCTCTCCGGTGACCACCACTTTACTCTCCCGGGTACTCACATATTCACGCCCGAAGGCTAACAATGTGCCACAACCTTGATATGCGAGTACCCTTCGAGAACCGTCCACCTCGTGTACCGACCAGCCATGTTTACCAAACAAGGCATCATCAATCCTTGACACATGACTGGCCCACCTCCCCACACTGGGATGGGCGGACCCGATTCACAAGGCAGAGAAGACCGCGCAGAGGGCACGCGAACATCCATCCCTTCTCTTACCTTTCCAAAACCAAGATCAAGACGCAGCGCCAAAAGACAACAAAGACAAGGACAAGACAAGAGCACAAACAACAAATAAAAACTTAACAACGCCCCGAAGATACCATCAGGATTCACCAAACTGGGCACACCCCACCCAGGAGTCCCGGCCCGGCAACCGCACCCAAAGACCAAGATTTACAACACTAGTAAACACATCACAACTGACAGAACATGTCCAACAAAGATATAGAGGTCACCTCATCCATTTCCAAATTTCGGGTAAGAGGTGGCCAGGACTACGTCCAACCACGCTCTGCTACCATTTGTGAGCCGCTCATCACCAAAGACAACACACCACAATTTTCAACTTCCCCAAATCTGACACTTTTTTCAAGTTTGACATCCTAAAAAAAAAATTTTTAAAAACCACAACTTACCTTGATGACCGGCTCACCTGTTCACTCGAACTAGGAGGTGCCTCCTAGTGGAAGAATGTCCACATGCTGGGTAACCATTGGAGAATTGGACGAAGGAGGTGACCTCAATTTTAAAATTTCGAAAATAACAAATTTATTGATGCTCTCATTTTTGGTTCTCTTACAATGAGATTTCATAGAATTCAGGCTGTGAAGGTATTCCATTAGAATTATATAAATTATGTAAATATTTAAAATCTATGACATGGTATCCAGAATTTGAAATTTCAAAATATTCAAAATTTAATATTTAAAAAGTATTCCATTAAAAATATATAAAATATGCAAAATCTCTAAAATCTCTTACATGGTATACAAAATCACCATTGACATGCAACAAGCTTCGAGAGTACCATTTTACCTTCACCAAATAGAATTTCCTTATTTGGAAATATTTATATTAACATTGATAAGTACAAAGAGTAAATCCAGAGGTTTTCGAAATATAACATTTAATAACAATAAGTCTTTTTTTTTCCTTTTCAGTCCCCCTCTGGTTGTACTATAAACACTTTCAATAATATAAACAATTTTATAAACCCTTTGACAAGCAATTCTATCCTACAACAAATATTACAGCCACAACAATTTAAACAATCATATTACATAACAACATGCGCCCTCTGAAATCTAAATCAAAGCTAGAAAGGCGAATCATATAATTAGGAAAATATAATGTGAACATAAGATAGGTGATTATATACTCTGTGTGGAATTCACAAGTGCATTTGCTCAATTTTCCTTAAACTTGTATAAACTGGTGTAGCCCAAAGGCTTGCAGATTTCAGAGTGCACCATTATTAAAAAAAATTTCAAACAATCAGGTACATATATCTCTCAGAAATGTAATATGTTGTGTGCATAGAATTATAAGCATATACATCTACAAAAGAATTTGAACAGTGACTGTACATTGATAGACAATTAAAATAACTATGAGCATAGAAATATACAAAGCACTTTCACAGGGACTGTACATTGATAGACAATTAAAATAACTATGACCATATAAATATACAAATATTATAAATATATAAATAGTGGAAATTTCATCTTGTACAACAGTTCAGTCATTTTTATTAATAGGCTGAATACTTCTGAATTACAGTTCTAGTACAGGGCAATATATTATTACAATTGTAGTAGGTGATCTGCAACTCTTTTCATAATCAGATTTATACATTCCAATAAAAGGCAGCCACAAAATAAGTTCAACACAGATTATATGAAACATGTATACTGGAATTTACATGCTTCCACAATTCAAACACAAGACATGAACACACTGAATCATTCAAAGAGCAATTAAGGAACTCGGCTGAATTTTGCTTCACTAGGCCCAATGAACACACTGGCTAATTCCTAACACATTTTCTTAAGTTTTTATTTTTGTTTTCTTTTTTTTTTGTTGGTAAAAAAAAGTTTTGCACATAAGATACACTGTCACCGCAAACAGCGGAGAAGCTACTCATCATTAGAAAGAAATATCAGAAGCTATTCAAGTTCTGCAGAAACCTGCATATTAGATTCCAAGTATACAGTGAAGTAACGAAAATCCAGAATTAAGCAACTATTGTTCCTTTTTTTTTGTTTGTTAAGAATCAGCCAGGCCCCACTTGACTCCAAAAACAAGCAGCGCGAAAGCGCATCCCAGGCAAAAGTTAATAATTTTCACTTTTTCATACCTGTTCATAGTGCATGCACGTGGTGTCCAAGTTCCTTAATACTTACGCACATATATCATCTTGATCTCTTCCCCGGCCATAGTTGCCAGGCCGAGGGACCCCCCCAGGCACACTTACACTTAGCCTGCCATGATTAATTCAAAACCCAGGCCTTGAAAAAATAAAACAAAAACTTTTCAAACGCAGACCTCCAAGACAGCTCTTGATGAGAACAGCTGACCTCGACCCCTCCCTGAGTCAAGACACACCTCTCTCCACAGCTGATCAAAACAGCTGGCCACCCACCACTATTCCACGACAAACACCGCTCCAAGCAACGGGACCGAAAAGTACAGTTGACCGAAGTCTCAGACAAATAGCGTCAACATACGCGATCCAACGAAAGCAACCAATTCAATTATAACCAATCTGTAAGTTACAGTAACGCCTCATAGGTGGCGAGAGTGTCCACAAGCGCAAACTACACCGATCAAAGGAGTCAATTACCCATATTCGCTATAACAAACGTTCGGAAGTGGCCGTAACGCCTAGATACGGCACACCCCCACAACAAAAGGAGTCCAACGGGTTGGACGACCCTGGAACTGCCACCACCGGAGGGAAAGCGGGGACTGACTAAAAACCAATAAAAAGATAAAATCCGGCGAAAGTGGAAGACGAACGGACACCAGAAGGAAGGACAAGGTGTGTGTGGGTGTGTGTAAGTGTGGAAGATACGGGGAGTGTGAGCGGCCGCGGCCTAAAGCAATAGAAAGAAGAAAGGAAAGGAGAGGAGCTAAAATACCGATAAAACGTTTAAAACCCCAATTAACCCCACCTAAAACAATAAAACGCTAAAAAGTAAAACCATAAAACACAATCCCTCCAGCGAAGCCCCCCGAAAACCAACCCGAGGACCATTGACCTTATTCCCCCCTTTCCCAGGACTGAAAAACTCTATCACGTTGCGACCATCCCCCACGAGAGTCCTCTCCTCCATGCCAACTCTCGGGACCGCCCCAACACGTGACCCTCTCCGGTGACCACCACTTTACTCTCCCGGGTACTCACATATTCACGCCCGAAGGCTAACAATGTGCCACAACCTTGATATGCGAGTACCCTTCGAGAACCGTCCACCTCGTGTACCGACCAGCCATGTTTACCAAACAAGGCATCATCAATCCTTGACACATGACTGGCCCACCTCCCCACACTAGGATGGGCGGACCCGATTCACAAGGCAGAGAAGACCGCGCAGAGGGCACGCGAACATCCATCCCTTCTCTTACCTTTCCAAAACCAAGATCAAGACGCAGCGCCAAAAGACAACAAAGACAAGGACAAGACAAGAGCACAAACAACAAATAAACACTTAACAACGCCCCGAAGATACCATCAGGAATCACCAAACTGGGCACACCCCACCCAGGAGTCCCGGCCCGGCAACCGCACCCAAAGACCAAGATTTACAACACTAGTAAACACATCACAACTGACAGAACATGTCCAACAAAGATATAGAGGTCACCTCATCCATTTCCAAATTTCGGGTAAGAGGTGGCCAGGACTACGTCCAACCACGCTCTGCTACCATTTGTGAGCCGCTCATCACCAAAGACAACACACCACAATTTTCAACTTCCCCAAATCTGACACTTTTTTCAAGTTTGACATCCTAAAAAAAAAATTTTTAAAAACCACAACTTACCTTGATGACCGGCTCACCTGTTCACTCGAACTAGGAGGTGCCTCCTAGTGGAAGAATGTCCACATGCTGGGTAACCATTGGAGAATTGGACGAAGGAGGTGACCTCAATTTTAAAATTTCGAAAATAACAAATTTATTTATGCTCTCATTTTTGGTTCTCTTACAATGAGATTTCATAGAATTCAGGCTGTGAAGGTATTCCATTAGAATTATATAAATTATGTAAATATTTAAAAATCTATGGCATGGTATCCAGAATTTGAAATTTCAAAATATTCAAAATTTAATATTTAAAAAGTATTCCATTAAAAATATATAAAATATGTAAAATCTCTTACATGGTATACAAAATCACCATTGACATGCAACAAGCTTCGAGAGTACCATTTTACCTTCACCAAATAGAATTTCCTTATTTGGAAATATTTATATTAACATTGATAAGTACAAAGAGTAAATCCAGAGGTTTTCGAAATATAACATTTAATAACAATAAGTCTTTTTTTTTCCTTTTCAGTCCCCCTCTGGTTGTACTATAAACACTTTCAATAATATAAACAATTTTATAAACCCTTTGACAAGCAATTCTATCCTACAACAAATATTACAGCCACAACAATTTAAACAATCATATTACATAACAACATGCGCCCTCTGAAATCTAAATCAAAGCTAGAAAGGCGAATCATATAATTAGGAAAATATAATGTGAACATAAGATAGGTGATTATATACTCTGTGTGGAATTCACAAGTGCATTTGCTCAATTTTCCTTAAACTTGTATAAACTGGTGTAGCCCAAAGACTTGCAGATTTCAGAGTGCACCATTATTAAAAAAAATTTCAAACAATCAGGTACATATATCTCTCAGAAATGTAATATGTTGTGTGCATAGAATTATAAGCATATACATCTACAAAAGAATTTGAACAGTGACTGTACATTGATAGACAATTAAAATAACTATGAGCATAGAAATATACAAAGCACTTTCACAGGGACTGTACATTGATAGACAATTAAATTAACTATGAGCATATAAATATACAAATATTATAAATATATAAATAGTGAAAATTTCATCTTGTACAACAGTTCAGTCATTTTTATTAATAGGCTGAATACTTCTGAATTACAGTTCTAGTACAGGGCAATATATTATTACAATTGTAGTAGGTGATCTGCAACTCTTTTCATAATCAGATTTATACATTCCAATAAAAGGCAGCCACAAAATAAGTTCAACACAGATTATATGAAACATGTATACTGGAATTTACATGCTTCCACAATTCAAACACAAGACATGAACACACTGAATCATTCAAAGAGCAATTAAGGAACTCGGCTGAATTTTGCTTCACTAGGCCCAATGAACACACTGGCTAATTCCTAACACATTTTCTTAAGTTTTTATTTTTGTTTTCTTTTTTTTTGTTGGTAAAAAAAAGTTTTGCACATAAGATACACTGTCACCGCAAACAGCGGAGAAGCTACTCATCATTAGAAAGAAATATCAGAAGCTATTCAAGTTCTGCAGAAACCTGCATATTAGATTCCAAGTATACAGTGAAGTAACGAAAATCCAGAATTAAGCAACTATTGTTCCTTTTTTTTGTTTGTTAAGAATCAGCCAGGCCTCACTTGACTCCAAAAACAAGCAGCGCGAAAGCGCATCCCAGGCAAAAGTTAATAATTTTCACTTTTTCATACCTGTTCATAGTGCATGCACGTGGTGTCCAAGTTCCTTAATACTTACGCACATATATCATCTTGATCTCTTCCCCGGCCATAGTTGCCAGGCCGAGGGACCCCCCCAGGCACACTTACACTTAGCCTGCCATGATTAATTCAAAACCCAGGCCTTGAAAAAATAAAACAAATACTTTTCAAACGCAGACCTCCAAGACAGCTCTTGATGAGAACAGCTGACCTCGACCCCTCCCTGAGTCAAGACACACCTCTCTCCACAGCTGATCAAAACAGCTGGCCACCCACCACTATTCCACGACAAACACCGCTCCAAGCAGCGGGACCGAAATGTACATTTGACCGAAGTCTCAGACAGATAGCGTCAACATACGCAATCCAACGAAAGCAACCAATTCAATTATAACCAATCTGTAAGTTACAGTAACGCCTCATAGATGGCGAGAGTGTCCACAAGCGCAAACTACACCGATTAAAGGAGTCCATTACCCAGATTCGCTATAACAAACGTTCGGAAGTGCCCGTAACGCCTAGATACGGCACACGGGTTCCTCCACTATCTACAATCAGCTGTTTCTGTTCTGCGGAGATCCATAGCTATAGTATTTGTAGAATGAGAGATACAAATTGCGTCATGAAAGCAGGTAATGTGGAACGGAAACCGAAGGAAGTTATTTTCTTTTTGTTTTTATTATATTTCACCTTCTTTTACTGTACGTAACCAAGATATTTGTAATAATGTTAACCTAGGAGTTGATGTCAGTGTATTCTTACAGAAGTGACTGAGCAAGAGTATAGAGGTCACGTGTGTCGGTTAGGTACGGACAAAGATTTTAGTCGGGAGAAATATTATTTATAACCTATAGGAATATATCAGTAGGTAGATGCGAAATAATAATAATTACTTTTTAATTAACCGATTTAAGGTTCCAATTAATAACAGTTACTTACTGTATAGGACTACGTGGAGATGAATTGCAGAAAATTTACTCACCTAAAACAAAAAACACAGAACGCTATAAGTACATTGTTCAATTCGATAAAGGAAATATACCAAGGAGATTGAAAAATACATATAACTCACTGGCATCACTCGTTGGTTACTTGTATTATAGAACATATAAATTTATATAAAATTTGGTATAAAGCTTCTATATAAATTGAGTACCTAAACATAATATTACATTTTACTTAAATTAAATGTTAAATAGAAATTTTGCAAAGAATAAGGAAACGAACTATACATCAATTTTTTATGTATGCTAATTTCGAATTTTCTTATCTGTATTAATCTGTACTGATAACAACTCTGGCACAATACTTTCATGGAAATCTTCTAAATCATAAAAATACAAGATAGGGGTTTACAAGACTATGTGCAATGATTACAATAGTTTTTATATCGGCCAGACGAATAGAGCTTTTACTAAACGATTTAAGGAACATTATAAAAAAATTACAAAGTAAAATCAATTTATGCACGCCATTTAGTGGACAGTAAGAACACTCACGTTGATTTTGAAACGAATTTTAACCCCCCCCTCTCTCTCTCTCTCTCCCCACACACACACACGCGCGCGCGCGCGCGCGTACTAACTGTGTGTGTGTGTGTGTGTGTGTGTGTGTGTGTGTGTGTGTGTGTGTGTGTGTGTGTGTGTGTGTGTGTGTGTGTGTGTGTGAAGGCAGAAAGAAGCTGTTGAGGAATTTGAGATTTCCAAGGCCTATAATATTTTAATAACTTTTAAAAGTAGGGACTTAGCAGAACAGTAGGTGTAGCGGCTGTCCAGTATCCTACAGGCCCTGCGTTTAACTGCCGGGCGTACAACATAAAATCAACATGGGTTTCTCAGTCTCAAATTCCACTTACCCCAAATGTATACCAGCGTTTCTCAACCTACGGGGCACGAACCACTGCTGGGTCCCGAGAGGGCGTTTGGTGGGTCCCGTAGTCCGGCAAGAAAATGAATTTATTGTATATTAAACCAATTACCTTTTGTATTAATTGTATTAAATAGAATTAAGTTTGTATAATCTGGGTCCTGGTCCTGGGTCCCGGACTCGAAAAGATTGAGAATCACGGCTCTATACGACACAGCCATAAATATTGAAGGCAAGGTCCACAGTATATGAACGATAACCACGTAGATATAGCAGTCGGTATTAATGATGATGTAACAATCCCAAGCGCTTTTCGAGTGTTATGATATTGTAGTGTTCTGAAAATGTTTATATATATATATATATATATATATATATATATATAATAAATGGTATTTACACTGTCCTTCATGTTTACTGTGTTATTTCATTATTGTTATTACTTTTAATGTATTGTTGTTTACACGTTTTGCAAGCCTTTTTATTGTTCTGACAAAATCTACTGAGTAAATATATGTCATCAGTTAAAATACAGTATCTTCGTTATTTTATAAGGAAATAAAAATTATCTAGTAGAGTAACTGTACGTTCAGACATATAACTATAACGAATATGATTATGGTTTACGGATTATGGTTACGGTTATGCTTCACGATTTTTTAATTACGAAAATATACGGGTTTTTACGTGCAATACAGTTTACCAAAGTTCTGATAAACACAGTTCAGTAGACTATCTGCTGCGACAAAACACCAAGTGAACATCTGACTTGTTTGAAGAAAGTTCGCTAAACAGAAAATAATTCACATTCTGTCTGGGCCCGTGTGCAGTACACTGTAACAACACTAAAATGTCTGCACAAAATTAACCCGTCTCTGTCGAAGAACATAAATTAGGATTTCGCCGTGACAGCAGCCCAGACTTTCCGGCCAAATTGTCTTTGTACGAGGAATTTCCAGAACATTGCGAGTCCTTTGCCCCCTGCACGCACACTTTATACGCTTACACCAGACTTTCGGTGAACAAAATACAAAATAATTTGTACATACCAATAAGTAAACTTGGATGAGACATTTCACTGATTAAAGATGCAGAGACTTTGATGTCAGCAATCGTTAAAATAAACAAGCAAAAAAAGAAACAAATCAAAATGATGTCACTCCAACTCGAAAGAATACACAGGTTATAAATTATTCGTAAACACTTTGTTCCTGTCATAATGTTAACAATGAGAGACATAAGTGCTTACATCAAAGAAAAATAATAGCGAATGACGATAATGGCGAGAGATAAAAGTAGGCCTATAGGCCTATAATGCACAAGAGAAAGCGCACAAAACTCGGCGCACACGGAAACACACTGTGGGTATAATCCACCCTCGTATTCTGTTTGTTCCAAATGACACCAACAGGATGCACAAAATACGCAATAATAATAATCAGTAAACTAAGCATCCATAAAAATAAACAGTTGTGTATTATTGTTCAATTTCCAAAATAATTTATAATCCATTGTAACTTTGTAATAAACAATATGATGTATTTAGCTTTAATGACTATAACATGCTAATATTAAAAAGTCCATTCTTCAAATGGCAGCAAAAGGAAGTTGTTTAACTTTAATATAAAGAAAGGATGTATCTCGGATCCGAGGGTATGAATTACCAAAGTTTTATAATTAATTAACCAAGTTGATTAATTATGCATTATTATTTATCATTATGCAGTTATTATTTTTTTTATAGTTAACTAATCAGTTGAACGAAATAGAGTAAACGTAAATTAGGTTAAGTATATATTGTTTTAACAATACAAATCACAAGCCTAATTGATTTTTAATAATAAGACAGTAACTCACTTTCTGTTATGCTAATTATCAGGTATGTAAATAAAGAGATGTCATGGACGTAAATATGCGTGAATAAATTTGGCAACACGAATCTAATATTCCTTAATTCACAGGTTCCAATTAAATGTTTTGTTACGTTGTATTTTAATTAAATATATAACATTTCGTGAATATTATGGCAGCCTGTTTAATTGACCGATGTCAATTAACCGGGCTCCCGAGGTTATAAGGGCGATAGTATACAGAAGTTATAAAAGATAGTATACAGCCGCGATAAGATGCGCCACTCTGCTATGCTAATAAATAAAAGACTAATTGGAGTTACTGCAATAACGATATAAAAAAAAGGCCATATAAAAAGCTTAATAATAAAAATAAAAATAATAAGAAATGGATATTAATAAGAAAGTAAAGTAGTAAAAGAGTAAATAAAACAAGAATAGTAATAATACATTAGTACAAAAGATTTGCAATTATTATTAAGAAAAATAATATATGTAATGATAATTTAATTCTGTAAACCCATGTTGAAGCGTGCACAGATTGTCACACCCCAAAGTAAGCGTGAGAGCAAGAACAAACAGGAAATATATTAACGCGTTAGAAACTGTATAAACTAGGGTATTGTTATAAGCGTATGTGCAACAACTACCGTCGCCGAGACAATAGTCGAATACAAACGCGTAATCTCTCCCCTTGCATAGGAATGTTATTGCCTAACAACAACAGTAGTCATAATATTTCATGTCACGTCCTGTAGAACTCTGTGTGAGATTCCCTTAGCTATTATTCTCTCTGTAAATTGAAATGTATTTGATTCCACAGAACTAAAGATAGTCATATACAGTGATATAATTAATATAATCAAACTGATGTTGATTAGTATAAGTAGATTACTACAATTAGCATATTAAGACAATGTCTCAATTTAACCCGGATTTGTTATTAAAAGACGAATTATGCTATGAAGCACTTTTACGCGGTTTACCTTACGCAAACGTAACGGTCGCAGAATTACGCAAAACGTTACGCGAAAACAAGCAAAATATACCTACCCAGTTAGATAGATTAAACGAAATAGAACCTGAAAGCGAAGTAGAAATGTATTATGCAAAATATAGGTAATTGACGTCAATATCGCAAACCCTCCACGATGAAAAATCACCCGCCATAATCTTACGTACCACGCAACGGATAGAGCATTTAACCCGTCGCATAAATAATTTACTAAACTGTCCCGGAGCTGCTGTAACACCCCGTGACGTCCAAAAATTTGCCGACGAAGCATTGCAGCAATTACCAACGATAATAAGAAACCTACGTCGTAAATCAGACTCATTTAAAATGGAAGAAATAGAAGAATCTCTTTCTAGATTAAATATCACACCATCTCAATCACCCACCATAGAACAAAGACCCACTACCGTGACTTCCGAATTACCACAAGTATCAAGTGTAGAACCGAATGCAGATCAGACGCTTAATAGAAATGTGAATACCACACCAATAGCGGAATCCTCACCTCCAAATGCCCAGCGTAGTCTCACATATAATAATGATTTAATGAGTAATCGTGTGTTATCACCCTCTGCGATAACTAATTCAGTGTCGAGACACCGGAGAATACAATCTCACGTGAACTTTAGTGCTAACCTATACGGAAAGATAACTCATCCCGTAGAAAATATTTTATCAGAAATCCAATATACCGAAGGATTTAGTATTACCAAACTGTTAGCGTTCATAAAACACCTTTTACAAATAAAAGACTTACAGCAACTGAGCGATAGCCAAATATTGCAAGTCATTATGACTAAATGTAGACCACCATTAAAAGACCGTGTACAGGAGTCAATGAATTTTCAGCATTCCGTAGACCAACGACATTCTGCCTTAATAAGACATTTTATTCCAACGGGAATTTATGAAGAATTGAAACGGAACACAGTACTTAGAGTACAAGGAGCGCAGGAGAGACTCACGCACTATATTTCAGAAATAAGAGAATCTTCATTATTACTAAAAGTAAATTTGAGCGAACCACAGTTAGTAGAAACAATTCTGGTAGGATTATCCCCAGAAGAGAGATCGCGATTAGTACTGATCAATAGACCCAACACTTTTGCAGAATTAGAACAATGCTGTATTCACTCATCAAACGTATGGTATTCGGACCAAAACAGACGTGTTTTAATTCCTCAGGCACAACGCAGAAAAGAAACACCACCCCTGGTATCAGAACCGAGAATACACCGTGATAGTCGACACTTTAGAACTCCGAAACCTTTAAACTACCAACCTGCACAAAATTATCAACTGAAATCCCAAACGAATATGAGCGACACAGTGAGTAGAGAAAAAAGATGCTATAACTGCGTAAACAAGGTCACATTAGTAGGTACTGTAAACAGAAACAGCACTACCAAAAATCCTCTCATTCAAAAAACATGTAAGGCAGGGAGTGCCGAAATCCTGTGTCTCCCGCCGCGTCGTAAGAGTAGGTAAAACCGAGAATTACAAAACCAAAAAAAAAAAAATAATAATAAAAAAAAATTAGACCCCTACGTAGAAAGATTTGTCAATAGATGCAACTCAGTTACTACATGCAAATCCAGTGTGTGTCAATTACCATATATACAAGTAGACCTTGGCATTACGAAAACACTAGGATTAATTGATTCCGGATCAACACGGAGCTTAATTAGCCAACAGTTAGCCGAAACATTAGCCAAACACCACCTTGTTAAACGTAGTCAACCGGTGAATATTAAATGCGCTACCGCTAATAACCAAAAATTAACAATAAACTCAGCGTTATTTCAGACTAAAAATTAAAAATTTAACATGGTATTTTCCAGTATTAGTATCTGAAGAATTAGGACCAAACTTAATATTAGGAGCGGACTTCATCAGTAAAACAGGTATAATTCTTGACATGTACGATAAGAAGTATTATTTTAGATTCGACCGTACCCAAAAATATAATTTTGACTTCGAAGTAAATAACAGTAAAGGTACAGAAACATCCGCAACGCACGTAGTACACCACGAATCTGCACTAGATCATTTAGAGAGTAGAGATAAACAAAAAATACATAATCTAATAAAAGAATTTTCCACCGTTCTAACCCCAAAGTTAGGTTTAACGAATCTAATAGAGTAAAAGATCAACCTGAACGATAATACAGTAATCCGACTGCATCCATATAAGTTATCTCCTCCAAAAATGGAAATCATGAGAAATCAAATCAATAAATTGTTAGAACAAGTTATAGAACCTTCCACTTCACCGTATTCATCACCCGCGTTCTTAGTACCCAAAGGCACCGATAAATATAGATTAGACGTTGACTATAGACAATTAAATAAAAAGATAGAATTCGAGTCCATACCGCTCCCCGACCTCCACAGCGCCTTCCACTATTTTACAAAAGCTAAAGTTTTCACCATAATGGATCTCAATCAAGCATTCCACCAAATACCATTATCGGAAGAATCCAAACATCTAACCGCCTTCGCAGTCCCGTTCAACCTGTACCAATTTACAAGAGTGCCCTTTGGAATCTCCCAAGGAAGTTCTGTTTGTAGTCGATTGTTAGAAAAAATATTCCACGACGTAAAATTTAAATTCGTATACCACTACCTAGATGACACAGTAATTTACAGCGAATCCATGGAACAACATCTTCATCATTTACGCGAAATCTTATCCCGACTAAAGAAAGCCGGATTAACCGTAAACCCAAGTAAAGTAAATTTTGCCGTTAACCAATTCTCATTTTTAGGTCACATAGTATCTGCCGACGGAAAAGTAAGCACAGACCCAGAACGCACCCGTGCAATCAGAGAATTTTTACCACCACGTGATACGAAAGGAATAGCCCGATTTTTGGGAATGATAAATTACTTCCACAAGTATATTCCACACCTAGCTGATATAGCAGCACCCTTAAATGCGTTAAGAAAAAAAGGAGTAACATTTGAATGGACCACTCAACATCAAACAGCATTCGACAACCTGAAAGAAAGTATAATACAACCTCCAGTATTACAACTGGCCGATTTCACGAAAACATTTATCGTACAGACAGACAGTTCAAGTGTAGCCCTAGGAGCAGTCATATATCAGGAAGTAGATAATTCTAGATTACCGATCAGTTATGCCTCGCGAACCCTAACCGATCAGGAAAAGAAATTCTCCGCATACGAATTAGAATGTTTAGCCGTAGTATTCGCATTCGAGAAATTCAAGCCATTTTTAGAACATAAAGAATTTTTGTTAGAAACGGATAATCAAGCTTTATCATGGTTATTAAATCACCCTAAACAATTAGGTCGTATCGGAAGATGGGTATTGAGATTAAATTGTTACAAGTTTAAAATACAACACATTCGTGGCACCCAAAATGTAGTAGCCGATACACTATCCTGTATGTTCCAGCAGCCGAGTAAGGAATCCGAACATAATGAAAGAGGTGAAACATCAATAATAAATACCCTAATAACTGAATTCCCACTGGCATTTACTGGCATAGCCCATTATCAACAACAAGATCCTTCCTTAAGTAAAATAATAGAACAGATCAATAAAGGAAATACTTCAGATAAATATATATTGAGTAAGAGAGTATTATGTTATAAACTAGCAAATGGAAAATCCTAACAACACGCGCGGACAAGCACACCGCTAAGCCAGCTGGGCTCCCCAAAAGTGTTGTAACTCAGACTCCGCCGCGAGAACAACACAGTTGAACATGTAGGCAGTAACTACAATATTATAGAGAATGAAAGAATATGTCGTTCACTCTCTTAGTTTCTTTAAGATAATGCTTAGTAAAGCAGATAGCAATAATTATCAGTAATTTCAATATGTTTAACATCTTTGATGCGTTTTAAGTGTTTGTTTATGACATCTCTGCAGTTGATTTAATATCACGTCAACGTAATAGAGAGCACAGTATATGTAACAGTTTAACTATAAGGTAAAAGTGCGGTAAACCCAAGTAAGTGAGTTCAAGTGAAAGTTTCCCACCACCGCCAGCAACAGAATCTGATAAACCTTGTAAAAAAGAGAGAGACAACCACACCTTCCATTATTACACCTTCTTCAGACCTCCAGGATAGACCAGAGGCCGAATAACCACCGTTTACTACAGACAACCCCGATTCGCTGAGGATGCTACATACAGGTGACACAGAAGTCAAACTTCTGTAGTTCAGAAATTACTTAATAAAAAAAATTTAAACCTGGTAGTCGTGGGACTACCGGTAGACATGGAATCATGGGCAGACTTGTGCTTTGGGAAGGAATGAAGGGTTGGCTAAATAAACAGCTCTCATCGTCTTAATGTTCTCATCGTCTGTTTCTTGCTAGCTAGCCGTACGCTCGATCTGAGTCGCTTTGGGGGCACGCCGGATGACCCAGGTATCGGAGATGCGGGCCGCTTGGGCGCTGACGGGGTTTCGTCAATCTTCAAATGGTTGGAATTTTCTAGGTTCTCGGTCGATTTCTTTGATTTTAGTCTCAAACGATAGGCCTGTTGACGCTCTGCATAGGATTTGCCGGTTTTCGGTTTGAAATTTTTGGTTCGAGTTTTATCGCGATTTTTAGGTCGAGGCATTTCAAATTTTTGAGTTCAAATGCTGTTATTATTTTCTGTGAGTGCTTCTGGTACTCGGAATTGGTGTTATTGGAGACATTTTGTTCTGAGGATCACAACGCACTTTGTATTTTCGCGATCGGACTTGTAGTTCCCGAGATATTTAAGTTTTAGTGGAGCAATTTAGAAATTTTCGGCGCAAAAACACCCTCACGCAGACAAAGCCTAGAGGCGACTGAAGTCAGTTGTCAAAATTCTCAGTACTATTGGTGGAAGGGGGCCGAGTGACTCGATCACCTGACACCTGGTTTGCTGGGATTGGTTGAGCGGTTCATGAGATAGTGGTATGCCGAAAGTACATTTGAAACATAACGGTCGATTTTCGCGAAACGTGCGAGTAAGACATTACATACCTATGGATTCCATGTCAATATGAAAGACAATTGACACCAAAATA
Organism: Magicicada septendecula; assembly: GCA_034769895.1. NCBI lineage: Eukaryota > Metazoa > Arthropoda > Insecta > Hemiptera > Cicadidae > Magicicada > Magicicada septendecula. Next base: position 272,788,923 of record CM068369.1, on the reverse strand, counting down.
AAATTAATATAATTATACAAAAGACTGGTCGAATTAAATTACCATTGTAACTTTGTAATAAACAATATGATGTATTTAGCTTTAATGACTATAACATGCTAATATTAAAAAGTCCATTCTTCAAATGGCAGCAAAAGTAAATTGTTTAAGTTTAATATAAAGAAAGGATATATCTCGGATCCGAGGGTATGAATTACCAAAGTTTTATAAATAATTAACCAAGTTGATTAATTATGCATTATTATTTATCATTATGCAGTTATTATTTTTTTTATAGTTAACTAATCAGTTGAACGAAATAGAGTAAACGTAAAGTAGGTTAAGTATATATTGTTTTAACAATACAAATCACAAGCCTAATTGATTTTTAATAATAAGACAGTAACTCATTTTCTGTTATGCTAATTATCAGGTATGTAAATAAAGAGATGTCATGGACGTAAATATGCGTGAATAAATTTGGCAACACGAATCTAATATTCCTTAATTCACAGGTTCCAATTAAATGTTTTGTTACGTTGTATTTTAATTAAATATATAACATTTCGTGAATATTATGGCAGCCTGTTTAATTGACCGATGTCAATTAACCGGGCTCCCGAGGTTATAAGGGCGATAGTATACAGAAGTTATAAAAGATAGTATACAGCCGTTATAATCCCTTTGTTTTCCTTTTATGTTCCGTTGTAAAAGTCCACTTCTCACAACCGTAAAGGACGTTGGGAATTCCGTGACTTTGTAGAATTTCGCTTGCGTCTATCTCCTGGGGTTCCTAAAATATCTCCCTATAGTTCAGAAAAAGTAGATACATAATGGATCTTGTGGAGTTTATGAATTCCATTCCATCGTAAGTAGGTTGAAATCCTGAATACGTAACTGTACAAAACTATAACTATTTTATTATTATTTTTCCATAAGGTTTGAGAAATTAGAAAATATAACTAGTTAAAGTTGATGAAACAATGCAGTCTCAAACGTGTTCTAACTTTTTATAAGTGGTACAAAATAAACATGTTTTACAAAGAAAATTGTTAGACGCAGGTCCACATCATTGTTTCATGAATTCATATAATCGCAATTCACAATTAATACCTTAAACTGATCGAATGGTGACTTGGCATTTGGTAGACAATTTAATAATAGGCCTATTTAAATTTAACAAATAAACACTTGATTAAGTTCTACAGGTACTTTTTATTATTCCTGACAATTGTTTCACCAGTTATGATAGCTTTAGAGGTTAGATTTGAACTGAAGGAATGATGTGGATGTCAGCAGGTGAGATTTTATAATTATCCAGTACAGGTACTTTGTTTTGTCAAAACTCTAGAGGACGCTCACACTGTTTACCTGGGGTTTTCCAACTGTCTCCTTAGTCATACGCCAGCTTCTCCCTCTCTCGAATAACACGCACATCATTCCTTTAGTTCGAATCTAACCTCTGAAGCTGCCGTAACTGGCGAAACAATTGTTAGGAAAATAAAAAGTATGAGGAGAACTTGACCACGTGTTTATTTATTAAATTGAAATACGGTTAATACGTGCTGCACATATTGACAGAATAGTAAAGGCCGCGTTTTTTGTAATTTATTATTCTACATAACTATAACGCAAGTGCACGATTTATGAGAAAAGGCACAGAACAGCATCAAATAGGAACCGATCAGAGGATTACAAAAGTAATAAGACCTACTTTGCGTTCAGGAATATTTTTCGAGGATAGGGTAGGTTGCTGTTGCATAGGCCTAAAGTTAAACGTATTTGATGCAACATGTGTACTAGTATTGGGTACGAAACACGGTCAGTGACATCAAAAAACAGCAGAACACAAGCTAACTAACTAACAGAGATGCATTAGAGCGATAACTAAAAACGTCAGAGTCAGAAATTAACAAATAATATGATAATTATTATTTAAGGCACTTTCACTTGTGAAAAACTCACTTGTTTTTATTTCTTCAAACATCGTTTCGGAGTGGTATTCTCCTTCCTCAGTGAGGTTTAAATGCGGAATGCCCAATTTAAAGGCATTCCGCATTTAAACCTCACTGAGGAAGGAAAGAGAATACCACTCCGAAATGACGTTTGATGAAATAACAACAAGTAAGTTTTTCACAAGTGAATGTGCCTTAAATAATAATTGTTAAGTACTGTGAAAGAAGTGATGAACATTCAAAAAAATAATGTGAGATCATTTGTTCGTACGATTTGTACCGTGTAACCAATGTACGAGTATACACGTTTTTTGGGTAGGAGGATCATCAACATCGAATGAACGACATCAGACAGTGAAGAGAATACGTGTAACCAAAATAAGAACAATAAACAGGAAGACCAAGGAAACATGTGAAAACGCAGTGGGGAAGACTACGAAGAGGAAAGATAATTGGAGTGAAAGGTACTTGCGGGAAAAAAGAAATTCTGCAGTTCAGAACGGCATAAATTTTTGTTAAGTAAATAATAAAAAATCACTACGACCTCAAGGTGAACAATTATTTGATAATGTACTTGCTGGTGTTTTAATAGAAAATGAACTAAATTTAATCAAACGTAGGCCTACTGCCTGATGTTCAATAACTGATGTTCGTAAGTTTATGACTTAACGTACAGGTTCTTTTGTAACGTTAACTAGGATTTAAGAAAGTTATTTGATGTTGTTTTGGTAAAAGGATTTCGATTAAATAAAAATAACTTTTTCAAGAATATAAAGCACTCTGAGCTGCACAACTCGATCACTATTTTGATCGTAATACATGAATTACTAGACAATGCCAGTATTAGAAATTAATTTCAATTGAATGTCAAAATTACAAAAATCCTGATTACTACTTATTTTTAATAAAATAATAATTGTAAAGCAGACTACAATAAACTTTAAATTCCGAACTGCTGGATTGTATTTTTTTTTATTAAATTTGTAACCATAATGTTTAAACGACTAACACTTCAGTAATACATTTTAAGTTTATGGTACGTTTTCATAATATTTATAGCCTTGTATCTAGTACTTTCCACAAATACACGTACCTGATAACAATAAATATAAAGTTTTTTTTAAAACATAGATCAGAAACTTTTGAAGGCGGTTCAACATTTGCAAGGAGTGTTGAGAGACGCCTCAGATTATTCGAATTATTAAAAATACTGAGTTTATTTTAACAAAATTCCTTCCAACTTGAAGCCCCATGTAGACTTTATCAGTTTTCTTAACGTTTTGTCTTCCATTTTTAACCCCTGATGCTATATTCTTGAAAATTTATCAGCATAAACACTACATTCGGATGTGAATTAAAATTCCTTTATTAATTAATGTGTTACCTGACATGGGGTTTTACCATTTTTTCAGTTTTTCGTTTTTACAATTATAATAACCTAAGATTTTGAAATTTTTAGAATTCAACAGTATATTCACAATTTGGTTAAATTTCACAGTAATATGATATTCCGGTTGGTGACTTTGCCAAAATTGTGATACATTTTTGGACCCTGGTGTCTCAAAGTTCGAAAATTTCCAAAATTGAACATTATATTCAAATTATCGCTAAACTTATGTTTAGTTTGACCTCATACAGATTTTATTGATTTTTCAAAATTTTGACCCCCTTACATTTTTCCCTCCCGCACTCTATTTTGGCAAGGGGAGAGGGTCAATCTAAAAAAAGAAACAGGGTTCTGTAAGGAAAAATATGGACACTTCAGCCAAGTTTTACGAAAATCGGTTGATCGTCAAAAATTATCGTGAAACATACTCTAAATAGACAGACAGACAAATGCCAACAGTAAAGTTAAAACTGAGAACTTTTCAAGTTAAAAATAATTGTATAAGGTATCAATACATTTCGATCCGTCAATAAAAGAAGCACTTCGTCATCTGCGTTTGCGTTACGGTTATGTTTATGGATTTACATCGAGCTGTCTCATAGTAATTTGTTACCCCTGAATGGAGTATCTGCTGTAATGAAGTGCAAACAGTTACTGGGAAAGCGGATCCGTCATGTAATACGATAAGAGGTTCAGCTGTGTGAACTTCCTCCCCCATTACACATTGTACACACTGTACAATTCAACAAACATTACGCCTACACAACTCCGTCTCCAGTGGTCGCTTCCAAACACCGTGATGTTTACTTACCACATAAATTAACAAGACAAAGATTTACAGTTCTTTTAATAACTTCATTTCCTTTGACACAATAATAATAGTTAGCTACGATCTAACAGTAGTCTACGTGGTTTGTTTCCTAAAGCCATTGAGGTAGGTGTTTTATAACAGTTTCAGGCCCCAAAAAATTTAATTCTTAACCTAATCAAATGCAGAAAACGTTTGAAAAGAATACGTTATTCACACACACGCGCGCGCGGGATCTCTATCGGTGTCTTTCTCCGTTCACTTACTTCTCCATTCACCTTTCCGTATTATCATTTCCTTCATTCCTCCAGAATCACCGAAAAATCACCTCTTCGTCTTCGTGTGACACGCCAACCCCGTTCTCGCATTTCTTACATCTGTCCGGTTGTTTCTCCTCTTCTGACATATCTGTGACATGTCAACCTTATTCCCTTTAATGCTATTTACTGTGACTTTTCCATATTAATTCTTCTCCTGACTCCCCGTTACTAACGAGGTCCGCCCTTGGAACATTGCGCTCTTTATTATGAAGGCCATCTCATTTTACATCACAGTAATCTTCCATTTATTTTTTTGTATTTTCATGTACTCTTCAGTTCAAGTCGTCATTAATTACACTGCACGTCAATGTGTGTGTCCCTTTTTTTATTTTAAAATTTCTACCAACTTGCCGCGGAGAATTGGATTTACACGTTCAATACAGTATTTGATTGTCTAGTGTGTTTTAGCAGTGTTTGATAAAACGAACCCTAAATATTAAATTTACCTGTTTCTTTGATCTCGTGGCCTACACCTATTTAAAAAATATTCACAGTTTCTCCTTATTTTGCTATACTATCAGTTTATTAAAATTATCTCAAATCCATATACATTCCTCTTCTGTATTCCTGAGTAAATTCTCCATTTGTTATCAATATAATTAAATTACCTTATTTTGGTCCACCTTAGTGACACTAGCTTCTTTTTGTCTAATGACGCGTTTCGGGATGAAATCCCATCTTCAGATACACAAAACTAATTTAAAACGTGAATGTATACCACATTTTGTGGTTATGTCATAATTTAAAATGACTAAAAACTTTTAAATAAAATATATAAAACGTAACAACCGAATCGTTCGGAGCACTCGCATGCATGCGCGCTGTACCGCGACTTCCTTACGACTAGCTATAATTATTATTCAACCGTATAGCAGTGTCAAACAGGTTATTAGATCCGAAGTTCATTTGATCATTTAATATATTATTTTTGGTTGTTGCGTTTTTTGTAGCTTTATATATTTCGAGCTCCTCTAGGCTATCCATTAATTTACCCTTTTTGCAAGTATATAACGCTACGAAATTGTTTTCGAAACTAGTATAATTATGACCTTTTGTTATTAAATGTTGTGCAAACCTGGAATTATTATTATTTGCTTTAGGAATATGCTCTAAATATCTTGTATAAAAATCTCTTCCGGATTGGCCGATGTAGAACGCTAGACAATTATCGCATTTTATTTTATAGACTCCTGATTAATTTTTAAAGGAATATTTATTTTAGTTTTGAAAAATATTTTTAACTTATTACATGTTTTGAATGAAATATTATATCCTTTACTTTTAAGAACAGATTTTAAAATATTTGGCATCAAACGAGTATAATTAGCTGAAAGGAATTTTTTATGTTTTTTATTATGTTGGTTAATAATATTAGTATTTTTATTTTCTAATCGTTTTTTATGTTTCATTATCATTCTATCAATTATTACTAGCTTGTAACCATTTTAGAGCTATTTGTTTTATAATATTTACTTCCTGATCATAGTCTTCGTTATTAAGGGAAACACAAAGTAATCTGTCAATAAAGCTGTTAAATGCAGCCATTTTTTGGGCTGGAGGATGATATACCTTAGCATGTATAACCATATCCGTGCATGTGTGCTTTCTGTATATTTTGTATTTCAGGTTATTACCGTTATTTGTTATGGTTTGACCCAGGAAATTAATATTTTTGTTTTCTTCAATTTCCATGGTGAATTTTATTTTCTTATGTATTTTATTTAAATAGTTATTAAATGACTCGATCTGTCTATTGTTACCATTGGAAATAACAAAGGTGTCGGCCACGTATCTTGAATAATATACTATTTTATTGTAAAAATAATTGTTTTTTAAAATTTTTGTATTTTCTAAATGATTCAAATAAATATCAGCGAGGATACCTGAGAGTGGAGAACCCATTGCTAGGCCCTCATTTTGTTTGTAGTATGAACCATCAAACGAAAAATAGTTTTGATTAAGTACTATTTCTAATATTACCATTAGCTGATTAATTTTCCTTATTTCCAAGCTACTATTATTTATTAAATTTTGCTTGAGTAATTTTAAAGATTCATCAATTGGGACATTGGTATACAGATCCACTATGTCAAAAGACACTAGCTTGTAGCTACGCTTAATATTAATATGTCGTAATTTTTCAATAAAATCTTTCTTTATAACTCTTTATACTCTGGTTATTATCTAAGCTTATATGTTGTTTAATTATTTTTACCAAGGTTTTTGCTACTTTACAGCTTGGAGCGGTTGTAAAATTTACTAAACTTCTAATCGGTGTGTCTTTTTTGTGTACTTTGGGTAGACCTTTTAAGTACGGTGCACTAGCTTTTATTGGTTTTAGTGAGTAGCATACATGTTTCTCAAACAGATCTGTACATTTATTTATTGTTTTATTCAATTCTAATGTGTATTTTTTGGTGGGATCAATATTTAGCTTTGTTATGTTGTTATTGTTAATGAATCTGTATACATTTTGTTTATATTCGTCCATGTCTATCAATGCTATAGTATTGCCTTTATCTACCTTTGTTAAGTAAATGTTATTTTGTAAGAGTTTTTTATTTAGCTGTATAGCTGTTAGTTGTTCATGTTTTGTTTTTGTATAATTTAATTTCTTTTGTTTATGATAATTATTATTAATTGCTTTATTAAATCTATTATTTATTAATATTCGTAGTTCATTTCGTTCATTTAAGTCTGGAACGCACTTAATTACAGATTCGGTTTCAACTATTTCTTTAATTATGTTATTTTTATTTTTAAGATTCGGTGGAAAATTGTAATTCAGTCCTTTACTGATAAGATTTTCCTCTGTGTTCGTGAGAACCATGTTAGTCATGTTTATTAGTCTAGGGTAGAAAGTATGTTTATTATTGAATTTATTATTGTTTTGATTGCTTATCAAACGGCCAATTTTATTAGTTTGTTTATTCTTCTGGAATCTAATTTTATTATTAACGTATTTATTAATATGTTGTATGACTGAATCGCATAGAGCGGGATGAACATTATTATATAGTTCTAAATGTGATTTAAATACAGCTGAGTTTAATGAGATTTTCTTCTTATATAGGAATTTAATTTCTTCTTTTATCCTGTATTTACTTGGAAATTGCTCGGTTTTTCTGACTATTCTAGAGGTTTCGTTAATTTTGATTTTAGCGTAATTTGGGATAAGATTTTGATGTAGACAACTTTTATTAAATTTAATATTTAAATTAGTTTTAAATAGTTTAAGCTTTTGATTTTGAAATGTATACGCAATTTTTACCTGGTAAGGTTCTACTTTAAATCTATTCATGTTTTACGTACCGAGTCACTTTATATCAATATAATTAAATTACCTTATTTTGGTCCACCTTAGTGACACTAGCTTCTTTTTGTCTAATGACGCGTTTCGGGATGAAATCCCATCTTCAGATACACAAAACTAATTTAAAACGTGAATGTATACCACATTTTGTGTTTATGTCATAATTTAAAATGACTAAAAACTTTTAAATAAAATATATAAAACGTAACAACCGAATCGTTCGGAGCACTCGCATGCATGCGCGCTGTACCGCGACTTCCTTACGACTAGCTATAATTATTATTCAACCGTGTAGCAGTGTCAAACAGGTTATTAGATCGGAAGTTCATTTGATCATTTAATATATTATTTTTGGTTGTTGCGTTTTTTGTAGCTTTATATATTTCGAGCTCCTCTAGGCTATCCATTAATTTACCCTTTTTTCAAGTATGTAACGCTACGAAATTGTTTTCGAAACTAGTATAATTATGACCTTTTGTTATTAAATGTTGTGCAAAACTGGAATTATTATTATTTGCTTTAGGAATATGCTCTAAAAATCTTGTATAAAAATCTCTTCCGGATTGGCCTATGTAGAATGCTGCACAATTATCGCATTTTATTTTATAGACTCCTGATTTATTTTTTAAAGGAACATTTATTTTAGTTTTGAAAAAGTTTTTAACTTATTACATGTTTTGAATGAAATATTATATCCTTTACTTTTAAAAACAGATTTTATAATATTTGTCTTAAATTATGTGCTAAGCAAAAAGTGTTTTTGTGCACTCTTATGCTAGAGTTGAACAATACGGGAAAGATATTGGAGAAAAGTAGATCCATATTTGGGAGAATCCATTTTATAGAGTTATCTGCAACAAGCTGATGGATATATTAAATTAAATTGGAATATACTGGAAAGAGAGGAGGTTGATTAGAAGGTGCTATCGAGATCAGAAGATTGTAGTAAAACATGGGAACGAAATGACAAAGGAAATCAAAATTGAAAAAGGTTTAAGGTTGGGTTGTTGTCTGCCACTCTCTTTAATATAACTACTTGGAATAAAAAATATTTTTCTTGATGGGAAAAGAGGATTTAGTGTCGGTGATAGGAGGATAGAGTGCATAAGGTTTGCAGACGGACAATATGGTGTTGTTTGCCGAGGACATTACATGGAATGCTGAGAGATTTTAACAGAAATTGTGAATAGTTTGGTATAAAAATCAATGTAAAGAAACAAAGAGCATGGTCATAAGCAAAGTCAGCAGGACTGCACTGGTTAAAATAGCAAATGAGGGAATGGAATAAGTGACAGTTTTTAAATACCTGGGATGTTTAGGTAGAGAGGATATGCGTTCTAATTAAGAGGTGATATGAGGAATTGCCTTAGCTAAGTAAGCCGTTATTGGAAAGAGAAGATTATTGTGTAGACAGCTAGACATAAAACTGAGAAAGAGGATGGTGAAATATTTTGTTTTCGCATGTTTCTATACAGGGAAATCTTCGATATTGAAAAGAAGAGGATAAGAGGAGAAGAGATTACAAGCCTTCGAAATATGGACATGGAGAAAGACGGAAGGAATTTCCTGGAAGGACAGAATGACGAACGTGGAGGTGTTTGAAAGAGTAAGAGAGAAAACTGGGATGTTGGATATCATTAAGGGTAGGAAGGCTGGGACACTGTATGGGCCAAATACAAGGTAGAACGATGGTAGAACGACTGGAGGGACTGGTATATGGAAAGCGGAGTGGAGGACGGAGGAGACGTCAGATGATGGATGATATATGCATGCGCTATCATGTAAGGAAAATACTAGCCCAGGATAACAAAGTATGGAGGAAACATGCCTTGTAAGACTTGCCCCTGGGCAGAAAGCACATCAACATGATAAAGTTTTTCCCTATGTAAAGTCTGGAGTCATGAATCGAGAGAGCGATTACGAATGTTTAGGCGTTTAATAAGAAAGCAACGTTTACCTGACACTGGGCGTCAGTACAGCTTGTAGGGCTGTCTACCACGCACAAACTACGCTGACAGCTTGCTTCGTAACGCAATAACTGGCGCCGCGTGCGAGCGACGTTTCCCAGACATGACTTTCCACTCACTAACAAGATTAATGTCTTCATTTCTTGGAAACAATGAATGTAAAACACGCACTGTATAAACACACGGCGAAGAAAACCCTTACAGTGGCACGCATCTCTGACGGACAGAGCAGTAAGTGACAGACAGACACGTTAAGTAAATGGTACATCCCCCAACAATACGAGCGCGTTCACCACCTTTCCTTTAAACGTTTAAGTAACTTATAAATAGAAATAGCAAAGAAATAGTGGTAAGCTGTAATTCAAAACTGAAGATGAACTTTCATAAAACAGTCCCAGGTTTAGGCTATACTTATTTAAGAACTTGTGTGTGTACCAATGCCCATTTCACGACGCCCATTAAGAATTTATCTGCCGTTAAGGATTGAACGGGAGATAACCCGTTTCAAGAAAGACGGTTAAAGATAACGGTCGTTAAAATCGTCGGTTAACTTGGAGATATTTGGCCTGTTAGTAAGTAACGGGCCGTCAAAACCACGAGAGCTAACCTAAACATTACGTTTCAAGTCACTTCAAGTACGTGTTGCCTTTTTTGATGCAGTTTTTCGTGCAAGATAAATAAAACATACTGGCACATATTTGTTTTCAGTTTCTGTGATCAGAAACTTTATTTTGACTGTATATTTACTCTCTATAATACAAACTGTTGTGACAAACAAAAATTATTCAGTGAGAAAAAATTTGCCCCTGAGATAATGCAAGCTAACTTGAAAAAACATTCGTAAGATCAAACAAAACAAAAATTAATAAATGGCACAAATATTATAAATAGCGATTTTGACGATTTGAGAGAAGAGAAATTTATATTTTGGCTATAGACTTCCAAAATAAACTTTACTCTCAAAATTCTTGAAGAATTAAGGTTAGACTGGAATATCCTCAATTGTATGAATATGCGCATAAAAATGGAATAAAACAAACAGAAACTACAAAAAAAGAATTTATAAATATACTTAAGGAATAGAAAACTACGAAACAGTAACCCCATCCCAACAGACAGTTTTTTTATACGATTTCTTATGATTTATAGAACAAACGCGACTAAAAAAATTAACAGGATAAAAACTACGAACATATGAGTAACAAACTAAGATAAAACAGGAAACTAGGAAACATAACTTACCAGAACAAACACTAGCAACCAAACAAAACACAAAACAAGAACGGCACCCCACAGATAGGTTACAGGTTATTTTAATTTTTCCGCCAGTTCCTCGTTATCTTCAGCAAGAATTAAACCAAAAATGGTTTGTTCCAGTCCAAACCAGATAGACTAGAGCTAGTTACCCCAATGCTTCTTCAAACGTCTCACATCTCTCCATTATTTCGGTTTATAATTCAATAGTTGTTTGGAGATACATAGACCTACATAGTTGTTTTGCTGTTCAATAGTCCGGTTAAGATGTTTCAACGATTTTAGCCGATGTTTGGCAATTTTATCGAGTATACTTATAATATTTTCTGTTCATGCCGTATTTTCCGCCAATTTCAAAGCAAACTGTATAATGAGGGAAAATGCCGGTTCAAACTCACAAAGGAATGCCGCCTTCTTAAAAAACACTAAAAAAACACTAAAAAAACACTAAAAAACATGATCTCAGAGATGACGCCGCCACCGCTGGACCCGCAGCATCCCGATGGACCACAGCACCGCGAATTTCCGCGAATAAATTTTTTTATTTTTTTTATTTTATTTTTTTTATTTTTTTTATTAAATTGATTTGGTGGGATGATGTTCAATGGACCACCAGCATCCGTGAATATAATTTTTTATTTTTTTAAGAAAGCTGATTTGCATATCAGTGGGTGGCGTTGGGTGGGAGGTTGTTTTTTTATTTCATATCAGTGGGTGGGGGTGGTTCCAACTCGAAGCATTATAGTGTATACTAAAATATATGATCAGGTGTACCAACCTTTGCATGAGTTCAAATTTGTTGTGTGTTATAATGTATATTAAATCTATATGATCAGGTGTACCAACCTCTGTAGTATTATTATAGTGTATAGATATTTTATATGAGCAGGGTTGTCAACATTTTCTGCGGTGGGGGGAGGGAAATGTGCGTGTATAGAGCAGATCTGCCAACATTTCTTTCTCTTCTGTGGTGGGAAATTCAAACTATATATGATCATAATTGTTACTCTCTCTCTCTCTCTCACACGGTGTGTATGTCTCTCTCTCGTTGTCAAACGTTATGCTCACCGGCATTATAGTGTATATTAAAATATATGATTAGGTGTACCAACCTTTACATGAGTTCAAATTTGTCGCGTGTTATAATGTATATTAAATCTATATGATCAGATGTACCAACCTCTGTATTATTCGTCCTCTCTCTCTCTCTCCCTCTCTCTCTCTCTCACACGTTGTGTATGTCTCTCTCGTTGTCAAACGTTATGCTCAAACTGTGGTCAGTACCGAGCGCATGTATATGAAATTAGAAAGTTTATATTTATTCGACAAATATTAACGTCCTCTCTCTCTCTCTCTCTCTCTCTCTCACACACACACACACTCTCACTTGTTTCAACTGTGTCAACAAATAGTAACGTCCTCTCTCTCTCTCTCTCTCTCTCTCTCTCTCTCTCTCACTCTCACACGTTTCAACTATGCAAGGTTTCATACCCTTTCTCCTGTCTCCCTCTCGTACATTGAGTAGTCGGTGTGATGAATAAATAATTTTAGCCCTCTCTCGTTGTCAAAACGTCGTCTTCATTTTCAATGTATTAAATAATTAATTAATAGTTTTATAATGCAGTCAGTGTGATTGATCCTTGTTAGAAATATATATATTTGGCGTCAATGAACTACTTACCTGTTATGTTGTTACAGACAATACTTCTGTTTTAAGGTTGCAGTTTACACACATAGGTTCAGTAGTGTATAGCGAAATAAATTAAAATTATACACACACATGAAAACGGCGGCTGAAATTCATACAAATCTTCTGATGTAACAGTTCACAAAAAATAAATTAATTGTACACATGTTCAGAGGTGTAGAGTGAAATAAAATAAAGTCATAATTTGTTTAAATGATTAAATATATTTTAACATTCACAATATAAAATTCACAATTAAATAAATACATTAGAAATTGATATTTTTCGAAAGTTTATATATAATTGTGTGTCGTACTTGTAGAAGAAGCAACCTGCAACATAACAATACAACAACATTAAAATCATGTTAAATATCACACACACAGATGCACACGCAACGCGCGCACATACAGACGCATACGCAACGTAATCACACACACACACACACACATACATACGCATACGCACACATACGCAACGCGCCCACACACAGACGCAAACGCAACGTAATCATACACATACATACAACGTGTACATGTAGGGCCAATAAACAGATAACAGATTTAAATATGCTATAGTCATTGTAAGACGTTACAATCATTGAAGTGTTTAATAAGTAAATTGTATGTATGTATATATCACTGAATAATAATAATAATAATAATATAATCGTTCTAGTGTTAACGTTTGCTGCAACAGGTAAAGCAGTTACATATAGGTTCAGAGGCGTATAGTGAAATAAATTAAAAATCCATTCATCAAAACTTTGTAAATTAGAATCTGCACTACATTCAAACATACGCACACACACACACAATGATAAAAAATTGTTTATTAAAAGTAGTTTGTTACCTTAACGAGGTACGATTTCCATATGTACTGTTTGATTCCTCATGCCTCGAAACACGAGATGTAGGTCGCTGGGGCTTATATGACGGAGCTCTTCATCTGTAAAGACGCAAGCATACCTCTTAGGTAGATATACACGATAGCGTAGCTCACCATCTTCCAACGTTACAAGCACAGACTTCCCATATCTTGTGTCCACATGCACCATGTTAACAATCGGATACTGCTTGTTCAATGTTAATTCTGCACACCGTTTGTACTCAATAGCAGAAACTGCATTGAATTTTGTGATAAACGACATTATTTATGAGAAGTGAAGACGTCTGTATCAAACTAGGTGGAACTAAACAATGACTACAAAGAAGACTAGTGAAAGTAATGGTGGTGATGTGGTCATCAGGAAAGTTCACGTTCATCGTCCGAAGCTTTGCATGTACATACACACAGGCAGAATTAGCGCTGTTACAAAATATATATATTAGGAAAGTCAAGCCCACAGACTACTAGAAATAGTTATCGTTTGAAAAAAAAAAGAAACCACACATTACGAACTAATATCGTTACAATAATAATAATACATAAACTTACGTTTACGGTCGTCCAAACTGAAGTATGGAGTGACAATAACTATAGATATCACAGTAAGAATTTTTGTTGTTGTTTTTAACAGGTGATGTTTTTCATCCCCTGAAGCTTTGTATGCAGAATTATGACTGTTACATAATATATATTAGGAAAGTCGTCAGAAATAGTTATCGCCTGCAGCAAGAATTTTTGTTGTTGTTGTTGTTTTTAACAGGTGGTGTTTTTGCATGTACATACATGCAGAATTATGGCTGTTACATAATATATATTAGGAAAGTCGTCAGAAATAGTTATCGCCTGCAGCAAGACTTTTTGTTGTTGTTTTTAACAGATGGTGTTTTTCATCCCCTGAAGCTTTGCATGTACATACATGTAGAATTATGGCTGTTACATAATATATATTAGGAAAGTCATCAGAAATAGTTATCGCCTGCAGCCATATACAAGTTTACCTAATGAAATTAACAATGCTATGAGACACTTACATTAAAAATGTTTGTATAACAGAAAAATCATTAATTATCCACTCTCTAAGTGCGTGCACATTATGGTTTGTACATAGTGTAGAAGAAGAATTGCAATGTGTAAGACATAACGCCCCAGGAATGTCTTTTGGTACGTCTTTTGGGCAACCAATGTCATCAAGATTTATTATATGATAATGAATTATTTTCGATTCTAAAAAACGTTTTTTCTCAAGACCCTTCACAAACACATATTTATATATGTTCGTATACGTTGTTAACACTGAAACAAGATTGTCGTACGGTGTCTCTCCTTCATCCCATCTTAGCCCATGATAGTTTGTCGTTAACCAGCAGTTGGTTCTAGTGTATTTCGAATTCGTAACGACTGTAGCAGGCGGGGCGAAAATCCAATGTCTGCATGCAAAACGTGTTACGTCCATAACCGACAACTCCTTTACTATATAATTGCCGTTGTCATCATAAAAGCAGTGAAAGTCAATTATTACACCAGCGTTTTCCATTATACTATAAAAAAAAAAGAAACCACACATTACAAACTAATATTTATAAACACAAAGGTCGTTACAATAATAATACACAAACTTACGTTTACTGTCGTCCGAACTGAAGCGTGGAGAGAGAATAACTATCGATATCACAGTGAGAATTCTTTTTGTTTTTAACAGATGGAATTTTAGCAGGAGGGGGAGCAGAGTCGCCGTCGGCAATTAATTTGGCACGTACGTAAGATTTTAATAAAACAATTAACAGTTTTAAATAATAATTTTCGGAAACAACCCCCGACTTAAAAAAAAAAATAGTTTACCTTGTGGTATAAAATTCAAACTATTAAATTGTCTCTCTCACACACATTCTGATTACTATACAACTAATTGCATGTATGTTCAGATGGTTCTACCGAAATAAACCATTGTATGTATGTGTGTGTGTGTGTGTGTGTGTATGTATTCGCTAAATCCGCCTTTCACTTTCTAATATGACACATGACACTCATTAGTTGCACCCATCACAAGTAATTATGGATTAGAAAGTATTCACGTCCAAAACAAACATCGGCTTTCCCCTACCACCAGAGACCAATATATACTCAACAAATTTAACGATAAATTCTCATTTGACTCGCTTGCGTGCACTGACAAATCTATCACGACATTTTTAATAGTTGGAAGACTGTATTATTGTGCAATCGCAGTATACGCAAGTTCCTGTGTGTAGTCAACATACAATAGTTTTGGTGAGTATAATTTATTGTATGTACAGATTTTATTTAAACGTAAAAATTATTTGCATTAAAACATTATTTAATACATGTATGTGTATGTTCAAACCACAATTTACGAAATATATTCTTACCATATTTTTTATATTACACTTCTAATTGAAGATATATATATTTTAATTTAATACATGTGTGTGTAAGCGTATGTGTATGATCAAATTACAATTTTCTGAATATATTCTTAACGTACTTTTATTCTTAACGCACTTTTAATTGAAGATATATATTTGAATTTAATACAATTTTCTGAAATATATTCTTACTGTACCTTTTATACACTTCTAATTGAAGATATATATATTTTTAGGTATAACTGAATTTTATCGGATTCACACTGACTGCTTGCGTGCGTTGATAAATCTATCTCAACAGTTTTTTAATAGTTGAAAAACTGCTTGAATTATTGTACGTCTCAGTATACACAAGTTCCTGTGTGTGTATTCAACATACGTTAGTTTGGTAAGCATAATTTATCAAGTGCATTATTTATTGATTTAATACATGTATGTGTGTGTGTGATCAAATTATTATTATTATCTGAAACAGAACAGTATATATAGATTCGAGTGGTATGTAAGACGCTGTTATATGTTACTAGTAAAAACATTATTTACTGACTTTAATACATGTATGTGTATGTTCAAATCACAATTTCTGAAATATATTCTTACCGTATTTTTTATATTACAGTTCTAATTGAAGATATATATTTGAATTTAATACATGTGTGTGTTTGTGTGTGTGTGTGTGTGATCAATTTTCTGAAATATATTCTTACTGTACCTTTTATATTACACTTCTAATTGAAGATATATATTTTTAGGTATAACTGAATTTTATCGGTTTCACACTGACTGCTTGCGTGCGTTGATAAATCTATCTCAGCAGTTTTTTTAATAGTTGAAAGACTGCTTGAATTATTGTACGTCTCAGTATACACAAGTTCCTGTGTGTGTGTAGTCAACATACGCTAGTTTGGTGAGCATAATTTATCAAGTGCATTATTTATTGATTTAATACATGTATGTGTATGTGTGCGTGATCAAATTATTATTATTATCTGAAACAGAACAGTATATATAGATTCGAGTGGTATATAAGACGCTGTTATATGTTACTAAAATCATAGCAAATATTTTCATTCTAAGCATATTTACTGTTTAATAATAATTACAACCCAACGAATGATATATATAGTTTGATGCTTTATAAGTTTGTGTACATTGGTTGTATATTGTAAGCATGAAAGTATTATTTAAATCTGTTTGTGTGTGTGCGCGAAAATAAACTTAATTTTCTCGATCTAGCAAATAGTTGGTCTAAGCGTACATGTATTATGTACAAATTGATATATAAAACGTTTACGATACACTAACATAATACCAGCGTTATAACAGTACCTTTTGTTTTTCAGTATTCATTCATTCTCACTTGAAGATCATGGCTAACCTTCAGCAGGAACGTGGGGAGGAGCAGACTGAACAAGGTAAAAAAAAAGTTCACAGTTAAGAAATTATTTTTGTAATTATGTAGTGTGCAAACTTGCTGATGCGAATTAACGTTTGAGTCATACTATGTCTATTGGTGTGTGCATGAAAAGTCTCACTCTTAACATCGTTTAGAAATTGACATGTAGATGAAAATTTTTCATGTTCCTTCATAGGTTTGTCACCTTCTTTCCAATCAACTAATTCAATTCCACAACAAAAGCATTTAACTCTATCGTCTACGAATGACATACTATGTCCACAAACATCGAAATTTCTAGGGTAGAAGTAGAACCCTGCAAACGCTAACTCGTCGGGGCTGATAAACGTCACTTCCCAATACTTGAATGATTTTATTCTTTCACTTTCAATACTAAAATCAGGAGTAGCCGACATCTTCACGGTTTGTAATAAACTGACATATTACCCCCCCGACGAGTGTTATTTATTTACTACAAACATGAATTTGTGTGTACACGTTATTTATCATTCCTATTGGTTACTAATACTCATGTTTCTATTGTTTCAGTTGTGACTCGGTTTTATATCGAGAGGAACAGTAGTGTCCGAGGGTGCATCACAACCTTCGACTACATTCCAGTGAACGTCAACGAGTCGGATCATGACGTAGTATTCGTAATGACTGAGGCACGTCCTTTATTGCTTGAGGATATTCAGGCAGAGCAGGCACGTTTACGCAATATCAAGTGGCATATTGCGTGCAGGATACGTTTTACCAAAACCGTGGTAGATGGTGACAGTGGTGAGGAGAAAGAGGTAACGAAAGACGCCGTCTTCCACGGACGTTGTCGCACGTTGCTCGCGGACGACAGCGACGAGTTGAATTGTCGACTCGATGAATCCTACGATAAAATCTTCAATAGCATATCTAATTTTACCCGTGACGGGAGCGGATGGACGGTGGATGCTGTACTAAAGCTGGAACTGGTTGTTGGACGGTATCAGCCTCTAGCAGCGTCCTCCTACCTTCCAACCCCGCGAAAACTCTCACACACCAGGGCAGTAGTCAACATCAAGAACCCCCAGGATGAAATGTGTTTTCTGTGGTCTGTTCTAGCCCACATACACCCTCAAGAACGTAATAGAGACCGTGCTTCAAACTACATCCCATTCATAAACACATTAAATATGTCCGGTATCGAGTACCCTGTTTCGTTAAAGTCCATTTCCAAATTTGAAGCACAGAATCCTAACATTTCTATAAACGTTTTCGGCTATGATATAGAAGACAATATCAAAAATGAATCAAAAAATGAGGTTTACCCTCTGAGAATTACCCCGAATAAGGACAGGTCGCATCACGTTAATCTTTTGCTTCTGACCGATACGAATAGCCGAAAACATTACTGTCTTATCAGTAACATGAATAGATTGTTATTTTCCCTAACAAAACACGATCATAAATCATTTTACTGTGACTACTGCCTGCATCGTTTCACCACAGAACATGGTCTGTCCGATCATCTCCCCTACTGCACACCTTACGGCGAGCAGAAAACCAAAATGCCCACGGAGGAGGAGAAGTTTATGTCCTTTAAAAATTACGCGCACTGTCTTAAAGTACCCTTCACCGTCTACGCCGACTTCGAGTCCCTCATCACTCCGCTTCAATCGTGTTCACCTGGTAACGACGTCCCGACGACAGTGCACGAGTTAGGTGAATTCTACTCCGTCGATAGCAGCGGTGCCCGTCAGAAACTAACTTCTCCTCCTGTATCGTCCACATCATACGAAGCGATGCATATCCCGTCAGGTTTCTCCTATGCTATCGTCGATCATACGCACAGCTTTGGAGAGAGGCTAAAGTTTATCGGGGTGAAAACGTTGTAGACACGTTCTTCTCGTGGTTGTTGAAAGACGCCGAGGATATGATGAAGGTGGTACGACATAACGTATAATTAATTATGTCCGATGATGACAATGTTGTGTTCACTAACGCCACCGTTTGTCATTTGTGTGAGCGCCCTTTGACAGACGATGACAAGGTACGCAATCATTGCCATCTTACGGGGAAATTCTTGGGAGCAGCCCAAAAAGCTGTAATCTGAGTTACAAGATGCCTCGTCATATCCCCGTCTTCTTTCACAACCTTCGTGGCTACGACTGTCACCATTTAATGCAGGGTTTAGGGAAATATAAGGACGAACGCGTATCCTGCATCGCAACATCCAGTGAGCGTTACGTGTCGTTCTCCCTGGGTCCCTTGCGTTTCGTAGACTCCTTTCAATTTCTTAATCGCTCTCTGGACACACTCGTTACCAATCTGTCCGCGTCCGGGAGCCAATTTCCTTTGCTCAGAGAGGAAATGCTTAGACGGGGTTTCGATGAACAGACCAATCTGCTCGTACGCAAGGGGGTATACCCATACGAGTACGTTGACAGTATTGCTCGGTTCAACGAAACAAGTCTACCCGCTCGTGAACACTTTGATAACCGGTTGATGGAATCATCTATTTCGGACGCAGATTACGAGCACGCGCAAAACGTGTGGAGTGCATTCAATCTGCGTACGTTTGGAGATTACCATGATTTGTATTTGTTGACAGACGTAATGCTGCTGACCGATGTCTTTGTAAGTTTCCGAGACATGGCCTTACGCGATTACTGCTTGGACCCATGTCATTTTTACTCGCTTCCCGGACTCGCTTGGAACGCGATGCTAAAAATGACCGGGGTCGAATTAGAACTGTTGACAGAAATAAATCTACATCTGTTCCTCGAATCTGGGATCCGCGGAGGCTGCGCGATGATATCCAACCGTCACGCAGTCGCTAACAATCCTCTGATTCCAGATCAGTACGATGTATCGAAACCGACCTCCTTCATTCTGTATACAGACTGTAACAATTTATACGGTGCAGCCATGTCGCAACCACTCCCTTACGCAGACTTCCGATGGCTCGATCGTAACGAAATCGAGTCCTTGGACGTACGTACTGTGAGTGATGATGCTGACATCGGGTAGATCCTCGAAGTCGATCTACACTATCCTAATACCTTACACGACCTGCATTCCGACTACCCGCTTGCACCTGTGCGTCAGCGCATAACACACGATATCCTTTCTCCCTTTTCCAAACGTTTACACGAGAGTATATACAGATCATCGTATACCGAATCAGGGTCATCCGTAGAGAAGTTGTTAACAACTTTGGAGGACAAACAAAATTACGTTCTCCATTATCGAAATTTGAAATTGTATTTAAGTCTTGGTTTAGAGCTGAAAGCGACTCATAGGGTGTTGTGTTTTAAGCAAAGCGCTTGGTTGAAACCGTTTATCGATTTCAACACCCGCAAGAGGCAATCAGCCGTCAACAGCTTTGAAAAAGACCTTTTCAAACTGATGAACAACGCCGTATACGGTAAGTCGCTGGAGAACGTACGGAAACATATAGACTTTGAACTAGTCTCGAATGAACGACGGCTTCAAAAACTAGTTTCCACACCCAGGCTAAAACGTATGATTCGTTATACGAACGATCTGGTGGGGCTTTCACTCCGTAAAAAATCCATCGTTCTTTCTCGTCCCGTGTATGTCGGCTTCACGGTGCTTGACGTTAGCAAAACAATAATGTACGACTTTCATTATCGTTATGCTGTCGCCAAGTACGGCCGCAACGTTAAATTGTTAATGACTGATACAGACAGTCTGATGTATCATATTCAAACATCAGACTTGTATGCAGATATGAAGAAGGACTTGCACGTTTTTGACACTTCGGATTACCCTACGTCTCATCCTTGTTATAGCATTAAGAACAAAAAGGTTGTCGGACTGTTCAAGGATGAAACGTGTGGTCGTCCTATTAGAGAATTCGTAGGTCTCAGAGCGAAATGTTATTCGTTCCTTGTGGCCTACGAAGATTCTAGCAATGCGAGTCAAAAACGTGTGTGTAAAGGTGTGCCTCGAGTTGCTATTAAGAGGAGTCTGCGACACGATATGTATCGCAAGTGTCTCACTGATCATTGTCCGTTTTCTGTCAGTGCGTTGTGTTTACGTAGCGATCATCATACGTTGTACACGATGCGTGTAAATAAGCAAGCGTTGTCACCGTATGATGATAAGCGTTATATATTAGACAATGGTCGTGATACCCTTGCGTACGGACATTATCGGATACATGCCGACGACGATGACGACTCTGCTCCTCCACCTGCTAAAATTCCCCGTTACACCACTGGTTAACAAAAAAATTCTTACTGTGATATCTATAGTTATTGCCTCCTCACACTTCAGTTCGGACGGCAGTAAACGTAAGTTTATGTATTATTATTATTATTATTGTAACGATATTTGTGTTTATACATATTAGTTCGTAATGTGTGGTTTCTTTTTTCAGGTGATAACTATTTCTAGTAGTCTGTGGGCTTTCCTACTATATATATATATATTTTGTAACAGCACTAGTTCTGCATGTACCTCGTTAAGGTAACAAGCTACTTTTAATAAACAATTTTTTATCATTGTGTGTGTGTGTGCGTATGTTTGAATGTAGTGCAGATTCTAATTTACAAAGTTTTGATGAATGGATTTTTAATTTATTTCACTATACGCCTCTGAACCTATATGTAACTGCTTTACCTGTTGCAGCAAACGTTAACACTAGAACGATTATATTATTATTATTATTATTATTCAGTGATATATACATACATACAATTTACTTATTAAACACTTCAATGATTGTAACGTCTTACAATGACTATAGCATATTTAAATCTGTTATCTGTTTATTGGCCCTACATGTACACGTTGTATGTATGTGTATGATTACGTTGCGTTTGCGTCTGTGTGTGGGCGCGTTGCGTATGTGTGCGTATGCGTATGTATGTGTGTGTGTGTGTGTGTGTGATTACGTTGCGTATG
This sequence comes from Magicicada septendecula, assembly GCA_034769895.1. Taxonomy (NCBI): domain Eukaryota; kingdom Metazoa; phylum Arthropoda; class Insecta; order Hemiptera; family Cicadidae; genus Magicicada; species Magicicada septendecula. The sequence goes on along the minus strand of CM068369.1, from coordinate 272,766,677 downwards.
CGTCTGTATGTGCGCGCGTTGCGTGTGCATCTGTGTGTGTGATATTTAACATGATTTTAATGTTGTTGTTGTATTGTTATGTTGCAGGTTGCTTCTTCTACAAGTACGACACACAATTATATATAAACTTTCGAAAAATATCAATTTCTAATGTATTTATTTAATTGTGAATTTTATATTGTGAATGTTAAAATATATTTAATCATTTAAACAAATTATGACTTTATTTTATTTCACTCTATACCTCTGAACATGTGTACAATTAATTTATTTTTTGTGAACTGTTACATCAGAAGATTTGTATGAATTTCAGCCGCCGTTTTCATGTGTGTGTATAATTTTTAATTTATTTCGCTATACACTACTGAACCTATGTGTGTAAACTGCAACCTTAAAACAGAAGTATTGTCTGTAACAACATAACAGGTAAGTAGTTCATTGACGCCAAATATATATATTTCTAACAAGGATCAATCACACTGACTGCATTATAAAACTATTAATTAATTATTTAATACATTGAAAATGAAGACGACGTTTTGACAACGAGAGAGGGCTAAAATTATTTATTCATCACACCGACTACTCAATGTACGAGAGGGAGACAGGAGAAAGGGTATGAAACCTTGCATAGTTGAAACGTGTGAGAGTGAGAGAGAGAGAGAGAGAGAGAGAGAGAGAGAGAGAGAGAGAGAGAGAGAGAGAGAGAGAGAGAGAGAGAGAGAGAGAGAGAGAGAGGACGTTACTATTTGTTGACACAGTTGAAACAAGTGAGAGTGTGTGAGAGAGAGAGAGAGAGAGAGAGAGAGAGAGAGAGAGAGAGAGAGAGGACGTTAATATTTGTCGAATAAATATAAACTTTCTAATTTCATATACATGCGCTCGGTACTGACCACAGTTTGAGCATAACGTTTGACAACGAGAGAGACATACACAACGTGTGAGAGAGAGAGAGAGGGAGAGAGAGAGAGAGGACGAATAATACAGAGGTTGGTACATCTGATCATATAGATTTAATATACATTATAACACGCGACAAATTTGAACTCATGTAAAGGTTGGTACACCTAATCATATATTTTAATATACACTATAATGCCGGTGAGCATAACGTTTGACAACGAGAGAGAGACATACACACCGTGTGAGAGAGAGAGAGAGAGTAACAATTATGATCATATATAGTTTGAATTTCCCACCACAGAAGAGAAAGAAATGTTGGCAGATCTGCTCTATACACGCACATTTCCCTCCCCCCACCGCAGAAAATGTTGACAACCCTGCTCATATAAAATATCTATACACTATAATAATACTACAGAGGTTGGTACACCTGATCATATAGATTTAATATACATTATAACACACAACAAATTTGAACTCATGCAAAGGTTGGTACACCTGATCATATATTTTAGTATACACTATAATGCTTCGAGTTGGAACCACCCCCACCCACTGATATGAAATAAAAAAACAACCTCCCACCCAACGCCACCCACTGATATGCAAATCAGCTTTCTTAAAAAAATAAAAAATTATATTCACGGATGCTGGTGGTCCATTGAACATCATCCCACCAAATCAATTTAATAAAAAAATAAAATTAAAAAAATAAAAAAATTTATTCGCGGAAATTCGCGGTGCTGTGGTCCATCGGGATGCTGCGGGTCCAGCGGTGGCGGCGTCATCTCTGAGATCATGTTTTTTAGTGTTTTTTTAGTGTTTTTTAAGAAGGCGGCATTCCTTTGTGAGTTTGAACCGGCATTTTCCCTAATAGCCTAGTCATCTTAAATAGCGTTTACTAACTGGGTCCAAACGGACATTTTTGAAACAGCTATTAAGACAACGGCCGTTAGAAATTATATAGCCAGTTAACAAACGGTCCGTTAAGACGAAAACTAACAAATTCATGAAACGACGCACAAAAGGAAATAGTGATGATCGAATCAAACACAGAAGAAAAGGATTTATATAATGGCGTATGTCACATCATCGCATCAACAGCATTTGTAAAAGACTTCTAAACACCGGGAATAGAAATGAAATTGGAGGAAAATAGGAGTAGTAAAACATAAACGATAAAGAATCAACGTCACTCATAGAAACAAACAAAATTAGACATCCATGCATTGTGCAGGGAGGCTGGACCACTGTTTTGTTTACTGCTGTCACCAGAGACCTCTTCTCTGTCTTCGGTGCCGTTGTGGTCTTCGTCCGTAACCCTGGACAAGGGTAAAGCATTATACCCCACAATACTGGATCCTCAACAGAACTTAGCCACCAACTCACGAGTCGGGCACATCACCCCATCGTGGACGCGCCTGCTGAGATTTACCTAAGTCAGTTCAGAAAAGTGGCCTTTGGTCGGATCGTGTATGAATTCACAAGCAAAGGCAATGCAGGCAGAAATGTTTATCCAAAATGCAGGAATAAAGGATTTTAAAGCAGGATTCGAATTGTCACCCGATAGTTAGAAGAAACATGGTAAAACCGAGGACTATATGGTGAAGCCGGAATAGGCAGAATTGCCTGACTCTAGAAGGGCAAAAGAAGAGTAGAAGACAAAGAAAAAAATTATATTAAAAATATAAATAATTTATTTCCAATTTTAGTTCTTTCTGTTACAATTCGTTACTTTTGAAGCAAAATCGATTTTGAAAAACTAAACACTGTACTATTCACGTCTGTTAATTATTTAAAATGAAATATCCTACATTTTTACACACAGCTATTCCGTTTTTGAAAAAAAAAATATGTTTCATAAAACGGAAAAATTATATTTAAGGTTTACACCAAATTATTGTGACACAGAAGAAAGTAGATTTAAATAAAACTTTTCGGCTGTTTGAAGTGTGAACACAGAAGCCTCTAAAAGGCACAGTGAAACAGGATAGGAAACACAACACGACAACAAACAGGAACTAAACTAAATCGATTGTGACTTTAATGAATGCCGCAAAGGTGAGTCAAGGTAACGGTGGCACAAGATAAGGATTAGACGGGGCGGAAGCGCAGTGAGGGGAGGGTGGCACGTTAATTGCAGGGGACTCGACACGACACACGGTCAGTTAGGCTGTTACGCCCGATTTAACGTAGGGCTACAGCGTACTTGTCTCTTGCTGATGTTGATACCTTCCCAACGCTGAAATCCGTTTTCGTTCCACAGTTATACGTACAAGATGTGATGAAATTGCAAAATTCGCAAGAATTAAGTTTTTGACATAATTACATTAATACCCTAAATATATTAGGTTACTGAACAAGAGCACAATAGTGAAGCCAACAGATCGAACCAACTTTTTTTTATAACAATCTAAATTATAGTATATGTATAAACAGAAATTTGGAGCAGGTACATAGAGATTTAGACGTAAATAGAATTCTAGAACAAATTCTCTTCAAAGCTCTTAGATGAAGATTAAAACAGCAGTGTAGATAACGAAGGAGATGCACCTTATGGGGTGAATAACGATAAAATGAACCAACTAAAACGGGAAAAACTTGAAAGGGCAAGATGTGTGTAGTCATTATATCTAGCTATCTTGAAGCCAGATTTATCGAAAAATATGGCACAGACAGACATACTGATAAATGTGGCGCAGAGCGGTTTGCAGCCTTCTGTTTGTGCGATGTCGGGACCACACCCCGGTAAACTCCACGTTCAAACAGTTCAATGATGTTGTTCGCCACAAGGAGTTAGATTTCGGTTCCCCTTCGCACGATGGACGTGCAGAAGATGAGACAGTGAATTGCTCCTGCCTGATCCACGCCTCAGGAGCGGCTCCGCCTCCCTTAAGGATTCACCCGCAGGAGCTTAGAGGCGCGCTGGTGTGGCCGGGAGGCTCGACTGCCCGTAAGCACTATCGGCCGGAGCGATGAACTGCCACACCAGCGCGGACGGCTCCCGCAATTAGGCTCTTGTACACCTCACGGTTTACCATGCCCGTAGTTTCAGCTCAGCCGATGCGGCATAGCAGATGCTGACTTGAAGTGTGTTTGTAGATACACCGGCCTGACCCCACTTCGAAGTAAAGTTCCGTGGCCCGATTAAGGATACAACCTGCAGACACTTAGAGCAATATTGGGTGCGGCCACCACAGACAAATCGACAATGGCGACAGGGAATTACAGTTCTTGTTATCGGAACTAACAATAGTCACATACAATTTACTCACACACAGAGAAAAATAAACTTTGAACTAAAATTAATGTACTTTAACAAATCTGACTAGTGTTCTGATGAAAAGTGCAGGAAAGATGTACTAGTACAGGGGGTGATCAGATCAATTCAAAATAAGTTCGCCGAGTAGCAATATTTAAGTTACAAAATACAATAACTGGTTTGAAATTGTAAATTTGAATTCCTAACACAAATCGTGTGGTTTTAAGAACAAATAACACGAAAGGCTAAAAGTAGTAATAAATAATGTAATACTAGAAGAGGTGAACAGTACCTTCAGTTTTCTAGATGAAAAATTTGTCTGCAACTACATAGGGAAATAGAAAGATTTAATTACTGCAATATGACTATTGAATCTATGTTAAAGAATAACGCTCAACCAGAAACGAAGATGAAATTACATAATGTATTGTATACCCCTGTCTTTATTTATGGAAATTAAAGTTAATACTAATTAAGAATATAAGGAAGCAAATAAATAGAGGAATGCAAAGCGAATTCTTACTATCACTAACGGGCTACGCAGATATATCATGAAGAGAAACGCTGTAATGCAGGCAAAACAATAAAATCAAAAAAAAAAATCAATTAGCAATCAATTAGGCAGGTAAAATCAATTATTATATACTATAAAACTGCTGGTATTAGTCATCGTTTCAGAAACAAAAACAACGTTTCGACGTCTAAAAATCTGAGGTCGTCCTCAGGTGTAAATGAATTTTACGTCATGTGTAAATTATTTTTGTTTCTATTCCTTAATCTTTTTGTTATACTGTGACCATAACTGTTTAGTATTAATAAATATGTTTAAAAAATTTATTTAAACCTGAGGACGACCTTAAATTTTAATGGCCGAAGAGTTATGTTTAGAATCGTTTCTGAAACGACGGCTAATGCTCGCAATATTATAATTTGTACTACTACTACTACTACTACTTCCAATAATAATAACAACAATAACATCCTGCCATAATCATTATTCTATGGAATAATGATTATTATCTAATTATTAGAGTTCTAATTTTAAAATTCGTATTAAAATCGGTTATTATCAACGACAGTGGTTCATGCGCCTCAGGATTGAGTGATTCATCCCTCAATAGACAGATGGGACAAAAGGTTTTGGGGATATCTAAGAAGTGATGGAGAGGCCAAATTGTGGTTTCACAGTTGTACTACATAAAACAGACTCGACATTCGTCCGCGGTCTCCGGATATGTCCTGTTTTTGATATGAGCGAGGACCTTACGGGAGAGAAATTCTGCCCAAGTCCGGGATTTTATCAATACTTGAAAAATGGTTAGATTCGAGCCGTTGAGTAAGCGACTCTGACGTTTGGTATTTGTGGTGGGAGTAAAAGCATGTGTAAAAATCTCCACCAATCAAGGTACAGAAATCCGTCCACGTCACCACAGTAACTGCCTGTAAAAGTACCGTGCTGTCACGTTCTTACCCAGACAAACACGTTGTCAGTTTTGTAACGTGCAGCGCCCGGTCAATGTAACGCTTCTCGTGTACAGTTGGCAACGTTGCAGCAAAGTTTTAGAGTCGCTTACCGAACGGCTCGAGTATAGTACGGTGAATTTAAGAAGCACATTAACTCGGTTTAGCCAACAATTATACATAAGTTAGCGCATTCGGAAGTGTTTATTCTGTTATTAGGTTGGGATTTTTTGAGCTTAAAGTAGTAAGCTATGTTTTTCTTTAATTTTTAGCGTTTAAGTGTTTATTTATTGTTGCGTTATAAAAAAGTGTAGGCCTATTTTCAATCAAAAAATAAAAATTAGACTGGGAAGCTGAAATCGTTTAAAAAAAAGGCAATTATGTATTTCATTTTTTAAATTAATTTTCTCCTATTAATGTTAATTTTTTATTTATAATTATTTCCTATGTAATTAAAATATCGTTACCGTTAAGAAAACGGTATCATTGGATCACAAAAACAGTAGCGAATTGTAGGCCTACATGTGTATACACTTTTGTGTTGTAAATAAATATTACGTGTATTAAAATACGAGGGCTATTTTTTTTCAACCTCCGGTGAGTTGGCAAACCTGGTTGTGTTGTCATAGCAACAATCTGATTGTCGATTAACGTTTTTGTGGCTTTGTTCTAACCTATAACCACTGGTTTTATAGTTATTTTGTCTATTACTGTGGTGACGACATTTTAATTATGGCAAGTACAATTGAAATTCCTTCCAAGTGTGAGATTCGGTCTGTTATTAGATTTCTTCAAGCTGAAGGTCATAGTGCTGCAGAAATTCGTCGAAGGTTGTGTAATGTGTGTGGAGAAAATGTGATGAGTGATGGTTCAGTTCGGGAATGGTGTCGAAAATTTAAAGAAGAGTGAATTGATGTTCATGATGAAGGAGGGCAAGGAAGAAAGTCCGTGGCTACTGATGATGTTGTTGAAAGGGTAGACAGGATGGTTCGAGAGCGCCGTCGTTTCACAATTACTGAACTTTCTGCTGATTTTCCTTAAATTTCTAGGTCTGCGGTCTTTATGATATTCTTACTGAGAAGCTTGGGTATAGGTAACTCTGTGCGCGGTGGGTTCCCAAACAACTCACAGATGTCCACAAGACTTGAAGAATGGGTGCATCGTTATCGTTTTAGGAGCGTTATGACAAAGAGGGTCAAAGTAAATCCAAGTGACTACCATTTATTAACTGACTTGAAAAAGTGGTTAAGTGGGCAGCGGTTTGACTCCAATGATGAGTTAAAGTCCAGTGTGGCAGATTGGCTGACTATACTCAGGAGCGAACATTCTACAACATCGGCATAGAAAAGTTTGTGCCTCTCTATGATAAGTGCCTCAACAATGGTGGTGACTAAGTAGAAAAGTAGTTTACATGTATATGAAACTTTTGTACATAATAAAATTATTGATGTCATTCATGTGTCTGTTTATTGGTCTATCGGAGGTTCAAAAACAAATAGCCCTCGTATAAGTTAATATTACGGAGTGTTATTGTAACACATTATTTTAATGTTATATAATATTAAAATGTAAGGTAACGTTAATGTTAAGTGAAATGAACGTCCTTTTGAAAATCACTGTTTTCTTCTTTTTTAGCAAAGAAGTAACTTTATTATGAACGGCATGCCATATCATCGGAATTTTTGTTTTTTGTTTTACATGTACTCATGTACTGGTTGCATGTCCGAGTTTTAGAAAGCGACTGTCCTACTGAGGCCATTTTATGAGAACAAACCACAGTCTCTCTTCAGAGAAGCGTATTACCGATGGTGTTCCTCAGGGCAGCCTCAATGGGCCTCTCCTTTTCTATGTATTCGTCAACGACACCCCTCGAGTGGCTGGCGTACGGCTGGCGTCTTTTGCGGACGATAACCAAATAGTAAATGTTGTGATTCTTCTATTGACTCTGGTATTGTTCATCTGAAACATCGCTGCCCAGTGTCAGTAAATATGCCGCCAAATCTGATACTCCAGTTTCTACGTATGTGTATCTTTCAATGTGTTCATGGATCTACAGAATCATCTTTGTTCACAACGGGACAAAGTGTGTACAGATATACAGAGTGTAACGTAAAACGTGTCCTCACTATACACATTCGGATTATAGGCATCAATGTAAGAAAAATGTCCTATAAACATTGGTTCGGAAACGTCTGGCCTCCATCTGTGTATTTTTAGGACATAATTTATAGGCCTATCTTACGAAGGAATTTAAATATCTTTGTAAAATTAGGTACACATGTTTACATTAACGTTCTTTAATAAACAAAATATACTGTTATTTTGTGATCTCAAATTTCAGAATGGCGGCCACTTTAATTCTTTGATCACTAATAGCTCCATAAATTTTAATTTTACCAGATTATGGTTTATTGCACAAAATATTGAGAATTGCATTCTTAAACACAATGACACATTGTTTGTTTAAATACGACAGCAAATAACCGGCTTATGGCGGAAACAGCCGAACCATAAAATCTGAATACTGGATCTCTTTGTGTCGGATTTCGATTCCTCCAGCCCTTAGTACAAAAATTAAGTGTATGTTTGTATTACATTCTTCAAAATAACACACTAACATTAATTTACAACAAAGTGAAATATTAACTTTTTAATGAAAATAGTAAATTCTAAAACTAATTTTACTGCAACTGTTTGCACATCATAATTTGAAGTAGGCCTACAACAAAATTATGTAGGTGGTATTATTTTCTGTACCTATTTGTAAGTTGTATTACTGAAAGGTTTTCAATGTAACTTCAAGATCAAGGAAGAGACACATCAACGCGCTGAAATACCGAACACCTTTGATGGGTAACGTACAGTATTTGGAAAAAGAATCCCCTTCTAACATCTGCTTTCGAATACATTAGAGTACTCTGTTGGCATTGATGTTAGAAGTAGCCTCTCAAGGGCAAAGGGCAAATAAAAACAATTACGTCAATTGCAGAAGTTCTAACAGACAAGAGGAAACAGCTGTTTGTTTTCCTAACAGAGTATGGCTGTGGTCTCGTGATCGCTGATCTGCGAATTCATTTCATTTCCACTGCATAGCGGTTAGCTGAGAGCTCCTCCGGCAAATACGAAATGAGAAAATCAGATGGCGTTGGTATTAGTTAGAAAGTAACCAGTAACTTACCAACGTTACTGTTACAACAACTAAGACGTGACTTATTAAGCCATTTGGTATTCAGGGCACTAATAGATTACACAATGAATGGCGAGCAGCGGGAGAAGTAGGGCAGAAGCAAGCATTACCTGAACAGAATTAATCATGAATCTAATTAACGTTTGGTTGTTGTACAGGTAGTGAAGTAAGTCAGAGAGAGAGAGAGAGAGAGAGAGAGAGAGAGAGAGAGAGAGAGAGAGAGAGAGAGAGAGAGAGAGAGAGAGAGAGCGTATGTACTGCTCACGGGAGCTGACGGGTTAACTAGGCAGGACACAATCACGGGGCCACAGTACACTGGGGGGTAGTTACGCGTAATTTAAAACTGATAGTTGACTTAACACTTTCAGCAAGCTTGAAAGAAGCCCCCTTTCTAATTTAAAAATTTTCAATTTTCAGTTACTTCAGTAAAAATATTTAGTACTGGTACCCTCCTGAGCTGCACAAACCGCTCACTATTTTCAACAAAGTACATATTTTTGATAAATTTTGATAATACATAGATTTTGAATTATCAGAAAAATTACCATAGGATACTATTTTTTGTTTAGTAAAGTAATAATTGTAGAGCAATTATAGAATAAACTCTAAAAATTTAAAACATTCGGATTTATGCTAAAATTCTCTTTTGTCTGACATCCTGCTGGATACCTTCACATTTTGCAAACTTTTGATCTCACTTTTTGCCCTGGGCCAAAAAATTTGAAATACTTAAACTTGACTCTTCATTCATATATATATATAGTTCCTTCCAATACGATACGCAAGATGAATTTTTGTGATTTTATCCAAATTTTCATCCACCTTTCGAGCCCTGACGTCTAAAAATTTTGAAATTTTAAAAAACGAACAGTATATTCAGACTGTAACTAAAATTCCCTTTAATTTGATAATTATTTGGAGTCTTGCGATTTTTCCACAATTTTGACCCGTCATATTTTTTCCTCCCGATCACCTATTTTTTGAGAGGATCAATCTAAAAAACAATAGGGTTCTGTAGAGTAAAAGAATGCACGCATAACAAGTTTTAAGAAAATCGGTTCATGCGTTCAAAAGTTATCCGAAGTTGTGCGATCAAAAGTTATGCGTGAGACATACCCGAATTAGACAGACACACAAATACCACACGGTCGAGGTAAAACTGAGAATTCGCTTCGCACACTGAATTAACTGATTTTAGACAAAGCATAAAACAATAAAATAATCTGGAAAAATGGGAATCGATATATCGTTAATACAATTTATATGTCTCTGGTGGCGCAGATTTAATTTTGAAAGATGCGTTAAAACAGAATAAACTTAATTACGTATTGTCATAACTGTGACATACCGTAAATACAAGAGGCTTTAAGATAAGAGTTACCGAACGGAAGCATTCAAATAAGTTAGAACTTTGTAGCAATCAATACACACTAGAGAAACAAGTACTTTTATACACGCTACCTTACTAGCGCGTTACGTTTCCTCTGTTATCAGAACCGAACGAAGTATCGTTTATTCGTTACCGCTTGGGACTGTTTGACACGAGTAGTCGCCCACGAGACACCTAAACGTGACTTTTTTTAAAACAAATGTCACTCGACCTTGCCTTTAGCAAGTGATAAAATGTCCTGCTTTTCGTCGAAAGCGAAAATGTCAGTTTACTTGCATTCGTCATTTTTTAATTTTTAGAAAAGTTATTTTCATAACAGCAAATACTACCAGAAAAGAAATAAATATGTACTAAAATCTACAACAGACCTGCGCATTTGGTGAAAACTGTTCAGTTAAATGACACGTTAGAACAGCAAACATTACCTGCTCTCCTACACGTACCTACTTGTAAAACAAAACTACAATACGCAACTTAACTGTATTTTCATTCGTCACATGAAAAATGGCAATCCGATTATAGCGGCGATATTGCTGACGTAAGAATAATTATACACTTTTTCATTTAGAGATGTATGATTAAATTATGTACGCCTATGGGCATAAGAGAACAGAATAATGCTGTTACGTAAAATTCCACACATACCACTACAAAACTATATTCAAATACTACGTAACATATTTCTAAACTCCTGGTCTGGGGTGATTTCTAACTTCTTCTTCCCGTAAATATTAAATTTGTAATTTCCTGTATTCAAGTAAATCCATTCTACAGACAATGCCAATGTGTGACTGGAGAACAGTTAATATCGTAGTAAATAATTAATGACAATATTCTAAATGTAACTCTACTTCTATAATTTAATGTAATCTACTACCTCTAACTGTAATTAAAACTATAATTGTTATTAAAAATTTAAATAGTTTAAAAAATGTATTACAGTTCCTAGTGTCAGTTATTTTATTTTTTTATTTTTTGCAGTGGATTTTCTAGGAACTGGTTTCAAGTAACTGTAACTGACGTTTCATGTTTGCAAATAAATCACAATAGTAGATTCGATACAATTATAAATGTCCTACAGTTTTTAGCCTTTATAAGATACATAATTTTAAAACCTTATGTACAACTTAAAATCTATTTCAATAATTTACAACTTTACAAGGATTTAAGGTCACCAAACAAAAATAAAACAAACTCTGACTTAGAATCGTGTATTAAACTAAAACTAAAAATTGAAAAATATTAAAGTATAACGCCCACCGTAAAAAACAGAGAAGAAATATTCCGAAGCTAAAAAAAAGCTATTCATCATCGGCTAAAAACGCTGGAAAAAGGGTTTTAATCTTCTTAACGGTTTTCGAATTTTGCATTAAGCCGACATTCAAGACAGGAACAGCGAAAGAATCAGCGTCTGGCCATAAAATTACTGTCAGCGTACAAAGAGATTAGTGTCAAATTCCCGTACGTGGGAGTATAGTGTTACAGTAAAAACGCTACTAATCCTAGAGGACATTTGGTGCGGGGTTAAGATATAAAAGTAGTTTTTTAGATTAAACAATCTTGGTTTACCGTTTTCACGGAGTAATTTTATTTTTTAAATTGTTGTGTTGATTACTGAACTGAAGTAAACTAAATAACGTAAAGGCACTGTCAGACGTAAAGACTAGTAATCGGTAGATACACATTACATTTTGTTAATTCTCGAATGGAACTAATTAGACAACAAACCAAATTTATTACAACTTTTTACTTTGTATAAACTAAAAAACAGAAGAAGGAAATGGGAAAAAAGGAATAACAGGAGAAGAAGAAGTAACCGTAACAAGATTAAATAAAACACTATGTCAGTTAAAAGAACGTTAACTTTAACGGCCGTGTCAGTATTGCTAGGATATTAGTCGGTGGTCCAAAATGTCTATAATTAGTGCCAAACGTTTTCACTGTACCGTTTATACAAAGAAGTGCTTAAACAGTAGGACAGTCTTTGCTCGTATTCCTACGTGTGCTTTTGAGATCTCTGTTCCCGCGCCACTGAATACGTCCATATGGTCGAAACATCTGCACTTAATTATGGACATTTCAGAACTAACAGTCTGAACAGTGCTATCTCAACTAACTAGAATTCGTGGGCAAAATAAACGTGGTTTCTTAGGCCACTGAAATACGTTTATGCTGCTATGGTTGGAAAACAGTATTACACAAATCTTTAAGCCACTAACACTATTTCTTTATTACGTGTAAGAACTACATACCGGTGAGTCAATAATTATCCGCAATGTAGTTATATTGCTTTCACGTTGGCAACACTGTCGGTTTTGTGCGCATCGCTAGTTTGAACATGAACAGCCGCGCGTAACGTTATGAGCAGTTGTCAAGAAAGTGGGTGAGTGCATTTATTGCCATAACTTAACCAGGATCGCGCCGCTGTCCGTTTGCACCAAGCAGCGTTAAATGATCCATTATTTATTTATGTATTTATTTTTTGTCTGAAGGCGTTATCACGAGTTAAAATCAATCGAAGACTTTCACCACAATACGAGAACGCATTGTACCTGGTCACACAAGTGCTACGCATGAAGAAGCCGGACCGCTGTCAAGAGTGAGTCTATAAGTGACGTACATCTGTTAAGGCAGACGAATGACTATTGACGAAGTAGCAAATTAGCCATGGTTCTGCCTTTGGAATCATTTGCTATTATAAATTTGGCTATAAAAAAAAAAAGTTCAATATCACAACCAAAACATTTCAATATGTTGAATAAACAAAATCTCTTGCAAGTCTGTCACTGAAATTTGAATCGCTGCGGTAACGAGAGTGACGTCTTTTGCAGTATCAAATTAACATCTTACTTACCTTACCTTAACTTGATTCATGACATTATTACCTCTTAAATGCTAGCTCCTTTTATAGCTGTGGCTACTACTAGCATTATATGACGTGAACAGAATACTTCCCCCTCAAAATAACTTCATGTTTAAAATGTCTTTTTCTAAGCCTAGGCCAGTTTGATCGTCACTTCTATAAATCCTAAAAAGATTTCATTAATTTTTAAGGGGGTGGGCCTTCCTGCTTTATCTTCAGAAAATGAGATATATCCGATTATTTGACTCGGTTGGTCTATTCTGTTAATATGTGTTTAGTATCCATTATTACAGAGAAAATCTGAGCACATTCGATTTGTTTCCAAATATTATCTTAAACCTTATTATATAAAAGCTTATTTTGAAATCTGGGACTCATATACTTCTCACTGTTCTTCTGGCCACTGATTATCTCTTGCAACCTTAGATAGTATTTACTCAATAGATCGATAATTGCCAAAATGTTTCCGCTATTGGGCTGGTCTATGTTCTCTAAAGGCTAAATTTGAAGCTGCCAACGTCAGAGTAACATTTACAACGCGATCCAGTACTTTGCCCCATTTATTAGTTTCCATTCGTAGCTCATAACGAATAGCGATGCGATGCACGCCCGGTGGCCTAGGTACATTCTAACTGGAATCACTGCTCTATTGTGCAGTTAAGTAAATAATCTGTACTCTCATTGTACATCATTAGGTACCGGTAAAATAACAGTAAAAACAAGGTTCATACTGGCCTGGAAAGTCAGGGAAAGTCAAGGAAACATTTTAAGGTATGCCGAAAGTCAGGGAAATTAAGTATATTTTTCAGAAAGTCAGGGAAATTTTTTTACTATGACCAGTCACACAAAACGTATGAAGATGATCCAAGTTTCATGAAGAACTGCATGAATTCTTTGCTGCTCTGTAATGGACCTGAATATGTATGTACCTATAGTTTATATTATAGGTACATTAAACTGTAATTGTTTTGAAAGAATATAGTTTCACTATGACTAAAAATAATTGTTCACTCTTAAAAACTAAATAAATGTCTATAAACTCATGTGCAGATATAGGAGAAACATTTAAATTAATGTTTCTGGATAGTGCAGTAGCTTCAAGTTTTAAAATGGGGCCGAGCAAATGTAAATACCTTATTAACCATGGACTTGCTCCATATTTTTCTAATGAAATGAAAACCGATTATGTCAGTGTGATGATTTCGTCGTTTCTTTGGATGAATCTTTGAATAAGATCATTCAAAAAGGACAGATGGACATATTTATAAAGTTTTTTGATGTCAATAGAAGTAGGGTGCGTACTGAATATTTTAATAGTGTTTTTTTGGATAGAGCCACAGCACAAGACCTTCTAGACAACTTCATTGCAGGAATAACTCCATTACAGCCTAAGAACATTCTCCAAGTGTCAATGGACGGTCCCAATGTAAATTTGAGTTTTATTAAAAAATTGGATGAAAAGATCAAAGAAGAAAATCCAGATGGAAAACATCTAATTAATATTGGTGTTTGTTGTCAATGGTGTGATAAAAACTGGGTTACAAACGGCAAAGTGGGAAGTGGATAGCTTTTTGCGAGAAGTTTATTACATCTTTAATGATTCACCAGCCCGCCGTGCTGATTTCATTGAACTTACTGGAAAATCTATTTTTCCTTTAAAACACTCTACAACCAGATGGCTTGAAAATGTGCCTTCTATTGACAGAGTTTTAAGTATTTTTGATGATATAAAGAAATTTGTTGACAGCCAAAAATATCTCAATACAAAATCATTAAAAAATGTTTGTTCAAACCAAAGATATATTTCTGAAATGCAAACTGGGTTTTTTACAATGCTTTCCTTGGAATTACCATTTTTATTAAAGTTCCAAACCTCAGACCCAATTGGTCCATTCCTGTTCACAGATTTGCAAAGTCTCATACAAAATTTGATGGAGAGATTTCTTAAATCCAGTAAAATGCCTACTACAACAACTAAGCTTTTTTCATTAGATTTACATGACAAAGAAAATTTGCGTGATGTAAAAAGTATTGATCTCAGATTTCATAAAAAAAACTTCTCAAAGAAGTCACTTCAAAAGAAAGTGATATCCTAAAATTCAAACTTGAATGCCAGACTGTGCTAGTCAAAATGACAGAAAAGATATTAGAAAGATGTCCTCTGAAGTACAAGCCTGTCCAAGGGCTCTCATCATTGGATCCTAGTATAATTTTTCATCAGCCAGAGCTAGGGAAACAAAGATTTGGTTTATTGCTAGAGGCATTGTACACCAATAACCGAATCACAGATTCTGTTGCTGAGAAAGCAAAAGCACAATACACTCAACTTTGCAGTGAAGCTCACTCTACCCTTCACTTACAATTCAAAGTATTTTTGGATGGTGATTGTTCTTCCAAGAGACTTGATGATTTTTTTTTCTTCTTTATTACTTGGGAATCAATGTTATTCAGAATTGTGGCAAATTATTAAATTAGGACTGATATTTTCATATGGAAATGTAACAGTAGAAGGAGGGTTTTCTGTAAATAAATCATTATTAGTGGAGAATTTGCAAGAACATAGTCTTTTTGCTCAAAGAACAGTGGAAAATGCTATAAGATATCATGAAAGTATTCTTAAAGTTCCTAGCACTCAAACAATGTTGACAAATGTAAGAGCTGCCCATAGGAGATATGAAGAACATCTCAAAGAGTCAAAACAGAACCAAAAAGAAGACGAGAAAAAAAAGTTGAAACAAGAAAATTATCCATAGAGATCAAGAAACTTGAAGAGCAGAGAAAGATGTTAAACTGCAAGCTTTGAAAGAAGAAGACAGTACAAAATAAAAATTCAGATTCTTGAGAAGAAAAAGTTAGGCTAAATCTCCCCATTTAGAACTTTTATGATCACGGTCGACTTTATTTACATAGGCTATGATAATTAAATTTGTATTCATGTATCTACTAAAATTAGGTATGGAATTTTAGGTTACCTGTATTAAAGAGTGTTTTAGTTTTAAAGAATAATACAATCTCTTTGTTGCTTTGTATGTTTCCTTTAGATTTTTTATGCAGTTTTTTGTGATATTTTAACCTAATAATGTATATTTATTGTAATATTTTAATTTAAGCTAATTAATTTTGATATTGTTTTTTGTATAAATACAACTGTTTACTTTTTGGAAAAAATAAAAAGGAGTGCATTGGACGGCTATGGGGAAGGTGGAGGCCGATTACTAAAAAAAATAAATATTTATTTAAATTCATACTTGATGGTGAATGATTATAATGTTAAGCATACTAAAGTAAATTTTCAATAAGATAATGTATGATTGTTTCATGCTTACAAATAAAAATAAATTTTACTAAAGCTAATATTTTGAACTGAGTAAATAGGCTACAATAACCTTTAATAGGTAATTTATATATTGAAAAATTGGTATTGTACGCAAAAAATAACGCATACACTGGTCAGGGAAAATTTGCGGATTTGGTCATGGAGAGTCAGGGAAATCAAACTCAAAATTTCAGTGTGAACCCTGAAAAAATAAATGTATTTCTTTTTGAAGTTAAATACATACGGGGGAATTTGGTTTTACTTACGTTCAATGGTTCATACCCATTCTCAAAAATTAAGGGAAATATTTGCGCGGGCCCCCTTAGTCCACAGGCCCCTCCGCATTGCGGGCTTGGCAGTTGCGCCAATGAGATAGATCCTCGAAACATGAATCCACCATACGAACAGGAGAGTAGACGGAAGAGTACGGTGTGGAAACATCAACAATCACACACTAACAAAACGTTTGTAAGCCAAACGTCGGCAGGAAAATTTATGTTAACATTTCTTTGGGGAATCATAGGCCTACTAAGAGCAGAGCTCAACAATAAACACAAATCATTACAAAAAGGTGCTTAATGGAAGGCTAAACCTCCGATTTAAAACATACGCCTAGAACTACAGTCAAAAGGCGTTGTGGTGATGGGTGACAACCCCCTTCCACATATGCTGCTCACACTGTTTAGGCCCCCCCCCCCAGTAATTGAAATTTAGGGTACTGGCCCTTCCGACTATCACTGTTTGGTTCAGCGGAAATGGTATACATGGAGGTCAATTCATCTCGGACTTGAATTGAAGGAAGTACTGCATGCGTTGCTTATTGCTCAGGCAATAAAGTTTTCTTTCCGAGGACATAAAGAAATGCGTGCATCGATGGAATAGGTTCCTTGAAAGCAAAGGTACGTTGTTGGAATATTGTGTTATTGCGAATTCTCTATTGCTGTATTGTAAATAATTATCGACGCGTGCTTGTATTTATATTTTATAATTATAAATTATCGGTGACGAGAAATGAAAGAAAGGAAGAACAGAAGAAATCATAAAGAAGACAAATGTAAGAAAGAAGGAATACGGATCTATACTAATCTTCCGTTCATGAAAGATAATTTTACTTCAGAATCAATTTTTTGTAGTTGCGGCTGGCAGTACATCACACTATTACAATAAGATAAGCTTTTCTGTTACATCTGCAGGCTTGTGGGAACGGGCCGCGGTCAGTTGCGACCCAATCGTACAAAACCCAGCCCGTTTCGAACGAGGTGAAAAGTTGAGCCCTGTCAATTGCCACCCGGCCTATTGCGATCGAAAACATCGTCCTGTCAGGTACAGACACATACTGCGTCTATTAGAGGCGTGTGAAAAAATGAAGGCTCACTCCTGGAATGGTAATGCCCACAGCTGTTTCCAATATTTATACTGTTGCGACCAATCATCTTTATCTGTGCATAATTTCGCATAGTTACACTCTACATAATAAACCGATATGTGACAGACCTCTGGACTTCTTCGCTATGCCTATATAGGCATCGAAACAGCGATGTTCGGCAGCCCATTGATGTGCGGGTTACTATAAACATTACGCATGTATCACGGTCATCGAATAATTCAATCGCAACGCTTGGCTCTTTAGCAGGACGTTTCTGCTTGCTCCGCTCGCAGCTAAGAGGATATCACATATATGGGAACTTATGGTCACCAACGCATATCCAACGCGTAAGAAAACCTATAATCACCTATATCAACATTAACAAGTTTCGTCACACTGTTACTAGCTACATAAGTCAATAATTGCTTATTCACATATACCGTTCATTGTAACTAGTACATTACAAGTACTTTTCCATAGTACACCAACCTCATAAACTAAAAGGACACCAATCTAACCAGTCTAAACTAGGAGGAACCAACCTTAACCTAATCTAACAATAATATTGGAAGAAAAAGGTTACTCGCACAAATGAAAAGTTACAGACTTGAAACTGGAACAGGAACGTGTCTACTAGTTGGCACGGATTCGGTCAGTTGAGACCAAGTGAAATAGCGGGGCGCTGTTGATCGGGTAAGAACAGATAAAACGTCGTTTCGGTGCAAGTGGCCGAAACCAATAGCAGCACATTTGATATAAAATCTATTCATAACATTGTCCTAATACATAACGTTGTGCTTCGTGTTTGAAACATAACAATTCAAAAATAAATAAATAAATAGACGGCGACCAAACACCAAGAAAAATCATGGAAGTCTTTCTCACAGCCAAGTTCTCTCCTCCGCGCTTACAATCCGTAACCAGTTACCATACAAAAATCGTGGTCTACAACTCACCCTATGAAACATTTTTGGTATATAAGCCCCCCCCCCCAGGATGAAAAAATTACTGCTAGCGACTTATTTACTCTGGAAAGGTCAGTTCTTGGAAGTCTTACGGATACACGTGTGGACATATACGATTCCTTGGATATGTAAACATCCATTCCACACTCCCAGTTAAGTCATGGTAAGAAAAAAGTGGAAATACTGAGATCTAATTATTTTTTGTAATATTTTTGGTAGACTTATAAGTTTATAAAATGTAATCCACTACTGTTCTCGAAATTCACGTGAACCTCTGCTTTGTTCAGTTTCCACATTTGTGAAGGACTTATGTCATTTAATTTCACAAAGACAGCAGTAATTTAAACCTTTTCCTAGCTATGGGTACCTGTAACTGGAGGGCCAGAATCAATCTAGTGACTACGTTTAAGATATATGACACCCAGTAACATTGAATTGCAAGTGTTTCAGGATTTAAAATATAAATATGCGAATAAAGTAAAAATACAGAATGTTTTTTGTTACTGTTGGTAAATAAAATAAAACGCTTCACGTTTATTTTTTTGTATGCTACTGGTCACGTTTCTCAGACCATTAAGCTGTGGATCCCCGAACATTTCAAACCGCGATCCCCCAAATGCACTAAACACCAGCTTTCAAACTGCAGCTTTTTGCGGCTTATGAGTACATCACTAGTAGAAATTAATTAATTTCATTTTTATCGATTGTCTACCCAATTATTGAGTCCCTGCAGCTTTTGAAATAAAAAAGCGGGTTATAACTTTTATTTCGAAGCTGTTATTTCCTTCCTATGCAAAACCTGCGTGAAACACGAGTCGCCATCCATTCACTTACGTCTTGTGTAATTAACTCTCACTCGTAAATCGAAACCGCCCTCGGCACCTCGTTCACTCACCCCCAACCCTTTTCATGCACTTTACGTGCACGTAACCGAACATTAATTAGGCTTTATTAATAATTAAGCCTTGCGAAATCGCGGTTATCCGCTGTGCACTTCCTCCAGCCCTTCGCTCGTATACGACTCAGCGTTATGTAACCTGATTACGCAGACAAAGTTAGTGAGGCGATGTCCACCTGTAACCAAATAGTCAAGTTAAAGATTCGTAACGTTCGCTTCAGGGTAGGCCTTCTTAAGAAACCGCCTGCAGCATATAGGACAACAAAAATGAAGCCAATATGTAATTTTGTTTATCAGTTACAACAAGAAACATTATTTATTTTGATTTTATTCCAATATTTACAGGGTCATCGAGGATTATAAATCCTCAAACTCCTGCAGATCAATGTAACAGAGGCGCAGTCAACAGATTGATACTGGCCTCCAATTACAGGTATTTACGGCTAGGAAACTGTTTAAAATTGCTTCTCTCTTTAGAAATTTAAAATGATTTTACATCAATTTCTTCAGAAATGTGGCAATTGGACAAAGGTTTATGTAAACTTCGAGAATAGCGTTGGGTTACATTTTAGCAAATTTACAACACTCTCATATACCTTGCTAGAAAAGAGATCTCAGTGTTTACAGTTTCTTCTTTCCATTATTGAACTGAGAGTGTACAACGGATGGTACATACCCATGAAATCACACATTTCCACATTAATCTCCGTAAGACTACCAGAAACTGGCCTTGGCCTTTTCCCGAGCCGGGGGGGGGGGGAGCGGTTATTAACCAAAAATGTTTCATACGGTGAGTTGTAGACCACGATTATTTGATGTTACAGATTATAAGCGTGGAGGAGAGGTGGCAGATCCGTCAGTTAGATCCTACCATAGTATGCACGATGTATTCTGCGTACCTTGAAGCCTACTGTACACGTAGTATAACGGTCATTAAAGAGTTGGAACTGATTACCTGCAGCTATAAGCCTTCATTGGCAACCTATCCGTTTGTCATCTGAACTTTCCTCCGTCCTCTACTCGGCTTTCCATTTACCAGCCCCCGGTGTTTCTACCATCACATTATCTTGTGTTTGCCTCACACAGTGTCTCAACCAATTTCTCTTCTTATCCTTGATGATATCCAACACGTTCCTTCTCTTCCAAGCACCTCCTCATACGTCACTCTATCCTTCCAGGAATCCATTCGTCTTCCAGGCCTGTAAATTCCTCTCGTCTTCTGTTCTGAGTGTTCAAGCTGCTGCTCCACATACAACCACGCTCTAAACAAAACTTTTCAGTATCCTCTTTCTCAGCGTTATGTCTAGTTGCCGTCACAGTAATCTTTTCTTTCTATTAAAGTCTTCTGTGTAAAAGCAAATCTCCTTTTCGCCTCTTGACTACAATGCATGTCCTCTGTAACTAAACATCCCATATGTTTTTAAAAACTTCACTTCTTCAATTTCCTCATTCGCTATTTTAATCTGTGCAGTCCTGATCATTTTGCTTATGAACACGCTCTTGGCTTCTTTACATTTATTTTCATTCTAATCTCTTCACGAGTTCTGTTAATGTTCCTCAGCATTCCATTTAACGTCCTTTCATTCTGGGCAAGCAACACCGTATCGTCTGCAAACGTGATGCATTCTATTCTCCTCCCACCTACTCTAACTCCTCTTCATATAACTGGGCAGTAACTAAAAAACAGAAAACAAAAGTAGAAGCTGTTGAGGTGACGTACATGAGAAGATTTAAAAGGCAATTTAAATAATAGAGTAAGAGAAGAAAATAAGGAATAATGAACATAGAAATTTAAAAAAAGTACTTAGAGATAAAATCTATACTCTTAACAAGGATAAAAAATGTTAATATCGACACTTATCGGTTGACTAACACGGTTTATTTATATCATTATTAATATCAAACGTTTTGGTCATTCTATAATGTGATATGCTCAGTGGTAAAGCTGACTACTGTTAGTTTATCATACCCGAGACTCAGCTGTACCACTGTGAATGCCACATTATAGCTGGTACACACAGTATACCTATGTTTAGTGTAGATCACGAAATGAATGATGGTGTCAACAAATCATTGCAGTCGACCAACAAAATATATAATACAACCTACATTTGGCTTAATAGAAGCAAGACAATTGATTTGGTGGAGAGGGTTAAAAACAGAAGCAAGGCGACTACGAATAGTAAAAAGGAATGAAAGGCACAACACATACGACCAGAAACATGAATATGGAAAGTAAAAACTTAGATAAGAAAGAATACAAAACCTTCACAAAACTGGTATAAATAGTTGTAAGACATCTAGAAAGGAAAGAAAAAATGAGATGACGAAGGAAAACAGGGGTCTGGCAAAGGGCAGGAAAAGTTAAGAAGAGTTGTGTATGATTTTAGTTAAATTAACCCTAAAGCATTTTGTGGTAATAACTAATAACAGAGGCTTGGGATATATGATATATGTATGTATTATGTATTATGATGTTATACGAGTGCATAATAAAATAATCATACATAATGATCGACTCCCCTCCTGTCTCTCTATTACAGACTTTGTGATGTTACGTAACGGAACTATGTCAGTGTGACATTCAGACAGATTTCAATGTCACGTGACAACCTAGTTGTATCAATGTCAACCTTACAGACTACTCTGTGCTAGTAATGCAATACGTCAAGTTACATTTTGTGCTGAATTCGTTTTCTTCCTCCGCTTATCTGGCTGACTTTTTTCTTTTAAATTACCAGTTGGACTCAATTATCCTATGATCTGACATATAAGCTGAGCACTGTTGGATGAATTGTTTCCAAGTAAGATAAGGCAATGTCGTTACTCATTCTTTGTAAATAAAATTAAATGTGTATTTTATATTTAAACGTTAATTTACGTTAATCAATATTTATTTCTGGAGCGCAATATTTATTTTTCTCATAGAGGACTGAATCCGCAGTTTATATATAATTATAAGCAATAATAAGTGATTCTGATTTACCCACTCCACAAAACGTCGTGGTCATGCATTACAATTTAACCTCGTCATTGAATTAACTAATGTAATTCAAGGGAATTATTCGTACAGTATTTTCGATACTGTGAGCAAATTTTACGTCTTACAAAGTATTAATTTTTCTTGAGGAACCGTCAACTATTAAACAACCAATCAACGTACACCTAATAAGAGTTCCTTATTAGCGATTCTGTCATAAACATATATTAAATATACTTTTAATTGATACACTTCACAGAACGTCTCAATAAGCTTAACACTCATACTTAGAACTTTATGTTTTTACATTAAGTCGAAACATCCTCTTCTTAAGAGTTTGATGATGTGCAGAGTTCGATGATTCTTAGAGCTTGTCACCGTCACCGTCAGTGCTATCACGTACAATGATTTGAACGTTTTTATGGTTAAGTAGTTTGTCCTCATAATCCTTTAAAATCCTGTGAGTTTCGTTGGTCGCTGCCTTACTGCCGTGTGGGCGTCACTGTTCCTTAACACAGTGACAAGCTACAATAGTGCCCTTTAATAACTTTCTGTTCAAAAAGCTTATTACTATATCTTTGTTTGGTGTACTCTCAACATCTGGTACAAGTTTTAAAACCTGTTGATTGTCAGGGAATCTGCCTATTACATACGTTACTGTTTGGGTGTTAGGAGTTTCGAGTCTACATTCTGGCAAATAATCAACACTTTAACAGTGAAATTAATACGAATGGATTCTGAATCATTACGACTATTTTTCTTTGTATAGATTTCAGTTTGATTAAAAGAATTTGCCACTTCTGTTCGAAAAGGTGGAATCTCTGAGGCCAATATAAATCGATGTTACTGGTTTTCAAAGTATCAATAGACATCAGGTCGGATGGCATGACGTCACTGACTGAGGGAATAGAGATTTTAACTTGGTTTATTGTCTGTTAAATGTAAGCTCTTTAAGTGACTGTCCACCCTATTTACTCCCTACTGCAGAAAGTTTTAAATTTTTCAGAAGCTAATGAGTACCCATAACCACCACATGATTAGAATTATAGAACTGATTAAACATTCGTAAGTATCCGTAACTACATTTTGCAAAGTTAATTTCAATTTCATTCCTATAGCAGTTGAAAAAAGTATAGAATTAACGGAATAGACGACGTTCATTGTTCCTCTCATATTTTTACCTCCTGCTATGGAATTACAAGACAGGTACAACACAACATAAAACCTCTATAAGCGTAAAACTGAATGTATTCAGCAAGGTTTTATTGGATGGAGCGCCTTAGGAAGATCATATCATGCCGAGAGGTCATATAAATAAAAACAATCATTGTCTATCTGTTGCCTATTTCTGAATTTTATATTCAGAAATTCCAGAACTTTCCAGAACTTTTGAAACTTTATGGTTGCAGCGTTCAGGTTTTTGTTATTTATAATTTCAGACAAAGTAACGAACTTAATCTTTGATTTTAACTATTCTGTCGCAGAATTTACGTTATATTAAATTTTTAGGGGTTTAAACGAAAGAAACATTTCCTATCAACTCAGAACTAATTAATCCTATTATTAGTATCAAGGAATGAGCCGTGGATGTGTCAAAGCTAACGGTAAAGTTTGTAAGAAAGTGAAATTTAATTGTCCCTCTCTTCTTTTCTTAGATAGGCCTACATATTTCAATTGTCATTTTCTATATAAGTAACTCGAAGTTTCTTGCAGTAATTATATAATGTTCTGATGTTATTTAATTTGTTTCTTCTGCAAGTATTGTAATTTCGTATTTTCTTTTTTATAATATTTCTATTTTATATAAAATAATACATTGATAAAATATTTCTACTAGTAATTTTATACAAACCACTATGTTGTATTTGGCACTGACGAGCGCTTTCGGCAGTCAAGCCATCTTCAGGTCATTTACTAATAGAGAAATATGAAACCGTTCACTTCTTATATACCGTTTTACCCCCTGATCTAGCCCCGCCCCCTGACGAAGTAACGTCTTACTTAGCTCCACCCATAGTGGGTTGTCTTACATTACCAATTTTGTAGCCGTTACAATTTACGTTTAACTTACTCTTTTATGTTGTCTAATGAGCTGCTAAATATTTCTTCATTTTCAAATGTGGTTTTTATATTCATAAGTCGTTTTTCATTTTTATTTCTTATTTTTAATATTTCCACTTCTTCCTTTAATTTCCTTTCTCTTTCTTTATTCATCACATTTATTATCTTATAATTTACGACTAGGTCTATGAATTTATGTCCTTCTTCTATAAAATGCCTAGCGTATAATGAATTCGTCGTTAACTCTCCTTCACCCCTCCTATGTTCTTTAAATCTCTGGCAAAATTGACGACCCGTTTCGCCCAGATACACTTTTTCACATTCCCCACAACTGAGCATATATACTCCACTTTTCTTCAATATGTCTTCTTCTTCAAAATTCGTAGTTTTTATTATATCAAACACGGTTTTCGATTTTTTTAACCGCTACCTCTATATTATATTTTCTAAAACATTTTTGTATCTTTCTTGTGTTATAACCTATATAAGATATGGATCCCTTATACTCCTTCTTTTCTTTACTATTCTCATTTTTGTTTCTTCTCTTCGTTTTATATTATTAAATATTTTATCTACTACATTCGTATTATACTTGTTGTTTTTTACAATTATTTTTATTCTTTCTATTTCTTTTTTCTGTTTTCCTCATCTTCTATACAACTGTTTATTCTATGACAGAAATTATTTATCGCTTCCATTTTATACTGTATTGGATGGTATGAATCATTTGGTATTATAACATCCGTATGTGTGCTTTTCCTATAAATGTCAAATTTTCTTTTCTTTTCTTTTGTTATTCTTATGTTTAAATCTAGGAAATTTATTTCCTTGTTTCCTACTTCCATTTTAATTTTTATACTCTCTTCTAATTTGTTAACCTCTTCAAAAAATACCTTTAATTCTTCATCATCGCCATCCCATGTTAACAAGATATCGTCTACATACGTCATCCATTTCTTAATTTTGTCTTTATTTTTCAATGTTGACATTATTTTATTTCAAAGTAATTCATGTAAATTTCTGCCATTATCAGTGACATTGATGAACCCATTGGGAGTCCCTTCTTCTGAATATAAAACTTATTATTAAACCTAAAGTAATTTTGCTTCAAACACTCTTGTATTACTTTTATTAATTCTTCTTCTTTTCGTATCCTTTCAATTTGTTCTTTTCAATTAGTTTTAACGTTTTTTCAACCGGGATGTTTGTAAACATATCTACTACATAAAGCGATATTAACCTTGAACTTTCTTTTACTTGTACTTCTTCTTTCAGTGTTTCTATCAACTTTTTGTTAGTTTCTATACTATGTTTTTTCTCGAAGTCATAATATACTTTTAGTATTTTACTACATTCTTTTGATAACTTGTAGGCTGGTGCTCCAATAAACGATATTGTTGGCCTAATTGGGTGGTTTTCTTAGTGCAATTTTATCTGACATTTAAATTTAGGCGCTTCCGGATTTGATTCTGTTAGTTTTATTTTATTCTTAAAAATTGTGGAATTTTTTACTAATTTCTTCACCCTACTTTGAAATTTATTAGTATAATCATATTTAATCTCTTCATAATTATTACTTTTTATAAATTCAGTCCCTTTCTTTATATACTCTTCTTTATCTATTAGCACTACGGAGTTGCCTTTGTCCGTTTTTGTTACCATAATATTATTTTCTTCTATTTTACTTTTTAACTGTTTTATGTTCCTCTTAACAGCCATACTATTTCCTCCTTTTATTTCGATTTTTGCATACTTTGGTATTATATTATGAAGTAAACACTGCTTATTAAACCAAATTTTTGACAAAGTTATCTTTAACTTAATTTTTGTTTACAAATATTTATAGAAATCTTCTACTTTATTTCTCTGTTCCATTATTCTTCTACTCCTCAGATTTGTCAATCTTGATTATCTACTGCCGAAAGCGCTCGTCAATACCAAAGACAACATAGTGGTTTGTATAAAAATACTAGTAGAAATATTTGAGACCACTAACACTCCAATATAACAATAAGATAAAATATTTATTTACAAAATTGGCTCACACAACGTGGGGCAACCAATACAAAAGAATAAAAATAAATAACATCAGAACGTTATATTTCAATTGGTACAGGAACTTCGTCTGATTATCACATACAAATTACCGGAATCATTAAGTCTTCTGGTTAAATAAACAAGACATTTGTCATACAACAACCAACAATGAGATCATCTCCAGATAATCGAATGTCACACGCGAACACGTAAACTTATAATGTAAACTTATGGGTTATACACATATTGCTTCATACCGTTCTATTATATAACACGCGCAGTTACAAACAGTAAAAGTACGTCAGCCTTCGTCATCGATGTATGCTATAGTATACATCGATGGCCTTCGTCGATTGGTCGGAGTAACTGACTAAACTGTGGTTTACTATTCTTGTTTAAAGCGCTTTACTAACCTGTAGGTCTACTCGTGACGTTTAATTCATCGGAAATACAAAAACTCAGACATCGTGAAAACGTCAACAACATTTTCACTAAGAAAGCTTGTATAACTACATTAATTATCATTTCGTTCTAAATAACTTTCTGCGCTGCTTTAGGTCAGTAATATGAAACTATTAAAAAATTAGGAAAACAGCAATGCCATATAACCAGAGAAAACACAGGCCTATAATGCCACTGACTAAAAGATACGTATAGGCGGCAAATTAAAAGCGTGAATGCGAAAATATTTTAAAACGTAAATCGTCGTAAAACCCCTCTAAGCGAAGCTAAAATAAGCCTGTAATCCTGGAGTCGGTAAAAAGGCGATTTTAATCTTCCCGTTGTTTTGCCGAAATTTGCATGAAACCGATGTTTCAGATATAATCAAACAAAGAGTTAACAGCTGGCCAAAAATATTACGGTTTAAGTACGCGAGGATTGGATTTCTTATTCTGTGTTTAATACCGCAGTCTTGTTTACCCAACACCTTTAACGTGAGGGGCATTAGAAGGTATCTCAGCGAGAAAAAAGCTTTTGTAAATATACGAATTGTTTAATGGTCGCAACTTTTCTGTCGCACAATAAAAACTGAAATATATTTCTACAAAACCAGTGGCTCCTATAGTAATTTTATTAACGACTGAAAGCATTAAGTTAGCAGATCACGTAAATGTGACATAAGTTATGACGAATTTCTTAAAGAAGTGAAAAGAAAAGTTGCGTTTTAATTATGTATTTGCAGGACATAATTTCATTTGTAGTTCAGTAATTTACTTAATCCATGATATAATAAATAAGTAATTATTACCTATATACTTATATCTTGCGTTCATTATTGCAATTAACCTTGACAATTAATTTATCACGTTCCAAGTGATTTCATAAAGAGTCTCAGAGTTATGCTAATTATCAATGGACACAACCAAATCGTAACTAATTGTCAAGGTAACAATTGATAAATTAATTGTCAAGGTTAATTGCAATAATGAATGCAAGATATAAGTATATAGGTAATAATTACTTATTTATTATATCATTGATTAAGTAAATTACTGAACCAAAAATGAAATTATGTCCTGCAAATATATAATTAAAACATATAATAACAAAATCACAATAACATTCGTTCGTTGTTTCTCTTAACAAAAGCTATGTCAGAGTGCCTCGACAACGTGGAAACAAAGGTTGATAGACAGGCGAGGGAATTGCTCTAGTTTCTGAGAATCAGCACAACGTTCGTCGCTGGAATATTCCGGGGATGTCGACGACCAACCAGCGTTTGGCATCTTCCTACGGAACTGGTGGAGAGAGTAATAACGACTCGAACGACGAATCGGGAAACCGATGACAAAAATCTACAAGGTGGTAGGAATTTAGGGAACCTATCAACGACGGCAGGAGGCGTGGAAATGTGGAAGTTGCCTTCTGGGATAGTATGTTTGATAAAAACTGTTTGCGAGGACGCGGAGCCCAGTAGTAGTTGCAGTAGTTATAGTAGTAATACGGGAAATACAGTAATACACTAGTAATTGAATAACAGTAGTGATTGAAATAGTTTGCGCGACTTACTCAACTTTTAGCTCAGTGAAATTGTAACCAAGTCGCGGGCTTAAGTGAACTTAGACATTCAATTCAATCGCAATTCTACAAAACGTATGTTCGACAGTTATATGAGTTACCGATAATCAACAGTGCGAATAGACATAACTATCGTAAATACCAGTGTATACGTGACTCTAAACTACGACCGACACGCAACATAATAGTATTAGTGAGTAACAATCCGAGAGTAAAACAGTGGGTGACAGTTCAAACACTATTCCACCATAATGATTCTCAATGTTGAGCATCTGAACTGAGTGAATCAACACGAACACTATTACGCACATTGCATACACTACGTCCAAGGTAGATGAAATAGTTAGCTACATGAACACGCACACAGCAAACTCTAAAAGCAAACCATTTTAATGACGATGAATCCATCTTACACCGATGGAATTTGTGGATAAACCTTTTGCAAGATAAGCCTTTATGTTTCTTAAATCCTAGTTGATACATACTACTGCACTGTCTCTTCTTTTCAAAGAGCTACTCCCGAGAGATTTCTGTAAATTTATATAAATCGTAAATCTAATAATGTTAATATTAAAGTCATTCATCTGAGCATAATGAACGCATTTAGCTAGGGATAAAATATATTTTGATTGCTTATTGTTTGTATATGTATATTATTGTGTTGTATTTGATTGTACTATATGGCTTGTTTTTCAGGAAACAACGAACGAATATTATTGTGATTTTGTTATTATGTGTTTTAATTTTGTATTTGCAGGACATAATTTCATTTGTGGTTCAGTAATTTACTTAATCAATGATATAATAAATAAGTAATTATTACCTATATCTTGCGTTCATTATTGCAATTAACCTTGACAATTAATTTATCACGTTCCAAGTGATTTCATAAAGAGTCTCAGAGTTATGCTAATTATCAATGGACACAACCAAATCGACCATTGAAATGTCAGATTAACATGTTCATGTAAATCATATTGATTTGATAACTATATTGAGTCAAATCCGACAAATATAGATTACTTTCCATATGTGTGTTAAATATAAATGTTATCCAAGGAAAGTGGGGCTTTATAAATGTCAATTACAACCCTATCTATAGTCATGAGATACTAGTAGCGAATTAAAAGTATGTTGTTGTTATATGATTCATCGATGTATGATCGAGTGATTTAATTGCTAGCTAATCTTCAGCTAATTTATTACGCTATATATGTATAACGAAACAAACTGTCTAATGAGTAGATGTAAATATCTTAGTTCAATTATTTACATGAAATAATTGAACTAAGATATTTTCATCTACTCATTAGACAGTTTGTTTCGTTATACATATATATCGTAATAAATTAGCTGAAGATTAGCTAGCAATTAAATCACTCGATCATACATCGATGAATCATATAACAACAAAATACTTTTAATTCGCTACTAGTATCTCATGACTATAGTTGCTAAACAAATAAATACATACATAAGATTAACTTGTGAGATATTATAAATGATTACATTAATAAATGAAATATGCATATTAATTAAGCAATTAAGGATTCATCATACCTCATGATGTATACCTAGACGCTTATTCCTAATGTTACAAAACGATTGTCTCATATTTAAATTATTAATTGTATAACCAAATTACTCGATTCACTACATTTTTATCAAGTTATTATTTCACAATTATTAATGTCCTGTATCATTGTGAGTGTTTTAATTCAAACTTCAATATCAATTGTGTTTGTGATCACCATGTATTAAAAAAAAAAAAAAATCAGTGAAGTGGAAGTGCAGTGTTCTTCTATCAACAGAGATTAGGTTGTACGAGGAATCCACCAGCGGATGTCATCTTACACCGATGGAATTTGTGGATAAACCTTTTGCAAGATAAGAAACATAAAGGCTTATCTTGCAAAAGGTTTATCCACAAATTCCATCGGTGTAAGATGACATCCGCTGGTGGATTCTTCGTACATCCTAATCTCTGTTGATCGAAGAACACTTCACTTCCACTTCACTAGTTATAGTAGTAATACGGGAAATACAGTAATACACTAGTAATTGAATAACAGTAGTGATTGAAATAGTTTGCGCGACTTACTCAACTTTTAACTCAGTGAAATTGTAACCAAGTCGCGGTCTTAAGTGAACTTAGACATTCAATTCAATCGCAATTCTACAAAACGTATGTTCGACAGTTATATGAGTTACCGATAATCAACAGTGCGAATAGACATAACTATCGTAAATACCAGTGTATACGTGACTCTAAACTACGACCGACACCCAACATAATAATACTAGTGAGTAACAATCCGAGAGTAAAACAGTGGGTGACAGTTCAAACACTATTTCACCATAATGATTCTCAATGTTGAGCATCTGAACTGAGTGAATCAACACGAACACTATTACGCACATTGCATACACTACGTCCAAGGTAGATGAAATAGTTAGCTACATGAACACGCACACAGCAAACTCTAAAAGTAAACCATTTTAATGACGATGATAGCACTCAACATAGCGTCTGATTAATGGTATGTTCTTACCAATACCTTGTCGTCAATTGAAAACTTCGTTATCTTCTTACTCTCGTTGCAACGCTTCGCGTGCTTCTCTCTCTTCTCCTTGATTTTCACAAATATATTATTTTCACGCTTTCCTTTACTGCTAATGATCCCATTGTCCAAGCATTGTTCCCATGCTCGTGTAGGTCTTGTACCGAGGTGTGCTTCATGAGGGGTAATTTCGATTGTCTCGTGGTACACCTCGTTCAGACACGCTTCGATTGTCTTTATGTATTGGGACCATTTAGTATGTCGGTCACTCACGAAAATTCGGTGCAAGTTCCCAAGTTGCCGGTTAATCCTCTCGGCAAGATTAGTACAAGGGTTTCGTATTGCGGTAAACTTCGGTTGGATGTTCAACTCCTTTAAACCGTCGACCCATTTTTTGGAAGTGAACTGGGTCCCGTTGTCCGTCAAAATGGCCCTTGGTCGTCCGAACTGTTCACAATAAGCTTTTATTCTCCGCAACGTCGTGGTGGTTGTTGCTCTTCGGAGGGTGAATAACTTAACGTATTTTGTAAAATTATCCACTATTACGAGTAAATATTTAACACCGCCCGTTCCTGTCGGTAGGGGTCCATAATAGTCCGAACGAAATTTTGGCAAGATGTAGTGAGATGCGCTACCTATCTACCGTTGATTTGTCCAGCAGCTTTTGGCAAGTGCCATTGAAGGAAGAATGCAGTAAGTATACCGCGTTCATGTATGAGGGAAGGTGCTACCAATTCACCGTAACACCATTCGGCCTTAGTACCAGTTCGGCGGCACTGACACGCGGATTGGGTACAGTCTTGGATGAAGATGTCAAGAGAAACACGCTAATATACGTAGACGATTGCTTATGTTATTCTAACGACGTTCAGACGCACCTACCACACTTAGAGGCACTGTTAAACAATCTCAACAAAACAAACTTGACCGTCAACCTCAATAAATCACAGTTCTTCAGAAAAGAAATCTCGTATCTTGGATACCAACTGACAACACGCGGCATCCAAGCTACGGAAGAGAAAGTGAAAGCTATTATGGATTTCCCAAAGCCCAAGAATCAGAAACAGTTAAAAGGTTTCTTGGGCCTCACTAATTTCTACAACCGCTTCACAAGTAAATATGCGGAGACCACGCAACCTCTACATGAATTATTGAAGAAAGATCGCAAGTTTTTATGGACGGCTGAATTAGACGATTGCTTTGTCAGAGTCAAGAACTTATTTGTGGATGCTGTAGTTTTAAGATTTCCACGCCTCCTGCCATTTATATTTAGTGTAATTTTGCTAATTATTAAGAATTATTAAATTATCCAAATATAAATTAATAAATTGGGTCTAATTAAATTCGTATACTAATTATATTTAAACAAATAGGGTTGTAATTGACATTTATAAAGCCCCACTTTCCTTGGATAACATTTATATTTAACACACATATGGAAAGTAATCTATATTTGTCGGATTTGACTCAATATAGTTATCAAATCAATATGATTTACATGAACATGTTAATCTGACATTTCAATGGTCGATTTGGTTGTGTCCATTGATAATTAGCATAACTCTGAGACTCTTTATGAAATCACTTGGAACGTGATAAATTAATTGTCAAGGTTAATTGCAATAATGAACGCAAGATATAAGTATATAGGTAATAATTACTTATTTATTATATCATTGATTAAGTAAATTACTGAACCACAAATGAAATTATGTCCTGCAAATACAAAATTAAAACACATAATAACAAAATCACAATAATATTCGTTCGTTGTTTCCTGAAAAACAAGCCATATAGTACAATCAAATACAACACAATAATATACATATACAAACAATAAGCAATCAAAATATATTTTATCCCTAGCTAAATGCGTTCATTATGCTCAGATGAATGACTTTAATATTAACATTATTAGATTTACGATTTATATAAATTTACAGAAATCTCTCGGGAGTAGCTCTTTGAAAAGAAGAGACAGTGCAGTAGTATGTATCAACTAGGATTTAAGAAACATAAAGGCTTATCTTGCAAAAGGTTTATCCACAAATTCCATCGGTGTAAGATGACATCCGCTGGTGGATTCCTCGTACATCATAATCTCTGTTGATCGAAGAACACTTCACTTCCACTTCACTGAATTTCCCCACTCTTGTTATGTATAGTGTGGTGTTGGACTCCCCGCTGGCGTCAAGTGTTTTATGGGTTCATGTGTTAAGATGCTATCATCGTCATTAAAATGGTTTGCTTTTAGAGTTTGCTGTGTGCGTGTTCATGTAGCTAACTATTTCATCTACCTTGGACGTAGTGTATGCAATGTGCGTAATAGTGTTCGTGTTGATTCACTCAGTTCAGATGCTCAACATTGAGAATCATTATGGTGGAATAGTGTTTGAACTGTCACCCACTGTTTTACTCTCGGATTGTTACTCACTAGTATTATTATGTTGCGTGTCGGTCGTAGTTTAGAGTCACGTATACACTGGTATTTACGATAGTTATGTCTATTCGCACTGTTGATTATCGGTAACTCATATAACTGTCGAACATACGTTTTGTAGAATCGCGATTGAATTGAATGTCTAAGTTCACTTAAGCCCGCGACTTGGTTACAATTTCACTGAGCTAAAAGTTGAGTAAGTCGCTCAAACTATTTCAATCACTACTGTTATTCAATTACTAGTGTATTACTGTATTTCCCGTATTACTACTATAACTTCTGCAACTACTACTGGGCTCCGCGTCCTCGCAAACAGTTTTTATCAAACATACTATCCCAGAAGGCAACTTCCACATTTCCACGCCTCCTGCCGTCGTTGATAGGTTCCCTAAATTCCTACCACCTTGTAGATTTTTGTCATCGGTTTCCCGATTCGTCGTTCGAGTCGTTATTACTCTCTCCACCAGTTCCTTAGGAAGATGCCAAACGCTGGTTGGTCGTCGACATCCCCGGAATATTCCAGCGACGAACGTTGTGCTGATTCTCAGAAACTAGAGCAATTCCCTCGCCTGTCTATCAACCTTTATTTCCACGTTGTCGAGGCACTCTGATATAGCTTTTGTTAAGAGTCTGCAGTGTCTTGGTCAATTGTTCATTTACCTTTCTCTCGTTCCGCCGATTATCAACTCTTCGTTGTGTGTCATCCCTGGATGGATCCCACGCTTTCTAGTTGTAAATCTGGCTGGATGTCAGGGTTTGTTTTCATGCTGGGCTGTGCGTATTTCTAGTATTCATTGAATGCCCGTTCTATTGTCTACATATTTGTCGAGATTTCTCTGCACCCTTTGTTACTGGGTGTAACGTTCATACGTGTGCTCGTTACAACTCAACCCCACAGCATGTGTTCCATTTCACTTCTGCGTAACCAGGCTGCTGGACTGTGCCTTTTGTTTTCGTTTGTTTGGTGCTGTAAATCGTAGCTAACTTCGTGCTGTCAACGACGTTCCTTATATTCTATTGTGGCGTGTACTCAGCCGTTTTTCTCATTGTCTTCGCACTGGCGTCGGGTCTGACGTGTCCCTAATTCTTTCTTATTTACGACTTGGGCCTGGGTTTGTCAACTCGAGTGTGTGAGCGTGCCACTCGATCAAGAAATTATAAATTTTTAAAATTTTGATCACTATATTGTCCCCAAATTGGATTGGATGTTGGATTAACGGGAGACATCTGATCCAATTTCTGCGCTCTGTCCCCGTTGTGGACGTCTGCTTTGGAATGGACATGGTTAAATGACCTATACCTCTTATATGGAGCAATTAATAGTTATTCCCTACGTTGGGGTCTTACATGATCATATGAATTTATTGCCGCCCATCTGAGTGAAATGAACGCATTTTCTACATTCTATCCGTTTATAGGCGGATTATACCATATTATTTCATGTAAATAATTGAACTAAGATATTTACATCTACTCATTAGACAGTTTGTTTCGTTATACATATATAGCGTAATAAATTAGCTGAAGATTAGCTAGCAATTAAATCACTCTATCATACATCGATGAATCATATAACAACAAAATACTTTTAATTCGCTACTAGTATCTCATGACTATAGTTGCTAAACAAATAAATACATACATAAGATTAACTTGTGAGATATTATAAATGATTACATTAATAAATGAAATATGCATATTAATTAAACAATTAAGGATTCATCATACCTCATGATGTATGACGCTTATTCCTAAAGTTACAAAACGATTGTCTCATATTTAAATTATTAATTGTATAAGCAAATTACTCGATTCACTACATTTTTATCAAGTTATTATTTCACAATTATTAATGTCCTGTATCATTGTATCATAATATCCCTTTGATACATGGTACACGTTATCAAATTACTCTATACACATTGATGTTTAGATACTTAATTAACATTGTAAATAATGAATACATGGTGATCACAAACACAATTGATATTGAAGTTTGAATTAAACACAGTACAGTAAAATGTACATCATTCTTTGGTTAACTGGACTGGCCGCGCGAGCAAATTACCCGATTTACGTATTCCGCTTTGCAGTCATCTAGCAGCCGGAGTCATTACTACTTTCTTGTATAATCCGTACCTCTTTCGCCGGTTCATGATATGCCTGAATTTGTCGTACGTTAAATCTTCCTCGTACCTTTCCGCTATCGCATTCCAGGAGCTCGTACGTGGCCTCGCCGATGATACGGTTGATCTTATAATGTCCTGAAAATAGTTCAAAAAACTTGTCGATTTTCTCAACATAGCGTCTGATTGATGGTATGTTCTTACCAATACCTTGTCGCCAATTGAAAACTTCGTTATCTTCTTACTCTCGTTGCAACGCTTCGCGTGCTTCTCTCTCTTCTCCTTGATTTTCACAAATATATTATTTTCGCGCTTTCCTTTACTGCTAATGATCCCATTGTCCAATCATTGTTCCCATGCTCGTGTAGGTCTTGTACCGAGGTGTGCTTCATGAGGGGTAATTTCGATTGTCTCGTGGTACACCTCGTTCAGACACGCTTCGATTGTCTTTATGTATTGGGACCATTTAGTATGTCGCTCACTCACGAAAATTCGGAACAAGTTCCCAAGTTGCCGGTTAATCCTCTCGGCAAGATTAGTACAAGGGTTGTTTTTCAGGAAACAACGAACGAATATTATTGTGATTTTGTTATTATGTGTTTTAATTATGTATTTGCAGGACATAATTTCATTTGTGGTTCAGTAATTTACTTAATCAATGATATAATAAATAAGTAATTATTACCTATATACTTATATCTTGCGTTCATTATTGCAATTAACCTTGATAAATTAATTGTCAAGGTTAATTGCAATAATGAACGTAAGATATAAGTATATAGGTAATAATTACTTATTTATTATATCATTGATTAAGTAAATTACTGAACCACAAATGAAATTATGTCCTGCAAATACATAATTAAAACACATAATAACAAAATCACAATAATATTCGTTGTTTCCTGAAAAACAAGACATATAGTACAATCAAATACAACACAATAATATACATATACAAACAATAAGCAATCAAAATATATTTTATCCCTAGCTAAATGCGTTCATTATGCTCAGGTGAATGACTTTAATATTAACATTATTAGATTTACGATTTATATAAATTTACAGAAATCTCTCGGGAGTAGCTCTTTGAAAAGAAGAGACAGTGCAGTAGTATGTATCAACTAGGATTTAAGAAACATAAAGGCTTATCTTGCAAAAGGTTTATCCACAAAGTGAAAAGTGGAGGACAGTTAGAAGTGGCACAAAAGTGCGTATAATTGTTTTGGCCGCTGCAAAACTTAAGATTAGCTCAAAAGCTGAAAACTAAAACCGAGATAAAACCCAAAACCTACAGTTGTCTACTCATGTTTTATAAGCGTCGTATTGTAAGCCTGTTCATTGAAAGTCCTTCCTTATGAAAAAATTAGTGGGAGTGAAATGTGGTCCTATCGTAGAGAATACAGCCCCGCAGAGCGCGTACAATAACAGTTTATAGAGCTTGCACAGATTGGTAACAGAGGGGCATTTAGTACATTAAAGAAAAATCAAAGGCAGCTAAGTAGAACATGGTACGTGGTATGAAGAAGACCATCCTTGCTGAAAAACAACCGTGTAATATTCATACAATCTTTCCTTAAGGACTAGAGAAAGTAACTTTTGTGCTGCCCGTAGTCTTCAGCAAGGGAATACCACTGGAAGAAGAGCGCCATCTGGACTCATTAACACATTATTTAGACAAAGTCACCAAACAACAAAGTTAACAAAAACGTTGAGAATAACTTGGTGTGCAAGTGTTCGTGTGAATTGTACTTGTGTTTTGTGACGGTTGTGGATTTTTTCATAGTAAGTATCAATTTGCATAATTTTTTCTATTACAGGCCTATATTATGTGAACTTTTGTTATTGTTTGTTTGTTTTGTTGACTCTCTATCACTCGTTGATAGATTCTTATGTTTTATTTACGTGTATTAGTTTATAATTAGTCTGTAAACGGCTGGCGATTGCTTGGGTAACCGAAACGTCGCATTTATATTTTTTTCTATGATGGCAAGAGACCATCAGTTAGATTCAAATTATTGAAATGTCTACAGTCCATCACAGCCATCTTTACAGAAATTTATTTTGGATTTTCTGGTGCGATGCTCTTGCATAAGTAATCGGGTGAGAGTTCTGCCGTTCATTTCTCAGATTTCCTGCTTATAACCTCTCGGACGGTTGGTATACGGGGATCTACATACAGAGTCTGGTTTGTGACATTCCGTGGCGCATCAATTAGATTGTGCACGTTGAATTATGGTAATGTTGGATTTACTGGCACAACTTCAGAATTCTATACCGTATGCCCAGCAGGCATAGAAGGATTTTGTTTTCTAACGAGCGTTCGGACTTTCTGCCAAATAACCAATATAATTATTTGATACTCAAGTCAATCTGCGTACGCTTTTTTGTGCCATATTCTCTTTGATTGACTTGCTAAAATGTTGCGTGGTATTTTGGACCCGTCCTCAAAATCATTTCACTGTAGTCGAATTCTTTGCATGCTATACGAATACGAACGGTATAGTGCACTTACCGATGACAACCCGTATAATGAGCCGTTCAGTTACTGTACGATTGGTATTCAAGTTGGTCAATTACTTTTCAGTTACTTTACTCAACTGGTACTTGCGTTACATTATGCGATGTGTTTTGAGGTCTTAGAGTAAAACTAGAAAGGTTAAGGTCGATACAGATTTTGAGTAAAGCAAATGTAACAGCACGGACATGTGAAAAGAATGCCGGAGGATCAACTACCTTAAAATGACTCTGGAAGAAGGAAAGAAGGAAATTTGGAAGCCAAAAATATGTAGGCTCAAGGAATGAGGATGGTTATGGTAGAGAAAAGTTTACGAGAAGAAATAGTAGGGCAGAGAAAATAGACTAAAATTCTGGAAATTTGCTGCGTCGTAACGAATTCATGATATTGGTTATGGATCAAAAGTCTATGGAACATTTATAAGTACATTATATAAGTGACGTAGGTTTAAAGTAAGTTAAAGTACGTATCACTACGCTGAAATCGCCTTCAACATCCCTACTGATGTGGCCTAACTAAGCAAGTGCCTGAACCGAATTCTTATGGACGTCTGTTATCTGATCCACGTCGAGTTAGTTTCGAATCCGCGTTTTCCCACTTTCGAAAATAGAGCACTAACATTTTACCACTCACTTTCCTATACGTCCCGGTAGTACAGGTTGGCGAAAGAGTAAGAAATGTTTTCGTGTACAACTTTCTTTATAGCATCACTGTTACTATTGTCATTGAGTCTGTCGTTAAAGAGCATTTTAACTCGGTGACCATT
Source organism: Magicicada septendecula (assembly GCA_034769895.1). Taxonomy (NCBI): domain Eukaryota; kingdom Metazoa; phylum Arthropoda; class Insecta; order Hemiptera; family Cicadidae; genus Magicicada; species Magicicada septendecula. Next base: position 272,727,555 of record CM068369.1, on the reverse strand, counting down.
ATACAGTGATTTATTTTCCCTATGTTGGGGATATGTGCTGCTGTTAATGTTTTGCTTCTAACGTGGTACAAACCAGTTAATAAAAAGCATTGTTTCATAATGTTAAACTACACAGACGATAAGTCAGAGCGCGCTTGCACTAGCGAATAAATTAGATACTTTCACTACATTTGTTAACGATTAACATAACGACTTCCACAACAAGTGATGGGTAAATTAGTATTTGTATGTATGTTAACACTACTTCTTGTGTGATGCCGTCTCCCGGCCGACACTGGTGAAAGTCGTGGATATACGGACGTTCGGATATGAGGATGTGCAATGATGTCATAGACGCAGGATCCACATCGATTAAGCTCTTCTTCGTCCTGATGCTTTTGGTGTCTTCAACTTTATCCTGTATTTAAAGTTACAGAACTTCGTATCTGTGTCCACGTAAAATACGCTAAGAGTACCACAACATTTTGTCTTAATACTATAAAAATTACCTCATCTTAGTCATCGGTCAGTAAGATTTCATTATTCGACACCCTCTCCAGCCACTATATTTTGAAAACCCTTCCATATATCTAAAAATCAGAAGCCTCAGTTTTATTCTTGTCGTGTTTCTTACGTTCTAATGGGTTTAACTTACATATAAATAGTGAATTAATTTCAGTTCTGACAATATAAACTGAACATAATATTTGTTTAATCCACAAAGGACCGAGCTAGTAATAAGGGTAATAACATGCTTAGCAAGTAGTATCCCATATTAACGAACCACCACTGATACTATCTACATGACAACAATAATTAAAACTTATGTTTTAATGAAAGGAATGCAAAAAACAATTAATACGTGTATTACTTCCATAAATATTTATAAAAAGGTTTGGATTGAAACAGTTATTTTTTTTAGGAAGGGAAAGGTGTTGAATGGCTTTAGTATGCGTACAGAAATATAGTCAAATTTTTAGACGGGTCGACAGTCTCCCCTAGCAAGGCGATGGAAAACTAGTATATTCTTACCTAACAATACCTCTCAACTCATCCGCTCGGAGGCGAGTTTATACTATAGGGTTCATATAACTATGAGAGAAACACGACTACGTCACACACACACACACACACACACACACACACACACACACACACACACACACACACACACACACACACACACACACACAGAGGTATGAGAAATTGTGTTCTTCCTCTGAAAAGAGGAAGAAGATTGAAATTAGCATATATTTACAGACAATGAGTTCTGTCTCTAATTATAACATTACATTACGCACTTGGTATGCAAAAACCAAAAATTGCATTCCAGAAGTGCTTCAAAGATTGGAAAAAGCACTGGCACAAGTGTGTTATATCTGATGGTTAGTACTTTGAAGGGGAAAATATCAAAGTTTATTTATATATTATATACACATTTAACACTTCAGTACATGCACTCATTAATTTGGTCATCTTTGTCATTTTTACTTGCTTTCAGGCTTGATATTATCCACGCTTCCTGGAAGACCGCAAAGAGCCCAGCCCAGGCCTATAATTTGGAACGTAGCTAAAATGTTCCCTTCATAAGTGTGAGTCTATAATATCACTGTGGCCATTATAATGTTGCTTCATGACTTTTAATATTTGTTTGGTCTGCTCTTTGAGTACTGAGATATTACTGTAGTGTATTCAGCACACTGCTTTATGAAATACTGACTTTACAGATACATTTTCATTCAGCCAACCACTGACAGATGCAAGACGCAGACGTAATTGTGGTACGCTACATAGTTCAAGGTCGCGCGGGTGTTGTGTGTCGTCAGATGTTCCAACATATTACTTCATCAGATGAACATTACGGCATTTGATAATGTCGGAAAGCTGAGATTCGTTATCTTGTATTCCTGAGTTTTTGTTGTTTTGGACGCATTACAGCTTCGTCACGTTCGATAATAAACAGACGCGTTATATATTTCTATTTTTGTAAATAAAATAAAATTACTTTATTTATTTTATGAATACCGAAAAGTAAAAAGTACCAAATTACAGCATAATTACAAAATAGCATCGTTTGACGTGGTTAACCTGTATATAAACGTGTCTGTCAAAGAAACGATAAGCATTCTAAGACAGCACCTCAACGAGGGGTAACAAACCGATTCTCAGAGAACTGACGAACTGTTAATTTTATCAAAAATAGTAGACTATTAGAACAGAATTATTTCACATTTAACATTAAGTATTTTATTCAAAACGATGGTCTCGCTATGGGATATCAACTTCCTAGTCTGTTATCAAACATTTATGTGAGCTATTTTTAAATTACTTTATTGTCTGATAGAAAAAAAAATACGAAAGAGAATTATATTTTGCAAGCGGTATGTTGACGATACGTCTATTATTTTCGACGGCATTCGAAAAATGAAAAATTACATGAAGAATAACATAAAAACTTACAATTTAAACTTGAAACTGAGAATGACAATTATTTAAACTTTCCAGACTTAACAATCATAAAAACAGGAAATAAATTTCTATATCAGATTTACAGAAAATCCCACCACCACTGAAATAACCATACATGAAAATTCTCGCCATCCGATAACTCAAAAAACCGTTGCATACAAGAGCTTTCTCCACAGATTACTTACCATTCCTCCAAAAACAAACGCGTTTAAAAAAGAACTGAATATAATAAGACATATAGCAATATGGATACAAAAGCTCCATGATAATGATTTAATTAAAAATCAAAGTGACAAACGTAGAAGACCATCGAAAGCCCAGAACAAGATAACATACGTACCGGTCCATGTGGCAGGATTCTCCCCAGAATTTTAATTAACGGCTTTAAAAAGTTAAATATAAATGTAAACTTCTGTACATACAGCAGCATATATAAAACACACAAAAAAATTATAAGCCCTTAAGTGAAAAATCAGCTGTATACACGATTGCATGCAACGATTGTCACTGTTTTATATATGCCAAACAGGAAGATTGTTTAGTAAGAGGTATAAAGAAGATTTACCCAAAAAGGAAATCCTAACAATATGTTCAAATTTTTGACGTCATATAATAAATCATAATCATAATTACACTGACTTCGGTACATATCTGAATCTTTACAGATATGCAGATATATGGATGCTATTGAAATGTTTGAAATATATAAGGAATATAAAACCAGCCCTACATAAAATGCATTAATATAAAAGATATATTACATACATCACACATTAAATGACTATATCAAGTTTCAATCTAATGCATTGTATGATACCACGATGAGAGTTCCATAGGCCATTAATGTAAGTCAGTGTCCGTCCACGCACGACAACAGTGTAGTCCAGCGGTTCCCAAACTGTGGGGCGCGCCCCCCAAGGGGGGCGCGTAAAGGTGTCAGGGGCGCGCGGAGCTCGTTCAACAAGCAAAATTTAAAACAAATTTATACTTCACATAATTAAGTCGTCGACATGACATAAGTAAAATTAGGAATGATGAATAACTCATTTTATTAATGAAATAGCATGAGTGTTGTGGTCTTATAATTTTGATGCTCTATTTGTCACGTCGTAGGTTAGCGTTTACGACGAGGAGCTCGTCCTTGTGTGTACCGTGTGTTGCTGTTTACACAATGTTGCACAGAATCGTTGTTTTTTTGACAATTTCCCTGGACTAGTTGTGGTGCGGCCGTTTGGCTGTTCGCTGACTGTGGTGTGGTGGGGGTTCCTCGTTCCACGTTGAATGCTTTACTTTAGTTGTGTAATCGAGAGCGATATGTGAACAACACAAAATTGTTCTATTACAAGTATACGCGTCAGCGTAGTGAGGTTATGTGTTGTGAATGAAAGTTCAGACATTGATGTGAACCAGTCTTTTTAATTCGTTTAAAAATAGTAGTGTCTTTCAATTATTATGAACTCTGACATGGAACGTTCGGTCTCCCAAGAGTCAACCACAGATCCAGAACCTACGGGCGCATCTACGTCACGGACTGCTAAACTAAGAAAGTATGATGACAATTACCTGTCGTTAGGTTTCACAAGCACTATTGTTAACGGTGATGAACGCCCTCAGTGCTTTATTTGTTTGCAAGTTTTGGCTTCAGACAGTATGAAACCAAATAAATTGAAAAGGCACCTGGATACGAAACATAAAGGTGTCAGTACTAAACCTACGGACTTTCTGTTAGGAAACTTAATAGTTTTAGATCAGCACAAAAAAGTTTCACTAAAACGGCAAGTTTACCATCGAAAGCTCTTTTAGCTTCATATCAAGTTTCATTCAGAATTGCTCAATGCAAAAAAGCCCATGCAATTGGGGAGACTCTTGTCTTACCAGCGGCAATAGGCATGGTGTCAACGATGACAGGTGAAAAAGAAGCAGAAACTTTGAAAACAATTCCGCTGTCAAACAATATAGTGGCAAGACGAATTTCAGATATATCTGAAGATGTATGTGACCGATTATTAGAAAAATTAAAAGGAAAGGACTTTGCAATTCAAGTTGACGAAGCAACAGACATACATAGGGATGCACATTTAATTGGTTACGTTAGATTTGTTGACAAAACCATACTCCGGGAAGAGCTCCTTTTTTGTGAACCATTTTCAAATAATGCAAATGCAGAAACGATTTTTGATATAATTGATAACTTTTTTAAACAAAGTGGGCTAACTTGGGATAAATGCATTGGACTTTGTACAGACGGTGCCCGGGCAATGTCTGGTGAGTACACTGGCCTATGGGCAAGGATCAAAGCTGTGGCTCCAGAGGCTGTTTGGACACATTGCATTATTCACCGGGAGGCTTTAGCTTCAAAAGAACTAAGTCCTGAACTGCATGATGTGTTAAAGACTGCTGTGAAAACAGTAAATTTAATAAAAGCTCCTCGCCCTTTAAATTCAAGAATTTTTAAAGTTCTGTGTGAAGATATGGGTGCAGAACATGTTTCATTGCTCTTTCACACTGAAGCAAGGTGGCTGTCCAGGGGTAAAGAGTTGGACAGTATTTTTGAACTGAGAAACGAAGTTTTTTGTTTTTTAAATAAAGATAACCATTCCCTAGCTGAGTTCTTTTGTGATGAAGGTTTTCTTATAAAATTGGCTTACCTCAGTGACATTTTTGAGAAACTGAACATTTTGAACAGATCCCTTCAGATACAAGATGCAAACATACTAACTTGGAATGATAAGATTCAAGCATTCATCAGAAAGCTTGATTTGTGGGGTCAAAGCATGAAAACCAACAATCTAGAAATGTTTCCAACATTATTAAAAATCTTGGACGAATTTAAAAAGGATATTTCTGATGGGGAGTTAAAACATGTGTTTTTAAATCACATTGTATCTCTGAGGCGAGGATTTGACCACTACTTTTATGAGGATTTGAGTAACTTTGCTTGGATTAGAAACCCGTTTGGAGATGTCTCAAAAATTGAATCACTGAGTGTTTTAGAAAAAGAAAAACTTATTGATTTGCAATGTGATCTTTCTTTGAAGAAGACACTTACTGACTGTTCATTACCAGAGTTCTGGATTAGCATTGCCAAGGAATATCCGGAGCTGAGCGAAAAAGCAATGAAATTTATAATTCCATTTGCTACCATTTATTTGAGTGAAACAGGTTTCTCAGCTTTGGCTGCGTTTAAAAATAAATACAGAGCCAGACTAGATGTGACCAAAGAAATGAGAGTTGCTCTTACCAATATAACACCTCAATTTAACAAAATTTGTGACAAGAAACAGGCCCATCCAAGTCATTAGTTTTAAAGACTGCTACAACAACTATATAATATTATTGAAATATTTTGATTTACCATTTTATATTTCACTAGTGGTCGCCCAGTGGTCGAAATTCGACCGTAATTCATTAAATTTTTAAGTTTGAACATTATTGAGGTTCTTTTGTCAAAGAGTATACCTCTATAATCATTGCATATAATTTTTTTGAATTTTGTTCTATTACGTCAGCTGCGAGCGTCTACAAATACGTCATTAGCGTGTGTTGTTTGCCTTAATTCCCTGCAATACCTATGAAATTTAAAATTCAATGTTAGTAACAGTTGAAAAAAAACACAATTACACCCTGTATTCGTATTTATTTTTTGATATAATTCATTGTCAGTTTTAATTTTTTCATGTTATTATTGAATCAAATAAACGCTAATAAAAATGAGACTTGACATTCATAGAAGTATAAGATACATTGTTTTCAATTCCAGTGGATTACATTTCATTTTTGGTAAGGTACAAAATTCGAGAACAGTTTGAAGATTATCTGCTACAAAGCTTATATAATTTTTTAATTTTTTTTCTATGCATTAATTTTCGAGTTATTTGAAAAATATGAAAGATAGGAAAAATGAGGTTTAGCTTGGCTAAGCCATATTTAAAAAGCAATAACGCGTTTTTTGACATTCCCTTGGGTTTTTTTTTATTGCCATACTGACCAGGTTTCGCCAAGGCTACACAGTTATTTTGCCTATCTTTTTCGAATTATATAAAATTTAAATTAAAAAATAATACAAAATAAAAAATGAAATAAAAAATACGTGCCTCGTATTTTTTCATATATTTTTCATTAAATCAAAAAAACCGGGCGGTTAAAAAAATAAATGTTGTCCATTGAACTTAAAATAGTTTGAAAGTGAATTTAATGATTCAGAACTTCTGTGTAAACGATGTATTTTGTAAAAACTCTTTCATCATTTCCTAAATGCCCTTGGCCATTATATTCGGAAATATAAAATCCCAAACCATCGAATGATCGAACTCTACTTGCTGCGACGTACAATTGACCATGTGTAAAAACTGGCTGCCTTAATAAAATTCCAATTTTTTCGAATGTTTGTCCTTGAGACTTATTTATTGTCATCGCAAATGCAGGTATAATTTGAAATTGAGTTCTTTGAAAGTTAAATGGTAAAACAGTACCGGAATATGTTAAATTTATACGTGGAATCAAAATTCTCTTATTGCGTGCGGTTCCAGTTAAAACTTCGCAATCAATAGCATTACGATGCATACACTTGATGCGCATTCTTGTTCCATTGACTAATGCTTCCTTTGTATTTAAGTTTCTGATCAGTAAAACGATGCAATTCACTTTCAATACTAACTTATGTGGTGGCAAACCACTAATAGTCAAAGAATTCAAAAACTCTACTGGATAGTTATTAATTTCATTGTCATCATCACAAATTATTTTATCGTAGCTATGATATGTTTTCTGTTCACCTGGTATTCGATTAAGTATATCAGTATTAATAAAAGTAAATCATCATTTTTAGGTGCTAAAATAACTGACTTCAATATGTTATCTGAGAGTATGTTTTCGGAAATATTTCCATACACCTCATTAATAATATTATTTTCATCTCCTATTAATTGCTGAGGTATTTCAATAATATTTTCACCAAACTGAGGGAATTGTGGGGCTTCATCATTACCAATTTTTTTCAAGAATTCGACAAATTCTATTTCACTTGGTAAGGCTCTCATATTTTGAGTAAACGTTACTTTATGAAAATAAGCAAATTTATGCCAACTCGTGACACAATTTTCAATTAAAGTTGCACGTGATCCATGTGGGACAACTGGTAAGATTTGCCGAAAATCACCGCACAGAAGTATCGTTTTCACTCCAAATGGTTTATGTTTATCATTTTCATCGCATAGATCATGCAATAATCTATCTAGATTTTCAACACTTGCAGTGGGCACATAGAAATTTCATCAATAATTATCAATGATGATGAAGTTATGTAACGTCCATAGCTACTATTTGCGGTAATATTCGCTACAGAATTTTCCAAAATGGGTATAGGCAATTTAAACACATTGTGTAAAGTTCTACCTCCAAGTAATAGAGTTGAAGCTATGGCACTGAACGCTGCTGCAATGCAACTAAGATTAAGCGAATTTAATTTGTGAATGATTGCTGTTTGTGTGAATGTTTTTCCACAACCTGCATGAGCGGTTAAACAAAAAACATTAGATCCAGTATCATGGTGCAAAACTTCACAAATCACACGATCAATTAGATTACACTGTTCAATATTTGCAGTTTCATAATGCTCACAAAACAGAAACTCTTGTTCTATTGGATCAATAGCATTTGCTTCGTCTGTTCTCTGCGAATACGTGGGAACTGGTAAACCAAGTTCTTGACATGACAAATTATGAACATTCAAAATATCTTCAATTTCTAATAGAGCTGTGTTAAAGGATACTTCTTCGTTGTAATCTCTCAAAAAATCTTCACTAAGATATACTTTAAATTCATTCCATAACGCCAATGCATTGGCTGGCACATTTAATGCACAAATATAACCAACTAATTTCGCATTTGTTTTGGTGAATGTAATTATTTTGCTTCATTTAAACATTCGCGCCATTCGTTATCATTTGAAGCAATGCCGCGAGCATGGCACGCTTCAACAAAAGAAGTGTGTATAATTCCATTGTATGTTCTAACATCCTCAAATGATTCTGGACCACAGACATGTAATAAAAGCAATCGTAAAGGGAAAAGTTCGATGTCTTTTGGTGATACTACATATATGCGTGTAACGATTTTATCACCTCCACGCCTTCCCTTCTTCCATTTTTTTCGGGAATCTTCCCACACATAATGCAAAGGAATTTCAATATACTTATATTCATGCGCTGATGGATCTGATCGATTCAATTCAAAAAATGCTAATAATTTTGTTTGTCTTGCATTTTCAATTGCTTGACGTTCTTGCCCTTCTCGAAAGTAAACATTCTGTCTACGCGGTAAATGAATGTCAAGTCTAACGATGACATGTGATTGAAAATGCATTGGTAATTCATAGATGCGCCATACAGCTTCAGTTGATCCGACATAACGGCCATTTAAGAAATTTTTAACTTCATGAATTTGTATTTCTTGACCTGGTTCATTTCTCTCTCAACCTAATTCAACAGATGCACTGTCGTAGCCTTTATACACGTATTTATAAATGTGTTTAACCCTTTTAACTTTAGTGCATACTTCAACATTTATATGGCAATTAAATTTGGCAAGTAAATACGGAGGTACAACATAACGATTGTCGAGGCAACTACCGCGAACTTCAGCATTAATACCATTATCACGCCTTCTGTATAATGGATATCCATTTAATGATTCACATGTAAATTCATTAAATCGTTTTGGATAATCTTTTGTGTATTTTCCATCTTTCATACATACAGAATTTGGATTAAGTACACCGCATGGACCATGCATCATGTGTTTTACAACATATTCATGTAATGTAGGATGTGCTGAATGTTAGGAATCTCCGCAGATACAACTTTATCAATATCGGTAGCGTTAACAATTTTATCTTGCTCATTTAAAGAGAGTAAAATGTGAGCATGAGGCAATCCTCTCTTTTGAAACTCAATTGTATAAATGAGTGCTTCAACTTTACCAAAGATTTTTTTAGTGTAAGGCTTTATTTTGGACAAATTAATGCTTTCAGTTTGAACTTGAATACACGCACAACAATATCAGGTCGAAAATTAGCTGACTCACCTACACCAATATTGCTAACTATTTCAGGCCAACTTGGATTGCAAGTCATTGTAATAAACAAAGAAGGCTTTCCGAAATGTTGTACAATTGACATTGCATCTAAATAATTCTGATACATATTTCTTGGAGATCCATTGAATGAAGATGGTAAAATTACTCTACGGCCAACATTATAGGCAATGGGGTTCAATTCTAAATAATCTGTTAAATTGTTGTAAACTTCAGACCTAAGACTTGTTTGATTTTGTCGAATGAAATGTAACCTTGTGTCCTCCATTCTCACATACATATCAACTATCCACTGCAGAAATAATTTTTGTGAATGGTGCAACATGCTAAAATCTTCTCTAATTGCAAGTCGATAGGCTGCATACTGAAGCATGGTTAATTTATTTCTGGGCGCTCTTGAATTAGATGTAGTTGGTACATTATGAGAAATATTGATATGCCCCCCAGTATCACCATTTGGAAAAAGTACGCTAAAGGGTCCAATGATGAATCCAAAACAGAGATATTTTTAATGGTACCATTAACTTTTGAAAATGAAACCATCTTTCGTTCAAAGAGTGGCTCACCATCAACTGTACTAAATATTACTGCTACATCAGTTTGAACTGCATCATTATAACGGCGTAGATCTAAATCACGATTTACTTTAATGAGCATACAAATTTCTTTATTTTGATTTTCAACTCTCTGACAATGATCTTTCATTGCAATGAATGACCGAACGAAAGGATTAATGCGTTCCAATTCAAGAGAGATTTCGCGCATTATATTGTTATTGCATGTTTGATTATAGTGTTCACGTAATCTATAATTGACAGCAGTGTCAACATCATAAAAATATAATTGCGCATAACATGGCGAGCGACCATATCCAGCAGTCATTGGACCTGATCTGTGATAAAAAACATCATGTATTTTAAAATGATACACTCCACGCGTAACTATATCCGAAATTTTAGCTTCTGAGTTAACCACAGCAAATGATGAATTGTATTTACGAATGTTTTCAAAATAATTTTTCGACTTTATTTTTATTGAAGGTTCATTTGAAGTAAGTCCATCATACAATGATGTAAAGTATTCATTTTGACTTAAGGCCGGTAATATTGCTTTACCCTTATGACAACATGAAGTGAATGCAGTCCTTTCACCTAAAGTGACCTCAGATTCGAAATGTTTTGAATTACAAAACCTGCATTGTAAATGCATTAAACCACAATCAAAAGTATTAAAATTTCTTGGAATGACATTCAGTGCGCATTTAAATGTGTCCCTCAAAATAATTTCATCATTTTGTATACTATTTACACTATTTAAATTTGCATTTGGTCTATTATCATTTTGACTTTCATGCGAATATATATTCCTTCTTCTTTGTCTCTCACTCCGACCCGTCAATGTTATACTATTTACACTATTTAAACTTGCATTTGGTCTATTATCATTTCGACTCTCACGCGAATATATATTCCTTCTTCTTTGTCTCTCACTCCGACCCGTCAATGTTCTATGTCGAGGCATAATGGAAGTAGGTGCGAATATCTGAATGTAAAAAAAAACATGTAATGAAATTACCGAAACTAAGATTAGACAGGGTTTAATTTAAAAATAATAAAATGTACTCACTTTTTTGAAACCACCAATAATAATTAGGCGAGAGTAAGTCAATTCAAATGGCTGCTACAAAATTTTCCTTTTGCAACAGGTTATTGAAAAAGGAACATTTGAAATCACACAAAATTCACAGCTCATTCAGTCAATCTGTCAGTAATTATTTGTTGGCAACATTTTAAAATTCTTTGGCGACAATCTCTACTCTGTGAGACTGTTTGACCACAGACTATTATGTGTTTGACATTGGCAGTATGAACGTAAACAAACGACAGACTATTATGTGTTTGACATTGGCAGTCTGAACGTACACTAAAATGAAAATATCGGTATGGAGAACCATACATGACTTCCATATTCTAAGATTTATATTTAAAATCATTTTCGAAATTAAATATTACCATAGAAACTACTTCTTTCTACTTACTGTTTCAGCCTTAACCATAGTACTGTGGTCACTAACGTATACCACCTCACGTTATCGCACTCGATTTTCACTAATGATGGAAGTCGATGGCATTGCCGAAACGTCTGGTTTTGTAGAAAACATTGGACTACGGCCAAATATCCCGGGAAGGAATTTTAACAAAAACTACTTCTTTGTTGCCGATAACGTTGTACACATATACATAATAAGGAAAATTGAGGTCACTGTCTGAATTATTGGTGAATTATTATCAGTATCACATGTAATTATAAAAGAACAACCATTACAAAACAACATTTACACTGTAAAGACAATTTCGACTTATAAGAACCACATTAAGATGGGTATATCATTAATTAAGAATTAAATCAAAATGACATGGCATTATGTGATGATGTTAAATATAATTTAAAATTTATCTGACATGGAGTTCATATCAATATGGCCTTGTATGTGTATATATCGCAAGTACTCGTTAAGGGAAATATGTCACAAAATTAATAAAAAGCATTCAAGAATAAAAGTCGAAAAGTTTAGTAATCCTTTATATAAAATTTAATCAAAAATAAATTATAATTAAATTTAGAATAGATTATCAAGTATAAATTATAAAAACGTAATAAAGAATTGTTTTATGATTATGAACATATATTGTAAATAGAGAGAATAATGTATAATTTGTATAAAAAAGAAAAAGAATAATAAATAACTTGGTTCTAAACTATATGTATATTCTTTTATTTTTTTATTTTTATGTACTGCAGCCCTGAGATATAAGAATTAGTGTATAACATTGGTACGATTTGATTTGACTTGAAGGTAGCCTTAGGGAAAAGTAATAACCTCACCAGCATTAAGCATTTTATACAAGTTATGGTTGGATAATTATAGTGATAGTTAAATTAATTAGGTTATTATTCTCAACTATTATTACTCCCTGCGCATGTAGCTTCTTCATCGGTGATAACCTGTTGTAATAAGAGATTGTCATTACTAATGAATAAAATATGGAAAGAGTCCCCGGTTGTCGGTACGCGCGCGTGCACACACACACACACACACACACACACACACACACACACACACACACACACACACACACACAAAAGCGAGTTAAAACTGATAAAATGGAAACGTAAACATACATAACTGAGATACGCTTGCCTGCCAAGCGCGATATATTTTCTCTTATACATGATTTACATTAAAATGAAAAAATTATAATTTTATTGCCTGGCAACAAAATTATTTTATTTTCAACAATTACCATTGTTTGAAAAAGTTTAAATGAATTTTCAAGTACTTTACTCTTGTTAAAACGTAAAAGGTTGCAGGTAAACTACCCCTTCCCCTTAACCGATCTTCACCAAAATCTAAAGGCCTTGAGTCCTCTACAATTTACTGATGTATGCAAAAAATTATTTGATTCTGTTTGAATTTGCGGCAGTTATCGTTTGCCATAGAAAATACGCTTGATAAAAAACGTTGCTGGTAAACTACCCCTTCCCCTCAACCGATCTTCACCGAAAACAATAGGTCTTGAGTACTCTACAAATCAGGGCTGTATGCAGAAAATTATTTGATTCTGTTTGAATTTGCGGCTGTTATCGTTTGACATAAAAAATACCCTTGTTAAAAAAATGTTGTAGGTAAACTACCCCTTTCCCTTAACCGATCTTCACCAAAAACAACAGGTCTTGAGAACTCTACAGTTGCAAATAATCTTTTGATTCTGTTTGAATTTGCGGCTGTTATCGTTTGCCATAGGAAATACCCTTGTTAAAACATAAAACGTTACAGGTAAACTACCCCTTCCCCTTATACGATCTTCACCAAAAACAATAGGTCGTGAGTACTCTACAAATCAGGGCTGTATGCAAAACATTATTTGATTCTGTTTGAATTTGCGGCAGTTATCGTTTGCCATAGAAAAAAAATCTACACACAGACACACAGACACTTTTCGGAAAACGACTTTTTTTCATGTTTTGAGTGTAGTACAGTCAGAACCTGCAATAATCTCGAACACGATTTTTTTTGCCATCACCATACTTCCATTCCTTAAGGAATATGGAAGTAAAACCGTTGCAGGTAAACTACCCCTTTCCCTCAACCGATCTTCACCAAAAACAATAGGTCGTGAGTACTCTACAAATCAGGGCTGTATGCAAAAAATTATTTGATTCTGTTTGAATTTGCGGCAGTTATCGTTTGCCATAGAAAAAAATCTACACAGACACACAGACACACAGACAGACAGACAGACAGACACACACACAGACACTTTTCGGAAAACGACTTTTTTTCATGTTTTGAGTGTAGTACAATCATAATCTGCAATAATCTCGAACACAATTTTTTTTGCCATCACCATACTTCCATTCCTTAAGGAATATGGAAGTAAAAATTATAATTTTATTGCCTGGCAACAAAATTGTTTTATTTTTAACAGATACCATTGTTTGAAAAGTTTAAATGAATTTTCAAGTGCAAACGAATGTTTTATTTAATTTAATTTAATGTATTTGTAACACATATTATATATAAATTTTAGCTTTCTGCACTCCTTCTCCATATAAACTTTAACTATGCCAAATCTCACACTCCTCCGTGCGCGCAATATGCTTAAAAAGGGGTACAAAGTTTTCTCTTCACGTATTAATATATAGATGCTGTTAATGAACGTAACTATTGTTATATTTAAAATTCTGTGTAAAAAAAGCTTGAGCGAAATATTTGATATTTTTCAAAACAAATACTTCTGAATGAACAGACAATATTTAAACTCTCTGAAACACTGATTCTTAATTGACGTTATTTATTATTTATTTATAAAGTAATAATGATTTTTTATCAGAAACTGTGTATTTAAACTAAGAATATTGTTACTTTCATAACTGGGACAGTATTTAAATCAAAAATGTAATTGAATATTTACAACTGTTGTCTGTATTTATAATTTTATATGTAGTATAAATGGTGAAAATTTACCTAAAAAACGACAGTTATCAAATACTTATATTTGTTATTTACCTTATTAATACCTTGTTAAATGTACGTGGCTACCACATTATGTGAGGGGGCGCGTTATGGTTCAATATTTCAAAGGGGGGCCCAAGACAGAAAGTTTGGGAACCGCTGGTGTAGACCGTTCAAGTAGTGTGTATGTAAATCGAATTGTATTAATCATGGTTGTTGCACTTCAATTAAAATTTTAATGTCTGACGATCTCGTATGAGCAGTACATATGTCTGAAGATGTAACGATCGTTGCGAAACGCGTCACAAAGTTACTAGAAGAAGTCACAAGACAGAACTGAAGTAAGGTAATACTTTAACCCACAGCAGATGTGATTGTTGCTTGGATACTGAAACATGATTTTTTGTATTGGTAAGCTGTCAATTACATTCTGCAAGTCAGGAAACGTTATGTATCAAAAACACTTACTCTGTTTTTCAAGGAACTATTTATTAGCAATATATTTTAATAATAAAATACTTAGAGGTCTATTTTACAGAGCCTCTCATTACTATAAATGGTACGTGAATTGTACTATTTCAAATTAGTAAATTTAAAACTGAATACGTGAACAGAGTTTAAAGTATCCAAATTCGAACTGCGGCAGTTTTCATTCCGCTACGCTATAAAATCTGTTTGAGCCGGAAGTAAGACAAACAGGTGTTACCGAGTGCCGAGCACCAGACCGCACATATGTTAGCAATATTTAATGTTTTTCGATTCGTAGCATTAAATAAACATCAGGTAGAGCTATCTGTATTGATCTGGTGAACCGTGTGCTTTTGTTTGTGTGCATCCGGAACTGTTCTCTACCGTTGTGCGGAATTATCAATTAACCGTAAACATCCGCTAACTTAACACCGTCAATTCCTAAACGGAATTCGACACGCACGTTATGAGAACGTATCTTTCTGAATCACGTTACTAGACTTTTAGTTTATTCAACTTTCAAAGTATACAAATCTATAGACTAGTAAGGAAACAAATTTATTTTCCAGATAGTTTTACATATCGTTTTCAAGTAGCCATATTTCAAAGTTTTTTGAAAACTACACTATTTCACCAAACTTTTTCACAGCGGCGTAAACACAAAATAAAAACTTTCAAGAAAAACAAAACAATTATTTTTTGTCTGTTTTTCACTCCTGTGTCTTTCACTGCTTGTGCGTGCCGATGATGAGTTGTAAAAGGTAGTATACCACACCCTTCGAATATCAGCGAGGAAGACAATCGAAGTAATATATTAGTAAAGCAATCAAAAGTATTATCATCATTTTAAAAATGACTTTATACACTTTATATGCTCTGTACTCTGTATACTCTACCCTATACAATACTCTGTACTCTAAACTCTACTCTATACTCTAACTTACACTACACCAATTGTTCACGTAAGGAATCCTGTGTTATAACGACGTCACCATAGTTACTTCTGCGGAAAACACTGCTTCTTGACACCCGACAAGAATAGCGACCAAGCGATGCTTAACAGCTTCCAGTTATGGTTAAAAACGTGGAGGGTCTGAATAAATGAGTCTATATATACTATAAACAACTTCCCCATCCTTTCAAAAGAGGTCATCAGATACCTTGAAATACACCTCGACAAATAAGTCGCTTAGAGAAAGTGTATCACAAGCAAAAGACGAGAAATGGAGTTAAAACTGATGATAATACTAGATGGATGGGCCCAATTCACCGCTGTCATCCGGTGAAACAAACTTCTGTGGTATAGCCGCCTCATTTAAACTGTTTCCGTCGGCAATCAAAGCATCTCTTGTCGGTTGTAATTCATTTTTTATCTCCATCAATATAGTTACGTTGTCGACATGTTTCTGCACACAGCGGAAACAAAGGTTACGCCGACATTAGATTAACTGCGACAAGACGGGACGGCTTCATTAAAGGTGGTAATTAGCGGTTAATTAATACTAATCGTGGCAACGCTGTGCCCACGTGGACGGAACACGAAGATTGGTGAACACAGACGTGCCGGGATAATGCGGCACTTTAAGAACACATTATTACATCAATGATAACGATATGCTTTCGATTATCAACCGTTTGGATAACGCAGAATTACATGGTAGGCATTGTAATGAGCTTCATCCAACTCGAGACAGTCAACTCTAGAGTTACTCAAAGGATTCCAACTACGGATGAATAGCAGCTGTACCAGCAGCAAAATGCTTCAGACAGCCCTCAAAATGTCTTGGGTTAAAGACGTTACACAAACCAACAGTGGAAGGTATATAGCTTGTACAGACTAAGAATTCATCCTAGTGAATGTCTTGTGCTGCTGACAAGGAAAACAGAATATTGACATGAAAACGAAATTTAGAACTATAGTGCTCAACACGGAGCTCACGAATAGGTGGCTATTTTTGAGGTGTCGATTATTTGTTATTATATTTACTGGATTGCTTTATGCCCTTGTTGTAGGTTTACAGATTAAATACATAAAGATTTTTAATCATTTTTTTATAAGCCTGTATTTAGTATTATATCTGTTTTTTACTGTGAAGTACAGATACGCGAATATGGAATACTGAGAAACATGCGAAACGAACAATTATGTTGTCATTCTCTTTCCCACGCAATACTAAGCTGCCATGTACCAAGGCTTGCGCGTGATAAACTTGAAGTATTTAAATAAGCTTTACAATAAAATTCATTACCAGTAAATTACACACACACACACACACACACACACACACACACACACACACACACACACACACACACACACACACACACATGAATATTGCACTGTGCAGAATGCGATGCTATTTACTTGTATATCGGGCAATGTGGCCGTGCTCTGAAACATCGCATTTCAGAACATAAGAAAGCGATTTATAGTAATACAACCAATACAGGTTTTATAGATCATTGCTTACAACACAATCCCTTCATAGACACAAAAAATATAACACTACTGCACAATATACAAAAAGGTAAAAAAATGGATTTATTAGAAATGCTAGAAAAAGCAATCAAAAGTAACAGACATTTAACAAACGAACAAACTGAATTCTGTGTATCTCGTTTATTAAAAGTTGTTATTTAGTTTAGTTAATTTGTATATTTTGCCTTCCGATTATACTTAGTTATTACAGACACTTGACTTTTCCTATACTACCTTCTCCGCCCCCTCCAACGTACATAACCCACACACATGTCCAGATGCACACTCTAAACACGTGTTCACCACCCTCACTTTCTTTGTTTAGTTGTTTCTATGATCTCTTTGAGAATAGCTTAATAAGCTGAAACAGCGGTCAGAGTTAAATAATAAACTGTGAAACTTACCAAGAGATTGTGTGTTTTTTTTTAAACCTTTGTATATCGGATTATGTTTCAATGGTTTCCCCTCACCAACTGCTTTGTAGCTTAAAACGTATTTAGGGACAAAACAAAATACATATTAAGGGCATAATTAATATATTACAACGTATCTAGATTACAACGTATCTATTATTTATCATTTGTTAACAATAATCATTTGTTTGTCAAGCTTCTCTGTTTAAAGCATGCCCTTCCTGTATTCTCAAATCATTCATAGCTCTTCTGTTGTTTTCATTCCAAGACGTGTGATATCTGCCGTATTTATTTTACCGGTTGCATCTACTGAACAGTTTTTTTCCTGGCCATGTTCTTCCGGCATCCCCAGCAGGTGCCCAAATCAGTTTAGTGATCGTTTTTCGATTCTAACAACAATCGTCTCTCCCGCATTCATTCGCTTCCTTATTCCCCGTTAGTTTCCCCTCTAGCCATGACCTTCTTCAGCATCGTCTGAGAAAATCTATTTCTACGACCGTGAGTCATCATTTTAGGTCACCGTTAGGAACCCGTACCGATGATCCACAGCAATAAACAGATTTGAAACTCGCTCTACCCAAGGTTCTAGTTAGGATATTTTTCTCTCACCAGAATGACATATTTATTTCAGTTTCCCCAAATTATTCTTGTCCATTTTCGCTTGTAAGTATTAAATTTTGCGACTTGATCCGCATACATATACGATTAAAAAAACTTCAAATTTGTCTTCTATATTTAATACTCAGTATGTAGTTTTTTAAGACTACTCGGCACACCCCCCTAAAGGACCATATTTTACAAATTATTTTAAGGAAAGAAAGAGTAAATCTTATAATTACGAGTAAATCTTATAGTAAGGACGAGCGTGAAAGAAGGTACGCCGTAGAAGGGTTAATTACATTTTTGGTATATTTCACGTACATACGGTGAGTCTGTACAGGAGGGAGGAGCAGGAATGTGTTTGCGATTAACAGCGCGAGAACTAAGACAGACGCCGCAACACTAATTAACCCTTCACTGCGCGCGTGCAGCCCCCGTTCCATGTTACCCGAACAACAATCTCGTACGGTAAACACGTTGTAGTGTTTCCTAAACTGTATTACACCCTATAAGATATTACTGCGGTGTATTCGGGTCCGTCGGTTTGTAACAAAAGCGTTAATCCTATATTTGCCCCTTTCTATTGTATGCCGAAGTAAGCAACAGAAATAATGCTACTGTGGAGTTCGTGTCACTGCTCCTTCGATAGCTCTGCACATCTCAGTGTTCAAAAACAATGGCCATGTACAGGCTATACGTAATATTCCACTTCATTCACAGCTGTTCGAGCCACAACTTTCACATTATTATTTAAATTATTATCCGAGTTGTAAGGCCGTGGTCTTCCGAAATCTTCATGCTGATTAATGTTATCAGTGTAATCAGACGTTTCGGCCTCACCTCTGTAGCAGTACTGTGGCAAAGGCAAAGCCTATGGTTGACTGACGTACATCTTGTCAGCATTTCTGAAGACCTTTGACTGAAGATGTCTTCCAGAGGTGAGGCCGAAACGTCTGCTTACACCAATAACATTAATCAGCATGAAGATTCCGGAAGACCATGGCCGGACAATAATTATGACCCCGGCCGTGAAAGAGTGAGGAACAGACAACCTTCACATTGTCAGTTGGACCGCAGGCATTGAAACGTTTCGATTGCTTTTGCATTCAACATCAAACTTTCTGTTTTCCTGTTTGAGTTCGTTAATCAATTTTCTCCCATATTTTCAGTGGTATCGTTAATTAATTATAGTGAATTCAAAGATTTTATAGCATAAGAGATCGGGTTTTTTTATAGGGATGTTACTTGCTGGCCTTTTTTGCCGTTTGGGCCATAGTTGATGTTGTAAGTGTTCCTTAGTGGGTAGCCCTTGTTCTGTACCTATTCGGTTAAACTAGATACCGATTATTTGTCCTAGTTGTTAGTGGCGTGAATGCAAGGTCGTACTGACTTGACAGTGAACCGAATAGCTACAGCGACGTTATATAGGCGGACTATTTATCCTTTTTATCTGTTTATCTGTTACAGCAACGCTATTTAGAGACTTGTGTTTTTATCGTTTACTTCAAAACGTCCGTCTATATAGAGCCATTTTGTTCAGTGATTTCCAGCCTTCATTCAACTGACTGACACAATTTTTTTAATTTAGAACTACGTTAAATTCGACAACACAGGCTCTAACCTTTTAACAAATCAACGTTCTGCTGTAAGCAGTCGATCCGTAAGCTCATAAACGCATCTCTATGTCTGTATGGACTATAGATCAGTACAGATATTACTGTTTTCCGAAACGGCATATGCAAAGTTTGTATATGTGATTGTCAGTGTCATGAGCGTAACTTAAGGCCTAACATTGTGGGAGAGGGTAGGAATAAAGCTTCGAAATAAAACATTACAGAGTGCGTAGTAAGACTACACTTATACTAAAATGTATTTTGTGCAACATTAAAAAGTTCAGTAATAATTTTAATTGAGAGAAGAGGGCAAATTTCACTTTTAACAATTAACAAAAGCACACCATCCTTTTTCCCAGAAACCCCTGACCAAAATAAGTAATCACAACGATAATGCGACGTAGAAATTTTAACAGATTAACAGACTACCGTACCAGACGGCACTTACATCACTATATATTAGATCATCATTGTATATACTTACAAATAACAACAGTTCCAAACGGCAAAGTATGTGACGACCAGCTGACTGAATAGGAAACTGGAGTGAGTACTAATGTCGGGGGAAGTACCTCCAGTGAGAGAGCAGTGGGAATTTACAGTTTCAGTGTAAAATGTTTGTATCAAAAAGCAAAAACCAATCCGAGCACAGAGTAAAATGTTTAGAATGTGATGATTCAGAATTATTCAGAATTCCAGTGCCTCTCTTTCTTTCTCTATGGAAGAGAGAAAGACGAAAGAGCAAAGAAAAAATTAAAGTTTTGACGTAGTATAACTGTACTTATCATCATTTCAGTATTAAAATGTTCAAAGTTTACACACCAATTAAGTATGTTTACAATTCACGTAATATATTACACTTCTTATATCAGACTTAGTGCATTTTTAAAAAACAGAACGAGTATTTCAATGTATTTAATTGATATCCATCAAACATACCCCTTACAGTTTCTTCTAAAGCAGTAATAACAAATTCAAATGTACTCGGAACAACTTTTTGTTATTTCGGGCTAGCCAGACAACGTTAAGTAGCCCGTACTGTACTTGCAAGCTTGTAAACTCTCCCGGTTTGACTGATTATTATTTTGTGCCCCTCCAAGTTACGCCTATGGTCAGCATTACTCGTTACTCATCCTTAAAGCATTTGGTTGTACGAAACACAATTATTCGATTAAATATCTCAAAAACCCAGGTAGGCTAAAATTCAGTTTTTAAATAAGTTATATAAGGCGATTGTTTTACAGTGTTAACCCTTGATACATTAAATGTTCGATATCCTACACTAGGACTTAAGGGGCTGTGCAAGCAACGGACAAGCCCGTCGCCCGCCATTGGGCTGCGTTCCGACCTTCTGATGAGCTCCCGCCTTGGAGACAACATTAACAGGTCGTGTCTATGTGCGGCCTACTACCGGCCGTGAGAATGTACGTTATTACACACGCGAACAAACTGTAAATTGTTAGCGCCTCCCTCCATGCTGCATTCCTATTCCCCTTTGCCAAAACCTCTTTTCCAACACACGAGCTTCATCCGGTCCCCCATAACCTGCCATCTTCCACCCGAATGACTCTCAGGTGGCTTTCAACGTTCCTCCTGCCAAAGGGGTCCAAACCTCGTCAAACTTCTCTTGTCTGTCGTTTCGATAACGTCTCCCCAGCACTCTTTATAATTGTAACTTCACCATTTACTTTCTTATTTAATCTGGATATAGGTCTACTGGCCTTTCTTCTCGAGAAATCGATCTTTACCGCATACAGTCTATATTTCAGTGCCCATCCCTCTGAACCGTACTATAACTTTGATAGTAGGTCTATAGGTTTGCCATTGGTTGGATGAATGTGAAAATCACACAATTTTTAAAACAAAACAATTAGCATTGTTCTTGGTGATTCAAAACAAAATCGCTTCAGAGCGTGACAATGTATTTACTTGACTTGTGAATGCGAAGATTGACTTAATATATAAATTTTATGAAACAGAGGAGCAAAACTTCGTAGGCCATATTCCATTTTAATCCAATATTGATAGAGTTTTAAAATTTATTGCAAAGGATTATTTTCTTACAGCAAGAGTATATGTTTCCAGTCTGCTACTTTAAAGCAGATTGAGTAGAACGAGTTTCAAGATAGGTATTTCATTTCTTTTGGAGTATAGTATGGGTAAGATTGTTAGAAATGTTCTGCTAGAAATCACTGACGTCTTGATAATATTATGAAAAAGACTACATTCCAACTATTACCCAGATTTAACGAAACTATTTTCAAACCTCCTCATTTAGACATATCTGTGAAAAGATTAGAGAGTACAACCAGACCACCTGGATACTGTTTATTGATTTCAAAGCTGCTTATGACGGAAATAATATTCATGAGTAAGCTCCTTACAATGATGGAAGGGTTGGGTACACCGCACAGTTTGGTTAGGCTTGTGAAATGCGCACTTATGCACAGATTGGTGGTTGCTCCACAGATGCATTCAATGGCTTACAACAGGGTGACCCGCTGGCGCCTCTACCGTTCAAGGCTATAGTGAATGCTGCTTTAGTAGGCCAAGGTGGGACTATTTAATAAAATGACACAAGTACTCGCTTGTTCAGATGATGTTGTAATTATTGGTAAATCTCTGCTGTCTGTTAAAGAAGCCTTCCGCATCTCTTCTGTTAAAGGACGAAGAGGCACGCAAACTAAGACTTAGAGTGAACAAACGTATAAACAAAATAATGGTGTCAAGAAGGAAGAGACACTTACAACACCAGCAGCATTACGTGTTTGATGATAACTGCTTTGAAACGGTTACTAGTCTCAAATACCTTGGTTCTACTGTAAATGAATACGCTGATGAAAAGGAAGAAATAAGGAGGAGAATAGAGCATATTAGCCTTGAGTGAAAACTTGAGGCGCAGAATATTAAGCCGATCAACAAAGTTCGATTGTATAAGACCTTACTTAGACCAGTCGTAGCGAATGACGGAGAAACCTGGACCCTTAATAGGTTGCCCGTGGATCTTCTGGACAGATATGAAACAAAATTGCTTAGGAGTATTGCAGGTGAAATTTGTGAAAATGGGATATGGCGTCGGAAAAAAAATTGAGAATTGTATACAGCATATGATGAGCTCAGCATTATCTTCTTCATTAAAATACAAAGATTTAAACGGCTGGTTCCTGAGAATGGAAGACCAAAGGACAGTCAAAAAACCGTACAAGGGTTCTTCTTCTGGTGGAGTGTGACCTCGAGGACGGCCTAGAAGTCGGTGGAGAGACAGTGTCCTGAGTGATCGCAAGCAGTTAACGATAAAAATCTCTCTTATTGAGGGGTCATGAATGGATGAAGGTCAGTGGGTGAACAGTCCAAGGGCAGTTACATGAAACTATTGCGCCAATGAAGAAGAAGAAAGAAACTATTAAATAAGATAACCTACATAATTACTACTGTACTACCTATCTTCTGCTCTTCCTTCTCCTACTTATTTTCTTCCCCTTCTCCTTTATATCCATTTTTTCATCACTGTATGTTTTAGGCGCCAGCAACGAATAATACTACAATATCCATTCTCTACGTGGTCGGTAAAGACCAAGGCAAAGTTAATTTGGGAAGAGATCACACACAGATTACTACACCCGTATCTCATGACTGTTTTGTAATTGGTAACGATTGTTTTTTTCTATTTATGAACATTAAAGGTTCTCATTTTTAAATTAAAAGCATTTCTCTCTTGGGAAACGGAAGTTTCATCGTTTCGTCGACAAGTTCAAACCAATATTATTAAATATCCATTTGGATTGTGAAACGGGATTTTGTGTAGGGCGTTCAGCGAAAAGTTTAAACCTCGGTTTGTTCCCAAACGGTTTGACCCTCGTGAATATTTGCGATTCAACCAACGTTCTATGGCCTCCGCTATTTCATTCTTTTTTCTTCGCAAAACTTTGGAAGCGAGATCTCGCGGGATAACACAAAGCTAAAACGAAACCACTCGCATCTTATTTATTTTCGGAACATCAAACTTAACTGGCACAATATATCTGCTACTTCCCGGTTCATATTGTAATGGTACATATAACACACCCAACACCAAGGTATAATAAATGGATTAAAAGCCATCCTAAATACATTAATCTACAATTAATGAACTTGCAATCATGAACAGAGAAGGTATTATGACCAAAGTAGGGGAATAACTAAACTATCAGTAAAAAGTAAATGTATAATTGAAGAAACGAAGACACGACTAACAACGAGACAACGTACCTAATTACCCAATAGATCAAACAGTGAGAAGGAAACAATGACAACAATAACCAGAAGAAATTTACTAAGAGTGAGGAAGGAATCAGTGCAACTAGGGAAAAAACCTAATCAAGTCAGATGCCAACAGGAGATAAAATAAATGAGAATAAATTAACCCATGAAAATCAGAGTATTATTAATGAAAAATAAAATGAGAGTGAGTCAACAAACATGATTTAAATCCCTAAGCTGTGACTTGACACTGACGTAAACTTATTCATCAAATGACTTCAGTGACTTAATAGTACAAACAGAACTCGAAAAATTGACTATTGAAAGTAGAAATTAAGAGGGAGAGTGAGGACCAGTATGGTAATTGTATAATTAAATGATGTATAAACATAACAAGTAGACAATGTCCAAAGTACTAATAAAAATTTGTAAAGTGGAATTAAAATTGTCAAAGACCACTAATACTCAATGATAAAGGTTGAGATAATAAAAAATAGAGACATAGCTATAAAAAATACAATATCAGTGTTAGATAAGAGTAAATAAATCATACATTATGTAGAAAACAGAAACTGACATGCAGCCATTGTTGAGAAACCAAGTTAGGACATAACCTAATCTGGTCAACTAGTTTTCAGTAAAATAGTAAAAAACTATAACGAAAGTGATGTTGAATCAAAATGTTTTATAGTGTAACATAACTAGATACTATAAGGAACGTTCAATATACAAAAGATAATATTATAAAGGAACGTAAGTGCTGAATAAATGTAATTTAATGTAACCAAGTGTACCACATAGAATGGGTACCTGGGACAGCAAAAATCTCACTTAAACCAGTAATAAAAGAATAGGGACTCAACCTATGATACTAAATAATGAAGAATAACGTTCAGATGAGACAATTCAAGGATTAAGTCCACCAAATGAATAATAATAAAGCAAATTATAAGTGAACCCTAACAATAACTAGATGCAAGAAGTTGAAGTAGATTCAAACTAATGTAGTTCCCAATATAAAAGCGGAATTGACCACTGCCAAGTATTAAAACTTGCTATCAGAACACTGATATGGAATAAACCTAATAAAGAGATAAATGTGCAAAATTGCAACTAATGAAAAATGTAACACTCAAGTGTACTAAACAATAATAAAAGAAACTGTAATTATAGTAATATAAAACAACAATGACTGATGCTGACACTATCAGAAGTGGTAATGATAAATGCATTATGCATAGGCCACAACAAAAATGTATTATAAACCACTAATATTATAAAGTAATTGATAAACAATTAATATGACAACAGGCCTAGAATCTAATCTAAGGAAAATGGATAATTCATAGCTGTAATTAAATAACGATGTGTGAAAATTTATTATACAGTACGGATAAGTTATCACCATAGACACAAGTGAAGAAAAACAATGTAATTAGTGTAAAATATAAAATAAGAGATATAATTAGTTTGTACGAAATGTGTTTTTATCAACCCCATAGCAGAACTATATGATAAGGGTATGCAAAATACTCGTGATAAAAAGATAGAAACAATGGTAGTCATGAAAATGGTATCAGTGTAATTATAAGTAAATTATTTGATGTATAAGAAAAAAGAATTAATTTTAAGCCCGTGGGCGTGCTAGTGAGACCAGAGAATCATAATCTTGACACCAGCCTACTGACGCTGACTTGAGCGTCTATTTTGCCGAATGTTACCGAGAGCTCACGAAAATAATGACAATTAGCCAATCAGGGGCCATTATTAACTACAAAGTGCGGAATCCCGACACAGGTAACAATAACAGTTCATCTCAAGCATCGACGCAGACTCCACGTTGGTTAGAGTAACCACAAAACATTGAATTGATAAGCCGACAGCTGATAAAGCGTACTAACCTCGAAACTCCAGGTTGAGGTTAGATCGGATACATGGGAAAGTGCAGTTTATTTTAACCAGTGATCTGAATCGGAGTGCATGCGCATAAGTAGTGAGTGAGAAGGAATTAATAAAAATTAATTCAGTTTTAAAAATTTATAAAGAAAGAAAAGTTGTGTAATAGTGACACTACGAGATCGACGGTACACGCAAGTGTCAGCGCCCATGATTATTATTTTATATAAATAATTAAACTAGCAAAGAACGCTATCAGCGAATTTAATTAAATCAAAGTTAAATCAAATCTAACCCTATTTCGATGGAAAGAGGATTTTCACAATTGAATTAAACAATTAACAACGAAAGAGTTGACCATTAACAATTTTGACTTTCTAATTAATAAAATCAATTGTAATATTTCTGTGAAAGACATTGAATCGTCAATGAGGGAATCAAATGAACCCTGAACATATAGTATTTTAAGTATAATCTTGTGTTTAATTGTAAGATCATAACTAGATGTAACCTACTCGTTAACCCTAGTAGTGGATACAATTTAATCACCTGTTCGTGGTTTATATCCAATATTAGAAGATACATAATGAAAATATCACTGGATTTCATTTATAACAGTGTTGTATGAAAGAATTAACATATTTAATGAATCATTAGTCACTTAAAATCAAATAAGTGAGGTTACGATGAACCCAAGTTAACCTCCAACTCAAGTAACGAACACTTGTTCAAAGTTTATGTTATATTAAAGAATCAATAATATTTTTTACTCTCCGTCTACTCATTATTACAGTAGTGCATTTCTTTAGTTAAAGTGTATCTTTCAGACTAAAAGAACCTGCTACATTTATAAAGTAAAGTAACGAAATTGTTTACATCCAGACTAGTCGATTATTAGACGCAGTCTGGCCACCCTGAATTTTAGTTATTTTTAAAGAGTCCATACTCGAAATTAACCTTTTAAAGCAAAATGAATAAGATTATTGTACACTGACAGTTATTAAAGATGAGTTCAGACAAATAAAACATTATTTCACGAGTGATAAAAGAGTTGACTGTTATTGTAAATAAATAAGACTTGCAGCTTAGGTGAGCGACAGAGACTGCCGGCGAATCATTCGAATCGAATGATTCTCGCTAGTAATACACTCACACATCACTAGTAATAGCTTCCAACCATCACTAGTAAGTATTGTTATAACTGTAATACTTATGTAATTTTCAGTGAAGGGACACACCTTTCGAATCACCTCAGCGACAAGCAGATGAGTCAACTGAAACCATTCAACAATGAGCTCACAACACTAAACAACTATACGAAATTAATAATTAAATAAATAATTAGAATACTAAAATTTAAACGAGACGGATATCGTCTTATTACAACAATAGACTTAACCAACGTGCCGCAGATAAACCGTACGTCCTCGTTATATTACAATATCAAAAGTTGTACTCTGTTCCATTACAGGCGTATAAAACTTTGTGAACGAATATACGTCTGTGACAAAAGCATGAAAAGAACGAGGTAATGCGAATATTAATCTTACTCTGGACCTCACAGTTACGGATGCTTTGCAGTATTCCTGTAGATTATGAACGCCTGTGTAGACCTATAGAGACATAACGGTCGCGATGTGTAAAAAGCAAAATACCCTCATTAGAAATATACGCTGAGTTAGAGACATCATAAATGTAAGGCTTGTAATAGAAATTAAACAAATATTTCACGGGAAAAAGAGTTCAGACGAATCAAACAAAATTAGCATAACCTTTAGAATTTTGGTGGCCCAGCCGTGGCACGCGCGCCAAGAAGTATGTTTATTGGGACGCGGTAACGTAAAAATTAGAATTTTTGTTATTTGAGACTTGTTATTTCTCCTAAAACTTTTGCTGTATTTAAAATTAATGTCTAACCTCGAATTTGACATTAATTTGAATTTAGGCCTATATTAAAAACAAGAAAAACTGTACTACAACATTTGTATACCACTGGAATAACACTGGTAGTGGGATGTTAGTATTGTTACTAACATTGTTTATTTGTTACTTGTTATTGTTACTCAATAATAATGCCAGTAGTCCTTGATATTAATTTTAAAAATCTGCGTAACTTAATTCTGTGGTATTCATATAAATATAGTTTAACGTGTGTTTGTAAACATCATTTTAACTTGTGAATAGAATTAAGACAAAATGTCATTCTAAATTAATGTACGCACTCTTGAAAAATTTGATTTTCTTTGCCAATTCACAAATTAATCTAAACATTGAAGAAATAATGATTTAGAATCCAAGTAAAAATCATTTTTATGTTAAAAATTAAACATCATTGTTAGGTGCCTATTATAATAGGTTGTTTCAGTGATGTTTAATAGAAGAAAGCCCTTCTAGTACACAACACCACTAGATGGTTAAAGAACAATACCATCTAACGTACAAGATAAAGGTGCACTTAATACTTATAAATAAAGTAAAAGTATACTAATGAGTACGCCTTTGATGTAAGTTAAGTAGTATCTTAAGTTAAATAAAAATTGCTCATTAATATCCAATAAAAAAGTGCAATTGCTCAAATTGCAATTAAAAAGTGCTTAGTCGAACAAAAAAGTCAGCAGAAAAGAAAGTTCTGCTACAAACGTAGTCTCTGTGTAACAGGAATTATAATAAAAAAATTACGTCTGACTGGCTCTTTCTGCCCAGAATAAGACAAGGTCCTATTAAGAAATACATTTGTTTCATGAATTTATATCGTTTAAAATGACGCCCTTCAAAATGACGGACTCTGACTTATAATATATTTTGTCAAACATAAAGCTGTTCTTCTGTATCTCAGTTTTCTCACTTTCAACTGAGTATAATAATATTATTATGATACTTTGACCATATGAAAAAGGTCAAAGTATATCAGGTATATCTAAGGTCAAAGGTACAGTACATCTAATACTGTATCAACGACGAAAGAGCGAAAGAACACAACTAGTACCGTTCAGTAAGTTTTTAGTCTTACGGGACGAGTCGTTAATTTTAATGTGATGGGTAACGAGATGTAAATATTACAATTTTATGAAGGGTTGTACAATGTCGATAAAGTCTGATATCGTCAGGAGTCTTAGCATCAGATTATCTTAGCTTAAATTCAGTCAATCATTTGCGTGTCGTCTAATAGCTATACAGTTGAGCGTTGTAATTAGTGCAAAGTGGTAGCCCTATATGTGTTTACTTGTTTCAAATTGTAGTTTAGAAAATTTGGAGTCTTTAATTTTTGTTCCTGTATATTTTATTCTAGTATTCCTACAATATTTTTTGATTACTGATGCTGCAGAAATTAACGCAGGAGTTGATTAAAAATGATGCATAAAACGCGTGATTGCATTTTCTGTCTCTGGTATAAGTTTAACTCCCACACAATGAAGATCTCTGACCACGTAACAATATTTTCACGAGGCAATATGAGTTGTTAGCGAAATGTCATGTAATGTAATGAAGTGTCTTTACAACGGAATCGTTTGTGTTATTTAAAACTCAGGCATAGATATGTGTTTGCATGTAGGTGAAATAAAAAATTCGACCTTGTTAATATTCTTCAAGTTCAGACTTTGTTGAATATTCTACTCTGCGAGAAGACACGTACAAAAATACAAAATAAAAATTGCAGTATCGAAAACTCTACAATATTCAGTAATACATACCGTGGCTGAATGGTTCTGTCTCATAGTGTAGAAGGGACAATACACGTCGCTAACAAAACAGGTTATATCTGCAGTTAAAAAATCTTAATTTTAACAATGCAAGCGTCAGCGGGGTTGACGTTAGCAAGAGCGAATGCGTCACTACGTAAAAAAACACAATTTCGTTTGAATACATAAATAACAAAAATTAATACAAATATTTTTACCTTTCCTGTTTTTCTTGGAAAAGGACAAATTAGGTGACACACTAAAATAACCGAAATAGTTCAAAACACGACCCGTATATTTATTACAAGTACGAAACCATTTCAACTGAATCGATGGACGTCACAAATATATTTCTGACAACTTATATATAATTACGTACGTATGGTTACCAAAAATATTCTAACTACTTGCGGAGGAATTCACAGAAATATATTCAGAACACATCTCTTAATTATTTATGTACACTGAATAAACCAATTTAATTTAATGTGTTTAGTTTTAGGCGCGATAACGATGAAAAAAGAAGCTGGAATAGGCGTAGATATCACACAATCCATCGAGGTAAAGCAACTGAAATGGTTTGGTGACATAAATAAAATACCAAGACAAGATCGCCCAAGAAATTATGAAAATTGGAACAAAAAGGAAAATAGGTAGACCTAAATGTAATGGTGCAGGGGTAATAAAAGCTGCTATCTGCAGTAGCGGCCTCCAAATCACAGATTACGGGGACAAAGACGGTGGATGGTGGGATATGGTAGACATCTACAGATGTGAAGTAAGTCGCGCGCGCGCAGTTTTAGGGCTTCTAACGGTTGTGTAGTCCACAGATAGTGCCTGAATTCTTCAGATCGTTCTGCTGTTCGCTATCAACTTAAATTCCTATACGATCTAGTAAACCTTTACTTCACATTCTCTAACATTCTCCTATTACAATTTGCTTCGAATAATGTATTCGTGTACCCTTTGTGTCAAATTGAGTGGTTCGGAATTGGGAAAACTTGTATAGGTAGTACCTGTTTTCTGGGCTGAGTGGGCACTGATCCTCACACGTTTCCAGAGTTGATGAAGTGATTGTAGCTCTCAAGGAAGTGAAGACTCTAGTTAGCCCTACAAGACACTAGTAAAGGGCCAACTCCTACCAAAGTTGGCCCTTTTGGCGTGGAACAGTATGAATATGAAGGGCAAAGCATTCCCGGTATAAAGCAGATGTATCACTAGTACCAAATTAGGGCGTGCAGGAAGTGATCTCGGACCGGCTTAATTCTGAAGTATCGTAGGCGACAGTCGTGTGTAGATTTACCAGTGTGGAATTGGATCATAGAAAGAAGGGGTATTATAGCGATATAATAACCAGTATCAAGAAAATAAACTTTTGTATAAACTATATAAACTTGGTCATGACGTCGAATAACGACGAAGGAGAAGGGGTCTAAACATATAGAGGTGTTTCCTTCAGACGAAGCTTTTCACAATCTTACCTCTTTAGATTTTCTGATGATATTGTTCTATTAGCAGAAAATAAGAAAGATTAAAAAAGTATGCAACAAGTATTTTTTTAGGAGAATTTTTCTTAAAACGACAAAAGCAAAACAAAACTCAATGAAAGCTTTAGAAACGAAAGTAGGGATTCTTTAATCACTAGAATTGGAAAAGATAACATAGAGGAAGTAGATGAATTCGCTTACTTGATAAGTAGTATCACAAGAGATGGACAAAACAATAAGGTCATGAAAAGCAGAATAGTGCTTGCCAAAAGCGGTTTTCTTGTCAAGAAGACAAAATTGTTGTTTACAACCATTCGATTAGTACGAGAGTCGACCAAATCTAGAGGAAACTTTTAGAAAGAACGTTTTATTCAAGTAATATATAGAAGAAAATAAAAACAACACTCTATTTCTACATAGCTCTCCCTATTATCTACATATTTGTCCATCGCGCTGGCAGTTTTGAATACCTTCTTCATAAAATATTGGTTGGACGCGTTCGTAGCCAATTGCGCACGCAGTCCTGCACTTCTTTACCAATGGAAAGTTTTTCCCTCCTACGTCTTCTTGGAGAGGTCCAAACAATGAAAATCACATGGCAAGAAATAGAGAGGGATGATGCAAAACTGTCAGGAGATGTTTTTCCAATTTTGCTTGCGTAGCAGCAGTAGTGTGGGGTTGGGCGTCATCGTGAAGAAGCAAGGCTCTGCCGGTCGCATTCTGTGCCTTTTGGACGGATAGATCTCTCTAACCTTGACCAAGAGCTTAGAATAGTACTAAGAATTCACTGTTCATTGCTCAAGTAAAAATCGACGTTCACAATATTTTAACACCCCAAAAGATAGTCGGTAGAACCTTGCCAACCTTCAAACGTGTTTTCGCTTTCATTGTAGTTGTTTCACTTTTTGCTCGCCTTTCCATACTGGACCTCTATGTTTCAGGAGCATAATGGTGTACCCACGGTGTATCACATATGACAATACACATCAAAACTGAATCTCCCTCTGCTGCAAAGAGATCCAAAAGCCTCTGAGAAATTTCACCTCTTACACCCTTGGGATTTGCATTCAGAATGTTTTGCACCTATTTTAAAGGAATTTTGTGGAACTTTATAAACCTTTTTAATGTTTGCCCGCACATTTCCAAAATGTATTAAAGTTATTGTACTAATTTCACGAACAGTTATTAGCCTATCGTCGTGAATAGGGTCTTGGTACTTGCAAAATGTCCTGCGATGTCATGATGCTTCTGGGAAGAGATGCGTGTTAGAAACGTCTTTCCGACTTTCGGAGGAAACGTCCTACCATTTGTACACTTGAAGGTTCGAATGTGTATCATTGCCGAAGTATGCACGCAATGCGCAAAATTTTTTAAATTTACACTAATTCAGATTTTGATTAAATTTTCTTTAGATATCCACTTAAAGCGATTTTATAAAAATTGTCACCTACTTTTTAGGCCCTGAAGTATTTTGCAATTTTCAAAAATTACACTACATTCACATCTTATATTGAATCTCCTTTAATTTAATATACCCCGTACAGACTTTTAGGATTTTTTTTCATAATTTTGACTCCTCACAATATTGCCTTCCGCACCTTAATTTTTAAGGATCAGTCTCAAAAACAATAAAGTTCTGTAGAGTAAAAGTATGGTCATCCACCCCAAGTTTCAAGAAAATCGGTTGACGCATTCAAACTTTATCGGGAGACATACTCACGCAGGCAGAAGACAGACAGATAAATGCTAAACGGCCGACTTAAATCTGTGAACTCACTTCTCTTGTTCAATTAGAAGGCAGAGAGATTGGTTCAGGCTATGAGGAGCTGGAATTCAAAATCAAACCAGCCAGGTGACTGCTGTACAGAAATATGTACCGTACCATACCAAACACTTCATAAATATATCTCCATGAAATACTCTGCACTCTCCTCCGATACTACGTTCTGAGTGTATAGAACGTTCTGGAACACACGTGCGTTATAGGATTATCGAAATATTACATCGGTCCATTCTTCTGTACGTCTTTCAAACGTGAGCTCCAAAGATCAACTTTGTGCAACTTTATTCACTTGAAGCGTAGACATAATGTAGAATTTGGAACATGCCGTCGACAGAGATACAACAAACGATGAAGTCCTGTGAACAGTGACTGAAGATCGAGAGTTTAACGTATTTCGCCCTCATGAAGGACGCTAAATTCGGATATTATTCCCTACAGGACCAGGAGCCCGGACTTGGTTAAGAGACACGCTTAGATAATTTACTACGATTACTAGTCATACTATTTGTAATAAACTCGAATTAAACACAAGTAGAAATTGATTACATGTACACCACAAGCGAGAGTAACAGATACAATGTACGTACACAAATGTCTACTTGCCACATCGTTAAGTAACACTGCGAGGCTACACAAATTATCGACCAACTCACCTGAAACAAATATTAAAAAGAAATATTACTTTAATACATTCTGCGTAAAGAATATATTTTATATAATATACGAGGTCTATAAGTAAGGTAATAAGACTATTTCAGAAAGCCATTTTATTTCAAATTAAATTTATTTTAATGTCTTAACGTTGTTTATCGTCCCAAAATGGTGCCGTTTGAGGTGCTTTACCAATCTCGGGAAGAGGAACTAGTCGTAGGGCCTCAAGGTCAGGTAAGTAAGAAGACTTAGGAACAACAGGAATGTTTCACTAATCGAGCGCTGTGCATTCGTGTCGTCCAGGTGTTCACGGTAAAAATGATGATTGACAGTCTGTCCGCCCTTCAGACGCAAGCTCTTTATGGGCAACCTTTGAATTTATGAGGACGCATATATTACTGAAGACCAATTAGACGGGCGCACCCTCCCCACCCCATCAAGTGCGGAGCTGGACGTTGAACATCAGTGGTGGTGTAGCTGGACGTTACAAACATTAACTGTCGCTTTATAATACTTTTGCGCTTATATTTAGGGATGTGGAACACCGAATCACAGAAGCTTTGCACATTAGCTTTGCTTTCAGGTTATTGTGAAAATTTTTCACATTAGGAGTAAGTCATCAACAATCTGTCATCATGCACACGCACGTTAAAACTAACAAAACTAAAAAAAAGTGATTAAACAGGAACACATTTTCATAAAAATAAAGAACTTAGCATAATAAAAAATATTTATTTTTATAAAGTGGACAGAAATGTAAACTTGAAGAAATCACATTTAAAACATAAATGAAGATTTCAATTCCTTTTCTTAAAAACACTAACTTACAGTAATTATGGTATTGAAAAATGTAAAATTTGAAACAGCTTGTACTATTTTATAATACAGTACTTCGAAGCATTTACAATGCAGGTGCGTTCCTTCGTTCAACAGAAAATAAAATTACAAACTGGTTCCTGGGCGCGTCAAACCTTGTCGACGGGCGCAGAGTTGCCGACTGCTGCCCTAGGGGTTCCCATTCTGGTTCTTGCTAAGTGTTTATATTGAAGTATAGAGTTTAGTACTGCTTTTAATAATGTTTCTCAGTTCTTCCTATTTGGGCTTTACAACGTCCTTTAAAATGTTGATTCTATCATTTATGTTACCTATATTTAATTCTTGCTGTCTTCAGTTTTTATTTTATCTATTCTCGTGTAATTTAAAATTTTTTCTGATGCCTTCATTTTGCTGCATGACGGTTTATAAAAAGTTTATGTGTAATTCCGTTTTCACTTCAATACAATAAAGTATTAAATTATATATAAAGTATGGTGTAGCTTTCAATTTAATATTGAAAATTTTAAAACTGTTCTTTCCTAACTTTAATATTCTTCAGTGTTCTGTTTTCTTAGCATAAATTTATTGATTTCTTTTCTATATCTTTGTCGTATACGTATGCGTAATAGTTATTAAAATAAATAAAGTAAGCGACTCGCTCTGTTGTTTTGTCGGTAATCATGTTTTTGTGTTAACGGCTTCCGATCTTTAACCTATATTTATGAGCACTTTACTGTTTTAAATACTCTAAGAATTTCATGTAATTTTGTTAGCTAAATTGTAGGCAACCATTAAAACTCCCATCACTCTCCACAAAACAAAATAACGTCACAACAAATTTTAGGGGAAAACAACAAACGGAAATAATGTTGTATGTTTGAAGTTGTTTCGATGGAAATAAACTTCCTGGCAAGTGACGTCCACAGGTGAATAACTTGCCCTCAAGCGTAAACAGGTACTTATATCGGTTCCATTTTTATGTTAAAGGAAATTGTGTTGTTAATAAAATTTGCCATGGACAAAGGGAGTGACTATCCGTTATTTCACTAACTCCATCAGTTCCATGTAACAATACGCTCACAACAGACTTAGTGAATACACCCGCTAAACGAGAATTTACGATCAGTAAATTGGCCTTACACTCATACAAAAGATTATTTCATACTACTATTTCATACTAGTAGCTCGTTCTTCTGAATAATTTACACCTGGATTCCTCGTTGAGATCAGAAATAAAGATTTAATGTACAAGGTATTTTAACTAAATATGAATGCCTCGTAAAAAGCGTATGAATTCAAATGTGAACTCACATTAAACACAGTTTCATTTATATACCAGGAAAGTGTGTGTGTTGCTAAAGACTTTTTACCAAGAATTTAAGTAAACGACTAAATACGTAGCATCGACAAGTAGGGTAGCTCCTTCGGCCAAAAGGATGACAGTAGGCATCAAAGCAACTGTTGTCAGCCGTAATTAATTTTTGTCACGTGTCAGTGGTGTTAGGTTGTTGACATGTTTCTCAGCATTACTAAACAACGGCTACACCGACAGGAGAATGACGATACGACGACATGACGATCCGGATCCATTGAAAGTGATAAACTGAGATCGACGAATACACATTGTGGCACCGCGGCGTCAACGTGGATTCAAAACGATCATATCATCTTGCTAACCGAGTAATATAATTGGTGCTCAGAGGGAGTGTCGGGAAATGCCGAGCAATTAAGCACACAATATTATATCCAAGTCTTCCGACTGACAACCTTTTGACCGATGGATCTATAACTGTGGTTACGTAAAGTTAATGGAATATAATTATGAGCTTAATACATTAAAAAACATACTATCAATTCATAAAAAAACGGAAGTCGGATAGAAATTGTATTATAAAAGGTTGCAATATAGTACAAAAAGCATAAGAACATGACTTCATAACGACAAGAAAAAAAGAATAATAATCATAATTTTAATTTAATTCTCATCTTGCATAATAGTAACCACAGTCTGCAGTAGTATATAAGTCTATGCATATCATTTTATAGTCTTTTAATTTTGTTACTTTCCACATCAAAAATGACGTTTTAATTCTGAAAACGAAGACACTGAAACAAATAGCCTTCCTTTTGGTATTAATTATTCTCCATAAACGAGTTTTCAAAAAAAATTTAACATAATGTCCACTAGCATTTAGTAATAGCATTTATCTATTTATATACCTCTTGTTTAAAAACATTTATTGTCAAAACTGTTCTAAAATTCAACGTTCGTATCACTACGCACGGTTAAATTTATGTTAGCACTGGGTTAAAAATTGAGAAGAGAATATGATTTTTTGAAAATTAATACTGTAATCTAATGATTTAATGAACAACGGTTTTAGTTATAATTTCAGCGACATTGATTTAAGAATACCGCTTCCCCTCAAAGAAAGTATACGTATTGTCAGAAGTACGAATTATATTATGATTTAGTTTATTTATGATTTAGGAAAGCTGAATCGTAAATGTATTGTTTATTCAATGGTGTAAATCGTCATCAGTTCGCGTGAAACCATTGTGCTTGTGTGTGTACATAGTCTAACGTTAGTTTGGACAGAATTAATTAAATTAATCAGAGGCTGTGATTAAGGAATGACAAACGTATTCGCCTTGTGCAACAGGGAGGCGATTGCGACACAAAGCAGACAGCTTAATTGAATAAGATATTGCCGTTAACGTACCCGGGGATTTCCAGACCATACAGACAGGATCGTGACGTCCCCTGGCCCGGCATCGTGTTTGCTTTCCAGACAAGAGAGGAAGATTGTTTGTGTCTTCGGGTAGCACACAACAAACACCAACACCAAACGCACCACTCCCTATCCGCTTTACAGAGCAAACCAGTAAATATATAGCCACGTAATTTGGAAATTGATTGTCTGATTTACCTAATTCAGTACAGGAGTTCGTCAATTTCTTCTAGAACATTTCTTTATTTTGATAATACAAATAGATTTTATTTATTTATTTATTTATTATCAAAATACCCTTATACCATATTGGTGTCGGGTTACATCAATATATGATAAGTACATCAACTACACTCTATATACAAATTAAAACAAATAGTACAAATTATAATTATTTCCGTTATCATTTATATAGTTTTATTAATTTCAATGATATAATTTATAATTTAGTCAGAAATAATATTTATAATCATATATATAGACTATATATATATATATATTGTAACGTGTCGTTTCACTGAACATAAAACATAACATACTCATTAACATGTAAATAATAATTAATTAATAGAATTATAAGGTACAAATGTTAAACTTAGAAAATAAGTAAAAAGACATTTGTTAGTTCATAAGCATTAGATTAAAACTATGAGGAGGTCTGCGTGCCTCAGACAGTTGTTTTGTATCATTGAACTACAAACAGTGAATGTTATAGATTTTACAAATATAATAAATCAAACTATAATTATGTAAGTTAGGTTGTGTGATAGTGCTAGAAAGTGAAAATAACAGTGATAGACTTTAAAAAGGAAAAAATCAGATATAAGGAATGTGATTAAACATTATTATAATATGAGCATTGAATGAAACATATAATCTATATGAAACAGTTATGTAGCCCATATAGTGAGATCAAACCAAGTGTAAATAATTTAAAAGATAGAAACTCTTACGTTAAAAAACTTATAATAATATAGTTACGAAGGAAAAATAAAGTAAAGGTCAACAGAATATTACTAATTAGAAATGGTAAACCGAACCTGTGACCCATAAAAAATATAGCCATGGCCTTTAACTAATGAAATTAATGTTTTGAGTGAAGATGATTATTGTTAAAAAAATTGTGAATTGCAAGAGAACGTTTAAGGTGTGACTCCTGAATTGGATACAAATTGAAGACCAATAAAAGATGAGAGGAACAGGAAAAAATGCAAAACCTAGAAGAATGCTGTTTTAATCAAGAGACCAAAAAACCAGATGTCCAGGAATAAAGAATCAACCAATAAATCCGTTAAGAAAACTGCTAGATTGGTGAGATCACTCCATGACTAAATCAAATATTCGACCAAACATTATGACAGTAAAGATTGAATTACAACAAAAACAATAACTAAAAAACAATATAAAAACATTATAATTGTGAATTATTTTTGTACACTAGTATACAATAGTCATTAATAATAGGAGTTTTTGTTATAGTTAATAGTAGTTTAAAAGGACCCACAAACATTCAACAGACATTAACAACACTGTAATACCGAGTCTCATGCATCAAAGTTGTATTGTTTGTTCTATATGTAAATTGTATGTTGACCCTGAGGTTCAGATGAATAATCCTCTATTTAAAAAATAAAACAGGTTATACTTTATTAGTAAGAGATACTAATTTGTTTTGATATTACTTATTGACGCTCAGAAGTGGGGCCTTCCACATTCACTGGATACAAAAGGAGGATTATATATAGTAACTGAACGTTACAAATTGACGCTCAGAAGTGGGGCCTTCCACATTCACTGGATACATAAGGAGGATTATATATATTAAACTGAACGTTACATATTGGCGCCCAACCGGTAGAGCTGAATTAGGCAAAACTAACTAACCGAAACACAATTAGTGAAATAACTATTGACCTAATTTTAGCTGGCAACTGCTAGAAAAAACAAACAAAATGCAACGAAGGGCTATGCCACAACAGGAAACGAAAATGCCCGAACAAGAGAGACGATTAAGCTACGCGGAATGGATGACAGTGTTATTTAAAAAATTCAGCAAGGATATGGATTATATTAATGAAAATACCACTGATCACGAACGAGCACAGATGAGGCGTGCGAACAGAATGGTGACACCGAACGACAACATGACGTTGAGAGATATTTATGATGAAATGTGGGAGCTACACGCAAAGTATGATAAAGAAGAGACTATCGGGAGAACTCACGAAAATAACGATAAAAATGTGGAAGGAATGACTGAGGATGATTGGGATAGATGGAATGATAATCTTAAAAGAATGAAAAACGAGAGAACGGGAATATACGCACATTTGAAAGAACAATATACACAGGAGGAGTATGAACAAATGAGACAATTAATAAGACAACCAGAGAAACCGGTACAAACAGAAAATGCAGAGCTAAAGGAATGGATAAGGCTTATGTTTGAACAATCCAGAGAAGATATTTGTAAATGGAGGGAAGAATTAAATAAGAAGCGTAAAAAGAAAATAGAAGGTAGTAAAAAAATAGAAAATAAAGAAGAGACAATTGAATTATTACCTGAAAATAAACATAACAGGAACAAGGAGAATACTAAGCCACTCGAAAAGAAGATAAAGAAAATAAGAAGAATACATCCAAAGAAACCAATAAATACAAGAGAAAATTTGGAGATGATAAACAGTGGACTAGTAAATGTACTTAATCTCCCTATTACTGACCATAGAGAGATAATGAATTTTAAAAATGGTAGGAGAAGCTTAACAGAAATTATAGAAAGGACTCACAATAAAACAGTGAGTAAGGACTTCAGAAAATTGATATTCAAGGTAAATATACTTGAAATAAAAATACATGATAAGATATCAGTGATACCACCAATAGTTGATATACCATCGACATATTTGTTTAGGAAAACAGATGATAGAGTGATTAATATAGGACTGGATACTAGTGAAAAGGTGGTATTAGAAGAATTGGTGTATGAGGTAGCAGAGATCTATACCACAAGGAAGGAAATAGTTCTGCACACCAGAAGAACCCGGATCGTGGCAGATACCGAAAACGGATAAACCAAGTAGGAACAATATTGTAAAAAGGGACTGATTTTCTGACTACCGACAAGGCAAACCAGTTAAGGAAGGAAGAAGAAAATAATGATAATTAAAACAAAAATAAAATAAATAATCACTCTAGACTTAAAGAAAATAATGATAATTAAAACAAAAATAAAATAAATAATCACTCTAGACTTAAGAAAAAATAATGATAATTAAGAAAACATAACCAAAACTGAAGAAAAAGCGGGTAAGGAACAAAAGGGGAATATAAACAGAAAAATAAGAAGGAAAAAAGTATTAAACTAACAATTAATTAAGACAAAATATTATTTAGAAAAATATAACAAGGGATTCATTAGAAAGAAAACAGGGTAAAGCGAAAACAAACTGAGACATAGAGTACATCAAAGTAAACACTACACGGGGTGCTGACAACAGTCTTGATTAAAACATGAGCGAACACTTCAGGAATGAAACGAAACGCAGGAGAATAAAACGGAGAGAATACGCACGCTGTCCATAAACCAGATACAATTATAGGAGCCACAGGTAAATAATCTAAAACCCAAAAGCAGCACATAAACCTGAATGTTACGAGAGAAGGAATAGGAATTCCTATGGTGTTATTAGTAACCCAAGGGTTACTCTTTAAGGTATAAACAGAGTGTTGTATGCTACGGCGCCACTCTGCAATTATGAATGATCCGCTGAGATAATAGGAAGCACAAGTGCCCCTCAGGACGGGAATTCATACTAAGTTAGGGAAAATGTTAGGGTACCCATAGGAAACAAATAAACCGTAACAGACCAGAATCATGGCAGGATAGACTGCAGGAAATCAGGGCATTCCAAGGAAAAGGATATACAGAGATCATGAGTGTGGCACAAAAGAAGAGGTTAGTGAACTATTACAATAATTACTGCATCGTATTCTCCAGCTCACCGAATAAAGAGAAGAATTTAAATAATATCCGGTTAAACAGTTGTTCAAGAAAGCTGTAAGAAAGTAAATCCAGCTCATGATAAAAGAAGATATTATAGGAAAGAGTAGTTTGTCAATTACCAACCCCATTGTAGCAATACCCCAAGGAATATATAACCAAACCGAGATAAAGAGGTTTTATGAAAAGTGAAGACAGTTTTTGTAGATTTTTGCCATTTATTTCAGTAACTCCTAAAACCACCATTACTGAAATAACTTGTCTTAAACGGGGGGCTTTATGTAACGTGTCGTTTCACTAAACATAAAACATAACATACTCATTAACATGTAAATAATAATTAATTAATAGAATTATAAGGTACAAATGTTAAACTTAGAAAATAAGTAAAAAGACATTTGTTAGTTCATAAGCATTAGATTAAAACTATGAGGAGGTCTGCGTGCCTCAGACAGTTGTTTTGTATCATTGAACTACAAACAGTGAATGTTATAGATTTTACAAATATAATAA
This sequence comes from Magicicada septendecula, assembly GCA_034769895.1. Classification (NCBI taxonomy): domain Eukaryota; kingdom Metazoa; phylum Arthropoda; class Insecta; order Hemiptera; family Cicadidae; genus Magicicada; species Magicicada septendecula. The sequence goes on along the minus strand of CM068369.1, from coordinate 272,685,625 downwards.
ATCAAACTATAATTATGTAAGTTAGGTTGTGTGATAGTGCTAGAAAGTGAAAATAACAGTGATAGACTTTAAAAAGGAAAAAATCAGATATAAGGAATGTGATTAAACATTATTATAATATGAGCATTGAATGAAACATATAATCTATATGAAACAGTTATGTAGCCCATATAGTGAGATCAAACCAAGTGTAAATAATTTAAAAGATAGAAACTCTTACGTTAAAAAACTTATAATAATATAGTTACGAAGGAAAAATAAAGTAAAGGTCAACAGAATATTACTAATTAGAAATGGTAAACCGAACCTGTGACCCATAAAAAATATAGCCATGGCCTTTAACTAATGAAATTAATGTTTTGAGTGAAGATGATTATTGTTAAAAAAATTGTGAATTGCAAGAGAACGTTTAAGGTGTGACTCCTGAATTGGATACAAATTGAAGACCAATAAAAGATGAGAGGAACAGGAAAAAATGCAAAACCTAGAAGAATGCTGTTTTAATCAAGAGACCAAAAAACCAGATGTCCAGGAATAAAGAATCAACCAATAAATCCGTTAAGAAAACTGCTAGATTGGTGAGATCACTCCATGACTAAATCAAATATTCGACCAAACATTATGACAGTAAAGACTGAATTACAACAAAAACAATAACTAAAAAACAATATAAAAACATTATAATTGTGAATTATTTTTGTACACTAGTATACAATAGTCATTAATAATAAGAGTTTTTGTTATAGTTAATAGTAGTTTAAAAGGACCCACAAACATTCAACAGACATTAACAACACTGTAATACCGAGTCTCATGCATCAAAGTTGTATTGTTTGTTCTATATGTAAATTGTATGTTGACCCTGAGGTTCAGATGAATAATCCTCTATTTAAAAAATAAAACAGGTTATACTTTATTAGTAAGAGATACTAATTTGTTTTGATATTACTTATTGACGCTCAGAAGTGGGGCCTTCCACATTCACTGGATACAAAAGGAGGATTATATATAGTAACTGAACGTTACAAATTGACGCTCAGAAGTGGGGCCTTCCACATTCACTGGATACATAAGGAGGATTATATATATTAAACTGAACGTTACAATATATATATATATATATTACATCACAACGATTTTAATGCGTTTATTTATTTATGAGTGTTAAATCTTTATGTACATTACATCACATTAAATTCGTGTGTGTGCAAGAATGAAGGTTGTAATGATAATAATAATAATTCTACTTGATTGGTTTATAAATCATTTCAATTTTTATTAACACTTTTTTTATTTCTTTTGCCGTTTAGAAACTCATTATTATTTTGACATATTTATTACGGGTAATTTGCAATCTCAGATTACACGTTAATTTCTTATTTATTTTACGATTCCAAATGATTCGTATTTTTACGTACCTACTACGTATAATTCGTAGTCTTATTTGACACAAAAACATATTATAAAATCTTATTGCTAATACATTGTTATAAATTTTCTATACTCAGCTAGCTCAATTATCTTACTGATTATCTACTCTTTTAATTATATAACTCTTTTTTTATATTAATTATTTCTCTTTGTTACTGCAAATGCATTGCTTTCTATTAATTTCTCTGACAAGGTCGTCATTTACTACTAACAATTATATTTTAAATTACAGTTACTGCTAACTCTTATCGTTACACAGTCTTTCATATTACTGAACTTAATGTACAAACAAAAACATATCTACAACTATACATTTACTTGACTCATCTTAGAATCGAATTGTTTATTCTTTTTCTCTTTAATATTTAAAGTCTTTTGATTCGGTCTGGGTTTCTTATAAATGCATGATTATTTGTCACCTTGTTATTTGTGTGGTACATCTGAAGCGTATCCTCTTCGGTCCTGGATACGGATGATCCTCTTCGGTCCTGGAAGTCCTGGAGTCGTGTATTCTAGGAGTCTTGTAGTCTCTCGTACTCTGGTTCACTGGATCCTCTCGTTCCTGGTCATGGCCTCTGGTTCCAAATGCTCACTCGAATGGATGTGCAGTCTTGAAGACTCTAGTTTCTGCTTGTGGTTGATCTAAGGTAGTTGTTGTTTCTACGTAGATACTTTGGCTGCCATGGTTGTCAATCAATTCTAGAAGTTCTTGGACATAGCCTCCGGCCGCTATGATGGTCTGACGAGGAAGAGACAGATGTTTGCGCGTTCCCGTATTTATACCCAAGGCGCCAAAATCATGTCTCGACAATATTCTGCATGTTTGAAAGTGTCTAGAGCGTCACTCTTAACCCACGCTTTATTGTTACACTTAATTTGCTCGTCTTCGTGAATTGCGAAGTCTTTGGCACATTATCCGATATTCATTCGATCGGTAATTTCTTGGTGTTCATCATGCACAAACCGTTTTTCCTTATCTTACTTACTCTAATTACTATTGATTTTTATCTTCTTATCATTACACTTTTCATTCGTTTTTCACAAATTTGTATACACTTGTTCGTTATTTTTAACCACACATTTCGGTGTCTTTAGTTTTTCGCTACCATGCACACAAGCCAAGCATTATAAATTAATTTAAATACAATAATTTATATCGTTACTGAAAACGGGTGGCGCTTTTCAGGAATGAACAAGTCGCGCACGCACACACACACACATTACGTGTGTACACACATACAGAGAGCAGCACGCGTCAATCACCTGTCTCAACCTGCAAGTCAGGCGTCTCTTTACAATTTCTATTGCAGGCTGAATTCTTATTATTATCAAAATGCATTTTTTATTTCTTCTAATCACTTATTTAAATTACTTGGTGCAATGCACAGTACTCAACCTATTTGTACTGTTGCAATGTATATATATATATATATATATATATATATATATATATATATATTACGACGATATACTTAGACACTTACTTTTGCACATATGCTCTTACTCATTTGTGCGCACTTACCCACGTCTCGAAGGTATACTCTTCTTCTGCAGTATTTACCCCGGCTGGGTCGCAGGCTTTGGTCGTTGGTTGAGTGTGGATAAGCACACGAATATTGTTATACAATTTTAATACAAATAAAGAGTACAGAGGATTTAGTACTGGTTGTGAAATTAGTACGACTGTGTTAATAATATCATATTTATTTGATTTATTATTTAAAAAATTCAAATTATCATATTATTTATAATTTTGTGTGGGTTAATTACTATTTGAACCTTTATATTCGATACGAATATAATATAATTATAACGTGGTTAAAATCTTATCTCTTATATTCTAAGACATATTATACACAAATATAAGACATATATGACCTGGAATATTTACACAGACATATAATACATAACACATATATGATTATAATACGTGATTAACACGTATAAAATTGAATATTCATCTTGTCTTTGCAAGTGTGGTTTTTATTATATACCACTTAATAAAACAATTAATTAATTAAACATTTATTAAAATTACTAATAGAGACCATTCTATTACTTTAATTAATTATATTATTAATGTCTCAATTAATTAACACTCTTTAATTTAGGTAACTCGTACTTGAATTTAATTATCTAATCAAATATAAAATATAATAAAATATGGTTCTATTCTGACCATTTATTTATGAGATTAATAATTTATATGCTCTGTTCAATTATTCTTTGAACATTTATTTATTATTCATTATGGAAATTAAAAATATAATAATGTTTTTGTAAACTTGTATATGGAATCTAGAGCTTCTTTCGATAGACCTCAGGGTCATTTATAATATTAAATAAATGTCTGACTTCACCTGCATAATTCTGCAACCATTAAACTGTGTCGTTACCGTCATCCGGACTCTCGAGTTTGTTGATCCTCTTCGGTATCACCTTCTCTGTCTCTGCGTCGTTGAAATTACTCTCACCGTCTATGATGCTGACAGATGCGTGGACTTCTCGTCGTGATGATGTACGGCTGGATGTAGCTGCATGTGGCTGTCTCTGCGTCCTCTCGTATTTTGCTTTGGTTCCTCTCCTCTTCTTGTCTTGTCCCTCGTGGATGTCTCGAAGTTCTATCTGTACTTCTTGAAGTTCATCGACGTTACAACTTCTTGTAGATTACGATATTATAGTCTTTTAAAATAAATCGTGTTTCAGTAATACTCTCACCGACGTACTGCCGGTTACATCGCACTGTAAGTTATGTAATACAGTTTAAAAACATTACTTGACTTTGTAAAATTCGCGGTTCCGAGGTGCGTGGATTTTACGTAATGTCTGTTAATGATCTGCCTTTATCTGAGAAAGCGTGTGTCGCTCGCTGGGGTTTTATACTGCTGCCGTCGTTCCATTCCTGTTGGAAACTGTTTGGACAAAATTGAACAGGTCCGCGCGTCGATTTAATTGCTAATTACAACCTACGCGTCTTTCTATGAAGCGCACACTTTTTTATAAATATTATTTCACAAATCGTTAGGTATATTATTAAACTTTATTTACGCAAATTATGAATATTAAGGTGTGTAAACTATGGGAGTTATGGAAAAATTTCACACGGTGGCTGAACGGTTCCCACGATCATTGACCACTTAATCTTTAATTGTAGCGCCAGGCACCAGCTATGTATTTACATATGTCGCTGATTCGTGTGACTTCTGGTTTTCGTTCAGTACTTAAAAAACTGTGTAAAATTTTCCACAATCGTATGCATAATTCAACCTGTCTTTCATTTACACACGTACACTACCACACACACGCAGACTGATAAACACGCGGCGGCCTGTCGTTATGACGTCACCCTTGCCAGTCGGCGCGTGTTGGTTTCTCCCCTTCGCTGCGTTTAAAAACCAACTAAGCTTTTAATTCCATATGCAGGCTGACTTACAAATATTTATTTCTTAAAATTAAATACTACGTTTATTTCTTTTATTATCTCTTATACCTAAAGCTTAATTATTACATTATTTTTATTATTTACATCTTATATATCTCATACGTGCGTTCGTATGTTATCATGCCTCAGTCAGGGGTTGATACATAGACTTATGGTAAACGTATCGTTGCAATATATATAATTGTTTTAAATATAATGCTGTTCAGCTTACCTTAATCATAAATAAATACATTTCCTATTTCTGACAGTAGGACTACGTATACTTTCGCGAGGGGAAGCGGTATTCATAAATTAATGTCGCTGAGATGATGACTAAAACTCTTGTACAAAACTACTGTTTTAGATATTAAATGTATTTGTAGAAACAGTAAAAAAGGCTTGTCGCTTCAATGCGTTTTTATGTTTTCAAAACTGAAAACCAATCGACCACTTCTGTTTGTTTTATTGATTTTTAATGTATGAAGGCACCTATTTCATTTTTGTTCTACTTTTTGACATAAACTATAATACAGTACGCTGGTTTCAGGTAGGATTCCGCTTGGGACGAATCACCTATCTGCTTGTAACACTAAACAATTCTCAGTTGCTACAAGCAGAAGCTCTCAAACACGTTGGTGCGCACTTTGAAAGCGTAAACATGTATGACACCAAAAAACAGCTTCAAGCATTTACTAACTGGCCATAACGTCCTTGAACTATATTTCCCCCCCCCGCCAAAGACAATTACGAAATCAAACTGGTTACATATTAGCACTGAGCTATGGAGGGACAGCCGGTAATTCGAACATCAACATCTTTCGGCAGTTCCAAAACGGCGTGCTTAAGGCTGCTGATACACGGTCCACTCTGTGGCGCCACTCAGTCGCGCCCGGTGTTTTGCATGGTTTTAAATTGTAGCCTTGCACACGAGCGACTGTGACACGCGACTGTAGCAGGCAGAAGCCAGTCCCCGCCACGAGTGGCGACGATTTGTGGCGTTGGAGCTTGCACACGGGCTACTTTCAGTCGCGCCACAGCAGTGTTCAGAGTAGTGTTGTGAAGCGTGTATTAACACTGCAATTTCTATAAAACTTTTGGAGTTTTCTTACTATTTGTTTTTAAACTTTATAAGACTTTCTTTTTTCTAAATACTATTTAAAAACTTTAACTATCATGTCGGATTTTGATTCTGATCGATTTATAATTGAAGTGGAACAGAGACCGGCAATTTGGGACCCGAGATGCAATGAATATTCAAACAAAATGGCAAAAGGGAGAGCATGGGAACAGCTCTGTTATATTTTTGTATCAGGCTTCAGTGAAATGGACAGCCTGATGAAAAATAAATCAGGTATGTTTCTAATCAGTACTGTGGTAAAGTATGTAATAAAAATTAGAATAGCAATAATAATAATAAAGTAGGCCTACCGCACTAAACTAAAGTGTAAACATCATAAAACAACTAAAGTCATAAATGTCTAAAGTTGGTAGACATTAGGCTATATTGTGTAATTATATTATGACAGAAATGTAGGTGTATGTAACAGAATAGAAACAAAATACATATACAAGGCCTACGAAGTGCAGTATTTGACTAATAGTCTAAGTTTTGTATAATGCGAGAACTTGTGCAATCCGAAAAAAAACTTCGGATTTGTGCCAAACCATGTCATACGGAGGCACCTCAGGATGACTTTACTTCGAGAAGATATAAAACCGTTATTCAAGGTACAGAAGTAGAGAAACGGTGCATCCCAAAGAGCTACCAAGAAAAAAAGTTTGGTTGACACAGGGCACACATGGCGATTAAAACACTGATGAAAACTATACATAGGTACCAATTAAGAGTTTTTAAATTTAGTGTGAATTATCGCTGGATTACACTTAACGCGACATTCACAGCATAAGTTTTGTTTAATTGGACGAGGGAGGCGAGTTTTTTTTCTCTCGACCGTTTGGGATTTGTCTGTCTATTTGGGTTATGTCTCACGATAACTTTTGAACGCATTAACCGATTTTCGTAAATTTCCACGATTGTGCAGACTTTTCCTACAGAAAACCGTTGGTTTTGAGGTTGATCCCTCCAAAAATAGGGGGGCGGGAGGCATAATTATAAGGGGGCAAAGTTGTGAAAAAATTGCAAAACCCCACGTGCGGTATCAAATTAAAGCGAATTTTAACCACAATCGGAATATAGTGTTCATTTTTGAAAATTTTAAGTTTTGGACGTTAGGGCCCAAAAAATGGGCCAAACATTAAAAACACAAAAAATCATGTGGCTATCAAATTAAAGGAAATGTTAAGTATCGTCTGAATGTAAGATTAAGTTTTGTAAATTTCAAAATGTTGGAACCCCAGGGCCCAAAAAGAGGTCAAACATTTGAAAAAAATTGTGACAGTCCAGCAGATTGTCAGACCAAAAAGAATTACTACCAAAACCCGAGTGTTTCAAATGTAGGCATACACTGTGTATTGTATGATTGTGTGCTCTAAAGTTGTTAAATTATTAATGCAATAGTAGAGTAGTCGGAATTTTTGTAATTTTTCCATAATTAAAAACTTATCCAATATCGATATTTATCTAAATAATAAATGTCCGTATAAAATAGGGAGCGAGTTCAGCTCGGGAAGTTTACTAGTGTTATTTAACTTACGTTTAACAGATTGAAAAATAAAATAAAGATAAAGTGAATAAATATAAAGAAAGCCGCACGTCAAAGCCATTACCGAGTTCTATGTCAAAACTTTGCTAGAGTTCAGCGTAAATGGAAACGCAACCATCCATCACGACTAACGACTACGAGTAAATCCCATACGTCCGTAGTTACAGAAGTAGTTGGAATTTAATTATTTAAGCCTGCAATGCGTTACTTTGTTCCGCTAATACACGCGCAGATTAGCGTCCTTCTCATACATTTTACAAAAACAGTAATTTGTCAGAGAAACTAGAGGTCAGGCTACCGTGCCAAGCAGTACAACTTCATATCAGCGAAACAAAGAATGAGTAATTTATGAATGTGATAAAGGTTTTCCTGACCCTTGTTGTTTTCTACACGAGGCTACAAATACCTCTGGTTCTTTAACTTCAAAAGAACAGATAAAAATATTTTCGATTCTATATGTTCTATCCTGTTTATATGCTAATAAATGATAAAAACCTTCCACGTTGTTATTTTAAAACTTATAGTATTACTAAGTCAGCTTTTATTAAAATTAAGGCAAAGTCATAAAATAATATGGGAAATCAACGGTTAAATTTTTTTATAAACTTTATATTTTGAGCATTTAAAATTATTCAGAAATGATTGCTTTAAATCGAATTTAAACGGAAATTGTTAAAGTTACGAATTATATGTAGTGTTCAGTGAAATTAGGTAATTACCGGCGATTTCTTTAAATAGAAATTTACACCGACAGTGCAAACATTATGGGTACTATGTAACACTAAAATTATAAGCAGCAATTGCCATGAATCGAAATTTAAACCAAAATTGCTAATAGTATAAAGACTTGGTAAAACTTAGTTGATAAGGGTACGTAAGCTTTCACGTCCGGTGTGTATACTGTACTGCATACACGTTCCGGGTTGTAAGGCTGTAGTCCGTTTTAAATAGTGTACATGTTTCTACCGTGCCCATGACGGACATCTTCAGTGGCGAGAGAACAGTTTTCAAACGCCCACATAGGGCTACAAGCAGATTGTCCTACCTATGTGAGGCACTTCTATTTATACATTTTTCTCAGGTACCAAACTGCAGTCAGTAATGTTTGGTCATTATTTGGCCAATCGCATCGCTCTCCTTTTTTGAGTTCTAAAGAAAGGTTTCTAGGTAAAATTAATAAGTAGCATTTATAATTAATAAAGTTGTGTTAATGCTTATAACGACAAACAGAAATAACACTGTTGCACACCACAATAGACAATTTTTTTCCGATTAACGCTTTCAAGCTTCACAGCTCATCATGAGATCGGAAAAAATTTCTATAGTGGTGTGCAATAGTGTTATTTCTGTTTTTAATAAGTAGCAATTGCTATAAATTGAAATTTAAACCGAATGTTACGGACAATATGTGATGATGGCTACAGTTATTAAATAGCAATTGTTTTAAATCAAAATTTATACGTGATTTACTAATATTACAGATAGGCCTACTATGTAATCCTGGCCAAAAGCATTAAAGAGCGACTGCTTTAAATTAAAATTTAAACCGAAACTGTAAATACTACGGATCCTTCATGCTCAGGGATTCCATTACGGGTTCTGTCAAAATGCCGTTATCACGATGTGTTGAGTGAAAATATTTAAGTTGGAACCAAAAGCCGTTTATCTTAACACGACTTCGTAATTGAATCTTCACACACGGGTTAGTCTACAGGCATCTGTTACACTGCATGCATCGGTTGTTTGTGAACGTCACGAAAGCCATGAACACGAACTGTCACTTGCATTTTACGACTGCCCCCTCTGTCCAAATGTGTAAGTTTTCACAGCCGAAGTGGCATGGAATATTAGTTTCATAACCGACAATGTAAATAATTTAGTACAGTATCGCTCATTAGAAACGTATCCGTTTGACTGCAACTATCACATTTACCTTCAGTGGTGTTGTGGTGTGTGGTCTAAGCCAAGAGTGACTTTACCGTAGCCACTGAATATTCAGTCGCTACTATTCATACTCACAATACTCTTCAGGTACTTAAAATACTCTTAATCTCCTCTTCACCCACAGACATTTTCCCTTCTCCGGGGTTTGGTGGGACTATTTGGTTTTAGTATCTGTTCGTTCCTTAAAAACTTTCAGTCCAGGGGGTTGTCGGTCTTGGTTCGAATATCGAAATGTTTTTCCACACACGTGCAAAGGAAACAAACCCAAATAAAAGGTTGATGAATTAAGACCACGTAACAGGTGATCCCAAAAACCGGAACACGTGAGTTCCCATACTACCTCAATAGAGAAAAGAGGAACAACTTGTGTACTATTGTATACAGTGACTTGAAGACGTACTGGTACTACCTAACTAATATACAGAGAAAAACTAGCTAACTAACTGTTTTTTAATTCAGAATATTCTCTTTTACTTTTAAACTCTAACAACGAACCAAAAAATCGTAATTTTGGCTACCTGAAAAGAGTGATGCAGGGCTGTCTCCTATCCATGCCCTGTTCAATTTAATTATAGAAGAGATTATGTCAGTGACGAAGGGAAAAACAAAACGTGTCAAAATCAATTACAGGCTGATTTACAATGTTCATTTTGCAAATCATATAGCAATGCTACCAAATTCGGATTGAACAGTTTGCTACGAGTTCTTGTCGAAACCTTTCAAAAGTTTGAGTTTAAAGTTACAGAAAATCATAGTTACAGGAAAACAGATGTACAGCTTCAGGGTAATGTAAATCTAGAATATATCAGTGTATCCAGTTCTGTAGCCTTGTTAATATGATTACAGCTAGTAATCTGAGGTTGAAAGAAGAATAGGGATAAAATAAAAGAAACAAGACTTTCGGAATAAAAGAAACTTAACGTACAATATGCATATGCCTATTAGTATTCAGACTGGGATGTCTTTTATCAGGTTCATTGTTTGGAGTATCTTCAGCCATCATCTTCAACAATGATTAAATAAAAAATGTTTATGTACGATTGTGCGCTCTACAATTGTTATATTCCTAAAGAAATTGTAAGGTAATCGGGATTTTCGCAATTTTTCCCATATCTGAAAAATTATCTAATATCAAAATTCATATAATAATAAATCTATTTCATTCGAAATAGTGAGCGAGTTTTGCAGCTCAGGGAGCATACTAGTTTATTTTGGCATGGCACAAAACGTATCTGACCACGTTAGGGTGTCTGGAAGTCAAATGTTTAGGAACAGTTGGGGTGGGAAAAACGAAAACGTGCAATAGGCCACGCATGATCACGAGGACGTACTCTTCAAGCAGACAGTCTAAGTAAGATGCAAATATAAATATTCAGTTTTAATTTTTCGTAATGTTCCATTAATTTAATATTTTTTACATCTTCAAGTAGAAATAGTTAAAAAGACTGCTGAATGTAGCTGTTATTTTTTTTATTTCTGTTAAATATTAAAAATACTAATTTGATACGTCAAAATTCGCATTTGAAAACATTTAATACGTTTGGAACATTTATGTAACATAAATACAAAATCCGCGTCTTACGTAATATGCGACCACAGAATATTCTAGGCTCACGAGGTTATACACGGCAATGTTTGAGAAGGAATCTGCAGCGACTTTATACTCATAACTTGTACTATCTGTATTAGCGATAATAAGTAATTTATAAAATTTTGAAGTTACTTTTCTGTAGCTTTTTTAATATAAACTGCTTTTAGTTGTTTGGGAATGCCGCAGTCATCCATTTGGTTAAGATGTTCCTACCATTTTAGCCGATATTGAACAATCCTATCGAGTACACTCATAATACTGAGTTGCTGCACATATGGTTGAAATTGTGTAGCTTAAACTACGTAATTGTTTGTAATATAAAAAGCATTAAAGACCTATGCTGTTCTGCAATACAACAACCCATGCTGAATACCGTTACAACAGTTTTTGCTGGTATGGGATAATCTCCAAGAAAAGTTATCACCTTGGTCTTCAATGTGGAGATCTGTAATCAGAAATCGTTAAAGATCCTTGCAGTATCTTTATGTATGGTTGTGATTTCTTATCTTAAGGGGAGCAGAAGGAAATAAAAAGGCTTGAAGATGCAAAGAGGTTGTTTTGGAAGAGAGACTTGCCAAAAAAAGTAGGTTGGAGAGGAGGAACGAGGAAGCGATGAGAAAAGGATTTTCCTAAAGGTTATAAGCATTAGAAGAGCAACAACGTTCTGGGAGCATGTACATTGGCGTGACACTTTCCGCATAAAGAGCCCAAGGTTTCAGAGACCATTTTGCGAGTGGCTGCCTGGTCTGTCGTACTTAGGAAGTGATATGGATGCAAAATAGCTGACCCGCTCCAGAACAGTACAAGCAGAACTGCCATCCTTCCGGCTCTTATGTCGAGATGAAGCGGACCGCAAAGAGCAGGAACTTGTGACTACAGGGACAAGTTTTCGCCTTTGACGATATGTAAACGTAATAATCGCTATCTATTATTCACTGATTCTGTCTAACTACTTCTGTTCCTCGAAAAAGTGTGTGAGGAGTTCCTTATTTATCCGATGTGGAGTGTGCCGTAAGACAAAACGCCAATCCGTTGCTAACCACCGGTATAGAGAAGTCTAGGCCTACCATGCTGCCACCATGTAAAAAACGTTTGGCTTGTACAATTAAGCCTATGTTTCTATAGATCAGACATAATTTTTCAGTTCTCTACCTGGTAGTGTATAGTTTCAAATAAATTAGTTTATAGATGACGTACAGACAATAACGTGTATATAAACTTGCCTCCGGCACACCATTATGTGAAGTGTAGCAGCGTTTGAGCATAAATGGCTTTGGTGTATAACAAAGGGCAGGATTACACGTAGTCGATAGAGAATGGCTTCACCTACGTATGCGCAGAATAGCTTACATACGACCTATATAGGGCGCATTACCGTTAATCTGCTACAGATTTGTAACACATGAATAATGGCTTTCCAGACGAGTGTTAGCACGCAGACTTGGATCTTAGTAATGTGTTCACGCTAGGTACGAAACAAACCTAAACTCAAATGCTAGCACTCAGTCTATTACCATATTGCGTATACAAAAAAGTGAGGATTACTGCGTATACGGAAAATCAATCGGCTAGCCGTTATTCGAATGTATGAAGCTTTGTAGTTTGTGACAAAAACTCATAACACTGTTTTCCTGTAAACACCCAATGTGTATGTGTGTTGCGCAAATCATGTGGCGGAACGCAACACACGCTGCACAATTAACCGTACTTTTCCGGAAAACGCGGAACTTGTTTAATTTGATTAAACAAACTTAATTGCCAAAGAACTTTGGAAGAAGGGTGTATTAAATGTCTGATGTAAATTATAAATATATCACATGGAGTTAATAAAGGATATTTATACATATGCAATAAGTAAATAGCCTATAAGTAAACCCTATAAATATAGGCTATTTATGATTCTTCTTTTTAGCAAGTAAAGGCTGATACCCTATTACGTCGTCCGTTGTTACAACTGATCTCTCCATCGGCCGTCCCAGACTTCTACGTTTAGGCATATATTTTGCGAGTGATCAACATATGCTATTCTGATGGGCCCATATGTTTCAAGTGACCAGTCAGTTTTTGTATATATTCCCTCAACATGTCATTCACTGGTCGTACAGCTAACTCATGACGGATGTCCTCATTCTTTTTCCCAACTAATCTGGTATAACCGGCTACTGATCTAAGGAACCTCATCTCTGCACTTTGCACTCGACTTTCATGTGTATTCGTCATTGCCCATGCTTCACTACCATATAGACCGCTTGGAATGTCTCTTGCCTAACTTTATTCATTAAGGTGCGCTTTATAATTCTATTCATCCTATTAAAGCGGTTCGATATACTGCATCCTAAAGATTAAACAATGAAACTTGTTCAACAGTTCTTTCCAATCACTATTTTTGTTCTTTTTGGAAATGATCTACAAAAAGAACAAAAATAATTATAATTTATAATTATAAAAAATAATACATTTAAATTAACTTATATGTAAATTGGACATGAAGTGGATATACCGGTTGCAAGCTTTTTTCTATGACTCTTTCGTTAAAAACAATACACTTATTTTCAAAATTTTAAATTGGTTTATGAATGTCCTCAACTCACTTGCTCCAAAATTCATCTATTTTTGTGGTCCTTAGTTTAATCTTCGCGTAGTCAGTAAACAAGTCTCACTCTCAGAAGATTAAGGTGATTCTGGACGTACATTTGTTTTATTCTGCCCGCCAAATACCGTGTATTCGGTGAAATAATTCTTTCACAATTTCTAACACAAGGTTTAAAAATGATATCTTGACATCTATGACATAAGTTAAGTTTATGTTACACTAGGTCCAAATTCAGTTTTCCAATCATTTTAGATTTTATACTTTCTATACGTTAACGTTTCGATCCATTATCTTGTAATAGTAGGCCTAGGCTTACCACGCAGTACTGAACTGTATTGGTCACAAAATGAAGCAATGCACCTGACGCCGATGTATCAGCGCCCCATCCCATGACAGATGAAGCGATAACAGCATTACTCTGCATAATTACACGGATACAGATTGGACTGCACGCTGTGTACACGAGATAGTCTCTGATTGACTGATTACAACACACAGCGGATTGGTAAACACGATACATACTGTAGACAAACAACAACATACATGTTTGTGTGTTGCGAGTGATCAGGACAACCGTGTCACTACATACTCCCGCTGACAGCATTTCACGTGCGAAACTATTGTTACCGACAAACTACGAGTGATCGTGATGTTTATCGTAAAAGTTAATCAGCCGCCAATTCGAAAACTTATCAACTGTCGGAATGCATCATGACATTACACGAAAAGAGTGCAAACAGACGGAACATTTCGCAGAATTAACTACAGTACGCAACCCTTCCCTGAAGCATGCGTCATTCGTACCTGAGGGTAGAGTTTTAACAGTCGCTTAGAGATGTGCAGGGAGTAACCACCTCCTTGCGAGTCTAACAAAATTGTCTTGAACAGTCTTGTACAGCGTTTCATAGCGTGAAATTCGGCTGCAACACGGCTGGCGAGAACATTGGAAGCATGCAAGTGTCGTTGTGAAGCGACAGTATGTGACAGAGACAAGCGAATTGTTATCCCGTTGTCACAACTCTCCCTTTCCGTTGTGTCGGTGCAGATCACCGCTCAAGGAAGGTTGCCTGGTTCCAACTGTTTAGTAGGCTACAGACTCATCTCTTATATTTAACTGACACATACACGCAGTCGGATTATCGAAATTTACTAAAACTTGTTTGAAACTTACAAAAAGGCATTTTAATTATTGAACGAGCGAAGCGAGTTCTCAGTTTTAACTCGAACGTTTGGCATTTGTGTGTCTGTCTATCTATCTTTTGGGGTATGTATTTTGAATGCATCAACAAATTCTGTTTTTGAGATTGATCCCCCAAAAAACAGCGACAGGAAGGAAAAATATGTGGGGGTCAAAATTGTGAAAAAGCCATAAAATCCGTAAAAGCAAATTACACAATCTGAATATAGTGTTAATTATTGAAAATTTCAAAATGATTGGAAGTGAAGGACCAAAAAGAGGGTATAAAGTTTAATAAAGGCGTAAACATTCATGTACCAGATTTAACACGATGTTAACTAACATCTGAATGTAGTGTTATGCTTTAAAAATGTCAATATGTTTGGTAGCCCAGGGCCCATAAAAAAGATCAAGGTGTCAGGCTAAAAGGAATTTTAACCTAACTTTTTTCAAATTTTTAGTGTTTATTGTATGATTGTGTAAATTGTTATATTGCTAAAGAAATAGTATAGTAATCGGGATTTTTGTGATTTTCTCATAATTGAAAAATAATATAATGTCGTACTTTATGTAATAATAAATGTACTTTTGTCGAAATAATGAACGAGTTCTGCAACGATTTGTCAACGAGACCTCAACGGTTTGCAACGGTTTGAGAACGAGTTCTCAGGGAGTACCGATTTGTTCCAGTTGTGATTAACGTATTTTTTCTCAGTATTTTTGCAGTTACGTTTTAACATTTCTCTGCAGTAGTTTCCTTCTGACAGTTCAATTCGGCAAACGCCTGCATTGCGGTGTACACAAACCACTTGCATTCACTCGCTCAAGTACATTTTACATTTTGGCAAGTTCTTATACGTAACATTAGCAAAAGTCTGTATTTTCACCAACTGTAAAAATGCCAAAGGGGTACTTAATTGTTCCTCAGAAAGAAGATTAATTTACGATTATAGTCGTGCTTCCGCTTTTGCTGACACGTAAAAACGTCGAAAAGATGTTTCAACCGATCGGTTGGTACTCCATTCGTGCAATCCAACCAAAATTTTGGGTTGATTTATAACCGTTGTTGAGACTTAGTCCACCACGAGACTCTTGAGACCAAACAACAGTCAAAACAATGAACCACGAAAGGCGAACCAACTCCAAAGAAGGCAAAGACAATTCCTTCTGCTTTCAAGGTTTTGGCGACTGTTTATTTGGGACGACCGTGGAGTAAGCTTCATTGACTACTTTAAAAAGGAAAAAAAAACAATTAATGGTGAGCACTGTGCACATCTACTGCATCTTGTAAACGACGAAATTAGGAAACCAGACAAAAATACAAAAAATAAGTAAATACAATTAAATAAATTTATCTGTATTTAATATAGAAATAAATAGAGATTCTGTTGAGAAATAAATGAAAATTAATCTAAAAAAGTGTTGTTTTCTTATTCAGGACCGGAAGTTTTCACCCTACGCTTGTATTTGTATTGCCAAATTTTGTATAATTTTTCCTATGTAATTAAGTTAGATTAAAATATAACTTACTGTGTTACAAAGTATGCTAACTCTATAAATGCAAATTTAAGTACACTAAGAAACGCTACTAAGTTACAGTTATCAAAAACTAAGACTAAGACTGCAGTTTTACCGTCGAATGCCACCGCTTTATCCAGCTTAGACGACTGCCGTATGGTCGCCAGACTACTGTGTTTTGTTGTTATGCACATCTTATTCGCGACAAACAAGTGTTAAGTGACAGATAATACACTCCTACCTAATGTTTTTTTGTCTTCGTTACTTTATCTTCTTAACCATAGTTACAGTCACCAGTCGCTTTAGAGTCACTGAACTACTTACAGCATCGTTTCGCAGCTTTGTTTAGTGTTTACCGCTCCCTGGGTGATACTTCGTCTTATCCTACAGTTGGAAACCTTCCAAGCATCTTTTTACCACAGCTACTATTATTTTTCTTTCTTGTCTTAGTCTACGTACTTTGATTCCGTCTTTAATTAGGACTCTAGCCCCATAAGAGAGACTAGGGTTGCTTCATTTTAAAAGAAAGATTTTCCTTGTGAACATGTCTCATATGTTCGGAACACATGCCCTTTGTATTTACCAATTAAAACTTTCTTATAGCATTTGTCAATTCTCTTTTTCTATCATTTTGCTCTTTATACTTTAATGTAAGTCTACTGGGTGCTTTTTGAAACATTTCCATGGCATTCATTTTGTTTCCATTTTTTATCCCTGACACATATGGAAAGCTTTCTCCATAGTTAAAAATTGTTATGTTTTGTTTTGCTAGTAACTCTATTTCGATATTGAATAAACCAATTATAGCTGTACTATATGTTATCCGGGCCATTACGCCATATTTAATTTTCTGAAACTCCAGACATAAAAATTGTGAATTTTTAGTATTAGATTAGGTGGGCAAAAATGAGAAATATTTAAAGACTTAATAACAAATAATATTTTATTTTTTTGTAAATAATTTTATATTTTTGTAAGCAAGAATATATTTTTTACTGAATTAACAACGTTTCGACTGTTTTAAATTACCGTATCTTTAAAAAATATGATGTGTAAAGAATCTTTAAATAAATTTGGAATCAATTGTTATAACACCTGATTTACATATACATCTAATTTATCTAATTTGTGTATAAATTGAATAGGCCTAAATATATGTGTAATAAATGTATAAATATATAAACAAATAGAATATATAAATTGGTCGTTATAATAGTAATACATGTGATTTTACTAAATTAATATATACTTTGTATTTAAGAATTTTGTAGGTATTTCTATTTGCATATTCAGTATTGTATAGGGGGCAGCCACAATTTCCTCTGCGTCTGAATGTTTCCTCTAAGTAAACAGAATTTTACGATACGAGCCTTCAAGGTAATAGAATACGTTTTCCGTTTACTAAAAACTACTCTGTTCAATAATTTTGAGATTTTATATTCTAGCGTCTTAACAAAATTCAACACAAAGTATCTCTCTGCTTACTTCATTCTAATTTGATTTGTTGGCAGGTCTCCCGCTAGTTTTGTTAAATGCAAGTTTCTTCCTTTCTGAATATCCTGTTATTCCTGAATTATTCATGAGTCCTTCCACAAAATTCAGCTGAGATCTTCTAATGCACTTAGATCATCTTCAGATGTCTCAGGGATAAAAAATGGAAACAAAATGAATGCCATGGAAATGATGTTTTCAAGAACACGCAGTAGACTTATATTAAAAGATAAAGAGCAAAATAATGGAAAAATAGAGTTGACAAATGTTAAAAGAAACATTTAACTAATTCCTTTACTTTCTGTGCTAAAATAGGAGTATCGTCCGCAAATCTATGCAACCCGCGTAGAATTTAATACTTGTTTGTTTTAGAATACTACATACTACATCGTTACCACGGTTGCACGGATAGTCGTGCTATACAGCTGGAACAGACTAACTGACGCGTGATCCCATCGCTATTTACAAATTTAATTACAGTTTATAATAAACAAAAAAGTCTTACACAATTCTTCAAGTTGAAAATTTTCCAGCATACAAACAATAAATGTCACCTTATTACAGTTTCTCGTTAATTATAACGGAATAATCGATTTACACTAAACAGCAAGTGACAACCACAGTCATCCTAATATCGCCAGGTCGCCAACTGAACTTTGCCGGCCACTGGACGCTTATTTGTACCTTGTTGAGGTTCGAGAAAAATCTGTCACTCTCCGGATGACGCGGCAAGGAAAACTGAGTGTAGCTACACCAGCTCTGGAACTCGCTAGGAACTATGTCAACGTCCGACCATGTAGACATAGCGCAGACCGAGTGCCGGTAGAACAGCCGACAAACGTCTGGAATGCGTGTATGGAACAATCTGCGTTGCGTAACACAACGTGTGTGAAGTGTCACGAAGCCACGTTTGTTACCTATCATCTCAGTGTAGCAAACTCAGTGTGTTTAATATACGAACAAGTTTCATATACGTCTTATCTTACAACTCGTAGGATTTCAGTATTTTAGTTTCTCTTTTTTTAATAACTAAAACTATATAGATTGCCTCTCTTGCAACATATTTTATTTTATTTGTAAAATATTTTTAAGTGTTTATTTGCTATTAATTGTTTCATCCATTTCGTACGGCATTCGTGTTACCGCACATCTTTAGAGAACAGCTTATCCTAAAACAATTGCTTTGTATTTCAGTGTGTCCAGCTTTGATCCGAAGAAAAAGGCAAAAACGAGTTGAGAAAATGGGAATAAATTAATTTAAAATAAAGATATATTAATTACATTATTATTTGAAATGAAATACATAATTAATCACTATAACCGATTGCAAATAAATTCTGAGAAGAGAACAAACAATTTTTCTTTGATTAAAGTTTTTGTAATATTTCAAGGTCTCATGACGTTAGACAATTAATTTTCAATTTAAATAAACAGAGGGAAACTAATAATGTAAATGCTCAAATTGTGTAAAACTTGTTGTTACAAAATAAGTAGGCTATATGGAAAAAATATTGTTACGACATTACAGAACAATCTACGTGTTTCTCGAACGATCCAGTGGAATCCGGCTGTAATATTATGTGCGTACGTGATTCTCGACATGCGTTGCGAGATTGTTCCGGAGTCACAGGTCCGCGCCTGCTGTTTGTAAGGCCGGAACCAATTATGTTCTGGTGTTTTATAGTAGCATTCTTGACGCGCAGTTTAGAATATTCTGGTATTTCGGCGGGGTATAAATACAAGTACTCAGCGACGTTCAGTTAGTTTGAGTTGCGATTTATTGGAATGCGGTCGTAGTATTATATTAGTTATTGTCGGGCGATACACAGTGAGGTTCGAAATATTGTGGCGAAGTATTACGTTTTTTATAATTGTGCGGGACGATTGTAATATAATTGTGTTTTATATCAGTTGACATTTTTTATTGCGTGTGAATAATTTTTATTGATTTGTTGTAAGAGACTGTCTTGTTAATTACAAACTGTTTAATTGTGATAATTAAAGCTAGTGACTAGTGACTTAATTGGTGTCTCGTATTTTGTTTTCCACTGCACCATGCGACGATCAGTAGACCGTCGTAACAATACTATAAATAATAATAATAACAAAAAATTGTTTACAAGTATTTGATATTAAGTTATTCACACTCTCTACCTCTACGATAATACTGTGATGCGCACCAGTTCTTTTGTGCTTCTTTCACTTCGTATTGAGACTTCGTCGCCGTAGAAAACCTTGTGAAAACTTTTAAGACATTGAATGATCGTTTCTCCACAACGTTCCACTCACAAAGGCAAAAAAACATACTAACAATGGAAACTTACTTAAGCAAGGGCAGGGAAAATCAGCATACTCGGGCGCAAAAAATCTTATACGGCACCTTATTAGAAATACATTTTAAACTTGTGCGAGAACGGCGAGTTAATGTGAACGATATATAAGCAAACGTAATTCGTAAAATTATCCAATGCACATGAAGATTAAAGTTTAACGAACGTTTTCTTTGTAATGAAATACTGTACACGTAGTGTTTGTTAGTATACATACAACAATACAACATAGGGCAACAACTATAAGAAGAAATAGTGAAGCATGTAAGCACCAAAGAAGTGTACAAACAATAATCACGCCCTAACCGATACAAACAGTAAGCATCCACCATTGCATATTTGTAACATTAAATCGATTATTATTGGCATACGTTTAAAGAAAAATAAAAACTTTTAAGTAAAAAAAAAATCTTCATCCTGCCCACTCATTAAAAAATCGCAAAAATCTTAAAATAATCAAAGCGGAAGTTGCACAGGGAATTGTAAAACTAGTAGGCCCATTCAGACTTCCTCAGCTAGAAGGCAGATCTTATGTTCACGACTTTTGCTATCAATAGTAGGCTATTTAAATTGTTTACGCTGGCAATAAGAAAGCAACGAAAGTTTGCAAACTGTTATAGGCAAATGCAATCTCGAACGTATAAATTGATAAATAAATTAAATTTAATGCATATTATCATCATAAAAGGAAAACGTTAAACATCGTCCCGCTAACTAATTACATATGAACAGCTTATGTGGATCTTCCGTAATCATCCGAACCCATCCCTTCGTTAATACCATTTATCATAAATGGTCTGGATCTTATACCGACCACTGATGCCGACAGACAGGTATTGCAAATATAAGAAACGTCCAGCATCATAATATAACAGGCGTTATCCACCTACCGTTATCCAAGAAGGAATAGTGTGGGAGCTAGTTTCCATCGCTTTAAAGCCGAAGACCTTCGGCTAAATAGTGTTACCTCCTACAGATTGTCCCTAGTCTTCCAGTTTGGAGAGTTTTGCCACTGTGCTAGTAAACCTTCCATATTGATTATTTGTGACTAGACACTTCAGCATCAGCCTCGCTTAAGTGGTAACAGCCTGAGGGACACCAAAGTGTCGACATCCATTGAACCGTTGGTGAAACGGTACACATTCAGTGATGTAGGCCTACATATGTATTTGCGATTTTCAAACAACATTTTAAGTCCTTTTTCGTATCGTACCTTCCAAACTTTACAATCTGTCCAATCATCACGCTTCAGATTTCTCTGTGCCTTCCTAACCTGATGCTTTCATCCAAGCCTTTCGCGGCCTCCCTCTTTTGCTTATTTCATGAGAGGTCCATTCTATTAAGTTCTTTGGGCATCTATCATTGCCTATATCACATACTTTCCCGTTTGCATAAATTTATCATATAATAACACATATTCATTCGCTCAGTCATTCCTTCATTTTAAACCATATCATGTAATGTAAGCCTAAGCACCTTCTCCGGTATCCAATTTCCATGGCTCGTAATCTCTTCCTCATGTTACAATACTTTCCACTATTGTCTTACGTCTTATATAATCTGATTTTTGTTTCGGGCCTTAGTTGATTGATCCATAAAGTGGAATGTAACTGTCACGTCATTTGTTTCCTTGTCCAATACGATTTTTATTTCTGCTACACTTGTGCCTTTAGTCTTTAGTAACCGTGACACCAAGGTATTTGTATGAATCTACTCCCTCCACGACTCCCCCTTCTAAAATTACATCTCTGTATGTACTTCCGACGAAAATATATATTCAATCTTATTTGTATTTATCATTCAACTCCATTTCTTTAACTAACTTCCTAAGAATATAACAGATGTGATCCTCACCTTCAGCTATAATTTAACGTTACGTAAGCTAAACCTAAAAAGGCCACAATTTTTAGAGCAAAATCTCATATTTTCCATATCATGTTGCACACCGTTACGTATAAAGAACTCCTGCGCTTTATCAGTGTTCTTAAAAGAACCACTATAATATTTTCTCTCTTACTTTTACTCGGCTTACATAGAACTTAGCTGCATTCATGGTAAGACGTCACTTTGAATTCGTCAACTAAGTCGGTGCCGTAGTAGTCGCATCATCACAGCAGCATCATCACCACCTTATCATCACTATAATCATCATCGTGACCATCACCATTGTCATAATCCTCAACAAGGTTTAATGCAAGCCCTATTCCGAAGTTCCGGACTGACTTGACCACCATTTTGAGGTCATCGCAACACTTCTTTCCACATAGTAGAATTATGAAGTTTTGATTGGGAATTCGGTTGTCATCTACTCGGTCCAAATGTTAGAACTACTTTCATCCATAATCTCTATCTTCTCATTTAAAAGGGAGATCTCGTTTAGTTCATGCCAAATGCCACTGTCCTACCGCAGTTCTAATAATTATATTCTCACGTAAGTTTCCGCGGCCGTTGTCCATTCCGTATTTGAAATCTTCTTCAGGTATGGACCGCCTCAAAAATGTCTTGTAAGACAACGTTTTGCCTATATTACAGTGAGTATCTTTAGGTCTATGTGATGGTGAGGCTGGCAAGCAGACATAGTTATATAGTGTACAGGTGACGGTTCAGTATGCGGATCCTTCCCTCTAGGTGTCGGTCAACTCCCGTAGGCCTACAGTCAGGTCAGAAAGTAAAGGATACCAAGACGCGTTGAGTGTTACTGCTTCTGTGTTGATGTTTTCATTCTGTCATAATATCTAGTGCACGACCTGATAACAAACACGTGTTCGAAGTTTATCATGTGATTAGTTGTGGTTGCCGATAATGCTCAGCAACTGCCGACCATTCAGCTGCTCAGTTCTTCGTATGTGTGACACGTCTGTCTGGCGAACAGTCTGGTCACTATAAATCTTTCCGCAGCAGCTCAACAGTTTTAATAAGTTGTACACCGCAACTTGGATATGAATTTCATTTGTTTCTGAAATGTTTCGTTTTTTGATTGTTCTGACAGAAATTTCAGAAACATACAACTGGCAACTGCCATAACTTTGTAGAAATTAAATTTGATATCTCGTCGAGTGCGTCTGAGAGTAGCTTACATTTAATCATTACACACTTATGATTAACCGCATGTAGGCCTATTTTGTCATAAACCATCTACTTGGATTATTTATATTTTAAAACGAAGATAGCTGACGTTGCTGATTTATTCAGTCGGTTGATTATATCAATTAGCTTATTGCTGTGAATACAGTGGCTGATCGATACGGTACTTAGATAATTGCGTCAATGTACTACAGAGAGCGGAATCGTATATCTTATTAATTTAATAAGACCAGTGCGTCGTCATATCGCACGGAGTAATGACTCATATCTGTGTTTCGCATTAGCCGGGACAGAATTAATGTAATTAATCAGTGTACGTGATTACGGGATGATAAGCAGCGAGCAAACGCGGCGTTATCCGCGGGCGATTCTGTCACAAGGCTGACAGCTTAATTACGTCAGATATTAACATATCCGATGCGGGGTTTGGAGATATCTCAGATGGGATCGATCAATAAAGGAGAGGTCAAAGACTTTGAACGACTTCGAGTTCTCGACATTCCAGTACAAGTACGACTATCACTACCGGTAACGTGTCCCCGAAGACATACTCTCGTAAAGAAAGATCACATTGTCCTACCTAAGATCGAATTAACGTCTTGAAATATTTTTACGCGACTCGGTTGTGGGTCCCCTTCACTATTCGATAGGTTGCCAAGATCTGCAGTACCGTATTTTAACATAAGTAGAGTAGGCCTATAACTGCCGTTCACTTACTACCAACATCACCTCTGCTTCCTGCTTATAATAATAATTAATATATAATATTATCTTCTTCTTCTTCTCTTCCACCACACAGAGTATGTTACATAGATCTTATTCGGCATCCAACTCACCTCCGGACGACCTACTACTCTTCTACCAATAACTTTATACTTCAGCGCCACTTTTGACAATCGATCCTCTGTGATCGTTTACAAAAGATCAAACCATTGTGTTCTATAATTAAAACGACTGTGTTTAAATCTTTTATTTCTACTTCTCTTCTTATATTCTCATCGCTTCTCCTATCCTGTAATGTATAATTGAAAGTATTTAAAATAAACACCATTTCAGCGCTCTGAAAGTTGCCGCATTCCTTTTTTGTCATGACCCACACCTCACTCATATATGTCAATATGGGTGTCCAATTGTCTTATAAAATTTTAATTGTTGTGGTGTATCTTGTTTCGTTTTTAAGATTTTTATGACTCGTTCCACAAATATTCCTAAATTTATTTAGCTTGTCTTTTATATCAGATGAAGAGACTCATAACTTACTTCACATTCGAGATATTTAAAACAATTTACTTGTCCTAAAGTACTGTTGATTACAGCTATCTTAGTTCTCACTAGATATTTACCTCTAAAAGTCATGGGACTCAATTTAACGGTAGATATATTATTTATTATATCAGTTATTAAGCTTAAATCTGTCTATTTTTACACATGACAGTAATTAGAATACTTTCTCTTGCCTTACTCTTCTTGTAACCTCAATCCGGAGACTGGCCATGAGATCACTGAACTATGGGTCTCCGGCAAAAATCCAGCATCCCTTCAAACACGTTTCTGCATCTTCTTAATTTTTAAATCTCTTTTGTACCTTCAAACTAACACGTGTCCTTCAAAATTTCTTTCTATTAGAATATTCATGTAATTAAAATGCATAATCAAGAGCTCAAAACATCAAAATTTCCTTCAGACTAATCTTTTAGACAATATTTTTCTACATTGATGTCATCACTGTTCACTGTGTCCTTCCGCAATATCGTCTGCATTCTTTTTCTGCGTCTCTTCCATAGCCATACAAAACCAGGATCCATACAAAAGAATTTGTGAGATTTTTCCCGTTTCATATCTTTTTTTTATTTGTATCGCCCATCTGAAGACCACATACCAATTTAAATTCTTTATTCTTTGTTCTTTTCTTTTCCTCCAATATTCTTTCATCTTTTCACTATGTCTCGTTTTCCTGTCTTCAGTCCACTTTGAACCTGCGCCGTTTTATATCTTAATTTTCATAAAAATTATTTCTTAGCTTGTGATATACTAGATACAACGCCTTCCGTGGGCCTTCCATTCGTTAAAACTCTTCTACCCAGGTACTGAAGATTCTTTGTCTTCAAGTTCTCATATTCGAGTAAAATATTCCATTAACTTTTTTAACGATCGATTGATGTCTTATCAATGAACGTAATTTTCTGATTCAGCAACAAGTCCCGCATATTTAACCATATTTTACAAAAAATATTCTCTAATAAAAAATTCATAAAAATTCACCCGACCCAAAATACCAAACAGTTGAAATTAATTAACTTAAATCATAAAAATAATGTAGTCTCATGTAATTTGTAAAAAATAATGTAATCTACCATACAAAATCATACGATCTCACTGATCAATAAAGCAACCGTGCTTACCGTGGGCTAAAAACCTCCGCTCAACAGACCGTTAGACCAAGGCGTACCGCGCGGCTTTTGTGTTAGTGTGCGGTGTATGGCTAGTACTACGCGCCACCAGCCGCTAGTTGCGGTATTCACAGCCAGGAGGCGGCGCTGGTATCTCAGCGCCAATGTAATCTACCATACAAAATCATATGATCTCACTGATCAATAAAGCAACCGTGATTACCGTGGGCTAAAAAACCTCCGCTCAACAGTCCGTTAAGGACCAAGGCGTACCGCGCGGCTTTTGTGTTAGTGTGCGGTGTATGGCTAGTACTACGCGCCACCAGCCGCTAAGTTGCGGTATTCACAGCCAGGAGGCGGCGCTGGTATCTCAGCGCCTATTCAGTTCTGCCTCACGACGCTGAGTGCACGCCTACGGAGCCTCCGCCAGGAATTGAACCCGGGACCACGAGCGCATCAATCGCCCGCGTTAGCTACTAGACCACCTGGAGGCTCCACTAGGAGGAGACCTACTAGATGACTAATTCATTAATTTCATAGACCTTATATTTCTAAGACGGAATCCTATATTTTTGGATTGCCAAGACGGGATAGCATTTACCAGTCAAAGTTTCTGCGTAATAATGCAAGAAACAGTACTTTGAACATTGTAAGAACAACAAATAGAATACTGAAGAGGTAACAACAAATTTATGGACAAGGGTGTAAAAAAATTATATAAAATTGTGTATGTTACCATGTTGCTTGGTCTGATATGTTACTTTATTTTGTAACTGAAATACAACCTAATGATAATAGCTTTAAAAAATAGAAGCTAGAGCAATCTATAATAACATCTACAATGTAACTGATGGCCAAGAATTAACAGACACAAAGCCAATGTATCAAGGTGGTTTTGTCGGAAGGGTTTGGAATAGAGAAAATCGAATGTGATTATTCGTAATATGTACGAATGACATGTTCAAAAAATACAAAGATTCTCCGTTTCAGAAGAAACAAATTTTTAACAGCTTGTCAAAAACATTTCTTTGGTCTCCAACAGACACGGAGAAAAAGCACTGCGCTTTTGTCTTGTTACACTAAGAATCACAAACCATTTTAAGGATATTACTTTAGTTAGACAGTACTAGGTAAAGTAACATCTAAAAAAATGCACATTTACATGAACAAAATTTAGTTCACTATTATTATATGCAAGATGTTACTATATGGGCCTATGTGTAGGCTTAATAGGCCTATATTGAGAACTAACGTAGAATCGTCAGTAGCGAAACCTGTGTTATGTCTTGGGCCTTATTCCACGTTTTGATACACTACCTTCCTTTCAGGTTAGCAATTAATTTTTTCCTTTAGTGTGCTCTTTTGTCTTCGTTAGTTTAGTGCTTGGGCTCTGATCCGATTAATTTTCTTTCCATCCGTAACAAAATCAAGTAATCAAGTAATGTTTTTGAATTTATATACATACTGTTTGCTAGGTAGTCTAGTTAACCAGTTTTCTCCACACAGTCATTTCACTGCTTTTTATTTCTTTGCACATCTATTTTATTATCAATATAAACTACAGCTGTTTTATATGACATGAAGCACGGTAAAAAATTTTATAACGTCTTTAATAACTCACAACGTATTAGAACTAGGTCCATCACGAAAACAAACAGAAAATGAAAGTAAAAGAGATGAAAAGAGACGAAAGAAAAAAAAGACAAATAGACAAACAGAACAGATTCAGCACTAAACGAAGAAATACTTAAGACAGATGAATAATCGTTATCATCAGAAGCACCACTAAAAACAGTACCACTACCAAGATCCCCTTTTCGCTATCTTGTTTCTTTTAATCGATGACGTCAGTTTACTGTTCTCATTTCCGAAGGTAACAATTTCCAATGTTTCATTCAGTCATCCCTCCATGAGACTTGAGATCATGTTCCTTCTTCTTATAGATATAACTCCCTGACTCTTATTATAGGAGTGTGCCTTCATAACCTTCGATTCGAAAGTCTACTTCTGTATTCGCTTTCCAAGAACTCACCATCGTTGCCTGTACGAACTTACTATGGATATAATAGCGCTTTTACCTTCAATTTACTTCTAATCATCACATTCGAAAAATGTTTGTGGTCGCAAATAAAGATGGTTTTTGCATTTCAGTAACTCACAGTTAATTATTTATTACAATAGAACCACGTGAAGTGGACTGTAGAAGCATTCGTTAAAAAAATATTGACAAAATCATTGAGAAATGTTTCCTTCTATGATAGAACAATATTACCCTTAGTTCGTATCTTTAATTTATAACAAACCACGGTAGGTGTATTTGTTTGAATGTCATTCTCTGAGGTCGAAGTCGCCTCTGTTCAATCATAGCATGTAGTTTAATTTACACCAGATTCGTAAAGGTTAGCAGACGTCGAATCGTTATTTTGGTGCTATAAGCAATGCAATCCAGACGCCTGTATGCACAGGAAATGACACAGTCATATTCCTTTCCTGTTATTTGTTACTGAAGATGGGCCCGATTAGGAACTCTAAATGAGACAGACTGATATTGACATAATACACACAATTTGGGTATTACTGGCAACAAAAAATACAATTTTCTAAAGGTTAGTCCACAACAGTCGCAAAATGTTCTGTTCCCTTCATCTACTTGTTATTAATGTCAGAAACATCTTAGTTACGGCTGAATAAAACTATTTTTAATATGGGAAATTTATTGTCCTAACAGGCTGATACGCTGGGCACTAGTGTTAGGTTTACGAAAAATTCTTTCTGTCAACAGGAAAAACAATTTCAGTTTGTCAACATACAACAACAGGAAAATTAATTTTGCACCGTAGAAAAGGAACCTTGCACGGGACGTAGTGTCAACAATGAACGTTGTGTCAACTCTGTTAACGCTGAGTTAAATTAATACTAGCACTAGGAAACGCCAAGTGTTCTTTAAAAAGCCGACTGCCTCTTGTAACGCCACCGAATTACCATCCGAAACGTTTTCCATCCTGTTCACATGCAGACAAAGTTGTCATACGAACATGTAATATGTACAGATCACTTCAAACACTAACTTTTAATTTATATTATTTTACTTCTCTATTATTGTAAACTACAGTACAGTGTGAAAATACAGTTTGACGTAACTATTATATAACATGTAACCCTCTACCAAACTAATTCTCTTATACCGGATAAAATACTTAGTATAATTTTAAATTCTGATTATCAAGACACGTTTTAATACACAAAACGTATTATTAATTTACAAACGTATTATTAATTTACAAAATGATTTATAAGTCAAACACAACTAAAAATGAGTAAATGAAATTATTCCAGTTTTGTTCCAATTTTTACGACTTCTGGAAGAAGACATAGGCTACAAATAATAGACAACGGGTTTAACACTAGAAAAACTATGCAGTCTATAGGAGGTCTGTGTAAAGCAGCAATCGGATCGGGGTGAACAGCGTAGTTAAAGCATAACACGTCGTCTAAACAAGACGACCGCGCGAGAAAAATATGGAAGACAGGAAGCTTCAACATTGTATCGTTATTAATGTGTTTTCTCTGCTACAAGACTGGAAAACGTGTTTATGTCTGGAGAATGCCGTAATGAATATAATTCTCAGAATGAATTAAATTCTGTTTACGTTTGCGACCGTAGCCTGCTAAGCCAGTCTCTACTCTCTAACCTTTAAGCAAATCGCGTCCAGTATGAACGTACCCTGAGCGCTACATCGGTCGCGACTTTATTGGTTGCCCAATGCCCAATAATAAACTTAACGTCAAACGTGAAAAGGTGCATGAGTGGAAAGATATTTTTTTTGAAACCTAATTTTTTTGTAGTTTTACAGACTTTATAGTGGTGTGTTTTGTGTTCTGAAAATCTTTTATTCATTAAGGTGAGTTCAGCTAAAATTAATTTTTTATTTTAGATTTAAATATTAAAAGCCAAATACTTTCGTCTCAAAAGTCATTTTATTATTGACATTTTTTGTTTGATTATGTAAACATCATTGTTGATTGACGCAAGTTCATTAATCGATAAGCACTAATAACAATATTTTTAACAATTTTCATAAGTTTTAATTTTTATAAATTTTGAAATAAGTATAATAAGTTGATACAATACTTTCCGAGTTTGAGACGTTGAAACATTTCCATAAACAATTGAGAGGCGTTTTACGTACATTTTTTATATACGTACTTAATAGAAACAAATAATTCCACGATCATGTTAAGTAGACTTTGCGTATATTAGCTCCAAATTATGTTTAAAACACATAAACGTATGTCAAAACAAATATTTTGTCAATAGTTGTAACCTTTATAATTTTAAATATTAACTAACTTTAAGTATTAACTTTTGTTAAGTTTTCTTAACGTTTTTCGATGTATCACTAAATTTATTACAAGACTATATGAAAAATTGAAAAAAAAGTTGAAAATGTATTAAACGACGAAACTCGCAATGAACGAGATATAATTGCTGTAGAACTTGTTAACGAATTGCAATATTTACAGAATTTTGATGAAAAAGTTATTACGTCTCCAGAAGAAATTTTAAATTATATAACAATTAACAACTTAGTGGATTCTTTCCCTAATACGAGCATAATACTTCGTATTTTATTAACAATGCCGGTTTCTGTTGCTACCGCAGAACGTTCTTTTTCAAAACTCAAAATAATAAAAAATTATTTAAGATCGACCATGGGGCAAAACCGACTAAGTAAACTTGCTATCATCTCAATAGAATCGGATCTATTAAAAGAATTAGACACCCAAGATTTAATTAAACAATTTGCAAAAACCAAAGCACGAAAAGCTCAATTCACTTAGTTAAAATAATAATACTAGTTATAACTGGACATTAACCTTTATCTTTAAAAGATGACGTATTGCATTGTTAATATAATAGATTGTTTTTATTTGTTGATCAGTTTTGTTCTATATGATGCATTGTATGTAAACAAATATATCTAATGTTCACATATATTTTTATTTCTGTGTATAAATGTATAATTACATACCTCAATGAGAAAATACTTGTTCGGCTTGTTCGGTACCAGTTTAGTAAGTGCCTGTTGTAAAATATAAAAATGAAAATAAATTCATGAAAATACTTTTTAAAATTATTTTTGGATAGTTGATAATACTTAACATGTACCTTTACCCATATATTAGCGTTATAAAAATTGTAGGCGACATATACAAAATTGCACAAGGGCGCCAAACACAAAATTGCACAAGGGCGCCAACAGTGCTAGGCGCGGGCCTGTATAAGTGGCTTTACCATATCGACAAGGACGCCAAGCACGTAGAGAGTGACTGGAGTGTTCACCCTCGCTACACGACAGGCAGCAAAGCTTGAATGGAGCGGCTATATAACAAAGCCAGAGTCGGATATTCACCTGGCGTGTCGTTTGGATGGTAGCCACCCTACCGTCTAGACAACCATCATCTTGCACTGCGGTCTTGGGTTAAACGGTCAGAATAATGTCTCATGGGAACTGAGTGTGAGCGCTTTTCTCTTCTAAAGAATCTTCTGAGAATCTTTATACCGAAATTTCCTATCCATTCATTTTACCCTGGTATTACTACCTCGACCAAAATCTTAACAGTCGGATGCCTATGATGCAATAATGTGTTTTTAAGTATGGCACTGTATCTCTACACCAATCAGATTGTCCTATTAATTCAGATTTTCTGTAGTTCGAAAACAGAGATAAATGTTGTATGACGTAACAGAAGAATTGATACACATTCGATGGACCCGTAACTAGTTTTGTAATTAATATTCATCTAATTCAGTTTACTACCTTCAATGAAACCGACCATTATGTCGCCGCCGATGTACGTCTTTGTTTAAGTGACACTCAGAAAAACGTCAACAATGCAAATACAACTACACTGCTGGACCTGAAACATCATTTCTTACTGATAACCGTTTCCTTGGGTGCCAATGTTACCTGTTAACGTGAGCAGTAACATCCAGTTACCAAACAAAATAACATGCAAGGATTTAAAATTTGTATTAGTCAATCGTACTGCAGAAAACAAAGAGAGATGGATTGTTATCTGAATAGGATGCCAGATGATAGATTGCCTAAAGGAGTATTGTACAAAGACGTATACGAACAGTTAGGAAGCGTTGGTGAAGTGGTTGTATGTCCTTTGGCACCGGAACAGGCGATTCGCTTATTCCCTGATGGAGGAAGAAGAATAACGTGAAGGCTAGAACCTAATAGATTTGAATGGTTTGATAAATAAAACGGGAAAGAGGAGTCACAGGTTAATAAGAAGGTATATTTGTAGAGAACTGTTTTTCCACACCATGGACGCCTATTACATTTAGCAGGTTATAACAGTCCATAGTTTTAACACAAAAACTACAGTCTACAATGCGTTGCTCTTTTTAAATGATGTTAATTATACCGTAAGCAAACGTTTATTAAATTGCCGCCTTTACAGTGCTATAAAGTTTCTAAGAGAAAAAATTTCGTCCTTTTCACGAAAAAAGATAATTATTAAAATTTTCCTTTTTGCTTTCAATTTAATTCAAAGATAAAAAATATATATAAACTTTATAAAGAGACAAAGTTGAGTTTTTTATTTCCACTCTATTAGGAATCATAATTAAAAACATTCTGTAGATTAATGTAGCGGCACAATACTAGACGCTAAAATATACACACACAAGCGCGCGCGCGTAAAAGTAATAGATTTCGAAATCTTGAAATTTTTTACAGGCCCCAAACAGGAAAGGTATTTATTTTTTGTAGATACAATTCAAAAAAAATTTTTCTAAATAATAACATGTTCCAAGCGAAATTAATTTTATTTAACCCTCCCGACCCCAAACTCACCATTCATTACACACATATAAAATTATATGTCTAATAATTTTACACAGAGAAAACGGGTAAAAATTACTTGCTTTCACGCTAAAAGAAATTAAGCGAGAGTATTAAAGACGAAAAGGAAACAGTATACTTCAAAATTGAGACCGTAATGAATCAGCCGTATTGTTACGTTTTTACTGCACTTTCAGCTGAAACTTTAACGTACTGTACTTGCAGCGTAAGTGGAAACGCAACCATCCATCAAGGCTAACGATCGCGCAACACCGCTCTGAACAAAAATCCCATTTGTCAGTGGTCAGAGAAGTAACCGGAGTATTTAATTATTTAAGTTTTAAACGCGGTTCGCTAATACGAACCACGTAGATTAGCGCGTTTTTCATGAATTTTACAAAGCGGTAATTTGGGAGAAGCTGTTACTCAGCCCCGTAGGTCTTCATAGCAACGAGTAAATTAGTATACGGTTTACCTTATATGCGCCAGCAAATTATCTCACTTCCTCCAATGCTTCTGCGCTTCCATACGTCAGAAGAGTATTACTTTGCTGGCATATTAAACCTTCCGTTTCAGTCACAAAGCAGGATAATGCGCGCAAGTGACCATGTGCATGTGCTTCACTTCCACGCGTTGTGTTTGGTTATGTGACCGTCGATATAAAATAATTATACGACATTAAGTCAGCTAGTCGATGAAGTCGGGGCAGCTTGCCCCACATTAACGAGAAGTTAATTAACAATGCAGTCGCTCTCGTGCATATAGGATGTATCCTGTCAGATACCAAAACGTTGAAATCACATTTTGAAACGAGTGCCCTGTTTCCTATAATTAAACTCTTTTAAAAGCCTTACTGAAAATACATAAAGCAGAGCCGTACTGAAATGGTTGTTTCGACCATTTATCCTTATTCTGCCGAAAAAGTCCTGATTTTTAGACATGACGTCTTGGTAACGTTTCTCTCTTTCCCGGGAACGTCTACATTTGTCCTTGTGAAATAGCAGATTACTAATTTATTGCAACAATTACGGGTCAAAGTCGATGTGGCGATTCGTCAAATGCAGCAACTGTCTACGAACTGTAGACATGGTATTAAGTAAGAATTTTAAATCAGTTACTTTTGCTGGATCGGGATTATTATATAGTTATCTTCAGCGATTGTAACAATGAATAAATCATTTGAAAAATTATTTACTACATTTTTTACTGAATCGCGAATGCCTTTTACAGGTTATAGTTCTTAATTTTCCTCCGACTGCATAGTATTTGTAGTATAGTTATAATGTTTTGTTATTTATTTTACATTAAACTAACAAGAAAGTAATTTAAATTACCTATAAGCTACTTATGTTCGCAATTTTTGACAGTTGCTTAAAACTCTACAACTGACCGATTTACAGTCCCCAACTTTTAGAAATAATTCACCTCTTGTTTATTTTCCGATATTGTAGTTTTCAAGGGAGTTCTTTATTTCTGAAGCCTTCCTGCCACCCCTAACCACACCCTCTCTTACCCCTCTCATCATCACTATCTATCTATCTCTCTGAATTTTCCATTCTGCTATATCTCTGTGCCAGAGTACTTGGACTTTTTCACTTGACTTAATTTAGGCTCCTGTCATATAGCGTGTATGCTTTCTTACAGGGCTAACAAAATTCTGAACCATAAATTTTTCTGTATCCTAGAGTTTAGAGTTTCGTCTCCCTCCCCCTTCATTGTTACGCCTATTTAAATGTCAATATACGTGTTTTCCAATTATAAGTTACCTGGACGTTATAAAGTGTTGCGTTCTTTCTTTGCAGCACATAAAATGAAAGAAAATAGGATTACTTACATACTGGCGTGCGACCTACATACTGCACAATACCGCTTACCTGGAACATAATACATGAATAATGACTTTTGTACCGAGTCTTTACTACACAGAATCCTTACGTTCTGTAATGTGTTCACAGTGTATTATAAAACAACTATAAACATGCATTACAAAAGACTGTATAAACGTGCAAGCATTATCTGATACAGTTAACAGGAATTGTTAATTATTTGTGCGCTTGTGTGTGTAAATGCGCAGCTTAAGGCGATTATAGTAAATTACAGCTCGTACTGAGGATTTATTATTTGATTCAGAGCTTATCTAATTTTTAAGGCTTAGAAAAGCAAAGCTGAACAAGATAAAACATTCTAAATACCGTCAGGATAAAAATGTTGAAACTGCAGTACAACTCTAAGCACATTACATCTTATTGACTTCTGCTCCTGTATTTTGTTGTGACTGTGTTCTGTTTTTCTCGAAATTTACATAAACGTTAGCAATAAAATTATGATTCTTTGTAAAAAACAAAACTCAAATTAACAATAAATACTACGTAAGATCAATAGACAACTATGAGATTAATATATTGAAAAGGTGTGAGGGAACTTCAGAGCATAGCGTGCCAGCTGTGTCATGGAACGTTCACATCGGCTGCTCGCATAACGTGTCTGCTGTGAGTGGAAAATCGTGTGCGTGTATGTGTGTTAAAAATACAGTGGAAATATGGAAATATCTGTATTTTGGCTTTTCTGAATCGTTATAATACACGCATTATAGTTTT
The DNA here is from genome assembly GCA_034769895.1 of Magicicada septendecula. Lineage (NCBI taxonomy): Eukaryota > Metazoa > Arthropoda > Insecta > Hemiptera > Cicadidae > Magicicada > Magicicada septendecula. Next base: position 272,650,538 of record CM068369.1, on the reverse strand, counting down.
CACAGCACAGAATTGAACGCATCACCATTAACCTCAACTACAGGAATGACAACATTACCGGTATCTCTACACTTAGTAGGCTATACCGGTACCTAATTCACACAGAAGATGCCTTGGCGACAGATTTGTCTTTAATACAAAAGTTCCCTTCTGTTAGGTGCCAGAGGTTCCGCTGGAGGCCGAAAGACTAAGCAGAGCGTCGAGCTATATCTTCTCATCCACGGGTTTGAAAACTGTCGATTATACTGTCTATTGTAGTCAGTGTAAAGTGATGTTAAGTGCTTGTTTGTAAATTTAATAAACTTAATAACGTCATTTACTGTTTTTTTTAGTAATGCATAAAGCATTTTTTTCATTCAGAATTATTCATAAGTGTACTTTCTTCAGAATTAAATTGAAAAAAGGAATTTTACTAAGGAGGATTCTGAAATATATGTTTAAGTACGCATTCAATATAATGTGTAATTACTTGTTTGTTTCTGGTGTTTAATAAAGTTTTCATTCGTGTATAGTTCTTTATTTAACAACATCTTTCATTACAAAAGAAAACCATAGTAAGAAAGACAATATAAAAATCTGATTTACATATATTCCGCTAACATACAAAATACTTCAAAAAATACTTTTACAGAGCAACTTGAAACGAGTCCCTGTGTCCTACATAACGAACGTCTGAGTTCCACTAAGTGGAAAATATCAGTGGCCGCTGCGCTTATGTAAGGCTTGTTTTTAAATAACAGACGTTGTGAGCTCTCCTTCTTCCTTTTTATATAACAAAAAACCTAAGATCTTACTATGTTTTACTCAATCTCGCCTGGAGCGCGCTTCACTTGCTGGGCGGGCATAAAATAACGAGTTTTGGTCGCCAAGTTGAACAAGCAGTTTTACAGAAAAATTTTGAACAATAATGGCTCGACAAAACTACTGCAGTCGAAAATGAGCGCCAAGTTAATGGTATCCCAGAGAACTGTCACAAACATCGTGAGGATTTAAAACTGATATCTTTTCAATCGCCTATAAATTCCCTTTCGAGTAAAAAGAATTTAAGGAAATCAACTAAACGTAACCGTGGCTTTACGTCTTACAAAAGTCATAAAAAACTATAAATATGCCAATTGAAATGTTTAATCGGCTTAATAACAATATAACAGGTAAGAAGATTACATGTGGTCTTCCTACATTGGGCTGGCGATTACTGGCGCCCTATCTTGACGAGCCTTTTGATAATCAAAGCTTTTATTAAAATTAGTATTGATTGCGCTGTTACTAAAACATGAACTGAATAACTTTTTTAATAAAATTAACACTGGAGATGTATTAATTTTCGTAAATAATTTCACGCCAAATAGGTAAGCAATTTTAAATGCCAATTGAACATGTTGTTAAAACCAGTAAGTATCAAGGGGGTACATGTTGTCAATTAACTATAATTACGGTTTTATATCAACCTCGCGCGCATGTTTTGCTTTGACGAAATGTGAGGAGCGAGCGGCCAAGTTAGTGTGGCTGTTGTGCGTCTGTGTGTTGTGCTACATCATTACGAAGAAACACGATTTCTTAATAAGTGTCTTATTAAGATAAAACTAGACATTAGAACTGCCTTTTATATAAGTCGACAAGTTCAAAATAAACTCCACAGAAACTAATCGAATAAGCACGCAGCACGCATTACAATATGGTGGTAGTGCATAGCGGTTTGATGAGCCGAGATGGTGAGGTGGTGGTAATTGTCTGCTTTATGATCAACATGTTACTGTCCCTTCCACTTCGCCTACATCGCTGTCGACAGGAGAGGCTACATGCCCTAACAATTTGTCTCCAGTTACTTTTTCGAAGGTACAGAGTATTTGGTTAGTCAGTACTTGGATGATGGATCTCCGTCACAAACCTCGCGAAGAGATCACCTCTGACACCAGTGGCGTAACTCTGGGATACGGGACATATTAAAAACTTCAACGAAATTCCATAATCACTTAAAGTAGGCCTATTTCTAAGACAGTTGCGTGTGTTAAAATAAGGCTGTCAATGCGTACAACGTCGTACGCTGACATAGTTTCCAGAGCGTTCCAGTGCCTGTAACTACCCAATTTATTCTCGACGCGTCGCCCGGAAACTGGAAGATGATTCTTTAATGTTAGTGGCGTATAAATATAAGCTCCAGCGGCCGGCCAATTTCAATTTAGGACCTGCGATATTACAATGTCTTTCGGAGTGATGTTATTGTGAGTTGAGGTTTAGTGTAAAATTATTGTTTAGCGCAACACTGTTAAGAAGGTGACATAATTGTTTGCCACACTGCTGTGCGTCGAACAATTTTTAGCTTGAAGAATTGTATATAAGTGTCCTTGTTTATTTTTAACTATAATTAAAGTAGTAATTACCGATTTTATGTGGTGTCAGTTATTCTACTTGCTCTGTACAACACGACGATCTATGTGGCCGTCGTAACGATACTTTTTTTGATAATATTCAGCATAGATCAAATATTTTAACGTTTGTACAAGCAATAGTTTTCAAAATATTTATCATCATATTTATATCAGATATACAATTTTTTGAAACGTACGTTTTGGCACGAAGAGGACGAACCCAGTATTTAGGCTATATATATTGCAATGTTACAAGTATTTCAAAAATTCACACAAATACATTACCATGTACTCAACGCATCTATGAAGTGTATTACACCGGCCAGGTCGCAGGATTTTGTTTTTTACTTCCATATTTCCTTAAGGAATGGAAGTATGGTGATGGCAAAAAAAATCGTGTTCGAGATTATTGCAGATTCTGATTCTACTACACTCAAAACATGAAAAAAAGTCGTTTTCCGAAAAGTGTCTGTGTGTGTGTCTGTGTGTCTGTAGATTTTTTTTCTATGGCAAACGATAACTGCCGCAAATTCAAACAGAATCAAATAATTTTTTGCATACAGCCCTGATTTGTAGAGGACTCGCGACCTATTGTTTTTGGTGAAGATCGGTTGAGGGAAAGGGGTAGTTTACCAGCAACGGTTTTTTTTTATCAAGGGAAATTTTTTTTTTTTGGCAAACGATAACAGCCGCAAATTCAAACAGAATCAAATAATGTTTCGTATACAGCCCTGAATTGTAGAGTTCTCAAGACCTTTTGTTTTTGGTGAAGATCGGTTAAGGGAAAGGGGTAGTTTACTTGTAACGTTTTATGTTTTAACAAGGGTATTTCCTATGGCAAACGATAACAGCCGCAAATTCAAACAGAATCAAAAGATTATTTGCATACAGCCCTAAATTGTAGATTTCTCAAGACCTATTGTTTTTTGTGAAGATCGGTTAAGGGAAAGGGGTAGTTTACCTACAACGTTTTTTTAACAAGGGTATTTTTTATGGCAAACGATAACAGCCGCAAATTCAAACAGAATCAAATAATTTTCTGCATACAGCCCTGATTTGTAGAGTACTCAAGACCTATTCTTTTTGGTGAAGATCAGTTGAGGGGAAGGGGTAGTTTACCAGCAACGTTTTTTATCAAGCGTATTTTTTATGGCAAACGATAACTGCCGCAAATTCAAACAGAATCAAATAATTTTTTGCATACAGCCCTGACTTGTAGAGTACTCGCGACCTATTGTTTTTGGTGAAGATCGGTTGAGGGGAAGGGGTAGTTTACCAGCACGGTTTTTTTTATCAAGGGAAATTTTTTTTTTTGGCAAACGATAATAGCCGCAAATTCAAACAGACTTAAATAATGTTTCGTATACAGCCCTGAATTGTAGAGTTCTCAAGATCTTTTGTTTTTGGTGAAGATCGGTTAAGGGAAAGGGGTAGTTTACTTGTAACGTTTTATGTTTTAACAAGGGCATTTCCTATGGCAAACGATAACAGCCGCAAATTCAAACAGAATCAAAAGATTATTTGCATACAGCCCTAAATTGTAGAGTTCTCAAGACCTATTGTTTTTGGTGAAGATCGGTTATGGGAAAGGGGTAGTTTACCTACAACGTTTTTTTAACAAGGGTATTTTCTATGGCAAAAGATAACAGCCGCAAATTCAAACAGAATCAAATAATTTTCTGCATACAGCCCTGAATTGTAGAGTTCTCAAGACCTTTTGTTTTTGGTGAAGATCGGTTATGGGAAAGGGGTAGTTTACTTGTAACGTTTTATGTTTTAACAAGGGTATTTCCTATGGCAAACGATAACAGCCGCAAATTCAAACAGAATCAAAAGATTATTTGCATACAGCCCTAAATTGTAGAGTTCTCAAGACCTATTGTTTTTTGTGAAGATCGGTTAAGGGAAAGGGGTAGTTTACCTACAACGTTTTTTTAACAAGGGTATTTTTTATGGCAAACGGTAACAGCCGCAAATTCAAACAGAATCAAATAATTTTCTGCATACAGCCCTGATTTGTAGAGTACTCAAGACCTATTCTTTTTGGTGAAGATCAGTTGAGGGGAAGGGGTAGTTTACCTGCAACGTTTTTTATCAAGCGTATTTTCTATGGCAAACGATAACTGCCGCAAATTCAAACAGAATCAAATAATTTTTTGCATACAGCCCTGATTTGTAGAGTAATCGCGACCTATTGTTTTTGGTGAAGATCGGTTGAGGGGAAGGGGTAGTTTACCAGCACGGTTTTTTTTATCAAGGGAAATTTTTTTTTTTGGCAAACGATAACAGCCGCAAATTCAAACAGACTTAAATAATGTTTCGTATACAGCCCTGAATTGTAGAGTTCTCAAGATCTTTTGTTTTTGGTGAAGATCGGTTAAGGGAAAGGGGTAGTTTACTTGTAACGTTTTATGTTTTAACAAGGGTATTTCCTATGGCAAACGATAACACCCGCAAATTCAAACAGAATCAAAAGATTATTTGCATACAGCCCTAAATTGTAGAGTTCTCAAGACCTATTGTTTTTGGTGAAGATCGGTTATGGGAAAGGGGTAGTTTACCTACAACGTTTTTTTAACAAGGGTATTTTCTATGGCAAAAGATAACAGCCGCAAATTCAAACAGAATCAAATAATTTTCTGCATACAGCCCTGATTTGTAGAGTACTCAAGACCTGTTGTTTGTGGTAAAGATCAGTTGAGGGGAAGGGGTAGTTTACCTGCAACGTTTTTTATCAAGCGTATTTTCTATGGCAAACGATAACTGCCGCAAATTCAAACAGAATCAAATAATTTTTTGCATACAGCCCTGATTTGTAGAGTACTCGCGATCTATTGTTTTTGGTGAAGATCGGTTGAGGGGAAGGGGTAGTTTACCTGCACGGTTGTTTTTATCAAGAGAAATTTTTTTTTTTGGCAAACGATAACAGCCGCAAATTCAAACAGACTTAAATAATGTTTCGTATACAGCCCTAAATTGTAGAGTTCTCAAGACCTATTGTTTTTGGTGAAGATCGGTTGAGGGAAAGGGGTAGTTTACTTGCAACGTTTTTTTAACAAGGGTATTTTCTATGGCAAACGATAACAGCCGCAAATTCAAACAGAATCAAATAATGTTTTGCATACAGCCCTGATTTGTAGAGTACTCAAGACCTATTGTTTTTGGTGAAGATCGGTTAAGGGGAAGGGGTAGTTTACCTGCACCGTTTTTTTATCAAGCGTATTTTCTATGGCAAACGATAACAGCCGCAAATTCGAACAGAATCAAATAATTTTTTGCATACATCCCTGAATTGTAGAGGTCTCAAGGACGTTCGATTTTGGTGAAGATCGGTTAAGGGGAAGGGGTAGTTTACCAGCAACCTTTTACGTTTTAACAAGAGTAAAGTACTTGCAAATTTATTTAAACTTTTTGAAACAATGGTAATTGTTAAAAATAAAATAATTTTGTTGCCAGGCAATAAAATTAAAATTTTTTAATTTTAATGTAATATAATATTTTTCATTTAATACGGCAATAAAAAGGCAGGTAAGACACAAACACACAATTCACGTTATTTCTGGCCTCACTCATGTTTATTTTCTTACGTTTGCACGCTTTTTAAATGGAAAGTGCCGAAACCCACACCAACATAACGCGTGCAAGCCGAAAAAATGGACATCAATTTGCTTACTGGCGAAGCTAGTAGTTAATGAATGGGTAGGCAAAAATCTTATCTTAAATTTTTTTTAAGGAATCACTAAAAGGACGGTGGGTCAAATCGGACGCTGAGGTAGAGTTTGCTGTAACCGAATGGTTCCACAAACAGCCGTAAGAATTTTACTAGCAGGGAATCTACAGGTTAGCGCAACAGTGGAACTCATGTCTTAATGTTATTGGAGACTTCTTTTAAAATCGTTGAATAAAAATTGCTTTACAGCTCTATACGTGTGTCTATTGAACAATCCTTGTATTAGTCATACACGATAATACAACTGATTAAACTTCAAATTTTTAAACTTCGTTAGTTTCTATATATATGTTTAATGTTACAAATAATTCAAATAACAATCTTGATCATCTGTTAGTTCAGCGGAATAACAGTGACACTTTTAATAACCGCATAAAATAAACACTTAGAAACAACACAGGCGCTTTAACTTAACTGTTTGGACCACAGAAGTGAGGCATGCCTCAACGCTCTATGTGTACAGCGCGGGACAATCCCCCCTCCCTACACTTCCCTATCACACCACTACATTGCTTACATACGATGTATACAAAAAACGCTGAGGCAAGTTCAGGTTGCCTCATTCGCTTTAAACGAACTATGCCGAATCTCACCTGTCACCATCTAGCGGTCGCTCAATAAAGCACGTTTCGGTTTAATAAATTTGACAGTCACAGTAACAATGTATAATCTTTACGTTATGTAGTTCATATGTATTTATAATTTTTATTCTACAGAATTTGTTAGGGTAGGCATTGCCTCAATTGCCTCCATGTAACTTCGCCACTGATATATATGTGTACAACGTTATCGGCAACAAAGAAGTAGTTTTTGTTAAAATTCCTTCCCGGGATATTTGGCCGTAGTCCAATGTTTTCTACAAAACCAGACATTTCGGCAATGCCATCGACTTCCATCATCAGTGAAAATCGAGTGCGATAACGTGAGGTGGTATACGTTAGTGACCACAGTACTGTGGTTAAGGCTGAAGCAGTAAGTAGAAAGAAGTAGTTTCTATGGTAATATTTCATTTCGAAAATGATTTTAAATATAAATCTTAGAATATGGAAGTCATGTATGGTTCTCCATACCGATATTTATTCTCGTTGCGTCAAGCATACGTAGCTGCACAATAATTAAATAATTTTCAAAGAGGAGTGAGATGTTGTTGACATGAAATATTTTTTTTGTTTTTTGAAAATTATTTTCAAAATAATCATTATATGATTTATTAATATTAATAGAAAATAGCAAATATTAAAAAATTCGAATTTAAGATAATTAAAAATATTTATCTTTCATAAGTTTATACACGGAGCGGTCGTGGCGTAGTGGCTAGCGTGTGGCGCTGCTACGCTGTCGGCGCGGGTTCAATTCCCGCCGGGGGCCATCTGATTTAGATACGACCGTTCCCCCTCGCAAGGCAATGGCAAACCAGCGAGAGGTATCCTGCTTATTAGTATAAACCTTCCCCAACTATGCCGTTCGGATCCGGCGTTAAACTGTAGGTCCCATATACCTGTGAGAGAATCAGTACCACACGCACCACGGGTATATGCGGGGAGGGTACAAACCAGTCGAAGACTGAAGGACTACGAAGTTTATACACATACAACGTAACCTTCTATGCTGTTCATGACATATAAATTAAACAACCATATAATCTTACAAGCTAAACATGTTAAACAAATTATGTAAACCTTTTTATTTCAGTGTGTCTGACTTTGACTCAAATTTTAAATAATAGCAACTCATTTATAAACAAAACATAATATTCAATCTCAAGAATAAAATTAATTGTTGCTCTAAACAAAATAAAAAATATAACATTTACTTCCAACCTATTATTTATTTCTACTGACACACACAAATTTTAATATACAATAAAAGATTAGTACAGTATTTGTAAATTTTCTTATTAAATTAAATTCTTTTCTTTAACTACACTTTAAATGTATGTACAGTAATTATATTTAAAACTTTTAGTCTTTACTGTTCATATATAAGTTTCATTTGGAGAGTCCTTTTCACAAACAAAAAATATATAATTGTTTATTCATCACCTATGTACTGCCGACGTTACCGTTGCGCGTGTGGGTGTGTCCTGAATCCTGAGAATTTGATGATGATGATTATGCTGATGCTGTGTTCTCTGTCTCTACGGGTTGTTGTTTGTGATAGTCCAGAGTTCCTCCATAAGTCTTGGTGTGTGTGGTAAAGATGTCCTGATCGATCGGCAGACCAGCAGCGTGACGTTGTGTGAAGATATCTTGAGTCTCTGAACCCGCCCCAAAATTGCCGGTGGTATTTATACTCGACGGCAATCTGACAAGTCCAGGACTGTTTTTGACCTGTTAGATATTGTCACTTCGTGCAAAGCCTCCTTTTAATTACAAATCACTTTTTGGTTCAAATTCCGCGATTTCATAAATATCCTCGTAGCACGAGCGATATCATCGTTTGCGTAATTTTTTCCTGGTCACTCACAAATAACACACTTATTAATTACTATTTAATTACACTAGTAATTAGCATTAAATTACCTGGCGTCTTTATTTTTGCAAATTTTTGTAATACTTTTACATCACTTGTGATATAATTAATATTTCATATATTTTTTTTTAATTTTTTGGGTTATTGCGAGGGAAGTACGTCAGCAATTAGAGCCCGTTAAAAGTGACACTTGTTAGCGTTGTTCGAGGGTGGGCGGCGAAAGGGAACAAACCTTTCCTTTCCATTAAGACGTCGTAAAAACTATTCTCGAACAATGAGCTGTACGGCACATGTTGCAGCCAGCTGGACCATGCGTGGGAATGCCCGACTCCACAATTAGGACAAAACGATGCTACCGTTACATCTGTCCAGTAGCGAGAAAAACACAGAACCAACGGCGAGAGTATTGTTCAAAACTATGTGTGCGACTTCTCAAAGACAATGGTTTATGCAAGGACAATAGGACAGGCGACTAAGTGACGCTAAGGGAGAGCACAGATGTTATGCCACCCGCAAGTCGACGGAGGAAATCGTCAGCGTACCAACAATAAGAGAATTCGACACGCTACACCAGAAGTAGCAGATGTGATTTTGAAACAGAGCCTTAACACTGATTCCAGGAACGGAACAACGTACGTAAGACAGCGACTCATCTAGTCCACGTGGACTATGTCAAATTCAAGTCGAAAAAGCCAACCAGCCAATGAGGAACGAGAATTCCGGAGGGAACTTCCGTAGGGGATGGTTCAGAGATAAGCTTGAGACCAGAGAGCGAATCTCGTGTATGAACGTCCCTCTCCAAACGGCACTGGGTGGAGAATTCGTTGGAAATACAGACTGGAGACGAAGGGACACAAGGAGGTCCATGGAATGAACCTATCAAAGATGAATTGGTGGGAAGTTTGAGTGTTCATCTGAGTCCCAAGAGTGGGAACAGCAGAAGAAATAAAAACCTTTTACACGGGGAGACGCAGCCCCAGTTCATTCAATTTTAACCTCAGTTTACTACAAATTGTATTATAATTCTTAACTCGGTTTACTCAGAGTCTCGAACAGTATATTGAACTTGTATTTCATTTTATAATGATTCAGTTATAAGAACTTAAAGCAGTGCGTAAGTTAAAATGCAGTTCGGTGGAGACGATTAAGACATTATTACGAATAAATGGAAGTGCGCGAATAAAACTCAGAGCGTAAACGGAACAGTAGTTTTCGTGATGAAACGCGAGTAACAATCTATATAATTTCTATGTAATTCATCGTCATAAAGACACGGACATTGTGAAGTGATATTCTTGAACAATTACAGAAAAAGTAGTGATACTACAATGTTTAGTAATTAACTCAAATAAATAGAATTGTGAAAAGGGCCTAATGAACTCGAAAACGACCTAGGCGCCGAAAAGAGTTGTCGTGCGGCATAGACAGTTATTAGAAGCATACGGTAGCGAACTGTGTACCGCGAAATAGACACATGCGCGCGTAGAACTTAACCGACCGATTACGAGTACAATGCTACTACTTGTATTATATTAAACTCAAAGCTCGAAGTGACTGTCGCGAGGTGCGGGAGTGTTTACGATCAAGTGTCCTATGGATTAACTTCACTCATCAATGCAGGGAGACAGCACGGCAGAACGAGTAAAGTACAAAACTAATCTCTTCTTATAAGTAGTAATTTATCGAACACCACTGACCTGACACTTAGAACCAAAACCACCTGAGAAAGTTATATAAATATGAGTCAGATAGATACGAATCCATAAGTAGGGAATATTATGTTCTAGAATATTATACATGTCTTCTTGTTAATATATTTTGTACTATGTATGTATTTTGATGTGTTTGTTGCAGGAGCATGATTTTATCTATGTATATGATTGATATGTGTATTATTAATTATGATTATTTCATGCATATAAATGTTCAATGTGTTTTAACGTAAATACTAAATACGAATTATGAGCACACCACATTTTAGTTACTAACGTCATTGCAGACGAAGAAGCGTCAATATTTGATCGCTCACCTAATTGTTTAAATTTGTTCATAGAATTGTTAAATGTGGAATAGAATTTTATTGTTTTCTTGAAGAATTATAAGTGCTCTTAAATCGATGTTATGACATGAAGAAGAATGAATATGATTTAATAAATATAAGTTAGAATGGATTCGTTAGTATTCTATTGATTTATGTAACAAACCTGACTCACAACTTAACCTTTCATTAAACAGTATCTATATTAATAATTCAAGGTAACGATTATCAATTCAACTAATCAGAAAGATGCACAAAATAGAAGTTTCGAAGACAGTTAAAGTCAAAAGTAAATTCATATGTAGCAAGTTGGAGTGTGAATAATTAATTAACTCTAACTCAATTCATACAATTATTCGTTATTTAAAGAAATGAATTTGTTAACATTACATATGGGAGATCAACACATGACATTAATTACATCGTATATGCTAACCCAAGCTCAGAGTTAGATATATTTGATCACAACTTTATTAAAGGGATAATTAAATAATCTATGCATAAAATTAACACGGATAAATATGAAGTAAAGATATAAGTACCTATAAAAGTATTCAATCAAATTTTATATAATTCATAATCAAATTAATTTATGCAATTAATTTACATACATATATCATCGTATATGGCGTCCAACTAAGGGGCTAGATACATGTAAGTACGACAAAGTTCGTACCGGCAACAATTTCATAATTACAGATCAATAAATTTATAATTAATAATTAATCAATTTATGCAATTAATTCGCATAAATATTAGCATTGTACACTATATTCGTTAAAAATTCCTTAATGGAATGGTGTTTTTATAATTGGGGTAAGTCTTTGTTCACATGTTTAAAACGTATTAATTAGTTTATTTTTATCGGGTTAAAACCTGATTACAGAGAATTCGTACGCATCACCCTATCGTAGATTCTTGCCTGTCGTAGCTTGCGTTCACACACACAAACACACAAGCGCTGTATTCAATCGCGGGGGCAGTTGTACGCTTTCTGACAATTCTTATCCTGCATAATATTGTTAAAAACTGTTCATCATATATTTTTCTATTCTAAATATTTACAAACATACCGCCCTGGGCAAATATGCAAATATATGTATTGTTGCAATATATATATTATTAATTCATCATTCACGTATGACTTCAGTCACTGTCTAAAGTAAACGAAGGAATCAACTTCACCTCTTTCGTCGAAGAGTTGACTTTAGTGGTATAGAGAGTAGTCGTAGCGTCAAACCGCACCGTTTGTATCCGCAATGGGGAAAGGCATGTGTAACTCCTGAATTACTGTTTAAGAGCGTGTTCGTATTGATTCTGAAACAGATTCACTTTACTTTTCGCCAATCGGTATATTTGTGAAATGATGACTTCACTGTATAAAATTTCCGATTGTGGCAGGCTGGTAACAACACGCCTGACACCGATGTACCATTCCATGACAGATGAAGCGATAACAGCGTTACTCGACATAATTACACGGAGACGGATTGGATTGCACGCTGTGTACACGAGGTAGTTCTGATTGACTGATTACCGTAAACAGCGAACTGGTAAACACGAAACATACTGTAGACAAACAACAACATACATGTTTGTGTGATGCGAATGGTCAGGACAACCGTGTCGCTCCATACCAGTCACGTGGGATACTATTGTTACAAACACCATGTTGCTTATCAATTTGTAACGTGCCTTAAGTATTTCGAAAATTCAGAAAGCTACTCGCCCGTGTTATTATTACACATAGTTGGAGACATTCCTGTTCCTATTTCCCCCACACATGGAGACACTGATCTGCGGGTTACGGAAAATTGTGGAGAACAAGACTTAACTAACGGTACTAGTGTACTTTTATTGTTGGCGCAAATATAGCACACTATAACTAGTGTACAGTGCCAATTTCGATTCAAGTCTATTTACTAATTTAAATTACTGTATTATAAAAAAAACCTTGGAGTCCCGATATCACAACCGTTATCTTCAGAAATAACTCAAATAAAAATAGACTTAATTAAATCTAATCCGTGTAAAATACAGTACTATAAGATAAAAATAAAGTGTTTACATTAATTTTTACAGGCATTAAAGTCATTTTTACTGTTTCTTTTTTTTTAATTTGTATCTCCGCTTGGTTAGTAAGTGACTATCGCTTTTGAAGGAAGAGTCGTACAACAAAACGAATTCCAAAGAAAACAATTGCATTTCCTTAACAAATACTGCAGTTTGTACGAAGATATTGACAAAATGTACATACACACGTCTTCCGAATGTTTTTGCCATGTGCACACGGTCGAATACATGCCGGTTAAATAGAACACACCGCATGAAAAGCTACAGGATAACGGAGCTTTTACATGTGATATTAGACTTATATTACAAATATAATAAAATATAGATAATAATTGTTAAAAAACACAAAATAGCAACGTTTGATTCAAGAGATAATAAATAAAACATTAGAGCAACAAACAAGTGCGATAAAAACAAAAAGCACAAACTCCCTTCCACAGTTACGACTTAGGTTATAAAGTTACAAAAGTGTGTGTGTGTGTGTGTGTGTGTGTGTGTGTGTGTGTTTAACCAGACATATATAAACTCTATGCGTTCTACGTCATTAGCAAATTTTCCCACAAAGCGATGTAGGCCTACTCCTGTAAAAAAAAATATACATTTTCTCCTAATATCATATTCGATAAAGTACCCTGGTTTATGCCACTGATTTCTATATGTACGAGTATCTAAACAAAATGTATTCTTAATATGTATTGCATTGTCGAAATTACAAACGTAAGTGATAGGCGGTAATGTGTTTTCAATAACGAAACGGCGACAATCAGCTTTTACAAATGTCTCCAGTGTCCTACGGAATGAAAGTTATTGTTTTTGGTCACATAAAGTACACCGATAATCTAATATACAATGCAAATTGCCAAAATATAAAACAATAAAGAAACAAAAAGTGACAAATTTATGTAGGCTGTCGCTTTCGGAGTTTAAACAGTGAATGAAAAAACAGAGGTACTCACTACTACTACAGAAGTAATCAATATATGCATCATGACATCAAATCTTTCACGGCCGGAGTCAATCAAACTTTTCCAAGCAGTTGACATTGCTCAGAAGGCGCTCCGCAAGCGCCGACTTATCCAGCTGCTTCTGTGACGTACACCGTGTTCGTGCGGACTAGTGTATAAACTGCTACAACGAAGCAAAATCAAAGAATGCACACTCTGAATACAGTCCGGCCTGGTTTTAAACGCCTGGATTTATTTAGCAGCCTAACGGCCCGGGAAATAATTTTACTCAATATACCGGATGATTCTAAAATTGCATGGCAATACAGAAGCTGGTCCGGGTCCATTAATACCAAAAAAGTTCCTAAAACCATATGTTTGAAAACGCTTCGGATCCTCCAGTCCAGTAGTTGGTGTACGCTTCTTGTATTTTGATTAAATACGCTTCTCGCAAATCATTTGATTAAATTAAAAATTTCAACTTCGTAAAACCTCCTGAAGTGCTCCTCACGCGAATTACGGCACAACAGTTCAATCTCACTACTCGTCCCTTTAACGTGAAACGTTTATGTGGCCAGTTTTATTCATGAAACTGAGTGCAGTCTGATATCGGATGGAATCGGAGAGTACACAGGATACGAGCTCAGGACATAGCTGTTCAATACATTGCTCGTTGCTTACCCGAGCGTTACTGATACATCGCCAGCAATCAGAACCGTATATTTCAATTAATCCGCTCGTGTCTGGAAAAGCAAAACAAATTTAACGAAGCAACGAAAGCAATCACGAAAGCGGAACACAAACGGGGCATGTCAAAGTTTTGCAGATCGCTAGCAGCTATTTAAAAACTTATAAAACGACGGAAAATTTAGCTTGATTTTGTTTACAGACATAAAATTTGTTATATCGACGACAATATTTTCATTGAAAACCGAGGATATCAATTACAAGGATACCCCCACATGGTTAAAATTAAAAGGTTTATCTACAAAATGACCGGTTTTACAAAAATATTTAACTACAGAGTAACAATGATTACAAAATAATGTTATTTTTTTCAAACTATATCGTTTGAGAAGCCACACACACGCATAGGGATGGGGAGTTTTCCTATTTATTGGATCAGTGCTGGAATTCTTCAGCTGTGAATGACTTTAACTAGTATGTCACCATCTTTTAGATCTCTTTACAGATAGCAGCCCCATAGTTGCTTTTGATTTTTGAAATAATTAGGAAATAATTATATGGACTACGATTTTTTGGGGCTGGGTGCAGAAATTTTGAAATTTCCTAAAAGTAACACTACATTTGGATGTTATTTAAAAATACTTAAATTTGACACCCCACATGAATTTTTGTGATTTTATCAAAATTTTCACCCACTGTTTTGGGCCCTGACGTTCAAAATTTTTAAATTTTCAAAAATGAACATTATAGTCAGATTTTCTTAAAATTTCGTTCAACTTTAATTGCTTACTCTACACGGGCTTTTGCGATTTTTTCACAATTTTGATCACCTCACATTTTTGCCTTCAGCCACCCCTATTTTTTGAGGCGATCAATTCAAAAATCAACAGGGTACTTTGGGGTAAAAAATGAGCACGCACGCCAAGTTATACGAAATTAGGTCGATACGTTCAAAAGTTAACGTGAGACACACCTCAAATAGACAGATAGGTAGACAAACAGTTTTAACTGAGACCTCGCTTCGCTCGCTCAATTATGGACCATCACTCCAGCTCCACTGTACTATCCTACAGATGTTAACAGCGTGTGTAGCTGTCAAGTAGACCTATATGATAGAAGTACACAAAAGTAAATTTTGCGATGACCTTTCAGCAATTAATCTCAGTTAATTTTCTTATCTGAAAGGAAACTCACCCAACTATCTCTATGCCGTTAGTAGACATAAATGGACTGTCGCGTTGAATTGAAGTTCACCGTTTTTCTGAAATTTGAGTCTGATTTTCTGCCTCTATTGCTTTACAGACCGCATTCCACATAAAAATATAATCTAAAGTTTGATTTTTCTAGTGGCTCTGCTGCTTCAACAGTATCCTTAAATATCGTTTTTCACATAATAACACAACCCACTGTGGAGTTTTGTTAGTTATTTTGTGTTTCATTAGAAACTATGATTTTTAGATAAATACAGTAATAAAATCCCTATCCTACGTCCGTGTGCTTGTGTAAATCTTCAAAACACAGAGAATTAACATACGAGTGTACGTCGATTCCTGTACCTAGTTGACAACAACCATGTTGACATTAGCTGTATTAGTTAATAAAGAGACAAAAGTGCAGACAATATAGGTACGTCCACAATACAATCGAATGAGCTAGTAATGCAATTTCCAAAGCAGCCACATAACATCGGAGCAGTAATATGTACAAAAACAACCGACCGCAGCGACCATCCCAGTGGTTTGTGCTCGGCGGAACTGAATTATTCATGTCAAAACTGTGATATCTATTTTTCCCGGGTTTCGCGTTGTCACAATGCATTACTAAATCCTAATGCCCACTTTGTTTATCAATTAAAGTTATTCATTGACCGACTATCGTTTCTATTACGGTTTATATTTAATAAAGTAGTTTGCGCGCTTGCGAAAAGTCGAAATATGAATTAACAACAGTTAAGCCTTTATGAAAAGTCAATAGTTTAGAGTTTCAAAACGTTTCATTGATGTCTTTGTGTTTGTTGACGAAATAAGAACAGTGTGAGAAATAAGGGAAACTCCGTATCCCAATCTCTAAAAGTTATTTCCCTTAAACTTATTGAGAGAAAATAATTATTTTTTTTCTGTTAAGCTTAGCTGTTTTTTAAAATATTAAAAAAAAAATTTACGAATAGTTAGAAGCTGTAAATATTATTTTTATCTGTAACAGCAAATTTAAACTTATAGGCTACTAGATATGTCAATAGAACGTCCATCAGGCGACAATAAATTTAAGTTATAAGGCAAGACTGAGATAAGAATGCACATCTTCCTGACCTCAGTAGTGTGCCGGTGTTTGCATAACCCGGCAATCGAAGGTATAATACATTTTTTTTTAAATAATAAACTCGAGTATTAATTTCGGTTAGCCCGATGATATTGGTAAGGCGCTGTTAGACAGCGCGCGCTATCTCGCGTCGAAGTTTGCTGTTTGTTGCGTTGTGGCTGTACCAGTTAGTTCGACGCAGACTTTGACTGAATCAACAAGCTCTCTACCTTGGACAGTCTACTTGGGGAATTTTCTTCTCGTCTTGATGGCAGGCTAATTTTTCGAGACTTCCCGGTGAGTGATTTACAGTATGCTATAAAATTATCGAATAGTAAGGGAATAATTAAACTCAAATATATTCAGCCGAATGCGAGAGTAGAATGCACGTGTTGCGATCAGACGTGTGTGTGTATGGTCAGAAAATTAATTGATGTTTCAGTACATACAGCCAGTAATTCTTTTAATTATTGTACAATAATCACTGTTAATCATTTGTTCAATTGTTGTATAAAATTATAACTAAAGCAAGTACGTATAGACAGAGTTGAATCGTGTTGGTTATGCGTGAACACGCACTGGACCGGAAGAATGTCTTTTTCTTTAATTATTGCAGTTGAAAGTAAATTGTGAGACCACCCTTAGATGAAATACTATAACTCTTTTAATTGTGTGTAACTTTAAGGGCCTTTAGTGTGGTCATTTTCTGACAAATTACGATATTTGTGTCGCCACGTGGTGATGCCAACCTGTTTGATTATGTCGGCACTTGTTAAATCTGGTGCGAGTGTTGCTTAACTAGGCACATTTTATTATTTCTTTTATGAGTTCATAATTACCTTGAAGACTTAATTACTCCTCAGGCAATTTTCAAAAAAAAAAAAAAAAAAAAAAACTTTTATGCATTTATCTTGAGTTGGTCGGGAGTCCCGTTCTGATGTTTATTACCTTTGACTAGGGTGCAAATTTTAGTGAACAGTATTTCTAATTCTTTGTGAATCCTTAGGGTTCTCGCACCTAGACGGAGATGTGGCCTCAGCTGGTGGTGTACTGCCGCCTTCACCAGTCATGAACCACCCGACACTCGTCTGTTCTGAGGAGGGAGCTTGCTAACCAACTGTAAATATGTAATTTTACTGCTGCAATTGAGGTGATATGAACTCTATTATTATTTTTCGTTGGCCAGGTTAATATTTACATAGTTTTTTTTTACACAAGTTAGGCACATGTTGGTACCGTTTCATGCAGGCCTGATACCTGTCTTACCTGGTCTGGCACATGCTGGCACACTTCCACAGCTGCTAGAATACAACATGCTGTTACTTTAAAATTATTTATACACAGATGTCTGATATGAAATTTTATTTTTTTTGTGGCATTATACTAATAATTTTGAGATTGTAAAATCATACTGATGGTACTGATTATTGTAACTTGGGTTCTGACTTGTTTGCTGGACCTGTCTGTTTAATTAAATCATTAGGATTAAAGAACGAATTCCTAATATATGGATACATCTATAGTTGTAACACAAGATTTAACATTTTGTAAAATTATGCCAGTTGTTTAAACTTAAGTGATAAGGGTTTACCACTTGTATACAGTTCAAAGAATTTAAATATTTTCATATACTTATAATATACAGTTTCTTAGATGTTATAAATTCATATGGGCTGCCAGGCCACTCTCATCTCGCTGTTATTAGTCATCATTATTCTTTCGGTTTTTAAAAATTTTTGTTTGGTTTCATTTTTAATGGAGTAAAGGGGTTGTGGTTTTTTAATGAATTAATTCCAACTGTTCCTGGAAGCTTAAATTTAGGATTGCAGTTTTGGGGGCTTTATAGAATATACAGCCTGTCTGCCAGGTTGAACATGAGTTTTATTGTGATGTATATTATATGTATATGTGTCTCTATGTTCTAATATGTGATGTTAGTGTTAAGTGTTATCGGGGGGGGGGGGAGATTTATATAATTTATAGGATGTTGCCCGATATATGTTGTTATTTATATAATTTAAGGAACCAGATTTATATATATATATATATATATATTTCAATCACTTTCTGCTACAGTCCGTTTCTTGATGTATATAATACTATAATACTTATAACTATTTTACCTCAAGATGTATTTTTTCCTTTAGGGACATGTTTCGGGAGATCCTGTTCTCCCATCTTCAGCCTTCGCCATCTTGCTTCTGGTGCAGTATTTGTGTGTTGGCTTCTGGATGTTATTATGGTGGTTTGTTGGTCTTTGGTCCTTCAATGTTGCATTATTGTGTGTGGTTGTGGTATCTGTTTTTGTATTTTGTGTATTTTCGATGTTGAGTGCTTTGAATATTGTGTCATGTTTTGTATTGATTTGTATTTGTTCTGGTATTAATTTGTTTTGTGTTTTATGTTACAGATTTACAAACATAAAACACAAAACAAATTAATACCAGAACAAATACAAATCAATACAAAACATGACACAATATTCAAAGCACTCAACATCGAAAATACACAAAATACAAAAACAGATACCACAACCACACACAATAATGCAACATTGAAGGACCAAAGACCAACAAACCACCATAATAACATCCAGAAGCCAACACACAAATACTGCACCAGAAGCAAGATGGCGAAGGCTGAAGATGGGAGAACAGGATCTCCCGAAACATGTCCCTAAAGGAAAAAATACATCTTGAGGTAAAATAGTTATAAGTAGTATAGTAATATATATATATATATATATGGGATAAATTGAAATGGCCTTATTGAAACTGAGATTATTTATTTATCAAGCTTGTTGTTATAGTTGTGTCCCAAGGGACGTGTAACTGATAGATGCATGTAATGTATTATTGGGCAAGAATAAAAGATGGTTATTACTGTTTACCGACCGAGTTTTATTTCAAGTCCCGTCTCACTGGACCCAGCGCATTTTTGGCTTCTCTAGGCCTTCCGCCTAGTTCTAAATAACTAGTGGTCTCTCTTTCAAGAAAAAAAGAGATTTATTTTTTTTTATAAAGCATAAAATAGAAAGAGGGGTTACAGTAGGCACGTCTTGAAGATACTCAGTAGGTCTATTTTAGTGAAGAACCGATTTAGTGTTGAACGCCCCTTCTCTTTGTTACGTTTTTCCCAAATGTGCGAACACCCTTTGAAAAATGACAAATTGTGAAAGCCAAAAGTAATGAAAATATGTTGAAAATGGAAATTTAAAATATTGTAATGGAAAAGGGAATACGATAATACTGCCTCGGGCAAAAGGACAATACTAGTAATGATGTAAAATTGTGTTCCTAAACGTGGGGCACTTCCCGACATTTTTCTGTGCACCAATCGAATTTGAATCGAATTTCTGTGTACATTATCGTTTTTGAGTCCACGTTGGCGCGAGGTTGCCATAATTAGTATTCATCAACCGCAGCTTATCGCCTTCAGTGGAGCAGACCTGTCGTGTCGTCCTCATAATGTAATAGTCGTAATACGTTCACTTTATCATCGAGTTTACTTTAGCATCATAGATTACAATCATTATATCTATATCCAAATTTAGTAACCCGTTGTTATTTTGCGTCGACTCTTTGTTCTTTACTCCGTATATGATACTTCGTGACCAATTAAATTTATTTCTAGATGTACCTTAAATTTACATCAAATTAATATTCTTGCTGTCCTATTCAATTTGCCTATACAGACCTTCGCGTATTATAAAACTGAACAGTTGTCGTTATAGACCGTTCATGTGTTCCCCACCAAAAAACACAATATATTCCGCTCTGATTCTATATTTTGTTTTGAATTGGGATAGCTTTTAACAAATTCGCCTACATATAGTGCAAAAAAAAAACAGTGGCTGTCGATACTTCCTAATCACGCATCGGTATTAATTCGGTCGTCCCACGCGTATTTTGATCCGCTTATACACTTTATCAGTTACAGATTTTTATAAAGATTGGAATTATGAAATTACGTAGTTAAGTATTTTGTGTTTTCCTTATTTTAAGGCATAGCACAATTACTTATTTTACACTTCTAACACCAAATATTATTAACACACACAGGAACTCTAATATTTATACAATGGGACACACAGAAAACGAAATAAAACGACCAGTGACGTCAAGCGAGCCGTTAGTTACATAATGGTATGTGATGAGGCATCAACTAGCAGTGTGAGCTAAAAAATTCAAAAAATTTAACCTTCTACGAAAAGGTCTACTGACAGATTTCTGAGGTATCGTGCGTTGCTGAAGATTGGCTACGATTTTTATGAAAGTAGACGGAGCGCAGAGTTGGCGAGCTGTTTCATATTCACACTGTTGTGAGCTACGATTCACGCGAATTACTGTCAAGGGTTTATTGCGATTAGTAAACTTAGTGACTATTAATGATTATTTGATTACTGTGTTTGTAAAGGGCCGTCGATTTGCGCGCGTTCTGAATAAAAGTGTTTCACAAGATGTGTGATTGCCTTACTGTCCCCCGTTTTGAGTAAAAGTTTAGCCTCAAAGGTACGTAACGATATTTACTGTGGACTGAGTCAAACGTGACAGAAACATTAAGCGTAACACGACCAATACAACACCATCTGTACATTTACGTTTGCCAGCTGAGTGAACAAGCAACGGCACAAACGCAACACGCTACGAACCTGAAAAAAAAACAGTCAAATTATACAGGTAATTAAGTACAGATACATTGTTTATTATTGCCGTAGCCTATATGAATTTATGTAAGCGCCAAAGCAAAACAAAAGTTTATTTCGCTATCAAGACTATCAGAAATTAAACGTTCTGCACATAGTCCTAAACAATTAGGCTAACAAAAACTTAAACACTCTTCAATGTCATGAAGTGCTGGTGTATGAGTGATTAAAGTACTTCTGACACAGCATTCATTCAATAGGTTTGACTTACGTTTAATGCAATCCCAGTCTCGGCTCCAACTGTTGGGCAAAAATACGCTACCTGACCGCCGTCACCTGTACATAACAGTCCCCTACCTACAATGTATGCGTGCTACGTTCTGCTTGCCACGGGACCCTGCTAGCCAATTTGACACTGATTCCGTCAGAAAATTTATAGGAGTTACAGAGTCCTACGAGACAAGAAGCAAAGACAACCAGGTACTGGGGGGGAGGATAAAATTAACTGAAGGTTTATTTGTCCCCCATTTTTCTTAGGATAAATATGAATTCAGGACGCTTGCCATAAAATTTTATAAATATATTTTATACATTATTTGGGTCTCAAAGTTTTTGAGTAAACCAACGTACACTTTACAGGCTCGAAAAAATATGAAAAAGCACTGACTTAAGAATATTCTGTCTTGTTTAATTGTCATTTAAATTAAAGGTAATGGGTCACATTCCATTAGGGATCACTTTAATTCAAAATTTTAGATGTTAGTAACTCTTGTAAAAATGAATCTTTCTGAATATATTTTGAGAAACCCAGTTTCATTACTCCTTCGGACTTCAATTTAAGGATATTGTCTCAAGAACCCAAGAACATTTCAAGTTACTTATAGTTTGCGTTAAAGTTGGCAACAATTATTTTATGTTAAATCCAGCAATAAAGTCTTTTTATTTTTGCCTAATAAAGTCAAAAAACTGCTAGTTTATCAGTGAAAAGACGGCGGTTCAACCATGAAGATATTAGACTGGAGAAGTAATGACATCTTCATGACTTCCTGTAAGGAAAAGTGTGTGTGTGGGAGAAAAAGATAAAGGTTTTCTCCCTGCCTTCGTTTTCTGGAGCGTGCCTAATTGCTTTTAAGGCTGCAAATTCGTACATTAGTTAACAACCGTTGATTTATTGTGATTCCTTTCATTTCTACAATTGTTTACAAGCCTCATTTTAACACATGCAACTGGCTTAGAAATAAGCCTACGCTAAGTAATTATGAAATATTTCTAAAACATTTTAATGGCTCTGGGGGACTGATCACCCTAATCCCCCTCCTTGTAGTTACGCGACTGACGAGGACTAATGGTTGATGTGGACGGTGTGTAACTAACTAGGAATATACAGAGTGATTCAAAATTGCACGGCAATCTCTCGGGACCTGATTCTGTAGCTAAAAGTAAGAAAAAAAGTTCATATAAACATAGGTCCGAAAATGGTTCGTTAGCGAGTTACGGCTCGCGAACCAGTTCGCCCTGATTTATGCCCTGAGCAGGTCCAATTTTGAATCACCCTATATATGATAGCTAATTATGGTATATTTATAATATTCCACATTTCGTACACTGTCTATACGTTTCTTCTTAGTTACATTCTGGCATGCAAGTACAGTTGCAGGTGTATAAGAATCCAGTTAACCCTGTACTATAATAGCTGAAAACATCGTATCGGAATAAGTAAAACTATATCAATTACAACTTAGCTTGTACTTCAGTTATATTTTCACTTTTTTAACTATAAAAGCTCACAAATAACGTCAACAAATATACTTTATACGTTGGTACTTTAACACAACTGAGTACGAAACAAGTGATTTAATAAATATAGTTTTAGAATGGTGCGACTAACACGTCACCACTGTCTCCTTCTAATTATACCTACAACACATAAATACTTAGAGGACGGGCACTGCATCATACTCGAGCCGAGTGTACGATTTCTCTCTCTGCATACACGCGATAAACCTGTTCGGATTTTATGCTACCGACTTTGTATACTTCAAATCCTGCTTAAGTCTGTAATCCATAATGATTGGATTGTTGAGTACAATGACAAGTGGAAACAAGATGCGAATTGAACGGGAGTTGTAAAGAATTCCTGTGAAATTCCTCAACTGTAAAACAAACAGAAAGAGTAACATAAATCGATAAAGAAAGTGGTGGTCATACATACTTGTTGATGGAGGCCTAATCCCCGTAGTGAAGACTATGATGAGGACGTAATGATGATGTTGATGATTATGACGTACACAGGCACTTTCACAGAAGCAAGGAGCCTACAGTTTAACGTAGGCTCTAAAGTACTGATTAGATATGTTTTAATGTGCTGAAAGTGCATTCGCTGGTTTGCCATTGGCTTGAGAAGAGAGTGAAAACGTCTATAATGCAGATTATATTTTTGTCCGTAGTGATCCTGCGCCCCTACCCACGGTCGTCTCACGATAATGTGGAGGAAATCTCGACTTCTCGTACGAGTATCCCTTCCATATACACGTATTCCGATTATGGGCTTTGTAGTACTGTAAGCGGTACATGTTGTTACATAATAGACAAAAATTTGGTGGTCGTACCAAATTGGAGGGATGGTCAAAATGAGGAAGTGGCGAACTATAACCCAAATTCCAGCCCGCCTATATCTATTGTCCAGTGTATCAAATTCAGTGACGTACCCAGGGATTGATGTAGAACCCCCCCCCCCCAATAACGTATTCTCTATGGTTTTTCCACTCCGCATACTGTAAATTTCTTTAAAAACTTAACAAATGACTAATTAAACTGTTGTAGGACTCATAGGCGTGCGCAGGATTTTGCTATTGTGGGTGCCACGCACGATGAAAATGCCCCCTTCTGCCCCCTTACAAGTTACCTTTTTTTTTAGGCAGGAGGAATTCTTCTAAAAGACACCGGGGGGGGGGGATTTTTACGACTAAAACCACCTTCCTTTGTGCAGCCGAAAATTCTGCTGCGACGGCTTTATTTCCTGGAGCCGCTTTAGATGTTAGAGTCCAGGTTACTCTTGAAATTAAATGCCGCCTTTTGCCCTTGCCCTTGACGAAGACAGGTAACCTTAAGCCTTTACCCCAAGTACCCGGGAGAAAGCCAGTTCATAAAGCAAATCTTACAAAAAAGTTAGAAGGTCCCAAAATTTGCGTAAAACATAAAGTCTATATATCACATTACTGCTTTAATTTTCGATGCTAGGATAAGATATGTCTTAAAAACTACTTTAAAAACTGCAATTAAATATTAAGACTTTGATTGAAAATTTGCATAAAACATCTTTACTAGTTAATTATTAGTTTGAATAATAGGGAAGAAAATTCGATTAAAAGAAATTAATTAAGAAAAACTTTTGGTAATCAGCTTTATTAGAATAATGGTTTAAATATACTAACAGACTCTGACTTTTAATCAATCTATTTACATTATATAAACAATATAGAAATATAGTAATTTGAAAGATAAAAACTGTATAATTTGAATATTTTGTTTTACTGATTACTAATATGAGAACAAAGTAAAAATATATAAATATTTAGGTAATAAAGGTCAAAGATGATACAAATATAATAAAACAATTATAATGCCATTCCCCTCTCAAATGGTACCATTTTTTAAAATTCTTTTATGATATTCTCATCATCCGCATTCACAGCAAGCTCTTGTTCGATGAATGGAACCATGAGGTTTTCTAGACGGTCTTGCAGCATCGTTGAGCGAAGTTTAGATTTTACAATAGCGAGGTTTGCTCATTGAGGTAAAAACTGCAAGCTGCTCACAAGTGCAGCTTGTGACGGGACTGGTAACGAATTTGGTCATTAGCAGTTTGAAAGTCACAAATGTTAACTCTCTATTATGCTTAGATAGCCACTCTAACCAATCAACAGCTTTTGTAGGAGGAAATTTGTCACTTTTTTTAGTTTTTAAAATTCGAATTTCGGCTTCCAACTCTGAAGCGTTTAAGCCAAACTGAGCAGAGAGATATTTATAGTCATTTGAGTGTAGCTTATAATCACCTAGGCCCAGTGTTATGACTTTGCCGATAATATGAATTATTTCTTTTGTCTGTTGGTTAAACCTGTCATTCAAAGACTGAATCATTTTGTCCAAAATGGGATAAAATACAAAGAATTTTATTTCATCTTCATTTTTCATATCTTGAACAACAAATGCATTGCCAGAGTTATTATCCAACCTTACCGAAACTTTGCGCTTTCTTGGAGCAGGAATTTCAACGCCCTGTCGGTTGCAAGTATCTACTGCTCTTGAATAAATGTTATCAAATATAGCAGCTTCAATTCTCAGTTCTTCTAAAGCGATTGCTAAACTAGAAACTTCGTCCATGGCTTGGCAAAGATCGATGTCGTAGGACTGGAGAGTTTGGCTTACTTTTACTACTAGTTGTAAAATTGGATGCATAATTTCTAAACAAATTATAAAATCGAAGGACTCGATTTGGTGCAAAATTCCTTTGCCTTTAGCTCTTGCTTTTGAATCAGATGCATCTTCGATTATTTCTTGAAAAGCTTGCAGAATAGCATTAAGCTGAGCTTGCACCACAGAGACAGCTTCAGACCGACAAGCCCAACGGGTTTCGGATAGTGATTTCAGTGTTTTCAACTTGGTATTTGTTGTTTTTACAATGTCCTTGAATACCGGAAGCCTTTTCGGACTTCCTTCAATAAAACTATAAATTAGCTGAATCACACCAAAAAAGTCGAGCGAGCAGTTTTGTAGACGGTGTAATTAAAACGGTAACTGATATGAGTTCTAGGAAGGCTGTAAGAATGGACAAAGGGGAAATAGACTCAACATACACAAAGTGTCTGTACTCCGTTGTTGTTGTTGTTACACAAGGAATCTTATCGCAAAGCGACACTATGTTATCGCTTGCTTACTCACCAGTACACTGCACACTCACACTCACAGTACCTAAGGTTTAGGCCTTAGGCGATTTTTGCGGAAAATGAGACCTAGCCCAATCGATTTGTAGGACTCTCATTCCCCAAAATTTTGTGTTCGATCCAAATTTGGCGCCTCTCCAAAGTTTTTTGTGGGTGCCGTGGCACCCGCGGCACCCGCTGTGCGCACGCCTATGGTAGGACTACACCAGTGTACAGACAATCCACAATCCCCTAATTAGCCCAATTATCACTGCCTATTACTTCCGATATTTAAATATGAGCTGAATTTCTGATCTGAGGATGAGCTAAAAGGCTCGAAAGCGATAATTGGGAATTGTCTACACAGTGGTGTGCCACATGTTAATTCCTGTCTGTGGATATAACCACTAACATTCAAATATACCATTTAAAGTAAATACGAGATTGTTAATACATAAACAATTTAATCATATGTACGACTATCTTAATAATCGGTCACTCATGATTATTTTTTCTTACAATGCATGTTGTATACCATTCTTTCAGCATTCCCATAAATAGACTGGCCATCCAAAATAAATTCCCGAGTGCACTGCTACAGTCGCACATGCAATGATAACTCCGAGTTTATACTGACGTGTACCATTCTCATAAATGGACAATTAACAAAATTATTTCATGAATCTTAAATACTACGTGATACGTCAGAAATCTTACGCTGAAATTACACTCTTTTGCGGTATAATTTAGTTGCAACTTGCTTAGGATGAACGTGGCATGTCCGTAATATTCCAGCAGCCACAAGTTACACTATTTTGTCTGTACAGAATGGAGACAGCTGTCGCAACCGCATAATGCGTAACGCAGAGACGTACAGACGAAATAGTTCCCAGAATTAAGTACGGTAATTTCTGTCTGCAGTGAGATTTGCTCGTCTCTATGACTCCGTCTAGCAAGTTACTGTCTTTTGTGTTAACCCGGCACTCAGCGAAGTTTTAATCTCATGGGAATAATTTCGTTTCTCTACCTTACAAACACAGACATTTAAATTACAACGGTGTGTCCTGATGCGGTTTGCTCAATAATTATCCCGTTTGAACTTGGCCATTCTATTTTACAAAATCTTTAGCTTATCTTTCTTCATTCCAGCAAACGACTGCAACGTCTGCAATGCAGCGTACACAAATTACTTATATACTGTACTCTCGCTGTATATACTGTACTCTCGCTGTATATACTGTACTCTCGCTGAAGAAAATTTCTCATTTTGGCAAGTTTTGGCTACGTAACATTAGCAATATCGTATACTGGCCAACTGTAAAAGTGCCAAGTAGGCTAAAATTCTTACACGCATAAAAAAAATTATAAAGTCAGTGCTTAGTGACATATCGTGTTGACAGATTATTGTTATTGCTAATATTATTGTTATTATTAATTAGAATTAATTATAATTAATTATCATTGTAATTATCATTATAACAAATTATCGTATCTTTTCTAATTTTGTTTATATATATATTCTGTAAAATACGAACATTATTCAACCACTATGTTGGTTTTAATTCATTAAACAATTAATTGTTTAATTAATATTTTATTTAATTAATAATTAATTAGTTGTTTTTAAATAATTATTTATTATCCATAATTAATTGGAAGTTGTGCGTGAGAAATCCCATTGTGAGGTATGGTTACATATATATAAAGTTTCTCC
This sequence comes from Magicicada septendecula, assembly GCA_034769895.1. Taxonomy (NCBI): domain Eukaryota; kingdom Metazoa; phylum Arthropoda; class Insecta; order Hemiptera; family Cicadidae; genus Magicicada; species Magicicada septendecula. The sequence goes on along the minus strand of CM068369.1, from coordinate 272,622,646 downwards.
GTTCCAACTCTCAGCCAGAACTTCAACGGTGAGTTCGCTACACTGTCACCTGAATGAAGTCCCAAATCTAATCCGAGGGGCATCAGATCTAGGGGATTAGAATGAGTAGAACTTAATTGCAGCAACGGTTATGAAGACTTCTCCAGCTGGAGACATTGTGGACGTGAGATTCTTGTTACTCGTGTTTTACTCTTCAGAGGAGTGCTGTTATTAGGGCGGAGGGCGCAGAAAACCTAAAGAATAATTTTGTGATCTCTGATGTGATGTCAGCTGTGAGGAATGTCGAATAATCTACGACGGAGGATAAAAACTGTCAATCAAATAAAGCAAGACTAATTGCTTATCGAAAGTTTAACAATACTTTGAAAGACAACAAATGTTCGTTGTTCAAAAAGGGAAGTTATCCCTTTTCAAACGTGTGCTCCTGAAACAAAACATAGGTCAGAATGTAGACAATGAACACAACAATTACACACAAAACGTGGACTACACAGAAAAATATGGAAGTGGCTGTGCTGGGGATAACAAGGGGAGAAAGTAATTACATGGCTACGTAACAAAAGAAAACAGAAAATGGATATAAAAAATAGAATAGGCGATACGTTTAAATTGAGATGGGTTGAGGTAAAAACGATGGCAGATTGTCCGATGTGGCTAAATGGTTGCCAAAAACATATAAAGGAACTATGATATTTGCAAGCCACATATTTACTTCATCCATATCATATGTCTCTAATATGTTTAATCCCTTAGAGGAGGTTGCTTTAATACCGGCCAGTATCCGCCTGTCCATGTGTATAAGGAGCTTTGTGGAGTTGTTGGATTTCCATCAAAAAATATATCCCATTTCCTCCTATAGTATGCTGCTTTTGCTATGTACTCGTATACCAATTTTTTTCTCCTTTTCTTTACAAATACTTTTCTATGTTTACCCTGCCATGTTTTCCTAGGCTTACATCTTGCTTCTCTTCTTTAGTGGTTTTGTTTTATACACTTCCCGTGTTATCCTTTCCTCGATAATCCTCTTGATATGACCGAATTGATGGTTTTATGAATTTTTCTGTTATGTAGTCTATTAGTTATGCTTTTTTAATCTTTCTCTTCGTGCTATTTCTGATTTTGTTATACTGTCCGTTTTTCCCAATAGTCTAATTTAATTTGAATCAGTTTTTCTTCTTCGTCGTTTTTAAGTGAGAGCCCACGATCTTAACCCATATGTAATTATGGGGACAACTACATTTAGCTACGGAATTTCTGTGAAATTAAAACTCTCGTTTGTACAAAAAGGTTTGGTTGAAACGGTCAAATTCTTGTTTCCTTTGGCACACCCCTATTTCCTAGAAATATATTGTTTCCTTTGGCACACCCCTATTCCCTAAAAATATATTGTTTCCTTTGTCACACCCCTATTCCCTAGAAATATATTTTCCACACTGCTGAATAGCCTTACACCTACTGTTGTTGTTTCTAGTATTTCGTCATCTAACCTTCCATTCGGTGATTTCACTCCTGAATACTTAAACTTTCCCACTTGTCTTAAACTCTTTCAGAGTTCTATTATACGTAAATGTTCATTATTTACGAAATATTCTGGCAGATACCAGCGTTTTATTCAGTAGTCTCTTACACATATGTAGATTACAGAGTAACGTTTTTCAATCTGTCCGTTTATTGTCTCGTCGTTGGCATAACACATATCTAAGATTTATATTTTCTGCACCATCCAGTACCCTATTCCTTACTGCTTTACTTCTTGCCTTGTATCTTTGTTTGCTTCAATCAGAATCACAGCGAAGCAGTCGTGCACTCAGTACATTTCCATGCTTTACCCCCTTTGCCGTTTCAAACATTATCGATTTTTATGTAAGACAGAGACATAAACTGATTAAACACAGCGGTACAGTGAGCAATAATAACTAAGGAGAGAATTGATTGTCTGTGTGTGTGTGTGTGTGTGTGTGTGCGCGCGCGCGCGCGCTTAATATGGAACATTTAATGCAAGTAATCTGTCATGTGATAATGAGTCCATGTAAGAAGAAAATCGCAATACATTCACACGTTTTATTAAGCTCTTTCATCCAGTTTACACTTCAATCAGAGTCGTATTGAAGCCGTTCTTTGAGGTCCCAGGCGTTTCCTTGACGCGATACGTTCCCCCATTCGGAATGTTCAGCGTTTAAATGTAAATAATTCTGCCCCACTCCAAAACAGTAATTTTTATTTAGCGGTCATTGTTTTAATAACAGCGTGTTAGATAAGTAACGCTGTAAATTCAATCTGTTAAGATTTTAACATTATAATTTTTCTATTCCACAACATTATCTTGAAATTTTGTATGGTTAGCAATTTTATAATCTATATTCTATACATCCAGTCTCAGTGTAATCTATAATCCTCTTTGTATGCGTCTTTCCTTATATACACGTAATGAAAACATTTAGAATACAGGCAGTGCATTTGAATAAAGATCGAAAGACGAAAGAAAGAAAGAGTCAATACTCCAGAAATATTTAATATCCAGTTACTACATCGAAAGATTTAAATACCGTGCGGTAGTTAAAATAACACATATTTTAAAGAAAAATGCATTTTTTACATTTAATTAATGCATTTTTTTAATTCACTGAAGTCTAATTACTTTAATAAAGACTTCTCTACACTCAAAAATAATAAGGAGCCCGTAAGGTATTGTTCACAAGCCTTGTTTCATAACATTTCACAGTACACATGAGATAATTTTCTGTTTTGGAAAATGGTCTTTCGCAGACCTTTCATCATAATTGACAAAAACATTCAGAAACAGCAGTTTCTGTGTACGGAAAAGATGTGAGCAGTCCATCATAGGAATATGAGACCCATGGCGACGTTGTGTCCGCCTGTATGGAAATACGGAGATACCCGCATCCGGAGTTATTAAGCCATTACGTACACGTATTCAGAATCTTCTGTAACAATAAAAACCCGCTCAATTTACTAAATCGCGTAATAATAAATCAAAATTTGATGATTATTCAAACTACGAACCAAAACGTTACTCGATCGTGCCACCTCTAGACGTACTAAACAGCTTTCAAAACTTCGTCTATCACACCCTATACTACGCCGATCTACGTTATTCATATTGCAAATATAATACTTCAGAGTAGGCGTGTGGCAATAATATACTAGTTTATATGAAATTATAATTAAGAGTACAAAAGTAGAAATTAACAGTATATTCTCTTTGCAGGAAGATCTAGTCGAACAAAAATAGTTTGAAAAACCATTATGGATAAGGCTGCGTTGGATTACAGATAACACCAATGTATCGGCAAGGTGATCCAGTGATAGTAACAATTAGAATACTACAATAATTTTTCAACCATTCTTGGTCTACTGTTTCTGGCTTTTCTGTTATTGGTAATTTCCAAATTCTTTGTTTCATAATATACGATATCCACAATACACGGTGTAATATATTATTTTTGTTTTCAACATTAACTGATTCGGGGAATTCAACGCTCCGAATTAATAAAATAGTGCCCCTAAGAAAATGATTTACTCTATCATTTTAGAAAGCGTAGTCAAGGAGACGCATCAAAGATACTCCCTAAGGCTCCAAGATGTACTTCGGTTGAAGGTCTTGTGTTGTATCCAGGCTACAGCACAACATATTTCACTGTAAACGGCAAATACATGTAAGCGGAACAACATTAAACATCGTACATACGAAGCACCTCGTTTGGTTTGGCTACGTAGGTTGCGTATCAAATAGAAGAAGTGAAAAGAAGATGATATCTACTGAGAAATGGAAAAATAGTTTTACAAAAAAGAGCGGGCACACAGAAATCTCTCAATGAGAGCAACGGTAGTAGTCCTATAAGTTTGGATGGTTTTCAATCTCATAGAGTCAAAAAATTGGATTTACAAAATTTCTGGATATTTACAATACTTTGTATATCCTGATATTGTATACCCTAGTGTCTTTATCAGAGTATGATTTCTTCTCCACCGTAATGATTAGAATGAACACAAATTGATTAGAACTCAGTGGAACACAAACGCTAGTCTCAGTGGATTGCGTTAAGATTTCTCTCTGGCACAGTAGAATTGTGTTATATTTATGCTGACTTAAAATCTTAGTTTCCTTACTATATCAAAAAATACAATTTTAATACACAAAAACAACTTTGCAATCACACTGTTTGCCTTAGCTTTATTCATGTATGAAGAACATTAACTTGCCGTCGACTTCTACGTACACCTGTGTTTTTCTGCTTTTTAAATCTATTGATACATCTGAGCGGATCGCGTCTACAACATCACGCATGCCGTACAAACTTTACGAAACCTCCGACGTTGAGCGATAGCTTCTCAAAAACTTCCCACTTACCTACGCAATAAACTTTCCAACGTTGAGGTTTACACCGGTGTGAGGCGAAATAGACATAATATAACGCGTAAACGATTTTATAGTACAAATGTATACTACAGCAGAACGCCCACAAGCCTGGTGCCGATGATTTGATTCGTGAATCGTTAATAATTTTCAAACAGCATTTAAAATATATTTTTTAAATCGCACATCCGCACTGAAGGTCTACGACTGAATTGATCGGAGTAAAGCATAACGGGACCTCCTCCGATCCACATGATCTGTAAGTTTACATTTAGACACGTGAATCGGTATATCGCCACAAACCACTGTAATAAAGCAAGGGGTTAGCGAGGGCAGTTGACTGTCTTATATTCTCTTTTATACATACAATGACGCAGTTTAAGAGTCAGAATACGGTATTCCATTAACGGCCTATCAGTATGCACGGGCCAAATGTAGACATAGCCTTTCGACGAAAAAATAAAACAACGTTGGTATTTGATGGTTCAGATCCATTTGGAGTATAAAGTTAATTAAAAATAACCATACTGAATGACTTGTACATTTTAATTATCTCGTGTGTGACGTGAATTTCCAAAACAATAAGCTCAGTATCAGTTCATGTACGGTAGAGCGGAGAGCTCTCGTAAGTACTCAAGATTCTGATAAGGTCATAGCAGCTCCATTTCTGGTACATGATATGAATTACACGTTCCAACATGAAGCGAATAACTCGTATCCAACAGCAAAAATGAAATACCTGCAACCGAGAGTAAATAGAAAGTAAAATGATTATACTGAACTAGTGCCTGAATATTTTCTATTTACAAATAATATCTATGAATATATGTATGAATTGAAAGACCACCTAAACAAATTTTGGAAGCTAATTCACAATTATACAACCACAGTCAGAAGAAATAAGCCAAGACCAAGGGGGTTGTGAAGTAATGAACTACGTAACAAGTAGGCCTAAACACGTTAATTATCCTTTACAAAGAACAAAAAAAGAAGAAAATAAGAGATCCTCGTAGAAATTTTTGTTTAATTCGTTTTAAATACACTACACATGAGATCTTGTAAACTTACACATTTCATGTTCTTCCGAATTCTTCGAATTTTCATGTGTCTTCCGCTTGTAAGAAATGTTGATGAGGTCTACATATTCGCGTATATAAACCAAAAGGAGAGAAGAAAAAGAGAATACAAAAAATAAAGAAACAACTTTCTGTTTCATTGCAAATATTGATAGGCATTTGACTAGCACAGACTAGATTAAATAACGCGAATGACTGTGTTCGTTATTAATTGTTAATACAGCGATCAGATTTACATTTGTGTGTAAACGTTTAAATATTACTTAGCAGTACGCATGTGGCTTGATATTTTAATATTGATAATGTGTAATTATTTCACAATTCCATGTTATTCGTTCGGCCGCTAAATACCGTAATCGTTTGTAAAGCGAAAGCTGCACCTGAAGGGATTAACTTCAACTGATCCTCAGTTAGTTGCCTGAATGACAGCATCGGAGCATGTGGATCCCGAGCACATGGAAATTGTGAACTGTCTACGTGTATAACTGTGAACACTTGGCTTTCCGCAAGTGAGCACTGCTTGAAAAAAATTGTTATCAGTTACAGATACAGTATTTCGTTTTCCAGTGCCTTACTTATCCAACATTCTTATATTCTTTCTTGTTCCGTGTGACCCTGAGATTACAGAGTTATAAGTATTTTGTTGGTCGATGAACATTTCAATACTATGACGGTACACGTTAAAGTCATTTTCAGATTTATGGTAGTTCGGAACATTGCAGAACCTTTATGAATACTGAATGATTGGAAAGGAAGTTCATGTACGGGGCATGCAATGGTAAGAAGAAGTAGACAAGAACGCAAAGGAGTTTGTTATGACTTGTTGCCTTGCATGGTAGTGACCTGAAGTAATTAATGTTGATATACAAATGTGCCATCGAACAAGCTTGTGTTCATGTGAATTAGATTGCATAGAATTCTTTATTATTTCCCGTTCAATTTTCGAGGCTAGTATGCTATATTCAGATAGACATATGGTTTTATTTAAGCGGCTCAAGGATAAGCGACGTTTCTCTAGGGGTCATCATACCTTAGATCTCGGTTACGGAGGAATCGCTACAACAGTAAACATGCAATCAGAACTAAAATACTCGTGGATAATCAAATTTTGAAACAATTTATCATTTTAATTACCTGGGATGCCAGTAATATTGTGAGGTCTCTTATAAAAATAACACTGACTGGTATAATGAATTAGCAGAAGCGAGAGCATTCATCGAGATCACGGAAAATAGGACATAGATCGAACACTTGGCTAAATATTAGAGCAGCCAAGAGACAGAAGCGCAGTGAGGAGATGTCGGTAGACCGACGACGTGAAGTGTTACGGGTGGTTTACCCTAATTAGATTAACCAGGGTTTAATCCTTGAAAGAAGACAAAGAAGAGTGTAATTTTTTGAGTACATTCTGGTATCAAAACATGCTTCACCATTTCACTGTCTAACGAGGTAAAATTACGAAATGTTCGCGGGGCGACAACCATAGCTTAGTGGTAGCACAATTTTTCGTGTGTTGTAAGATTCATATTTCATGTAAATATCTGCTAATTACCAAATGTATCTGTCAAATCGCTCACTGTTTACCAGCTGTTCAACGTTTACGTGCCATGCGTATTTTGAAAAATGATCAAAATCAAACATCGTGCGGTGATTGAATTGTTTCTTAAAAAAAGGCCAAGCGCCAATGGAAATTCACAAAGAAAGGGTAAATGTAGTAGGAGATGCTGCTCCTTCTAAAACAGTGGTTTATGAGTGGACATTGAAATTTGAACATAGTCGTGCCGAGTATTGGAGTTGATCCCAGCAGTGGAGACCCAAAAAGTGCAACAACTCCAGATATCATTAACAAATTTCTTACACGGTGTTGGAAGATCGACGAATGAAAATGAATGGCATTGCTGAGATCATAGGCATCTCAAAGTAGCCCGTGTGTCATATTTTAACTCGAGATCGTGATGTGAAAAATATTTTTGTAAGCAGTGTGACACATTCGGAGCTGTAAAATTTTTGGGCGTTTACTGCAGAGATATGCTTCAATGTGCATACGACCACGTTTAAACTCGAGCGGCTACTTACAAACCATCATTTTTGAGGGCGCACCATCTCCAAACACATTTAGCATTTCGTTCTAAATTTTCATTAGCGCGACTATTTTTTTAAACGAATTCTTGATTTTCTCCATTTTTCAAAACACGTGTGATACATAAATCTAGAACAGCTGACAGACACGTAATAAATTGACAGACAGATTTGAAAATGAACGGGCGTTTACAAGAAGTATCGATCTTACAACACACAAACATTTTGGTTAAATCGCTATAGTTGTCGCTTTGCGAACTTTTCAACTGACCTTCGTGTATACGATTTTCATAAAGAAGGATGTTTTTTTCTACTAGGGAAAAGTTTTGACTATGTGTAGGTACTGGGTTGTGCTGAGCTAGACTGGAACAATGTACAAGTAGGTTAAAAATACTAACTACACAACAAAACAAATAACGTAGAAAACAAGCAAAGTTACCTTGTGTGTTGTTAAAGGAACCACTGAAAAGTACACATAGTAGCCATGACTTTTTCATCGATTTAGCACTGCCTGACTTTCTTTCTGTTTCTGTGAAGTGATTCCAAGTTTCTATATTTGCTTTATGGTCAAAGTGTTTTATTATATTATTTTTGTACGACTATTTTTGTCTTAGTCCATTACTTTCACTAACAAATTCAACTGTTTTAAATTATAATAAATCGTGTTTATTAACACGATAATCGTGTGTAAATCGTCATTGACTTTCTGTTACTTTGTCAATATTTTTTATAACGTACGTAAATTATAATATTCACTAACAGTTAATAAAACAGAATTTATATATAATGCATTTTTTAAATAATATTACGTTTATGATCATTTTTCTTCCACTTAAATATAAACAGGCTGATATAGGCGGACCTCAGTCATTATCAGTGTTGTATCTACAAGTGACACACACACACACACACACACACGCACACACACACACACACACACACACACACACACAACATCCCTCCTTAACGTCACACAGCTCGTCACGCAGCGATTAAATGCAGACTGCTGTTGGTGTGATGTGAACTGTACCACGGGTAGGGCCACCGGCCTTAATGCTTGAGAGAAAATGTTGATGAACTTCCATAACATATAAAGAAGAAGCTTTAACGATGAACAAGTGGTTAGCTGATGCATGTAACGCATAACTGAAGAGGTAAATCTTCCTAAATTAGTTCTAAATACCTGAAAGGGTCTCGTGAAATAAATGCGTGTAGGTGAATTGCCTCGACTGCCAGAAAGGAGGTCGAAGCGGAATTATATATAATATATGTTCCGCCCATCATTATATTCATAATATGACTAATTTCTTCCTCGCTCAATCTCGACCTTCTTCTTCTTCATTTTCGAACCGCTTGGGTGTCGAAAATTAGGTGTATTTCGACGTGAAAGACTACCTTATGATTAGTGTCTGAGAGCAGTAGGTGGAAAAAGGATTTTGGTTGGATCCAATGCGGAAAGCTGTGTACTAATGCGCCAATTACCAGTGTACTAATACTGTCAGTTGCTGTCAGAGAGTAATTCAATACCTTCCATATCTTTGTCTGAACTTGTGCCATCACTTGAGTCAGCGTTATTATTGATTAGATTGTTCACTGCCCACAATGACGTCGGTAATGTGGGCCAGTTGCCATAGCTTATCATCTTCCTTGATTATATGCTGCATACAATGACTACACTTGTCCATTGTTTTGTATCATGCAGTTAATGTTGTGTTGTGACGGGCAACATATCCTTTCAACTGGATCGTTTCAACATATCCTTTGTGGCTTTCAATACGATTCAGAAAACAGTGATAAGGAGGAAGTCTTAAAACGACATGCCCCGATTTAAGTAGCAAGATAACTCTCACATGACTATACAGACATTCTGCACATACGCGTATACATTACTGTGTGAACAGTGTCAACGCCCCTGACCAATAGCGTTTCAGATTTGCCACGTCGGCGTCGGTTTGTTTACATCAGGGTTGAACTAAGAACGGAAAGAGTATACATTGCTATGTCTGCCGTCGTAGTTCATTCAAAATCAATATTTGTTCACTCTAACCATATATTTGCTGTAAACGTATTTGAGGTAGACTGGAAGATATTTCTTGGAAATAAACTCGCCAGTGTTTTCTGAAACGTGATTGTCTTCACGTGATTTTAACAGTTCAGTCATAGACATTGACAGAGAAGGCTTGGGGAGTTAGAAACCACCGAAATGTTCCACGCAGCTAAAAACCTGTAATACTGTCTTATTTGATTTGACTTTATATATAATTCTTAGCATCTACAGAAAATGTTGTTAGCAGATGTGAGCAATAATATTTAACCACTCCCTTTTTTTCTAAACCCCTCCCTATATTCTGCATATAAAATTGTGTATTCGTCCATGATGCCAATATATTTATGTGTATTCGTCCATGATGCCAATATATTTATATTTGTGACGTACAGTTCCATAAAGTTACCCTATTAAATTGCAAATCTTTCTCTTCACCCCAATAGAAAGATATGACCATTCCTTTCACAACTGTTCCAGTCAGTCCCATTGTACATATATCTCCTGTACTTTTGCAGCATATACACAGTGTCTCAACTTCAGCTAGGATAACCTCTTCATATTCAAAGCATAAATAAATTCTTATCTCCAACAGCCAAAATTAGAAAAGGTGTGAGGCAGGACTACTGTATGTCTCTCACACTCTTTAATATATACTTGGAAGAAATAATAAATAATTGTCTTAATGGCAAAAGAGGAGTTAGAATTGGTGGGAGGAGGGTAGAGTGCATCAGGTTTTCAGACTATATGGTGTTGCTTGCCGCGGATGAAAGGATATTAAATGGATGCCGGGGGATTTTAGCAGAATTGTAAAGAGTTTGGTATAAAAATCAATGTAAAGAAACAAAGAGCGTGGTCATAAGTAAAGTGAACAGGACTGCACAGATTAAAATAGCCAATGAGGACATTGAATAAGTGATACTTTTTAATGCCTTGAATGTTTAGTTAGGGAGGACATGCGTTGTTGTCAAGAGGTAATGTGCAGAATTCCCTTAGCTAATGAAGCCCTTAATAGAAAGAGAAGATTTTGTGTGGGCCGCTAGACATAAAGCTGAGAATGAGGATGATGAAGGACGCTTGAGAATGAGGATGGAGCGCGCTTCTACACGGGAAAAACTTGACATTGAGGAAAGAAGAGGAGGGAGTTACAAGCCTTGGAGATATGGACATGGAGAAAGATGGAAGGGATTTCCTGGAAGGATAAAGTGTCCTACGAAGAGGTGTTTGACCGAGTAGGACAGAAAAGGAGAGTGTTTGATATCATTAGGGGCAGGAAGAGAAACTGGTTGGGACACTATATACGGCAAACACAAGGTAATATGGTCGAGGAAACACTGGAGGAGTTAGTAAATGGAAAGAGGAATTGATGCCAGATGATGGACGATCTACGGATGCTATACCAAGAAATGAAGCGACTAGCGCAGGATAGGAAAGCGTGGCGAAAGCATGCCTTGTAAGACCTGCCCTTGAGCAGGAAACATATCGTGATGATCTCCAATAGATATCCCCTTACTGTAACAATTTCTCCTTCACTTGTACAGAGCACCGTGGTTATTCATTTTTCTCGGTTATTTTAACCTTAAAAGGCTCTAACAGTTAACAATATTCTCAACCATGAGATACGATAGTTCAAATCTTACTCTTCATTCTGGATACAAAGCTGCAAAAACCACTTCAAGTCCTGATAGATGTATCGTAGAAACTCTTAATCTGCTTTCATTTTTCAATTGTAAAACCAAGTTCAGCTTACTTACTCGTAATTCGTAATAACAGTTCGCCAATGTTTATTTTGTCACCCCAAGAATCTACAGCAGCGTCCTACACTGACGTTCGAAAGTATCTAATCTTATGAAAGTTTCTGTACTCAGTGTCCAACTCGATGCCATGAAATAACACAGGAAACGTCACATGGAGAACATCATTTCGTTCACATGGAGAAAGAAAGGTCAACAAGTATTAGTAATTATTTATCTTGCTGAAAACTCTTTGTGCTTACCTGAAACGATACATCATATGGTTTCTGTGTTGAAAACATGCTTATTAAGTAGGGTGTCATGATTTGTACAATAGAAAACATGTCACAGAATTTATACTGGAATCGTGTTTCACATAAATCTATCCTTCCCCTAGGAATTATACATTTGAATTTACTTTTGGTAATAATTGTAAATTAAACAATATATATTAGAAATGTATAAAAAGTACGTTATGAAGAGTAACATGTTATCAAAGTTTGGGTAAAACACGATGATTATGAGATTACTTCACCTCCGTATTCCCACGGGAGTAGGATTACGACAGAAGCCTGAGTGGCGGGAGCAACAGAATGCGTACAACTGTCCAAAGATCTGGGTTAGAAAATTTAATAGTCTTTGCTGGAGTTGAGCCGGATTTAACGCTGGCGTGTTGACTCTCTCTCTCCACTGTTGACTCTCCGTGGCCCTAAGGCCGTCTTCAATAACAATTCGATTACTTATCCGCTTCACTAACAACACACACACACACACACACACACACACACACACACACACACACACACACACACACACACACACACACACACAGCTGAATAACGAACCTCACACGTGCGGTTTATAATAGTATTCCCAGCTCGTGCGTGGAGTCTCTTTTATTCTGGTCGCTAAGCAGAAATCAAATAGATTCACATAGGGCAAATCTGTTATAACAGGACACGTATACTATTTATTTTACTATGCCAAATATTATAAACTAGTGGTTTCAATATTTAAAAAGTAATGATGGCTATGTTTTTTTACAAGAGACATGAAGTAGAGTACATCTATTTAAGAATTTTCAAAAAAAGAAAATTCTCTTGGACGAACAACTTTTTGGGCATTTTCTGAGCATCATAAAAAGTCATCGCCAGTTAGTTTTCTATCGCGGGTCTGACTATTTATGTACCGTGTAACATTTTTTTTACTTTTCCAATTTTGAGTTTTTTAATTTCTTAAAATGGATATTTTCATTATTTTTCTGCAGCATTTTCTTAACATCTCAGCTTACATACAGAATCAAACGATAAAGGAACCGTATTTTTCATTACAATGTTTTAATATGTATACATAGGCTAAAACTCTTTGGAGTGCGTTCATAACCTAAAAAGACAAAAACCACTATGTCCAAGAAACTTCTGGAAACGTCTAATAAGTCAAAATGCATTTCATGGACGTTTATGAAATTTATAGGAAGCCATAGTAAGATGTAACAAAGACAAACGTTTCGGGTAACCGTGACGTCGAAATATTAAATAGAACGTCAACAAACTCGATTTTTTCAATATATCAACAAACGAAGGACATAAATTTCAATAATAGATATTTTTTCAATTATGGGAAAAATTACAAAACTCTCGATAAATCTACGTGTTCTTTAGTAATATAACAATTATATAATAAACATTGAAAAATCTAAACAATAGATTTGGGTTAAAATGCCTTTTAGTCTGATATTCTGCTGGATTTTCTTAATTTTTTCAAAATGTTGATCTCTATCTTGAGGCCTGGGGTCCCAAAATTTTGAGATTTCGTAAACTTAACACTACATTCAGACTTCAGTTAAAATTATCTTTAATTTGATATCCCACATAAATTTTGCGATCATATCAAAATTTTCATCCACTTTTTTGGCCCTAACCTCCAAACATTTTGAAATTCTTAAAAACGAACACTATATTCAGATTTTATATAAAATTCCCTTTAATTGGATATTCCATCGTGGATCTTTGCGACGGGCCTTTTTTCGCAATTTTGACCCCCTGATTCTTATCCCCTGTTAGCTCCCATCCCCGTATTTGTGAAGAATCAATCTCTAAAATAATAGGGTCCTGTAGGGTATAAGTGTCAATTTGTACGAAAATTGGTTGATGCGTTCAAAAGTTACCGTGAGACATACCCCAAACAGATAGACAGAGAAACAGACAAAAGGCAAACGGTTGAGTTAAAACTGAGACTCGCTTCCCTCGTTCAATAATAATAATAATAATATACGATTTGTAAGTATGTGATGCTGTTTAGGTCTATTGAGGCGTTCTGTAATACGTATGTAGTAACTTTTTTTGTCAGTAAAACTGTTCTAATAAGACTATCTTGTCCCTTATACAGTTTACCATATTAAAATCTTCAGTCGCCTAAGGGGATCCATTAGTTTTATTTGCCTGACGCCCTACTACTTCCTATAATATGCTTTTCGCAACATACCAGTTCGAATCCTTCACCACTTCATCCAACGATATCGTCATCTTGTCGTCATGTTTAGCAGTGAAACGTTTCATTCGTTAACGATGTCAACGAATCCAGGGGCGATTAATATTGTCGCGCATTTAGTACGTTCTCTAATGTCTGTATTGCTCCTGCCTGTTTGGCGTATAGACTTAATAGGCGCTGAAAAATCTATTTTCTTCGTAAAGGGGACGATGTTTCAATCGAGGGGCACTGGTTTACGCGTTGCCAATGTTTTATGCCGTAGGTCCGGTTTGGTTTCACGATCTCTCTGTATTTCAAAAGAACACGAACGTATCATACATTTCGAACAATGTAATACTTTCAACGACGTTGAGTACTTTCTGGTCATAACTTGTAATTAATGAATTTCCATGGAGATATTTACAACTTCCAGGAAAATTACGTTAACAGCTTGGCACACCCATCGGATGCAGCAGTAACGACGCGTCCTGTCAATCTAGTTAATGCGCTGGGTTCGTGTTTACTGCTGCTCGTCACACCGGGGTATGTCGTCGAAAACGTGTTACGCGATACTAATCTGCATGTGAAACGGAATCGTACGACAAATGCATTCTTGTTACTCGCGTGATCGTTCCAGAACTTCATTACGAATGCACAGGCAAACTATTCTCTCATTTCCTACGAATTACTAGATATTCAAATTGTTTCCTAGCGAGTTATCTCCGTGTGGAAGACAATGTGAACAATAGTAATGATTTGATAACAATACGCACAACAATAATTTGAAAGCATTAGGTTTATCAGAAACTGCTGAAACATGTTTGTTTAAATTTGTTAATAATATCTGTTTCTTGAATTTGTTACACATGAGGAGTCCACATTTTATATAGTACCCAAAGTTTCCTCCGGTTTTTGGAACGCTATATTTATAGAATAATATAGGAAGATTAAGTTGATAGGGCATGTGATCAGACATAGTGCTTTTTTAACTAACATCTTTGAGGGCAAGGTAGTGGGGAAGAAGCCCAAAGGAAGACCAAGAACTGCATACTTCCGCAGCACAATGAGTGTCGTGAATAGTGGGTCCTATGGAGAAATGAAGAATATCGCAAGGGATAGAGTGACGTGGCTACAGCGACAAGGCATTCCCTTTAGGCGTTAATAATATATTATAACGTACCAAATCCCATAGATTTGGGGTTATATGCAGAGAGTTTTAAAAATCAAATATAAAATAAATTTAAATCGATAGAACCATATCTCGCGCTGTAGCGAGCACTCAAAACAATTGTAAAACGCCCAGCGGCTATGTTCCGGTGGCGTTATGTAATCACACATGCACCGTTATAAATTAGGGACACGCCCTAACTTTAAAACATTAATATTTCGGATACGAATAAATATAGGCAAAAACCAAAATAGCCAAAATGTTTGCTGAAATATTAAGAATAAGGTGTGCAAATTTCAATAAATATAATTAAAGAGTTAATGAGATAATTGTTTTTATTTAAATAACTTCCATAGTAAGAGAGCTAGGGAGTTCAGATTTGAATATGTTATAATTACAAAAATTACGAATCAAATGTATATGTTAGAATAAGCATAACTCTGGCTTGCAGCCAAGATAATCGCAATACAAATTGCAACCGGACGTCCGACAGACAATTGGTTCCGGTGTATTCCAGAATATTAAATATAATAACAATTCTCGGACTGTGGGAATTATTTTTCGTTCTCACGGAATGAGGTGACTAAATTTCAAGTAGAAGGGAGAGTGTTTCAGCCAATCAGATCATTCTAAAAATTTTGAACAACCGTTGGTTTCGAGCTGAACGCTCTTCACTCTTCTGTTAGAACTCAAGCAGTGAACACAGACTCTTCTGTTAACATTCAACCAGTAAACACATACTCTTCTGTAAGGACTCAAACTGTGAACACACACACACACTTCTGTAAAGATTCAACTTCTGAACAACACAGACACTCTTCTATACACTGTGACGGCGTCTACGTACGATACTCTTATTTATCAACAAATAAGCGTACTGCGCAATACACCAAACTGTTGGCGTACACATATAACAGATCGACCATATACTACGAGAAGTCACACCCAGAGTACAACAGAACGAGGTCGTCTAAATCGTGGTACGAGCTGAAGAACTGACGACGCAGAACGACACCCGAGACGAGGTACGCACACACACGAGTGCAGAGTATCCGGACCGAGGGCCTGAAGCAGTTGCAGCAATTAAACCACGGACGTTAAATCCATCAACAGTTGCTGAAGGAGATGAGTTGCTGATCCCTGAACTCTTCGTTGGAATCCAGGACGCAGCGGAAATCATCGCCACTAGCTGATTGGACTAGGACATCGAGGGACCCCAGAGGACATCTTCGAGAACTTCAGTACCAGGAAAGTCAAAAATCATTTATACATTTTATATAAAAAGATCATTTTTCTTTTTCTGTTAAAATCAATTGTAAAGTTAACTTCATTCAGATGCCTATAAAAACAGAGACTCTAAATTAATAAGAACCTAAATATTGTGATAATCTGTAGAACAAGTATAAGTTAAGTAAGAAGCAATAGATAAGAAGTAGACGTAGATAAAAAGCGCTATACAAATCTTAATATTGAATCACTTAAGAAACTTATACTGCAGTATACGTGAAACCAATCACAAGTAAATAAAACGCACGTTGAACAAGATTCACGGCTAATTTATTTAAGAATAGTTTTAAAGCATCTTGAAGCAGTAAAATCAATATTAAAGTCTTGAAAACTCATTAATTAAATTATAAAAAAAAAATTAACTCTTGAAAGCAATAAGAAACAAGTTCGTATAAATTCGTATTTATAAGCTTTCCCTCTGAAAGCTAATATTCTTTCAGAAAACATTGATCAAATTACTCATTACTCTTTAGTACGCAAGAATTACGTTAGATGTAAGTTTTTCATTTTATGTGCTATTAGAATAATAAACCCCAATTTTATACCCAACACTGTTTTGTTATTGCTGTACTCCAAAATCTACCAACATCACAAAACTATTCGAAATAATTATAACGATACTCTTTGTGGTTGTACTTTTGAATTAACCTACTTGCGAATTCAAAACACAAATTCCTACGGCCCTAGTCGGAAGAAGAAGACGCAAGAACGCACAGCAGGTAGGTCAATACGTTATAAATGGCCCTGAACGTGGGGCTTCCCGAATTTAACAAATAACCACAAGTTTAATAAGTTATAATATTTATAGATCAACATTCAATCAATTTTGTCTGAGTCTGAAAACAAGACATGTAAATGCTTCTTCAGAGGCTACCGCTAGAAGTTAGAGGCTACCACATCCATCAACAGACTAAGGTACTATCATCAGACTATGAAGCAACTAGTAAACAAGCAAAAGCTAGTTCAGATTTAAATAAAATTTAAAAAACTTTTTCCTGTAATTATAGTGTTTCGTAGTTCCGTATCACATACTATCTTCACAAAAAAGTGTTTTGTCTTTAAGAGACCTTTCATTAATATTATTTTTTGTATACGAGCTGGCGAGTCTTCATGTTGCCATGATTTTCTTATCATCTTTATCCGACATTCAGATTGCGAAGACCTCTTCACCAATCAACAGGTGCAGTGTTCAATGACGACCAATAAAGAGCCGGATGAAAAAGCACTGACATACTAGCACGAGCTACTGAATAAGACCAGTGAGGTTGGCTAGAGAGGATGGCTACAAGGCAATGAAGATCACTATGGGCTTAATAAGAAAGACAGAAAAAAAACATTACGAAGGTAAAACATTAAATTTTAATTATCATTATGATTTTGAAGCCATCAAAAGATTTTAGTAAAACTTGGCAAGCGTGTCCACACTATTGCGCTACAGAACCTTATTGTTTTTTAGCATTAGTCTCCAAAAAATTTGGGCGGAGGGTAAAAATGTAAGAAGGTCCAAATTTTGAAAAAAATCGCAAAATTCTATATGGTGTATCAAAAGTAAAGCACATTGTAATCAAAACATGAAGTGATTAGTGTTTATACTTAAACGTTTCTAAAATTTGGGGCGCCGGAGGCCAAAAATTGGGTAAAGATTTTGATAAAATGACAAAAATTCATGTGGGGTACCAAACTAAAAGGATTTGTAACTAATTTTAAATTTTGTGTTATTTCTTGGATATTTCAAAATTTTGGGACGTCAGGGACCAAAACGTGGCACAATAGTTTGACTAAATTAATTGCAAATTACATACAGAGAATCTTAACCAGAATATGAATACAGTGTACAGTTTTGGAAATTTCAAACGTTTTTGACTCAGGGCCAAAAATGGGGTTACAATATTTTTGTAATCAGCCGGGTTTCAGATTAAAGGTAATTTTAATGCAAATCCGATTCTTTGGAATTTTTAGCGTTTATTATATGAATGTTATTTAACTGTCAACTTTTGTAAATTGCAAAATAATAGGGTAATCGGGATTTTTGTAATTTTTCTGATAGCTGAAAAATGATCTAGTATCTGAATTTATCAAATAACAAATGTACTTCATTTGAGCGAGTTCTGCAGCTCAGGGAGCACACAAGTCGTTAGAAACGTAAAAAGAAATAAAATACTTTTAAATACTGTCTATTGTTAATATAAACTTAAACAAATTAAGAACCAAAATAAAGACTGGTTGCATATTATTGTAGGTAATCATAATGCATAAATCTAAGCGTTATGGTATCAAGTGCAAAAACCGTGTAGGTCTACAGAATACTCCCTTCAAATGTTTTAAAATTGCAACAAGTCATCCCAAATGTGTTTAGAATTATTGCTAAGCGCTTTTACTAAATGAGCCGGTTAGAATCATAGTGGCGTAAGTCAAGTCATCTTAGTTTTGTGTAAATTATTGTTCCTCACATTGCCACAAGAAAAAAACCAAGTGCTAAATGCAACCTAATACTTTTGTCATTCCACTGTATAAAGCTTCCCAAAATCTAACAATCCTTGCCTCTCAGCAGTCTTGATACTAAAAGTCAATTTTGAAAATTTATATTTGCTCCATTTAGACTTTAAATGGCTCAAATTATAACTTGCACAACAATAATAAAACAAACGTTTAAAATATTCGCAACAGCAAACACTTCTTGCCTAAAATTCGAATGCGAAAGTTACCGTAACTTAAAGAAAAGTCGCTGTTAATTATTTGACACGTGAGCAGTGTATACTACGAAGTTTCAGAAGCAAGAGGAAGTCCGGGGTAGAAACAGCAAGCGTTCAACAGAAAACGTAGACAATGTATGAAATTGTATAAAGGGCGCAGTAGGAAGAGGAATGATAACGGTGTGTGTTGTTTGGCAGAGGAAGTGCGCAGATGTTGCGCACAATGCCAGGAGGAAAATCCGAACTGAGTTCTCTGTACCAAGTTTCGCACGTACAGAATTACAGAAAACACAACAATTACCCCTTCATTTAAGTAAGTTTTGTTAACGTTTTTATTTTTCAAAAAGTATTTGCAATCCCAAAAATTTCAGCACTTTTATTTTCTAGATAATTTACTGTTTTCTCTGTTTACCATGATAGGCAATAAGTATGGGCTTTATAACAGTAAATAGATTACATTTAAGGTTTTCTGTTCTATTGACATATAATGATGATAAAAAGTCCACATGCAGCACCAGCTACGTGGCATATAAAATTTCAATTTTAATCTAATGGAGGACTTATGCCATAGGAGAAAAAATATAAATGCAACGTTTCAGCTACCAAAACAATCGGCAGACATCTTCATTTGAGAGAAGACTCGGCTATCTTTGAAAAGTGCAGGAACGTTACGTTAGATTTCTGGGGTTATGCAGGAAATAAAATCAAATTTTTAGCAACCCCAGGTTTTGTGAAACGGTAATTTCACGAGACCCGATCGAATGGTGTTACACGGTTTACAATGGTAGGCATATTTTAGGACTTAAGCATACAAAACTCTGCAAAGCTGTAGCAAATTTCACTGAGAGGGTTATCGTAAACTCCCATGTAGTCGAAGCCGAAAGTATCAAACCGGTAAAATATTGTGTGTCAACAATGATAACTTTCCATCGTATTAGGTAGTGCCCGTCAAGGGGACAAGGAAATTCAGAAAATTTATTAAAAAAGCAAACATATAAGTATATAGACAGACGTTTGAGAAAGACCCGGAAGAAGCTGATCATGAAACAGGAACTTCATATTCCCCCACTGTTTACTTAATAAAAGAATAGTACATTTAAAATGCTGTTATCCGATAACTGTGGTTTCCCTTTTTATGTTCTTTCCTTTTTTCTTAGAATTACAAAATATTAAAGACTAAATGTTTAATGTAGTTCTATCGTATTTTCTTCACGTTTCCATTGGAGGATTTTAAGATTTATTTATTATTAAATAATATATACATTTACAAATTCAGATAAATTTTCATGTTGAGATATTAGTTTCAAAAAATATGGTAAAATGCATATATTGTAACGATACAAAATACCAATCCTAATAAAACAAGAAATAACTGATAGAACTACTAAAGAAAGTACAGCTATAGAAGAATAAAGTGATCTATATAACCATTTTAACAAATAAGCATAGTGATGACAATTGACTTAGACGTGACAAAGACAATAACCCTACCCAAGCGATTGGCATAGCGACCAAACTTGATATGAACAATAAAACACTCTAATAACTAAATGTAAAAATATTCATTTTATAATAAGTGAAAGGAATGATGAGGCTTGAAAGTACAAAACCTCGAATAACAAATAATATAATAGAATATTAACTGTGACAACATTTTAGGAAAATAAGTAGTTTTAAAATGACAATATTATTGATAAAAAATATTCACTTAAATAAACCCAGATTAGAGCCAAGTGTATTAGGTAGGTATACAGTTAGTGAAAAGAAACACGGAAATAGTGGACAAAATAGTGAGCAATAACCAGTGCATTTTGAGAGACTTCAAGCAAAAGTGTTGAGGGACTAAAAAAGACAATAAAGTGATGAACACCAAAAAATTGGGAGTCAACTCAAATGCATGGAATAAACAAAGTGTATAAAACACCAATAGGTGTAATGAAATAAACATTATATCCGAGTATAAAGGATCAATGATGTTCTTTCTTTTGTTAATGAAGAATTAGTAAACTATGTTATAAGAAAATAGTAGGAGGCAGAGAGAGTGTGTTGACATTGAACTTTATAAGTGTTAATACCTACCACTCAGTGTTATGAATTAGATCATAATATCCGAATGCAAAGGATTCATTACGTTTTTTATGTTAAAAATAATTGATTAAATCATGTTATAAGTAGATAGTAGGAGACAGGGAGTGTGTTGACACTAAATCTAAATGTGTTTATACTAAAACCATATAAATTATAAAGATAGTTCATAAGCCAATTCTTAATCCTAAATGGATATATAATAAACGGTTTAATTTATGTTATGGAGAGAATAATAGTAGGGTAACAAAAACACTAAATGTTATACACGTTATCAGAGTGTTGATTATAAGTTATGTTATGTTAGAATTTTAATGATGGATAATTAAGAAAACAGTAGTGTGTTTTAAAGGAATGGCAGGAGTCTAAAAATGTTAAAAGTAAATGTACCAAACCTAGGTTTAAGAAGTAAGAATTTGTTCACAATTAACAACAGGCCTAAAACAATATGTACTGATTCAACCTAATTATGCAATACCTAAGCAAATTTCTAAAGAATATAGGAAAGAGGATGTAACTAAAATATGTAAATTATCAACCATTGTAAGCATATGTAGGCCTAGATAGCAGATAGATTAACTGTAAATTGTAATAAGAAAATAACTTAAGTAAAGGGAAAAGTAGTTAAACATAATATATTGCGACAATACAAGCATATGCTGTAATGCGCATATATGAAATAAAATAAATATTTAAATTAATTTTAGTAATATATAATAGACGAGCAGGTGTGAAATTGGAAGCTGGCTTATAAACAAGAATCAACAAGAAACATCACGCGATTGCCGCTGTAAGCGTGTACACAAGTAAATAGAGTGTGTGCGTGAAGCCTGTTAGAGCCTGAAAGTTTGCAACCTCACCCCAAGTAAATGCTAAATTAAGATTGTATTTAATTTTAAGCAAACCATAAATGTTAGAAAGAGTGTAAAAACTTCTAAAATGCGTAAAAATCAGACACACGTGCAGTGCGAATTCTACGTAATTCGGACAATCAGTGCGAATTCTGTGCGATTTTTAAAGCATAATAATTACACTAATGATGCGATCATTGTGATAATTACGTATTATGTGTGTAATTAAATTAGACAATATTAGACCACCTTGAAATCCGCATTAAACAGTGCGACTGGCAAAAAAGTGCGAATATGTGAAATGAGACGAGAGTGGGGGCACTCACGCCATGGACAGTTTTTGACATGCTTATTCCTGAGCCAACAGGTGTGTTTTTCTTGGTAAATATAAATACGAGCCCAGGAGAAACAAACTCTCTTCTCAAACAGTCTTCAGTCGTGGCGGTACGCTATGTCCGTCTGAGACGCGAATTTTTAATTACTTTGGACAGAGTTAGACGCTATGTCTAACATCAACAAGATTTTTATATCGTAACTGTAAAGTATTACGGGAAATGCTTTGATTTCAAGTAGTAATAAAAGATAATAAATAAAAAGTACCGTAAATAAAATCGTCGGACGTCTACGAGCAGTCTACAACTAAGAACATCAACTCTAGACAGATGGCGAGAGAACATCTAGCAGAGGAACGAGACACAGAGCACTAGAGACGGATCTATCACAACAGCAACCGATCCAGAGCAAAACGTCATTACAATCTACAGCAGCCGATGGACCATGAAGGACGGGGGACGGGAGGACGACCAGTGAAACCAGGAAAGACAAAGGGACATCCAGTAGGAGAGGACCGACAGATCACTGGAGGACATGGGACAATCTGCAGAATTTGAGGTGACGAAAAACCAATTTATAATTATCAAAAAATAAAGACATTGAAAGACATTAATAAAAACATTTTAAAATTAAAGAATAACTATGTAGATAGAGATAAGAGAATGTAATTTACTTGTAATCAGAATTTTTTTAATGATTTTCTTTAATGAATGAACAGTCAATGTAAAGATAATTTAAATCCTTGCTTGGAGTATTAATAATTGATTTAATGATTTAAATTTTTTTTCATTGAAAGCACATAAAGTAAAGTAATTGGATTACTTTTGTTTTGTTAATTAGTTTTGTTAAAATGATTATTAAACCGTAAAAGGTATTTCAATTATAGAATAAGAATGTATTAACAAATTTAAAAAGCACACATTTAGACTGAGTAGTCGAGAAATTATAATATAACGAAGAAATGTTGTACTTAGAATTGCTAATATAATATCTAAGATATAAAATATATTTCTATGATGAGAGTACGGCAAGCAAAGAAACATTGAAACCATAGATAATGAATATCTTATGGCGAAGCGATTATTACTATTATATTATTATTTTTATTATGTTTGTTTGAATTAATAAATGAAAACATATTACGATTCCTAAAAGAACTACTCTTATTATAATTACACCTGAACTCCAATTATACATACACGTTGTTAGTAAGGTTATATAAAGTGTATGAGTTAAATTAATGAACAAATTAAATTACACAGTAAAATAATTTGTTACATTTTGGCATCCCAAAGAACGTGGGGCTCCACAAAATAAATTATATTAAATTAATTTGTTACATTTTGCCGCTCCAAAATCGTGCGGCTATTCAAACACAAATAGATTTGTATTTGTATTTTTTGTTACAATATTTCAATAGGGAATTATAAAGGAAACAAATATTACTCAAAAACACAACTATAAAATAAATAAATATAAAAAGGTAGAAAGAGCCAAAACGGTAACATACTAAATCAGTAAATACTGAATGAAAGTTTGTCTTGTTTCGTTTAAAAATAATCTACAACCGAAAAGCCATTCAAATATGCTAATGACCAGTATATTAGATATACTATAAATAAATTATCCGAATTAGAAATATTTGATCATTTTTAGTAAAAAATTATAAGCAAAATATAACAATGGGACAAAATTTCCAACCAATGAAATCGGTAGGCTAGTAGCCTAGTAACGAAAAAACGGTTAAAAACATTTAAGAGTTAATTATTGGCTTCAGTCGAAGATAGATGAGAAAATATTTACTCCATGATTTAAAACGATTAGAAAAAAAAAACAAAAATAAAGACAGAATATATGCGTAAATTATCAAATTGAACTAGTATCACCAATAACAAACCATGAATACAAATTAAACAAAATTAAAACGTAAAAATTACCAGCAAAATTATAAA
The DNA here is from genome assembly GCA_034769895.1 of Magicicada septendecula. Lineage (NCBI taxonomy): Eukaryota > Metazoa > Arthropoda > Insecta > Hemiptera > Cicadidae > Magicicada > Magicicada septendecula. The sequence goes on along the minus strand of CM068369.1, from coordinate 272,598,498 downwards.
ATTATAAAAAAGATGAAGTAACTACCCAGAAGGAAGAAAAACCGAAGGAAGATAGCTACCATAATAATCCCGTATGGACGGAAGATCAGATGATTTGGGAATAGCGTAAAGTATAACTTCAAATAAATTCCAACACCTCAGAAGAAATACGGTTGAACATTGTGACACAAATACACCAACTTTTCACTTGGTTCAAACACAGTATCAATGAATGACATTAATAACTAATTAAATATTTCCAATAAATTGTTAAATCAGAACAACAGCACTTTTGTTGAGTTAAAAAAGAAAAAAACTAATTATTAACGAAAACACCTAACCAAGATTCACGTAGTGAATTTGACTTACTTTAGATATTAAGCACTAAATTTGTAAAGAAAAATATAGTATATAATAGTAATTCTTTTGTAAAGGTTTGTACATTCAATTATCATTTTGTTAACTTTTCTGGTAATCAAAAGAATCCTGACTAAACAACTGTTTGATGAGATTACACTTTCACATAGCGAGTCTGTTGTTAGATAAACGACCCCATAGCGCCAACCGCTGAGTTGGTAAAAAAATCAAGTGCCGGAAATTATTACGATATGTATGTGACAATTTGTATTAAACGATCTAAAAAAGGGCACAAACGCTATTAAATAAACCTGCAATCAGAATTTATAATTGTTCATTATTCCATAGGTAATTGTTGATGTGTAACATGTTTAATATAGCATAGGTGAAGATCCGCTGCTGAAAAAACCGAAGATGGTAACCCTGACGCTTCGGAGCGAAATTCGAATTTGAACAGAAGGCGACAGTAAAATTAACTGTTGAATTTCGCCGAATAATTTGCTCACTTAAATCTTTATAATTGTTTTAAAATGAAAAACAATTTGGCGCCTTAAACCGGGAAATTAATAAAGATTGACAGCAGGTAAGATAGCGGGAACAGAGTGGCCAGTAAACCATGCTAGATTGGCGTTATTGTTCGTAAAAGAGTGGCACTCCAAGGAGAGGCTTGAAGGGGTGGTATCCGTTGGATAATAATATACGCCTACAAAAATTGTTTTGTTTTGCAAAGGAAGCTTCACTTGGCTTCGTTGAATCATAAAGTATATGGAGTGAAGTAAGGCATTGAATATTAGGTGTATAGTCGTAAAAAGTATAGCATGGATATTGGGGCAAGCCACACCAATCATAGTGGGGCGTTATGCGCTCTAAGCTGAAAACATTACCTTGTAGTTGAGACGCTGAGTAGAGGGGAACTGTATTCTCTTTTTCACCTTACTTGGCTTTGAAGCAGTCGCGTGGTGGGGGAGAGCGACCTCGATCATGAAATTGCGGCCAAACGATAACTTTCCACGGTATACAAATAAATCACGAGTGGACAGATTCCGCTGGACGAGAGGAGGTTTCTGATTAAAACCATTGCAGAAAGTAGAAGCTGTATGTTTGGTCACCTGCTACGCCATACAAACTGGTTCGTCATCCTGATCGTCGTAATGATTGAGGGGCCTATTAGGAGGCGAAAGTCCAGACACAAGTATACGGATGACATGAAACGGTGATTAAGACACTGTCTTCGGAAGGGAAGCAATTACAAGACCACCAACCCCTGGATTTAGGAGGAAAAGAAGAAAAACAGACAGATCACGCCATCATTCTGCCATTCTTATTTTGAAATGCGACATAGCAAACTATAGTAACGTGAGAATAACATCGGTTCGATGTTTGTTTGTAGTCCGTTAATTCAGTAGTCTTAAATAGAAGACAGCAGACAGCGGTACAACACTACAGCCCACGCTGCTCCTTACTTTCTGTACAATACAATTTAGAAGACGGTCTCACGTCTCACAAGCCGAACCGTCAAAATAAATTACAACGTTGTTTGACGTTAGTGGTAGTAGAATTGTTGTATCACTGGGACAGTGAGTCGTTTGACATTCGCAAGATAAACCTTCACATTCAGTTGTTTTTATACTAATAGGACCATGTACATGCATCTCTTCCACGTGTCAACGATACGTGGGGTTTTCTCAAAAACTATTAAATGCAATGTCTAGGCTTGCAGCGTGTTTTGTCTTCAGTTCTGTCATCTTCTTGTGAGCCTACTTACATATCTTTCTCCTTAGGGTTTACATCGCGCATCCCCCAATATACTGTCTCCATTATAGTGAATGTGCTGGTCACAATTTTTGAAGGAATTCCACTGCATTTTTTAAGGTATGTCACAGCCTTAAGATTACAGCCCCTGTTTACGGCTAAAATGGTTGGTACCCTTTATTAAGGAAATCACTACTACTCGTAATTTTCATGGAATGAACGACGGATCTCAAAAAATAAATTATTTCTATATTTCACATACACTGAGAGAAGGGTATATAAAAAATTGAAGAAGTCGTTTCTGACAAAAATGACATTGTTTATGTTATTACAATTACAAAACAGAGCTAATTTTCGGGCTGTTTTTTTCTGATTTCTTCTGATTTCTTCTTTTTTCCTCCAACAAAGGGCACAGTGAGCGAAAGGCTAAGGAAAACTTAAATAGTTTTATAAATTGTTACCAAAAATGTTAGTATACAGTGTCGGAAAAATATCACACATACAATTACTATTGATACTGGGACAGTCATGGACAACAAAATCCAAGGAATCTTTTTTTCTTTACCTTTTTCTTCAGCGTTCTAACTTATTCTGCTCTGTCATTTTTTTTAATCAGCTTATCCCAGTCAGGATATCAGGATCAGGATAGATTCCTCTCAAAAACACACAATGTATTATTTACATATTGTAACAAAATGTAAAATTTGTGTTTGTTAACAAAATAAGAAAAATTTTTGTTTGTTTTTTGAAAATATTTTGAAGATTGTTTTGTTGTTATTATAATTTAGTAATTAATTTTCGTGATGTATTGGTGTAAAATTTTAAATCGGTTATTGCTGTTTTTGTCTACAATTTTAAATCGTTAATCTGATTGTCTACGGCACTGATTGATTAGCGGTTCTTCTTCTTCTGAGAGTATTCTCCCTTCACCTTGGTAATTGCCGCTTTTCGTGGAGTCCGTTGTTTAAATATTAACTTAAGTTATGCTAATTATAATTTTTGAAAGAAATAGAAGTCAAAATTATGAAATTCCAGTTTTTATTTAACAAATTATTAATAGATCGATATTAAATCGATTTTTCAACAGTTGGTATCGATTCGTATCTCAGGGCGATCGATTATTTTTTACACAAAGTATTAATATTAAATTTCAGGTTCTTTTAAGGGTTATATTATATAGTCAGAGAAAGGGTAAGTTCAGGAAAGTATAACACTTACAATTATTAGCTTAAGAATTAAAAATACAAAGATTCATTCAATATATATAATGTGTATTAAAATAAAATTTCGAACCATTTGACGTTGAAGACGAAACTAGCTGTGGTGTACTTTGAATTGTGGGAAATTAAAGGTGGCTGCTTCAGTACTGCATATGTTAAAATGACGACTTCACGACAGAACTCTCTTAAAATAAAAGTAGTTTCTTCCAGGTTTCCTCGTCTCCGCAGTAGTGATTATTCCTTCTGGTGTTCGTGTAGTTGTCCTTGTTCAGTGTTCTGTGATTCACCTCGTTGATTAGTGTTGTATAATGTTTGTAGTGCACTTTGGTCAATAAGGTCGAAAATGGCACGTTCGTCTTTATTTTCAGTATTATCGTTTTTATGTGTTTAAATTAATTAATTCACTTTTCCGGTTCAATATAAGTTTATTTAATAGTTATAATTGTTTGTTTCACTGAATTTAATTTAGTTTTAAAGTTTTCCAAAATTTGCGATGTTTTTACTTTGAACAGGCTAGGTTGATGAAAGCCATTTTTTCTTCCTTCGATATACGTTAATATTAGAGCTAGAGCTCGTCTCATGTGTACTCGACAAAGTCTAATAATCAACTGTTTTAACTTCCTTCTTCATCCAAAACGTCTTATCCAAGTTAATACTAAAAATACATTGTTATAAATTTTTAGCATTTCCGGTACATAACTGATTTTTACATTATACTACTGAATACATTTTTATTATTATTTAACTTTATTAAATATTAAATACATAATCTCTTTCTTTAGTTCATTATGCTTGATTTTGTGCTGAGTCAAATGATTCAGCGCGAGTTTAGTAAATGTATTGGCATTTTTTTTGGACGGTAAAGACAGTACAAAAGTTAAATGTAATAAGGAGTGCTGCTCTCTACCCGCGGATAGGAGAGGCTACCGTTTTCGAGTTTTCACCGTTTGATAGGTGTTTCCATCTGCTGAGAATTTCCAGCAGTTTTAAACAACAGTGGTGCAGCCTGGTGAGAATTTCCTTACAAACGGACAACGAACGGAAACTTTTGTTAAGGTTTGTCTCAAAATGGAAGCCTAACTCACGACATCGTAGAATATCTCTTCGGTGGAGAGGAGTGTGAAAATCTAGCGTCGACTTCCTTTTAAATATGAGATAAGTTCTTAATGACTGCGGGTTCACTGAACAGAGACAAGTCCTGCTAAGACTGAACCAAATGACATCCTAAAGCTCCACACTCGACACCGAAGAGAACAACCAGGCCGCAACAACATGACAATCATGAGATCGCCACGCTATAAATAAGATCATCCTTCTGGGCACACAAAGCAGGTGAAAAATATCCATTTTATATTCACACGTAGAATCAACATGGTACCAGTATACATTCATTTGGATCCCCAATTGATGGGACAGTTTAGTGTGAACACTAAGTATTAATTGTAAATTTCAATACATGCATAGTAAATTGTCAGTTCAGAGACTGACATGTGTACCACACAGCATCCAACTTAGATTTCCACTCATTTCCTTATAGTATTTTCGCTACAGATTAAAGTCAGTTTTGTTATTATTATTTTCTCAAGTTTAATTTACTCTGCATTAAAACATATATTTTCTCTTATTTTTAAAATCAGGTTAGGCCATTTGTATAAAAGATTACTGGGGAGGTAGGTGTTATTTTAAATTAGTTTCAACCAAGCTGTGCCTGTCGAAACACTTTTCAACTTGTTTGTCGAAACAAGGTTGTTGAGACTGGTTATAAATTGAAGAAACATGTCCGTCTCTGACACACAAATGTATTTTTTTATATAAGGTGCTAATATTGTGCAATTTTTCCCTTTCATTAATTGGCCCTATTTTAGTCTATATAAATTCTTTATATTAATCATGGTAACTGGGGGGCGTTAATTATTTTAAACTTTTTTTATTTCTCACCTTAATTAAGTATTTTAGCACTTAGCCACTTAGGCACTTTCTTTTAAATTTTTAATGTCCTGGGGACATTTGTATGCAATACTTTATGATACACATGACGTGCAATTAACCCACACCATGCGGGTACATTCATAGAAATAATCTTTAATCCTAATTGGGATTCCTAAAAAGCAGAAGTTTAGAATTTATATACACCAGAAGGCTAATAAAAAAAAAGGGCGTGGCAAGAGACCTTTATGTATTTGTATACTATTGTATATGTAATTTGTCTTGTGGAACGTGTTATGTCTGTATATTTCTGTGTACATTTTGGGGGATATATATATATATATAAATATTATGCATTGCTGTACATTTTGGTGGGATATAGGGATTTTATTTATTATTAGGATTTATATACACCAGTAGACGAGTATTCTATCTCAATAATCGTGGCTGATCATTTCTTTATGAAAATTAATTATTTTATTTAACAAGTATAGTAAGTGTCACCTTTAAAGTTCATTTAAATTGGATGAATAATTATTTTAATTATTAATAGTAACTGTGAATGAAATTATTTACCTTCATCAATTTATATATTGCTTTTTAGAAGAAACATGATATAAATTTTATATTTTAAGAAATAGTTTAATGGGAGTTTCATTTTGAGGTTAATGATTATTTTTAAATTTTCAATTCATTGATGGTGACATAGCAATTATTTTCTTGGATTCAGTTTATATTATTCAGGTGGCCTTGTTGAGAGGGTATACTTTTTTTTGTTAACCATTTAAGAAGGGGAATTCTAAATCACTGTTGTTTTTTGTTATTAATATTATGAGATAGAATAATAAAACCATTGTTAATTATTTAATTCTTGAGTTTTTATTGCAAGTCCCGTCTTACTGGATCCAGCGCAATTTTTAGCTTCTCTAGGCCTTAGCCTAGTTTTAATTAACTTGTAACCCCTCTTTACAAAAGGAAATATTCTTTTTGTTTTAACTACTCAAAATGAAGTAGGGGTTTCTTTTGGTAGCAGAGCGCGGTTACGACAAGGGTCCTGTGGGTGTGACGGGGCTTGCAAACTTAGGAAATATTTTAAAATTTTCACAATGTTTAGTTCTTAAATAGAACTTAGAAAAATTTTCAAGGCCCTATATCCCAAGGTTAAAAATATTTTGTTAGTTTTAAGGTTTGAAACATATGTATATGTACTTGCCCGCCTTGCATAGTGAATTGTGCCACGTGGTAGGAAATTTTAGAAGGGGAAATCCCTGGGCAAGACTTATCGCAGTCGGCGCTTAGTTAGTTTGAGTTTACCTTACCCATGTTTGGGGAGGTGTTGCGGTTTTTTTGTGATTAGGCGGTATGGCCCGATCGGCAGTCGGTTTCTGCCGATAAATGGTAGCCGGAGGTAACCTAAGAAATGGTTAAAATAAATTTTCGTTGGTCGGTATTTTGTTTTTCGTGTTGTGTGTGTTGTGTGTGTGTCGCGTTCCTTTTGTCTGGTGTAATCGAGTGTGAGCTGTTCAGGTAGTGGGCTAGTTCTCGCATCGTTAGGTGGACCCGCAGTCTACTCTTTGGAAGAACAGTACTTGGGTTTTTCAGATTCTGATTAGTTAGAATAAGTTTTAGAGTTTTTGTTGAGTGTGCCGACCGCGAAGTGAGATGACGTCGATAAATCCTGAGTTGTTTGTTAGGGAGGAAATTGAGTTCGAGCTCCGGGCCCGGGGTAAAGAAACCCAAGGCAATGTCCAAACCTTACGGCAGCGGCTCCGTGAAGCGCTGACCGCGGGTGATGCGCTCTCCAGGGTCACTATCACTGACCCCGAGAGTGAGTGGGAGCGGTGTACAGAAAAATGGGGTGAGCTGAAGGAGTCGGCTCAATCCGTCGAAAGTTTGGAGGAGAGACCGGGATGCTCTCTCGTTGTCCGGCGGATCCGGCAACGTATGCAGCACTTGATTCATCGGCTGCAAAATTTACTGGCACAAGTCAGTGAACCGCCATATATAACACCGCCACCATATAAAATATAAAAGAGATAATACAGGAGATTACCTCGACCCTCCAAGGGTCACCACCGGTAAGAGCATCCACCCCAATTCCGGTTGTTGAGGAGTCCGTGATCTCAGCGCTGAACACTTCTTCATACAGGGAAGTAGAGCCTGTACGGACTGGTTCGGGGGCGGCAACGTACAACCACCTGCCCAACCCACTTGCCGATATTATTAAACAACTGCCAGTCGTGGACGGACTGGAAGCAGATAAATTACTCCCGTTTTTTAAGATAGTCTTTGACTTAAAGGACTATCCGGGTATGCTGGAGCGAACGGTGCTCGAACTCATCTTCCCCTACTGTCGCGGTACCATGGCTGACAGGGTGGCGGAGGTAATGCGACGTAAGGAAGGCGTGGATGAGTTCCACCGGGTGGTGCTGAGGGCGTTCGTACCCAGTAGAATGATGGAGCAATTGCGCCATCGGCATTTTTATAAAGTACAGGCACGGGGCGAAACATTGGCCCAGTATGTGCTGCGAATGCGCCAGGTAGCGCGTATTCTGGGAATGGGCATGTCGGAGGAAGAGGTAGTCCAACACATCCTCGACGGCGTCTCTGCCGACGACCGTCTGCGACTAGTTTTTGCACAGCGGCCGCAGTGGTTTACAGACCTGGAGCGACTCTGCGTTATGACGGAGACCATGCAGATGACCGACCAGGCGAGCGGAAACAGTAGACGAGCCGAACCAAGACCTCAGACATCGGAAGGGGCCAGAGAGCCTACCTTCCCCCGACAGGCCCAGCCAGCTCGAAATCGTCAGCAAACAAATCCAAATACTGTGATTTGTTATAATTGTAACCGCCCGGGACACGTGGCGAGAAATTGTATGCGAAGGCGCGCGCGACCAGCACCACCTATGTCTAGACCAGCGCCAAAAAACTAAGTAGACAGGGGAAGATATTTCGGAGGATGTCTTCCCCCCACTTCAATTCTGTTCAACTTCCGTCGACCTCCAGGCAGCCGTTAAAAGCCCCATCTTCAAATATCAAGGTCCAGTCCGCTACCTCGCAACAACTTTCTGTATGCCCCTTTCTGTCGATCGAGGTAAAGGGGGGTCAGCTCAGAGCTTTAGTTGACTCCGGTTCAGCCCGGTCCATCATTTCATCTCGGGTACATGCGGACCTTGAACAAAAGGGTTTAATTCAAAGGTCAGAAAAGTCATCTGCTATATGCTGGACGGCATCCCGTGAAATCTTGCCTATCTCCCGGGTTACTTCCTTTAAGATCAAAATTGATGGGTTTTCTTGGGTGTGGTCTTTTCTGGTTTCTCCTGCTCTGGGAGTGGATTGTATCATTGGTGCAGATTTTATCGCAAAAAGTGGTCTCGTGCTGGACATCCAAGCGCACCAATGTTTTTTTAAATTTAATCGGGAGGTTTTAATTCCGTTCCTTGGGTACCAGGGCGCTAAGCCGGGTATCCAAGAAGTAGCTTGTCCCGATTCTGCACGAGACCATCTCACTCCATCCCAGCAGACGGCCTTAGATCATTTGTGTGAGGAATTTCCCGAGGTGTTAACTCCTACTTTGGGACTCACACACCTGCTGGAATATAAAATCAGTCTAACAGATACGAAAATAGTGAGGTCACACCCTTACAAGTTTGCCCCTCCTAAGATGACCATTCTGCGAGAGAAGGTTCAAGAATTATTGGACCAAGGGGTGATTGAACCTTCTCATTCCAGCTATGCCAGTCCAGCATTTTTAGTGCCAAAGCCTGGTGGCAAACAAAGAATGGTAATAGATTACAGGAAGTTGAACGCCAATATCGAGGTGGATTCTGTTCCCCTCCCGGATTTACATTCGGCCTTTGATTGGTTCAGTGGGGCCAGATTTTATACCATTATCGATCTGAACGCGGCCTATCATCAGATACCTCTTGCCAAAGAAAGTAAACCATACACAGCTTTTTGTGTACCCTGGAATTTGTACCAGTACACAAGGGTTCCCATGGGTTTGGCTGTGGGGGCCCAGACACTTACTCTTCTTGACACTGTCTTTCACGACGTCAAATTCCGTTTTGTCTATAACTACCTTGACGATCTGTTGGTGTATAGTGAGACTTTCGAGGATCATCTGCGGCATTTAAGAGAGGTGTTGGGTCGTTTAAGAGAGGCTGGCCTCACTGTCAATCCCGAAAAGGTTCGTTTCGCCCAAGAGAGTATTTCTTTCTTGGGCCATTTAATTTCATACAAGGGCGTGACGGTAGACCCAGAGAGGACACAAGGCATCCGTGACTTTCCTCCGCCAAGGGATGCGAAAGGCATAGCGAGATTCGTCGGTATGATAAATTTTTATCGGCGTTTCATACCGAATATCGCTGAAATTGCCGCTCCCTTGAATGAACTGAGGAAGAAGGGGGCAAAGTTTGCATGGGGGGAAAACCAACAGAAGGCTTTTGATACCTTAAAGGAAGCCATCATTTCCCCACCGGTGTTGCGGATGCCCGACTTTTCGAAACCGTTCATTTTGCAGACGGACGCGAGTTCGGTTGCGCTCGGAGCGGTCCTTTCCCAGGTTATTGACGACGCTAGGCAGCCTGTGGCTTTTATCTCACGCACGTTGACCCAGCAAGAACGTAAATCATCCGTTTACGAGCTAGAGTGTTTAGCTGTTGTATACGCTCTAGATAAGTTCAGGCGTTTCCTGGAACATGCTGAGTTCCTGCTCGAGACCGATAATCAGGCTCTCTCATGGCTTCTAGCTCATCCCCGGCAACTGGGTAAAATTGGTAGATGGGTGGTGAAAATCTCATCATTTAAGTTCACCGTGCAACACATCAGGGGATCCCAGAATGTGGTTGCAGATGCCTTATCCCGTATGTTTTCCCAACCCAGTGATGCCCAAGCTGAGCAACCCTGTTCCGTTCTTCTCGATTTTCCTTTAGCCTTCACTGATGTGTTACCCCATCAGTTAAACGACGAAGTGCTGGGTCAAGTCATCCAAAATATTAAGCAGGGTAACGTACAGGCCCCTTATTTCTTGTCCAAGGGAATCCTTTGCTGTCGAGAAAGAAAAGGACGAGCACCTAAAATCGTGCTGCCTAGCAAATTAGTGCCCATGGTCTTCAGTTATTACCATGATTCCCCAATCGGAGGCCACAAGGGAATTTCGAAGACCATTTCCAGTATTAGGAAACATTTTATCTGGAAGGGCATGGATAGAGACATCGCGACAAGAGTAAAAAACTGTCATCTGTGTGGCTTGAGCAAGCCTGCCCAGAACACCAAACTAGGGTTGTTATCGTCTGAGGTGGCGAGCAGACCAATGGAAAAGTTATTTATTGACTACGTGGGGCCGTTCCCCCGTAGCAAGTCAGGTAATGCTTACCTGCTTGTTTGTGTAGATGCCTTTTCAAAGTTTGCCTGGCTACTGCCCTTACGGCAGGCAACCGCTCGTTTGACCATCAACGCTTTACAGAACCACGTTTTTCAGCATTTCGGTCTTCCGACCATCATTGTCTCGGACAATGGTCCGCAATTTATTTCAAATGAATTCAGACGTATGTGTTTCGCCAGTGGCATCAAACACGTAACCACTTCCCCTTATTATCCACAACCGTCCCATGCGGAGAGATTCAATCGGAATCTCCGGTCCGCCTTGATTGCTTATCACGCTGAGCAACAAACCACCTGGGATCAGAATCTGAAGTGGTTACAATTAGCCTTCAACACGGCCAGACACGACAGTCATCAGGCCGTGCCCTTTGAAATTTTGTTTGGATTCTCGCCCGCACTCCCGTTGACCAACCTATGGGATATCGAAGATCTTCTGCCGCGGGAGCCCAATAATAAAACTGCGGAGAGATGGAAAATGGCTCGGAAGAATTTGCTGCGAGCGCACGAGCGGGTCCGTCGGCGTTATAATCAGGGGCGTATTCCAAACCCCTTCCGGATTGGTGACTGGGTCTATTGCCAAAGCCACCCACTCAGCTCTGCCGCCGACAAACGTGCTGCGAAGCTATGCTACCGTTGGTCGGGGCCATACCGAATCATAGGATTTACGTCACCGGTGACGGCCCGGCTGGGCGTACCGGGAGACAAACAAAAGTTGTTGACAAGCCACATTTCAAAACTTAAACGTTGTCGGGGGCTATCCAAAACGTTCGAAGGGGGATAGTCCCCGTAAAGATAGGACGGAGGTCCATGTTAAATGTGGAAGTCGTGTTCAGGCGAATGGGGCGAGCCTCAGGAGATCGGAATATCTACGCGTAGGAATCTTTCTTTCGTCTTTAGCTCTCTCTTGTGCTGTATGCGGACTCTGATCAGGTCAGCATGCAGCACCCGCACACTTACATAATACATATCTTCTTTCGTCTCGTTCGTTTTCCTTTTCAATTCTGTTCTCCTGAGAGCAAGCTCAGCTGAGCCAACCCAACCACGACGTCCACTGGTATCTTTTGGGGAGAGGTACACTGCAGGGTACCCTCCTGGCATTTAACGTTGGGGCAACTATGTTGCCCTTTTGGGGTGAGGGTGTGCTGAGTCAAATGATTCAGCGCGAGTTTAGTAAATGTATTGGCATTTTTTTTGGACGGTAAAGACAGTACAAAAGTTAAATGTAATAAGGAGTGCTGCTCTCTACCCGCGGATAGGAGAGGCTACCGTTTTCGAGTTTTCACCGTTTGATAGGTGTTTCCATCTGCTGAGAATTTCCAGCAGTTTTAAACAACAGTGGTGCAGCCTGGTGAGAATTTCCTTACAAACGGACAACGAACGGAAACTTTTGTTAAGGTTTGTCTCAAAATGGAAGCCTAACTCACGACATCGTAGAATATCTCTTCGGTGGAGAGGAGTGTGAAAATCTAGCGTCGACTTCCTTTTAAATATGAGATAAGTTCTTAATGACTGCGGGTTCACTGAACAGAGACAAGTCCTGCTAAGACTGAACCAAATGACATCCTAAAGCTCCACACTCGACACCGAAGAGAACAACCAGGCCGCAACAACATGACAATCATGAGATCGCCACGCTATAAATAAGATCATCCTTCTGGGCACACAAAGCAGGTGAAAAATATCCATTTTATATTCACACGTAGAATCAACATGGTACCAGTATACATTCATTTGGATCCCCAATTGATGGGACAATTTAGTGTGAACACTAAGTATTAATTGTAAATTTCAATACATGCATAGTAAATTGTCAGTTCAGAGACTGACATGTGTACCACACAGCATCCAACTTAGATTTCCACTCATTTCCTTATAGTATTTTCGCTACAGATTAAAGTCAGTTTTGTTATTATTATTTTCTCAAGTTTAATTTACTCTGCATTAAAACATATATTTTCTCTTATTTTTAAAATCAGGTTAGGCCATTTGTATAAAAGATTACTGGGGAGGTAGGTGTTATTTTAAATTAGTTTCAACCAAGCTGTGCCTGTCGAAACACTTTTCAACTTGTTTGTCGAAACAAGGTTGTTGAGACTGGTTATAAATTGAAGAAACATGTCCGTCTCTGACACACAAATGTATTTTTTTATATAAGGTGCTAATATTGTGCAATTTTTCCCTTTCATTAATTGGCCCTATTTTAGTCTATATAAATTCTTTATATTAATCATGGTAACTGGGGGGCGTTAATTATTTTAAACTTTTTTTATTTCTCACCTTAATTAAGTATTTTAGCACTTAGCCACTTAGGCACTTTCTTTTAAATTTTTAATGTCCTGGGGACATTTGTATGCAATACTTTATGATACACATGACGTGCAATTAACCCACACCATGCGGGTACATTCATAGAAATAATCTTTAATCCTAATTGGGATTCCTATAAAGCAGAAGTTTAGAATTTATATACACCAGAAGGCTAATAAAAAAAAAAGGGCGTGGCAAGAGACCTTTATGTATTTGTATACTATTGTATATGTAATTTGTCTTGTGGAACGTGTTATGTCTGTATATTTCTGTGTACATTTTGGGGGATATATATATATATATAAATATTATGCATTGCTGTACATTTTGGTGGGATATAGGGATTTTATTTATTATTAGGATTTATATACACCAGTAGACGAGTATTCTATCTCAATAATCGTGGCTGATCATTTCTTTATGAAAATTAATTATTTTATTTAACAAGTATAGTAAGTGTCACCTTTAAAGTTCATTTAAATTGGATGAATAATTATTTTAATTATTAATAGTAACTGTGAATGAAATTATTTACCTTCATCAATTTATATATTGCTTTTTAGAAGAAACATGATATAAATTTTATATTTTAAGAAATAGTTTAATGGGAGTTTCATTTTGAGGTTAATGATTATTTTTAAATTTTCAATTCATTGATGGTGACATAGCAATTATTTTCTTGGATTCAGTTTATATTATTCAGGTGGCCTTGTTGAGAGGGTATACTTTTTTTTGTTAACCATTTAAGAAGGGGAATTCTAAATCACTGTTGTTTTTTGTTATTAATATTATGAGATAGAATAATAAAACCATTGTTAATTATTTAATTCTTGAGTTTTTATTGCAAGTCCCGTCTTACTGGATCCAGCGCAATTTTTAGCTTCTCTAGGCCTTAGCCTAGTTTTAATTAACTTGTAACCCCTCTTTACAAAAGGAAATATTCTTTTTGTTTTAACTACTCAAAATGAAGTAGGGGTTTCAATTTGATACCAAATAAGATATTTTTACAACGTTTTTTATTTTAAAATGCCATATTTACTGTATTTCTAACGGTAGGCCTTAAAATTTTACTTCCTGTCCTCTTAAAAAGGTTTGCCATTTGTATTATGTTACAATTATGATTGTACAAAATCTCAGATTGAAATAACCTGTTTATTTTCCATTAATTGCTTGTAATCTTATTAATTAGTTATCGTTTTTAAATATTATTCTTTAATTTGGGACTCCCCCCTTGGATTTTTCAGTTATTACCTTTGCATTTATTCCAATAATCTTTCCTACCTTTTTCTAATATTTTTCTAAAGTATAGTTTCATTTATAATATACTGTGTTTGATTTACCTTATACAAATTTCATCAGTTTAACTAGTTTACTAGACTTATTTGTCAATTATAATGTTGTTGTTTTTTACCATTTGGCCTAGATTTTATCTGTTTTTACATACAAAGTTTTTGGATAATACAGCTTGTTTATACCCCTTCTGACCTTCTATTCTAATACAATATTAATGAAAATTACCTTACTTAACTGCTTGAACATTTAGCATTGATAATAAGTATTAGTTTCTAACAAATATTTCATAACAAAAAATAGTATTTAAACTTGACATTTCAGCCTTGAGTTCATTGAACTTAACACAAACAAAACACATATGTCCTTTCTTTTTTAACTTATTTCTTAAATTTAATTTTGTGCAGTCTTAGCTGTTTTTATTTTATATTGGGGATGTACCCCTTGTCACTCCACTTATTTATTACCTGCTCTTATTCTATCTATCTCATTTTATAAAATGTAGTCAGATAAAGAGTGGCACTTTCTTAAAACATTTGTAGTTTATTTGTATCATAATATTCTACAAAATATTATTTCTGTAGTTGGTACATAAACTTTAAAGTTGGGTAAAGGCACAAATTTACTTAGTTTAAGCATTTAAAACACTGACACTTGAAGTTTATTTATTATAATAAGATAACTTGCACTGGTCCTCTGTTATTCTTGGATCTTATCTCTAAATAAGTTTTATAGTATTCCAAGATCAAGAATCTTGTTTATAGATGATTATGAAGGTTTGCTTTTTCCATTATAAAATAACTTTCGTGGGTGCACTTTTACTTATACCTCTAAACACTTTCGTCTATATCTACTTCACATTATTTTCTGTTTTGGGTGTTATACTTTCATTAGTTAGATTTCTTTAGGGGTTTTATTCCTTTATTACTAGGTTTACCTTGGGGTATTTCCCTACTTTATCTTGTTCTTCCATGTGGTTTCTTCCATTTCAGTCCTTTTATTTTGGGGTGTCGGTTTGTTCTAGGTTTTTCCTTACTTTAACTTATTCTCCTACTTTGTTTCTTTGATAAAAATAGTTTTATTAGGTATGTCGGTTTGTTTTGGGTTTTGCCTTACTTTAACTTATTCTCCTACTTTGTTTCTTCGATAAAAAATAGTTTTATTAGGTATGTCGGTTTGTTCTAGGTTTTGCCTTACTTATTACTATCCTATCTTGTTTCTTCAAAATTAGTCCTTATATTTGGGGTGTCGGTTTTTCTAGGTTTTGCCTTACTTACTCCTATCCTACCTGGGTATTTCCTTACTTTATCTTTTAGTTTTTTGGTTTATTTTTCATTACTCATAGGTGTTGCTTAGTTGTTTTTAATTTATTTTTATTTCTTCAAATTATGATTGCATTTTCTGTGGTACTTATTTGTTTTTATTTGGATTTTTCCTTGAATTAATTTTATTTTATTTTTATTTATGATCATTTTTCATTCATTATAATGTGGATAATCTGTCATGCTACAATACTTATGTTGTAAATTGTAGTTCTCATACACAAAAATTCTATAATTTTTATGTAAAAATAGTTTCCAAAAGTAAGAAAAGCAGAAAAAAGAATTTCTTAAATTTCGAGTAGATGGTTCTCTATATTACAACTATAGCGGCGTGAAACAGACACCAAATATCCACACTTTAAATTGATCACATTACGAAAACGTTTTAAATTATACGTAAAATGACGTAGTATCGTATTAGGCCTACCTGCTTACTGTCACCAGAACTGTGTACACGCTGATCGCAATACCGTGTGCATTGGTTACTTACGACGGTTACTCATCTAGTTCGTCTCGTGCTGGTGGGAACAGCAATCGTACGCGTTAGGCGAGCGCCGCGCCATTTCCATAAACTGCATCCGGGCACTAATTTGCATACGGAATACAGTTGTACGATGCATTCTTCGTGTTTTACACGAATCACGCACCAGCGCATACACAACGAACGAACACATGAATGGATTTCAACCATTTCAGGTACGTATGAGTATGTGTATGTATTTTTGACACAAAATGTAGTTGGCGGTGTAAGTATTCGCGTTGATCCCATCATTGACTCGGCTCGGATTCAGACCACACAACATGTGTCAGATGAACAAAATAAGCTCATCAACGCTCAAACTGATATAGTACCGAGCGGTAGGAACTACCAGATATGGAGCCTTACAACACTGTACAAATTGCATGTAAAATTTGTACTAGTACTAATCCATACCACACATCAAATTGTAGAAAATTAAATCAGAATCAGATAAAATGTTCAGTGTTGGAATTTAAAAGTTTTAGAAAACCACAGCCCAAAAAAAGTATCAAAATTTCAAAAGCATTGTAAAAATCCGCTACAATTTAATAAAACTACAGGGAACTTTAACGTACATCCGGATAAAACTATTTACTTTGAAAATATTGTAACTTTAGACGCACAACGTAGGCCTACCAAAAATTTAAATCAGCTTATTAAAAAAATAGACATTGCTAAAGCTATAAGAGGTACCAAATTATTAGGAATTTTATTCAAAACACTGAGTTCGTATAGCAGTACACTGGTAAACAGGAACCGATAAATGCTGGTTCATCACAGTGCAATTTGCAAACAAACGGAAACTATCAGCGGTATCAATATGCAGGTTCTGTTAAACACTAGAACGAAAAAGAAAACGCATCTGGTTCTTATTCACTCACATTGCAGTTGTTCGTTGCCTGTATTATCTTTTACAAATACAGGTTTTGCAAATTGTTTATGTCATGCGATTAGAGCGCCGCTTGTAGACTGCGGACTAGTGAATTTATTTTAACTTTGTGAATCTTCTTAGGAGGGCTATAGTAAAATTAACATCCATTTAGATGATAAACACAAACTGGTTGTCATAAGAACACTCCACAAGCAAAGGTACCGGCCAGAAGGCAGACTCCGCGTACTTGAAAAGCTCGATCTTCAGGGAAGTTTACAGACGCGAATAGCGGACGATAGAGCTTGTGCTGTGGTAGTGTTTCGGCGGCCGAATCAAAACCGGTATACCGCCGGACTAAATCCGGATAAGAATGTCATTGTGTCACTTAAAAGATGGTCTGTCTGGCTACCCCGCACTCTGATACATGTGAGGATATCATTAATTGGATCAGATCTTAGCCGGGTACATTGGAGAAGACCTACTGTAGTACAAGTGTGACTGTTTGTAGAAGTGTGAATAACACTAGTGACTACCGATTACTCTGATGTTTTAAGGTTTATTCCATTTTTCTTACGATTAGGAGCAGACTATTTCTTGAAATAACAGTAGTGGTATCATTGGTATGAGCTGTTGTGTAGTTTCAGGTGGCACAATAATTCCTTAAATTTATAGTTAGTCACTCCCTTAGCTGTAGAATTTTTTCACTTATTTTGAACAAAATTCCATTTACTGTTAGATAAATTTCAATATTAGACAATTTTTTAACTGTTAAAAAAACTGCGAATAACATAATTTAAAATAACAATTGTAAAGCAATCAAACAATAGATATTAAAAATTCCGAAACACTGGATTGCTTTCTTCAGTTAAAATTATAACCATAATGCCTAAATAGCAAATAATTTAGTCGTAGCTTTTAATATAGATACAGTCCTAACAACAGAGTGTTTATGTACGTTTCCTTAGGTATCTATAGGCCTAATCTAATACTTGCCATAAAATTTAGAAGTAATAACAATTTGTAAAGTTTGTTTGCAAACATTGCTTGAGCATAGCTTACAAAATTTGTAAGGGGTGTTGACAGATATTCATTTTGTTAAAGTAATATAACATATAATAATATATCATTATATAACATACAATAGTATTTATAATAATATATAATTATATAACATACAATATTATATTTATAATAATATATAATTATATAATATATAATAAAAATAATATATTATAACACCCTTGTTATCTATCAATCTACTTTCTATATATAATGATAGAACAAATCTTACTTACCCGTGACTTTTTCTTTACCTGGGCGCCAAAACAAATCCCAGATACAAATGACACGGATGCTCTTAGCTCAGAGCACAGAGACACACTATCTCATGATTCGTTCAGTGAGTGTGGAATTTAAGGGGAATCGTTACAAATAACTCTTAAAAATTGTTGAAGTTTGTTTAATTAACGATTCTGTTATTGTATTAATTTCTTTAAAAGCTAAGTTAATGACTTATTGGTTACCTAAATCTTATTGGTTAATGAGTGTGCTTGAAAAGTGAAGATTAAAACGTCCAAACGACCAATTGCTCTTATCTGGTTTATTTAGGGAATTTATATCTCCCAAACCAGTGCTAAAGAACGGGTCTGCAATAATTTGCACGTTCAATACTACACTTCACTCTCCATTCAACACTCCTATATTACTTTATATCTAATCTTAGCAATTAAATACAAATTTGAATTTATATAGTGTCTTTTTTAAAAAATGTTTATTAATTTAATTATTGAGTTTGTTATTTATGTTCATTGATCAATGAATATATTTCTTATCTGATTGATGAGTCGACCGCAGATAGTAATCAGTAGAGATACTGCTTTTGATGGTTCGGCTCAGAAGAAATGATGTTGACCAATAACGTTGACTGATGATCCTGGACAATTACAGATGCTGTAGCTACTCTGGTGCACAGGTCACTTCACTGTTACTTAATTATTTATTAATTAATTATTTAATTAATTAATTTGTTATTACGCAGCGAGCTTATTTATTGAACTTTACTAGTTCCTCTACTACTGCGGACCACTTCGCGAACTGTTTATTTAAATAGTTACTTTGCGTTGTTTGTGCAATTTAGCTCGTATTTAATACACGTCTTGCTTATTTAATGCCCGAACGAAGAGTGCTCAATTCCCTCATTCTGAGTTGGCGTCTCCTCTAAATACAGGATTCTGATTGGTTGTTCCAAATAAATCATGCGTTTTCCACTTGAAACAATATCGAACAAGTCGGTCAAACGCTCCTTAACGAGTTTGAGATAGTAGAGAATTACTGGCTAATTTCATACTTCCTCTGTTTGCAAATCGTCTGATTACAGGTATTTGCAAACGTGATTTCAAAGATCCGACCACAGAATATTATTGCTTTGGTCTTTCTCTGTATGTGTGTGAAAACACCTAATTCGTACCTAGCCTAATTCTCTAGTTATATCTCTTGGCGTTCTTCTTCTGTATAACTTCTTTAAGTTTTAATTATATTAGTTGATATTTTGGCTACTTATAGAGTTTTAATTGCTGAACACAATGCAGATTTCAGAATTGCCGTATATTTATTAGTTTTGAAGATATTGCAGTTTTAATAAATAAAATTATTTGAATAAAATTTCATGTCTATGCCCGCATCAGTAGTAGCAGTGGCGATGTTAGACAGAGATGGCTGCGATTATTCCCTCTCTCTCTCTTGCTTACGCCGCTAGACTAGCACAGTTTGACACTTTCATATAAAGATCTGATAGGTCGACTATATGAATCGTTATAATACAGTATATTAATATAATAACAAAGCTATTGAATTTGAATAAAATTCCTCATAACGTACTGCCCCAGATAGGCTATTACATTTTTTAAATTTTAACTTCAAGACCGTGGTACCCTTAAAGTAAAAAAGTTATAACAGTAAACGTAATTTCGGATTAGGATTGAAATTCCCTTAAAACCGATATCTGACATGGATTTGTACTATTTTTTATCCTTTTTCGGGCCATTGTGTTTTTAAATTTGAACTTTCAAAATCTAAATATTATATTAAAATTTTAGTTAAAATTTTCTTTAATTTGATACCCGGTTGAATGTGTAAACCGGTTGATTCACTCAACATTTATGGTGACTCAAGCCAAACGCAAGAACGAACGGACAGACAGAGAGCCAAACTATTGAGAGCTCGTCTTGCTCGGTCAATAATCCGTTTTGGGATTGACTTTTTTCTTTAGTAGTTTTAAAATGCGACTATTAAATTTTTATTACGCGTCACTGAGTCGGACCCGGTCTAATTGCTTTGTATTTGAGAAACAACACTGCAATAAAATATATTTCTTTGTACAATGCGTAGTATTTAACAAAATGAGAGTCTCTTATACGTAACTGACAAAGTTCTATATAACATAGGCGGACGAGAACAGTGTATAATCACCATGAAATTCTACTATATTACACGCCGAACACTATTCCTTCGGTCTGCATATATGAATACTCATGTATGCGTACCTAAACGTATATGTGTGTAAAGTATAAAGTCTGCATATTAGGGTATGAATGCGTTAAACAAGCGAGTGTACGCCCGACTGTCTTACAATGTCGACACATGCTGGTACACAGATTCCATTACCAACAGAATACATCATTACTCCATTAGCTAAATGGAGCTGAGCGAACTAAATAATGTTGACCGCCAAGTAGAATATTGTGTTATCCCGCTGACCTGACATAGACCAGCATTGATTTTCAATAACCCGCGAGCCAATGAAATAATGGTCAAATTGACAAAATCTGACTCCACGAACAAAAAAATTCTGATCGATTTCAAATACAGTGGCAGCATTTCAGATAAAATTCGACGTTTGTCGCGTACTCGGTCACTTTGTTTTAATATCACAATTATGGTATAGGCTAAGTTCTGATCAAAGACACAGCGCGAGAGTTGTGAGCAATATTATTCAAAATACGAACATGGTATCTTTAATAATTTCTTAGAATCAATATCTCTCAACACTATTTGCAAAGTTTTGATCGCCCTCAAAAAGTTTGTAAGCTAAGTTTACAAAAAGCTTTATATGTTGTTGTCATATATGTATAATTGTGAAAATTATTAGATATAGGCTTATAGATATCTACAGAAACATGCATGAACTCAAAAGCTAGTAGGCCTACTGAATTATTTGTTATTAAGGGAATATATCTACTAGTAATTTTGTACAAACCACTATGTTGTCTTTGGTATTGACGAGCGCTTTCGGTAGTCAAGCCATCTTCAGGTCTTGTACGTATTGTATTGTACGTATAAAGACAACATAGTGAAAGGTTGGTAAATGACCTGAAGATGGCTTGACTGCCGAAAGCGCTCGTCAATACCAAAGACAACATAGTGGTTTGTACAAAATTACTAGTAGAAATATTTGAGACCACTAACACTCCAATATAACAATAAATTAGGGAATATAGGTTCTGAATTTATTTTAAAAAATCAATGAAGCAGTTTTGTGTTTTATGGTGTTTATTGTATGATTGGCTGCTTTGCAATTGTTATATCACTAAAAGTAATACCAGAGTAATCGAGTTTTCCCTAATTTATCTGATAATATAAAAATGATCAAGAATTTAAATTTAGCTAATAATACATGTAATTCGTTTATAATAGTGAGCGGGTTTCGCAGCTCAGGTAAATTGATAGTAATAATAATAATAATATAAAAATAACAGAAATAATAATAATGACAACAACAATAAATGTAATAATCATACAATAGCAGGAGCGCTTATCCGACACTCTATATCCGACGCATCGTTCGAAAAGCTACTACTACAGTGTTTCTGGCCATGGAAGTCGTGGCAGTTGTGAACGATCTACTCCCATGTGCTGAGAAAATAGAACTACACCGTTCATTATATTTTAATGGAGAAAAAATGCAACAAAAGTCACTAACGCATTTCTTTAAGGGCACAAAATAAACATTTTCTTAAAAAAGTGTCTTTAAATCTCGAAGGATCCGTAAATAATTTTAAGCACTGAATTTCACTATTATGTATTATACAAATGAAATCTTGTGCATCCAACAAAGTGTACTCTGATACTATATGAATTTTATATTTTCAATTTAATATGTTATCTAATGAGTGGTGTAATCAAGTTTTTATAACGTTGTCCACCTGAAGTGTTAAACAGGCCTTAATTAGCCGACGTGTCTGTTAGGTAAGACGGAATTGTTGATTAGTCGACAGATCGCTGGTCTCAAAAATGTTCGTGTTAAACGAGTAGTCAGTAACAACAAACACTTTGTGTTTAAATCGACTTCCATTAAAATAATTACAATTTTCTGTAGTTAGTAACTTGCACGTGTTCCTTAGTGATCTTGAATGCGTGATTCGAGTGAATCCAGTGTTCACCATGAATTTGTTTCAGTTTATCTACAGATAAATTAAGTAGTGAATATACATTACGATTCTGACTAAAACTGATTCAGACAGGATTGACTCACCATTGTAATGGTTTGTAATCTCACATACAAACCAGAAAAGCTACTCGTCTCACAAAAAGGTATTGTACTGCGGTCACCCTACTTTGGCTAAGCTTTTTAATAAGATTAGACTTACCTACAATATTTTTTCTTGCTATAAATTTTGTAAGTAAAACTTCGAATCATATATAGTCATTACAATAGAGTGAACTAATTAGGGTCGGGGGAACTAATTAATGTAAGAATTACGTAATACGAAAACACGGTACACCGGTATATATTGTTTCTGGTTGTACGTATTAACTTAAACGTAGTCATCTCACAAAAGCTTACTATATTGTAGAAAGCGTAGGCTGGCTGTACATTATGTAGGCCTAACATCCATAGCACGTGTATGGGGTGGGGTTTTGTACGAAACTTCCCTTATACGTTATTACGACGCCCTTGAGGACAGTAGTGTTTGTGTGAACTCTCTTTCTGAAATTATTGTGTAGAAACGTTTATGTTGTCCTATACCTACAGGCCGTTATCACAGCGTGCCGGTATAAATAATTCTCAGGTGTTGTTTAAATACACGTTTGCAAAACGTTGTCTGTAAATTCCTTTTTGAAACGAACTTTGTAAAAGAAATCTGCAGTCAGATTCAGCAGCCTTCGTAATTACAAATCTATCTGTATCTGTTGCCGAACTGCTACTTGGTTCGTCTCCGCCATCATTGTTTAGGCCTTGGTAATGGTGAAGACACATAAAAGCTTCGTACAGTACAATGTAAATATAATTTCTGTACTAAATAATTATACATTTGAAAAGATACCCGAATTATTACATTACAATATTGTTAATCCGAATAAACTGGTAACAAGATTATTTCGAATTATTAGTTTACTTGCAATTCCAAACAAAAAGAATAAAATAAAAACAGTATACATTTTTTTTTTGGATTTTTGTGCAGCAAATCAATGAGTACCACTTATCAATTTCTGATAAGATAGGTAGGCCTAACGTAAAACTTTCATGACCTTTTGCAGGCGTTCTGTGAGCAGCACGATGACACAACGCTCTCGATCTTCCAGACGTTGGTCGCGGCAGCCAGGCGAACATTGTCACGGACTACACCAACAGGCGAAGTATAAAGCGCGTTTCCGAAGAGGTTAATCAGTCTGAGATTGCGACTGGAGCGATAAGAGTTGAGTTGTTGCGTGTATTTTCCACCTTTTTAGTGGTCACTGTAAATTATTGTGTGTGGACTTCTGAAATTGGCGATTTGTACTGATACAGTGTTAATTAGGTGACATTTATTGTATGTTTCATTATCCGTGTTAGCCAATCGTAAATCTGAAAAACGGTTGTATACGTGTGTTTATTATTGTTTTTGTTACGTGGGACTACAATTAAAGTTGTGATTAACGAATATTCTGGTGTTCAATTCTTATATTACACTGTTAAATGCGACGATCCGTGCACCCGTCATACCAGTACTTAGGCCTACACATATTCAGTACAACATTTATTACGAAATACTTATCAGAAGTAGCTGCTTTCAAGTAACAGATGCGATAGGACTTCAATACTTTGTTATGTTCACACACAACCTACAATTTCTGAAAAATCCATGAAAATTCTGCTTTTGTGCAGTGTCAGGTCCATAATCCGTACGTCACTATACATTGTAATTTCAATCTAAATTTTTAAATTAAGCAATAGAGATCACAGCGACGTCGGCATGTAATAACAGGTACAATGTGCGATTAGTTGAAACGAAGGAACCTGCGAGTAAACGTAAAAGGTGAAATGTTAAATCTGATATGAAACTATACACAAGATAGTTGCATTGTGTTGCAAGTAATACAGTCGAATACGCATCACGGCGATATTACATATACGAATATTACAATAGGCAAGTTTAAATTGTGTGCACTAATTTGTACTCTCTTCTTTGGTATAAGCTTTGTTTTTACAATCGTTCACTCCGCTCGCCGTCTATAGTGTTAAGTCTCGGTCTTAGTTTCAGTTCACGTGAGTTAGTGTGCGGTACAAGAGTTTCAGGCAAATCACACAGCCACACATACATGTCTCTTCTGTGTGTCTTATTTACAAATCTCTAGGCGCCAATTTTCCTTTTCGCTCTTGTATCACCCGCAATGCAGACACAAGTTTAATTAGATTCTTGCAGTTAGACTCCGTATGTTGCAACACTACGGCGGTGGTCATATACAAATTACCAACCGCCAATCGTCGTCACGACTTAAGCTTTGTCGCTACATCACCCGCTTCTCAATTCTGTTGCTCTTTTTACTAGGGAATACCTAACACGCCCACCCTTATGTTACCATATGTCAAATACGGTATTGTAGCCCTTTTCATCCCTAAGATCCTTTCCTTTCATAGTGTTCGTGATATTCAACTATACCATCGCAGTCCAGGACAACGGTGACCACGAGTGTAGAATGGAAATGTCTGCAAGTTTCACCACTCTGGTCAAAGCAAAGACCTTGAGAAATACTTGATCTAATGGGGATAGAACTTCTCACCGACAACTGTTATTGATAGTAATACTCATTTGAGCAACTGACAACGATTGATCTGTATAAAGACAACCGTCACAGTAGTGGAGATTAAACCGCAGAAGACAAAAAAGATAATGTGCATCAATACTTCTCAGGCCAAGGTTATAAAATTATAAAAAAAAAAAAGGCATAATGAATAAGTAAATAAAGTAGAACCTCGATAATTCGTCTCCCTCTTCAATTCATCACCCACTCAAGCTGTTTTTTCTTGTATTTTTCTTCTTTAACAAATATTGTTGCCTTGGCTAAAGAGTGCTAACGTCGGCATCGGCATACAAAGCAAAGCTTATCAGTCTCAGATGAGTAATAAACCCCACCCTTATAGTTGAGATTTTTATATCGGTTAAATAAAAGTAGTAGACACATCAAAGTGGTTAGACATTAAAACTGCTTTACAATCAAGCCACGTTATCTAAAGCGTCCAGGCAGGCCTAATATGTTTTTGTTACTTGCCTTAGCAATCTGCTTGACGCTTTAAGCCAGTACTACACTTCTGAAGGCTCATTACTAGGGCCTACTTTCCAAACTTTTATTCTTTTAACCGTGCTAGTAACATATAGGCCTATACACTTTAATTGTAACTGAAGTTGTAATAACAGAAAATTAATTCCGAGAACGGTATTTGCACTTGTGTACAGAGCACAATGAGTTTCCGAGAATTCGTTCTCACCGAAGTCGTGTGCTGATTATCTATTGACATTTCTTTTTGTGTACGATTCTGATCAGTTTTCGCAAAGCTGCTGAAGCTGGACGTTATGTTGAGTCTATTAAACGTACGCATTATAAAAGTGTAGATTTACAAAAAAAAAAAAAAAATTAAATTCTCCAGGGTCTTCGGAAAGGTGAAAGCGCCACTAAACTGTCAGAAATCTGTCAGATACTGTGAATATAATTATAATCCCTACAGTACTATAATGGGTTATTCACTACTCCCTCAATAATTCGTCTAATTAACTAATTCGTCACCCTTTCAGTCCCGCAGTCCCAATCAATGAGCACATACTATATTAATGCAATAAGTAAGGAATAATTAATAAGTAAATACTACATTCAACAAAAAATGTGACATTAGTCATATTTTCCTGGATTTGTAACAGGTAGTCTACATTCACAGAAATGTTAGTCGTGCAAGGAAATAAGGTTAGAAAACTTCCAGGAAAATATAAGCAACGTTAACTGCTTACAGAATAAAATAGAGCTTAAAAAATAGTTAATGAAATGCTTAATCTAAAGCGTTGTCACCGATAGTTTAGGAAAACGGACAACGTGTACGATGTAGGACGTATGCTTCGAAATATGGAAAAGTACAATATTTATGGGTTCACAAGGTGAAAAATGTAAGCCACATTAGATAAGGCGAAGTTAAGCCACATTAGATAAGGCGAAGAAAAAATTAATTTTTTTGTACAGTTTTTCACGCTGATGCAGTCCATTTATTACTTACGATTTGCGTAATAATTAATTATTAATATTAGTGACTAACTAAAATAAATTAGTTATGAATTAATGACTATATTAATATAAGTTATTCTTCAATATTGTAAAGAATTTCTCCTAGTAGGCTATCAATACGTAATAAAAGCAACATTATTTTTATGTTCAAAAGCGTTCTCTTCTGGTACCTCGTTTGTAGACACGAGTGATTTTCGTAATTATGTATTCAGTTTTCTTCTTAACACAGTTTTAATTAGTTTTATTTATTTCACCACGAACGTATCGCCCATTTTACGATGATGTGTATATCACCCATTTTTCGTAGCTTCTTTTTTGTACAACAGCTGTCTAATGGGGGGTATATTAAATTCCTGTCGCTAACAATTTGAAAATGGATAACTAATTAAAAATTATTAAATCGCTTTACAAAATCATAACTCACTTCACTCTCAATATCCCTACATGGTTTTCAATGTGACCACAGCTTCTCATATATTTTTAAGACTCTGCGTTATAAATAACACGTAGGCCTATATATACACAGCTTACAAAGTTCTATTGATACGTCAGATCCATACGATGCGATCGTTGAACTGTTTTTCAGCGATTAGAGTGTGATGTTATACAAGTGATACAATTCTTTTATTTGTGCTATAGTTTACATTCCACCTTATTGGGCAACGCAGGAAAATGAATGAAATACGAGTGTACTTATTTTTCTTTACTAGAATTGTTGATTTCTGTTACGTTTCCCATGGATACACACAGACCAGAAGAGAAACGTCTAGCAGTATTGTTTAGAACAAAACATAAAGCTGCCTTTTCGGCTTAACAAAGTTATTATTTTTCTCAACAACAAAGTTCCGCCAATTCTGCGATGATACATTGAAGGCCAATTTCACAACCTAACCCCTCCAGTATCTTCACGTCCAGTCATGTCAGTTTAATGTATTCAAGACGAATTGAATACTTTCATAATGAATAAATTTCTGAGTCTTACATGACCTCAGGGTGTATTTTGTATATTTTATTGTAGGTTATACGTTTTAAGAATGTTACTGACCTGCTGCAAACCCTACTTCCTAGCCTGGAAGACGAGAGTCACTTCTGTAGTGATTACCATTCCATATCCGAGACATATCCGAGAAGCCCTGGTTTAAGTAATCGGAGACTCGCCCTTATCCTTCTCCTTTTGGGGAGAGGAATGAGTGGCTTTGCTCTGAAGCTGAACACTCCTTTGCCTTTTTCAAGGCTCGTTAATCGGCATAAGTGGGGACCCTAAGAAATACTGTCTTAAATTTCAATAGAAGACTGACTGAAGATATTCCTACAAATAAAGGCGTTTCGTTCCAATTTCCATTTTCTACGGAAAGTCTACAGGCAATCGTACGTAAATTTAACAATATCCGTTTCCGTTCCATGAAAATATTGCTTGCAGATTCAAATAATATTGTGTAAGTTGACTGGGCAGCAGAAAGATTTTATGGTACTGAACACGATTGGACTGGGTTGATTTGAAGTCAGTCCATTTTACACATCATCGTAAAATGGGCGACACGTTTCGTGCTGAAAGAAACAAAACTAATTAAAACTGTGTTAAGTCGAAAACTGAATACATAATTACGAAAATCACTCGTGTCTACAAACGAGGTACCAGAAGAGAACGCGTTTGAACATAAAAATAATGTTGCATTTATTACGTATTGATAGCCTACTAGAAGAAATTCTTTAAAATATTGAAGAATAACTTATATTAATATAGTCATTAATTCATAATTAATTTATTTTAGTTAGTCACTAATATTAATAATTAATTATTACGCAAATCGTAAGTAATAAATTGACTGGATCAGCGTGAAATAGTTTAACATTGAACGTACTTGTCTTATCGTTGATTCTCTGAAAGTACATGTATTCATTCATAAAGTGAACATCAGCCATTTCAATTAATCGCGAGATAATCGGAGTGGAACGGAATCTGAATTATTGGTTTCAGATTTTGCTAAACGTTATCCGTGAAAGGTTACGTATGACCTGCTATTAATATTCCGTTCAACAAATACGTACTGCTATTAATACTACATTGAATACACTGTACTGTTATCGTACTTTTGGAAAACAAGTACCTATTTACCCAGACAATAAAAAAATTGTACACTTATTTACATTTAAACGAAATAAATTTTCTCCTCTTTGTTTATGCCAAAGCCGGCTATATTTAACACACTGTTAAACATATTATTGACTACAAATTAAATTATTTTAAAATCTCCTTTTTTCGGTTATCTTAATTCAAGCCTAATTCTGTACTCATTCAAGACTAATTCGTTAGTCATCCTCGAATCCTACAATCTGATATTCACTACTCTTACATAATGAGTGGGAGGTCATGCTGCTTCCAGGTACAGGCCATGCGGGGAATGGGTGTCTCCGCCCATCGCCCATACCCACTTGTGACTGTAAACTCTCATTCAGGTTTTCACACGACGATTGAAATATTCATGAATGAGAAAAAATGACAAGCGGAAGATGCTTCCAGTGAAGCATTTTCAATTCTAACAAAAATTGCATCAAAACACTTTATGAATTAGCCTATATATTGTTTGTAATGGTGCATCACAACGTATCCACTACATCGTTGGGTTTGAAACTTTTTAGTCTACGCGCTACTCCACTGCTAGACTGAAGCTCCGTGGCGAGGTCGTTTTGGATCATTTTTTCAACCTGTGTTGTAATTGGCGCTCCGTCTCTTTATCTCTTCTACGACTGAAGGCATTTGTAGATCTCTTTGAATTACTGAGGGTATATGCTGAGTGTGTATGCTTATGGTTATCAGTACTTTGTTTTGGAAGCGTTGGATATTACTAGGTTAGAATTATACTGACGGTTCCTCACAGCTGTTTACCATATGTTCTACAGGGCGTTGTAAATTAACAGCCTAATTTATAGTGTTACAGACAATCAGTCAGTACAGTTTCTGAAGTTGAAGATCAAAGTTTTCCTCTGTATGACGTGTTATTCCTGTGCTAATCGTCTGTCGAAGAGCCGTCAAAAGAACCAGATGGACAATTGTCTTTTCAAGGTGAAGGTCGCATGACGTGACTTGGCTGGATTGGTTTTAATTTTTTGTTTTTTTATTAGCTACATCAAGAATCCGCAACTTGTGTTTACGGGTATAGCGCGTCCGATGTGCCCTAGCTGGATTCTCACTTTACTTCAACTTGTCTTGGGTGGAGATACTTTCTTTAATCTTACCTGTCTGGTATCTCTTGACCGGCTTTTGTTTTTCCACTTCGATGTTATTAGAGTATTCGAAGGCTAGAGTGTATTTCCTTTATGTTTTCTTCTTTCTGGGTAAGTGGGGGTCTTTAGATGCAGGGAAAGTGGCCTACCTAAGAGAAGGATAATCCGAAATCAAACCCTGGTCCTCCAGATTGGGGTTGTGCGAGTAGCTGGTAAACCCCCTACAAAAAATCTCCATTACTCATATAGCCCCAAGAAAGGAATAGCCCGACGGATTTTAAGGTTCCTGACCACACGGTTAGTAAAGATCCAACAGTTGGACAAGTGAATATTACAATCGTAGCCACATATAATGTTACGTCAATAAGAGACAAACGAGTCGAATTAGAGAAATCCTTAGTAGCGGGTAAAATATTTATACTGCTACATTTTCTGAAACGAAAAAGAAACTAAATGGTACCATGGACTTGGAGAAGCAAGTGTTGATTTAGAGTGGAGTTTCAAAACACAGAGCAAAGGTTGGGATGACAATACTTTTTTTCCTTTAATACTTTTGTCCACAAATAATTTTGTGAAAACGGCTATATACGACTTTATTTTATCACTTTATTTTGATTTGGGAACGTTGACGTATTTTCTGATAGTTTGATTTTTCTGTAGTTAATTGGAAGCAAAACGCGGACAAGTGCTTTTGTTTACATGTAGTGAACATTATTAGGGAAAGGTTACAGAAAAGCCTGACTCCCGTTTCCGCAGCGCATCTCATTTACGTACTGTGTAAAGTAAGTTAAGAACGTTTTTAAGGATATCGCAGAGCCGTCATAAACTTGCTGGACTACAAAAAGAACAAGGACAATATGTATTATTCGCGAGAAATTAAATACCTTTTCATTTTGAAAGAGAATGTCTACAAATAGATACGCCAGTTATACTCTCATTTGGACTGGATGGATGACAAAAGATTTTCCAACCAGGTTTTCATACGCACACACAGGAGTGATATACAAGCTCCGTTATACGTGTAAGCTCGTTATTGTGGCTCCGTATATACTCTTGTGTGTACACGTACGCGAAAAATTGCCTAAAGTGTATGAAACTCGATGCAAAAGAGCTTCTTAACTACTTATCTATAAAATTATAAATACTCAAAATCGATATTATTAAGTTTAAAAAAATACCACTTTAACTTAAAGTAAAACAGTAAACGAAAGTAAAGTCTTGCCTATTATAAGTTAATGTAATAGGCCTATATTTAATAAATAAATCCTTTTTACATTAAAAAGTCCGTGTCGTGTTGTGCGAGTATGTGTGTGTACAATAATAGGGATCTTGTTTATTATGCCTACAATAGCCTATATAATTTATTTCTAAGCTCGTGCTCGTGCACCACACATGAAGTTTTGTCATTCAACACTGTGGCTTTTTTTATTATTTTCTTTTATTCAAAAGTTAAATAACAAAGTAGTGTTATTTTTACTTTTACGGTAGGCCTATTACTTTCCGGCTTTCGTACAAAAACACTTCTGCTAAAGAGAGAGAAAAAGTGACAGAGATAAATTCAACTTTAATGAATAAATATTTCCACATTTTAGTTAAACGCGTGTGGAGAGCGTGATAAATGACTCGTATAAATCCGGGACAATTCCTGTACAAACAGTCGCCGCTCTTCCGCAACAGGTCCTGTTGTCGGCAATTTATGATTCGTGCACCCTCCTCTGCAAATTTTAACATTAACCCTTAAAAACATAATGAATTTGCATAAAACGATTTATGCATTTAAAGTATGATTAGAGAAACTGTTTACGAACGCTGTAAACAAGTGAACAATCCTCTTGTCTCCAAAATGATACTGTTTTTTTACATCAAAATATGTCCATTTCAATTCCAATATCCTTAAAAACTCTGTTAAACCATATTTTATTAATGGGATTTAGCTTTAAAATTGAAAAGCCTGTCAAGAAAGTATACTTTCAGCCAAGTACGCATGACATTATTTAAATATATTTCTTCCCTTCTGTCGCTAGGATCGCTACGCTTATGCCTACGCAATACTTCAATGACTGCATACATGTCACCAACATCATCTACACCTTCACCACCAACATTGTTACCGTTGTCGTTGTCGCCGTCATTATCATCAGTCCTAACCTAAGCCGTTCAATTCTGGTCAGAAGACCTCTTTAATAGTGTTAATACGTCTTGTAACGTCTGTTTCCGCTTTTTCCATTCCTCTTATTCATCGGACTAACTCGGTGGAGGTCTTACTCGACTTTACTACATCTCGTTTGGCCAGAGTTTACATTCAGTTAAATATTTTGGCCTTCAATCTTGCGATATGACCAGGCCAATTACACTTCAGCTTAATTTCCATGATATTGCAGCATCATAGTTCTGAGTCGTATTAAAGTTATGCTTTTTGCCTCTTACTGTTTTAAATGCTCTCCTCTTTAGAAAAACAAGGACTTGAAGGTCTTCCGTAGGCCAGTCTCGTCAGATCTGTTCCGCTTTGTGTTCAGGAATTTTGCTTCACCGATCAAAATCCACAGCCTAAGTATTTTTACGAACAGACTTGTTCGATTTCAGTACGAATGTCAACATTTATGATCAGGAACTGAGTTCATCATGAAACGTGTAGCTTCATACGAAGCAGAACGTTTGCACGCCTATATAATTTAGTTACTGTCGTATCTTTGGAAAGGACGACAGACACACAAAAACATGAATTAATGTGCGGTTTATAATCGTAATTATCGTCGACGTCGTCGTCATGTTATTCATGTATATTAATCAGATTCTTGTTAGTCTCAAACTAAGTGTAAGTTTTCGTAACTTAACTTTTTTCGGGTTATTAGGCCGTGGTCTGATATTTTAATTTGTCAAACGCCAGACTTTTCGGGCGTACAGTGGAGCGAGAATTGCGTCTTAACGCCCGCTCCGCTCCGCCGACGTGGATACGGCCGAAACATCTGGCGTTTTGACAAATGACAACAATAGCCCGTAAAAAATTCAATACCGTGATAGTTTACGTTCTCTTATTAGAGTAAGTTTATTGTAGATAACAACGAAGTAAGTTAAATCTGTATGCTTTTACCTATACCATCCACGAAGTGACTGTCATTTCATACACGTATGTAACTCTACTAAATTATTGCGGGAAACTATACAGTCACAGTAGAGCAATGGAAAGTTTGCATACAGTGACGCGCGACGCTGGGAAATGGGTTCAGCGTGTTTTTTCTCAGTTACACTGCGAGGAAACGAAACAAAGATTTAATGTGAAAAGACTGAGGTGTGCATAAAGTAAACACAGGACGGTGTAACATGAAACGGGAAGTACACGATCCATAACTAGTGACGAACATGACGGATATTCTTCTGAAAGCAAAGTTTTCAATCTCGATAGTTCTGTTGAAGTTACGTATAAAACTCGAGATGGAACAAATGAGATAGGAACTGCATAAAGAAACTAGCAATGAACACCGTTAACGACGTCCTTCGCTAAACTTGCAAAGTGACCTGCTCTTAAATCAATCAGAACAACTGTACTTTGTTAAGAAAACGTTAAAAAAACTGTTTACATACTTTTTACATTTAACACAATGCGTGGTGTGTTTGTGTGTGTGTGTGTGTGTGTTATTCTAAAAAATATTTAAACATTTCAATACATAAATATGTAAGGCTGTGAGCCTACATTTAGTCCTGACAAAGCCTTGCGACTTGGTTTTAATCATGTGATTGTATCGGAGTACTACCATTGTATTTGTTTTTGCAGATTTACATTTACAAAAAATAAACAACACTTTCAGTAATATCTTTTAATTGTTGTGTGTGTCGTTGTACCGAGGACTGAGCAATGGTTGGTGTTCCACCAAACCCCAACTTGAGCTCTTGCCACAGGAATTGATATGGATCTTTACAAACCGGTGTATGGCCTGTAACATTACATTTGGCATAGCTTGATATCGTACCAGATTTAATGAAGACCATGGATAAGAAACTAAACAAGAAGAGAAATATCTTTCAAAATGATAGTGAAGATGAACAAATAACTACTTTAGACTGACTTGTACTACAACTGACCGTACCCAAATTAACGATTAGGCAAAGTGATGCAAAATACCCCGATTATGACATGAACTTCAAATAATGACAAGAATTAATACTTATAAAGACAGACAGCTTATGTACCAATACTATAAGTAAACTAAGGGTTTCATTAAATGTATCAAAATATAAAAATAATCAAAATACAAATTGAGGGATAATAGGCCCAAACATACAATACAATGTAAAATGATATATTAGTAGATTATTAATTTGAATGATATAATGAAATAATATAACCAAACAATTATTATAGATACATGAAACATGCAACTAATTGTAATTAATAGTGGACATAATGTTGTCAAGAGAATAATGAATAATAACCTATTCACATTATTATTATATGAACAATGTGAAATTGACTTCAAATAATTAATTAAATAACAGAGCAAAATGGATTGAGGAGAGATATTATTATATGTTAAACAGTTGTTAGGGTTTAATGAAATTTAGCTTATTTATTCAATGTTCATTAGAGTCATAGCCATGTGGGCATGACATTAAGTTGATATGATTGTATATTGTTTTGTTGTTGTTTAACGTAATGATGTTATTAGAATGCAATGAAGATGTTAAAACCATATGATTAACCAGAAGGTCTTAAAACAATGGGCCAAATGGAATTTGTAAAATTAGAACATTGTAACAAACACATAAAGAAATAGGCCAATACTGATATAGTATGGTGAACCAACTATAAAATAATTATGAAAAAAGAAAAGAATTAATGTTATTAGATGATAAACAGTTTTTGTGTTTTTTGGAATTTAGTTTATTTGTTTAGTGTTTATCAGAATCTCAGCCATGAGGGCATAATATTTAAGTCAATTTGTTTGTAATTTTGTTAAAGTATTCACAATATGAGAGGATGATGAGTATTTTTAAATCTCATGTGTTAACATACAATATAATGATTATAATTAAATATAAGTGTTCAATCCAACAGGCTAAATAATAAAACAATATGTGACATGGTGTTGAAAGAATCACCATGACATTGGCCAATGTTAAAATAAATAAACTATTATCAGAATAGCCAGTAAAGTAACAAACCATTATAAATTAATAAGAAATAGTAAAACTAACAAAACAGGCAGTAGTTCTATAAGGGTAATCACATTTTTTGAACAAATAAATGAATTACCAAATGTTTTTGTGGATGGCAAACTGTATGAAGCCATGTAAAACCAACTTTTGTAAATTTTAGGAAATACTGTTAGAATTTTGTAAAACAAATGTTGAAGGATGAATAGATTTATAGTTAATGGTATACACAACAAATCTAGAATCAACATAATCCGTTTTAAGTTATTTAAGAAAAATTCAAATAGCAAAAATTTAACATCAGTATTTCTTAAGTAAAAGTAGGCATGTTTAGTGTCTATATGTCACAAATGTAAATACCAAAATAATGATGCTAGTAGTTTTAAATTCCCAATCAGTACAGAAAAGTTATACTAATTTAAAAGTTTTGACCAAATTCAGATATTGAAATAATGAATTTGTATGACAATGTATATCTGAATCAACCAACCAGATTTCAAGTTTTACCTTAGCAACCAAAAATTTCAGATAAATAAAATAGGACTTCTTTAACAACGGTCATTGAATACAGACGCGTTAATAAAACGTCTCATATAATTATATTTTAAACAGTGAAAACACGTACCAGACTTAGAAAAACAAATCGATATACTTAATACAAGATATAATAATAAAGTAAGGAACATCCAGCATTTAATACAGAAGAATTGAGATCCAGGGAGAAGAAACGAAGAAGACGTGGACCCTATCTTCGTCCGGGAAGAAGAAAGAAGAGGATCTGGTGAATTTGAACAATTTATTATCTTATGTGTCAAAACCAACATTTGTGTACACGAATATCTAGGAATTAAACAGAATAAAACTACAGACACTATATCACACCAACACTAAAGAACACTCACAAATAACACAAATTGAGCTTTACACTTTTTTGAACACCATAAGAAACTTTAACGATAACTAATAAGCACATAAACTGGTCATAACCTCTAATAATAAGTAACCAATACACGACTGCCAGTTTGCACTTTACACACCAAAACCTGGTAATATCCTTGTGCTGTGAAATTTGTATTTTGATTTTAAGAATAGTATTATTTGTTTAAACGTAATCCCCGAACCAGATACGCCCTGAGATAATTTATTTTAATAGAAATAATAACAACTGCATCATTCTTTGGCCTGGCTGACTACTGAACAATAATTTTAGTTACTGTACCAACTGATTAAAAGAAGACACATAATTTTGTCACAATTGTAATTACCGTAAAAGGAAAACGAGAAATAATTAAACAATGCTTCATTGAATAAAGATCCTTACAAGGAAGATATCTGTTTGGTGTTATATTTGCGTCATTATTATTGCTGTTTCATTTAAGAAATAAGTTAACATAGCACAGCGGACGGAGCAACTGTTGGCAACTCTGAGTGACGTCATTGGAACTGCATGCATAGTGGGAGCGAGCGGCAGAATACAAAATAATTTACCGTTCAACATATCTATTATTAATTGTTACAGATTGACGAACACAACGGTGTGGTTTAATAATTTTACACATACATATTAAATTTGTTACATATTGACGCATACTACGTGGAGCTGAAGAACTCGTCTCTCAACATAACTTGTTACGTTGTTTACTCGCGAGACCTCATCTCATTCATTTATTATCGTTACAAATTGACGACTCCAGCGTGAGGCGAAATAAGTCGTAACATATTTACTGTTACAGGCCATATGTATTTATTGCTAACTGTGAGTTAAATTTTAATTAGTTAAATGTTTAATCGTTCAAAATAGTGTTCATCCTTCACGTTTTGTGGCTATCGAAAAATACATTGTGGTCTTAAATACCTTAGCCCAGGACGTGCCGTTTCTCCGTTAAGTTTTCTTAAATTGCCAAAGATTTCCGTTGTGCTGTCTTAAAGTTTGACACAAAATCTGATTGCATAATGCTTCCCAATATTGTTGATTTCAATGTTTGTGACTTTTGTACAAATATGTGGTTACAGAAACTGTAACAGAGTCAGGTCTGGTAAGGTTAAGAAGTTACCGTTACAAATTTACGAAAGTTACAAAACATTGTTCTTAGCATCTGCTGTGTTCTTGCTCTCCCTGCCTTTCCTCTTCATGGAAAAAATGTCAATGTCATTTTTTTTAGAAAAACCTCGTACGTCACTGTAGAGGTTTCAGATTGTTATTGAAACAGTTGTAGCACTGACAAATCCAGCCAAACCACAAAGATCAGTTACACAGCTGTTTACCCAGACAAATAGTACACCGCATTAAAACATCCTTTGCCGGTACCGCAGCTCTAAACACTATGAAATTTGCCAACCCACACATTTCGTCACATTCAAAAAATAATGCTGCACAAGCGGGGAGAGTATTCTGATGATATAATTGTTGCCGCCAGTGTGTAATTTTACCTCTGATGACCTTCTAATACTAATATTTTAATTTAAAGTATATACAGACAGATATAGGAAAACTGACTAAACTTAAAAGCGCTTTTAAAGACTTATATTCAATATGTGCCTATAGAGATTTGATTATATTTTATAATATACGAACAATAATCTAAAATCAAAGAAAACGTGTTTTTCCTTTCAGCGCTAATTGCTTTGTTGAAAACCGTAACTTTACAGCTTCTCATTATTGAAAGTATTGTTTCATTATTGGTAGTTTGCTACTGTTAAGTGAACGCAAACTCTCACGCCCAGAGTTGTCAGACATGTTAACCAGTTCGTCCACACCCGCGGTGACCATCCCCAGAGGAGCGGCAACAAGGTAGTACAGTCCACTAGTGAATAAATTAAGCTCTGAAGAAGCTCCACTGAAGATGACCGCCTTGGGTGCGCCCAAAACGTCTGGCGTTTCAATAAATGTTAACATTAGATCAGGTCTAGTAGTGCGGTGAAAATGTCTCACAAATATGAAGTTTCCTAATGCGGTTAAAAGTCAATTTAAAATAAGCCTTTCACTGGCCTACTACTGCGTCAAGAAATAACTGCGAGCAAAGATAATATTTTCTAAATTTAGTGAGGCGAAACTTGCAGACATATTAGGATAAAACAGCAGCGTGTGGTCGGAGATGTCAGGGTGTCGGGGCAATGTCTAGGGGCGGATTTATCACTTTAACATAACCTGATATCTCCCACCTACAACTCACACTACTACAGGAAAGTTGCTGACGACGAAATTTAGGGATACAGAATATCCACTTGTCTGTTCCTTACTTGCAGGTGAAACTGCAACTAGTTGTAACTACGAGTATTGTAAGCTACTGCGATTACTGAAGTCAAAAGCAAGACCAAAAACTTTCAAAAAGTGTGAGAACGCTCTACCACATACGGCGAACGTAACAAGCAAGTCTTCAAATATCTTGCTTTTCAGTTCCTGGATCACCAACCATAACATAGAGTTCTCAACTGGTTCAATCAGTTTTTACCTTTTAACCACTGAAAGAATGAACAAGGAAGCAAGGAAGCAAGGAAACAATCTTGATCAGGTGAAGAGATGACAGAAACGATACGGAATTAACAGCACACCAAGTAAGAAAAATTTCTTTATGGAAGGAATTGAAAAACTCGTTAAGATATGGGCCACGTGCATAGAAGTAGCAGGAGAGTACGCAGAAGAATAACACAAGTTTCACACATGTAAGTGAAAATAAAAATTACGATTTTCCTTATTTTTTTAATTTAACTTTTTAACTTACCCCAGTAGTTTATCAAAACTATCTACTTAAACGGTCCTATTAAATGTTTATAATATATTAAATTAGTTACAAAAGCGCTCTTTAATGAGAACAAAACATATTAAATAGTTTATTATCGGATAAATTTTTACTTTATGAGCTTACAATACCGCAAATCTAGCATTCACCATTCGCCGAATTTGTCCCTATCATATAAACTGACGTTCAAATACATAATACAAATACAAAATTACAAATAACACCAACACAAAATGCATTATACAAATATGAATACAATGTATTCGCAACTGCGATGCACACTATGCTTCCCCTAATTATAATTTAAACAAAGCTTCTCCATCTCTTACGATCTCTTGGCATTCTTCAGCTGTTCTCCAGTCTATTTTCAGTCTAACACAGCCTCCTCTGAACTCTTTCACTTCCGTCTCGACCTTCTTCTTCTATTCTTCAACATCGGTCTAGTCTCCCATAAAATCCTAATTTGCTGCTTACTCACATTCTAATTAAATAATCAAACCACTTGATTCTTGGCTTCTAAAGATTCTTTAACAAAGATTGAACTTCGCTCATAGTTCCCTCCATATATCTTCTCCTTTCCACCCTTATGACCCCCCCCCCAAAGTACTCTTCAAAGGAGATACTTCATTTCTGCTACTTGAAATTTACTTACCTTCTTGTCAGTATACGGTTGTTCCCCGTACAGTAGCGTCTATTTTATTTATAGACGGTAAGCTTTCTTTTCTTAGTTATTTCTCCTTGTGATCCAGAAATTTCGTTTTTAATGAAGAGTATACTCCATATTTTTCGGTAGGAGTATTTTAATTAAGCGTTAAACAGATAAAGAAAGAAATATTCGAGCATGAAGAAAATGTTAGAAACATGTAGAATTATGTTAGCAAATAAACACTAAAAAGTAGTTAAACGTTAAAAAAATGTTTTAAATTTTTTTATCTATTATTATATAAATACAAAAATTATATATTTTTTTATCTATTAATAATAAAGTTCTCTTTAAAGTGATACATATTATTAAATATTTTGAAATTTTTCTAACTGTAAAAAAATTATTTTTCTGAAGCTATTCCTCTCTTTCCTTTCCTTTTACCTCTCATTTCCCGAAACTACTTTTTTTAGCTTTGATTACAGATATATAGTTTACGTTATAAGATGCCTTTACCAAATTTTTATGATACCATTATTGTATCAAATACTTAATTCCTTACACAGGGATTTTGAGGTACTTGCATTTCAGGCTGAATACAAAAAATAATTCGTGTTTTCTGAAAAACAAATTTAATTTTAGTCCGAAAAAACCGTGTGTATGGAACTAGAAAAATGTATGTTCTTCAAAATAAAAAACGAATTAGGATACTGACTTAAGAAGAACTTGAGATATTTGTAATACATAGCCTATCAGTTTACACTGATATTAAATGGTGTTCGAACTGCCCTCAACACGACAGAAAAATTAGCCGAGGCGTCAAACTCCGTTTGCCTGAAGTTTCTAGTTCTACTCATCTTAACTAAATATTTTATATCAACTATTTATCCCGCGTGAGTTACCGTTAATTGTAGGCTAAAACTGTGTTGTCCTCCTACAAAAGTGAAACGTTTAGTTATCTGAAACACACACACACACACATACACACAGACCAGTCTTTATTGCTTTTGTTTCGTTCTCCCCAGCTGTTTGTCCTCTCACGTACGTGATTGGTTTCCTGCGTGTAAAACAAAAAGTAACAAACTATTGTGGGTTTGCATTTCACCGCCAGACTTAATGCGGTCAGTGCGACAACAAAGTGGACACAGACATAACATTCACGTTTACCGGTTGACCGCAACGCTGTGGCTGCCACGTTTGTTGGAATAAATTAATTTTAACTCTTCAGCTGGACAGGCTAGCAATCATACCAATCCAAATTACAACAGTTCCCAACTAAACGTCAGATACGAGTATTATACACTATCGTGATGATTATCTGTAGCCACAGAGCGACGCAAAATGTCGTGGTAAATCGTAAATCCCGCCATACTAAGGCATGAATAACAGTTCAAGGGTAGGTATAGGCTACACTCGTTCTGAAGTGTAAATGTAATGAGCGTGAAGTTTCTATAGGCCTAGCAGCTTATGGTATAATTACTTTAATTATAGGTTTCCTTTGGTAAACTGCTTTTCAGCGTCCACAATCGTCAAGCTTACTCCGTCATCAACGTATTGTTATTATTTTTTGCCAAGCAAACAAGTAAAAATACACAAAGCTAAGTACGAGGAAGCGAAAAAATAAAAATTTAAGCAAGCTAAATTTAAAAATCTTACTTGTGTCCATTGTATAAAATTACACTAATTCAGCAATTCCTTCCGTGTCACAGTCACTATCAGAGCTGTTGCTGTCCGTGTACG
This sequence comes from Magicicada septendecula, assembly GCA_034769895.1. Taxonomy (NCBI): domain Eukaryota; kingdom Metazoa; phylum Arthropoda; class Insecta; order Hemiptera; family Cicadidae; genus Magicicada; species Magicicada septendecula. The sequence goes on along the minus strand of CM068369.1, from coordinate 272,557,539 downwards.
AGCTGTCTGAAGACCTGTTGTTTTAAGGTTGATTATTAATGATGAAGGACTCCACAAAATTGTCTGTGGTTGGTTCCAGTGACGCGTAATACTCTTCCACTTCTTGAACATGTTTTATTTTAGATTACCACTCTTCAGGTCCCATTACAGTAAACTTTTCCTATCTTCTCACTTCGTTTAGACAGAACGAAATGTTCTGTCTTGTGACAAATCCTTTCAGCCCAAATTAGTTCAAATAGGGTTGAGGTCGCGATGATAGGAGGGAGGCGTAACACTTCATGCCCTTCACTTTCCAAAATGTCGTTTAAAACATACATTTTGAATTGCCCCTTATACAATTTAATGAGTTTGTAAAGCTGCGGTTTCAGCATGGTTTCTGAACAAGGAATCCTCTTTCTAATCAACCATTGCTTCATCTCATCTTTCTTGCTATTCGATGTGGGTAATTTTTCTACTTCAGTGTTATGATAAAGGCGTTATCAATCACAAGCACTGATTGAGGTTCCAGTTTAGAAAGTAGCTTTTCACGTATCCACTTCATGTAGTTTTCCTTATTAATATTTTTATGATAATTTCCTGAAGAAGACGACGCTTTCCACATAGTTAGTGCACCAAGAATGCAGCATTTTCGCCTCCAGCATGTATAATAATCATACGATCTTTTTTAAAAATCGGAGAATGAATTCCTTGGCTGAAATCGTCTGACCATACTTTTCCACTTACATGAGAAGAATTAATGTATGTTTATCCGTATAAATGATAGGACGGCCTTCATCTCTATATTTCTTGACAACTTGGAGATAAATAACCCTCTGTTCTCTGATATCAGATTTTTCAATAAGTAATTTTCTGATTCCTAATTTTTTCCAACGAAACCCCCGTTCTTTCAAGATTATACGCATACTTTTTCACTTCGGGTAAACTCTATTCTTTTTAGAAGTTCTTCTCTCGAAAGTTCTGTTGTTGGTGTTGTTGGTTGTTGGTACTTTTTATTGTATACAATTCGTGCACTAACCGCCCACAACACCCTGATCAAACTCATCTAGTCCAGTTACAGGTTTCGCTTTCATTCGCTTCATGTTCAGAGTAACAAACAAAGTAGGCGCATTACCCTCACTTCAATTTTCAAGTTGTCGTAGTTCCTTGTTTATTTTGGACACCACACGTTCAGAAACGCCAGTAGCAGCAGCAGTTTGCTCCCTCGCACTAACAACTGGAATCGTCGCCTATTTGTTATCAGCCTCTTTCTTCATAAATTTAAACACATTGCTAATTATTTCCCTGCTTTGACCGTTTAGAACTTTCCCGCCTAGTCTACTGTTCATACCAGACATTATGAACAATTTTAATAGTTTCACTTTAGTAGTGTCACTAACAGACACACAAAGGACTATCACAAACTCAACTGAGATTCGCAAGACAATACCGACTACTGACTCAAGACTATTACAAAACAGATAGACAAAAGTCAACCAATCAGGACGAGTGAAACACACTGAGGCGTTACAGAACAAAAGGCTATTCACAATATCGTTAGTCACTCGTCCGGTGGTTGACAGTCAATGTTTACAGGAATGTTAATGATTTACCCCGCGCGCCACTCCCTTCCTACATCCCCGCTCCAGGACACAAGCGCTCAGCTATGCGAAGGTAGCTGTATTTGATAATAAGTATAATGGAACAGAAAAAATAATATTTATGTAATTAGTGTGTGTATCTTATGTATTCATGTAGAGTGTGTATGTGTGTGTGTGTGTGTGTGTGTGCGCGCGCCCGCACTTAAAAAAAAATAAAGCAGTGACTGATGTCATACAGTCACGCAATGTCCTAATTATCTCAAGGAGATTAATTGACACTCAGTACGCATAGACGAAAAATTAATTAACAAAAACTTTGTAGGAAAGCGTTCTTTTTAGTTCTCATTGCGAAAAATACATTAGTACTAACTGAGTGGATACGAAAGATTGTATGAAATTTCGGTTATGAACACTACCATACAATTGCAACTTTTAATATAAGCTATAGTATTTTAATGTGACAAAATAAGTATACTGCCAGAATTAAGTAAGACAGGGTTTTAAACTCTCGTAAGCCTATAAGACTTATGGACATTTACAGAGGTACTGGAATCACAATATTATGTTAGGATGAATCGAGCGAGATATCTTTAACAATAATCAAGACAACACTTAGAATACGCTGTACACTTTCGGGATACTGGAATCTTGGGCTCTCCCCTCTTACAGCCGGACAGCGGACCGTCATTGACAGGGTCTACGCAGAAGTCAACATTTATAGACTAGACCGCCGTTTTGAGAAGTCTGATGATGTAGCGTAACTCACGTTTCAAACAGAACTGTGGGTTTGAATTTTTGTTTCAAGCTTAGAGATACTGAATACGCTGTTAAAAGGTTTTTCATTTAGAATTGAGTACAGGTTACTGTAATCTACAAACAGCAAGCGAAAAGAGTAGTAGCGCCGTTTGCAATATGAGATACCGTTTAGCTTACAATTGCTGCAAAACATAAAAACAATAGACTGTTTTATTACTCTTTTAATGCTTGTCAGTCTAGTGGTGGACTGAAACGTTTGAAATCCAGTGACTTAGTGGACCGAATTTATTAGGTTGTGGTGACTGTTTCAGAAAAATGTGTAGTAATTATTTATAAAATAAAGTGTATTTATTGTAACAGTTGTTTGTAATTAAGGTGCTTCTCTGGAAGCGCATCCTGCATGACATTTTCCACGACCGTTAATATTACCGATTACCCTTGGTGGGTAGATTGTAATACGAATAAATTACAATCATTAAAAAAAGCTCGTACATTAGATTAATATTGTGTTTGGACCATTTCCTTAGACGTTTGAAAATGATAAACTTTTATGACGCCATTAGTAATTAGCAAGTCGTTTGATAAAAGGTTGCCTAGTAGAGATTAGTCATGCCATTGCGCGAGAGGGCAAAATCGAATTCTCCTTAATTCGATGTACTTTTGTGGCGTGCGCGCATGTGTGATGGCTGTTCATCGGCCCAACTACCTCCAGAAAGTAAACAGAATTTTTGCCTATTTTTTCTTTATAAGACGCGCTTACACAACCACGAACTCGTTAACATACACGAAACTATAAAAACTACAGTAATATGAACACCCGGAAATAGGAACACAAACTGAATTTACTGGAAAGTATAAACGTGTTAAGATATAAAATTTACAATAACATCATAAACGACAGACAAACAGATCTGGACGGCACATCTAAAACGTTCCACAGACATTTAGCAAGCACTGCCAGTTGAGAACGTTTAAATAAATGCGAAACGCGTCCTATAATAGAAAGCAAAGTGTATGTGTACTAACGAGACAGTCCGTAAAATTATGTAAAAAAAACACACACATAACAAAATTAATACAGTGACACGAAACACATAAGAAAATAGTAATCATTATTTTACTTACATGATCTTAACATGGCGAGAAAGTAAAAAATTGAAATGAAGAAAAATTTGTTAAATTAAAAATTGGAAAACATATTTAAAATCATGCCTTCCTACGCCATTGGACTGAAAAACATTTCCATTATATAATTGTGCTTACATAATTGAGAAATATTTTAGTACTCACTTGGAAAAGACTGAATAATTTTACAAGAAAGTAATTCGTTTTCTTCCACTCACCTGCAAGAAAAAAAGACATTATTAAAAATGTTTCTCTTTCAATGTTCTTATTCGTTACTGTATTAAATACAAAGTGTCTCTTTCGTTAACCTAGATAAAATATACACAATGTACAGGAAGAATGTGGTTTTTATGGATTAATAGTTGTTTCAACGGTTTAAACCAATTGTAATAAGAACGATTGATTATGTTATTCTGATGAATTTTGCTTTAATACAACTAAAGTACGAACATTGGACGCTAAAACATCGACCACACACACACACACACACACACACACACACACACACACACACACACACACATATTTGCTGTAAATTACGTATGTAACATTTATTGGAACTCAAATCTTGTTTGTAAGTAAAAGCGAGTTACAATTAAAAAGGCAATAAAAAACGGAAGTGCTTGTCCGTTGTTTTAACTCACTTCGTCACTCAAACACGGCTTGTCAGTAGCTTTCCGCGTAATTCACGAAGTACTCCGTACACGAACGGAACAGCTACCATACTTCATTGGGTTGACGACGACGATGCTGCCAAAATGGTTATTATAATGGGAAATAAGTTGAAAATGCAACCGTTAATACGTTGTTACGCTGAGGAGATAGTGCAACAACGTATTGTTATTGTTCGAGATATATCTACGCCTTCCAGACGATGGTCGTTTATTCTACCGACATCTTGGAGAATCGTGTAACATACTACGCCAACGGGTTTCGGAAGCATCCGACCATCTATACTGCTACTTGCGTATTGCGAATGAGCTATGAGACGTGTTATTGGAGTCGGTTTTTGTTGGGGGTTGAGGAATACGTTTCAGTGTGTGTTATTAGACATTCATATTTTGCGTAAAGCGTTAACTTTGAATCATTATATGCAGAGGTTTGTAATTTATGACTTATATTAATCGTTTGTGGTAGTTTGGATTGGACATTTATGAACTTGGACATTTGTTGTAAATGATTGTCTTTGTTTATGAAAACTATTATTAAAGTACGGTAAAACTGTTATTTAAACGTTTGCTTAGGTAAAACTATTATTAGTGATTTCTGTGGTGTTCAGTTTTTTATTTTACTCCTTAAACACGACGATCCGTGTGACTTGTCTTAAAAATGTAACGTATTAGCGGTCTCAATGTTTGATTTGTTATTAACAAAGTACGATCCGTTCAATGGTAAGGTAGGTGATTTCCACTTCTGATTGGTTATTACTAGAATATATCAATGCACGCGTGTAGTATAGACGAGATTAATTCAATATATATTGCCAGGCTCCATTTGTAATTAGTCTTACTGCGGTGATGCTAATAATGCAGCTTTGCAAAAGATAAGTCAAACACAAGCACGAGACGTACACAACTGGAAACTTCCAGTGCGTCATGAATAAATACATAGGTTGCACAATGCCCTCGAAAGTTTGTGCTAGTGCTATTTTTCTGGCACTTCGTGATATATTCTGCGGCTTTGATATCAGGGTATACGCTGTTTTTGTAAAGACCTTTAAAGTCATTATGAGACAGGCGAAGGCACCATACTTATATACATTTTTAATAGGTAAACCTTACTCTTTTAGTAGGTAATACCTACTCTTGGCAAATTTTTTATGTAGTAAAACAGACAAACATAAGTTTTTAGAACTTTTCTTCGACGCAAACGTTCAGAGAAGTTCAAAGCAAACATAGGAGCGCATAAAAACGAAAACACGAAAATGTCAAACAAAATGTATGTAGTAAAATAGTGAGGATGATGCTGTCAAAAAACAACGGCGTCCGATCCTAACGTTGGACACTAAGTTGTGTGACGTCAGACGTCGAATACCGGAATATGTAGAGTAGCCAACATATTATTTTATTCTGTACCTATCAGCAACTCAAGGCTTCAGTTCAAGATGTATAGTTACTGAAATATCTCATTCAGTGCCTGCAGATCTCTCCAATGAGACCCCATCAGGAACCCCATCTATCCAATTGGGGGAAGAGATTGTAAACCCCGGAAATGGCGTAAGTATGATGGTTATAAGGGGGATAAATCTCCCCCGACCTATTAAAAACATCAGAGAAATTCCAAAAATAATTAACCTATTTCTATTTCTAAGCCAGTTTCGTGTGTTAAACTAAAATTTATAAATAATTGTATGAATAATTAGGCCTATACGGGAAGAAACTTGAATACCTCGTTTGTACTGAAGAAAAGCTGTCCAGATTTCTTTCAAGCTGGTCTCATAGTCCCCCCCCCCCCAAGAAGCCTCTTTTGTCTAAGCCATTTATCTCGGTTATATTTTTAAAGACACTATTTGGTAACATTGTGTACCATGAATGTACATAAAGCCCTTAAGAGAGATGGTGTCAGGGGCTTTCAATATAGAAAACAAAATTAATTAGCGTGTGTCTTGGTCAAATATATATGGAATTTAATATGCATATTGGTCAAACATTATTATTTTATTAGCAACATAAGTTTAAGGGAGCTTCATCATTCACAAGTGCAATACAAAGTTTATGAATTACAATAGTATTCTTTGACATTGTTGCTATTTAATTATTTTATAATGTATACGGACCGAGTATTTCCATGATGGGACCGAAAATACACATTTCTCTTAATCTTAAGATTCCATTTATGGAATTTATAAAATAAATAGTAATTCTTAATATGTAATCATTTCTGTACGATTCAGATATTCCCATTGTATTGGCATTAAGCTTTCTTGCCAGAAATTAACGTTTAATATCATTTTTGGCGTCGTTCCCGGGGCAGATGCCGCGTTGCCCACCTTTTCGATTCCGTAGTCTAATTTACCAACCTTAATTAACGCTATTTAATACCTTCACGACTGCTTTAATAGCGACAAAAATTATTGGGGATATCTTAGAGCCTGGCTATTCAGTAACGACATTAAATTATATAAATCCACAGACCCTGAAAAGCCATTAAGAGTAAAAACGCAGAAGTAGCCAACGCCTTTATAATTTGGGTACCTACTGGAAGACCATTTCTGTAGTAATAGCTAATAGAATTTTTCATTATACAGTAACTTTAAAATTAATTTTTAATATCTATACATAACCCTCGAACCCTCACCCACGGCAACAATCACAAGAGAAGCAAGATATAAAACGTGCTCCGTAGTTAAATCAACTAGTCCGGGATTACTGAACGAAACGTCAGCAATATAAAAATCACATACAAGGACCAAAAACCTGCTACAACATTTATATTTATATAAACATGGTATGGTATTCATATCCCCTCGCCCGGTATACTGCTCACTTTTATCTCCAATATCGATAGTATTAAATTATTATGTCGATTACATTAATAGAGTTATAATCATTTTTCCAATTATCTGAATACGTCTACACACCCACATTGATGAGGGAGATTTCAGTCGTCTCTAGTGTAGGCCTATTTCCTCCAGTTCTCCTGACCAGCATAGCTCTTCCCACATCCTCCTACATCATCCCTCTATGCTTTGAAGCGTTTGCCACCACTTCTTGCCTCTTTCTTCTTGGTCAGCTCTTACCAAATCTCTTATATTATTCTCTTAGTTTTATTTGTTTCGTTCTCCCTTCTAAATTCATACCACTTGAATTTACCAGCTTCTATTTTACAGTGTACTACTTTCACTTATTTGGCATATTTTTCATTTTATTTTGTAACCTATCCTCTATTTTATTTATTTGTTTTCGTATTGAAGTTGAATTCTTAGAAGTATATATTATTGGCTCTATCACTGCATGAATTATTTGCATCTTTATCGATATATTTTTTTCCAGGGACGATAATTTAATCGCATAAAATAAGCTTTATCTTACCAAGAGCCTTTCTATAATCTCTCAAGTATTCAACAGTCTTGTGACAATGAATATTTGTAGTTCCGTACTTGCAGCAATATTTCTCATTCCACATGTCTTCTTCTTCTTCTCCTGAACCCAAAGGTTGCTGGGCTTGCGATTTCGTCCTTTCCGTCCACAGCCTCTTGATCACCACATACCTTCTTACTTCTTTCACGCCATCCAAATACTCCTGACTGGGCCTTCACCTCCCTTGTACATTCTACATGTACAGTGTGTTATCGTGAATATTTCCCGTAGTTAATGTGGTTTCGTTTTGTTTGGGCGAACTTTATGTTTCCTCTTTGTGTTCCCCACATTTACTAGTCTCGTCTTTAACTGATATGTCGTGTTCCTCTTCTGCATACACATTTCATATTTTTAATCATCACCATTTTCTAGTATCCTACTTCACAAGGCTTGATGTCTATACTAGTCTTTTTATCTCTTCTCCAGAAGAACAAAATACAACAGAACCCACAAGAAATAATACTTCTCATATCCTTATTGTTTTGAATATTTTAGTATTCTCACTCCCTGGTCTAACGTAGCCTATTTCTAGAAAAAAAGTACAAACATTTCTCTGGACTGTTTCTCTTATCAGGCTTAATGAATTGATTGTACAAGTGTACAACTGTTTACATATGCTCTCTGCGAATGCTAGGAACAGCTTGCTCAAAACGTGTTATCACAGATGTACTCTTCTTCCTTCGGTTACTGCGTTCACCCCTACACTTCTCAAGATAAAAACTCCATTCTTCTACCTGTAAAGATTAGAACTGTAGTGTATTTTAATTTGTACATACACAATATATAGATAATTATCGATGGTGAATGGTGACCTCAAGCAGTGGAAAACTTTAAAACACTTACAAAGCTCCAAAAATTGTCTGATGATGAAAGATTTGACGGTTCTGAGGACAGACGACCTTTTCTCGCGATCTGAAGTTTTCTCTAATTTGCCCTACTCTGAAAAGAATATTTTTAAGTTTTTCTATAATACACTCTTACTCAATAATAACAAACAGTACAGTAAACTGTGACCAATTTTAAAACCAAAAGAAAATTCCAAAATTCTAGGACGGTTTTGTACGACAGTACCACAAAAATAAAGGTTAAATAACAAATAAAGTATTGTTGCGACGGTACCACGGATCATCGTGTTGTACAGTAGAAACAGAATAACTGACACAAAAATCACTTCGCTCCGCGTTGAAATAGCACCAGTTCTAACTGAACTGGGCCGCTTCGAAATCCAGTGTGTTTATATCTCGGCCGCCTTGCAGTGTAGTGACGTAGCGGGCCTGGATGCCAGTAGAATAGTCCAGTAACGTGTGGAAAGCACATCTCTAGCACTCCAGAGAGTACGTAATTCTGCCGTGTAAAGCCTCACGTAGTCAAGCAGCGATGCGGTACTATTTATTTTTTCAGCGTAGCAGTTTTTCGGAAGAATGCGTTAATAATTTTAACAGTAGGTCTATACATAGCATTCGATTTATACAAGCTGTTAACGAACTGGATACACACTACTTAGTAGGCAAGATGAGCTTAGCGCATCAGCCATGCTGTCCTTTTCGAGAGCAGAATGTCCATATTTCAAACGAGATGGACCTTTCTTACCAGCTGTTACCGTGTCAAAAATTAATTGACTAAGCTAGAAAATACAAACAAAAATTATTAATTACGAATTAGTAATATTGATGTCATCAAAATCAAAATTACGACATTGATTATTTTTTTACACAAAATGTCTGGTCAATCTGAGAAATATAGATCCCCCTTGAATATCTACCTACTACTGGTTTTTATTATTGAAATTAAAAATATTTTTTTTTAAATAGATGTAATTTAAACCAAATTTATTACTATTAAAAACGCAAATTTATTATAAAATACGGCATCCACTGAGAAAATTTAGTAGGCCTATAGTATATACTTTCTTCACGTTAATTAAAAGTGCGAAAAACATATTGTAATTTACAAGCAACATACTACTCTTTGACATGAGTGTAAACAGAAATATGCTACGTTGAGATAAAAGACGATTAAGTAACGCTCTAGATAATTCGAGATTGCTCCTTTCCACACATTTCCCTCAACTAGTCTGCCAAATTCTGTCGGCGCAGTGTGTCAAGGTTCTAGAGAATTCCAGAGCGCTGTTAATTACGCAACTCCTCACCTGGCGATATTACAAGCGCGGAACCAAGCGATTCTTGCAGTTCAATGAGAAGTGATTATCGTGTTAATTAGTGCGAAACTATAATAAAGTGACATTTATTTATGTATGTTGGACACATTTAACTTGAATTAGTGTATAATCATGCCACTGTTGATTCTTAACTGTTCTTTGTTTCTAATTAAATTCTGTAATTAGTGGCTTCATTGGTATCAGTTTTTCTGTTTCCACTACACAACGGGACCATCTGTGTAACGGTCTTAACAATATTAATTTAAACTTCACATATTACGGAATATACTGTATTCAGAGAAATTGAAACTGTACGTTATTGCGTACCCTCGTGAAGGGCGGATCTTCAATGACCAATCGCTCACTGTCGTGAATACCAAAGTTGGTATATAGAAAAGTTTTTATTACATCGTGTATTACGCCGTATGAGCAAAAGAAACAGCCGTACGAACATCGCTAACACTCTTCGCTTGCAAAGTTTTCCCCCACCGACCGAATATCTCAACATCATCCACTTTATGCCGGGAACGTGTCGTCGTGGATTCGACCCCGTGCGTGATTGCGTTCTGCGAATCAGCGACATATCACTCGCGTCCGTACTGACTATAAAGGTTAGTTACGAGTATTTCTATCATTACTAAGCCACTTCTCCCTTATGTTGTCTAATGACCATTGAAGGTGATCCCCGTACTTGCCGCCCAAAAAGTGCAACAACTCCAGATATCATTCAAAAATTTCGTACAGAGTGTGGGAAGACCGGCATTGAGAATGGATGACATTGCTGAGCTCACAAGCATCCCAAATTAGCGCCTGTATGATTTTTTTTAACTCAAGAACGTAGTGTGAAAAAGCTTTGTGCATGCTGGTTGCCGCCTTTAAAGTAGTCGATTTTTTGGGCATTCACTGCGGCCATCAACTTCAGTGCCCCTACGGCCACATCTACGTTCAAATGCCCACTTACAAACCATTATCTTTAAGACGCAGCATCTCCTATCGCATTTACCATTTTGTTGTGAACTTTCATTGGAGCTAGAATCTCTTAATAACAAGAATTCATACTCTTTGTGAATATATTTGTGGATATACCCTTCAAGATGCAGATATACCCTTCAGAAGAAATGCAGCTATACGGCAGGAACTGAACATTATGAGTATACTCGATAAGACTGCCCAATATCGGCTAAAACGGTTGGAACATCTTAACAGAACCGATGACTTACCGCAACCCCAAAAAATTATTGAGTTATAAGTCGAAGGGACGGAGAGATGCGGGACGCCTGAAAAAGCGTAGGAGTGACCAGCACATGTAAAGCTTAGTGTTATCCCCAATAAAAGAAGTAAAATATGTAAATAATGACGTTTATTTTTGCTGCAATATCGCACGGGAAAGTACACGAAAAGTTGTATGTGTAGCTACTAATAATACCCTCCTGTTTCTACCATTAATGCTTACTAGTTATGAAGGTATTCAGTAGAAGACAATATATTCCAAACTTATCCGCTCACACACACACACACATAAATTACGCTTACAACCAAAGCCATACGAATTGCATATGGACTCTGTATATACCTGTACATTTAGAAAACGTGAAATAATTATAAATTCATTTACAAGTAATACCAATAGCTTCGCAAAAAAGACTGAAACCACAACTATGAGCAGTGTGAATAATATATTTCATCTACTTTTTTGTTACACAAGACTAATAAACCAAACACTCTAGGTAATAGAAGATTACAAAATATCATAGTCTTCTTTCTGCGAGGAAAAGTTCGCACCGCCAAGAAGCCCGAAACGTACTGATTAAAGTCGTTTTAGAAGTATAAAAGCAAGTACTGTAATTCCTTTCGTCAAATATCGCTTTATCTGATTACTGTCGATGTCAAGTTGGGACTCATGAATATATTGTCACCATGATTGAGGACTGTAATTTTTCGATTAAAAATGACATTCTTTCTAAAGTTCTTCGAATTGTTATTAGTGGGGTGATAATGAATATTTATGGCTGTCAAACAGAAATCAAGTCACTTGACGCAGTCACGTGTACAGACATAAATACATTTCCAAAGAATTTGTAGGTATTCAAAACTAAGAAAAAATATAAACTGCATCGTATATAATCAATGCACGAAAGTACATTTTATGGTAATACCAGAAATCATAAATCTGTACGAACATAATAAACTCGACAGTCACTCAAATGTTTCCTAGAGATCTCACATCCAAAATTACTCTAGGATAATACGCGTATAAAAAAAAAAGTATCTTCCATCTGTTTTGTTTCAGAACAAAGAAATAAGGTACAGTAACAGGTCGCTGTGTTTTAAGTAAGGTGCAGTTAAATATTTATGGCGGTTTCAGTACTCAAAAAGTAAATTGTATATAAAATAAAATATTCATATTTTACACAGTACTCCAATTATTATTAGATACTGGTTAACCTAGCATTTTTTAGTAATTTATGTTGCTTCCACAAAATTTATAATTTATTTACATTTTATTACTGTATTTCAGTCATGTACTGAAATAATTATTATATTATCTTTTTTTCTTCACATGACTCGGTTGGCTCGGATTTCTTATATACGCGTCTCATGACGTTTTCCATCCACTTTAAGTACCTTCAAAACGTTAAAATTTACACGATTAAATCCAGAGACAGCTTACACATGGGTCAATTTTTAAAACTTTTTAAAAAAGTCACCTTCACCTAGGTGTTGGTACCGCAGGAACTCCGATAAACATTAAATAATTACGATATTGATTGATGAGTCGTTGGGCACTTGGTGAAACATATTACTACTAAGGTTTTAAAACATACAAACACTTAGTAAGTTTCAACAGTTTCACATGTTGTTTCTATGATCTCTTTGAGAATAGCGTAATAGGCTGAAACAATTGTCGAGGTAGATAATAAACTGTGAAACTTACCAAGTGTTTGTATGTTTTTAAAGCCTCATTATTAAAGACTTAAATTAATATAACGAAAAACAATTATCATTAACACTATTGTTAGGGATGGTATATTTATTATCCATATATTTATTGTTAGTAAAATAAAATAATTAAAAAAAAATCATTAAACTCACTCTGTACAATATTTGTTTACTCGTTTCCTCCTCACTCCTTTACAAGCGTAATACGACTTACGTACTTGAGTGTCGATTTCTCTTCGAAATTTCTGTCCATTTCCTTTTGCCTTGTGTTCTTTCACCATTTACCACCAGCTTTTCTACTCTATTTTCAAATACTACATTTATTTCATCTTGCCTCTAGATCTCTCTTTAATGATCTCACCTCATGTACACTTGCAGTTAATCTTTCCTCGTTCACCCTGTTTATGTCACCGGCCAATCATAGTTGTTTTTCTTTTCTGTTACGTGTTCTACACGTTTTATTCATCTTCCGTCTCTGAACGTATAGTTTATTACTCATGATATTTTTAATGAAGAAAGTTGTGTTAGTGGTTGAAATCACAAGCAGAATGGTCACTGTTGCACACCAATATATAAAATTATCCCGATTAGCGCTTTCAAGCTTCACAGCTCATCGTCAGATCGGAAATGAACCAAAAACCTGAAAAAACCCTTCACCCACATCTCACCCCACCCTACTCACACACAACAAGCTATAATTCTGAGGGTGGGGAAGGAACATTGAATTATAGCTTGTTGTGTGTGAGTAGGGTGGGGTGAGATGTGGGTGAAGGGTTGTTTTCAGGTTTTTGGTTGATTTCCGATCTGACGATGAGCTGTGAAGCTTGAAAGCGCTAATCGGGAAAATTGTATATAGTGGTGTGCAACAGTGATCATTCTGCTCATGATATTTTGTTTCTAATTTCTCTAAGAAACTCGTTTCGGTTGCTTTTATATAGGCCTAAATTATATTTGTTTCTAATTTCTGTAAGAAACTCGTTTCGGTTGCTTTTATATATATTTCTTCGTAGTTGTTCTGCGATTATCTTCGAAGCTAACCCATATGTTATTATTGAGGCAACTACATTACTGAATACATGAGTTTTTATTACTTTTGAATGCCTTTGTTTACACAGTAGGCATTTTTACTTCCATATTCCTTAAGGAATGGAAGTATGGTGATGGCAAAAAAAATCGTGTTCGAGATTATTGCAGATTCTGATTCTACTACACTCAAAACATGAAAAAAAGTCGTTTTCCGAAAAGTGTCTGTGTGTGTGTCTGTCTGTCTGTCTGTCTGTCTATAGATTTTTTTTCTATGGCAAACGATAACTGCCGCAAATTCAAACAGAATCAAATAATTTTTTGCATACAGTCCTGATTTGCAGAGTACTCGCGACCTATTGTTTTTGGTGAAGATCGGTTGAGGGAAAGGGGTAGTTTACCTGAAACGGTAATTTTGTTTGTTTTGCAAACGATAACAGCCGCAAATTCAAACAGAATCAAATAATGTTTCGCATACAGCCCTGAATTGTAGAGTTCTCAAGATCTGTTGATTTTGGTGAAGATCAGTTAAGGGAAAGGGGTAGTTTACCTGTAACGTTTTATGTTTTAACAAGGGTATTTCCTATGGTAAACGATAACAGCCGCAAATTCAAACAGAATCAAAAGATTATTTGCATACAGCCCTAAATTGTAGAGTTCTCAAGACCTGTTGTTTTTGGTCAAGATCGGTTCAGGGAAAGGGGTAGTTTACCTGCAACGTTTTTTTAACAAGGGTATTTCCTATGGCAAACGATAACAGCCGCAAATTCAAACAGAACCAAATAATGTTTTGCACACACCCCTGATTTGTAGAGTACTCAAGACCTATTGTTTTTGGTGAAGATCGGTTGAGGGGAAGGGGTAGTTTACCTGCACCGTTTTTTTATCAAGCGTATTTTCTATGGCAAACGATAACGGCCGCAAATGCAAACAGAATCAAATAATTTTTTGCATACGTCCCTGAATTGTAGAGGTCTCAATGACTTTCGATTTTGGTGAAGATCGGTTAAGGGGAAGGGGTAGTTTACCTGCAACCTTTTACGTTTTAACAAGAGTAAAGTACTTGAAAATTTATTTAAACTTTTTGAAACAATGGTAATTGTTAAAAATAAAATAATTTTGTTTCCAGGCAATAAAATTATAATTTTTTCATTTTAATGTAATATAATATTTTTCATTTAATACAGCAATAAAAAGGCAGGTAAGACACAGCCTGGCTGTTTGGCTGAAAATGATTTTAAATATAAATCTTAGAATATGGAAGTCATGTATGGTTCTCCATACCGATATTTTACTTCCATATTCCTTAAGGAATGGAAGTATGGTGATGGCAAAAAAAATCGTGTTCGAGATTATTGCAGATTCTGATTCTACTACACTCAAAACATGAAAAAAAGTCGTTTTCCGAAAAGTGTGTGTGTGTGTGTGTGTGTGTGTGTGTGTGTGTGTGTGTGTGTGTGTGTGTGTGTGTGTGTGTGTGTGTGTGTCTGTCTGTAGATTTTTTTTCTATGGCAAACGATAACTGCCGCAAATTCAAACAGAATCAAATAATTTTTTGCATACAGCCCTGATTTGCAGAGTACTCGCGACCTATTGTTTCTGGTGAAGATCGGTTGAGGGAAAGGGGTAGTTTGCCTGCAACGGTTTTTTTTTAGCAAGGGTAATTTTGTTTGTTTGGCAAACGATAACAGCCGCAAATTCAAACAGAATCAAATAATGTTTCGCATACCGCCCTGAATTGTAGAGTTCTCAAGATCTGTTGATTTTGGTGAAGATCGGTTAAGGGAAAGGGGTAGTTTACCTGTAACGTTTTATGTTTTAACAAGGGTATTTCCTATGGCAAACGATAACAGCCGCAAATTCAAACAGAATCAAAAGATTATTTGCATACTTCCCTAGATTGTAGAGTTCTCAAGACCTATTGTTTTTGGTGAAGATCGGTTGAGGGAAAGGGGTAGTTTACCTGCAACGTTTTTTTAACAAGGGTATTTTCTATGGAAAACGATAACAGCCGCAAATTCAAACAGAATCAAATAATGTTTTGCATACAGCCCTGATTTGTGGAGTACTCAAGACTTATTGTTTTTGGTAAAGATCGGTTAAGGGGAAGGGGTAGTTTACCTGCAACGTTTTTTTATCAAGCGTATTTTCTATGGCAAACGATAACAGCCGCAAATTCAAACAGAATCAAATAATGTTTTGCATACGTCCCTGAATTGTAGAGGTCTCAATGACTTTCGATTTTGGTGAAGATCGGTTAAGGGGAAGGGGTAGTTTACCTGCAACCTTTTACGTTTTAACAAGAGTAAAGTACTTGAAAATTTATTTAAACTTTTTGAAACAATGGTAATTGTTAAAAATAAAATAATTTTGTTGCCAGGCAATAAAATTATAATTTTTTCATTTTAATGTAATATAATATTTTTCATTTAATACAGCAATAAAAAGGCAGGTAAGACACAGCCTGGCTGTTTGGCTGAAAATGATTTTAAATATAAATCTTAGAATATGGAAGTCATGTATGGTTCTCCATACCGATATTTTATACTGCTTAACAGTTTTCCTGGTTCTGATTATGTTTCGGTTGTGACCAAGCATTAAAATTTTCCCATATGTAGGCGTTAGGCTGTATATTGTTTGATACAGGCGTTGCAACTGACATCGTTTATGCATACTATAAAATATTTAACTCAAGTATTCTCGCTAACGGCAGACCTAAGACTAAAGCTACGGTTTCTATGAAACTCTGGTCAGCAGTACGTGATGCGTGATGTAAAACGCGGGCTTCCGCTTTTGCGCACAGAGGGTGTTTTTTAAGAGCACACTGTTCGCACTCCGGACGGTCTCGATCGAATGAGTGACTAGCTTAGTAACTGAGATATGGATGTTGGAATAGCAATGTTTAGTGGATGAAAAGGCTGAAGAGGAAGAAGTATATTTATCAACTTTGGTATATAACGATCCCCTGCCGATGTTTACTAAAAGGAAACAAGATTGTTTCAAAATTTTAGTTTCAAGGCATCTGATGGAGAATGAAACCAAGTTTAGAGAATATTTTAGAGTCTCTAAGAACTTTTTTAATAAATTTTAAACCATATTAAAGATGATATAACTACTCCATCTTCCAATAAAATCAAGGAACCAATATCACCAAATCGCGAGGAATTGTATGCAAAATACGAACTAGTTAACTTTAAAAAGATTATTTTAATTATAAGATATCTTTAGTAAGACGTGGTATCTGTATCTGTCAACACCTCTTGCAAAATTTGGACCGCCTTCAAAACGTCTGTAAGATATGTTTGAAAAAACTTTACAAACAGCTATCAGTTACACATACGAAAAGTATTCCATATAGGCCTGTAGATATCTATTGAACCATACATAAACCTAAAAAAGCTGGAACTAAATTATTTGTCATTTAGGAATTATGGTTATAAATGTAACAAAACAATGCATTGTTCAGGATTTTTAGTGTTTACTGAATTCATAATAACAAAAAAGTAACAATGACAGTCTGCTTTACAATTGTTTATTTACTAAAAAGTAATAGAGTAGTCGGGGTTTTTGTAATGTTTCCTTTATGTTTACATGTTTTTTTTTTTTTAATATTTAAGACACAGCAAAGCCCTCATTGATCGTGGTAACGACGTATAATCTCCTCGTGTTGTTTCTCGGCTGACGCTAAGGAACATACGAAAGAACATCTGAAAGTTAAAAAGAATAAAATTTATTAATTTGATGTTTGCCTAATAATAAATGTAGTTTGTTCAAAATGGTAAGCGAGTTCTGGTGTTCAAGAAGGTGAAGTGTCACATCGACCGCTTTAAATTCTACATTTTCAACAACGTCCATGTCTCAAAATACATAAATGTCTCCACATAATTTTCTTTCCCACATCCGACAGCTCATGGATTAAATTTTTCTTCTTGCTCAAAGCTAATTTGCCACATTTATATTACCGTTTGTTTGTTTGTATCTGGTTTTTGGTTCTACCGAACTTAGCTTTCATAAATAGTAAATTTGATCTATAATAATTAACTATGGAAATACTCAACCATTTTACTTTGTTTTACGATGATAAAATATCTGCAGAATAAACGTAATCCGTAAGTTATAAAACAAAAATTACACTCTCAATAATTGTTGACTGTGAGTTGTTTCTGCGTTCATCGGCATTCTATAAAAGTTCAAGATAATACAGATCGCAGGAATAGAGATCACACTAATGCAACTACAGCTTGAGATCAGAATATATAGATAACACCTTCATTTTCATTATTGAGGTTAAGCATAAAATGTAATTTCCAAAACTACAGTTTTACTTTCTCCTCTGAATCAGTGGTACAAAAGTCACTTACATTCCTGATACGGCGTATGTGCATTTTGTTATTAGGTACCCTATATCATCTCCTTTTCACACAGGGTTGCCAGATGTCCTCCTTTTTGTCCTTTTTGTTGCAAAAGATGACATTGTTAACACAATTTTATTCAAAACTAAGGAAAACAGAATGCAAAAGTCAAGAAATTTCATGTCTTTCATTAATAAAATATTTGATTGAAATATTAAAAATATAATACATCATATATCAAATTAATCAGATATGTTTGTATTTCAAACTAAGATGTCTAAAATCGAAAGTGAGCACAATTAAATACTTGAGGTCTGTGATACCCTCAGTTCAGTCCAAAAATCATTAGAACACAGATATACATGTAAACATCCTTCCCTTCCAGATGTAACAGATATTGAAAGCTTTACAAGAAAGAGGTCAGGGTGAGCTATGCTCTCGTTTAAACACCGTACTACAGAATTCTACAAAACTAGTGCGGAGTACTTAGAAAAATAGTGTAAACTAATGAATAAGATCCAGTGTTTTAGATGGATGATAATCACATACTCGACTATTAATGTAAACTTGATAACCTAACACAATGTCTGCAGTATTTACAAAGTAAAAAAGTTGTTGTCAATGAATCCAAGCTACATAATCAATTTTGTAATTTAAAAGAATATGTTGCTAAACTTGATCTAGAGACACGTAACGAAACAATTTTAGACAAGCATTATTGTGAGTATTTTAGTATATGTGCTAATTATGATCTTCATTCAGACCTCTTGAAAATTTTCAGTTTTTTCTTGACAGCTACGTATTTCTGGCCACAATTCAAACATTGAGAGGGAGTTAGTTCTCTCATCAAGACTGAACGCACAAAAGAAAGGAATAGCTTCTTGCTGTTTTGACAAGTTCAATTTAAAAAATTTCGATTGTAAACAGCTTTATAAATATAAATAAATTAAAAGGAAGATCAGGACTGTTAAATAAAGTAAGTACATACATCAGGAAAATACGAGACTAGCCAAACTAATACTTCAGCCTGTATTTTCGTAGCTTTTCTTCGTAGTTTTGTGTTAGGAATAAAAGTTCCTTTTTATTCAAACTAACATAAACCACTTACACTTTTTCTATTACTGTATTCTATTATCGTATGTTTACTTTCTATTTTTATGATTTAAGAAGGAGATCAGAATGGTATACAGTTTAAGTGCTGAATGAAAGATTTTTGGTTAAATTTAGCTTTTATTTCTTCAATATCCGTATCATATACCCAACTAAATTATTATAATAAACCTTATATATTTCTTTTATAATACGAAAATTAATTACTTCTTGAATTTTCTCCTTTTTAGTAAAAAATTCCTTCTTTTAAATATAAAATGCCCTCATTTAGAAAATTTTCAACTGGCAACCCTATTTTCACGCATACATGAACATTCTCAAGCTATGTATTAACCGCTAATTTCTCCGATTTCCAAGCGTAACTGTCTTATTTGTTTAATTCCTCCTGTTACAAAGGTAACTTTTGATTAGTTTAACAATAATACGTTGCGCTCGTTAGTGTAGTAGAACTCCGTTTCCTTTGTGCCTCGCTAAACCTGTCTGGATGCTAAACCCCGTTTTCTATGTGCATAGTACCGCGATATTTGCGTTAGCCTAAGGAAGAGTGATGGAGACAGCCGACCGGCGTCACGGCACTGCGAGGACACGATTTTTAACGGATTACACGGTTCTGTACATGTACAAACATGGAGGAAGAGATTATGAACGAGAAACGTGCCCGATAGTTGGTGTTCGCGGATTAAGGACACGAGACACATTTATAAACGGAAAGTTTCTTGTGCGCCAACCAGCCATCAGTTACGTACTGAACAGTTTTATCAAACACTATACGTCGTAAGTGAAGTAAACGCGGCGACATCATACGGAGAATTGTAAACTGAATGTGTCACGTCGCTTTGGCAATCATCGGCAAAGGAAATCACTCTGTGCGCTTACGGATTTGCTGTTTCTGATTTCAATCGTCCTTATTCGTTTGCCGACTTTATCACTACTGCATGGCACTTCCTCCTCCAAGCCGTACAGCTCTTTGTTTAAACACATTAGCTGAGTGCAAACATCATTTCTGTTACAGCACATCGTAGTGGCTGAATGTACCCACGACATGCTTAGCGTCTACAAAAACGAGACTGCAGTTACAAGACTAGTGGACCACGTCAGGGAAACTTTAAGAAAATTGAGTTTTACTTTCTAGCTTTAAAATCTACTCAATTTATTCCTACGTAAAATGTTTTTGTAGCCAATATATTTGAACTGCTAAATATTTTCTCTCCTACTATATAGTATGTGGGTTCCTTGCAATTGCGTAACTACGGGAGGGAATCAGAGGGAAGTAGCCCCCAAATATATAAAAATTATAGCGAAATTCCAATTACTTAATGTACGTATCTATTTCTAAGCCAGTTGCTGTTGTTAAAATAAAGCTTATACATGATCACAGAAATAAAATGAGTTACAATAACTGTAAATTAATAAAATAAAGTTAGAGTTTTTTTAATAGTAACACTCACTTGGTAAATAACGTACGTAATTGTAGCATTAAAAAAATATCAATCGTGAAGGAAACTTTGTGAAATATAACTATCTGAAATAAGAAAAGCCAGTAGCAATAATAAAATGTTTTGAAAACTTCGTAGTGAGATCAGACTGCCAGGATGAAAGTGAATCTATGATTGAATGCAATTACACTTGAAGATATATACAGTATTTTAAAATTATATGAAGACCCATTTGGGATCCAGAAGTAAACAAATGTGTCCCAAATATATCTTGCGATCCTCATAATAATTTTTTTCTTTCCGGACTACTTCGTAACATACTTTCAAAGTATCTTGTTATATGTCCATAGCCTACAAAGTGAACTGAAATAAACTGAAAATAGCATGTCAGTAACTGAAAAATAATACAGCTGTTGCGAAAATTTCAATTTGTACACCAGCCGACATGCGCATGCGCTTTCGTACATTAGACCTACCTAATATTCAAGTCAGACTAAATGCTGCTGGCATGTAAAACCGGAATAACATCATGTAGGCCTTAGATGGCATTAAAGCGATCAGGGAATTTAGGCTGATCTAAACGCGAGGATATATAACAAAACGCTAATCGGCAGCCGTTTCACTAGACTACAAAATATTTCCTGGCTAAATAAAATGACAATGAATATACAGCAATTTAACACACTGCGGGCATAATTTAACAGTATGTGGAACTCCGGGCATGCCTTTAAAATACTAGTTTTGCAGTGACGGTTAACAGTGGCCGCAAATAAGATAATAAGCGTATTGATTAAATTCGACCTTGAACTGGACACGAATGTTTGTATTATGTAATCAACTAGCCGCTCGATAACTAATTTATTGACAAATACAACACATGGCAAGTACAGTTACCTCAGCTATAAAGGTTCATTATATAACCAATCGCTAGAACTATTAAATGTATTAAATCAGTAGTATTTTCGTTTAACGCCAATGCATTCTACAACAGTAAAGTAGCGAAAACATTGTACACTGTCATCGGTTTCATCTCACATAACAAACCCAGGTGGTTGCGGTCTGAGGGGAAGGTGAACGAGTGCAGGTTGGGGACACGGGGCGTGCGCAGTAACGCCGGTCCAGAAATAGCATGTAGGGTTGTTAAGATTGTGTTTTGTGTGTGTGTCTGTGTACAGAAATAGCACGTCACGGAGTGAAGTGGTTGAGGTTGGAGTGTATGACGTCATTCATTGGGCATCCACTCCCCCCATTCATCAGCTGCAGGTCACACAACACAATGTCAATACGCGACGCTTCACTCTGGATTTAACGAATACCACTGTAACCGCACACTTCTGACCACAAAGGACACAATGCCACTGTCAGACGGAAAGATGTTACATCGTCTACCCAACGAAAGCTAAAATAAATTTGTAACTATGAAAATATGCTGTTAGTTTTCTCCAAGGGAAATCATATTCTGATTTAAAAAGCGTATTTTATTTCTCAACAACTTTTCAATTTTTCTAGCAAACGATGTTAAAAACAAATTTTTCTAGGATTTCGATGTTCTATAGATATCTACGAAGCATACATGACCTTAAAAGCTAGGACTAAAATATTTGTCATTGAGGTATTATGGTTATAAGTTTAATTTAAAACCAAAGCAGTGGTTTAGAAATTTAAGTGTTTATTTTATGACTGTTTGTTGTACAATTGTTATTTTACCTAAAAAATAGTCAAGAAATCGGGGCTTTTGCAATTTTTCTGATCACTGAATTTTCTCTAATATTGATATTTACTAACAATAAATGCGTTTTGTTCAAAATAGTGAGCGAGTTCTGCAGCTCAGGGAAGCTACTAGTATAAAACAAGAGTGTACAGTATTTTTAAAGGTATAGTACGCACTTCCATGGTTCCATGGTTCAAAACCATAGTCATCGGGATGACAAACGATTTTATTTGTCGATTCAAACTTATTGTATTATAACGGGTGGAGCAATGAGATCACAAAAATTTGTGTTATCTCGTGTTTGGTTTCTGTAGCAACAATAAGTAAACAGATGATTTTATAACCTTAATTAAACTTGCCATTTCAGTAAACATGGCTCAATGGCAACTTCGTGATCTTTGAACATCGTTCGTTTGCTGCAGAAACGTTTTTTGAAAGTAATGACTCCTATGTAAGAACATAAAGACTGCATTTATGTTTACCTATTGAATTATTAGAATGTAGCCTATAATATATTTTATTTGTATATAGGTAGGGCCTATATTAAGTACTATTAGACAGGTATAATGTTTCCATTTTTAAACTATAGTAGTTCTCCTGAAAAATAGACACAACTGCAAATAATTAAGGAAAAAATTTCCTCGCCCAATTTTATTAAAGCGATAACGATAACTTAGATCATTAAAGTACGTAATAATATCGCGTAACTCGTACAATTGCTACAAATTATGAAAATTTTACAATGTTAAATGAAATAAAAAATCCTAATTCCAACGTTAAGGCGAGTAGAAGGAGATAAATGTATCCATTATTGCTTAATAATTATGAATCATATAGGCCTAAATACAATAAACATGTACACATTTTATCAGTTAGCCTTGACATTGAAAAAGTATAGTCACACCATGTAAACAGGAAACTTTTTGCCGGACAAATTTATAAATCTAATTTCGTATGCTCGTAAAATAATGAAATAAACGTACTCTTTTGAACTTTTCGAACTTGTTAATCTTTAGCAATCGACACGAGAACGAATGTAACAAATTTTTTCATTTAGTAAAATATTAAGATAATTTTGAAACGATGACCGTATCGATCATCCGACCTTAATGCCGCAAAATTCGCGGCGTTCCGTTTTGCATGAAGGGTGTTTACTGCACACTTTTATCAGTAGATTTTATCGTCAGCTATATTAAAATGAGTTTTATTTTTAACAACAAAACTGAGCGCTCAATTAGAGCGGAAGCGAGATCTTTCAAACCTTCTCCAGCGAACGTTGCCCCAAGGTGAAAAATATTGATAAATTTCTTCATGTAATAACAGTTTAGTGCTATTCTTCCTTATCCTTTGGAGCTTGAACTATCCTTAAACACTAGACCTTGAACCTATCATAACCTAAATAAAATGTTCTGCCCAGGCAAGAAGGGAGTAGATCTATTTGCAGGAAGAAATGCAACAGTGAGAGGCAGAGGAGAGTTGTGACTCGTGAGCTTTCATTTTTACAAGTACTTAGAATTTAAACGTTTCGTTTTGAAAGAAGAAATTACAACACAATATGTTACATTAAATTAATTATTATTTATAAGTCTAACTATTAATTTTTTGGCACTAATAAAATTGAGTCAAAGCTTTTAGTAACAAAGTTAACACAAATGTTTAAAAATCATCTACATAATAGAAACATTAAGGCACTGAAAATATTACTTTAATATTATTTTAACAGTTACCCCTGTTAAAAGTATTAGTGTCAATCGTAGCATGGGAAAAAATCTTGGACACCTTAAATTAAAATTAATTTTTGTAACTGGTGTTGCCTTTTAAATGTTATCTGATTTTTGAACGTTATCTAATTTATTCATTAATAAAAAAAATCCCTTTGAACTCCTGCATTATTCTGTGCAATTACGTTTATGTTTACAAAGATAGCATTTAACAGAGTTTATAACATTCGAGTTACTGGGCCGTGGACGATTGCTTTGAGATGACATATTTCATTTTTCTAGACGTTTCGAAAAATAAAAAACTAACGAAACTTCTAGAAAACTAAAATATGTAATTCCAAAGAAATCAAGGAATCGACGACGGCCCAATAGCCCATATTTTATAAACTCGTTCAATAGTGACTCCAACCTTACAGGTGACGTCAATAGGTAGCATTTAAGTATATTTTGATGTGTGTTTATAGTACATAATACTGTCAGAAGGATGACGGTTGGAAGCATTTTTATTCTTAAAATTGTGGCACTTCCCGTCACTATCTCTGTGCACCAATCCGACTGCACAGTTCGTAAAATCAGATCACCGTTGTGAGGTTACGTTGACGCCGGATTGCCAAAATTCATCAATTGTAGCTTATTACCTTCGATGGACCCGACCCGTCGTTTTGTCGTCATTCTACTGTCGTTATAGCCGTCGTTTAATTATGTGTAGAAATATGTCAACAACATAGATTCACTTATGGGAGACACAAAATTAATTGCTACTCTTGGTTTGATTCTTGACGTGTAAAGGTATAAATGAGGGACATATATTGAATTATATACACTGAGATAAAGGCAAAGCAGACCGATTGGTTTAGAATTCAAGTTTCAGTTTGTGTCCAGCTTATGTAGTGCATGTTTCTAATCCAAACAGCGCCCCCTCACTCTCTCAAGGTCATTATTTTTCTTGGTCTCCACACCCTTCCCTTTCCCTCTCATTTATTGGTCTCTCTCTCTCTCTCTCTCTCTCTCTCTCTCTCTCTCTCTCTCTCTCTCTCTCTCTCTCTCTCTCTCTCTCTCACACACACACACACACACACACACACACACACACACACACACACACACACACACACACACACACACACATAAATAGTCGAGGCAAACCTGGTTTCTTTATACCATCAATTAATCTCTTAGAATTTATTAAATCAAGAGGGAAAGTGTTATGTGAATCGTGAATAAGTCAACTTTAACAGAAAAAGGGAGAGGAGAGCGAAGGTTGGCAGAGTCTCCACTAAAGGTTTGAGCTGTTCAGCGCTAAAAAATTCGTCTCTCTATTTTCTTTCCAATGGCAGCATGCTCAGTCCGCCAGCACAGTACTGAAAATAATAGTTTATCATTGGGATAACGCTTCGCAATTGACTATAAACATGCTTGAAACTTTTGTTTTTGACTACATCTGGTCATTTCATTGACTCATATCATGGCTGCAGAAAAAATTAATTTACTTCTCATCAAAGCGGATAATTGCATGCATTCCACGGGAAATGTTGGGAACGGCGGGTCACATTAGCCCAACGCTAGCTGATGCTCCGTGTCTGGTGACGTTAATGTCTGGTCACATTAACCTATCGTAATCTATGTGCCGCTTTAGAATACAGTTACCTTCATCTAAACGTAGGATAATAATAAACATAATGAATAAATATAAAATGAATAATAAGTAATTAATAAACAGATACGCTGATTTACAAACTGATTTAATGATAACTAATGACCGGTATCATAAAAGTATTATTATAGAAAACAAGACGGTTAATCGTGAAAGCCACTGTCTATGTACGTACAAGAGCGGTTCACGATCTTTTTATAACGTGCGTATCTCTAAACAATCTTCTTCAATAGGGTTTTTTAATTGATGCACTCATGTATTCTTAGTGCTTAGAAAACTGAACACAAAATACAGACACTGAAAACGAGATAAGAAATAAATGCCGTAGTTCTTCATCGCTGTTTCCTAAAAGTGCAATGACATCCGCATTAGTTACTGTTCCATTGTTGTTGCTTTTAATAAACTGCTTCATCTAGTACTCCACATATTCCTACAATTTGAACAGCCTAATACATTTAGATATCTTTGTTTTGAGTTCTCTGGTTCTTGTATAGTTGCTAGATAATTTTCTATCCCAATAATCAGTCTTTACATATCTGAGGACTTTGGACATTATATAACAGTCATTTATGCGTAATTATTAATTATATTCCGATACCACTGGATGATAGCCAACGTATTCCAGAAGTACGCGTCGGGAACCACCGGTCTATAGAAATATACAAATAGATATGTCAGACGACATTGCTAATGTATGACACAATTTTCACTAGCGTGAATTGTTGTTACATAGCCTATCTTTTGTTAGCAACAGACGTTCTCGGAAAAGTTTTCCCACACACATAAATGTCAAATAAACTTTTCCACGATGTTCTGATAAAACATACTACCTTCCCCCACTTGTTTGTGAGCGGGGCGGGCTATCAAAACCCCCAATTTTTAGTCGGCTACATTTATTTTATTCCTTCCAGGAACGCGTCACGGTTTCCCTCGGCTGCGGTGAGACACAAAGATTCCACTCCACGGGTAGACCCAGTAGCATTTATCAACGTCACTCCCTAACACATTGCCACTTTAAATTTACGCATTCACGAACACGGAGCCCTAGGCATGAGCTTGGGATAAAGGCTCGTGGTTGGAATACGATAACGGATAACGCGGAAGCGTTGAGGCAACATCACATTTACTGACAAACAGCGTTGCCGACATTTCGCAGTAAAATTTTCCTCGACGGTTAGAAATTATTCGATATCGCATACCAAAATTCTGTGTAATCATTTGAAGGTCACACGCATAATAAAGTATTTACGAACTAATATAAAATAAACGTTTACAAAACGCAAAAATATAGGCCTATTTACACAATGTGGCTATCAATCCAAATGTTGCTTCTATTCATGCGTAGACTACTTTTGTGTACTTCCCCTTGAGTGTTCACAGGCATAGACCTCATGATAGATTTTAAACATTCGGCGTGGACAATCATTCTGTAGCGAGGCTAACAAAATTTTCGTTTATTTCGCACATAAGCCCAACAGTCTTGTACAGTGTTTCACAATGTGAGCATCGGTTAGTAAAAGACATACAGCGCAAAAATATTCGTACATAAGAGAAAATCAATTGTCAGAACTATAATAAACAGAATTAACACTGTTGCACACCACTGTAGAAAAATTATTCCGATTAGCGCTTTCAAGCTTCACAGCTCATCGTCAGATCGGAAAAACAATAATAGGACTAGACAACTTCTTTATACCCCCACTTGCCCTACCGCCCGTACACATTTTCGTAAACAAGATATAAATTAAATGTCATTTTTGGCTATTATTAACTAGCGAGTCCAGTCACTCATGTCGTTACTTTTACCTATCTTTCTAGTACATTCTGTGTGTGTGTGTGTGTGTGTGTGTGTGTGTGTGTGTGTGTGTGTGTGTGTGTGTGTGTGTGTGTGTGTGTGTGTGTGTGTGTGTGTGTGTGTGTGCAAGTTCCTTTCCGCCACAGTTTTGGAATGCGATATAAAGTAATATAAGCAATTAAAAGTGTCAATTAGAAAGGTTTTAAACGTTACGTATTGAAAAGAATGTATACAGAAACACACACACACACACACAACACACATAATAAATAAAATTGTAATCAAACCGTTATATATCATGGAAAACTATTATCAATACTGAAAGTGTATTATACACCGAAAGTTTTCTTTCGTAATCAACATATAATACGCTTATTGCTTGCAACATCATGGACGGACAGCAACGAATTATTTATATTTAACAGTTGCGAGAAGAAAGACAGTGTATAGAACTTATAAAAAACGCCTGAGCTCTGGACGATTATTCTCTTACCTCCAGAATTGTCGACGTTCGTAGGTTCTTATCGAGGGGCGGGGATACGCGTTGACACGAACAAGTATGAGAACTACATCAGAGTAAAAGCAACTTCCATTACTGTGATTTGTTTTACGCCGTAGTTCCAAGCTCGAACATGATATCGCCGCAAAAACAAACATAACACACTATATGTTTCACGTAAACTGCATATGTGTGAAATAGTTTCGATTTGTCAACTTCAACGCCGAGCGAACAGCGACTTATATCTTAACGTACAAATTATATATTTTACTCTATGAAAGCCGCAGAGTTTCACTGCGTCATTTTTTTTTCAGATCTTCGTAAACGATGAGAGTAAACGCTCGGGGGAACCTAAAGCGTCAGCAAAAAGAAAATGATTTATGAGGAGGCGGAGAATATGTAGACTTATGAGGAGGCGGAGAATATGTAGACTTTACGCAATGCAACGTTGTTTGTTATAGAAAAATGTATTAAAAAAATTACTGCTTGGATACAATTACAAAAGTATAAAAAAATTTTACCTGAGACACTGACAATATTTTAAATCTACATGACATAATTAAAGATATCAGCAGAATACAAATGTAAATTTAAAAATGTAATACTCTTATCTTCACTTAAATAAATGAAACATGCCTTATTTTTCTACATAATCGCCTCCTGCTTCTATGCACTTAGTCCACCAGATGACGAGCTTTTGAGTTCCTTCTCGGAAGAATCTTTTCGGTATTGAGCGCAACGGGTGAGTTCTGGGGAAGGAGTTTTAGATTTTAGCGAATAAAATCACAGAAAACACACCAAACACAACACAACATAACAAACCCAACAAATCTCAGAAAAGAACTTATCTTGTTACTTCCTATTCATTAAAAGGTACGTGTGAATATATAAGGGTAATATTACTAGACGTCTAAAGTTTATCAGAGTCTTAAAACAATAAAGATCATTCATTATAATAAAATAAAATGAACGATACCAGAAAATTGGCACCAATTTTCTCCTCTCTTCTTCAGATGCTGATAATATCAAACGTTTTGTACGAATTTGTGTGAAACTTTAAACTTGCTGAGTGCGTGTCTCTAAATATTTGCACCAAATGAAAATAAATAGTACTCGTTTTGGCACCAATGAATCAATGATTTTCACGAAAGGGGCACTAATGTCTAACTAATGTCCTCAAAACAGACGTTTCAAAAACGCGATGAGCAAATACTTTGTTGACCACAAATTTTATTGAAGTCAGCAAACAAATCAGTTCACCTGTAGAGACTATGGAGTTCTTCTGAACGTTGCCTTTGGTCTTAGGTTTACATATGTATGGAATAAAGGGCATGTATTAAGATAATATTTTTTGATTTTGATTTAAACTGTATTAATGCACTGAATTAAAAGTACGGGGAAAGTATTAAATACGGATCGATAAACCCTGTACAATAGACACACCTGCATAATATTGGAAAAGCAAGTAAAACCTTTATAATATAGACATTTTTATTAAGTTTCTGTGGAATAAATTACTGCTCTATAAATTCCGTAAGTCGAGTTGTATAAACTGCGAGGTTAATAAACATTCAAAAGCTACCTCTTTTCTACCCGCTAAGAGAACATAACCTCAAAAACTAGAAGGCTTATACAAATTTCAACAGACCTTCAACAACCGGACAACTGACAATATTTGGACGAAGCGATTTCGAATAGTAAGACGTGTGTAGCGTACAGGAATTAAAAATGTTCGCAGTCACGTAACTGACTGGCTTAAGTATTTAATTCAGTTTTTGACAATACATTATTACTGTCTCATGCAGAAAAGGTTTTACATATTCTTTTTCGTTTATCCCTTGGGAGGTGGCCTTAACTTCCAAATACCCTCGCTAAGCCCCTGCAAAAGGTATTACAACATAACTTTATCCTCATACTCCTCAGAATAGGAAGAGGTTTACCATGCATGAAGCGATATTAAGTACTATAGGCCTGTATAAAATAATAAGAATTTTAAACGTTCCATACTCGAAGGAAATTGTTTTCTAGAAGGTAAATAGGGTTACATAGGTTTTACTATAAATTTTAAAAGTCGCAAATAATCCTATGAATTGTTTGTTATTCAGAACACGTAATGTTATGTAGCAACTGTAGAAGGCGCGAGTTGAAATCAAACAAGATAACGCAACAATCTGTGCCAATACGTTCTTCTCTTGGTATCAAACGCGACAAGGCCGTAGTTTATTGACTTCTAATCTACTGCGCTGACTCACAATCTAGACATCTGATCAGTAATACACTTTTAATAGGCTTTAATAGGCCTTATTACAATTTCACGTTACAACTTTTCATACTACTTGGCCTACGAGCATGTATAAAGTAAGAATTGATCAAGCTAAATTACTCAGCAACAAGATATCACACTTACTTTAGTGTACCGACTCTTAAGAATTATCCCACGGCGCCAGTAATAAATAAACACAATTTGATTGTTATTAATTAAGTTTTTTAATAACGATTTGCATTCACATATTATAAAATTTATAAGTCAGTACTTCAATAAATTTACTATAAAATTTGTTCGTGCTTATTTCTTAGCAATGGATTCTTAGACTTATTGAGTCACCAAATATGATTGACATACATTTAAAATTAATAAGCAATATTAAAATGAGTGTTCTTTTTATTATTTACGTGTATGTTGAATTCACTCTGCGATGCGATGTCATCAATTCTGCGGGTTCCAGACTGGTGATCTGACGTTGACCGTTGAACAGTTATCCTTGTTAGATTGCACTATTTTACACTGG
Source organism: Magicicada septendecula (assembly GCA_034769895.1). NCBI lineage: Eukaryota > Metazoa > Arthropoda > Insecta > Hemiptera > Cicadidae > Magicicada > Magicicada septendecula. Next base: position 272,526,814 of record CM068369.1, on the reverse strand, counting down.
TTTCACAGGTATTACACAATTCACTTAATTAACTTAGTGATAATTACACATGTGCCGTATACTAATACACTTGTTGAATACTCAGTATATCCTTATTAAAGCTAAGTGCGTCCAACACCGGATTGATAACTACTCTCGACCGACTGTCCCGTACTATGATGTTTGACACATTAAATTTCGCTATGTATTTCAACATTCAACGCTTGATGTTGTACTAATTAAAACATGGATATATTATTCGAATTTAATTTATCTCCACTAGTTACTCTGAAAATTATTCTTGTCAACGCTTATTAAGGTTTATGCTACGTAACTTCCACAAGACTTAATATCGCGTTACCGTAACTGACTTTTCCGTTGCGATTGAAATATACTTATTTAATTTACTGACAAATTTCTTAATACACTAAATACGAGTCTTTGTATTGTAATCTCTCCGTAGACTAACTTAACTTCCTACACTTCGTTTTTTTATACATTGCTACAAACTACCCTCACCAACTATCTACAAAATACACGCCGATTGGTCTGACATACCGCTAATTTCAAATTTACCCAATCTGTCTAGAGAACACGTCCCGCGTAAAAAATGACGCTTTCCGTTATTCGTCAACTACTTGTGCTTGAAAATGTGGTAGGAAACTTAGCGTCTCTCTCCATCTCGCTCTTCTCGCTCTCTGTCTAACCTAACGGTTCCTTTTGTTAGATGCACTTAACTTTTACAATCTTATGGAAGTCTTCTGACACCCTTGAAAATAATACAGTTTTATGACAGTTCGTCCGCTATGTTACTTTTCATAGTTTTTAGCCGACTCACAGGCGTCAACGCAAGGTCGTCTTTATGAACAACTACCGCGCCCTACTACAACATTTTAATATTTCTTACTTTGAAGTACCACCGCTCTAATCGGTAGTTTTTAGTTTTATTTTCTCCCCGCTTTCTACGAATTTATATTATTCCCTGGGTACAACATGACTTTGTCCCCGTAAAATTGTTGAGAGTGCAATTTTCATGTTATAACATTAACCGCGAATCAGTTGTATTTTTGTTTTACTCAATAGAATGTAAAATATTATTTCACTAGCATTATTTGGATTTATCGGAACATACATACACTGATAGCCTATATTTTACTACTACCGGTGATTGAACACGTTTGAACAATATGTTACGATTAGTCGTATAAAACGCAAATGTTGAGGTAATATATGTTTATAAAAGTTCATGTTATTGGTTTATACGAACGTTACCACATTGTAAAAATTAAAACACGGAACGTTTAACAAAATAACGTATGTCTAATTTTTGAAACGGAATATAGTTTCAAAACCTGATTCTATTACTAGTATGCTTTCTGACCTGCAGAACTCGCTCACTAATTTGAACGAAGTACATTCTTTTAAATTTTGATATTAGCTAATTTTTCAATTATCAGAAAAATTACAAAAATCTTGTTACCATATTAATTTTTCTTTAGTAAAGTAACAATTGTAGAGCAATCATGCAATAAACGCTTAAAATTCCAAACAATCGGATGAGTGTTGGTCTGACACTCGGCTGGATTTTCACAATTTTTTGAATTTTCCGTCTGTTTTTAGATTCCACGTTCCCAAAATGTTGAGATTTCCAAAACTTAACATTACATTCAGATGTCAGATAAAATTCTTGATACAGCACAAGTATTTTTGCAATTTTACCAAAATTTTCACCTACTTTTAGTCCCCCCGGCTCTCCAAAATGTTGAAAGTTTTCAAAATGAACACTAATTTCATATTTTGGTTAAAATTTCCTTTAATACCTACGTATGTTTTCACGATTTTTTCGAAATTTGAACCCCTAGTATTTTTTACTCCCCCGGCTATTTCTATGAGAATGGATCTAAAAAATAATAGTATTCTGTACGGTGAAAGTATGGAAACGCGTACCAAGTTTTACAAAAATCGGTCGATGCGTTCAATTACACTTTGTTTATTATATTCTAATTCACTATTGTTTTTATCATTTTAACTCCAATACTTGTTATAACCCTTCACGATTTTCAAAAATTCTGTATCTTCAAACGCTACTGCAGAATTCAGAACACACGATTTTCTTTCGTTATCTTAAGTCTGCAATATAACGTCTACTATAGATAACTCTGAGCGGTTGCACTCCTTCGTCCATTGCAGGAGGCTGAGAACTAGATTTAGATAGCACTTGCTTAAAGGAGATGAAAAGAAATGAAACACTACCTCTGGTAAGTGCTCACACAAAAGAAAGTAGGAACAGTTTTTAACACCGTCTTGATGTTTTAACACCCACGTGAGTTTTAACATGTGGGAAATGATGGAATCACCGTTTTGAAAATGGTTCCTAAATAAATCACAATGTACTGCTAAACTAATAATAAACTGCTAATAAACTATATCTTTGTACGTACATTAATTCCTTGCATGCTATCGCGGCCGGTATCCATCCTATGAACAGCTGCTGCTTGTGAGCCAGACCGCTTCGGTACATGTAACAACCTGCCAAGAACACTGGAACGGGCATTTTCATGCTAGCTGTATCGTGACTCGGGTGATACTGAACGATCTCGGCGTAGTTTACGCAACCAGAAAGACATGCACAGGTGTTTGCCACAGTTACTGCTGTTACTGTGCTTGTTTATACCAAACGTGAATCATATGCTTCTGAGTTTATGCCTGTGTACTATAAGAGTCCTGTGTAAAAGCCGTATAAATGAGTGTGCTGCTCCAAATCTGAAGAAGAAGATGTTAGTTAATTCTTCAAAACATGTACTTAAGTAGTCTATAAATTGGTCGAAACGTGCCCACTAACGAAGGGATGTTTCGTATGTAGTTGAGCTGGACAACTGTCATATGGTATATGGGACAACCCGTGCCTCCCTTCTGGACAAACCAATTTTTATAATAAAGCTTTTATTGCACAGAATAAGCTAGGTTCTTTCACACTTTGCATTCAGTTTTACTGACAGTGAGACTATTTTCTTCATCTACTTTTCCTCCTTATTATTGCACGCTTAATCTATTGAGATTCCCAGATTTACAACACAGTGTTTATAGACTCGGAACAGTCTGACAGATCTGAAACAGATGCCCGTATTCTAAAATCATCAAGTAATTGTACGGATGATCGCCCGTCAACCGATTGTAGTAAAAATTAGCACGCGAATCCATACTTTTACCTTACAGAAAATATCCATGGTTTTTTATACTGATCCCCCCCCCCCACAAATAGGGGGCGGGAGCCAAAAATGTGAGGGAGTCTAAAGTTTGAAAAATTTGCAAATGTCCTTGCGGAGTATCTTTAGTAAAGGAAATTTTAACCACAACATAAATTAGTGTTCGTTTTTGAAAATTTCAGAAGTCTGGGACTCCAAAAATGGGATGAAAAGTTTGAAAAAATTGTAAAATTACAGTTTTGTGTCAAACCAAAAGGAATTATAACATAAATACGATTGGTAGGATTTTTTGGCGTTTATTATATGATTACTCTACAATTGTTACTTTACTAAACAAGAAATTGTAGGTTAATAAGAATTTTCTTATTTTTCCTGATAACTGAAAAACGACTTAATATCAAAATTTACCCAATAATAAACGTACTTCATTCAAAACAGTGGGCCAGCAAGCTAGTGTAAACTTACTGAACACACTGATGAGTACAAATTGCCTCTCTGCGAATAACATCTGAAACATGAGAAACATCAGTACTGTAACACTAAATTACTGTTTCAGACCCAACCGCTATTCTATTCTGTGCTGACCGCAGAAGGGAGACTATGGAGTACCTAGTGCGCCGAACTGAAAATTTTGTGGTCAAAGATGGCAAGCAGGCGAGTACTTAACTCTAACACTGACCAATCTGATTCCCGGAACGCTGTCACTACCGTTGAACCAAAACTTTTGCAAACGTTTATACGCCATGAGTTTATCTACTCCTCACCGCTTTCCTCTTTACTCTTGCTTCGTAAAATTTAACCATATTTAACTTTCTCTCTTTCTCCATTTTAACCATAAATTGGAACGCGGGTTACCAAAGTTTTAGCTAAAAGGTGACAACGCAAAATGGCAATAACCTTTACATTTTTAAAAAAATAATTCATTCAAATTTTTGCAGGCATAGTAAAATTTTTAAATAAGGGATTTGTTGAAGCCCTGACATTTCTCCGCTTGCCAGAAACTTCATTCCAGGGAAAGTTTAAAAATAACAGAATTTTGTTTCTCTACCTCTTTAATACTTATAACAAAAGAAGTAAACTAAATAAAACGTATACGCGTACAGAAAATAGAACTGTTCTAATGCTTCTTCAAAAATAAATTAAATTAGAAAATTAAAAAACTTTCTTTTATACTATATTTGCACGCACACGCACACACGCGCGCGCGCGGTATTTACTACAGAAAATATATACAATAATTACTTGACTTATCTTGTCTATGTATAAACGATTTTTATTTTTCATTTTGAACGAACGAAGCGAGTTCTCAGTTTTAGCTTGACCTTTTGGCATTTGTCTGTATGTCTATGTGGTGTATGTCTCGGTATTAACCGATTTTCGTAAAACTTGACATGCGTCACCACACTTTTACCCTCCAAAAATAGTAAGGCGGCTGGAAAACATTTGAGGGGTGAAAATTGTGAAAAATTGTAAAAGACCATGTTGGGTATAATATTACAGGGAATTTTTAACCAAAATCTGAATACAGTTTCATTTTTATATATTTCACAATTTTTTTATGCAGGACCAGAAAGTGGGTGATAATTTTGATAAAATCGCAAAAATTCATGTGGCGTATCAAATTAAAGAGAATGCTACATGACGCTGTGAGGTCTTGTACATGCATTTTATGTTGTTGACATTTGTCTTTTATTGCTTTTTGTAATCCTAAATCCTAACTTATTTGGAATAATCTGGGCATGGGATTTTGTTTTCAGCATTAAAGTTACATTTCGGTATATATTTAATTTCAATTTTATTGAAAACTAACAACAGTATTACACGATATTTGTACGCTATACAAAGCAAATATTATTGTCGGAAAATTCAGTGTAATCAGTAAAAGTTACAACACATGAAGTGGAAATAAAAATAAGTCCCTACCACTCAGTATGGGGTAAAGTAGTGATTATTTCTTTGTGTACAGAAAGGATAAACTCCGGGAATTTCAATACAGTAAAACTTGTTTACATTCAAAAAAAATTGAAATGAAAAGTTGAAAAAAGTGATACTTCCATGTTTCAAAGGTAATATACGTTTAACCTATAGAGAGAAATTTTAACATTCTGGGAAATAGGACGACTAAAATACGTGTACAGGTATTGGAAGGGGTCAGGGGCGGATCAAAAGTTAATGTCGGGAGGGGCAAACCGGTGGTCGGGGGTTCCCCCCCGAAATTTTTGTGTGGAAATAAGTCATAAAAGCACAATTTATTGTCTACATATACATATTAAAATCATGTATAAGCATAAACTTTATTAATTTTTTGACATATATTACTTTTCTTTATTATCTAACACAAATGTTACACAAAGAGTGCAGTAATATGTTTGCCCTTCATAGTGTTCTCTTCAGTAAATTCGCACTCATTGAGTAGATCACGGTAATAACTTAATTGGTTATTACCTTCAAACCTATTTTTATAAAAAGAAATCGGCTATTGGTCGACTTTGCCCTAAGCGGGCGCCCGGCGATGATCTTATCGGAACGGCGGCGCTACAACACGGTCCCCCTAGCCTCATCAACTTGGTCCACGAGCTGTTCAATGGATGTCTTCGGCTCCATTACTTCCCCAGCCTGTGGAAGCGTGCGAAAATCATTATGATTCCCAAGCCTCGCAAGCTGCGTATTGACCCCTCAAACCATCGACCCATCTCACTGTTGCCAGTCATATCGAAGGTACTCGAGCGACTCCTGCACGGTCGTTACGCGCCTCTGCTGGTTGGTTTCATTCGGAAGGAGCAGTTCGGCTTCCGCAGAGAGCACTCGACGACCCTTCAACTCGTCCGGGTTGTTACCCATTTGACGGACGCCTACAACAAGCATCTGTCCTCCGTCGCTGTTTTGCTCGATGTGAGTAAGGCCTTCGATCGAGTCTGGCACGAAGGCCTTCTCTATAAACTGGCCCACTCCCCCCTCCCTGCCTCATTCGTTCATTTTCTCCGATCTTTAGGGTATGCGTCGATGGGTCGTACTCATCCGTCCGACCAGTCGCCGCAGGCGTACCTCAAGGATCTGTCCTTGGCCCCGTTCTGTACCTCGTGTACACGAACGACCTGCCTGTTCACCCTGGAGTCACTCTTTCGCTCTGTGCGGATGACGCTATATACCACGCCAGCTCAGCGAGTCTTGATTTCGCAGCTGGCCTGGTGCAACGTCAGCTCGCCGTACTTCCGGACTGGCTCAGGAGGTGGAGGATGGCGATCAATGCGGAGAAATCCGAGGCGATCGCCTTTTCTCATAAATTAACTTCCCGCTGCCAGTCCCTCTCCATTGAATGGAAACGCACTGTAAAGTACTTGGGCGTCACTCTTGACCGACGCCTAAGCTTTGCATCTCTCGTCTCTCTGAGTCTCCAGGGCGTCAGAGGCGTCAGAGCCAAACCATTTCCCTTACTCTCTCATCGAGGTTCAGTGCCTGTGCGCACTAAACTCACCATCTACTTGCTCTTTCTTAGGGCAATCCTGACTTACGCAGCCCCCGCCTTTTGGGTACTACTCAGCCCATCTGTTGTCGCCCGTTTGGAAGCTTTCCAATCCCGAACCCTCCGCTACATCTCCAACTCTCCCTGGTTTGTCAGAAATGATGCCATCAGGCGAGGGTTGAAGGTTCCTTCACTCACCGAATTCGTTCGGTCCCTTGCCCTCAAACTATTCACCCGAGCCTATGTCTCGACCCATCCCCACATCCGTCGACTAAGCACAGACGTCGGCCCACCACCTAGACGACACAAACGCCCCCGAGCATTGCTCGACGACCCCCCATAAGCAGTTACAGAACGTCTGCCCAATCCCCCCGACTGAGAATTTTCACGCTCCTACTCCTTCCTTCTTTCTCTTGTCCGTGCTGGCGCTCGGCGACAGACTGGGGGGGGGGGGCTGCGCTTGCCCCAGGTGTGCTTAGTGCCACCTCTGGTGGACGCTGCCTCCTCCTACGCTCTCTCCCGTGCGCCGACATTGCCGCTTGGCAGCCCTCGGCGACTTTTCCTGAGCGGCTAGGGGCGCCCTACCCGTTGTGGGAGGGTAATTCCTGCTACTCAAGCGAAAAGTCTTCGAGGCCTCCCCCATTCTGCCGTCACGGGTCTCTTCGAGGTCCCAGGGTCCAAGATAAAAAAATAACATCCTGTCCCTCCAAAATAAAATCGATGGAGGTTCCATTCCTTTGAAAGCGCGAGATCGCTAGCCAAGGTAACAAGCAGGCAACATGCAGTTTTATGTAAAACAATATTATATTAAAATTTTGCAGATACAAAATTAATATTAAATGGACGGTGAACATATTTAAAAAAATAATAAATATCAAATACAGTGACCGCCGCTTAATGTGATCACGGTTACTAGTACCGATTTATTCCTATGCCGTTTAATGCATAAAATATTCTTACCACTTGTTAGAATCAGCCACTTAATACAACCAAAGTAATTGGCGACTACTGTTATGTGTAGAAAATACATTTTTAAATATTTTAACATTATAAGATATCACACATAAAATAAAGTTACAACTCTGCGCTTGTGTGAACAGGCACTTGGTTAGTTGGTTACCAACCTACTAAAAATTCAGTACAGTAGATACGGCGATTTATCCGAACTAATGAGTCCCAGACGTAATTCGGATATGCAGAAATGTGGATAATTGGGACAAACATAAGAAAAAGGTTATGCTATGAAAGAAAGCGCGAAAATCGCTGAAAAATCACTTTTGTTTATTATTATTACATGAGTACAGTATCTTAATAAAAACCAGGTCACACGTGTTTTGCAAAAAATTCACTTTTACTACAAAAAAATAAGGCACATAATTATAATTTTTCACTTGAACATGTCAAACAAAGATAATAGTTTTGACGTAGAAACTCGTTTGCGTGCAGCCAGGTCCCTCTAATGCTTGACGGCAAGAAGCTGCACATTGCAGAATTCAGGCTGCCGTTCCATCCACTTTAAGGCAGTGTCAAAACAAGCGAATGCCTCAATCGCCGTAGATTCCTTTTCCGGTTCAACTGAAGCAACGTTGTCATCGTCTTCGTCCACCTGCTGAGATTCATCGTTTACACGTTGGATAATTCCATAATCGTCCAAAACTTGATATCCAGGATCCGGTGAATCGCACTGCAACCGCTCGCTTATGTCGTCTACGTCACACTCGGAACCGCCAGGAATTTGTACAATTTCTGAATGTCTTCAGTTGATACAGTTTCGTTTTCTTCGACACTTTTTTTGCTCTTTTTTCCTCTTTCTTCTTGTTCATTGCATCTTCTTTGCTTCCTTGATTTGTTGTTTTGTCGAAATTCCATTAATTTTATTCCATGCCATTTCCTGATATCGATTCGGATAATTGTAAATACGGGCATTTTTTACCAAGTAAGATTCTCGGGGGGGGGCAATTGCCCCAGTTGTCCCTCTCTGGATCCGCCCCTGGAAGAGGTTCAGTATGTTTATTACAGAAAAATTTTCATTGTGAAAAGCATCACTGTAAAATAAGTTTACGATGTTATGTTCTGTTATGCTATTGGATACATTTACGGTACAATACACTCAATGACACAAAAATATTAAAGTAATTAAACGAGGGAAGGGAGTACTCAGCTTTAACACTAACTAACTATTTATCTATTTGTTGTATGTTTCAGGATAACGTTAATACATGAACCGATTTTCGTAAAACTTGGCATGCGTGCTGATAAGTTTATGCTACAAAACCTTATAGTTTTTGACAAAATTAAGGGACGGTAGGCAAAAATGAGAGGTACTTCAAATTTTGAAAAAAATCGCAAAATTTTTGTTCCATGTGCGGTACCTACCTAATTAAAGTACGTTTTAACCAAAATAGCAACTTAGTGTTCACTTTCGAACATTTCAAAATTTTGGGTTACCGGGGGCCAAAATAATGAAAATTGACATTAAATAGCAAAAGTTCATGTGGAAATCAAACTAAAAGGAATTTGTAATAAAATCTCAACGTAGTGTTAATTTTTCAAAATTTCAAAATTTTTTCACCAAAAATGGGATCAAAAATTTGAAAAATTTGGCCGGGAGTCAGCCTAAAGAGAATTTTAACACAAATCCGATTGTTGAGTGTTTTTAGCGTTTATCGTATAATTGCTCCACAGATGTCACTTTACTAAACAAAAAAATAGTATGGTACTCTTATAACTAAACATTTTCTAATAATGAAATTTATCCAATAATTAATGTACTGCCTTCAAAACAGTGAGAGAGTTATCCAGATCATGGAGCATACTATTAAGCTAGCAATGGCTGTTAGAACACAAAGAGTTTTTAGATAAAGTACGTCCCCAGTAGAACTCAGAGCGGCCCTACTACTCACGTCAAGCAATCATGAAACCTGTAAGCAAAGCGGTTACTAATGATTTATACGTTGTTTCAGAGTATTGTGTAAATACAGAGTCAGTATTCCGGTTACGATTCGAGCTTTATCAAACATCCGTATCTGCGGAAGCTGATACTGTAAATCCACAGCAAAAACCAACGTCTTGAAATCAATGCTGTTTGCCAGTTATAATGTTATCAGCGCCCAAAGAGAAATAAACTTTTAGAAAAAAGAGGAAACAATTTCGCACACCACTTAAACATAAATAACGATATATTTTATCAAAAGTGTACGTTTTATATGTGTTAAAATAAATCAGAGTATAAACATTATTTCGAAATAATATACTTCGAAAAATTTGCGCAGATACATGTAAAACAATTCGTGTGTACGCGCGCGCATTGTCTGCAAGGTATTGTTACGCCATTGCAGAACACTCTACATGTCTCTCGGCTATCCAAGCAGAACCAGAAGTGTTTGTGTGCGTACGTGATACTTAACATGCGACACACTGTTACGTAATACAGAACGTAATAGAGAATGTCCTTACATTCAATAGTGTTGTTCGACAAGCTTCTCATCTAGTCCAGCGGTGTGTGTTTCTGCCAAGGCCACGCTGAAGTATCCTCTAGAATTTTCAAGTGTTTGTGAAGGACGCAAATTAAGGAGCCCTGCAGACTATAAATACCCCAATCCGCCGCTTAATTTTCAGTTTTATGTCAGGCTATTTACACAGTGCATCTGAAGTGGTATAATACTGAAAAATGATTATAGTGCGGAATTCTTTATAGTTGAGATTATTATTTGTGTGGACAGATTAACTTAAATTATTGTACGAGTTTAATCTTGTGAATAACTTGTTGATTACAAACTGTTAATTGTGATAATTAAAGCTGTGACTTCATTGGTGTCTTGTATTTTGTTTTCCACTGTTCCATACGACGATGGGTGAGACAGTCATAACAATATCTTTTATGAAAAATAATGTTATCAGTACAGGAGGAAGAAACAGAGTAAATTGCGGAATAACTTTTTGATTTCAGTGTTAAAAAAAAATCGCAACTCAGTTTTCGCTTTGTCACTAGGCCTACATGCTTATCAAACGGAAACTATTCTTGCGTTTTGATAATTCTATATTTTACGCGTTTATCAACAGATAAGGCAAACTGTGTTATTACAGAACGTGTACAATATAGGCTGATTATTTAACCGTGTTTGTTACTTGCAAACATTCTGACGGTATACTGGTGTTTCCTATTACTGAAATTAAAATACAGCACACAATATTTCTATTACAAAATTGAATTCACAGCAACTAACTCCTATGTATTGCCGAAACACGTTCAGCAACGATTTTGAACTAATTTTAACTACTAGAATTTGGAATAAAATCTTCTGTTTATGTAACAATAAATTGTTAATTTATAAAATACATACAAGGTATTTAGTCTAACGTTCTTTACTATAAAATAGTATTTTGAATCCTTCTTTGTCTTGTGTTATTCTGCAATGTTTATCTTCTTACCTTAGAATTTTGAATAATATAGCTTCAGGAGTCCCATCCTCGTGTACCTTACGTTACTACAAAAACTAACACTCTACATTGAAAAAATATGAGGCGGCTAAAATATTTTGTTTATGACATAAATAAATTAGAAAATTCAATACCGATATTCAGTGTAGTAGGTATTAATATCGAAATAATGCACTTCCTTTTGATTTGTCATGGAACATTCGAATAACAAGTAAAGTACCAAGTCGCAGGTAAAAAAAAGACTGCAAATGCGTGGAGAAACCACGCCTCGTGAAGGAAACGAGTAAAAAAAAAAAAAAAAAAAAAAAGTTATTAGGAAATGAACTTTCATTTTTGCAAATAAATTTTATTGTAATTACTCTGAAAGAAAAACGGAAATTGAAATGAAAAAAAATGGAATTTATTCTACTATTTGTAGTTGGTTGTTTTCCATATAAAAACACCTTAATTCAAGAGATGGAATTTAATAAAAGATGAATTCGCTGTACGGTGCCAGCGAATTCTCATGAAAATAAGACGAGTCAGGTAGAAGGGGTAACGCAAAGTGGAGGGAAGCCTTTCAGCCCACGAGAGAAACAGTGACACTTATCCTCGAGGGTAAACAGACATCTCATTAGCTAAATTGTTTTGACAGAGGGTTCTGTCTGACTTATCTTTTATCTTAAATTCTGACAAAGAACCATTTTAACAAATTAAGCGACCGGTGCAGGGGCTACGTTTCACCTTGGCGTCGCACTGAAAACCGCGCACCAGAATTGTATTAATCTACGAGGAAAGAAATGCATACCCAGTTACTTGTTTCTAAATCCAACAATACCGGCGTGTTACTCTATGACATTACAGTGTACCGTAACCCATAAATATAATATCAATAAACATACTCTGAACATTCCCAAAGACACGAAGACCATCACAAACGTAGGCTGTACCAAATATATTACAAAAATCTATGATTTCGCGCTGCGAGAATTGGGTGAAAGTTTTTTAGTATTAACAAAATTAAAACTATGTGATTTTTTCTGATGTTTAAAATGTATTTAAGCAGGGCTCTATGCTTTAGGAGTCTAGGGCACTATGAAAAGAACACGTAATATCTTATGAAGATAACTGTTGGAGACGAAAAGATATTTAGCTTATATTACAGTTTATAGAAAATCAGGTCATCTCAGCTGAATATGAGATGGACGTGATGCGGAAACTACAAGTAGGCTACACTGTAAAGAATGGGGTCTGACAATCGATCCAGAAAAACAGATAGGCCTATACTATCATAGTGGGAATGGAAGGAAGCATTCGTAACCAACAGGGAAATTATACGAATAATCACAATACAAATAACCGTAAACCATAAATGAGGTATTAGTGAAATATGACGCCAAGGAGTGCAATCAGACAACTCCGTGAATTATTATGAAGTACGCAAATGACGAGTAGGCTAAACATAAGACTTAAATGTAATAAATAAACACTTGGTATATTTCTATAAATACTTTTTATTTTGTTGTTTCACCAGTGACGGCAGCCTCAGAGGTTAGATTTGAACGAGATATTCGAAGCTAACCTGACCTAACCTCTGAAGCTCCCGTAACTGGTGAAACAATTGCAATTGCTGCTCATGACCAAACAATCTGCTGACAAAAAAATTACGCCTCAAGCAAAATCAAATTTAGGTGTTTATTAAAATATTATTACACTTAATCAATTGTACGTACACAATTCAAATAAAAAACGTTTGTTTATTCAAATAAACGTTTAAGTCACTAACTGACTTCGCGTAACACTACACACACAGAACTTATATTGAAATAAACTTTCGCTGACAAACGAGACCATACGGCAAATTGGCAGCGTGTACGTAGCTCGCCGCCATATGCTACCTAACCTGTCTCACTTGCTTTACTGCCCTCTCACACACTCTTATCATTAGCTGAGGCATACCTTTCAAACCACTCAGACTCATCACGTGACTCCATAATATTTTGCGTGAGGTAGCACGGTGTCTACAACTCAACTCACTCTATAATAATAAGACATTCGGAGCGGGCGGTGGCTGTTTGAAGAAGAACTCAGTACGGACATTTTAATAGCATTAAATATACGACTATAAATTGAGTATATTTGCGATTTATAAAAAAATACTTTATATACATCATTTTTTTATATCTTCGATTTCTGAAGGTAATGCTAACTAGGTACCTCCTACAGAATCCGCCCCTGAACAATTGTCATGAAAATAAAAAATTACCTGTAGAATTTTACCAAGTATTTATTTATTAAATTAAAATCTTATTAAAATGTTCTACCAAATGCCGAACCACCATTCGATCAATGTAAAAATATAAGATTGTTCTATTACCTTTCCATTTTAGGTTTCGTAATTCAAATGTCATTAACTCCAGCTCTGCCTCGTCTGGATTGTTTCTCTTTCATCTAAGATGTGTAGAAAATGACGACTAACACTATCAGATACTTCATCTGTACAACATGACTGTGTATGAATGTTTTTCTCAATCTTCGCCGTATGATTTTCTTCTTGTTCTCTTGTGGTACTTCATTTCATCTTTTCTCTAAAGCATCTGTCGTATCTTGACAACCATATATTTTCTTAGTATTTTCCAAAGAGATCAGTGTATTTTCACTCCCTCACCAGAGGCCAAAGCGTCCGGAGCCAAAATAATCTACAGGTATAATTAATGTTTTGTAGAAAAATTTAGTTTTCTGTAAACTAAATACAGTTGTACGAATGTTAAATTGACAAACCACAGGGACTCAAAATTATTAAAAATACTATGTACCGGGGTGTTGGGCCATGGTCAATTGCTTAAATTTATATCTCTAAACGTGTCGGTCACATCTCCGGAAGCCATTTTCAGTAGAGAAAAGAAAGAAAGAAAACGTTCGCAAAGATTACAGGCTGAACGCACTTCGCAGCTGTAGAGTAAGGAATAACCTAAATCGAAAGACGAGGTTCTCTATATAACTTCATTTGTCCTAAGCGAGTTAATCACAAAGCTGTGAACCTCTTCTTTCTTACTTTCTCTTCCCTACTGAAGATGGCTTCTGAAGGTGTGGCCAAAACGTTTAGAGACATAAATTTAAGCAATCGGCCACGGCCCAACAGCCCGGTACATAGTAGGGTATTTTTAATAATGCTGACTCCGGCCTACATTAACGGTGATAGCCTACATTCACTGGGACGCAATTCTGGGCACAAGAAAAAGTACAAGCTATAGTCCATTATACCGGCACAAGAAAAGATTTTCTCGCGAATACGTTAAGTAGAAGGTATTGCGGTTTCAATCAGCAGCTTTTCAAACACGCTAATTTGGAGTTAACGAGTGTTAAAAGTGAAAAGAAACGTGAGGAAAAGCCATCAACGTTCCACTTCCACCAATTTTAATTAAACCGCCTCGTAAATTAATTACCTGAATGTTCGTTGTGTGAAATCAAAATCTGACTCTTAACGGTATAACGGCCGGTTTTCAATTACGGCCGTGTTTTGAATCCACGGCATTATTTTGTTTCTCATTTTTGTATATTGATTAAATACGCGCTCTCCAGAGCTTTCGTGGTAAACGCAAATTAAAATTACAACCACCCATTTTAATTACCCTTTGTTTGCAGCAACAAAACAAAGCGTTAATGGACAGGGGAATACAAGCTAAAAATTTAGGAAATTCCACTAAAAAAAGAACAAAAACACCTCAGCTGTAATGTAAAAACAGTCCCTTAACGATACGAGTGGTGTACCAAACGGAAAATAGATTTTCCTTTAATTGTATAGTTCCGAAACGTTTAGTTTCAACAGAGTGGAATTGAAACAACAAACCTTGAAAAAAAAAACAAACAAAACGTTCGAACACGCTAGTAAGGTCTCACGTGAAAAAACAAAAAGCGGTCGCAGTGCACGAGGGTCAGTTGAAAATTTCGCGGAGCAGAATTGAAAAAATAAGTTGGTTGTTATAAAAATGTCTTTATTTCTCTATATAATCTCCTACAACTACAATACACTTGGTCCTACGCTTCTTTAATAATTCTATGACCGTCTTGAAATGAAATTCTGGAAGATCCACAAAAAAATCCTTTACAGCTACTACTATCAACATTCGATGAAAACGATTTCCAACCATTATTTTCTTAAGATTTTGGTGTAGACAGAAATCGGATGGGACCTCCTTTACTTTATTTGGAGCACTTTCGCCGATTGGAGTCCATTGTTTTGATTATTGGTTAGGTTCTTGTGAGTAGCCAAGTCTCATTAACATTATAAATCTACTGATAAAAATCAGTCTTATTCTTCTTAAAACGCTCCAAACATTTCTCATAAACTTTCATTCTCATTGCTTTTACATCACCTAATAACAAGTTCTTGCACAAACTTTTTTCACACCAAGTTCTTAAGTTAAAATATAATATTTACACTCATGTGAGTTGGGTATGATCTGAGCTATGTCCACAATCCACATCAATCGTCAGTCTTCCAACACCGTTTATGAATTTTTTTTGATGATATCTGGACTTGTTGCACTTTTTGGGCGTCACTGTGGGGATCATCTTCGATCCTCGTACGACCATGTTTAAACTCGAGTATACACTTATAAACAATTGTTTTTGAAGGCACAGAATCATATAACACGTTTACCGTTTCATTGATGGTTTGTGGAAGGCTTTTCATGTGGTTTTCCATTACGGCACAGGTTTGTGAAAACAATGCAGTATAACAGTCTACTAAAATGGCTCTATAGTGAATACCATTAGAAAGGCATCAAAAATCCGTAAGACAAAAATTAACTTCGAGTCAAGCATGTGGGATGGATATGGGGAGATGTGTTTAATAGAAGGTATGTGACAGATGAGAGAGGACTGCAGGACTGTAGAACTCGGACAGCGTCACCAGAAAGTATAAAACTGATAGACAGATGATTGTGATCAGATTCAGCGGGCGTGAAAGGATAATTGCTCGCACTGACGAGTGGTTTATACTATCCTAAACGCATGGCATACAGAAATTAAAAACAATAATAAAGGCCAGACAATTAGTAGACTTTGAAAGTAATAATAATTGGCAGAAATAATAATACATGCAGACGATAAAGTCACGTGAGAACCTACTCACGATGCGGAAGGTGAGGATCATTTACATGCCTCTAAACTACAACATTTTACACAGTGAATTACAGACCTGTGTTTATAAAAAAAAACTGAAAGCCCGTATCAGCTGTTATCATGTGTACATGTGTTAGTGACAGATAGTAAAAGGCGATTGTATGGTATCTATGATTTAATGATTTATAATTACGTTACAGTACTTCGTATTATCTCAGCATGATAACGAGCACTGAACAGGAAGTGTGACTGCGCACAATAGACCTAAACAAAATCTAAGCAATTCACATTATTACTATCGCCGTAATTTTGCTTTATTTACAGGTGATGTAATTATTGTTGTTTTTGTGGTGTGTGTGTGAGGCACACACACACAAGAATGTTTAGGTGAGTGAGTTGGCAAGCCCGCGAGCCACTGCGTGTTTCAGTACGTCTCCAGGGCCGTCACTAGGGGTGAACAAGAGAGGGCATATGCCCCGGGCGCGTGCTTCGAGGGTGGGTAAATGACAAAATAGTTTTGCGTCCTGAATGTGTTTGCATCTTTGAGCTTATAATAATCCCCACAGCTAGTAATAAATAATTTAATATGAATGTAACATATTCTTTATAATGTGGAATCTAATCTCAGAGACATTTAGTCATATCACGAATAAAAGAGAAATAAACTTGAAGAGTGGAAAATTAAAACACCATGCCTCAGCAGTTGATGACGCTTTGAAAAACGACGACTATAGCAATACTCTTGAGCCTAATTTACAAACACAGACTTGAAGAAGTGTATCCAACTTGACTACACCCTTAAGGTTATTTTTAACTTCAGGGGAAACAAATCTTAGTATGCTGAAAATTATTAAAATTGTTTAAAAAGCAGCTTGGGGCAGCATCTGTTTCAAATTTGAGTAGTATTCCAGTTTATCACAGGAGATCATTGTCTATTTGCTTTGGTGACTTCATGAAAATCTTCGCAAAAATTCTCGCAAGTCAATTCTTCACCACAGAGACTTTAATGCACAAAATGTAGTATTCAAATAAAAATCTAAGTAACGTTCCTGCATGCTTGTACGTTCGTTGAAAACAATTGTTTTAAATCTGGATATGGCGACAAGTAAAACAATGTCACTTCTGACTTAACCAGGACACC
Organism: Magicicada septendecula; assembly: GCA_034769895.1. Classification (NCBI taxonomy): domain Eukaryota; kingdom Metazoa; phylum Arthropoda; class Insecta; order Hemiptera; family Cicadidae; genus Magicicada; species Magicicada septendecula. The sequence continues at coordinate 272,509,479 of CM068369.1, read as the reverse complement.
TGTGACTGTTTTGCAACATGGTAACAATTATTTCAATGAAGGTAACAAGCTGGAATCTAAAGCGTGAGACATCACAAAACATGGTAAATTCGGTCGACGAGGAAGACCTTGCGTCTGTCCTTAGCCGACTGAAGAAGAGAAAGGCCCCTGGCACCGATCGCATCGGCGGGACAATTGGCTGAAGCAAAAGCTCAAGCTTGCCTCCGTGGTGGTCATGTAATTTATCATGGACCCGCGGATTGCACCATAACTCCCTTGTGCAGAGCAAACGACCGCGCTGACCTGTTGGCACCTGGCGGTCATCAGGCTTAGGCCTGGACAACGCAAACAAATTAGGGCGCAAGATGCCCGTGTATCATCCATCCATCCATCAAAACATGGTAAATTGGCAAGGCCGTCCCCTTTCATCTACAAGTCAGCGCGGTGTCGGACCTCTCGTCCGATCACGACCCCCTGCTTGTAACTGTCTTGCTGCCGTCGGCCTCACCCTGACTTCCCGATCGTCCTGTTAGTTGAGTCAATTGGCGATCCTACCACGACGATCTGGCTAGGCAGTTGCCATCTGTCCCTCCGGACTCACTCGTCTCTTGTGACGACGTGGATCTCCGGGTAAATCAACTTCAGGATCTCGTCCAGTCTGCAATGGACAGGCACACCTACACTGTCCCGGTGCGTAATAAACGCTCCGACCTTCCTGCGGAAGTTCTCCAGGCCATCCGATTACGGCGCCAGCTCCGCCGCATATGGCAGCATACCCGAGACCCTGCCGCTAGTCGGCGTTTTCGAGCCCAGTCAGAACACGTCTCGCAGCTTCTGCTTGACGTAAACGCGGATCGATGGGACTCCTATTTGGAGTCCTTGGAAGTCGACCACGCCTCCGTATGGAGATCCGCTGGTAGACTGAAAGGCGAAAAGAGGACTCTCCATCCCTTCAATACCCCAGACGACGCTGTATACTCTGCAGAAGGCAAGGCGGAAGTCTTCGCCGACTGTATTGAGGAACAGTTCAGAGTCCACAGAGGCATCTCTGACCCGGCTCATACGGCCGTCGTCAGAGATTTCCTTTCTGGATACTTTTCTGCTCCCCCCAATGACCCTTCTAATTCTGTCGACGAGGAAGACCTTGCGTCTGTCCTTAGCAGACTGAAGAAGAGAAAGGCCCCTGGCCCCGATCGCATCGGTGCCGCTGCGTTGCAGAATTTCCCGCCTTCGGCAGTTGACGTTCTCCTTGAGCTGTTCAACTCCTGTCTCCGGCTGAGGTATTTACCCCGCCAGTGGAAAACCGCCAACGTCATAATGATCCCGAAACCCAAAAAGCCGCCCACGCTACCTGGAAGCTACCGCCCGATATCGCTATTGCCAGTAATTTCGAAGGTATTCGAGCGTCTTCTCCTGGCCCGTATTCGGCCACTGGTGGATGGTTTCATCCGCGAGGAGCAGTTTGGGTTTAGGCCGAGGCACTCGACTACTCTTCAGCTAGTACGGGTTGTCACCTGTCTAGCCGACGCCGCCAATAATCATCAGACAACAGGCGCCGTCCTGTTGGATGTGAGGAAAGCCTTCGATAAAGTCTGGCACGAAGGCCTGCTCTACAAACTGGCGCATTCGCCACTCCCGGCATCTATCGTCCACTTGGTCCGATCCTATCTGACGGATCGCACCTTCAGGATCAGCGTCGATGGGGCGTTCTCTCGGGTTCGCCCTGTCGCCGCAGGCGTTCCTCAAGGATCTGTCCTCGGCCCCGTTCTGTACGTCCTGTACACGAACGATCTGCCTGTTTATCCCGGGGTCACGTTATCTCTATTTGCCGACGACGCGATGTTTCATTTTAGCTCGCTTTCGCCTTGGCGAACGAGCGTAATGTTACAGCGCCAGTTGGCTATGCTTCCGGACTGGCTAAGGAAATGGCGGGTAGCGATCAATACGGAGAACTCCGAGGCGATCTGCTTTACTCATAAGTCCATTTCCCGATGCAGATCCCTCTCCTTAGAGGGGAGACCCATCAACTGGACCGCGTCGGTGAAGTACCAAGGCGTTCGGCTTGATCGGCGCCTAAACTTCAACGCCCACGTGACCTCAACCCTCAACAAGGCTCGTGGCGTCAGAGCCAAGCTATCACCAATGCTTTCGCGGAACAGCCGCCTGGCTGTCCGTACAAAACTGACATTATATCTACTGTTCCTCCGGACAGTACTTACTTATGCGGCGCCCGCTTGGTGGCCTCTCCTGTCGGCCACCAACAGGCATAGGCTGACGATGTTCCAGAACTGGACCCTACGTTCCTACGTTCCCTCACGGGTTCCCCGTGGTTTGTGCGAAATTTCGCCATTCACCGGGGTCTCCGTGTTCCCACCTTAGATGCCTTCGTCTGGTCCTTGGCAACGAATTTGATCGCCAAGGCCGGCGAGTCCCCTTATCCGCACCTCCAAAAGCTAAACAGCATGGATAACACACCGCCCCCTCTCCGCGTCAGGCGCCCTAGGGCGCTGTTAGACGACCCCCCTTAGTTCATCACATGAACCCCAGCAACGAACCCTCCCCCCCAATCTTTTGGAAATCTGAATCGATCACAAACATTCACTACCTGCGACTGCCGACTCTGTAGTCAATCATGCTGCGGCAGATTGGATTGGATGTAACATTATTGCCAGCATCGGCTTTGCCGACTCGGCAGGGCCGTGATCCGGGACACGGGCTCCCGCGAGGTTGTGCAAATGCCTTCCTTGCGAGAGCCGAGTGCCCCGGTGGTGAGTCCCTTCGACTTGGCCGCCGCCTTCGGGCGGTCGAGCCTCTTGTCCTCGCCAGCGTGCCTCTAAGTTTCCGTGGGCCATGCCCTCGGGGACCACGGAGCCGCACCCAGGCGTGCCAATTGGCTGAAGCCATGACAACTGAGATCCCCGTCAGCACCTGTTTTGCTGATTCGGCAGGGTATGACCTTAGACACGGGCTCCCGCGAGGTTGTGCAAGTACCTTCCTTGCGGGTGGTGGCTGTCTTGGAGTCATTCCCCATCGTTTCGGCCGATGCCCTAGGGCGCTCGAGCCTCTTGTCTTCGCCAGTGCGTCACTACGTTCCCAAAGGCGTAAACCCAAGGGGACCAAGGTGCCGCGCCTCGGCGTGACAATTGGCTGAAGCAAAAGCAAATGCTTGCTCCCGTGGTGGCCATGTCTGTATCATGTACCCGCGGACTGCAACATAACACCCTTGTGCAGAACAAACGACCAAGCTGACCTATTGGCACCTGGCGTTCATCAGGCCTAGGCCTGGACAATGCACACAAATTAGGGCGCAAGACGTCCGTGCATCCATCCATCCATCATCATCATCCATCCAAAACATGGTACAATCACTGTTCAAAATGAACACGCAGCGAGTTTGTATTTTACAGGAAGTTTACATTGAAGTTACTTCAAGAAATGCAAAACCGGGTTCCTTTTCGTTTTAACCACTATAAGGATGAAAATCCTATAAACATATTTAACATCAATCCCATACGCCCATAAAAAGACGATAAATTTTAGTATACTTACGTTGGTGTTCAGTTAGAAATTGCTTCTTGATGCATGCCTGAATAGAGGATTTCAAGGTTTTGCAACCGATAGTAATTGCAAGAAAATTAGGTAACGAGTTCCGCAGAACGTAAAGACAATAGGATAGAATGTTTTCTGAAATTTAGAAGGATTCTCATTCGATCATACCAAGACGGTTTTCGCTGTACTGTTCCTTCCTCCAAGCTCCTACTGTGCTTTAAATTTACAAAATTTAGAACCATTTCGATACCCACTGAACTTTAACAACGCCAAAATTCGTCATGCAATATGAACACATTTAATTTTGGCTTTTCAAATTTTGGCTCAACATTTAATTTTTGTGTTGCCAGTGAATTAATCTGAAAATTTACCAGCCACAATTCTTTTTTTAATGTTGGACAATTACCAAGAAAAACCGGTAGTCCGCAAGACTTTGAGATTGATTATTTCGGACAACTTAGTTCCCGATTGTACCTTGAAACACTAGGAGAGCATCCAAACGTACAGGCTAGACAACTAAACGTCCCTCCTGTAATTAAAAGAAGACTGAAAAGATAGTGGCCAACAAACGTGCTGAACGAATAAATTCATCTAAAAATTACGTAAACGTATTTAAATGTGTTTCCTGTTAGTAGGGGTAGGCAGAAATTCTCATCAAATTTATTATTCAGACTATTGCTGGGTAATATTAAATACACGTATAAAATTTAGTCAGTCTTACAAGTGTTATTTGAGAATACAAAGTAAATCAAGAACACACACAAGAAACGTTTTCAAATACAGTTAAAATACTAAATATAAACTATATAATTGTAAGTATTATGTAATATTTTCTATGTAATATATTATCCAAAATACCTTCTGGTATATGTATTCAGTAATAAGCAAGTAAATGATAACATAAGTAAAAGAACCCAAAACATTATTTCCTTCGCAGGCTGTTGTAGATCATATCAAGTGTTAGCTGCTATTGGCTTTATTGATAGTGCCAATCAGTAGTTTTATGGCTTTTCGTCTTAGCAGGCTCACGTTTTGGGTTTTGTGAGTTTTTACAAGGAAAAGTATTTTTTAAAGGTAATGAATTATTTAACTTAGTGCTGTAGTCCAGATACATTTCACGGTTGTTTATGAAGTACTAACTTTGGGTAATGACATTTTACATTTTCATCCCGCCAAACAGTATAATAATTCCTGCATTTGACATTATAGTTTTCGTGTAGTGTCCAAGCCTACTCCCTCCTAGATATGAAAATATTGACGAAATGAGAGAGAAATTAGGGATCCAGGCAAAGGTGTTGATGATGAAGGTGTTGATGATGAGTCTGATATTTATTTTAGATAAATACAATTTATAACGCAGAAAATGACGGTTCACGAGAAATCACACCTCAATGTCAAACATAAGCAGCTGAAAGGGCAGGGGAGTCCTGTCTAAAGGTAGGACTCCCTATTTTTCTCAGAACACATGAGAAATTCAGGAACCTTTCCACATCATTTTAAAAATACGTTTTATAAATTCTTTGCGTCTCAAAGTTTTTGACTAAATAGAAGTGAAATCTGTTGGAGATACGTAAATATGCTAGTACGCTGTTTATGAAATGTTGAGTGACTATTATTATCAAGAAAACTTTATTCTGACTAACTTATACATTGTCATTAACTTTATTTGATTAGTTTACAAATATTGTAAATCCTTATATTTATACAATTATTTATAAACCTTACTTTAACACATGCGACCGGGTCAGAAATAGGCCTACGTTAAATGATTATGGAATTTCAATTAAACTAATACCCTGATCCCCTCGTTAGCTACGCTACTGATTCTACGCTAGGTATGACCAGCTTACCTTCTTTTGACGAACGCCCAGAAATGCAGGGTAAGGCACTTACAGCATTTGCACATTGCATTGCACAAATATACCATAGCTAACCTCTTCAGATCACTTCACAAGATTATCACAGACTTTTATAAAAAAATTCCATTGTGTTCAAGTTTATCGGCGCGCACTTCAAGTTTTCACTTTGTACAACGCGATACGGTCACATCGTTGTATTGCACTCGCTCCACTACACAACTGACAGTCCATTTTATCCGAGTGTACACACATTAAAGACGGCTATAATATTTAATGAACGCACAGAAATGCTGTTATCTAACGTCAACTACAAAAGCACATTATTTTAAAAACACAATGGGAATCGATTCGTTTTCCGACAAAGTGTTTCCCAAGAGCAGCGACCACGGGTGAATAAATAAATATCGAGGACGATACAATCGATACACGTCCGCTGACAGCAATGTATTTAAACGAGAAATAATATCGATTTGTTTCGCGTTGGCTATGTACGAGGTGGATATATTATATAAAACTACGAGGGCCTCTTATCTGTGACGTCAAAAATATTTCAGGATAACGTGGTCTGTTTTGTTTTCAATTTGTCAAGGCTTTGCGCGATTGTTTAACTCGGGCAGAATCTCGTAGGTTTGTGACCGTGACGGCAAACAATTGTAAACATTACAACACGTGTTTTGTGTAATATGTAGCTGGAAATTTAATCGTACCATTTTTCTTGCACGTTTAAAAATCGATTAGTCACACAATCGGTTGTGTTAAAAACAACGTTTAGTATTTTCGTAAAAGACAACAGTAACACCCTCAAATCTATAGTAAAATTTTGACCTTTTTACAGATAAACACATCCAGTACATGTCATTAACCCAAAACCATAACTCTAAGCTCTTAGACTGTACGTCAACCACGATGGCTTGGAATTAGTGTAACCTTGATCTGAAATATTGGATTCCTAGAAAATTGTACTTTACAGTAACGATAAACAATATATACGATTAACTCTGTGTGTGTGTGTGTGTGTGTGTGTGTGTGTGTGTGTGTGTGTGTGTGTGTGTGTGTGTGTGTGTGTGTGTGTGAGAGAGAGAGAGAGAGAGAGAGAGAGAGAGAGAGAGAGAGAGAGAGAGAGAGAGTTGTAATAGCCTTTACATTAAACGCAGCAACTTGCAGTTAGATTTAGATTAGAAACTGGATATAAAATTACAGGGTCAGAAAGTTGTGCTTACGTGTATCAGCAGTAATTAAGCATTAACTGTATATTTTCTTAGGTCTAAATATGAATGCAATTATTCAAAAATTAATTTTTAAAAATAATTTAATAAAAATTAAAATTATTTTAAAATAGTTTGAATACTATTATTCAAAAAATTATAAATAAAAATAAAGTAGATTTGTTTATAAGAAAATGGTAATTTAATTCCTTAATGTAATTTTAAGGAATGTGACTATCTTACAAAGTATGATTTTTGTATCCACTATGCCCACTAGTTTCTGAATATAACCAAATTCGACGAACGGGGCATGAAATATAGAAACTTTTACTCAATTATGAAGAGAGAAAACCATTTATTAGGAGCACTCTAGTTGTTAATCTATAAATAAGTTCTAAAACTGCCAGAGGTCCTCCAGTAATGAAACCGGACTTTGCGACCATGTGAAAGACAGCACTCTGCAGGCCCCGGACAGCCACCAACTAAGGAGAGTCAAAAGAGGACTTTAAAGCCACCTTTTTTAATTAGCACAAGTGATGAAAATGCAAAAACATAGTTGGCCTACTTGAGTCTTTATATACTGACAGCGTAGGTGTAGTGGGTGACAACTAAGTTTAGCTTAGTCGACTATTTTAGGGAGCAAATTGCTGACTGTCTAAAAACAGCTAATACAATAAAAACAAAGTAAAATGTATCGTAACTTAAAAAGAAATACTTCTGTTAAAGCCATCAATTAAGTTCTTTTCTTTCAAACTTTATCTTACGTGTGGTGCTAATTAGTGTATATTTAATTTGTTTATTTAATTCGGTTTTAATTGTTTATAAGAACTAGGTCAATCTGACCTTCTAGAGCCATAACGTTTCTCCACATTTCTTTGAAGCAAGGTAAGCTATCAAAACGTAAATAAGAATACAAACCTGAAGGAGAATAGTCGAAGAAGGGAAAGATGTTTTAGTTATTAAGTTGAATTATTTTTTAAATTAGTACTGAATTATTATGAGTTAGTTTTAAAAACTGAAATAATTTAGTTCTGCACTGAAACTAATTTTGGAAATATAATAGCAAACTATTCAAAAATGAGAAACTCGGCTGAGAGTAAGCCAAGTATTTACCAACCCCCTTCTTGAAAACAACGAAAAACTGACGAGCTATAACTCATGTTGGACTTACGCTGCCTATGCTGTCTCGTTATAAACTTAACTGGTGAGTGGGAAAAGGGAATAAATACACTTTTTGATAAATTAAAGTGAAATAGTCACATTGTTCATCAATGATAGGCATTAAGAGAGGGCCGAAAAAGTAAATCTTACTAACATTTCCAGCCAGTCAAAACCTCCCCGTTGCTCAGTGTTGAAGGGAATAACTGGTATAGGAGTCTCTTTTTCCATTTCCATCCAGTGGCTGGCTCAGCTAGCTGGCAGTCTTGCTAGTGTATACACAACTTTATTTCACTATTCTGTGTAAGTATTCAGTTTGGTTAATGAGTTAAATTTACCACATTCGTGTTTATGTAGACATTATTAGCTTCGTCAGTCTGTTTAATATTATTCGTTAGTGTTGAGACTTAATAATACATAATACAAGAAAACTTTCTTTTTTGTGATGTGAATGCAATCTTTCACTGGACATTGCATTTACTAAAAGTTAATGAACATTTTTTACCTTCCGTCTGATAAACCGTATGACGGCTCACTATGTATGAAGACAGTGTGTATAAGACTATGACGGCTTATGTTGTGAAGATAATGAAACATTTTGTAGAGGGTTATAGGGAACTGTGCAACAGTACTTTATCTTGGAAAACTAAGGATGGCAAAGAAGATGCTGACCACACTGACCACATAGACGATTGAGGTAAATAATCAAAAGTTGAGTTCAGATGTACCTTTTTCTACATTTTCTGTGAGGTTCGACATTGTAATTACATAAACCATTATAACCAAACTAGGATAATAAAATACCTTTTCTGTAAAAATTAATCTGAGAAGTGTTATTTTTATAGAATAAACTAATTTTTCACTTTCCAAATATATTTTTAAAGAAAAAATACATGGGAAAAGACTGGAAGCAAATAAAATAAAAGTTATTATCAATTAGTCGATAAAGGGAATAACTTAAAAACAATAATAAATCATACATAGCATATAATAGGGTATGAAGTTATAGGCCTACTCTATAGTTTGGAATAAATTTATGTAAATAATGGTGAAAATTTTCTCTATTGACAACATTAAAATCAAACCAATAGAGAAATATGTAAAACGTTTTTTCTGTTTCCTGAAAAGTAGTGTTCCACGTATTATTCCCTTTGTCCACTCGCCGGTTCAATTTCAGACAGCTTTAATTCTTTCTAGACAGCTGTACTCACAAGGATCTAAGCATTCTTATACAACTGAATAATTGTGACTAAACTAATTCTAGAATAAAAAGACTCCTATAGCCAGCTGTCCGACCTACGTCTGCGAATTTTAGCACCCTAGTTTGGCACCACTGCGGTTCTGACTACTAAACCGTACGAGAAGGTTAAGAACTGAAAAAAAACATTGTATCACATTATGGAAGTATATGTGCTCTCCTTTTACTTCCTTGCTATTCTCTCTCTCTCTTGTTTGTTTCAGTAAGTACAGTTAAATCTAAGACTGCAGTTGGATAGGGTAAGACTGGCAGAATATTCGAATTTAAAAATAAATATTAAGATAATTAAGTATACAGTGGCTGTTGCCAGTAAGCAAGATTTGATTAACAGGAAAGAAAGCTTACCAAGTACCCAGGATTATAATTGTTTGAGAGTGCTATTGACTAATGATGAAACTGACTATAAAGATATCGTTCAGACAACAGTAGAGGAACTGTTTAAGAACAGTAAAGAAAATAAAGAGTTAAACCCGTTTAACTGTTTAAGAACAATAAAGACTCGGTGTTATGGAATACGATCATATGGATTACAAGTTACAGCCACCAAATTTTAATAGAAGATGCAGCTCCTCATTGTTGCGGCGTTTAAAAGCTGGGTGGAAACCTTGAAAGAAGAACAAAGCCACGGAAAATTATTGTTTAAGAAACCGTTTTAGATCACGTTGTAACAGAGATGCCTGCAATTAAAGCGTGATTATGAGTAGCAAAGAAACAGTGAGGCTGAATAAACCATAAATACTAATTATTATTATATGGGGACACATAAGAAGCATGGGGGGAAAAACATATAAAAGCCAAGTAATCTGTAAATAGTCTCTTATCTCTCTTTTTTCTCTCGTCCACTCCTTTCGCTTTTTCCATCTCCACGCGCACACACACGCAAGCACTCGAGAGCCTATTATTTAGGATTAATGCACATTCTATTCTACTCAGCTTTATTCAAACATTTCTCCGACTATAAATTAAGTTATCGACAGTGTCTCGACAGACATTCGACTCGAACCATTGAGGCTACTTCATCGTTGAATGGGCGAAACGTTTGGTGTTAAGAAATAATGCAGCTAGTAACCCTAAAAAAACATCACCATACTTCCATTTCCTTATGGAACATGGAAGTAAAAGCTAGAAATAATTTCCTTAATGGCGATAAATGAATCAAAAATATTTACGAACGAGAAGATATTATCTAATGAGATAGGGTGTACAATTTTGTAGCCTTATCTGTATTTGTAGTTTTACAATTAAATCCATTGAGGGTTCCATACGAACGGTAACCGACTATACATGTGTTTCATAAGCATTAAGCATGTAATTGTGTTATGTACAGTTGGTGACGTAAATAAATATGTACATCAGCGGGTAGATATCAATGCGGGATATTTACAGGAACTTGTGTATAGTCTTATTTGTTCAGGTGTAATTCGATATACCTCAGTTGACGCTGAAAATACGTATGAAACACACGTTTATATTGATTAAGTGTGTAAAATTCTACTTAGCCTACACGCGAGTACACACTGATAGCTCAAAGGTAACATATGGGACTTCTAAGCTAACTATTTATCATTTATTTCCGACTGTAACCTTTTGTTTAGCTTATCGGTCGCCAAGCCGCCGATTAGGAGTTACCGATACTTTCGTGAATCACGCAATTTGGCTTATCGAACATTTTCCGACTCGCGTTTTAAATATTTTAAAGAAGATATCACTATAGCCGAAATTGATCTACCGTACTGTGGGATACCAAAACTATATACTTATAGTTCAAAATCAAGTTCAAATTTCTAGTTCAAATTCTGTTTGTCTCCAGTGTTCAAGGAATTCTGTTTTGATTCGTTTTACGTTACAAAAAAGGCGTTGTCCTGCTTTATCTATATTAGACAATTTCTCAAATATGACACTGATAAGAAACAAATATTAAAACTCTCGGTTACAGGTGAGTTTTTGGAAAACTGTATTAGCGATGACTAACTGTCAATATGAAGTTGTCGACGATAGAAGCCACATTTAAGCAGTAACTGAGTAATGGTTTTTCAATGCTGCCAGTTTTACTAATAGTTGAAAATATTTAAAAATATGAAATCTTAGCGTAAATATTGTGTTTTTTCAGCTGGGTATGAGTTTTGATATTTTAACCAAAAACGCAATGTTTAATGTTTAATAAAACATGATATAGACTAAATCACTAAACAGTGATTAGCTTAGCATAAGTAATGCATCGCATATTTCTAAGACGACTAATAACTAGTGTAAATAATTCTTCACACGTAGAAACAGAAGACATTAATCTTGAAAATAACTGTCTATTGAAAAACTGTATCTTAAAAAGTAGGACACATACATATTTTTTTCCTCGTGCAGTTAAACAAGTTTGCAATATACGGTAGTGAACTTTAGGAATTGCAAGATAAGAAGTGCACAAATAACAAGGTACGTTTATTATAAAATGTAAAGAAGACAGAGTAACGAACTTCATTGACCCCTGTTACCGTAAAAATAAACTGTCTTAACTACCAAAATGTCATAAGCAATTTATGGTATAAAACAACCGAGAACTTTAAAGTTAACATAAAAGAATAACAGGGACAATAAATATCACTGCGAGACAGCGATATATTTGTGCTAGTTGAAGTTATTTTTAACATTTATCACAACAAAACGAGCCAACTCGCTGGTTTATAGATAAAACTGAAATTATTCTGAGATTGTATCAACTCACGTTTCATGTCGCTGACTACGCGTTTTTAATGTTAAGCGACAACGAGACATGTAGCCTACTGGTCACATAAGTCGCGCGCTCCTCTGCTTAATACACACGGTGTTTTTGATCACTTTCTGGATGAAATAATTATAAAATTTTGTCATGAGGCTAATGGCTATATCACTCAAAATGTAAGGTAGCCTGTAGCTAGCAAATACTTTCCTATGCTTCGGGTAAAGGGCACTTTTGGAACAGGCATAATAGACACACCTATCTTGGCCAGGAGATCAACATTCGGAAAACGTTAATCTAATAATGTGTTCTCAGTTGCGCAGCAATTCCTCACAACGTCTCGGTTCACCTAACTTATAAGATTGGTTCACTGTCTCTATCTTCCAGACGTAGACAGGGAAAGATTTCCTGAAAGGATAGAGTGACGAATTAGAACGTGCTTGCAAGAATATGAGAGAAAAGGAGAGTGCTTGTTGGCTGTAATGAAGGGCAGGAAGAGAAATTGGTTGGGACCACTGTATGCGGCAAACACACGATAATTCAATGGTAGAAACACTGGAGGGGTTGGTAAATGGAATGCGGAATAGAGGATGGAGGAGAGATCAGATGACAGACAATACACGGATGCGATATCAGACTAACCCATGATAGGAAAGGATGGAGGGAGCGTGCCCAGTAAGACTTGCCCTTGGTCAGCTTGTTGCATAGTATAAAAAAAAGAACAAAACCTTCACATACAGTTATTCTAAACATAAGCATAAAAGAATTGTTCTCAAACACTTCGTTGATCAAAAGCTACCCAGTAAATTAAAATGGCGTTTCGATTACTCCAACTTTTCGGTAGTCGTCTTCAGGTAAATTATTACTACGAATTTAAAACCGTAGTTTTTGGTGTAAGAAGGCATTCAGATCTGCATTGCAATTTCTTGAAGTGCTGACTATTTTATACATGGAAAGTGTGAATGAACAAGTTTAAAAAACGTTTAATATTAATGGATCGTTTTGTTACCATCTAAACAGTGTAGGAGTTGAGCAGGATAGGCCGTCTTGTGTAAACCGTCCAGCTTACAAGGAAGGCAGTGTTGCGACAACAATTATTATCTCAAGACACTATCCCATGTGGATAATATTTATGGTGCGCCCTGGAGTCGAATCCAGGACCACTAAATTACTATCCAGGCGCCATAACCACTGGTCTACTAAGATCCACAAAAAAAATATTTTTAGATAATTCATTGGTTAAACAAAAGTATAGGTAATGCGACGGAATATAAATTATTTTCTCCCTCTACTTGTATCACATATTAAGTCGACTGTGAAACTATTTCAGTAGGCCTACTTGGAGGAACCTACAAAGTATACCTGTTATTCTTATAGCCCGCTCCTACGTACTACTTTCCGTGTTTCCATTTAATTCTGTGCCAGTTACAAGTCGGATGCTTCCTGGTAATGCGTTCCACAGGGACTACAGAAGACAGTAAAAAGTCGTTATTAATTCTACCTTATATGCACGGTTTGGATCGCGTGACAGAACAGAATGAAACCGCCCACCCCCACGTCGGACAAAATACCTCCACACGACAACCGAATAAGAAATTTGTGTAATTTTGTCTAGCACGCATTTCGTTAAATTTTAATATACAAATTTCCGTGTCGTGAAATACAACGTTTTTGCGTTATGCACCGCCGACGATAATGTAATGAAGTTCCTCCCGAAGAATGTGCGTTTTTCTTACTACGTAAAAGTATCTAACCTAACGACGGAAAATTCGTACTAACTGGATTGTATATCTACTTGTAACCGAACTTCATACATCATCTTTAAAAGATGGCTGTGATAGATTGTAGGCATTTCGATCTAAATAACGGACTTTCGCATCACAGAACAAATACAAAGGCCACCCAAGCAATCGGCAGTCGTCTTCAGGCTAATTATAAACTGATAGGTGAAAAGTAATAAATAATACTCTATCAACTAGTGACAGAGGGTCAACAAAATAATAATGACAAAAGTTCACGTAGTATTTAATTAAAAACAAAATAATACAAATAAATTCTAGGAAAGAACACACAACACTCACAAAACACAAACATAATGCACACGAACACCTACACACCAACAAGGTCGACAGAACACCGCGATAGGGGCGCAACAAGCTTATCCCTTAAGTGACAGTAGGCGATAAACACCGCCTACGCACAATCGCTAAGCCCCCCAATAACTATCTAAAACGCTTACAAACTTATACTTATCTGCATTTACATTTCTTCTGTGACGTCAAAGTCCGTCATTTAGATTCAAATGTTCATCATGTTTCTCAAGACAAACAGTTATATTGATATTTAACATAAGAAAATACATCAAATTTCTCGATACAAAAAAAAATACCTATATGTAATCAGATAAAATCAGAAAAGAGCACTTACATAACACTTACGTGATTCGGACATCTAATGAGACAGATGGAAGGTAACGAATTGTTTAAGAAGGTTGTAAGTAAATTATAGAATGACTTTTCAAATATTTTGATTCTTTTCTTATCCCTTCACGGCAAAAACTTATAGAGTTAACGTACTTTAAAGAAAGAAAGTTTTCCCGTAGATTATTATCGAAACATTCTTGCAGGGCGAAACCATTCCTCTAGTCATAAATCTACTAGATAACAGCCTACAGACAAGACGATTAAAATTAACAAATTAACAATTCCGCTAGACTTATACTTTACGAGCCTGGAATAGGTTGTACATAAATGTTGCTTTTAAATACTCATACAGAGAACTAGTGATTGGTCTAATTTCTTTCCATGCCAAGTATTCTGTCAACAATTATGCTTACTGTCACTTATTAACAGATTGCATAAATTAACGCAAAAAAATAATCGAAAATATAATTAAAGGCTCTGATGTTGTAATAATATATTAAAAATATATAATATAAAAAAGTAATTTTGATATTGCTCCTTTACTCAGTCATCGCCAATTTGGCGGTTTACTTTATCTGAATAACATAAATACATGTAAAACCATGTTTTAGTGACTTGATACAGTAAGACATCTTTCACGTTTAGCATTCACTCAAATACAAAATGTTGTGAATGAAAGCAGCTATAGGCCTAATTGTTTCTAAGTTAAAGTAAAATAAAGGCCTAACAGTCTAAAGCATACAGTGTTTTTATCATAGTATTTCTTTTTAAATAGTCTGTAGCTGCATTGTACAGAAAATTTAAAAGTTATACAGAGTTTGCGAAAGTGATTGTATTAACGGAAACTACTGTAGGTACAACTAGGTCAACTGGTATCGCGTCGAGATAGCAGAAGCTAAACTGGCGATAACGAAATGCGCTGCCAAAACAAACACGAAAATTATTTGTTTGTATCAGATATGGTTATTTAATTAATTATAAATTCCGAGAGTTAACTTACATGTGAAAAGTAGTAAATCTTGAAAACGCTTCAACTCGATAAATATGTAACTTAAATTAAAAAAACACACCAAATATTTCCTACATTAGCGTAGGACACAACAGTCTCAGCACTACTGTGCAATACAATAAATCCTGGGAGTTTCAAACATGCTGGGTGACACCTGTAGGACTACATATCGAGCTACGGAGAGTCCTTAGCAAAGGTTAAGGTCTCCCGGTTTGCGGATGAGATTTAACCAATTTGCGTTATTTTTTGAACAAAACAGTTGAATAAATATCACACCTTCTTGTTCAAATCAGTTTCCTGATTTTACTTCATTATACCCGTATGAAATAAATTCAGCAAAGGAATGAGGTAGTCTATGCAATACTACTGTACTTACTTTGCTGCTAGTTACATATATTTCGACGCTCTAGAACGTTCCATCTAATTCGCCCCATTTAACAGACCAGCCTCAATATGATTTTAGTATATAGTTATGATAATATACAATTATTACTGCAATGTTTATACAATTAGGTATAATTAATTATTATTAGAATAGTCACGCATTCACAAATCATAGGCCTATAGTTATTGTTAATATTAACAAACACTATAACTTAAATTAACAATTATAAGATCTACTCCCCGAGCTATCAGGCTGTGGTCTTCTGTTGTTTAACACAGACATTTCAACCTCGCCACTGGAGGCCATCTTCAGAGTCTAAAGGACTTAACTTTTATTGACAAGGTGACCGTCAGTAACACCACAGTACCGTGGCAGAGGCTGTAGTGATTGACCTTGTCAATAAAATTTAAGTCCTTTAGACACCGAAAACGGCTTCCAATGGTGAGGCTGAGACGTCTGTGTTAAACAACAGAAGACCACGGCCTGATAGCCTGGAAAGTAGTTCTTATAATTACGACGCCGGCCGTGACAGCTTGAGAAATCAATTTAATTGACAAATTCGTAACTATTCATTCAAGGCAGATTAAAGTTACAAATTCACAAACAAAATCCAATCGAGTTAGCTGTTTTCTGGAGAGAGCAAGAAGAGAAAGTTTGATCCATTTGCTAAACGCCTGGACTACATCGCGAATGGAAAAAGGCAAAATAAAGTGTTGGGGCAGGTCTCTCTCGGTCACCCATAATTTCAAACGCAAAATAATGAAAAGCTGTTTTTAAACATCTCAAAGTCTACTGAAATACGTATATGCGGAATTTTCGAGTATATAGTAATTAGTCTCAGGTTCTATGAAATTAGTCGCATCGCAAGTATTCTCAGATTGCCAGAAGTCTGAGAAACGTCAAATAGTCGTAAACTACTTAAAAAATTTCATAAAACACGATATATTTTTCCAGATATTGTAAAAATCTGCCTTTTCACCACTTCGACTCTCAAATTAGGGGTATTGCCATAAACATCATTCACTCTGGCAACTTTAGTATATTTATTAGGCACAATAATCGTTTAGAATAGGCTTATATTGCATCGATTTATAAGTAAATACGCAGTTTTCGTTTCTGAACTCTACTTCCCGTAACACAGATGTCTGAGAAACGAAAAAGGAGGCTTATACCAAATAGTAAAAAGAAACCTATTAATATTAATAAGTTCACTAATATTAATTAGTAGACTTACCTACAGCCAATGACAAATATACTTAATAATAAGCATGTAGAGTAATAAAAAACAAGTACTAAACCAGTAACTAGAATAGAAATAGATCGGTTTCAATTTATGAACGTAAATATCACCAATAGTGTACATTTTCCATCCGCACTTACGTTTTAAACATGATGAAACATGACGCGTATCCTCGCAATGATGTTAGTGTGTCATATAAATGTTCAGTGACATCACATGAGCTTAAAGATCACAACCGTCAATAAACTAACCTGTTGCCGACACTGTGTCAAACTTTATCCCGAAAATAATTCCCGAATGCACTTTCCGGTACGTTCACTCTCCACCGACAATGTACAAAATGTTTCCAAAGTTTTCCCTTCGAAAACTTGACGCTAATTTTACATCCAGTCTATAAACCGAAAGTATTTAATATTTCACTGACAGACGAATGTTTTGGCACATTCTGTTAGTGATCAACAAAACTGCGTATCCGTCTAAATGTAGACGGAAAGAAAAAAGTGTTCTGGGGGTGTCGACAGAGCTGCTGGACCGGTCGCTATCAACAACGGTGGTGATACGGGCCAAGTTTACACTTTCCGTCTTTCAACAGATCGTCAGGTAATCTTTACCCATAACATTTGAACTCTAACGGTACAATATTTGTGTTAGCTAATGAGGTCGTGTGGGCAGCAAACGAAAATACCACTAACGAAATTATTTCTTTTTTTTTATTAGAATAATCCTCAAACCTGAGGTTTCTCTTCAACCCAATATAACGATAATGATCTTCAATACACAAAAATACAGACTTTCAACAGCACGTAATGACTTAAACAACTTAAAATTAATAAGGTATAGAAAAATTTAACACAGCTACACAGTCCCACTTTAGACGAATCCTCTGATCTGAGAACTGCACATGTCTCTGTCCCCCTCATCCTCATCTGTTAGGCTAAATTTCTTCACCGTCTGTTCTACATTATGGTTCCTTTGACTATCAAAGGTCGTTCTCTTCCATTCCTTCCTGTAATCGACCAGTTCCGAGCCTTAGGCTATCTTCTGTCCTCCATTCTTCTTATGTGGCCGTACCATCTTAGTCTCCTTCTCCAACCTCATCCATTATTGGTTTTTCGGCCCCCATAATTCTTCTTATCTCGTTATATCTAATCCTTTCTTGTCTGGATCTACAGAACTATATTTTCCATGACAGATTTATTTATCAGATAGCCTACTTACTTCTGTTAATAATGTTTCTGCTCCATAACACTTAATTCAACATGCCTCTTCTTTTCCCGCCATTGTTTTTAAAACAAAATTAAAAAATCAAAAATATTTTTTCCATTGAACGTTATTTAGCGACAAAACGTACTCGTTTTATTAGTGAACAGGTGGCCACCAGATTTACAAACCGATCTTTTGGTATTCAGACTGACTTTGTGAGATAACAGGAGTCAGGGAGGTCTCGTTTGGTACAGAGTGGTAATCCATAATAGAATTTAGCCTAATCGGCAATCATAAATGTACTACAAAACTAATAAACAAGTACACAACGCTTGTAGTACAAACGTATACTTTGCATTATGCTCATAAGACCATACGGCCTTATGACATCTATTAATATAAAATACAATGGCATAATTAATTTCAGTTCGTTATACGCTATTCTCATTTTATACAACTGTGCCCTTAAGAATGCATACAAAAGTGAGATTCCAAAATATAAAAGAAATCATTTGCTACAATTTTTCAGAAAGGACCTATCTTATTTCGATTTACATAATAGGATACTTCTCTATGCGTCTAAGAATTAGACTTTAACGACATCCCAGGCCGGTCGTATTCAACGGCCGGAATGTGATTTCTCATGCACGTGGCAAGATATACTCTTCAAGTTAGCAGAAGAAATAAAAATATACGGCAGGAACTGAATCGGCGTTGCACAATATCGGTTAAAATGGTTGGAAAAGTAAGTTAAATAAAGAAGTCATATTAATAAAAATAACCTGGATAGACACATTTTAATATTTTAGTATGAAGTTGGATAACTGTGAAAGTTCTCCGAGAATACAGACTTGTCTCCTATTAAATACTTAAAAAAAGTTAATGTTGTACCTAGTTTAAATAAACAGACTATATGAAACGAATTAAACTACTTCAATATCGCATAACTGAAATACTGTTTCGCATAACTGAAACGAACAAAAATGTAAACAAATCTACGCAATAATCTATGATCTACGCAAGTCATTTATCCATACGAATAACGAAAAATACTAAAAAAATATTGACCACTCAAAATAAATGAAATACAATAACATTTGAGGCTAAACTTTATAGAATCCGTAATTTAAATATAGAGTCTCCAGATCCTATGATCTTATGAAATTTTTTCAATATTTTCACGTGACTTGTTACTTTAAAAGAATTGACATGTTGTGTAAAAGAATTCAATAAATCGAGAATATTTAATGCCTAAGAGGAAACAAGAAGACATGTAATGAAAGGAATTTGCATTTAATGGACGTAACATGAAAAAACAAATACTTCAGACTTGAAAGTAAATTAAACAAATTGGCTACAAGATGATGATACGATTAGTGCTGACTTAAGGGGCTGACACGCGGATTTGCAGTAGTGCAAGAAAACGACTGTCAAGGACGACAGAAGTAAGTACACTTATCATAACAACGTTAAAGTTAATCTACTCAAATCACGCTGTAAGTTATTCTACTCAAATGTACGAATTGCGGTCGCATTTCATAAAAGACGCTTCAGGGTTGCCGTAATTTAAGGCAAGTTCGAAAGGATGTTGTAATCACTGTCAGAAAGTTTGCGAATCGCTGCACTGAAACACACACACACACACACACACACACACACACACACACACACACACACACACACACACACACACACACACACACACACACACACACACACACAACGTGTTTGTGGAACTGTTTTTAGTTTCCATCTCATTTTATTAATATTTTCACGACAATCATTCCAATTAGAGAGATAAAATTCGTTTATCATCTACATATTAAATAAATGATAGGTTAGGTTACGCTGTTGTGTTAGTAAAACACTGTGTTCTGTACCCGATTTCGCGGTGTACAATCAGCTGTGTCGCAGGACATAGCGAGTACCAAGTCGGTGCCATCCGCAGACCTCGTGGTACACTACGCGCATAGCTCACTGCACGGACAAACACTATACACCACACTTTCACACACTCTGGCACTCACTGACTGTGTGGTTATCTACAATTATATGGACTGTTACACAAGTCGCGGAGGGAGGGACCACAGCTCGCGAGATAACGCGCTGTCGGAAATGCAACAAGTGCCACCAACTACACAGCGGATTTAAATTTCTCGCGTGAATCTCGACAAGATTTGGTGTTCAATTAATTCCAGATCGACTGATTATGAAATGGCGTAAGATCGGGCGCGTAAGATCGTGCGATCAAATGGATCCATTATACCAATTATGTTGTGTGCGTTATATACCCTGACACTAATTGGCGTCCTTGTAAGTCAAACACGCCGTTATCATAGTTTATATTCATTTGCCCTTCCGTGATAATTTTACGAATGTGGGTTAACTAATTTTAACCAATAAAATAGATACTACTTCCTACACTTATAATAACTAGTATGCTCCCTGAGCTGCAAAACTCGCTCACTATTTTGAACGAAGTACATTTATTTATTTATTATAAGCTCAATAAATTTCGATATTAGATCGAAAGTATACAGTATGTAAGTAAGTATTTCTCAGTTATACGAAAAATTACATAAATCCCGATTACTGTACTATTTCCTAGTGTGCTCACACAGATATATAACAATTGTAGAGCACACAATCATACATATAACAATACGAATTCGAAAGATTCGGATTTGAGTTACAGTTCCTTTCTGATATTTTGATCTCTTTTATGAGACGTCCCTGGAGGTCCCAAAATTTGAAAGTTCGAAAACTTAACACTACATTAAGATGTTGGTTAAAATTATCTTTAATTTAGTTCCTCATGAATTTTTCCGATTTTATTTAAATTTTCACCCACGTTTTGGCACGTTTTGGTGGGCCCTGACGTTTAACATTTTTTTAAATTTGGAAAATAAACACTATGTTCAGACTGTATTTAAAATTACCTTTAATTTGGTAGCCTACATGAGTTTTTGCTACTTTTTCACAATTTTGACCCCTGACATTTTTCGTCATGCCCATTGTTTTTATTTATTTTGGGGGGGGTCTCAAAAACAATAGTGATCTGTTGGGTAAAAGTATGGACATGCATACCAAGTGTACTCAAAGCCTTCGGTTACCAGGTACCGTCAAGAAGGAAACACGAACCCAGAGAAACAAATTTTATAGAGCCAGAGGATACAAAACAAAATTAAAACAATAAACTCTGAAACACCAAAGTTATTAAAAGTATGAAGTATATAAAAATGATAACGCTAAGTTATCGAGTATTAAATACAAGAAAACGAACTTTAAAATGCACCGCCTTATTTCAGAGTTCTTGGTATCAAATTGAAGTCAACTTTCCTTCAAAGGAAATTGAAGTCAAATTGAAGTCAACGTATGGATTTTGCGTTGTGACGTGTTATCTGAATTGTCATGATGTAAGAGCTAATAGCAACAATTATAAAGATTGTCGCCGGCAGATAACTGTCTCCTTGTGCAGCGGTGTTTTCAGCTTAGTCAAGGTGAACTATTTCTGTCCAGGAAACAGCGTAATCGGTAGCCAATACATCGCTCGCACAGGCCAAGAGTTGTCGCTGATGTTGCTTCTTATCGGTAAAACGTTATCTTTGTTAATGTCATTACTCATAGCAATTAATGGCTTTGTTTTATTGCTGTAATATTTTTTTGTCTTTCTATATACATATCTATTTGTCTCTGTCTTAACTAGCTTAATTTATAACATAGGAAATGAAAAAAAATTGTAGGAAACTAAGTAATTTTTATGAAAAAGTAGCCTGTGTGTTAAAAAGTAAAGCTATTACTGGAAGACCATTTTTATCCCCCCCCCCCCCATTTTCAAAGGGACTCACTTGTCACTTCGGACTCTTCAGACATCCAACTAACCATTGGTAATCCCAGCCTTCCTCAGCCTCAATATTTACGTTCCCCTATGTTTAAGCTCATTTTTCATTTAATTTTACTTACGAATGATATTTGTACCAATAAGAAATGGTGATGGCACGTGGAGAATCCGAATTAATCGTGAACTCGATCAAATTATGGGAGGAGCTGACGCAGTGACATATATTAAATCACTACGTATCGCATGGATTAGACATATTACTCGAATGGGTGAGAGTAGGATGTTAAAAAGACTGTGAAGTGAAAACGAGGGTCGACGTGGAGGAAGATCTGAAGAAAATTAGAGTACTAAACTGAAGAGGAATGGACAAGGAAAGGGCAGAATGGAGGAGGGTTGATAAGAAGGCGAAAACCCTGAAGGGGTTGTGACTGAAAATGGAAGAAATAGAAGACTGGAAATTAAATACAATTTAAGAAAGAACTAAAAGGAGTAATTCAAAAGTAGTCACCTGGGGAATAGAAGTTTGTTTTGCTTTGGCCATTGTTTAATAATTTAGTGTTTCGTGCGTAAATGAAGGCTTTGACTAAATGAGTAAACACTGAATAGTTAAGAAGGAAGGCGCTACATTAATTTATATTCCGAGTCCACAAATTCCATAAGATATTAATTTACCACGAAGCTAGCACCACTTGAATGTCTGAATGGCAGTGGTCTCCCTAACATAACATAAGATGTTGAAAACGGTATAATTACGTAGACACAAATCTAACTAGACAGGAAATCACACAATATCAAGATGATATCAAGATTTAATATTTCTTTCTTCACAACAGACGCATGTACCTGCCTTTAGCCTGTTCAACCACTATAGTGCTCCCACCTCGGTCCTGAGCAAGAGAGATGTTTGTCCTCAGCTGTTTGAGACCACTCAGGACACTGTCTCTCCACCGTTGCGTAAAATACGCTATTTGTTTAATTTTTGTTACTTTGTTTTGCATGGATCCAGGTAGTAATGGCAAATGCACAATTAAAAAATTGGGTGTTTCCTGGAACACCAGAAGAAGTTCACTGCTGAGTGGCGAGTGAACTGATTCGACGTGTAAAAGAACTGATTGGTAATTGAATTTGAAGAAAGAGAAATTTTGCTATAAAGAATTAAGATTCAATAAGAGTGAAATGATGCGAGGTCATAGTAGTGTTTATTTTATTGTAATAAATCGATATTTACAATGAACATAAATAAATCATATCACACGTCGTTTTATTTTCAGTTCAATATCCTACATATACAAAGAATATGTAACAATTATAAAATTATTAAATTATAAAATACTAAAAAAATCCAGCTAAATAAAATTTATAAACGAGAACCGAACTCTCGGATTAACTAATTAACGTACATTGTAAACAAATATACAAAATAACGATACTATAAATATTATAATAAAAATAGGTGTCATTGATTTTAATTATTTTTATGAATTACAGTTGTGTAAATATGTTAGGCTAATAGTGAACGATGAACAGGAAAAGGATTTCAAAAGTATTCAGCACCATCTCTCAGCATGTGAGAATATTTGTTTATCATAAATAAAATTATTTTTAATATTTACGTTATTCTTTTAATAATATTTAAACATTTAGAATATACTCAAATTTTTAAAAATATTATGATTTGTTTAAAGCACAAATTTGTAGCAGTGGGGAAATTTTGGGTAGCTACGTGGGGAAAATATGTTTTACTGACCTGGCAACAATTCTTTTTTCGTTACATCTATTGCGTTACACGTTTCACTATAAGTTTCGTTACAAGTCAAATACGTTTACCGCCATAGGAGTGTAAGGTACACGGTAGTGAGACCGTTCATCATAGTGCCGTATATGAAGTTCTCAGTTCAATAAAAAGGCAAAGTCAAGATTATACGCCTACACTACTTAGACGTATACAAAATTTATTATTTTGAAGAAGAGTAATAATCTGTGGGCTATTTCTCTGTTGTTATAGTTTACCAACTAACGATTGTTAAGCTGTTTGTATCTCTATCAAATAGAAAACTAAAAAGACGTAAGCAATTTGGCAAAGGGACATAGAGAGCGTTCTTGTTTGTTCTCTTACACATTTAGCTTGAGCTGTTGTTTATACGGCCAAAGTGACGACTATTAACAGACGCCACTTTAACATACTGATAACAGGTGAGTAATCAAACAATACGCTTTCAGGAAATAGACCTACTAAACTGCTTGTTGGTGGCGAATTTATATCGTATTTACATTGTAATGACAACACATAACAGTTTTTCATATCCGCTGGCGTCATCTAGTTCATTCGTACGTATAAATACATAGTTTTAGGATTGCGTGACACCTTGCGATAACAAAAGATCCAAAACAAGTTTCACCCAAATATCAAACTTGATGAATAATTTGATAATCGTAAGCTTTTATAAACGACAAATGACAATGCCAAATGTTTTCTGAAATGGCCGAGTTCTGATTAGGCGCAACTTTGTGTAGTAAGTTTCATACTTACAAGTAGGTGACGGATGTGCCTTTTAAAAATAAAAAAATTACTACAGTTTTATATAGGCCTATAGAGTGGGGAGCCTACATCATCCGTCGCATCCCGCGTCTCAACTGCCAATAATTCCTGTTTTCCCAGTCTGTCTCCTGTAAATTGCTGCGCCTCATATCCTCCTCCAAGTTCTTCGAGAGCTAAATTTCCTGCGATTGAGCGGGTGATATTCTAGTATCCTTGTACGCCATCTATCGTTTCTCCTTCTATGTATGTGTCCTTACAACATTAACCAGCTTTGTTCCACTATCCCATTAATATTTTCTTTAACATTTGCTCGCACTATTATTATTTCATTTCTTACATGGTGCAACCAGCATAACCGACAAGATCTTCTCAAACACCAGTGTCGTGCGTTTTTATCTCCTTTTTATTACTTCTTGATCGCTGAGTTTTCATTCTACCGTCACCACTAAAGTCGTTACGAAAAATTACGATTGATTAAATACTCGTAGCTTTGTTAATCTAACTGACAAATTAAACCAATACTGCGTCTATTTCAGCCACAGTCTGGAGACCGTACTCGTCGTGATCATCAATATGTAGGTTTATAGCGTTTTAAGACGTTGTCCGAAGACGAGGATTAATGCTTCTTACGCTTTCGTACCACTAACGGCTTTTTTATTTATCCATTTCAACTTACTTTTAGATGCCCTTTTCATGTTTTTTTGGTTATATTCCACATTTGGCTTCTCGCCTTTCCATCAACATATCTGTTCGTCACCAGCTACTTTCAGTCTGTGTCCTCCTTTCCTTATTTCTTGTAATCATTTTCCTCTTTCACATCTTCGTATGTCATCTCTGAATATTCGGAAAAATGACATATGCTTCTACTTTCATATGACAGTTTTTTTAATACTCATTTTTGTAACTGATCGCTGCCTGCCAGTATTTCATACGTTTGAATTTACGCCGTTTGAAATATGGCAGTTAAAACAACCTATAACTATTTTCCTTCAAATTCTCTACTATCTGCCCTCAGACTGTTCAGATGTCACTACAGTAATCGACCGACGTTTGTCAAAACAAGCGTCGCCGTTCTGAATTTTACTTATTATGGAACCATAAACCTCAAAACTTCGAAAATATTCAAAAGCATTAATTTAAAATTGCTGATATAATTTTCAATACAATTAAACCTAAACATAACCTAACAAATTATAACCTGAATATCCGTCTGTTAGAGATATTACATAGGACAAACAAAGAACGATTAAAACATATTTCCAAGTGTCAAATAAATAACCCTATGGGAAAATTTGGAAATGTTTAAACATAAAATGAATAATAAACTAATAGCTAAACAAATCCGAATTAATACCAAAAACAATAGTATTTTTAAAATTACTAATTTATTAACAAATAAGAAATATTTCAATTATACAGTATTACTATATTCATTTATATAACATATTTTTATATACGCCTACATATAAAACTTACTTTAAATATAGCCTAGTCTATGTAAAACAGCTGTTAATTACAATTGGTTTCAAAAACTTTATAAATTTATATATTCTGAAGACGACAGTTAATACTGTCGAAACAGTGTAAATGTTGTGGCGATACATATCATCACCATGCATATAAGAACTGTTAAGATAAAGAAACCATAGCTAACTAGTACTAGTATAAATGATAAATGAAAGGAAACTTACAAATAAGTGTATATTAAGCCTAAAACAAAACAATGGGTGAAGAAAAATAAATGTTAGAGAAAGGTATTATCATAATTATAATGAAAATTAGAAGAAGAGAACTTAATAACGTGATAAACCCAATAGATATGATAAGTGAGAGGTATAAACAAGTCCAACGATGGAAACAACCAATTAAAATAGAGACATGGAACAAGCAACAAGACAGTGAGGACCACATTAATTACGAAATAACATAAAGGCATGAAGAATTATAAATAAAAATAACAAAAGAAACTAAACTAAAATCCTGTTAAGGACCAAGTAAAATATAAATAAAAAGTACTAAATAAATTGATAATAATAATAGTAATTAAAGAGAAAAGATCAGAAAGTAGGTAGAGTTATAGAAAATGCAATACAATGGTATAAATAAGAGTAAAAAAATGTGCATCAGTCTAAGAAAAATTGTAAAAACTTATATTGTAAGGGAGTGAAGTGATAAGTGTACAATGTAGGAAATAGTGATGATCAAAGATGATGTTATAAATCAGTGGGAAAGGGAGAAAGTGAAGTAATGGTCTTATGTATAAAATAATACACATTAAAAACCAGTAAATAAAAGAAGTATGTATTTAAAGGGGTTTGTATGCCCACAGACTTCATTATGTTATAGTTAGGTGTTTAAAGGGTTCTGTATACCCAGGATTTATTATGTTACTATTAATTATTTAAAGGGGTTTGTATACCCACAGACTTTATTATGTTATAATTAGGTATTTGAAGGGTTTTGGATACCCACAGGATATTGTTTTATAAGTATGTGTTTAAAGGGTTTTGTATACCCATAATTTTATTATGTTAGAAATACTTATTAAAAGATTTGCTAATTTTTCAAGAACAGTAGTTGTAAAAGCTGTTCAGAAATGGCAATATCAGGTACATGGTGAAACATCATATTATGTAAAAAATCATTGTAAAGGAATGGCAAAATGCTAAACCTATAGGCCAAAAGGGGTGAGTTGAACTTAAACAACACTAAAATATCCAAAATAGTCTTAACCAAACCAAATAAAATTAAACAGAAGCCTGCCCTTAATGAACCAGGGAAGGTATTGATAAAATTATATGTAAAACCCCATAATTGTAATAACCAGATGAATAGGGAAAGTAATAATAACACAGAAGACAAGCCATTGAACTGACATGCTGTCAATATTATTGTTATTATAAGAAAATTATGCATGGGTATTTAAAACTGTAATGTTATATACAATGTAGAAATATCAGACATTATTGTTAGTAGTAAGTACAACCCTATTAGGACATATTTAAGTAGTAAAGAAGGCAATAAGGAAAGTTAAGAAAAAATATGTAAAAGCCTAAAATCTTAAATTTATAAATGTGCTAAAATAAGTGATACTGGGCCGGAATGGGCCACATTCGGTATCAAAATAATTCTATTTTTCCAAACTACAACATCGTATAACCCAAATTTAACTTAATCTATAAATAAATAAGGAGTAATTTGAGGTGACAGATTTAAAATTTACAGATTTCGAATAATTAACGTCACATGACCAGGGGTCGGGAATAAGGACCAATCAGAGCTCACAAAAGCTAGAAAAGCTAGGTCATAGCCGTTAACTAAACGGAAAAATTCGTGTAGTCTATTGTTAAAGCTCAAACTGAACAGATGAACACCGTGTAGCAGAGAGTCACATTTCGATGAATAATCAATAACCAAAAGTAAAATATAAAGAGATCTCAATATCAAAATAAGAAAAAAACATTAAAAATATATACAAGCAAACCATACTAACAGAAGTAATTGAAAACCGAATGAAAAGATGATGGTCAACTTAAACTAACACATTCCAAGTATGAGAAAAACGTATCTGCAGTTTGGTGAGATTGAATAAACTAATAACGACATAACCATACCATACACAACATGAGATTCACTAAAGACACTGATAATCCATACACTTGTGAACTTCAACCAAACTGTATTCACTAACATGGTAGACATAAAACTATTAAAACATTATTTAATTTAAAGAAATTGATCGAAGTAGATTCTGAGGTTACTCAGATACACGCCGACGGCCATTTTGATGGACAAAACTCCGCCATTTTGATTAACTTTTGGGAATAGAACTGAGAATCATACTACACTTGAATTCAAATTATTTTAATTGTATTATTTATTAAGAATGTTAATTAACCAATTGTGATGTATTGTATTTTATCCGTAAGCATTTTCTGATCTTTCCTAACAGCTCAAATTATCCACGACCTGATAGTAAAAAATAATATTGTAATTTTTTTTAAACATTTTACTGTTCGAGTCGAGCTTGCTGAGCGAGTCGATACGGTCACTATCCCGTTCGATTCACGAATCGTCGATCGGACCTAGATTATAAAATCATAAAATAAACTAATTTGTTAATTAAAAAAGCATTTTCATTTTTGAAAGTGAATTAAGATAAAAGATTTTCAGGCGATAAGTAAGAAGAGGAATACGGCGAAAGTGAAGAACATCGAGCAATTAGTAGAAAAAGACCAGATAACCTACAAGACTGAGTCGAATCAGTAATCGATTGCGGAATACGGCACAATCCATTCTACTTTTAAAAATTAATTATTTTGGCAACATTTTTAAAACAGTAAACTCCGTGACGACCTGTCTTTGCCTGATAATTCTTATTAATTAAAGTAACTAAAATAAAATAAAATAAAATTCAAACCATAACAATCATTCAAATAAATAATAAATTAATTAACCAAGTACATGAGAGGATATCTCCGGTTTCTCACAAATTGACGCAACCAACGTGTGGCTAAATAACCCGTATTAATAGTTTCTTACAATATATACAAACAATATATTCTTCTAAAAAACAAGTATTATTTATTATAACAGCCTAATACAATTTATACAATATATTCTGTAATCTCTATTATTAAAAAAAAGAAAGCATATTATTAAAATGTCTACCAAAAACAATGTGAATATATTCGATTAAACAAGGTGATTAAATGAAGCATTTTATTTCGTTTTAATAGTAAACAAATTTTATGAGGACGTAGGAATATTCCACAATAGAATGAAACTGTGGGAAATAATGCTATACAGCCCGACAATAAAACATTAACAATGCTGTATCTGGTGCCTGCAAGCAACAAGTACATTAGTCAGGCCTGCATTCTCCCCTTAACACGGGGGGGGGGGGAGGTAACCAACCCTATTGTTTGCTTGCTTATTCGCCACTACCAGATGCGTTTACAAACTGTTAGCAGACAAGCTGTAATCTCGTGTTAGGCGCCTACAGTGATACTTGACGAGGAATGTCATAAAATCGGCTACGAAGTTCAGCTTAATTATTTATAACTTACTAGATAACGTATCACTTCAATTAAAGAATGTTACTAATATTATATTACTGTATTTTAAGCAAAGAACGTTTTCAAGCGAAGCTAATTAAGAGTTATGTTAAAAATATTGTTAGCGAAATTACTCACTGGACATTCCACCATGAGCATCGATACACTTCGGAAAGCAGATTTTTATATGACGACAATTTACTGCGTCAACGCTTCAAGTATTTTGTAAATATCGTGTATTATAACATATTATTGAGCTATGTGATTATATTTCACGATAAAGTTCACTGACCATTTTGTTTCACCCAGCTTTATTAACTTCTTTTTCCAGTTTGTTATTCTTCCTATTGGGATCCTCTGCTTCTCTCCATAAATCCAATTCGGTCGTCGCTCTTAAAGCATTACTTAAGTGAGAAATCTTTTTGCGTCTGTGTTATTCAGGATCCCACAATCAAATGACAGGGAGAATATCTGCGTCAGAGGTAACGATAAAGCGACGAATAATCGACGCATTAACATTTCTACCGACAGCTGGTTATCCTGAAGGGATACGATGAAATATATCTTCTCGACTTGGTATCATATCAAACATATAGCGTGTTAGTGCAGAGGAAACCCCACCGTCATCCAGTACAACTGGAAGGTACTACAAGTAACTTTTCAAGATAAAACGGAATAAACAAAGAGCTAAGCCTCGGGATAACAAATTAAAACGCCTTTCTAGTCAAATACCAATATACGGAGATAGTGAAAGCTATAAAATAAACTGAATATGTCTTTAAAGATACCGATAAAATTCATTTCTTTGAGCGTCACAAAAAAAGGAGTCAACCAGTAAGGCAACATCCAAATCAGCTTGGAAACATAAAAAATATTTTAAAACATGGCATATACACAGCACAGGTCACGAGCGAGATTGCACAGAACTGATTTTGGGAGTCTTTATTCATAGCTGAAAATTAGATTCAAAACAAATTTTTATATGAACAATTTTTAATCGACATGTACACATATTTTTCTGTTGTCTGAAAATCTGCCCATGGTTAATAGCTGTTGGTCATAAGGCCTCCTGTTCTCACTAAAATAAATTATATTACTCCATAAATACTGGAGGGGGATGGCACTCTCTTTCATTCTCAACAACGCCTATGTTTCAGGCAAATGTACTTCGTGAATAAATTTTACACGAACTAATTTTTAAGTTCTGTGGGACATAAATTCTATTTCAAATTTTTTTGCGTTTACTTTTGGACTAGAAGACAGTTTTCGGTAAATTTCATTTTATCACTATTGCGTACGTACTTTAATTTAACTAGATCAGAACTATTCTTATATGTTAATTACTGGCATCGTATATAATATGCTTATACGAATGAGTGTTGTAACTAGGGGGGGGGGGTCAGGAGGACCAATGACCTCACAGAACTATTCAAAATTTCAGTGAAAAATTCGTAAACAATTAACGTAGTCCCAATTATAATCTCATCCCCTCCCCCAGAAGCTAGTTTCATTCCCCCAGAAACTAGTCTCATCCCCCCCCCCCAAGAAGCAGCTCACAGTTATGCCACTCATACGGTTTACTGTAATTGATACATTCAAGTAACGTTGTTTAAAGCAAGTTTTCGCGACGTACACATTTCTAATTATAAAACTGACTACTAGCTTTTTAAAATTACTATTTTAATTATGGGTCATATTTTAAAGGCATAAACTTTATCGTTTTACCCGTAGAATTCGTTACAACCGTTTAATAACTTTTGGAACCTATTTGGTAAGAACTTTTATCGAGTAAATAAATGAAGATTCTATGCTCAGAGTCTAATACAGAGGTTATAATTTGAAAATCTAACAAACATTGTGATATGTAAATGCTTACGATTAAGTGCAGTGATTTCCTACGGTAAGTTAAGTTTAAAGAACTGTTTTCTTGTTTCAAACGTAGTGCACACAGTGCACTTTGATAAAAAATTCTTTGACACTGACTGCATTTGCAATAACGAGTTTTATTTTTTATTTAACTTAAATAATAATAATAATTCTTACAAATGAAAAATATAAATTATAAACATAACAGTACTTCACTGACCTTAATCGATAAAGATGAGAAGAATAGGTTCATAATTAGTATTCTTGGCATTATGAGATACATCTTACTGAGTTCCACACAAAGCACTTTAGTCACTACCAGACTTAATGCACGACGTAATTAAGATTTCTAATGTTCTGCTTCTTTATATTTCAAGTACTGGTAATACTATGGAATACAATAGTTACAGTAAGCGTAGGCCTACTATTGATAAAAAGTTGATCAACCGACAACATCGAAACATATTTGGCAAAGCAAACGTTCAACTTAATTTGAAAACGACTGTAATAACTGCAAAACTTTAAAATTATTGTAATTCTCTATTTATCTCTTTCTTTTAGAGAGCTGAAATAAATTCATAAAAATTAAAATGATTTTAACAGAATGACAGTTGCAAATTGGATTACAAATAAAATTACGAAATATTTTAATGTGAAACTATTAAATGTACTTGGTTATTGTGATATATTCTTCTTCTTCCACTTCCTATTGTTCTTGTTCTTCTTTTTCACTCTATGACTTACATATAAATGCCTGCCTGTTCCGTCTCCACGAAATCGTAACAAATTTGTCCCCTTTTTATAAAAAAGGGACCCCTTCCCGGTGTCATATTTCCCAGCTCTCGTCTTTCGTCCATTCAGTCAAAGTGCTCTTGCCCTTTGTCTGTAATCATCTGTTCGTTAGATCAAAGAGTAGACGTTTAGTTCGTTCTGGATATCACCGTTACTTAATCCGAAGCAGCCGCGTTTTATATGATAGTGGTTTATTATTTATTTCACTGTAAAGTTTTTAAAATTTTGCTTGTAGCAATTGCTGGCAGGAACTACTATAAACACTAGGAGCGAGTACAGATATACGAATGCCTCATCAAGAAATAGCAAACGTCTGGTTTGCTACGGCCAAAACAATCTTATCCTTTGTTAGGAGCGAGGATAAAAACGTAGGCTAAACATAATTGAATTTTTCGATGTTAAATTATTAAAGAAAAAACTGTCCTAAAACGGGCAAAATGTTACAGATGACTTTAGGTCAGTCTGCCTTGCATGAACGAGAGGTTTAGAAATACTAAAAAGGTTTCAAAGACTGATGTGCATTTTTTCTCTGGTTGCTGCGGCCAGTGAACAATACTGTTGAATATTTTATGTTGTCCACGTGAAGAATTGTTTTGACATATTTTTCTATTTTTTTATTCTCGTATCCGTGAAAAATCTTCAGATTTACTGAAGGACAGTTTAATGCAATTGCAGCAGAGTAGTGCACTAGCACACGTGACACCGCCTCTTCAAGAATTTTAGGTAACAGGAATTGTAACGATATCGAATCAGCCTTGTTGACCAGACATGCAGTCTTCCCTGTGCAGTCTTCTCGTCTCTCCATTCGTAAAAAAGAAGACACGAAAGGAAAATTTTTCGCTACTATTAAACGTGTAAAGCAAGAATCGCTTTCGGGCTCGATGCTGTATGACAATAGAATCCAATTCAATGTTTTTAAGACCAAAAATTCTTTATCATATTTGTATTAACTTGGACTGAGATTAATTTAAAGAGGACTTTATAAATATAACCGATTTAAAACGTTATTTAGGAAAAGAAATTAATCAGTCCTCGTAGACACTAGCTAAAGAAAATGCTACATAATCTCTCCAAGAAAGGTAGAATTAGTAAATATAGAAAGTGTGAAGAAGGATAAAGAGGATAAAAGGTAAATGCACAGACATAGGTAGGGTACATAAGTCTTTTTCTTCTTCTTCTTCTTTCAACAGAGAATAGGCGAATCACTGTTTCGGTTCCAAATGAATACATCCACTTCAACGACTCCTAGGTCTTCCTATACTTCTTTGCCCAAAATTCTTGTATTGCCAAAATTCCTTGGGCAACCTCTATCATCCGCCATCCTTTTCAGATGAGCAATTCATCTATGTTTGTTTTCTGTAATACGATCTTTGATAATAAACATGTTCGACTATTTGCGAATGACTCTATTATAGAGTTTCTCTCTTCGTGTGCAGTCTTTAGTAGTTCGCAGGAGTCTCCCCTTAACCGAAGTTTCAGAAACATACAACCACACTGGCACAACTATTACCTTATACAATTTTAGTCAAGTCTTTTCCCCTTGTTTCCTTGAGAACGGTTGACGAATTGTACCACATACTGATTGGAACTTAGCCAAGTTATGAGCAACATCATAAACCACATCGTAAATGATGCCACAACCAAGAAAACGGAAATGTGACACCTGTTCTAAATATATAGGCGGAAAGATAAAAGGTAAGAGAACGGGACGAGGAAAAGTTTATGCTCACTGGAAAACAATTCAGGTCATCCTAAGAGCTATAAAATACCGTGTCAAGGATATAATTTACGTATCCTCTTCACGTAACAAGTGTTTTCTGAACTACTCGTTTTCACGAATTCTAGTAGAAGGCAGCAGGGAATGAGAGAATTTGACCACTGCACACGCTTCACATGAAATAGGCTTCTCTGTAATAGGATTTTGGGCAGCAAGACCGTAATCCTTGACGTCACCATATCTCAATACAATTTCACTGCTTCGTTGTAACATTATACGTACACAAGCACGCGCGTAACCACAGTCTAATTTGTTCTTGAAAATTAGTATATACAATTATTATGTCGTCTGAAATTATATTTGATATTAATTAATTTAGATGTAGGAGTAACAGTGGAAGACACACAAGAGCAAGAAATAAAAATTAACGAAAGAATTTACAAAATCAATTAAGATGCACTTCCCGTTGAGCAACGATTTCAAGAAAAAAAAAGCTTTCCCGTGTAATAAAGATATACAAAACCTGGCTGTAAAACCAGAAAATGTATAATACAGAGAAAGAACCAGAAAAGTAGAATATAAGCAGTAGAAATCAAACACTTAACTCGCGTGAGAGGAATAACTAAAAACAAATACGTAAGAGGAGAGTTAGGAATGAACAATATAAATTAATTTGAGAACGCAGCCGATTCTGGAGTAGGACTGCAGTCCAAACCTGGTAATCCGAAACAAAAAATGTCTGGTCATTTCGTATTAGCAGGGTTTCCGGATTACTGGAAATACCGTATGATGTAATAAGTACACATGTAGTTTATGAAACTTCACTACCACGTACTAGTATAGGACTGAAAAAACAAAAGTCATGAAATGTTCCAGAAGTGGAAAACGGAAGGCGGAGGTACTTCTGACAGTAGGAAACTAATGCAAGGCGATTCCTTTAAATATCTTGGGATCTAAAATACATCAGATGGAAGGTGCGCCGGTGATGCATAAAGTAGAAATAAACAAGCAACAGGGGAAAAATTTTAAAGAAAATATCTCTTCTGGAAACGTGTCCATGGAAACCAGGAAGAAATTTACAAAGAGTTTTATTTGGAGCATATACACACGTGGCTCGATTGGAAACTTGGACTTTGAGGAAAGTGGAGAGGAGCTACATTAAAGGTACTGAGATGTGGTGCTCGAAGAGGGCCATCAGAATACCGTGGACGTAAAGAGTACCTAATGATGATGTTTTCAAGAGAGTGGGACAAAAAAGGATATTGACTGGATCCATTGTGGTAAGGAGAAATAATATGGTTGGGGACCTGCTACGCTATTCAAACTGGTTGATCACCTTAATCGACGGCGTGTAGTGGGAGTACAAGGCCCAGGCAGTAGGACATGGATCGGATAAACAAGAAAGACATATGTGGCTGTCTACGGAAAGGAAAAAATTATAACCTCCGTAACCTCTGGGTTGAGAAGAAGAAGAAGAAGAAGAAGAAGAAGAAGAAGAAGAAGAAGAAGAAGAAGAAGAAGAAGAAGAAGAAGAAGAAGAAGAAGAAGAAGAAGAAGATTCGCCAAATGAACGTTTTTTATTGCAAAAATATTAGTTGTGTAAAAATATTACATTAAACCATAAAATAGAGTATTCGCTTAAATTAAACATTATTGCCATAAAATAATATTTAATAATTGTCACGCTGAAATTATGATGTCTCGTAAAACGTATATTACTGAACTGTTGTTAATGGGAAATGTTTCAGCTTTTCCCATTGAACGTCACTTTTCTTTTTCAAAATAATAGTTTAGTCTACTTCTTACAAAGAAATTATAAACTTTTGTTTGTTCTGATCTATTGAACGCCTTTTTGATAACCGATTTTTGGCTCTGTAGCAGCAGCAGGATTTAGTGTTGTTTTCGGGTGCCAAGTCAATACAGTGTTGAAAGCCTAAAAACTGTAACATCATGTTTCACACCTATCTTTTTACTTCCTCGTCGTCATCCCACGTTTGAAGTTATAATTTTTTAAATCAAATTTCACTGTCTGTACGAAAGTCAACATATTTTTTTGTCCTTTTCGAATTATCCAGTCTTGTAGTTTTTCGGAATTTAATTCTACGCCTTTACTGATTTCATTGACAAGCTCCGCGATCGATTTTGTGTCTACGTTTCCGTTGTCATTTAGAACTGTAACATCCACTACTGGGAAATCAATTTGCGGCCGTGTCATGATTTCTAATTGCTCCACGTGCCGTGAACAGTAGTCAGCTTACACCATCTGATGAAGGCACTGTGCTGCCGAAACAGCTGTCATGGATTATAATTTTAATAAATGACGAGTGAAAATCACTAAAACTATTTTATTGTTTTATTTTTTAATATAATGAACAGTAGTGTGTTGTTAAAAACATCTTTTCGGTTACTGGACGTTTCGGAATAGCCGAATTCGAATGACAGGGATTTGACTGTACATGGAACAGCAGAGACAGCTAAGTTGGTGCGGTCATCTAAAACGAATGAACAATAATAGACATACGAAAAGAACAAGTAAGGCAAGAGTAAAAAAATCAACAAGGAAAACATGGGAAAACGCAGTGGGGAAGATTCTAAACAGGAGGGGGAAAATTGTAGTGAGAGAAAGTTACTGGCGAGAAGTGAGCAACAGCGGCATAACTTTGTGTTCAGTAGATAATTCCGAAACACTAGGATATTACTGATGAATAATTAACTGCTAATAGACTTATTCATCTTTTAAGTATAAAATGGAATGAACGTATGCACATGGACATGGATTGATATATTTTACTTAATGATGATCACAAATTTATGAACTAACGTATAGTTTCTTGTACAATACAACCTAGCAGTTGTTAAAACCCGACACCAAATGTTTAGTAAATAGGTGTTGATTAAATAAATGATGAAAACATTTTTACTAGTCACAAATAAGCAAAAATAATAGGAAGTGAATAGTTGAAAATTTGTAAGGTACCCTACAGGCATGATTAGAAAAACTATTTGGGATTTAGTGATCTACATCTGGAAACGTGTTAAGTCTGGCTATCCCAAAACAAAATGTCTAAACTCACACACACGTGCGCGTACAACCTCGCTACACACACGCGCGCGTGCAAACAAAAATCGTATATTAATATAGGTCTAATATTATAAAAATAAGAATATCTCTCAGTGATGCGAGAATTTCACTTTACAGAGAGGGACCTTAATTCACAGAAAACGTTTTAGAAAGCGCAAGGAGTATATTAAAACTTATTCCCGTATTTGCTGAAGAGACGAGAAATTACTTCTGTTCTTTGAAACTCTGTTACAGAGTTTCTGTAACGCTTTTTGTGTAGCTTGGATTCATCGTTCCTTCGTACACATATTTTACCTGCTGAAAGTTTGTATAACTTAATAACTATTCTTGTAAAAAAGGCAAGAGTAGCGTATTTCTTTATTTGTTTATTGCTTTTTCCTTTCAGTGTTTGCAGAAACAACTTCGATAACGTGTTTAAGCAAACGTCTCAATATATTATGCGGTTAATGTTTCCTACATTCAAAATAACATTGTACAGAGTGAGGGAACGAGAACACAACAATTTAAAACTATCACAACAGGATCTCGTTTAACATTTTTAAGTCAAATATTTTATAAATTAAAAGGTAATAAGATCCCATTTTACTTAGTTATGTTCATCATTTAAAAATAACCTGACGTCCATTGACACGCTTACATTCTTCAAGGCGATTGATTGAGACTGTCTGCTGAACGCGGCACTGGAGGAAATGGTGAGTGGTATTGGGAATAGAGGATGGTAGAGGCAGAGGATAGTGGCTGCAAGTTAAGTTGGTGGATGACACTAGGTGTAAGTCTCCACGCGACTGACGTAGAAGCGGTAGTCATGAAGGACTGTCGTGTCATAGTTTACCAGGGAAAAGCAGAATACGATTAATTCTTTAACTGGAATCTTACTATTGTGGATCATATTAATTAGACTGATGTCTTGTAACTTCAATCCTGAAGTTGGCAGGTGGCACTATTCTAATGAAGTCAGATCAATCTGTTGACTTCCATTTTTCTAAAATACCTGTACCCTCTCAAACCTGTATCCCCAATAGTCGGATTTACGAACTTCTTTGTTGTTGTGCCTCTAGCATTTCTTTTGTGAACCGTATCCTATCTTCTTTTATGGCGTAGTCAGGATTTTTCCATCCGAATGACTATCATGTTTTTACATGGCGGACAGTGATGGTTAGAGGTTTGTGGAAGTAAAGATTTTCTGTGTACTATATCACACTACGTTCTCTAGCTAGTTCGCACTGATATCCTATACATTTTAAATTTATGATCCTACTTAATATGGTGCCACCTAATCAGAGGAGGGGTTGCAGCCTCCGCCCTAGTAACCTCACTTGACTACGCTTGTACAAAGCAAAATTAAGATTCTTCAAGCCTGTACGATATACAAGATTACCTGTACAAGCAGCTAATTTAAAATATCTGTACATACATCAGGAAAGGTAACAGAAAATAAATAACAGGAGATTGTACAATGTCACCTGCTTTACATATTATTTCTTAATATCAATGACCTGGTACGTAAATGGAGACGGAACGTAGGACAAGGAAACTCTTGGTGCAGTAATTACATTAATACGATACTCTTTGCGAGTGAGGTAAATTGGGAAATAGTAGTGAGTTAAAGAAGTAAGAAATAAACCGATAATTAGAGGGAGTTACCAACGATTTCGTCCATCAAATTCGTCATGTGTGGTAAAGATTGTGTAATTTCGGTAATATATAATTTCGCATGAGACGTTCGAGTAATATACCAGTTGTCTGATGATAAATTATTTTGTAAAAAACAATTAATTGGAGCAGAAAAATTCACAAACCAATGCGACAAATTACGTTTTCCTTGCGGTCGGTGCTTTGTGAGAGTCACTATAATGAGAATGGAATTTGTCAGAGAGGCCTTTGAGCCCTCCGGCGTAGATATTTAAATTCTTAAAGTATACGTATAATTTCCCCTTTGTGTAAAACCGTTTTTCACAGTGTGTAAAAGTGTACGCTGTTATTTCTAACCTCTTGGCTATGCTGGAAGATTATGTAAATTTGCTTTACCACAGCGAAGTGAATTTCCTCCTGTGCTTTTGGCGATTCGTAGAATTCGGGAAGCAGCTTACCCCTCTCTTCGTTTATTAAAAGTTATAATATAGTTTACTGTTTTCATAATCTTTTGAGCAAAATTTCACCTACTGATGTTGAGAGTAAATGTTAAACCCATGAGCGAATATTTCTCTGAAAACATAAATAAATAAATGAGTGGTACTTTCTCGTTTGTATTCATAATTGGATGTAAGCCACAGTACTCACACAATAAAACTTAAGGTTAATTAGCATTTTTCCAGTGCTGTGATGAACATTTGTATCGCCAGTAGGAACTACAAAGACGTTAGTGCATTCAATTTGTTCAGCTACCTTTTTTATTATTTTCATGTTTAATTCTCATGTATTTTACACGAATGTCCTTGTTAGTGTTTTTATAGAAACGGTTTAAATTTTTTTACTTTTTTAGGAGTGGTTTCGCCCCTATATTCCTCGATTGGTGAACTCACTTCATTCAGTGGTGTAACTAGGAGCTGATCCTGGGGAGGGGAGACACCAGTTTGGTGATTGGACTACCTATTTTCCTCAGGACAAATGAGAAATTCAGTATTCTTCCCGTATAATTTTATAAATACATTTTATAAATTCTTTGTTCCAAATTTGTTTAATAAACCGACGTTAAGTACGCTGCAAATGATATTTACTAAATATCGAGTGATTGTCATTGTTGAGAAAATGATATTTACTAAATACCGAGTGACTGTCATTGATGAGAAAATATTTACTAAATACCGAGTGATTGTCATTGCTGAGAAAATTATATTTACTAAATACCGAGTGATTGTCATTGTTGAGAAAATTATACCTTGTATTTATTCATATTATATTAAGCTATATAGTAGCTGTAATAGGTTATATATAATATATAATAGCTTATATATACAGTAGCTGTTACCCGCGGCTTCGCACGAAAATATTTGACTTTTAATAAGTATTTTAGTATAATTCTTATTGTCTATGTCTATTTGGCATTCTGTCAGCTCGTATAACAATTTTGTACTCATTAGTCAAATTCTCTCCAAAGCTGTTTTCAACACTTGTACTATTTTAACTTGTACTAAATTATCGTGTTGGTGCAGCAGCCTTTGGAGATTTAAAAGTACCCGTTTATAAAGCTTTGAGATATTTGTAAAGTACCTGTTAAATAAAAAATGCTAAATTCTTTATTTCAAGTGTTGCTGTGTTAAAAGCATTGTGTAACACACTAAACGTTATGTTTTCCTCAACCATGGCTTTTATTTATTTCAGCAGTAAACTAAAAACCAAAAACCATTGTCACCTAACCTCACAAATGAAAACAACACGTATTTTCGCTTTGCATTAAATAATAGGACAATTTACAATTAGTACACTTTCCACATCGTAATATATCGATACAATCACATAATAAAACATCGAAAATGTACTGCAGGAATGGATAAATGTACATTTCCAATGCCACTAAATAGCTTTTGTTTATTTATTTGTTACTATGGTAAGTAATTCTGGTCTCCATGGTGTTGCTGACATCTTTAGTAGTAGTATTTAATATATTTAATTACTTATTCAGTGCATCATCAGAAATACGTATAAACATAAATTTTATAATCGTTTAAGACAATTACAAAATATATAGACGTATATGTATACAAACTTACAAAATATAACGATACAATTGCATATTAAAAACATTAAAAACTGCAGAAACGGATAAAGGTACAGTTCCGATGCCGCTACTTGTTATTTGTTTATTTACTTGTTACTATGGTAATTTTGGTCTCCATGGTGTTTTTGACATCTTTATACGCGTCAACGGAAAGGCATAATTAAAAGGGCCTAACTCGTGTGAACAGGGCAAAATATCAAATTCCAAGTTAGACAGTATTTTGCGCCTTTTGTCAAAGGTTACCTGTGCAAAATTTGGTGGCAGTCGGTGTAACGGTGTGGATTTGTATTCAGTACCCACAAATCCTCAGACACTGAGTTATATATATATATATATATATATATATATATATATAATTAATTATATGTTATTTATTCATAAATAGTAATTACTTTTGTCTACAATTATTTATACGTCATGTTTTAACACACGCAACTGGATTACAAATAGGCCTACGTTAAGTGATTATGGAATTTTGTTGAAAGTTTTAATAGCCCTGGGAGGGGGGCCTGATCCCTCTGTCAACCCTGTACTTACGCCACTGACCACATTAATTCAACTTTCTTCTCCTTACACCTTTCAGCATCTCATTTTCTCATCAGTTCTTTGCAGTACTTTCTCGTTTCTTATTTTATCCTTCCGTCTCGTCTCTTTTCTCATTCGCCGTCCGATTCTTCTCTTTATCAACATCTGTGCTACGAATCATATCACATCCTCCCTATTCAGTATGTCTACATTTGAGTTCTTAAAAACTATATATTCCATATGATGCACTATTACTACCTCTCCCGTGACTCATTATTCTGTAGTCAATATAGTCATCCTATTAGAGCCTTCATTCGATAAATGAAAGAGAGAAGAGAGTTCTTACTTTTAAATCGATTGCTTGCCTGTCTGTCTCACGACAATTTTTGAACGCATCAACCGTTCTAAGGTTTAGAGGGAAAATGTTTCAGAAATTGCAAAAGTCCATGTGGGATATCAGATTAAACGGAATTTTAACCAAAATATGAATTTAGTGTCCACTTTTGAAAATTTCAAAATTTTGGAACGCAGGAAGCGAAAAATTGGGTGAATTGGTAAAATTGCAAGAACACAAGTAATATATCATATTAAAAGGGATATTATGGTAACTAAAATTTGAGTATAGTGTTAAGTTTGAAAATTTCAAAATTTTGGGACACAAGGGCCCAAAAAGTTGGGCAAACATTTGATAAAATTGCAATTTCTATGTGGGATATTTAAGCGAGAAATTTAAGTAAATCCTGAATATAGTGGTTACAGTTTTGAAAATTTCAAAATTGTTGCATCCCAGGGCCCAAATGGGATACAAAAATTTGAAAAAATTGTAAAATCCGGCCGTATGTCAGACTTAAGGGAATTTTAACACAAATCGGATTGTTTGGAATTTTTAGCGTTTATTATATGATTACTCTACAATTTTTACTTTACTGAACAAAATATTAGGGTAATGGGGATATGCATAATGTTTCCGTAATTAAAAAAAGTATTTAATATCAAAATGTATCTAATAATAAATGTGCTTCGTTCAAAGTACTGAGCGAATCCTGCAGCTCAAGGAGCATAATAGTGATA
The DNA here is from genome assembly GCA_034769895.1 of Magicicada septendecula. Classification (NCBI taxonomy): domain Eukaryota; kingdom Metazoa; phylum Arthropoda; class Insecta; order Hemiptera; family Cicadidae; genus Magicicada; species Magicicada septendecula. Next base: position 272,467,290 of record CM068369.1, on the reverse strand, counting down.
ATCCGTTCTTAATTTCCCTCGAATAACTCTTATCTTCAGTCACAACGCTTTCCAATCTCTTTGAACTGCTCCTCACCGTTACTGCGACGACCTTCGTCCCAACACTCTTGGGTGTTCTTATTTACATTGTACGTCAGTGTAAATAAGTAAATAAACAAATAAGTAAATAAATAAGTAAACAATTAAGGTAGTATAACAACCTCGATTCACGTTCCTCTATGATTAACACGTTTCTCTGTTTATATGTGCAATCTCTGCATAATAAGTTGAAGACTTTGTTTGAGCCGACGATTTTATTTTAAACGCGTATCTAATTTGGCATGTTTACTGCTTATGAAGTTAACAGTATTGACATAATAGTAGTATTGGCATAACAGTTAACGTCTAAATGTAATAACCTCATAGACATCTATAAGACTTGTAGGGTCTTTGAACTCTGGCATACTGCTCGCTCCCGTATCAGACGTGGCAGCTGATATCTTAGTGTTAATATCTGATGTAATTAAGCTGCCAGCCGTGTGACGGAATCGCCCGCAGATAACGCCGCTACTTGTCATACCTTAATCGCGTACACTGATTAATTAAATTAATTCTGTCCCGGCTAATGTGAAACGTATATATGTGTCATGGCTCTCTGCGATGTGACGTCGTATTGGTAAGCATTATTATTATTAGTGGGGAGGTCCTACAGTCTATGCTGCATCGCCCATTTCGATCGCCATTTCTCCCTATCTTTCCAGTCATCGTCTTCAATAGCTCGATCTCTCATGCTTTTAATAATTAATATTCTCCATTGTGTTGTCAGTCTTCCTTTTCTTCTCCTGTTTTGTGGTGTGTAAGTCAATGCTTTCTTTGGCCATCGCTTCTCCTCCATCCTCATTACGTGACCATACTGTAGCAACTGTCTGGATTCTATTGTTTCTGCTGTTGTAAATATGCGTCCTGTTTTCCTTCTTAACATCTTCGTTTCTAACATATTGAATTCTAGAAATATTACACGCTCTTCTTAAAAAGTCCATTTGCACAGTTTCTATCATCCTTTTCTCTTTACCTGAAAGTTGCCAGCATTCGCAGCCATAATATAAAAATGGGGTCCACAATAGTTGTGTAGATTGTCAGTTTAGTTTGAAGTTTCATTTCTTCGACCAAAGTAACGAGTTTAGCAAACGAATAGCCTTTTCCCCTGTTGTATCCTATTTTTGATGTCATTCTTTGTTGTTCCGTCTTCTGAAATAATGCTTCCCAAATATCTGAATTCGCTACACTTTCCGATTCTATGGATTTGCACATCTAAGTCATCTTCTTGCATGTCTCCTATTTCCAGATATTCTGTTTTAGTAGTGTTTATGTTTAGACCCCATTTCTCGTACTCCTCTTTCAATTTTCTAAACATATAGTCTGTGTCGTCCTCGTCACTAGCTATAATTACCTGATCGTCGGCAAACAGGAGAGTTGTTAAGCACTGCTCCTCCATTTGAATTCCCATTACTGATGTTTTTCTTCACCAGTTACTCTTGGATATATATTTTAAACAGGGTAGGTGACAAGCTGCACCCTTGCTTAAGCCCTTTTGTGGTAGGAAACAATTCTGACAGAACATTTCCCACTCTCACCACACTCTTTGTGTCGTTATATATGTTCCAGATAGCGCGAACATAAATTTTCCTCAGGCCAAATTTTGTTAATGTTTCAAAAAGTCTTTTTAAGGGTACTGTGCCATAAGCTTTCTCTAAATCGACAAATACGAGGTGCGTAGACAGATTGCGAGACTTTCGTTTTTCTAGTATTTGTTGTAATACAAATATGTTGTCAATACATGATCGTCCTGCACGGAATCTAGACTGCTCTTCTATGTCTTCTATATTCGTTTCAATTCTTTGTTTTTATATTCTACCGTACAACCTCCCCATTGCACTTGTTACACTTATGCCTCTATAATTTTGGCATGCCTTCTTATCGCCTTTTTTGTAAATTGAGCTAATATATGCTATGTTTCAGTCTTCTGGGATATCATCACCGTGTAACAAGCATTTATTAAATATGTTTGCTACAATTTCAAGCAATATATCTGGTCCATATTTAATCAATTCAATGGGGAGGTTTCCAGGCCCTGCAGACTTTCCGGTTTTTGATTTTTCCAAAGCTTCCTTTATTTCTTCTAAAGTTATTTCGGTCAATTAGTCATTTTTGGCTGTTTCGATGTCTATCTTCGTCATTTCAAATTCTTTTCTATTTTCAGTAAGCAATGTTTTATAATAGTCTACCCATTCTTTCGAACTTTTCAAATTTAAATTGCTGTTCTGTTTTCCTTCTTTTCTTAGACTTCCTATAGTTTTCCATCCCTCGGCCACTTTTGTCCCCCCTATATATCTGTCTATTTCCTCACATTTCCGTTCCCACATTTCATTTTTACTCTTTGTTATTTCTGTTTTAACTTCTCTGTTTCAGCGACCGTATGTTCTTCTATCTTCTCCTCTATTTGTACTTAGCCAGGTGTTATAAGCTTTCTTTTTCTTCTCGACAAGGTCATCTATCTTTTCCGACTACCATTCTGGATTATCTTTATTCTGTTTTCCTTTATAACCTAAAGCTTCTTTCGCCGCTTCATATATGCAACCTTCAATTTGTCCATACAACTACTCTCCATTTACATTATCTTCGCTCATATTTTGTAATTTTGTAGCTAGTCTTAATTTGTACAGGAACTGAGTTGACTCTTGTTTGAGGCCTTCTACATTATAGTTATATTCATTCATATCGCTCTGATGTTGTTGATTATTCTGTAATGAGGTATTTGTCTTTCTATAATTTACTATTATGTTGGCCACGACTAGATGGTGATCTAATCCGCATTCTGATCCACGGTGTACCCTCACGTCTGTTGTCTTTAGCTCCGAATGCTGCTTTTGGATTACATGATCAATTATAGAACGCAACCCTCTAGTTGCTTGTACCCAAATACATTTATGGATATCTTTATGAGGGAAATAACCATTCATAATTTTTAAAGACATGGTCTCACACCAGCTTCTAAGGCGCATTGCATTATCATTGGAAGCAGATTCTCCATATTTGCATAATACTGAATTGTTATCTTCTCTTCCAGTTCATCCGTTTAGGTCTCCTAATATAAATATTTCTTTATCGTCTTTGATGTTTGTAAGTATGGTTGTAAGTTTTTCATAAAAATTATCTTTTATTGTTATATCGGCATCATCGCTGGGTGCACATACACCTATTACTACAATGTGGTGACCGTTTTTATTTATTTCCACAGGTATTATCTGTTCGTTTACTTCCTCCTAGCTTTTGATATATCTTTTAGCACTTTTGTGGACGGCTACTAAAACTCCTCTCTTAGCTCTAGCATCTTTCTGTACGCCACCATATAAATGAATGTATTCTCCAATGCCTTCATTACCTTTTCTTTTCTTTTTCAGTTCTGTGAAAACGCAGATATCGATTTTCATCTTTTGTAGTTCTTGGAAGATCTCTCCTTGTTTCGTTCTCAAGCCTTGTACATTCTATGTTGCAAATTTCATAGTCCTCTTCCTTAGTATACGTCGTAAACGTTTATATCCATCCTTATTCCGAGGCGATTTGTCGTAACTTTTAGCACTTTATGTTTTTTTACGAATGACGAGTCGCTGGCAGGGGTATTCTGTAGGAGTTTTCTCCCTTAGCTGATATGCTCCAGATATTTGTAGGTCTGCTATATAACACATACCCATTGTATGCCATGTACCCAGCAGCTGCGCGAGATACGTGTATCTCTACGAGGACGAGAGAGTAGGATTTGTTGGCAGTGCTGAATTCGATATTGGTAAGCATACATAAATTAATATTGCTACGACAAATAGATTTATTGAAAATTAATTGTACAATTTAAAAATTCTTACTTTGATTTACTTTGGAATTAGTTCGTTGACTAACACAAAATTTGTTAAAGTTTATTGTCTTTTAACACTTTTTTATACAGTTCTTATTCTTAAAAGTTTTGCTTAATGCTTTGAACGCTAATATTAAAATTTGGACTTTCCGTGTACGTCAACTGAAGAAAGATGCCCGACGCTGGACTGCGGTGACCTGATGATCTACAGTTGATCTGCGACATTCGTGTGGTACATCTGAAATAATGTAGAGGGTAGAGTCCATTAGGGTTGCTGTCGGGCACGGAAATTCGCAGGTTACACCCGGTATGCCGTTGGGAATTAGATTTACACCAAATCCGGTACGCTTCAAGTGTCTTTCCAAACCTATGCGGACAAACCTAGAAACACTCGATAGACTGTGGTTCAAACTACACTCTTAAAATACTTAAAATAACGTAAGTAAGAGATTGTACCCCGAAATCGGTAGTGTTCTGAGCGGTGAATTCGCGAACATTTGGCCGCTTCCTCCAAACTTATCATTTGTTGAGGAGACCACGTACGTCACGACCGAATAAACGAAATAAACTGCCTTGGCGAGTAGCTTTACTTACTCTTGACTGAAATTCCAAAGCTCTGATTGGTCAACTGTTTGCTCTTTCTCTATAGAAATCAAATTTAAACGAGCAAATTACAATCGGATCATGTAAATTTCTGCTTATTCTGGCCAAGAATTGTTCGGAAATTGGAGAGAAATTTTTATAGAACAATTTTACTTACTTAAAATTTTTGTAGATTTATTAAAAAATAACATAGTAACACCTTGTAAATAGTATAGGCCTATTAGTAGAGGGAAAATGATGATTCTGACTCAAGTACCGTTATTCCCCCACCACCACCGCTGGACCAGCAGCATCGACCAATGAAATTGCATGGCGCCTTTCGCGCGTCAAGTTCAAATATATGCCGTCTTTCGCGTTATTTTTTTATATGCCGCCTTTCGCGAGCCTAGATCACTTTCACTTTCTATCACTTGATGCATTATAGTGTATAAATTAAATATATGATCAGGGTTACCAACCTTGCATGAGTTCAAATTTGTTGTGTGTTATAATGTATATTAAATCTATATGATCAGGTTTACCAACCTATGTATGGGTTCAAACTTGATATGTGTGTGTGTATTATAGTGTATATTAAAATATATGATCAGGGTTACCAATCCTGCATTATTGTGTGTGTATAGAACAGATCTGCCAACATTTTTCTTCGGTGGGAAATTCAAACTATATTATAGTAAATTGTTGACGACGACTTCGATATCAACTCTCTCTCCCCTCCTCTCTCTTTGTCTCTAGACACAGTTGTCGATCACGATATAAACTCTCTCTCTCTTTATGTCATCAGTTTTACATAAGCGTCGTGCTACTTATGGATTATTGTAAGTAGCGATACTAAAATGTAATCACCAGGAAATATATATATTTATCACCTACCTCGTTGCGTCCTTTTTTTGACACATGGCAGTCATTGACCACGATTTAGAAATTAATATACTGCCAAGTCTGTGTGTGTGGTAAAGTGTTACGCATAAAAAAAAATCTCCTTGAAATAAGGTATTTTCAAAAGTTTTGTGTACAGATACACACACATTGTATATGTCTCTCTCTCTCTCTCTCGCTGCAAACGTTGACAAGGATTCCCTTATTCAAACGATTTGTATGTGTGTACACGAACTTAAATATAGTTTACAGACGATTGTAATTTTAAAAATTCATTTTTGCATTAAATATATATATATATATATCGTAAACAATGAAATAATAATATTTCGTTATTGTAAGATTTTAATAAAACAATTATCAGTTTAAATAATAATTTTCATGATTGTAAGATACAACCTACAAATTATTAAAATGTCTCTCTCACACACATTTCTCATTACTATACAAATAATTGCATGCATATTCGGAGGTTTATAACGAAATAAATTAAAATAAACCATAATTTGTTTTAAATAATTAAATATATATATTTACAACACTGTACACAAACATAAAATATAGTTTACAAACTGCTATAATACAATTATTCAAAAAATACATTTTACATTGATTAAATATATATATATATATATCACAAACATTGTTATATATAAAATATTAATAATAATATTGTTTTAAATGATTAAATATATATTTACAGCACTGTACACAAACTTAAAATATAGTTTACAAACCGTTATAATACAATTATTCAAAATACATTTACATTGATTAAATATACATATATCACAAACAAACATTGTTATAAAAAATAAATACAATATTAATAATAATTTTTGACATTGTAAGATTTTTAAATAATAATTTCATGGCTGTAGATACAGTTCACGAGGAAGTTTATCTGTAACATAACAATACAGTCGATATTAGAATCACTGATACGATAATATTCAATATCACATGCACACGTACAGTTAGTGGAAAGAATCAAATGCGTTAAGTAAGTAAACTTTTTCAAGTATATGTCATTTTTCATAAGTTAATGTACTTTCAAATAATTTCTAATCAAACCAAACCAAATATTATTCACTGGAAATTTGTAAATACTGCTTAGAATCAATGATACATTTATCGCATAAGTTAATGTACTTTCAAATAATTTCTAATCGAACCAACTATTATTCAACGAAACTAAATAGAATCAATGATACATTTATCATGTGCATACAAATTCAATTATTAAAGTGTTAAGTACAGAGAGTTGAAACTACACACATCAATAAATTGTTTGTTAACACGATTGCTACTTACGACGTTAGGACTCAATCTCTACTTGTGTTGTTTGATTTCTCGATCCTCGATACACTAAATGTAGTTCTTTAGGTTTGATATGTCTGAGCTCCTCATTCGTGAAGACACCTGCATACCTCTTGGGAAGATAGACACGATACTGACGGTCACCATCCTCCAACGTAGCAAGCACAGAGTTCCCATATTTTGTGTCCACATTTGTTAAGACCATGATGGGATATTTTTTATTCACTGTCAATTCTGAACATCGTTTGTACTCGATAGCACTTACAGCATTAAACTTTACAAGAAACGACATTATTAGAAGACACTAGTGAACACGTCTGTATCAAACCAGAGAGAACCAAACAATGACAGAATATTCGACACAAAAGGACAGGAGAATGTGATAGTGGTGGTGGTAACGTCGGTGTCCCACTTTCATTTGCATGTATGAACATGTCCCACAGACGAAATTAGAGACACCAAAAATATAACAATGTCATTAGGAAAGTCCATTTTCATAAGAAAATAGTCACTGCTTACAGCTATGCATGTATGTACATGTCCACAACAGAATGAGAGAGAGAGATATAAATATCATCATTCGCTGTGACCTACTTTCTAAATTTGTTACATTAAAAATGTTTGTTTAAAGCAAAAATCATGAATCATCCATTCCCGAATAGCATGCACCTTATATTTGGCACAACGGTCAGAAGAATTGAAATGTCTAAGACATTCTGTTCCATGAATTATATACGGTATGTTTTTAGGACAACCAAAGTCATCGAGATTGATGATATTATTGTGTATTATCTTTGATTGCAAAAAACGTTTTTCCTCAAAACCCTTCACAAACACATATTTATATATACGTGTATGTGATGTTAACAATGAAACAAGATTGTCGTATGGTGTCTCTCCTTCGCTCCATCTAAGTCTATGATAATTTGTTGTTAACCAGTGGTTTGTCCTAACGTATTTGGGATTCGTAACGGATGTAGCAGGTGGAGTCAAAATCCAATGTCTACCAGCAAATCTCAGAACGTCCATGATTGACAGTTCCTTCACAATATATTTTCCGTTGTCATCGAAAAAGCACTGGAAGTCAATTATAACTGCAGTGTTATCCATAATACTGTAAGACAAAGAAACCACACACATTACAAACTCTATACATGTATATATTATGTTTAAACATACAAATATCGTTGCGATATTAATATGTGAACTTACGTTTACAGACGTCTGGACTGAAGCACCGAGAGACATCAACTGACGAAAGAAACAAGTGTTGAGGAGGGTTACTATACATGGAGACAAATTTTTTTAGTAGGTGGGGAGGTGTCGTCGTCGTCGTTCTCCATGTTGATGCGTTGTCGTATCCGATAATGACCGTATGCAAGCGTATCATGACCATTGTCTAATATATAACTCTTATCATCATACGGTGACAACGCTTGCTTATTTACACGCATCGTGTACAGCGTATGATGATCGCTACGTAAACAAAGCGCACTGGTAGAAAACTGACAATGATCAGTGAGACACTTGCGATACATATCGTGTCGCAGACTCCTCTTAATCGCAACTCGAGGCACACCTTTACATACACGTTTTTGACACTCTTGGGTGGGATCTTCGTGGGCCACAAGGAACGAATAACATTTCGCACGGAGACCCACGAATTCTCTAATAGGACGACCACACGTTTCATCCTTGAACAGTCCGACAACCTTTTTGTTCTTAAGGCTATAACAAGGATGAGACGTAGGGTAATCCGATGTGTCAAAAACGTGTAGGTCCTTCTTCATGTCTGCATACAAGTCTGATGTTTGAATGCTATACATCAGACTGTCTGTATCTGTCATTAATAATTTAACGTTGCAACCGTACTTGGCGACAGCATAACGATAATGAAAGTCGTACATTATCGTTTTGCTAACGTCAAGCACCGTGAAGCCGACATACACGGGACGGGAAAGAACAAGGGATTTTTTACGGAGTGAGAGCCCCACCAGATCGTTCGTATAACGAATCATACGTTTTAGCCTAGGTGTGGAAACTAGTTTTTGAAGCCGTCGTTAATCCGAGACTAGTTCAAAGTCTATATGTTTCCGTACGTTCTCCAGCGACTTACCGTATACGGCGTTGTTCATCAGTTTGAAAAGGTCTTTTTCAAAGCTGTTGACGGCTGCTTGCCTCTTGCGGGTGTTGAAATCGATAAACGGTTTCAACCAAGCGCTTTGCTTAAAACACAACACCCTATGAGTCGCTTTCAGCTCTAAGCCAAGACTTAAATACAATTTCAAATTTCGATAATGGAGAACGTAATTTTGTTTGTCCTCCAAAGTTGTTAACAACTTCTCTACGGATGACCCTAATTCGTTATACGATGATCTGTATATACTCTCGTGTAAACGTTTGGAAAAGGGAGAAAGGATATCGGGTGTTACGCGCTGGCGCACAGGTGCAAATGGGTAGTCGGAATGCAAGTCGTGTAAGGTATCAGGATAGTGTAGGTCGACTTCAAGGATGTACCCGATGTCGGAATCATCACTCACATTACGTACGTCCAAGGACTCGATTTCGTTACGATCGAGCCATCGGAAGTCTGCGTAAGGGGAGTGGTTGCGACATGGCTGCACCGTATAAATTATTACAGTCTGTATACAGAATGAAGGAGGTCGGTTTCGATACATCGTACTGATCTGGAATCAGAGGATTGTTAGCGACTGCGTGACGGTTGGATATCATCGCGCAGCCTCCGCGAATCCCAGACTCAAGGAACAGATGCAGATTTATCTCTGTTAACAGCTCTAATTCGACCCCTGTCATTTTTAGCATTGCGTTCCAAGCGAGTCCGGGAAGCGAGTAAAAATGACACGGGTCCAAACAGTAATCGCGTAAGGCCATGTCTCGGAAACTTTCAAAGACATCGGCCAGCAGCATTACGTCTGTCAACAAATACAAATCGTGGTAATCTCCAAACGTACGCAGATTGAATGCACTCCACACGTTTTGTGCGTGCTCGTAATCTGCGTTCGAAATAGACGATTCCAACAACCGGTTATCAAAGTGTTCACGAGCGGGTAGACTTGTTTCATTGAACCGATCAATGCTGTCAACATACTCGTAAGGGTATACCCCCTTGCGTACGAGCAGATTGGTCTGTTCGTCGAAACCCCGTCTAAGCATTTCCTCTCTGAGCAAAGGAAATTGGCTCCCGGACGTGGACAGATTGGTAACGAGTGTGTCCAGAGAGCGATTAAGAAATTGAAAAGAGTCTACGAAACGCAAGGGACCCAGGGAGAACGACACGTAACGCTCACTGGATGTTGCAATGCAGGATACGTGTTGGTCCTTATATTTTCCTAAACCCTGCATTAAATGGTGACAGTCGTAGCCACGAAGGTTGTGAAAGAAGACAGGGATATGACGAGGCATCTTGTAGCTTAGATTACAGCTATTGTGGGCTGCTCCCAAGAATTTCCCCGTAAGATGACAATGATTGCGTACCTTGTCATCGTCTGTCAAAGGGCGCTCACACAAATGACAAACGGTGGCGTTAGTGAACGCAACATTGTCATCATCGGACATAATTATTTGCACGTTATGTCGTACTACCTTCATCATATCCTCGGCGTCTTTCATCAACCACGAGAAGAAAGTGTCTACGACGTTTTCACCTCGATAAACTTTAGCCTCTCTCCAGAGTCTGTGTGTATGATCGACGATAGCATAGGAGAAACCTGACGGAATATGCATCGCTTCGTATGATGTGGACGATACAGGAGGAGAAGTTATTTTCTGACGGGCACCGTTGCTATCAACTGAGTAGAATTCACCTAACTCGTGCACTGTCGTCGGGACGTTGTTACCAGGTGAACACGATTGAAGCGGAGTGATAAGGGACTCAAAGTCGGCGTAGACGGTAAAGGGTACTTTAAGACAGTGCGCGTAATTTTTAAATGACATAAACTTCTCCTCCTCTGTAGGCATTTTGGTTTTCTGCTCGCCGTAAGGTGTACAGTAGGGGAGATGATCGGACAGACCATGTTCTGTGGAGAAACGATGCAGGCAGTAGTCACAGTAAAATGATTTATTGCAGTGTTTTGTTAGGGATGATAACAATCTACTCATGTTACTGATAAGACAGTAATGTTTTCGGCTATTTGTATCGGACAGAAGCAAAAGATTAACATGATGTAATCTGTCCTTATTGGGGGTAATTCTTAACGGATAAACCTCATTTTTTGATTCGTTTCTGATATTGTCTTCTATATCATAGCCGAAAACGTTTATAGAAATGTTGGGATTCTGTGTTTCAAATTTAGAAAGTGAGTTTATAGAAACAGGGTACTCGATACCGAACATATTTATTGTGTTTATGAATGAGGTGTATTTTGAAACACGTTCTTTATTACGTTCTTGAGGGTGTATGTGAGCTAGTACGGACCATAGAAAACACATTTCATCTTGGGAGTTATTGATGTTGACTACTGCCTTGGTGAATGCAAGTTTTCGCGGGGTTGGAAGGTAGGAGGACGCTGCTAGAGGCCTGTACCGTCCAACAACCAGTTCCAGCTTCAGTACAGCATCCACCGACCATCCGCTCCCGTCACGGGTAAAATTGGATATGCTATTCATGATTTTATCGTAGGATTCATCGAGTAGACAGTTCAACTCGTCGTTGTCGTCCGTGAGCAACGTACGACAACGCCCGTGGAAGACGGCGTCTTTGGTTACCTCTTTTTCTTCGCCGCTGTCACCATCTAACACAGTTTTAGTGAAACGTATCCTGCACGCAATATGCCATTTGATACTGCGTAAACGTGCTTGTTCTGCCAGAATATCCTTGCACAATAAAGGTCGCACCTCGGTCATTATCGGTACTATATCTTGATCTTCTTCTTCTGTGTACACAGGCAGGTAATTAAAAGTTGTGAGGCATCCTCTAATACTACTGTTTCGCACAATATAAAATCGTGTCATATCTGAAACAATAGAAACACCTGTATTAGCTAATAGGAATGATGAATAACACACACACACACACACACACACACATACACACACACATTCATGTTTGAGGTAAATAGATAGTGCACGTTAGTAATACGTTAGTTTATTGCAAACTGTGAAGATGGCAGCTACTCCTGATTTTAGCATTGAAAGTGAAAGAAGAAAATCGTTCAAGTATTGGGAAGTGACGTTTGTCAGCCCCGACGAGTTAGCGTTTGCCGGGTTTTACTACTATCCGCTAAATTATGATGTTTGTGGACATAGTATGTCATTCATAGACGATAGAGTTAAATGCTTTTGTTGTGGAACATACCTATGGTGGAACATGAAAAATTTTCTCCGTCATGTCAATTTCTAAACGATGTCAAGAGACAATACATTGGGGAGAAGGTAACAAACCTATGTCAGAACATAAAAAATTTTCTTCGTCATATCAATTTCTAAACAACGTCAAGAGAATATCTTATACATGTTAGACAGAGTTGAATCATATGTTAATTAATATCAAACAAATTTGGTTTGCTACATAATTATAGAGAGACAATTGTTAAATTTTTACCTAGTTGAGGATGTTCCTGTTCCTGCTGATGTTCTGGATTCTGTTGAAGGTCAGGCATGGTGATATTCAGATGTGAGAATGAATACTGAAAAACAAAGAAACTGTTATAGATATATATAGTATTTTTAACGCCGGTATTATGTTAGTGTATCTTAAACCATGAAGAACGTACGCAAGACTATAGCTCTAGAGCTACACAGAGCAGCGAGAAGGAATTTCGTTAGGCGCGCGGTTGAATTGAAGGGTCTACACGACTTGTACCAGGCGGATCTTGTGGAGATGATACCATACGCTCGAGTGAACAAAGGGTACAAGTACATGATGACAGTGATCAATGCGTTTAGCAAGTACGCGTACGCTGTACCATTGAAAACAAAGACAGGAAAAGAAGTAAAGCATGCACTAGAGCCTATACTAACTGCTAATCGAATGAAATATTTACAGACAGACAACGGGAAGGAGTATTACAACAGCACAGTACAAGCGTTACTAAAAAAGTATAATGTGAAACATTACTCAACCTACAGTGAGAAAAAAGCTTCCATAGTGGAACGTTTTAATCGCACACTGAAGACACACATGTATCGAGCTTTCAGTGAACAAGGACACTACCGCTGGTTGGATCTACTACCTACATTACTGAAATCGTACAACAATACAACACACAGAACCATTGGTATGAAACCGAGTGAAGTGAATGACGCCAACGAACATATAGTGTTGGAACGAATAAGGAAGAACACAGCGCCTAAAATCAGTCCAACGAAACCACCCAAATTTAAAGTCGGTGACCGTGTTCGTATAAGTAAGCACAAAATGACGTTCGCCAAAGGTTATACGCCGAATTGGACTAACGAAATATTCACTGTGGATAAAGTACAATCCACTACTATCCCCGTCACTTATCTGCTAAAAGATCATCTAAACAAAGTGTTGAAAGGTGGTTTTTACGAGCACGAGATTAGTAAGTCCAAAGTCGGCGACGTATACCTAGTGGAAAAGGTGTTACAACGCAAAGGTGACAGAGTGCGTGTTCGTTGGCTCGGTTTCGATGGTAAACACGATGCGTGGATACATAAGAAAGATCTAATATAAAAAAGGTGACAGCACGTGATGAAAACAGTATGCTTTCGGTATTCACAAAGATGAAGATTGTACAGCAAGCAAACAAATTACCAATAAAGGATATGGACTTTTTGGCTGGTGACGAAGGTAGTGCTAAGCGTAAACATGGCCCGCTATTACCGAACAGTATTCGCTGTATCGTTACAGGCCCAAGTTCCTGTGGGAAATCAAATGTGCTATTCAACCTACTGTTTGATGCCAACGGACTACGTTTCCGCAACGTATACGTGTTTTCAAAATCATTATTTCAACCAAAATACAGAATGCTAGAAACAGTGATGAAATCACTCGCTGATGAAGGTTTAGGTTATCATGCATACAGCGAGAACGAAGAAGTCCCGCTACCGAGTGAAATCACTGGTCTCGACTCTGTTATCGTATTCGATGATGTATCGTGTGAAAGACAAAACAATATTCGAAAGTATTTTGCTATGGGGAGACATAGCGGTGTGGACACATTCTATCTATGCCAGACATATAGCCAGATACCGAAACAATTGGTACGTGACAACGCTAACTTGTTGATATTGTTCAAACAAGACGATCTAAATTTACGACATGCATACAATGATCACGTTAACATAGATATGAAATATGATGCTTTCAAAGACGTCTGCATGGAAGCGTGGAAGGATCGTTATGGATTTCTAGTCATAGACAAAGACTCGCCAATAAATTAAGGTAGATATAGAATCGGCTTTGATCGATTTATAATTGTTTCCGACGAAGTATAAAAGTGGTTGCACTGTAGTAATGTAATCAGTCCTCTTGCTAACACACGATGGCAATGAATAAGGAGGAACGACTCGCGTATGATATAGACACGATAAGCGACAACATAAGGAAAAAATATCATGCATTACAACACGGTATCAGAGAAAGCGACGAGGCGTTTAGAAAAAATTACAGACCGATTCTGGAACCGTTAGAAGTTATTTCACGAAAGTTAAGTGGTGACATGATGGAGGAGGAGGAGGAGGAGGAGGAGGAGGAGGAGGAGGAGGAGGAGGAGGAGCAGATAAAACAAGAAGAGCCTACACAACACGTAATAACAGAAAACGAAAGTGGCACGCAGAGTCATAACGCTTCTCATTTCAGTGACAATAGCGCATGGAACCCTAACGCTTTACATTTCAGCGAGGATTCATTAGCAAACAAATATATGCGTTTGTGTGAATCGGCGGACTGTAAACGGATTATAGATCGCACGTATGGTGTTCGATATGAAGGTGGTAAATTTATGATAGGTGATTCAAATGTAAAAATCGATGATAACGACAACTTTCATGTCAAAGGAAAAATTTACGAGGGTATACCTGGTCTGTATGAACTTTTGTTTATGAAACTACCGAAAAAATACAATAAGGATGATATGAGGAAATATTAGTCTATACTACTAGCAACCAACGGACACAAACAAAAATATAAACACAATACGCGAATAAACAGTAACAGTGGCGTCAAGTACCGACTAGTAATATCTAAATTGTTTGCACGAAAACGTACAGGGAGTGGCTATATGGAGATGAAACCGAACACTGCAATCGATTACGTGCATTGGGATGATCCTAACGAGTTGGTTAATAGATTGAGACTGTTAATGGCGTCTCAAAATAGCGGCCATACTGGTCATAGGAATGAAATCGTTTCGATATTGGAAGAATTACGTGAAACTGGCATTATCATATAAAAGCAGACGCACCGTTCTATAACCATAAGTTCTTCTTCATAAATATGAGTGTAGACAAGTTCGGTAGACACGACAGCGCTGTAAGAGTGCGAAAAGAAACTCATCGAAGTCTGCGTGAGGATATCGGTTTAGGAGTGACTAACGACGGTCACTTTGATGTGAAAAACAAAAAGATATGCAACTTGGGTGATCCTGAAGAGTTGCACGATGTTGTTTCTTTACAGTACGTAAAGGACACATGCTTACAGTACAAGAACGACGACAACGCTACCGTAGACGCAAAAGATCATCGAATAATAAGGCTAAACGATCCGCTTAAATCAAGAGATGCAGCCACAAAACGATACGTAGACGAGAAGAGTTTGAAAAAAGATCGTGCAGGTAACGTAATCGTTAATGACTGTCGACTAACGCGTGTGCAAGCACCTGTTGACTTCAAAGACGCAGTGAATTTGGAATTTTTACATGCACACACAATCAGTTTGCAAAACGATACTTTCTACGCTGCCGGAAGAAAAATTACGAATATAGCGAACGGTGTCAATGACAAAGACGCAGTCACTGTACGACAAATGCACGAATTAAAATTACATATAAAGACCGAATTGTACAAGGTCACTCAGGTATTTCACGCTCATATAATCAATCTAATAAAGTTTGTCTATAAATATCAAGACAGCACGACACAGCGTTCAGTCCTGTCTGAATATATTGAAGAGGTGGGGCGTTTAATAGACGTTCTCGATACGGAAACGGAAATCAAGGATTGGAGATCTGTTTACAAGAATGCACGTACTTCGTAAGAAAAGAAGAATGGGGCGTGGTGTAATTGGAAAAATACTTAAAAACACTGTGCCCGCTATCGTTTCGTCAGTACCTACTTTGATTAATCGAGCGGTGGACGCATTACCAGTAGAATTACACCTACCGGGCTACCGATTCTGTGGACCTGGAACAAAACTCAAAGAGAGATTGGCACGTGGCGAGCGCGGAATCAACGAGTTGGACGAAGCCTGTCGCGAACACGATATCGCTTACGCTAAGTACAAGGACAACGAACGAAGACGCGTAGCGGATCGCGTGCTAGCCGGCAAGGCGTGGGATCGAGTGAAAGCTTTGAATTCAGGCATCAGCGAAAGAGCGTACGCGGCGGCCGTAGCGGCAGCGATGAAGGCGAAATCGGCAGTGGGTGGAGGGAGCTCGCGTAGTGGTTGCAGAAAAAACAAGAAGAAGAAGGGTTCAGGAATTAAACGTCAATCCGTGAACAAACGCAAAACGACCTGCAAACGCAAAACAGTCCCAAGACATAAACGTAACAATAAAAAAATAGCGTCAAGTCTATACCTACGTCCTTACAGACAAAAAAACTAATTTGCATACCAGTGCGTGCATTGTCTGACAGTGATTTGTATGTGTACGCAAAACTTTTGAAAATACCTTATTTCAGAGGAGTTTTTATGCGTAACACTTTACCACACACACGACCATGGAAGAATGAGAGTGCAGTTGTTAATCTAGACAGTGCAGAAGGACCTGGTACGCACTGGGTTTGCTACAAGAAGCGAAACAAACAAGTTTACTACTATGATGCGTATGGTAATATGCAGCCACCTCTTGAGCTGACACAGTATTTTGGAACCGACACTGACATTTACTACAATTACGAACGTGAACAGCCACCACACACAGTCATCTGCGGGCATTTATGTTTGGACTTCTTAACGCGCGAGTGATCAGTAAGCGACAAGATGTCTTCGCTGTCGGTCACCTTAACAGGTACGAATGCTGCTGCTCTTGTATGTGACTTTTTCCCGCCTCTCGAACTAACAAACGGCGAATGGTATGTAGGTCTATTGGACTTTACTACATACAACAGTATACCGAACGTGATTGAAGGAAAAAACAACGTGTTTCCAGTACTACGAGACGGAACAACGTGGGACTTGATAACTTTACCTACAGGTGCTTATGAAATCGGTGACATAGAAGCCTTCCTCAAAAAGCAGTTAGGAGACTCAAAGATTAGTCTACGTCCTAACAACAATACACTGAAATGTGAAATGTGAGCTGACTTGTGCACTGGATATTGACTTTCAACAAACAGTGTACGGTATCGGTGATATGTTGGGTTTCAAGGGAAAGCGTCTGCTTGAAGCGAATAAAACTCACACGTCTGACGCCACAGTTAACATTATAAAAGTGAACAGTATACTGATAAGGTGTAATATAGCGCAAGGATCATACAAGAACGGTAAAACCGAGCACACACTGCACTCGTTCTATCCGTCAGTCGAACCAGGATTCAAAATAATTGAATCGCCTACAAACGTCATATACCTACCTGTGAATGTGAGTCGTTTGGACAACATAACATTATCTTTACAAGATCAGGACGGTGACGTAATAGAGTTTCGCGGAGAAGTCATCACTGTGCGTTTACATCTAAAACGAGTATAGACATGGGCTTGTACTTTGTTTCTTCGCCACCGCTTCTACCACAGTCGTCAGTAATAAAAAAAAAAGAAGAAGAAGAAAGATCAGTTAGGAAACGCATCAGTACTCGTTCGAAACTGAAACGATTAACCTCAGTTAACCGCCGTTTCCTGATTTCACTGGGTTTTGTTGTTGTAAACAAGTAAGATGGCGAGTGGAATATTATCAGTGGAGCAGCAACCGTTCTTTGAAGACAGTATCACACACTTTTCATTTCACTCACACGCACCGTACGCAACAACAAGATATGGAAACAATGATGAAATACGTGTGCCAATACAACAACAGGACGTCTTTACACTGCCGTCAGAAAGTTTCCTCTACATCGAAGGCAAGTTGGTTAAAAAAAACCCTAGTGCGGCTGCAGATACTGCACTGAATGTGGAACTGGTGAACAATGCTATAGCATTTCTCTTTGAAGAGATTCGTTACGAGTTGGCCGGAGTGGTAGTGGACCATACCAGAAACGTCGGTGTTACGTCAACTATTAAAACTTTTCTATCACTCAACAACAACACACGTAACGCAATGGAAAACGCAGGTTGGGTGGCACCGACCACGAACATATTAAAAGTGAATGATGACGGCGAATTCAATTTTTGTATACCACTGAAAATGCTAATGGGATTCGCAGAAGACTATACACGCATCGTGCTGAATGTGAAACAAGAACTTATACTCCTACGTGCTTCTACCGACATAAATGCTATGGTTTTAGTAAGCGGACAAACGACTGCTAATTGTGTTCTTGAACTAGATAAAGTTTACTGGAAAATGCCTTATGTACATGTAGCTAATGCGTACAGATTACCACTGTTACGACTCATAGAGAAAGACCACCCGATAACTATGCCTTTTAGGACCTGGGAGTTGCACGAGTATCCTGCCTTACCACAGACTAAAAGGCAGAATTGGATTGTCAAGACCTCGAGTCAGCTAGAAAAACCACGCTTTGTTGTGTTAGCGTTTCAGACAGCAAGAAAAAATGTACTGACAGCACACGCTGATGAATTCGATCACTGTAACGTGATCAATGCGAGACCGTTTCTAAACGACAAGTATTATCCTTACGATAATTTAAACTTGGATATTGGGAAAGACCGTTTTGCATTATTGTACAATATGTACGCCAGTTTTCAAAGTTCGTATTACCACCGTTTAGACGGCAGCCCAGTACTGACACCGGAATTATTCAAATCAAAAGCCCCGCTGTTTGTTTTCGATTGTAGCAGACAAGACGAAGCACTTAAGTCTTCAGCAGTTGATGTACGTTTAGAATTTGGATCGTCAACGAATTTTCCCACACAGACGACCGCCTACTGTATGATACTACATGATTCGCTTGTAGAATATACGCCATTGTCCAACACAGTACATAGACGTGTTTAAGTCTTATTTTATACATATTTTGTAAATACTAGTTTTAAATATATATATATTTTCATCATATTTGTAACATTATAATATTGGAGCTATGTGTGTGTATGTATTTTTAATTGTAAAACTAGTTTAGATATATTTTAATACTTGTAACAATATAATCTTGGAACTGTGTATGTTTTTTTTTTTTTAATTGTAAATATTAGTTTAGATATATTTTCATACTTGTAACAATATAATCTTGGAGCTGTGTATGTATTTTTAATTGTAAAACTGTTTAATATAATCTTGGAGCTGTGTGTATGTATTTTAATAAATGTATATATATATATTACACACACTTTATTATTATTTGTATAACCCACTCCATAATAATTTGATCATACACATACGCGCGCACGCACACACACATGTATTAAATTCAATAAATAATAATGCGTTTGATAATGTTTTAATGCAAATAATTTTAGGAAAGTCTACATTCTGCATTCATAAGGAGATAGTCACTGCTTACAGCTATGTATGTCCACAACAGAATTAGAGAGAGATATAAATGTCATCATACGCTGTGACCTACTTTCTAAATTTTTTACATTAAAAACGTTTGTTTAAAGCAATTTTTCAGAAAATTTGTAACAGACATAATAATTTGATCATACACACACACACACACACACACATGTATTAAATTCAATAACACGCTTGATAATGCAAATAATTTTTACGTTTAAATAAAAATCTGCACATACATTAAAATTAAAATTAAATAAAATCTGTACAACTTACCAAAACTAGTATGTGCGTTGTCTACACTGAAGGCGTACAAACAGTCTTTCAACTATTAAAAAAGATGCAGCGATTTCACGATGTATCAGCGATCAATGAGAAATTGCCACTATAAAAATACGGTAAGAATATATTTTCAGAAATTGTAATTTGATCATACACACACGCGTACACACACACACACACATACATGTATTAAATTCAATAAATAATGCACTTGATAATTTTTACGTTTAAATAAAATCTATACACTTACCAAAAGAAGATGTGTATACTGGAGGACACGTAAGACGTACAGTATCAGCCAAACTAGTATGTGCGTTGTCTACACTGAAGGCGTACAAACAGTCTTTCAACTATTAAAAAAGATGCAGAGATAGATTTCACGATGTATCAGCACATACACAAGCAGTCAAAATGAGAAATTTTCGCTAATTTTCTGTGCGTATATATATATTGTACACTGGTAGTGGGAGAAAGCTTGCATGTCCGTTTTTAGAGTAATTACTGTCAGCGGTGTTAATGCTTGACAGGTGTCAAATTAGAAAGTAGAGTTGTCCGTTTTTAGAGTAAATACTTTATAATCCTAATTACTGTCAGCGCTGCTAATGACTAGCAGGTGTGAAATTAGAATGTAGGACGTCGTACACAAGGTTAATGACCTCTGGTTTAATTTAGCGAATAATAACTATATCTAATTCAGTATCGGATCAATGCTGTCAACGTACCCGAATATGCATGCAATTATTTGTATAGTAATCAGAAATGTGTGTGAGAGAGACATTTTAATAATTTGTAGGTTGTATCTTACAATCATGAAAATTATTATTTAAACTGGTAATTGTTTTATTAAAATCTTACAATGACGAAATATTATTATTTCATTGTTTACGACATGCGCGTTCTCTCTCTCTCTTAACATAACGCTTCGTGTGAAGCGTTTTGTAGAGCAGGTTTCAAGTGTTACGCATAAAAAAAAATCTCCTTGAAATAAGGTATTTTCAAAAGTTTTGTGTACACGTGTAAAACTGATGACATAAAGAGAGAGAGTTTATATCGTGATCGACAACTGTGTCTAGAGACAAAGAGAGAGGAGGGGAGAGGGAGAGTTGATATCGAAGTCGTCAACAATTTATATAATATAGTTTGAATTTCTCACCGAAGAAAAAAAATGTTGGCAGATCTGTTCTATACACACAATAATGTAGGATTGGTAACCCTGATCATATATATTTTAATATACACTATAATACACGGACCTATCAAGTTTGAACCAAGATGTGAAACGTAAAACGTAAAACGTAAGACGTAAGACGTAAACGTAAGACGTAAGACGTAAGACGTAAGACGTAAGACGTAAGATGTGAAACGTAAAACGTAAGACGTAAGACGTAAAACGTAAGACGTAGTGTGAGATGTGTACTGGAAGTAGCGAACTTTAAATACGGATGACGCGAGCGACGGCATACCAAGAAATCGGGCGTCCGCTAGTAACAGTCACGGTGAATCTGCAAATACGCGTCTGGAACTCGGCTGTATGTGTTTTGTTTTGCCTCACCCATTATATATTTTTTCATATTTTATGCGTAACACTTTACCACACACAGACTTGACAGTATATTAATTTCTAAATCGCAGTCAATGACTGTCATGTACCAAAATTAGAAGTAGAACACAATGAGGTAGGCGATAAATATATTTCCTGGTGATTACATTTTAGTATCGCTAATTACAATAATCCATAAGTAGCACGACGCTTATATAAAACTGATGACAACTGTGTCTAGCGACAAAGAGAGAGGAGGGGAGAGAGAGTTGATATCGAAGTCGTCGTCAACAATTTACTATAATATAGTTTGAATTTCCCACCGAAGAAAAATGTTGGCAGATCTGTTCTATACACACACAATAATGCAGGATTGGTAACCCTGATCATATATTTTAATATACACTATAATACACACACACACATATCAAGTTTGAACCCATACATAGGTTGGTAAACCTGATCATATAGATTTAATATACATTATAACACACAACAAATTTGAACTCATGCAAGGTTGGTAACCCTGATCATATATTTAATATATACACTATAATGCATCAAGTGATAGAAAGTGAAAGTGATCTAGGCTCGCGAAAGGCGGCATATAAAAAAATAACGCGAAAGACGGCATATATTTGAACTTGACGCGCGAAAGGCGCCATGCAATTTGATTGGTCGATGCTGCTGGTCCAGCGGTGGTGGTGGGAGAATAACGGTACTTGAGTCAGAATCATCATTTTCCCTCTACTCCTATTTAATTACGGTAAATTGTTTGTAATAATATGAACTACATTTTTGTGCAAGTTACATCTCGAAATTGTAATTAATGGTCAGTTGAAAAGTTCGCGGAGCAATGTCAAGTGTTTCTTAGCGACAGCGGTAGAACTAAAATTTTTCGTGTTTTGCAAGATTCATATTTCTTACAAACACGTGTTAATTTCTAAACCTATCTACCAGTTTATTCATTGCTTATCAGATGTTCGAAACGTACGTGTACACATGTTTTAAAAAATGGGCAAAGTCAAACGTTGTGCTGTGATTGAATTCTTGGTTATAAACTGTCTAGCGCCAATGAATATTCACAACCGAGAAGGCAAATGTGTTAGGAGTTGCTGCATCTTCAAAAGCAATACAGTATTTGTAAGTGGACTCTCGAGTTTAAACATGGTCATACGAGCACTGAAGATGATCCTCACGGTGGACAACAAAAAAGTGCATCTATCTCCAGGTATTGTTAAATAAATGACATATGTCTACACCGTACTGGAAGACCGGCGATTGGGAGTAGATGACATTGCTGACGCCACAAGCATTTCACATTAGCGTGTGTATCATAGTTCAAGTCAAGGACTTGGTATGAAAAACCTTTGTGCATTTGGAGTTGTTGCACTTTTGGGGTGCTCACATATGACCACGTTTAAACTCGAAAACCCACATTAAAACTATTACTGGTTTTGAAGATACAGCATTTCCTAACACATCTGTCATTTCGTTGTGAATTTCCATTGGCGCTAGACTGTTTTTATCAAAACATTCGTGATTTTCTCCGTTTTTCAAAACACACATGACACGTAAATTTCGAACTACTAGTAAACAATGAATACATTGACAAATAGATTTGGAAAGTAACAGGTTTTCAAACGAAATACGAATCTTATGATACACAAAAAATTTTAGTTCTACCGCTAAGTTATACAGATGTCGCTCCGCGAACTTCTCAACTGACCGTCGTATTGCGTCTACGCGACAAAAGCACACGTTTACTCGTCTAGCGTAACCTGAACTTAAGACAATTACGCATATTTCTAAGTAACGCATTATATATTTGCGCTTACAATAATTTATTTATAAGCCTAAATTGCAAGGTAAAATCCAGAATCTCACATGCAAATTTACATGTTTCATACATTCCCCTACAATCATTATATGGCTTATTATGAGCACATATACATCCCATTGAAACATTGAAACATGTGTTATAGGATTTTCCGTTGCAATTTGTATATGTGTGTGTGTGTGTGTGTGTGTGTGTGTGTGTGTGTGTGTGTGTGTGTGCGCGCGTGTGGTAGTAGTAGTAGTAGTAGTAGCAGCAGCAGCAGCAGTAGTAATAGTAGTAGTAGTAGCAGCAGCAGCAGCAGCAGCAGCAGTAGTAGTAGTATTAGTAGTAGTAGTAGTAGTAGTAGTAGTAAGTTTCAAAATTTCTTCGACGTCTTTCGACTTCCAAGTTTAATCGTTACGTTCCTCTCTTCAGGAGTTGCTCCTCTGCTAGTCCGTTTTGCCTCAGAGCCCATATAATATTGTCTCCTAATGTTCTTCTGCACCTTTTCCTTCTTGATGTGCCCGTTCCCACAGTGCTTTTGCTAATCTACCATTGGACAATCACCAAATGAATCCTAAAGCCCTTCCTTTACAGTCCGTAAAGTACGGTTTAAAGTTAATTAAACGTAAAAGGCCACCAAAATGTAGACGTTTGATTAAAGAACTTGGGACTTCGCACTTACCTTCATTAAATATATTAGAATTTCTGTACCAAAATTTATAAAAACGAAATCTGCATTTATACGAACTGTGTAAATAATTCACATAATTTCTACAAAACTAGATATGATTATATATTTAAATTTCCACCAAACGTTTATACTAACCTTGAAAAAAAAGGATTAAGTAGTGGAGTACAATAGTCTACAGTTCTACTAGCCAAGCTGAGGTCGGTAAGTGTCTGTGCAATATTTGTATATTTATTTACAGAGTTATGGTTTCGGTATTTTTACAAGGCGAATGTTTTTATTCTCTAAATACACCTCTACATTACTGTTTTAAATTTACGTGCTATCAACACAAATTTTTAACTCAACGAAACCAATTTCTTTTTAAAAATGATTAATAGTGAATAAAAATATTCTATAGGCCTACTCTTGTACGGCTGGAGGGACAGGCGTTATCGTAGAATTCGAGAGTGCTCACTCACATCAATTTCCGCTGCTGGTTTCAATAAAATAATGAATTAAATATTACTCAGAAGCAGAGGCGCAGCCAGGGTTCTGTCTGCTTCTGGGGAGTAGGTTTTTTGATCATTTTGGAGCACAGAACTAAACAAATTAAAAGAAACCACACTAGACATTTCCTACTTAATTTATTATAATAAATACGGAAATGTGGGATCATAAGGGTTAATAGTTATCTACAATTAAAAACAATCCGTGGAACAATAAAGATGGTACCTTACATAAATAAAGTAAACGCACCAGGAAACTGAAACAAATTTTCTCTTATCTTCTGCACACGCTGCAAAGATTTTCATAGAATGGACACTACAGGTCCTTAAAGACAAATCGGGCTAGAAGATGTTCAAATATGTGTTTGTCATACAAATCAGTTTACTTGTAAACGGCGTTCTGAACTCTTCATTCAGATGTATGTTTACGTAGTACGAAATAAGAGATAAGTGTTAAGATATTAATTTTTACTTCCATGTTCCTTAAGGAAATGGAAGTATGGTGTTTCGTATGGTAATAAAGCATATTAATTTATATAATTTATGAACAGATTATCAACGTGCCCTTGACAATGTGAATAGAACACAAATGATAAATGATTTCACGGTATTAGGTAGGTATACCGCCCAAGATGGTAAGACTTACTACAGCCTACAGCCACATTAAAAGGGTCTAAAGCAGCAG
This sequence comes from Magicicada septendecula, assembly GCA_034769895.1. Taxonomy (NCBI): domain Eukaryota; kingdom Metazoa; phylum Arthropoda; class Insecta; order Hemiptera; family Cicadidae; genus Magicicada; species Magicicada septendecula. The sequence goes on along the minus strand of CM068369.1, from coordinate 272,442,336 downwards.
TCAGACTGAATAATAAACTAATCTGTACTTTTGATAGTAACGCCGATGTTAGGCAGAGTGATTCAATTTTATCAGTTTTGTTCAATGTGACATTAAAAATAATAAGAAAATCAGAATTGAGTGTTTATTTTTGAATTAAATCCACTCAGCTCTGGCTTACGCTGACGACGTGGTAATGGTTTCCAGAATTAGAATAGCTTAGAAGGATATGTTGGAAAAGCTAGATTTCGAAACACCTAAGATATGATTACGTATTAATGAAAATAAAACTAAATACAAGGATAAGTATTAATAATAATGACTTAATTACTGATAGTATACATTCAGTCATGCTGAAGTTTTCACCTACCTAGGAATTGAAATCCACAAGACCAACAAGACGACTGCTGAAATTAAATCAAATTAAAAGCGTATGATGACATATAATGATATATAAAGTGACAGATCGAAAAATGAAGTCGACCTTATATAAAAACCTTAATAAGGTCAATATTAACTTATGGTAGTGAGTCATGAACGACGACGATAATGACGAACACCTATTTGGAATACTTGAATGAAAGGTATTAAGAAAGGTATATGGATATATGGACCATTAAAAATGTTGACAGTACATGAAGGATCCGGATGGATCATGAACTCGATCACACTATAGGAGAAGCTGAAGTAGTGAGATATTAAATCACTACGTATTGCATGGATTCGACATGTTGCGTGAATGGATGAGAGTAGAATTGTAAAAAGGACTGAAAACCTTCGCAGAAAGTAATGTAGTGCAGACCTACGACGAGACAGAGTGATGAGATGGAGACTGGGCTACTAAACTGGTGAGGAATGGCCAAGGAAAGGGTAGAATGGGGGAGGACTTTTGAGAAGGCAAAAAGCCGCAAGGGGTTGTGACTGCTAACTGAAGGAGAAGAATCGTAATAAGAACTAAATACACAATACGAAAAATGGTAAAATACCGATCGTAAACCGTGTACAACAATAAGCACAGCTGTGTAAGATTCGAACAGCAAGAAAAGAACTGTTCAGTACAGATTACTGAAACTAGGCTATAAAGTTGAAAGTTGTTCAGAAGTAAATTATTGCTCTATAAATATCGAAAACCAAGTTGGATACACTGCCGACTGAGTAACCGTTTCTACTCTCTACGGTGACAAAGGCCTAACCTCAATTGAAAACGTTCGTACTCACATAATTAATTAATCTAATTATTTATTTAACTCCACGTAGGCCTATATGACAACAATTTTACAGGCATATTTTAAAAATTTTTGACATTTTTCCTTATTCCTGTTGTGGTGGGAGGGGGTAACCCCCAAAACCCCTCGCGTCGCGACTGCTCAGAAATCATGCTTGCTGTCTTATCTGCTTACTTTCTCGTTCTCCGCATGTACAGTATTCATTTGTCATATCAAAAGAAGGTCGGCAACAGATGAACGTGACGTCTATGCGACAAATGAAAAATTTTCACAACGAAAACTGTTGTAAAACTTGGTGTCAACAAAATTATTATGTCAGGTTTTGGTCAGAAATTTATTTAGCGTGGTAAACAGCAGTATAACGCAGACTACGTCCTTCTTATACGCTATAATTACTAGAAAAATTCGTTGCCCTACAAGAGAGGCTTGCAACCCATTATACTTGAAAGTACGTGCGCAATGAGAGTAAACACTGAATACTTAATTTAATGCAAATAAGGCAGCCGCTTCGTTAATTTAAATTCAGAGTTCATAAGTTGAGATTTCAGTTTGCCAAGCAGCTTTCTCTCGTACTGATTTGCCAACACAGCCGACATAATTACGTAAGTATAATTAAAAAGCCTCGTGCTTAACAAAAAGATGTTAGCTGTAATAACAGGCTTTACGAGAACGTATATCTAATCAGCATTCTGGCCGCAAGCGTTCGTATGAATTTTGTTTCTCTGAAATGTTGTGACGTTAGAGAGTAACAAAAACGGGCGAGCGGAACAAAGGAACGGAAAGAATGATACTGCGAGAGCGCTAGACAGAAATACGAGAAGAGTAGAACACTGGTGTCTGACGTATGATGCATACAGTACGTACATATGTACGTGACAAATACATACGTAGTGGTTGTTTTGAAGATTTACTTTTTAACAGTGGACGTTTTTTTCCACAGATTCAAAAACGCATTCCACGATAGAGACTGCCGTCACTAAGTCGTGCTAAAGTCATCAGTGTACGTGCAAGATCCATGGATTTTCTTGACACTTGTTCGTACAGACACAGACTCTACGGACTGATAAGTAGAGAGTCACACGTAATTGAAGAAAACATTAATTGTGTCACTGTATAACGGGATTTTCGATATAATCTTCTGAATTGTAGCTGCCTCCGTTCTTCAATGAGATGAAGCGCCGGACGCTGTTGTGGCCCTACCATTATCACTTGCAAAATCTCATCAGTTTCCAACCTATGAGAGTAAAATTCGCCGCCCTTTACGCACGGCTGCGTCGCGAGCGGGCATTGGAACCTTCTCCATAACAGGAGAGTAACGAAATTAGACAGGTACGGCCGGCTGTATGTAGAACACCAGTTTTAACACTGGTCAGCCGGGATTACTGGGCACAGTCGACAACAGAAATCGATAATCATCGACCCACTAAACAAATGCACATCGGGGCCACTCAGTCAGAACACCAAGAGACGAGACACACCGGTTTCTTCAAAAGAAGGAATACCACCGAAAAGTAAGTACAGGAAACAGTTTGTGTACAGAGTTGAAGTGCCAAAAGGAATTTAATCAATGTTATTATATTGCAAACGTTCAAGGCCACAAACGTAATTTTTTATGTATTTTTCGTTCCTACCACTATCTGAAATAGACAAAACGGATTTGTTATTGAGCAAATGACAAAAAGCCTACTGGTTCTTAAAAGCTTGCGTAAGACAGCTGTTTTCCAATAATTTTGGTACAAACAGCATGGCAGTGCTACTTCATCATGCTGACAGAAATTAATATCTCTTGTCTTATTACGGGACGTCTGCTTTTTTCTTCACGCAATACTTTTAAAAAAAAAAAGAAAGAAACAAAACAACTCGTTTGAAAGTTCCATTTAGATGAAAGCTATGACGAGTATGTTTTCAACTATTTTGGTAAGGACTGTGTATGATCAATTTTTGTTTACGCTCTTTCGTGGAGAGGTTTCTCTCAATTGTACAACAAGCAGCCGGCAAAAGAAAACGTATTTACTTATCCTTTGACAATAGAAAACATTAAAATTAAATTTTCTTTTTTGCTTGAATAAAAAGGACACTTCGTTTGGTGTCTATTCGCCTTATAGCGTTTTCTTCGATTGGTGCTTGTCACAGGGCACTGGGAGATATGCTAGCAGTATCGTATAGAAAAGTTCCCTACTCAGAGTTTCAAAACCGGTCTCAATATGTACGTCCATTTTACACATCACGAAATTTCCGTATATATTATGTGTATTCCTTGAATCGTGTAGACACTATATACGTTCCTTCACGTTCATCAGGCCTACATGCGATAATGATAAAGTCTACAGTACCAAAAAAAAGTGCAGCGAAGTGTATTTTAAGTGTCGAAAGACGGCTGTTCAAAGTCGTAAGAAGAAGGAAAATGAATTGTTTGGGGCACTGAAGGCGGAACTTATGTTAGCTGCAGAAGTGGAAGAGAGGGAGGAGGATGCAGTACATGTATTATGCAGAAAACGATTGAAAAGGACAAAATTAGTTAATCTAGCAATCGAATGAAATCACATGACAGTAGAAAGACTGTAGTTGCATTTGTACCTTTTTAGAGTAACCTGGATCGGAACGGGTCTCATTGCAGACCCTGCAATATTGCAAAAGATTTTACATTTATCTTTGTCAGGCTCAATTATTAAACTAATTTCTCTTTATGAACAGTGTACGCGTCATTGGAGATGTGAAAATATTTCGGTATCACCTTGTTTATTCCGTGTCAGATATCATCCACCCCCCCCATGTTCGACAATTAAAGGTGTGAAAATTAAATTCTTTTGATACCTTTAGCTAAAAACGAAATGTATAGTAACTTCATTTAGGTTTTGTATCATAGATTATATAATCGTTTTCTTACTGACATAAAAAAAATGTAATAAAACAATATTATTAAATTAATTAAAATTAAATTATTAAAAAATAAAACAATGATTCTTAAACACTTAAAATCATGGCTAGTATAATAAGAAGTCAGTTGAATACCTTTACTATCCTGTATACAGTTAAAAAATAATACCACGCGATATGCTGTCATTAACGGAAAGAAATTTAATTTGTGTTTTCATTTTATTTTGAGAGCACCGGATAAAATTATAAGGTGTGTAACAAATGTAACAAGACGAGAGAACAGCGCAGTTGTATTTCTTGAAACAACAGGCATAAAACACGCATAAACCGCTGTGTAAAGTTAGCATTGTTAGAGCAAAAATATACGCTAGGCTACTTGTAAATAAACCATTAACGCCGGGATACGTGCTACTGGCTGCGAGCAACAAGTACATTTAGTCTGGCCGGCAATATCTATACTTCTTCCCCTTACAGTGAAGGGTAACCAACCCCTAGTGTTTGCTTATTCAATACGGCCAGATGCTTTCACAGTCTGTTAGCAGATAAGCCCACACCCTCCTCGCACAGACTGCACCAGTATCGTTTGACACCGCGCCTGAAGTTGCCATACAAAAACGGCCCGTTAGATTTCATACGGACATCAATTGAATAATAGTTTTTTGACTAATAATTTAAAGGCACACAACTAGTAATGACTTGCGACTGTAAACGTAAAGCACAGTAATGCCGTAATGTGCGATGATAAAAAAAAGATAAAATTTGTTTCCGGCAAGTAGACTACCTACGTTAATATTCCACAATATACATAAACACAGAATTCTGAAGGTTCATAAGTAAAATCTATCGACGTTAGCACAAATAATCAGTTTGTAACAGTTGTAATTATTTAACTTTGTTATTCGTATTATTATTTGTGTATTGCGTAATGCATCTGTGTATAATTAAAACTATGGTAATAAGAGCGTGTTTGATTTACAAAATCATGAAATCCGTATAGATTTCTCTGGCATAGGCCTACTAATTATTTCACAACTGTAGTTCAAGATACATGCGATCCTCTAAACAATTCTATCTGTCGTGTCATCATGTAAAGTATTATTCACCGGATGCAAGTTAGTGTTTATCAACCATTTAACTAATGCTTTGGAATGAAAAAAATATTTATTTACTTGTTTACTCGTTGGGAGTACAAGGTTTTCATCATAAACATTGGCGTGGCCTAGTTCCTATGGGTTAGACATCTGCCCTTTATAAGAACCCCAATACAATATTCTTGATCTTATCAATATTTTCCTACCAGTAGGTCGATATAATATTCCTTAGTTTTCTCAAATCTCTCGTCCTACTCAATGGAAAAATAACTGACTTAGGATACAATTATTTGTTACTAATGAAGTCTGGAACAGTTATTTCGTTATAACAAACGCAAATAAATAAAATAAAATTTACATTTATTTTGTAACATAGTGTTAAAAATGAAGAAATAAGAGAAGAATTATTATATGTACCAGTATAAATGACACAATTGATGGAAAAAGTTTAAGATGGAAAGGGCGAGTGTGTAGTACGGGCAGTGATAGATCGGCAAAGAAATCTGAAGGATAATGATTAAGGATTCCAAGATCGTAAAAATCGGAAGCTAAGATGCGTAAAACGAATTAAAATGTTGTTCCGGATTGCAAATATATATTTAAAATAACTTAATGTAATGAAATCATATTATCTTCCATTTATTCTTGCAGGAAAAGATTGTTTAAGTTCTGAAAAGTGCTGTTAAAATTATTTCATGTGACTTTATTTAATTAATTATGCAATAACCAGTCATCCCATTGTTTGGTTTTCAATATCCTTTTTATTTTCCACTGAAAATTAAAAAAGAAATAATTGGTTTAAAAGTTATGAGCCTGGCATCATTGTATGTCAGAGAACCGAAAGATAAACACCTTCTCTCCAATGTCACACGTAAAAAATATTTTTCTCAGTTTTTCACGCTTTGCTGGTATATCGTATTCAACGAAAATAGTGCTTCCCTTGAGAATGTAACGAGTCCCGACATATTCTAATTCTCATTGTAATTACTTCTACAGTATTTACAATTTCCGATTATAAAACTTGTTTTAGTCCTTTTACAATCTTTAACATAATACGATAGCAACCTAAATTTTCGTCTTTTTATATATGATAACAGGCGCTAAATTAATACTTCGTAATCATTACATACAGTATCCTTATTTTTAAAGTTCTGAAAAGTTACTGATCCCGTGAGGAGTTGCTAGTCTCTCATCGGGCGCCTCTCCAGGTGGTGGATAGGGGTATGCTCACCAGATATGGTGGGTACCGGTGTAGCATGACAGATAATGCCTATAGTTCTGAATGGAGAGTGAAAGATCATAAAATAAAATAAAAACATTTTAAATCCAAGAAAGCAACATTAAAAATTAATTAAGAACCACCGTAAAGCACAATCATAGATTGAAGAAAGAGTTTCATTAAAACCAATATTACAATGAGTGATGAGTAATGAAAATAAACTTCAAAACTAAAAATAAAAAAAGGTAATACCCAGGTAGGATAGGAGTAAGTAAGGAAGAAACCCAGAACAAGACAACATCCACCATAAAAGGTGATAATTTTCTAAGAAACAAGGAGGATAGGAGCAATTAAAGAAGAAACCAGAACAAGACAACATCGACAAGAAGAGGGAGTGCTCTTATAAGAAACCAAAACATAACCCCAAAAGAAAGTAATAAAAATAATAATAAATGAAAGTATAACAAAATCCCAAATTTAGAAAACCATGTAAAATAGATATAAACCAAAAGTAGAATTGAAAGTGAACCAATGTGAATTAATTATATAATGCAAAAAACAAACCTTCATTATCCTCTATAAACAAAGTCCTTGATTTTAAAAAGACTATAAAACTAATTAGAAATAAAATCAAAGAATAAAAAGGGGATCAGTGCAAGTTTTTATGTTATATAAAATAAACCTAATGTGTCAATATTGGAGTTCATAAACTGAGTAAATTGTGAAATTATACAAACTTTAAAGTGTTTATGTTGTGTCAATGAATATTGGATAGAGTGTTATAATGACAAGTAATACAAGTGTTTCTAAATAATAACTGCCACTCTTTATATACAACATTCATTAGAATGACAGTAAATAAAACAAGAGCAGGCCATATAAAAAGTGAAGTGACCAAGAATCATTACCCCAGAAATCAAACAAAAAACAGCTAAGACTGAAAATGAAACTAGTATAAAAAGTAGTGTAAACGATGGAAGGACAGATATGTTTTGTTTAGAATAAGTTCAGATAACTCATTACTGAAATGTCAGAGTTAAATACCATTCTTTTGTTATGAAAATGTTTATTATGTTTTAAGGATAGTTAATCCAGATTAAAATGTCTGAGATTACATACCATTGTTAATTTCAATTATATGTTATGAATTAATAGTATAAATTATATACTAAATGTTCTTTTGTTAAAATAAGGAAATGTTAATCAATATTATATTAGAATAGAAAGTCAGAAAGGGTATAAACAAGATGTATTATTTAAAAACTTTGTATGTAAAAACTGTTAAAAATCTAGGCCAAATGGTAAATCTAAACAGCATTATAATAATTGATGAATTAAATACAGAAAAATAGTTAAACTGATGGAATTTATATAAGGTAAATCAGTCATAGAGTCATATAACTGGAACTATAATTAAGAAAGATATTGTAAAAAGATAGTAAGATTTATTGTTAAAAATGCAAATGTAAAAACTGAAAATTCAAAGAGGGGAGTCACATATTAATGCATAATATTTAAAAAGACAACCAATTAATTAAATTACAAGAAATTAAGGGTAGATAAACCTTTTATGTCAATCTGAGATTTAATACAATCATTAATAGAACATATAAAATGGCAAACATTTGAAAAGGACAGGAAGTAAAAATTAAAACTTACAATTTTCAAAATGAAGTAAATATAGCATTTTAGATAAACAACTTAGTAAAACTATCTTATTTGGTATCAAATCAAGCAGAATGAACTGAAGAAGAAGAAGATTATGTATTTAATATTTGATAATAGCAAAAATATATTCAGTAATATAATGTAAAAATTTTAAATGTAGCGGAAGCTAGAAAGTTTTGAAACAATGGATTGCTAATATTAAATTGGCTAAGACTTTAGTAGAAGACGAAGGAAATGAGTTAGTTCATTATTAGACGTTGCGAAGTACACTTAAGACGAGCTCTTACTAAAATATTAACCTAATAGTGAAGACATAAATGGCGTTCTTTCGACAAGCCTAGTCGTAAATAAAAGTTCATTTAAACCTTAACTTCAGTGAAACGAACACCTACAAACATTAAATTCACTTAAAACAGAACAGAAAACCAGTGTATACACAATTTAAACGATTAAAACATTAATTCCACATAACGAAACGAACAGTGCAATTATTGACCTAATAGACTAAAGTGAAATATAACTTAACACAACACATTTTATCGAAGTGAACCATAAACACTTAACCAAAAACACTCCACTAACACCAGAAGGAATAACCGCAGCTGCAGGAACGAGAAATCATAGGAAAAGCAGCCTTTATTGGAAGCAGAATCTGCGAGGTGCATTCGTCATACATCTGAACACGGAGCGGCCATTTTTGACTTCCCACAATCCAAAGCGACACTGCCTGTAAATCTGCACGGTTCGAAAATTTCTTTACTTACTATTATATATATTGAATGTTATAAATGTATTTTAATTAATAAGCTGATATATTGTAATGTTATACTTTCAATACTTTGCCCTTTTTCTCTGACTATATATAAAATAACTGTTTAAAGAATCCGATAATAAATACCTGTACAATCTATTGATATACCCTGAGAGAGTGAGAGTCGATTAATCAATCGATAGAAAATCGATTGTATTATTATTTGTTAATAAAATTCCTTAAATACTAAAAAAAAAATATATATATAAATAATAAATAAATTTTTTTTTACAAACAAACAATTTGTAACAAATTTATTTAATTTGTTACACCGGGGAAATAAAATACCCGGGGCAGACCAAAACTAGCAGCTGCTGCCTTGTAATTGGTTTATCAAAGGCTAAAGAAATAAACCTTGATTAAAAATTGCCTGGTCCTCCTGGTTGGGGGTTAATGCAATGGGCCAACTCCCCAATCATTGAAAAAAAGGAAATGTCAAAAACCAAATAAATCGCAGCCGGATCAATTCAATAAAGGTAAATGAGAATTCAGTCACTTCTGTAATCTTTGGTTCCGGAAAATGTGTAAACATTGTACAGCTGGAATAATAATAATAAAAGTTACTGATAATTAGGCTTGCCACACATCCCGGTTTCAGAGTGCAGTTCCGGTGTCCTGCCACGTTGCCGAAATGTCTCGGCCGCTGCAATTGGTTCCTAAACAAAATAAAGGGCGAGAGAGTGTAGAGGGAATGTTTTCATTCATGAACAACGCTTGAGGAGCTGACAGATGTTTAATGAAGGAGTCAGGATTGTGTATCAAACTACATTTAGTAATCCAGCGAATTATGGTCCCCGCGTTGGGAGGTGTATAAGAAACTCACGACGCGGCACACAATCGAGCGACGGGCATACGCTTCGTCCCGCACAACCTCACATCTTGCAGTGACAAAAATGCGATTTCAATCAGCGGCAGATAGAAGAGTAAATCTTTATATAGTTTATTCTCTCATTAATCCTGTCGTAGAGAAATTACGCTGAGTCACCTTTAAGAGAAATGAGAGGGTATAGGGTAAAGAGAAATAGGGTAAAGGGAAAGTGAAAAGAGTTAAGAGGGAAAACATGTATTTCAGAGAAGAAGAGAAGGGTTTCCTGAAGGAACATCTGAGAGTACAGGCAACACAGGGTAGGGGAGCAAATATTTACAGTATAAAAGTGGTAAGGAGAGACTGAAATAGAAATTATGAATAGGAGGGAAAACACATGGCTAAAATCAATCGGGATTCACAAGTATATCATATAGTAGAGAAATCTCACACACAGCTTTATGTACTAACTAAATTGTGAACTATTAATCATTCATGAACTTGAGGCAGAAGCGGGTGGCCAGAGGGCGGTGTGGGGTCTAGCCACTGTACAGGCTTCACATAATAGGCTTCACTGTAATAGGATTTTGGGCGGCAATGAAATTCTGTAATCCCTGACGTCACCAGACCTCTACGGACTTTCCCTGTTTTCTTTATAAGGCTGTCGCGACTTGAAACGTAAACACACACACACACACACACACACACACACACACACACACACACACACACACATCGTAAAAAACATCTCAAACACGTCGACTTGAAGACGTGATTACACAACACGTAGTGCGGAATGTGCGTCAATAAATATTTAACAGTAAATATGCGTCACAGTTGTGTAGAATAAAAATAAATATGAAAAATATTTTATGATATAAATTATTAACTTGAGTATAATTATAATGACTACGATTAAATTTTAAACTGTTCACATCAAATTAAATTTAAAACTAAAATACAAGAATTAAAATAACTGAATAGTTATTCCTTTTTCTTAAAGTTGATGATCTATGCAATTCTCGTAACGACATTGTTTCGTAACAACAAAATGAATTAATCATTATGACCCACAGAAATCGGTTGGAAAATTATTCATTATCACAAAAAAAAAAACAAGAAATCCCAGTCGCTTAAAATAACGAGTGACTACACTACATTAAACGTAGTCGTATGTTATTACATACGCGCTATACGAAACTGAAAATAAATAAGTACCGGACTGATAGTTAACAATACCTTAATACAATATAATAGTTATAACAATTGTACACTGTAAAACCGTTTCACAAGTGCCCTATTCTAATCGCTGTTAAAGAATATGGAGGACTCAGTTCTCCAGTTCGGATGTTCAAATTCGTATTTTCTGCCTCAAACTAGGGTTTGCCAACTCTTCTCGGTAAACCAAAAATTCAAGTTTTCTTTTGTGATAAGAGAATACTCAATTTTTAAAGAAAAGTTAAATGAAATCAAACATACAGTTCAATGCTTCTATTATGTTTTATTAACAGTTATTACTTGGTTTATTTTACTACAATTTCTTCCAATTTATATATTTTAATTGTGCGCCGGCATGTTTAATTAGTAGCGGTTGGCTATTCTGACCAGCCGCTGCTTAGCAAAACCTCGTAGATTGGCGTTGATATTTTCGTTTATTTATATCTCAGGTCGGAGTTCTTGGGACTACAGACAATGTTGTCAAATGGACTAATAAAAGTACACAATTTTACAAATACCATATAAATAACATATAAAATGTGATACACTTATAATTACAGTGGTAAACTATAGCTACTGGATTTAGCGTTTGGAGGTTATCTGAGTTTAGTAAATTTTTACCTTTAAAATATATTCACTTAAGGAATCAATGTTAGATTGAGATGATTCTTCAATTTGAGGTGTTCATTTAATCAAAAAACGTTCAAGCGTCTGTTAAAAAGTGATAAATGGTGTTGAAGGTGTATTTTCACATATTGTTTTTATTTTATTTTTTTGTATTACTGTTGAGGTCGTATTTTAAAATATACTTAGCAGTCCTCTGTCTCTTCTATCCGGTTAATATTTCTTACGGGTATTGCTGTTTGTCCTTTTTTCGTTAATTCCGTTCTTCTATTTTCTTGGGTATTTACTTTAGGTATTTATTTTCCATCATTCATCCTTGTTGTTGAAAATTCCGTCATTCATTTATAGGTTTTAGATATTTTCTTCCTTCCAATGTTTCGTAGTCAGTCACTTGGGATTCCTCAGCAATTCCTCATGGATTATTTAATTTCTTCTGGTGATTTTTAATTCATGTGAGTGTTAATGTTATTTCTGTAATTTAGTTTATTATCTTCGTCATTAATTTTTTATAGATTTTATTTAGTTAATTATTTTCTTTACTCATTGCGGTTTAATACGTCTGCACACATCAAGAGCTAATAATGGATTAATACAATTTATTTACTGGTTACCATAGTTGCTAGCTTCCAAACACTAATTCTCATTGGTTGATAATTTACAACATTCTTATATAAAACTAACATTTTTCTATACAAAATTACTAAAATCTTTAAACTATTATAATTCCTTTATACTAGCTGTAATCATAAATATAATAACACCATTAGTTTGCTTTTTGTTTACAAATTATTTTGATATCCCATAAGGCTACCTTTTTCAAATTATAACAGATTCATACATTTTCCATTTGGTTTTCTTTTGTAAATTACCTTTAAACTAATTATTTTCTATCCAGTTTTGTGTCCTACACTATTACTATGAAACGTAAATAGATTATATACTTTATTTTATCAATTGTTAATGTTTTGTCTTAAATTTTACAAATTTCTGGTTACAAGTTATAGGCCTAATTGCCTACAGTTCATAATTCACCTCCCCTATACTCACAACCACTGTTCATGTCAATTTTGTTAATTTTAAGTGCTTCTAAACATAATTACTGTAATAACATAGACTAAATTATAACATTTGATTATTTTTAATCATCATATAACATAACATAATTCCTTAACAAACCTTTTAGGCCAATGCTAGTATTTAGGCCTAGTATTAGGTTTTACATGTATTTTAAACGGTTCTGTTAAATGTAATATTCAACATAATAACATTTGGGGTTAATTAAAACCAAAAAAAAAAAAATAATAATTAAATGAACAGTAGGTGTGTACTAGTATTCCCTTATAATTTCGCTTATAGAATACAGTGTCTAACTCTCTTTGCCTGTTTTCAGCATAACAGATTAGTCCTTTACTATTATTTTTAATAGTGGTTAATATAAATTTATAAAGCTAATTCATTAAATAAAACAATGGACTCCTTACCAGCCTTGTTATATACTAGAACACTTCCTTAAAATAATGGAAAACAATTATCAGTGGTTTGCTTCTAACAAACACTGTTATATCAAATACAAACATTTTCTGATTTCATTAAAACTATGGCAATGTCTACTTATAACTATCCCTTATAATTTATACAGTTTATTTATTATATTTGGGTCCAGTTATTACTTATTGACTATTATCACAAGTTCTTTCTTTATTCCTGACCACACTTCACTTTATTACCTAGTGTTTTTATGTAGTTCATTGATTAACACTGGTCATCACTGATTATCATGGTTCATTATTTATTATTACCTTTATTATTTACTTATCACTTTTTTTCACCTTCTAGCATTGTATTTTATATTTCGTGTATTTATTATCACTGGGTCCTATCAAAGTTCATTAATTATCACGACTTTCCTACTTAATTATTGCTATTTTATTTTATTTTATAATATTGTTTTTTGATAGTTTATTTATCAACACTATTTCTATATTTTATCATTACCGTATATTTGTTCTTACATTTCATTTTCCTTTTACATTTCCTACTGTTTACATACTATTTATTTCCCTACTTAATTTTGTACTTTTATATATATGATTCTTATTAACAATTGGGTATTTTTATATTATGACTTTAACTATTTTCTCTGGATCACCTGTTCCAATCTATTGGGTCTCGTATTGGTATCGTCATTGTCATTGTCTACGTCAAATTCAGTTAGTGGTGTTGTTCTATCATTTCCTATTTAATAATTTTTAGTATACAGCTTTTCTTCACTTATTTATACTTGCAAACCTTGTGCTACCGTAGGTCACGTTACAATATACGTCACAGTTATGTAGAATAAAAATAAATATGAAAAATATTTTATGATATAAATTATTAACTTGAGTATAATTATAAATGACTACGATTAAATTTTAAACTGTTCACATCAAATTAAATTTAAAACTAAAATTACAAGAATTAAAATAACTGAATAGTTATTCCTTTTTCTTAAAGTTGATGATCTATGCAATTCTCGTAACGACATTGTTTCGTAACAACAAAATGAATTAATCATTATGACCTACAGAAATCGGTTGGAAAAATATTAATTATCACACAAAAAAAAAAACAAGAAATCCCAGTCGCTTAAAATAACGAGTGACTACACTACATTAAACGTAGTCGTATGTTGTTACATACGCGCTATACGAAACTGAAAATAAATAAGTACCGGATTGATAGTTAACAATACCTTAATACAATATAGTAGTTATAACAATTGTACACTGGAAAACCGTTTCACAAGTGCCCTATTCTAATCGTTGTAAAACAATATGGAGGACTCAGTAACTAACTTCGTTGCCGCGTATATTTATATAAGCCCAACCAAGGTCACATGTGGCGTAACGTAGACTACAATCTTTTGATGTTTGAACGTTTAACGGGGGGATTTGTGGAAAGTGCGAGAGCCTGCCATGTTTACGAATCGCTGTTGGATGGCACAAAGCAGCAGGCCCTACATTATATACGGCGCGTAGGGGTAGTAATATACGTATACGAGTTGTTATTAAAATTTTCAGCTGATTGGCCGCGGTTTGCTGTTAAAATTTCCGTTGCAATTCATTTCGGCGACAGCCATATTATGTATAAGTAAAAAAGTTACATAAATAAGTAAAATATGTACAGATTTAATAGCTATAGATGTAATGCAAGTTTATATACTAATGTTGTACTTTTCTTAAAAATGTTTTGTGAATATATTGTTACATATTTTTCGCCTTGTAAACAATATTATTAAACTATAAAGTTTATCAAGTAAAAATTCATAAGTAACAATATACGCAGGACGAGTCTTCGGTGAAGAAACTATTTTCAAACATAAAGTCTAATATTGCAGTATTAATTTTTGTATTTAATAAAGTATTATATTACAGTTTAATTACAATATTAATGTGATCCTGTAAACTATTAGGCAAACAAAATTTCATCAGAAGAGACAAAGCTTTTATAAATTAATTACGTTATGCGACCGTGTTCGTGCGCACGCGTCACCACGCACCTTCTTTCTGCGCTACCAGTATCTGTTTCTACCCCTTTCTGTGAACGTTCTTTACACAAATCTCTACTCCTTATACACGGCCACCTGTTATTTAGTTGTATGCCAGTCTAAAATGTATTAAGGGAAGAAACTACCAGATGTGCAGTACATTGTGTCTATTAAAGTACGACATCGGGGGTTTCTTGTAGTTTAATAAGAACTTACGAGACTTTATTACCGAGAATTGGGAGATCCTTTGTACACAGTTCACAGGTAGTAAATTACATGAGCACATTTTGACGCAGTAACATTTTAATCTTATTAATGCGATAAGATTAAAACTGTGTCGGTGACACTTTTCGTGTGTTTTAATTGAAAGCACTAAGCAATAAATATATAAATATTACCAATAGGCTGGTTGTACCTTGAAAAAGTAATGGGGTTATCGAGAGCCCCGTGTCGGTACAAAGCGAGGTGACTAGTTAGTTGTTCGGTTAAAAAAAAAACAAGGTGGTGAAAACTACGAACATATTAAAATATATAATTAATCATTAAAAACTCACAGTTTATCAAAACATTTAGCCATATTTTGAATGAATATTCTAGCAGAGAATGTAGGCTACGCGAATAGGACAGTTCCATAGCTGCACGTGAATGTAACGTGTGTAATTCACAGCAGTTTACCGGGACTTATGAGCGCTGAGTGTAAAGTATCAATATTATCTAGGTGACCAACGTAGCTATTCATTATCGTCAACATTCCTAGTGGG
The DNA here is from genome assembly GCA_034769895.1 of Magicicada septendecula. Lineage (NCBI taxonomy): Eukaryota > Metazoa > Arthropoda > Insecta > Hemiptera > Cicadidae > Magicicada > Magicicada septendecula. Next base: position 272,426,528 of record CM068369.1, on the reverse strand, counting down.
CTCGTTAATTAGCTACTACTGTTATTAGCTTAACAGTAGTATTATTTTATGAGGCCACATCAGAAAAATTCAGAAAGTCAATATTTCTATAACGATAATGATATATTATAATGATAATTATAATAATAAATGAGACCTGTTTTTCTACATTAATCCCTTGTTACTTCCTTATACTTGGTTTATTTTTTAACGACCTTTTGAATTTCTCCTGAAAGAAATTTTTGGGCTCTGGTGCGGTAAATTTCCTACCGCTTTTGTGACCTCCCCATTTGAACACACACACTATCCTCGCAATTTCTCTTTCAGTGGGTAAAAAAGATGAAAACTACCTTCAATAATCAGCAGCTCAAATCCAATACTTTGAATCAAAGGGTTGTTTCGATGGCCGTATGAGATCGCTTGTTTTTCTGAAGCAAAATCACACCTGTTTAAGGATTACCCTATTCTTTTTAGCTCAAAGGCTACGCTATTTGTTCCTTGAAGTCAAAGGCTTACTTTTGTCTTGTTCACCAAAAGAGAAAAATCCGGTCACTTTTAATTCCATCAATCCACTCGTAGATTCTGATACTACTGAAGCAACTTTTTACATGTTGCTGGTATATTCAAGTGGCGTATTTAAGGGCGGGACGAACGGGACCGTACCCCCCACAGGGTCAAAAAAAGTTTATGAATTCTGTTAATACACATAAATGTCTTAATTTTTACAATATTTTATTTTTTCAGCTGTGTACTCTAATATAGTAGTAGCTCTTTTTTAAGTATACAAACAGGCTTATAACACAGCATTTACGTATACTTTTGAAATATGAACTATAGGCAAATCAATCCAGTCAATCTTAAGAATCTAAGAATCCAGTCAATCCAGTATCTTCTAAAGAATTTCCCAGTCACGCGTATTTTTATTGTGTTGTTACCGTTCGTTATAATGGAATTGATTTCAGGATATTATCCACACGTTTTTCAACCACTTTAAAGATAGTATTGTTGATTAGTTTTCACTGGTTTCTTTTTTTTTGTATGAAGCCGACTCGACCGGACTCCTCCAAGACCAAATTCTGATACGACACTGAGATATTCTACAGTTAATACAAGAAAAATGTACAGGTTCCCCTCTGAGTTCATAAAACGTATCACTGCTCTCATTTCTTTGCTGGTGCTGGTGCCTAAAATGAAGCACTCATTTTAAGTTGATTTTATACATAACAGCAAACTGCTAATAATGAAACAACACCCCAACGAACAGACGCTGTGAAATTACGATTTATAACAGTCTAGTCAGTGTTGCCCTTCACCTGATCGAGAGGGAAATAATTCCCTTTTACTTGATGACGTCCGTTCGTACGCCATTAATGGAAGAGACAACTATTAAAAACCCGAAATAACGGAATCCGAACAAGTAAGGGACCAAATCCGAACCGTGGTTTGACTAGGCTAGATGTTGCCGTGAGGATAACATTCAATATGGCACGTATATGTGAAATGGCGGAAGTAACAATGAAAAAGTAATAGAAAGCGGAAATAACCTAGCAGGCAGTTGTGTAACTAGGAGTTGCTCCTGGGAAGCGGATGAGATTAGATCCTTACAAGATCTACAAGTCCCCCCAGGACACGTAAAAAATTCAGGATTTGCCTCATATAATTTTATAAATGTATTTTATAAATGCTTTGCGCTCAAAGTTCCTGAGTAAACCAACGTGAAGTATAAATGTTGAAAAAATTTGGAAAGGGCTGATTTCATAGTATTATAAATATTCTGTTCAATTATTATTACAGTTAAAGGTAATAAATCCCATGTGATTTTAACTTATTGTAATTCTAAATTTGTATTCATAATAAAACTTGAGGAAATGAGTCTTTCTGAAGATCTTTTGGAAAACCCAGTTTCATTACCATTTCGCACTTTAATTTAAGGACGTTGTTCCAAGAACGTTTTAAACAACTGCAAAGTCAGGAAACTGCTACTTTACTTGCTTAACGAAGACGTGTTCAACCCATAGAGATATTAGACTAGAGCATTCTTGACATACAATACCTGTAAAGGAAAGTGTGTCCTTCGTTTTCTAGCGCGTGTATAATTGTTTTTAAATCTGAAAATGTGTACTTATTTACCAAAGGTTGAGTGATTGTCATTGTTAAGAAAACTCTATTTTATTAATTTAAAAATATTATAATTCCCACTATTTCACCAGTCATCTCTAAGCTTTATTTTAACACACGGAACTGGCTTAGAAATAAGCTTACGTTAACTGATTATGAAATTCTGCTGGAACTTTTAATAGTTTTGGGAGAGGACCGATCCCCTCCCATAGTTATGCCGCTGCTAGCACGTTAGAAGACCGGAATTTACAATTAACCAGGTACGTTAACCGAATCACATAATGCGGAGACCAAAATATATATTATAATAGGTATCTAATAAAAATAGGATTATTACAGCAATACCTTATTTATCATTGAGACCATTCGATCCTTAAACCTAAGAGTCGATGGTTTCATAGTATGTATATAATCTTAAATAAATAAGAGTACACAAAATTAACCAATACTCGATTTTCTGTCAACAGTATATTTGTCAAAGATTTTACTTATCTTAAATTTTCTCCATATAAGATAGTGTCACAGAAATTGATGTCCGTACAAATAAAGTCTTTGTTTTCCTATGTGTCAGCCTCCACACACTATAATCATTCTGTATTGTCATATTGGCACAATAGTGGAGACTGTTTCCTTTCTTAGGTTATAGAAAGAAAAATAAAACCAAATACTGTTTTATTTTTGCCACAAACAATAAAAATTAAATTCAGTTTGTAGAAAAAAATAAACTAAATACTCTGTTGGAAAGTAGCAACAGAAAGCTACAAGCAACAAGAATCCATATCCATAAACTGCGGAAATTAATAACCATCATTTCGTAAGAATAGAAATTAAATAGTCTATTATTCATACAATTCTGTGCCAGGCTATTATGAAATATTGTATTCATTGTGTTGTGAAGTATTCTATTCTAAGTAAGTTCTAACTTACTTATGAAATATTAAATCGCGTAGGACATTATACACGATGTTCTGCGCTTTATTTTCAAAAGCGGGATGTACAGACGGAGTAGATGAGTGATGAAATAAATCTCGTAGACAACCTGCACGATATACTATCCCTGCCTGTGAAATTCATCGTCACTAGCCGCAAACAACAGTTAGGCCATAATGAGTACAGTTAGAAGCCTGTTAGCCTTTGTAGAGCGGTAGAGTGTGCCGAACCCGTCAAAGAATTACTTCCACTTACACGTATACCCTTAAGTGTCTAGAGAAACGAGAGGGGAGACAACGCGATAACAATTCGCCAACTACTTCTAATGTCAGACACATGCTTCTAATGTATCGCCACGCTTGTGGCAGGCGATCGAGTTTAGAAATAGTAAAAAAACGTTGTTATACGAGAAAAAATGAAAATTAACACAAATACAGTGGAGCAAATTGAGAAAAAACAATCTGGTTTGGGAATACTAAAAGAATGGACGACTGTAGACGGACATTAAGAGAATAATGGAATGGATACCTGGCGGGATGATGTAGAGGAAGCAATGATGTCTAGATGCCTGGAAAAGGATATGTGCATCGACAGAAAGAACTGAAAACTAGAGATGGAGGGGCGGCTAAGGCCGTTAAAATCCGATTCATTTAAATAAGGACCTCTAAGTATCCCTAAGTGAAAGTAGTACAAGAGGAATGTAAACGGTCAATAGGCCTATTGTATGTAAAGGATGTATTGCAGTTTTTACACATCATGTAGAGATACAAACCATAATGAATTTCATATAACATTCACATATGTTCTGAAAGTTTCTGGCGCAACATTTTTAGTTTAAAATAAGATTTATGATTTGTATATAAATTCTGATTGAAAAAGAGAAAAATTATATTATTTTAATACAAACACACGCATTGCCACCATTTACGGAACCAGTTCGACGAACTCTCTCAAAATTAAGTACACTACTTTACAGTGATCCTTAATTTATACTTAAGTTTCTGTAACTGCTAGAGTTTATAAGGGATAATCAGATCAGTAAAAATTTTAAGATCAAAATGCTTTCTACATTGGAGAACCAGTATGGATTTATTAAAAACAAAAATATCAATGATGCCACTCCAAAATGACGGAAATATATTCGGCTCCAAAATGTAAAATATAATTTTGAAAATATTAAACAGAGTTTACGTGTGCATACAAAACTGTGTTGACGCAGCGGCTACTCGGTGTTGGTAGAGGACACAGGTGCGTGGGAACATAAGAAATTGTCGGAAGGGGTGAGAGTAAACAATTGTTACACGCAAAAAAATACACAAACCCTTCTTCCTCAACGCCCCGCCCCCATTCGATAACGTAGATGCTATGACAGAATAGCTGCAATATTTTTAACAGCTGTCATTTGCTGAAGATGGTTCAAAGTCAATTAAGACTTTCAGCACTTTTAGGTCTCTCTCTCTCTCTCTCTCTCTCTCTCTCTCTCTCTCTCTCTCTCTCTCTCCCCCCTTCTTCTTCTTCAACTTTTTTTTATCCACTCTCTCATTTACAAGAGAGGACCGCGGCCGCTCGAAAGCAGATGTGATGACGCTAATTTAAATTTTAATCTTTATTATTCAAAAAACAAGAAAAAAGCAAAAATTAAAAATAGGTTTACAAGCATAGCTTTTAAAACTATAAACTGAATGATGAATTCGGTTATATAGAGGTAATTGTCAATAATAACTATACTCGTGGGTCCACGAGATTCTCTATTCACTCGAATTACTGCTAGACAAACGCCTGAAACATAGTACTTTATTCTAAGCTCGGCACACACAACCTGATCTTTAATTTAAAAGCGAGACGTGAGTCAAACTTACGTTGTACACGAACTTTCAATGCCGTTTGACGTGTACCTTAAACCGGCAGCATATTAGTATACTTAATAACATATGAAAAGAAGTTATCGATAACACAGACAAGAACCCACACCCACGCACACGCGCATACACCTCAAACAATAATAATCTTCATGCGTAGAGAAGACAACAGAATGTTTTATGTCATTTGTGCAGTAGATGAAAACACTATGGATCTTCGTTTGTCAGACCTAGATTAGCTCATATTATAAATTGGGAAGGCAACGAACTATAGGGAACATATACCAAGTATCTCAACAGCCCTGAAATAGGCAAAACTGCCAGCACTGTTCAGCGAGATAACAGGATTTATTATGGCCATCCAGGACGGATGGATCCCTCCAAAACATTATCGCAAATACGTACTCAAGGAAGACATCACAGACGACGGATGTAGAAAATGTCACCACCACTCTTACACCATAGAACACATCACAGGATCCTGCCCTATGCTTGGTATAAATGAATATCTGAGAAGACGTAGCATATTGCCAAAAAAAACACCTGTTACAAATTTTGCACGTGCAAGTCGTCTTATTTATTTCATAATGCTTTGCTACAAGTACTAAACTGAACCTGTTTTAGAAAATAAAAGTTCAGTTCCAGTTCCAGCAAGCAGACCAGATATCATCATTATGGATTTAAAAAAAAGTACACATCGCTGATATCTCAATTCCTCTTTCCCGAAATCTTAAAAAATGTTAAAAAAAATCAACAAGTATCCAGAGTTATCAATATAAATTAAAAAGATGTGGAATTTCAGATAGATAGCAGTCGAAATTTCTACCACAGGCATAATACCAAGCACAAAAACAAGTGATGGAAACTTTTAAACTCAAACAACTCATTTACAAATTACAGATATCTTGGACACCTGTCATATAGTTCGCAAAATATTAGGAGTCGGGCTCTGGTAAACTTGTTTTCCCAAAAACCGTGAGAGAAACCAAACTACAGTTGTGAAAATAATAATATTTATAATAATTTATTACTATTATTATTATTTTTATTGTTGTTGTTGTTGTTGTTCTTGTTACTATTGCTGTTTATAATGCTGCCTGAGTGCCAGGGAACTTACTTATGATACGTCAGACGGAAGAGGGAAGAAGATCACCTCCGGGGCTCCCCAGGGCTCAATTTTGGGCCCTGATCTTTGGAACGTACCCTACGATGGAATTCTGCAGACACGTTCCTGGTAGTTTACGCAGACGATTTCGCAGCAGTGATTGTAGCACGAAACGCTGAAGGTGCAAAAAGAAGCCTGAACCAGGTAATGAGGCGAGCGGGCTCCTGGCTCCTGGATCTAGCCACCGAAAAGACCGAAATAGTACTGCTCACCCGGCGACAGGTTCCCACTATCGTACCGCTGAAAATGGGATCTGAGACAGTATTTACAAAGAACGCTTTTAAATACCTAGGGGAGAGACTAGGCTCAAAGCTCTCCTATTGGAAGCAAATAAAGTATGCAGCTGATAAGGCGGGTTACGTTACAGCCAAGCTCAGCAGACTTATGGCCAACATGGCAAGCAAGAGGCGATTGTTGATGGCAATAACAGAATCCATTCTTCTGTATTGTTGAGAAATCTGGGCCGATGCACTAAAAGCGGAGAAATACAGAAACGTAAGTGCAGAGAAGAGGAGCCTTCAGAGTAGCGTCCTCTTACTGGATAGTCTCAGAGCCAGGTGTCCTGGTGATAGGGAGAGTGATTCCCACAGACCTGTTGGCTCTAGAGCGGAAGCATTTATTCGAAAGGAGAGACGAAATTGGAGGAGATGTCGCAAAGAATGAAGGCAGGGAACTCACTCTCCGGCATTGGCAAGATCGTTGGTATACAGAGGGTAGAGGAAACTGGACCGCAAGGCTCATACCAAACTTGAAGGAATTGATCGACCGCCAACACGGTGAGGTCAACTACCATCTCACCCAGTTGCTCAGTGCCACGGCAATTTTAATGCCTACCTCCACAGAATGGGAAAGGTGCAGAGCCCAGCATACAAATACGCTGACTCTTCCCATGAAGATGCCTTGGACACGTTTTTCAAGTGCTGCAGGTTCCCAAGAGAGAGGATGGTATTGGAAATGGAGTTCAGGGAGTTCACGCCCGAGAGCGTAGTTGCGTTTACGTTTCGTAGTAGGTAGAAGATAAGGAACAACTACAGAAGAAGCCCGATAAGGGCGAAATCGACTCCATCCTGAAGTAATACGTTAAGTGGTTTCAGAAAGGACATGAATGCCTGAATTAGAGGTGGGTTTTTTAGTGGGTGAGGCTAGACTAGCCTAACTCCCAACACACCAGGGGAAGCACGGTTTTCTCTGACGGTGCATAAAGCATTTTTCCCCACTAAAAAAAATTATTGCTGTTGTTGTTATAAAATATTATCATGTATTAATGATTTTTTCTTGCAGGAATATAAGTATTCATTCTATTTCTGTTTTAAGGCACTTGACACGTATTTGATTGGCGTTATAACCACAGAAATTAGATACACAGAATGGAAGGACATAGAAGGTGCAGCCGACTCTATGTGTTGAAAAATACAAGAATAAAAACAAATAAAAACACCAACAATAACAATAATTTTAAAGCAGTGTAGAAAAACGCGGTGATGTGTGCTTACCCCTTACCTTGTATTCTTGTATAATTTGCATACCGGTACTCTATGTTCTGAGATAATCTAACACGTCCTGCACTTCTCTGATCTTGCCATTTACTTACCTGAAAACAAAAACCGCACAATTAAATATGCATACAGTGATAGGCTGCATGGAAACATAACACAACAATATTAAATGTTCAGCAGACGATATGCTTTATAAGATATTTTTAACAGGTTCGTGACGGACACATTCAGTTCCTTACGTCGCGTCGCTTTAGAGTGACCGAGGCCGCACCGTAAAACGTTAGCGTACCATTAGCAATTGTATATTTGTAATGAACAATCTACAGTGATATTACAATCGAATATTCGAAATTCCAACCTCTTATAATAGGAATATTTTACATTCTCTCTACATGCGTCTCTATTCGAACTCGGGTTTGTTTAATTTCAAAATTAAATGACCTGGAAAGTGTATTTTACGCGAAAACAATACAAGTAACAACACTACGATTAAATACATCGAACGTGTTGTTTATTGACTGTAGGCTATAACGTTACGACTCTTCATACAAGAATGTGGTGCATTAGACCAGTTACAGCAACAAGCAAGGCTACTACGCCGAGAACCCATAAACGTCTAGTCTTCATTGCGTCAAAAGTGACCTTCACTGGACATAACACAAGAAAGAGAGATAAGTTAAAGAAACAATTAGATGGCGACTTACCTTTAAAGTGATTAGGGATCTAAGCGCTAAGTGTTATCAAGTGTTTATTTCTTAATGCCAACGTTCAGAAAATTGATTGTTCAGGAATTATAATGAATTGTTTGAATCATCGTGTGTAATAGATAACACCATAGCTCATAAAGCAACCAGTGACGATATGCGTATAGTATAAGTGTACATCGGACAAGAGGCTAGCCATTTTTTTAAATGATTTAAAGAGCATCTAACAAAATTAAAATGTGCGATTTAATTGTCCACGTCATCTAATGAATATTAACTATAATTAGACCGATTGGACAAGGAATTCAAACTTGTCAGTTTAGTGAAAATCATACTAAAGAAAATGATAAGGACACTAAAGACACTATCCGTTTATCCTTATGTATAAATGCGTAAAAAAGAAAAGGCTACATATTAATACTTTTACATAGGAATGTTATATTGTTGACTATTCTAGGTTTTTAGGAAAATAAATTTTTATACAAACCATAATAGAAAGACTGATTATGCAAATTAGGAAATTCGCCGGTAGCATTAGCAAATTTTCGTTCGTTAAGATAAGGCAACTTTTTCCCGACTTATTTGCATAATCTCGCATAGCCACGAGGTTAGAAACGACAGAATATATTTTGCACACGCCACAAAAAGTAGTTTACACAGTGTGGAGGGTGGTAAGGATAACAGATATAAACGATTCTGTCGTAATAACTAGTGTAATAAGTCTAGCTGAGAACTATCAAGTAAATTTCGGACTAATGGTGGATTTTTGTTTTGCTCTCAGGAATATCGAACTATCTTCACGGTAAGGATGTACAAATTACTTCAGTAGGATTGTGACATTGCCAATCTACACAACCCAGCGCTACCATACTACTGACAGAAGGTTTCACCGGCAGAAATTTAAGAATTCTTTCGTTTTCTAGACAACAGCTCTAAGCCGTTTGTCGACTATTATCGAATATGCTCTCTGTTCTGTGCTTCGTGTAAAATTCTATACTCTGAACAAAATTAGAATAGAATCGGAGAAATGGCTTAACGACACAACAGCGTTGCCTTATCGTGCTGTAGTTCTACTACGTAAATAGTGTCACACGCTAGTAGCTCTCTTGTCAAATAGCCAACACTTACCAACATGACGATGACAGGCAAACGGTGATTGGTCAAGAGCCACACAAAATCCTATTCTAGATTTCTTCAGCCTGTATCTCCTTTCTTGATCTATACCTTGATGTTCCCTATTCACGAAGTTTTTTCCTATTATTTTTCTTCTGTCAACATTTTCTTCTAGCATTATCTACGACACACCATATAACTGTCATAAGATTTACAGTCGAGCGCTTTGATGTAACAACGCGTTCTCAAAAATTTAAGGCTGAGTGTATGCGCCAATCAGTTTGTCGCGTTAGCAAAATGATATGGACACTTTTATTTTACGTGGACGCAGCGTTGCCACAATTAGTGTTCAGCAACTGCATATCACTAATAATGGAGCCGAACCATCGTGTCGTTGCCATTCTGCTGTCGAGGTAGGCCTTTGTTTAAATGATGTACAGGAACATATCGACAACACAACTACACAGATGGAGATAAAAATTAATTACAAGTGATAATAATTGAATATCTTCACATTAAAACAACTTCTTGAAAAAAGGATGGCAAGAAATGTAGAAAGCCAATTAGTATTTACAGGCCTCAATAAGGCATATGACAGTGTTCCACTGAATAGCTATGGCCAATTTTACTAAAAAGTGGTGCAGTGCTGTATATATTAGAGCTGTGGGGTATATGTTTTGTAATGTAATATATCAACATTACTAGCAGTATAAAGATAGGCTCAAAACTATGAATTTCCAGTCACCAAAGGATTGCGACAAGGTTTGCTACAGTGCCCATTTTATTTAAGATATATCTGAATTCAGCTTTAGAAAGTTGGAGGCAAATCTTTCACAACATAGGGATAGCTATCGATGACGAATAGCTCATCACTTTGTATTTCGCGGACGATCAGTTAATTACAGCTGGGGAGGAGGATGTCTCTGTTATGTGGTTAGAAAGTTAGACGAAGAATACCACAAATGGAGCTTAACAATAAACACACATAAGACTGAATATATTGTCGTCGGAAATACATGCAGAGTAATGTTGTTGAACGGGGATTTGTGGATTGAATACCTCTGTGGGGAGGTGGGGTTGTGTAGGGGTACAAATACCTTAGTGTCGTGATTACTAAAGACGTGGCATTGGCACAAGTGTAATAGAAATTAAACGTCGTATAGCACAAGGGAAACAAGTGACGAGGCAGTTACATTCCACATTATGGAACAATCAACTAAGCCCCGAAACAAAAATCAAAATCTATAAGACAATAGCGAAAACTATTGTAACATTGGAAAAGATTATGAGCCATGGAAATGGGATACTGGAGAAGGTGCTGTAGACTTACACTGCTGGATAAATAAGGTCGCTGGACTTATACTTCTGGGTTTACTTCTAGGTTAATCTGAATTTTGAACTCAGAAACGTAGTTAGCGAGATTTTAGTTCACCAAGTACAGCGCTCCCCTGAGTGACTGTCTGCGGTTATTCAGCACAACTAACACCATGTAAAAACCGCTCGAATATTATACTTCGAACTAGAGTAATTCATGAGTGTTTAAACTTTATTTGAACTAGTTTTAACGTATTCGTTACCACGCATTCATTGAAATCCGCAATTCTCAAACATCAAAGAGGGTGGAAACAACAATTGTTTGAAATTTACTCACCATGTAGGCCTAGAAGAAATGTTCACTTATATAAAGAATATTTAGAAGTAATTGTTTACTTTTAAAAAGTAGTCAAACAACTCCTCACACCCCAACACGCACGCACGCATACGCGCACACACATGCACAGACGTACGCCATGTGCGCGCGAGTGTGTGTAAAACAATAAGAAAAACGCTAAAGAACAAATTGATTGTAAACTGCGCGGCGCTGCTAACGCCGCTTCCGGTAGTTTACGTATGTACGTAATAATGCACACATTTTAAGTTTTTTGTTGTTGACTTGTTTCGTAAAACCAATAAATAATTAAATTAAAAGAAAATGGAAACCTAATATTAATCGAAAAGACCCTAAACAAGAATATATATAACTCATGCGAGGTTGTTAAAAATTGCAATTTTAATAATAAGCCTACATAGCACATTTCAACAATTAGAACCTACGTTTAAGTGCCATCGTTCGAGTAGCGTCTACGTAATGTAATACCCGTATTCGACGGCTATAGTGTAATGCGATAAACATTATTTTGTACTCAGGTAACTAATCAGCCTAATTATTTAATTTGACTAATGTGACAACTAGCACATTTAAAAAATTTTTGACATAGCCTTTTTTCTTAGTAGCCTACTTCTGGGGAGAAGGGGTTAAAATCCTTCTCTTAAAATTCTCTTAAAACCCCCTCGTTGCACCACCACATGATACCTAATACTTTTATAACAAATACAATACATGTTAACCTTTATATTAATGAGTATAAAGCGTTAATGTAAATAAGACTAAGACAGGAAATGTCAGTAGAATCTCTGGAACTGTTCAGATTTCTACAATACGTCTGATTAGTGATTAAACGAATAAGACTTATTGTAACAAAAGATCATTCCTGTTTCTATTTTATAACGAAACTAATACCATTTTTGAATGATCAAAAATACTGTGAGAGATGCTTTCAAAAATATATGAAAGCATGTCAATATGATTTATGGATAGATGTCGATACTCTTTGCGCGTTTAATTGAATATGGGACAAATCTGTCATGGTGTAACGACTTTAACAACAAATCACGCAACGCCAATTCAGCTGGTATCATCTCAGATTCAAGCTTTTCAGATTTTCTTCTGTAAAATGGTTTTTACTCCACTGTTTTCTAACAATTACATCAAAACAGCGAAATAATTATTAAACGTCCTGACAATGAAATATTGACTGTCATTATATGTTTCGTGTACATAGTTACAACGTTCGACGCTACAAATTAATGCTGATTTGCGACACACATACTACACCGCACGACAAACCGGTGGGTCTTCCTTGGGGAACGCCGCTTAACTCTGTTATTTTAAAGCCACTGGTGGTTCGCTAAGACACCAACGTTTCGGAATAGTATTTAAAACTACAACACTCGATGCTAAAAATTCAGGAGCCGTCTTCAGATAAACGGAACCCATTACTAACGATCAAAACTGGTTTGCTTCCTACCAGCTGTTTCAATGACATGTCAATAAAATCTCGGTAATCTGTGCAGACGATTGGTAATGTGATGGTTTCTATCATAATCAAATATGTTTTAGTAGTTTGTGTTGCACATTTTGCTTGTTCTTAAATTTTATTAAATCCGTTTGCATAACATACACTGGGTTAGAACGTATGAAGAAATCGAGTAACTAGAATCCGTCTTTTCTAGGTTAATAGTTTATAAGAGTAGATGACTGATTAGAGTAGTTGCTGCCTTGAGACACTCCGTATTAAGATTTTCTGTTAGAATTCCTTTGCCTCTGATGACAAAGCGTCAAGTGGTGAATTTCCCACTGTTATACTTCGAAGCATCCTTATCCTGGACTCTAGGGTGCCCAATCTTCCACCGTACAAGATAGTACAAGCCGGTCTTTATTTAACATCGGAAATTATTTGGTATGTGGCAGCCAGTTGTTGGGTACATGCAAGAAGAGAGAAAGAGCAAGTTAAAGGATCGCAGAGCTGGTTTACTTCTCCTTTAGAGAAGTTAATCGAAATTAGATGTATAAGCATAAAGACACAAGTTCAGGATGATCTATGACGATGTTGAAGATGTAAAATATAACGAGATGTTAATCGAGTGAGCGTTGCAAGTGACTTAATTTCTAAGCTTTAAAAACGAGAAGTTCAAAATAAGGAGAAGGATATGAAAGAAAAAGAAATAAAAGTAAAATAACAATAACAAGTTGAAAATGATGATGATAAGAAGGAGAAAAGATGTTATGTTCAATGAAAGAGGCTTCCAGTTTATAAAAACGAAACGCCGGAATTTTAATTGTCAAGGCTGCGAATTTTGTAATAAATAAATTAGTGTTTAGTTTAGCATGAAAACAGATAAATTTTAGTTGTACAGATAAATAACAAACTTCAATAAAAACGTATATTAAGTTGTTTAAAAACAGTTATATAACTGAGCGTTTATAGCAGAGACAAAAATTAACTTTCAGAAGCTTGTAAATAACTCATTAGCAATGCGGCATCTGGTTGCTGCAAGCAACAAGTAGGCCTACATTAGTCTCGTCTGCGCAACTTCTATTCTTCCCCTAGTGTTTGTTAGTACAGTACGATCCTATGAATCCCACAGATAAGCCCGAACCCTCGCTCCAATCAACACCATGTATCACATGTTTATTTAGTATTCAACGTCATTGTACTTTATACACTACTTGAATACTGAAAAGTAACATGCTGTTTGTTGAACAATGTTAATTAACTGTAAATGACAAAATTTAGTTTTCTTTTATAAAATTGCTAAACTGCTATAATTGTTTTTATTATTTAGACAAAGCTTTTCGTCATTACTGACATCTTCAGGTCTTAAACAACCTTAAATTAGCAGCCATCCTTACTTTTCTTTTATAAAATTGCTAAACTGCTATAATTATAACCTGTTTATAATTATAGGTTGTTTAAGACCTGAAGATGTCAGTAATGACGAAAAGCTTTGTCTAAATAATAAAAACAATTATAGCAGTTTAGCAATTTTATAAAAGAAAAGTAAGGATGGCTGCTAATTTAAACAATACGAAGGACAAAATTTAGGTTTAAATAAATTAAAGAGTGATTGGGAAGGCTTAATATGAATCAGAGGCACCATTTTTACTCTTCCATGAATATCGAGTGAGTTGAGTGAAAAGTGCCAGTTTAGTTCTACAGAATCTGTCTCTTGCTGTCTTCTAGTGGCTGGTAAGAATTAGGAGTGATTCTGGTATTAGAATGTGATAGGGGTAATTCTGCTAGCCCAGAATTGCTCCTGTGTATTCTGTTTATTCACAGAATTGCTTCACACATGAAGAATTTTATTTGCGCTATTCCATTGCTACGAGAATAACATAGATCGTGATCTGACAGCCACCGATCTTTATTTACACTTATATGAACAATCACACTTGTATCACGGAGGTTCTCCTAGTTTTAGAATTATCACAATTGTACACAATAAATTAAAGACATCAAGTACATCAAGTAAATTTAACGCGCGAGTACACTGCCTGTAACTGCACGCTGACAACACTACATTCAGTAATCGCTTGTTTATAAAAATCGTAGAACTAAACTGAAGCTCATAAATATGAAGTTTCGTATGAAGAGATAACGACTGGTATCTGGTTTAGATAGGAATGGAGAAGACAGTATTTTCTGAGACCTTCCACAACTGAATATCATATGATGATGATGATGATGACACCTCGAATCGCTGAACTAAAACATCCTACATTCTTATAATAATATATTTTTATTTACAATATTAATAACGTTTCAAATTAAACGGTTTTGATATATTTCAAATTTATAAATTTACCTTTTTTATTTTAGAAATTCAATTCACTAAAACATGCAAACTGTCACGGGCTAAGTCAATTGAATGGATACATTCTGATCGATAGAACTGTTTTTCAATTTTCAACTTCACTACGGTTGGGAAATTGGCATCGTTTTACAGCTGTATTGTATGAATTGTTTTAATTAAAATTTAAATTGTTATAAAAATTAATTCTGCCAGCTGTCTACAAAAAAAAACGATAAATTTTAAATATCAGTTCACTTTTATTTGTGCATATGTATGCCTATTCTGTATAAATAAAGTCGCGCCTGATGGGCACCATTAGTAAAGGGACAAGAGTCTTACTATATCAAGCTATCCTGAGCTATAAGTACTGATGTTCTGCCGTCCATGTTGGGCTATTCTTCTATGTTCCTCATGTGCGATGTCTTATTCCCATATATTGCTCTTAGCCAATCAATATTATAACATTGTCATGTTTGTCATTATACGAGCAAGTTGTAGCAAGTATCCGATTAGGAAAGATGCTGAAGTAATCGAAGAAGCACTCCAAAAGAGGAATGTTATCTTGGAGAAAAATGTTTTATGAAATTAAATAGGAAGAAAGCAAATACCATGACGTGTTCAATAGACGGGAAATTGAAGGTAGAAATAAGGAAAACCGATTGTTGTACTAAAACAAAAGATGGTGGTTATACAGTAGACACGACAAATAGAATAGTACGAGTCAAAGAAACATTTTCGAAGAAGAGGAATTTGTTGATATGCTGAAGCTTGTATTTGAAAACGAGAAAGCAATTTACACTAAATTTCATTCGGAATGTTTGTCTTATAAACTTAGTTTTATGAAAAGCAGAAAAGACCACGACCGAAACCTTCGAGATGTACTAGTGGAGAAGATTACTGAAGATGCCTTCGACAAAGAGAATTCAAATAAGGAAGTTCTCAAAATATTAGCCTGCCAAAAACAACTGTAGATATGAGATACGAAATGGAATTGTGGAAATGGTGAATTATTGCCGAAAATTAAAAATATAAGCTCAACTGAAATTCTAACCGCCTTACCACTATCTTGCTTGAGGGAATAAAGGGTGGTTGTAGCATCAAGACAAAAGTATACTTACGATATCAAGGAGAAAAGAAAACATAAGGAAGTAAAGAGATTAGTTCTGGAATAAAGCAGTGGATACCTCATCAGCCTACGGGTTGAGCAAAAGACGTAGCACAAATAAGAGGCTTTAAAAATTGTATTTATTGAAGCTTTAATAGTGTACGTCTACTAGTTTGGTCTTCTGAACTCTGTAACCCTTCTTATTCTGTGTGTCCAGTGAGTTCTAAACATTCTTCAGTGGGCATTCTAACCGTTCTAAGTTCACTTTTTGAAAGCCTTGTGTCGTGACTTCTTTTCGTAGTATGCAAAGAAATCGATTAATACTTATATATAATAAACGTGCTATCAAATGCTTAAATTAAAGTACATATCAGCCTAGTAATTAGTATTTAATTATAAGGAAACTTGTACTTTGTTTTCTCCTTCTGGGACATTTATTTGTGTCACGACAAACGTCAGTACACTGTCTGCATGGATGCTGTTTGAATCACTGCAGTTTAAATTAGATAGAAGAAATTTCCTTTGTCGTCTGAGATGATGTAATTTTGTAACGACATTTGAGAGCGGAATAAAAAACGTGATATAGATCTATACACTCTGGCTCATTTACATGCATATTTCAGTCAGATTTAAACGGCTGCATCTATTTTGAACTTATTATAACTCTCTGCCCTGCTGAAAAAATAAATCTATACATATGCTGTGCTTTGAAACAAAAGTATTTCGCGTTAATTTAGATCAACAGATTTTTCAGATGTGTTTCCAAGTTTACGTCACATTCCAGTTACAACAGTAAGCAGTAATACTTTTTACAATGCTGTCTTGAACAACAAAGAAAACATGAATTTTAACTCAAAAATTTAACACTCATTTTAATTATAAAACATTGGTTTTCAGAGTAGAGCCAAGGGAGTTTTATAAGAAGAAATGGAAGATATTACATATGATTTGGGAAGCTTGTTACAAGATAGCACAACGTGGTTATGCCAATAAAGATCAGATAGTAAACCATTTTATTTGGCAAACCAGCCTGTGGAAGATGTGAATAAATATATCACAGAAAGTATTCATCGAGCAGCTGAGGAAGCAATGGGTTTGAAGAAACAAGGACGAACCAGAATCTGTAGTGGAATGAGGAAATAGAAACTTCAGTCAAACAAAAACAGTAGGTGTACAAGATGTGGCTTAATACAACAAGAGACTAAAAAGAGGAATACTAAAAAATCAAGGGGGAGACAAGAAAGGTTACAACCACAATCAAGCAAAAGATGTGGAATAAAAAATTCCAGGAAATGCGTACGTACATAGGAAACACATAATACACAGAATCTTTTATAACAGTCATCAGGAAAGGTACACTGGAGCTTTCATTTTTGATGTGACTGGTAATGATGATAGGGAGATTACAAGAACGATTCTTCAGGTCAGGAAAACGGTTGGATGGCTCACTAGAGTTTGATGGAGTAAGGACATTGGAAAAAAGATAAAATGTAATATTTATGATGCATTAGTTAAGAGTATCTTATTGTATGGAACAGAAACGTGGCGCGTCAAAGAAAAAAACAAAAAGAAATTATAAGCGGTGGAGATGGATGTGCTCCGGAGGGCCCCTAAGCATTTTGAGATGCGACAGAATATCAAATGAAAAAATTATAAGAAAAATGGAATTAGAGGGAACTTTGTTTAAGGATATTGAAAGGAACCAGTTGTTTTGGTATTGTCACGTCCACGGGTTGGGGAATGAGAGACTTCCAAAGGTGATGATGCGATGGTTTCCTCTCTATCGACAGAAATAGGGAATACCGAGAAATCCTGGAAAGAAGGCATACTAAGAGCCATGGGTGCACGAGAATGCCGGGATGACATGTCGAATGATCATATCGTGTGAATGTTAGGCATCGGATAACGTCGAATAATGTATTAAAACAGATTTACGTATTGTTCGGAGACTCCGTATGGCGCAATGTCCAAACCACAGCGACGCGGTTTCAAATAAATAGGCTCATCACAGCGAATCGATTTTTACGACGTTCAGTGCCACTCTGGGTTTTGCAGCCGTGACAAGTATGTAGTCTCACCAGCTGGGAACATTAAGCGGCAAATGATTCAACATAAATAATATAGTAGATTATTGTCGCTAGGACATAACACAGACGTCTTGTTTGGCACATCTGTGTTAGGTAAGTAACAAAGGCACACTTACACACGCATGCACCCACAACTCTCTCTCTACCTTGCACGTAGACTCCGCCGTGTTTACTAAAGAGCTGATTACTCAATGGCGATGATGGAATGTGAGTTGTACCAAGGTCAGGAGGCGTAACGGGCCGCAGACAAAATGCTTGAAGGAAGAAGAATTTAAGAAGACTGATTTAACCTAATTTAATAGGCTGATTAATTTTTGTTTTTTTAGTTTATAACTTTTAATACTCAATTTTTAATAAAGATCGCAGGCTTTCACGGCGGGTATATTACCTAATGGTAATCAACTGCTGGGCTGTCAGGCTGTGGTACACCATTATTAAAATTACATCATCAATAAAAAATTCATTATTTGTTAGCTCAAACTAGATCTTGTCCAAACTTACGCAATTGCGCAAACTTGGTAACAACACTGTCCGAAAACCATAAAAAACTTAACAACAGTATTCACATTAAAAACACAACCAGATGTTTCGGACGTGCCCACGATGGCCTTTCTCAATGGATCGGTAAAGAGATAAGAGATAACAGGTAGTAACAGGTACCAGCTAGAGATCGAGATTGTCAACGACCTGAGGAAGGCCGTCATGAGCACGGCCGAAATGTCTGGTTTTGTTTTTATTGTGAATATCGTTGTTAAGGTTTTAAATAGTCTATGGACAGTGTCGTTACCATGGCCTCACTTTGCCGTCATTTTAATAAAGATGGACCACGGCCTAACAGCCCGGAAATTGTTTATCAGTTTTAATTTTCAGTTTAAAATTGCAGTTGAATAATTTTAAAATTCATTTTAACTTTATGTTGCAGGATTTAATCTGCTGTTTTCATCCATTTCACAGGAGGCCGTTTTTCAAAACAGCCAAACAGAATTCGAACTTACCTAACATTTATGAGGATCTTTCTTCACAAAATAAGAGATTTAAGGTATTCCTAGCCAGTCATAAATACACTGCCCTATTTACCCACCGCAAAGCTGTAATAACATAACTTGACCTACACTGACCCCAAACATTATCAGAAAGGACAACTTAAATTTGTAGTCTCTAATATGTTAACAAGAGTTACACTTCCAGAGACAGAAAACGCAAGAAAACCATCATTACAAAAACGTGACTGAAAGTGGATGACCAGCACTAATCTTCTTTACTTCTGAGAGCCATATTTCAGCGCAACAAAATTGTCTATTGAATTCACTCGATCACTTCAGACCTCAAAACTGACGTGTTAAGTGTTAATTAATTAACTTTATCGGTGAAACTGATACGAAAGTTTGGGGGCTGTGCCGTTCCGGTCGGCGAAGTTGCCAACTTACAATACGGAGAACACAGAGCCGGAGGTGGAAACTCACGAGAAGTAACTTTAACTACACGACAGTGACTCCGCGACACAACTTGGAATAATTAGAACACCTACTCATGTGAAACATTTACCCATTTATATGGAAATTATCTCCTCCTCACACACAAGTATAGGCCTACTCGAGCATATAGAGTCCCTTATAATGTATCCCTTCTCGCAATCTACAATACGGGAACAGATGGGATACGGCACTACCAAATTCTAGTAGTCTTTAAATACTAGTCTTTATTCGAAGAGCCTTTTCTTGAGCGTCGCCTTCAAAGTTTCTTTCTAATACCGTAGGCTAATCATTAATTAAAAAACAACTATTTCACTAAAAATGAAGAAAAACGAAAGTGTCTTGTTTCCCACCTATTCTCTATTTAACCTAATATCAACTATGCAAATGTTTCCAAGATTTACCGGAGAAGTATTTTTTGACCTGAATTCGACTCTTAACGTAGCCATGTAAGCAGATGAATTACATTTCACTTGAATCAGAAAATCACAAAATATACCCTGGTACAGTGACTTTCAACTGGCGGCCGAGACCTTATCTTGGAAAATCACATGAATGATTACTCTGTTTACTTTAATAAGTTAATGAATAATAAAATATTTTTTAACTGAGAATTGTGTTGCAGGATAAACCTACAAAAAACAGTTTCACCGATTCACTAATAAACGTACTGTAGATTTGCCTTGATACAGTGTGCATTTACTCAAAACTTCTTTTCTTTTCATCGTATTACAAATTCAGCCTATTTCCTCCCATCCTTCGGCTAGACAAAACACACACGCTTGTTCGATGTTCCTCCTTGATTCCTAATCAGTGGTATCTATTATTCAAAGATAAGTTACTTAATACATTAAACATCTTCAAATGCTTAGAAAAAAAAGAATTGGCTTACTTTGCAAGCTGTCGCTAAATAGCAGAAATAGTACAAAATGACAAAATACTTCAATTTTTTGAATTTGGTATTCTACAAATATTCAAGGAATTATAGACGAGTGTAAGATAAGATTCAAGAATTTGAAAAAGTTATTTGTTTGAATTTAAATTTTTGACCCACTATTTAATAATCGACTAGGTACAGTCACTGAGGAAAGACCAACGACATTCAACTAGAATTGTGTTATTTATAAGCTGATCGATCCCTTTCTGCAGACAAGCAAGAAATGGGACCGAAATTTTTAAGGTGGTATCAAATGAACGACTTCCAAATCTGCGAAACATTAGACAGCAAATGTTAACCCAACATTCGTATGTTGGTTAAAATTTCTTTTGATCTGATAGCTCACATAGATTTTTGCGACTTTTTCGAAATTTGGACTCCACATTTTTGCCTTACCTCCGTATTTTTTGGGGATCAATCTGAAAAACAGTACTGTTATGTAGGGTAAGAGTGTGGATACGCTTGCCAATTGTTTTGAAAATCGAGTAATGCGTCTAAAAATTATCGTGAGACATACCCAAAATGATTATCATATTAATTACCCAAATAACTAAGATTGAAAACACCAAAAAGTTATCGTGAGATAGACAGACGAACAGACAAATGCCAAACGGTTTAGTTAAAACTGAGAACTCGCTCGGCTCGTTCAACAAATTTCGAACCAAGTTAACTTATTTTAAAGCACAGGTAGATCAAAAGCAAGAAATCTGTCCAAAAAATAATCTTTGAAGTCAGGAGTCAGTTCACAAACTAAAGCAAAGAAACGTTTTCTATGCAGATTCAAAGCCAACTCAAAAATTATTCTTCAGCTGCAACTAAAAAAAATATTGTTTTCTATTTTCTATACTCTGTTTTATGTAACGTAATGTGGTTTACTTGGAATAATTTGTCTTGCATTTATAAATTTATAAATTTAAAAATATTGATTACTCATTTCATAATTTCATTTATGTGAAAATAAAGCAAAATACCTCTGTCCCTGTTGCTATCTTTTTGTGTATTTCATTATACTTTACAACTCAATATAATTGTTATTTAAAATTTTAATTCAATATTTAGTAGGTTAAGAGCCACTAAGCCCCGTTCTCAATATGAGCTTATTTCAGGATTAAGGTTATAATATAAGCTTATATCACATTTATAATTTATGTCGTTGGTTTTGAAAAGCCATGAGAGAGATGAAGCCGAAAAAATATATTGAAGCAAATTACAAGTAAAGCTATTCCAAAATTTTGTAAGTCAGTAATTATATTTACGAATAATCACTCGTACACTTAATTCTAGTAGAGTCTGAATAAGTAAATAAATCAAAATATAGTTTAATTATGCCTATACGCCAATACTTAAACCTGTATGTGTTGTGATTTATAAGAAACAATTCGCTCACATTACACGCTTAAGTTTCACAGTCACAAAATGGCTTATGGTGCAAAAATGTTGGCTACCACTGACCCAGGGTAACAGTTGGCGGTTAAAGTTTAGTACTCTAACCTACCTCTTCCATACCATTTGGGTGATACAAAATAGTGTCTTTGCTGTAAAAATGTAATTATTCTTCTGCGAACTTTTTTATTTCCTTATTTCCTACCAGGTAAAACTTTTTCAGCTAAAAAGAAACCGTGCACTAACGTAAATACCAAGTACAATCACTCAGTATCACCAGTGTGTTGTATAACGATAACAGTTTGGCCAACCTTAAACAGTGCTTTAAAACAAATGTCAGAGTGTGGTTCTAAAAAATGTCGATCTCTGGTTACCACTTCGTTATCAAGTCACCAGTCAAGAATAAAAATGCGTGGGAAGCCTGAAAAAGGTACGAATTTGATAACTGTAAGACAGAAGAATCGCACAACTGTTTTGGTTTTTAACGTGTGCTTCGTTTACTTGTGTTTGTATTCAAACTATTATTAAGTGAAGTGAGCGACTTTCCAAACTGATCAGCTCCAATACTAAGTAAATAACACACTTGTCAGTCGTTATTTTTTTAAATGACAGACGTTCTGACAGCGAATTAATCATTTTTTAAATCATTTAAATAAATTATTTAATAAAACTGAGAATCAAATCTGTTGTAGTTCCTATCGGTTGTAATGATTGAGAAAAATAATGATTCTCAATCATTAATGGTTAATGATTCTCAATCAATTATTAATGGTTGCAATGTGTTTAGACATAATGATTTCAATATCCAAAACGTTATAGCGTTTAATTTTTTATTATTTTAATTTATTTAAATTTATTCTGTATTGATTACTGTGTACCGCCCCACGTTGCTGGAGCCAACCTATATAACATGATATTTTATTAATTATTTTATTTATCGTGAATGTATATTATTTATTATTGCTCTCTTCAATTAATGTGGGTTGGTCTTAATTTCGGGGTGTCAACGTTGAAATGACTTAGTTATTATGATTTGATCTGAATAAATAAAAATACGAATTTTGAGTAAGTAGTTTTTTTTCAAAATAGAAAAATTGAAGTATTTTATTTCCTTAGTATTTACCCTAATTTGTAACTATAACATTCAACACATACAATTACTCTTGGCTATACTAGTTCAGTTGTGTGAAAGTTGGCAAGACTCATCCCAAAGATAAAAAAAATATTACTTTTATTTTAATTTAATCAATATTAGTGGATTCTTTTGACTACAAATATTAATGTTACGAAAATACCAAAAGAAAGTACAAAATAATTACAATATTAGTGGATCTTATTCTAATACTAAATGTGGTTAGTCAGCTTAACAGGTGGCAACACAAATTTAGTAAAGATGGCGGACCTATGTTTAGTCCAGTTCTGAAATCTTTCGATTCAAAGTGAACGAGTTGAAAATACAATAAATTGCTTAATTCTCTCCAATAAATGATTACCAGTGTCAAAATTTACATAAAATAGTGTGATTATACGTTCTAGTGAGTACAGTGATCAATAAAGTTTATCAGAAATAAGTGTTGTGATGGTTAGTGAATTTCGGGTTATATTAATATAAAATTGTTTTTATCTCACCAATTAATAATATTTGTGACTGATTTTCTGTTTTTTACTATTTCACTTTAATTAACTCTTCAATAATATAATTCAACGAAATACACTGTTTCTTCTAAACACTGCATGGTTCAACCTAACCTGTCTTGGGTTCGATTGTTAACTTTTTTTATATGAATTACTACGGAGAGTATATCTGTACACAACCACGTTCAACAAACGAATGACGTTTTTTTTTCAATTTCGCTGGCGTCCCTGTCCAAAAATGTAAAAATTTCTGATTGGCTGGATTAGACTGGCATTGTTAACTGACCAGCCTGGCTTCTTGCTAAAATAACGAGTTGATTTTTCGTTCACAAACCCTGAACTTATGCAAAATTTATTTTAAAATATATTGGTAGATCTAAAATCTCTGTTTGATGCTGACAATTTTGATATCTCACAAGCCATATTTTGGTTGCAATATTAAATTACTAAAATATACTATCCAAACCCACATACTAAATCCTATCGGAATTTACAAACATTTAACATAAACAATAAAATATAATGTGAGTTGATTGCCAATTTCACTCCTAATCTCATTTTACAATGGTGAGAACATTAATTTACTTAAGTTACTAAATAAAATACATATTACCACATCTTTTAGTTATTAACATAAATCTCATTAACTGTAACATTAAAACTAACATTATGAAAATTGAAAACCATAAAAAATACTATAGAATTAACTTTAAAAGTTAGTGTAATAGATTACTGTTAAAATATTTAATGACTTCCTGTTTAAAGGCTGACATTTAGTTTATACAATTCAATACTATAACTTTCATAGAAAACATTCACTCCATCATTGAATACAAAATTCATTTACATTATATTAAGCCAAGACTCAGTACAAATCCCTTAATATTATAAACCTGCTATGTGTACATACTATGGACAATAATACTTGAAACCTGCATATGTAGAAAACTATGACTATTTTCATTAATGACAGCATATAATAATTATAATGATAATAATAATAATGACAGCACTTATAAATTATAATAACGTCATACAAACAAAAAAGAAAATATTCAATCCATCTTTTGCTCTAAGTATTAAGTGTTAACTTGTATTCAAAGTTTCTTAACGTTAGATGCAGTCTACAATATAACTGCACATTAACCATGTCCCTTATAGATCTTACATTTATGTCAGTTTTCACTTATAACCTTGTTTAGAGTCTATTGTTTCTCTTTAAACTAATATAAAGCACTTTATTTGTACTTAGTGTCACTTCTCACTCACTATATCTAGTATGTCACTTTTACACACAGTTTTTTTTTTAACATTTGAGTGTCAATTTCACTTTCTTTTGTTTTCTTAGTCCTTCATTAGTTTATTTGGGCAGATTACTTATTATTAAACATCTCTTATATGTTATTAATACAAACATTAATAACTTAACACAAAACCTCTAACTATATAATAATTAATGAACATAAACTGTTTTATTGACATTATACCTAACCTAAGTGGTCTCGGCTCTGTATATTTTGTACTTTCTTATTGATTTTGTACTTTCTTGTAGTCATGGTGCAAAATAGTTATATGTTAATAATTAAGCTTTATTATTCAATTTTTCTATATTCAGTCTATTTAAAATGGTTTGTTAATAGTTAGGTACAATAGAAAGGGTTTTTTGGTAATCATTGGGTGTTAAATCATAGTTTGTTTATGGACGGTGCAAACTGTCACGTTACAATGTAAAAACGAAAAACGGTATCAGTTGCAACTCACACGTAAAATTATTGAATGTTCTGCACGATACAAAATTAATAATAAAAAATTATACGAATTTCATTCATTTTGATGTAATATATTAGGTTTAAAATAATTATACAATAATATTTAAATAATTGAAGGAGACAAGCGAGTTTTCAGCTTTAACTCAACAGTTAGGCATTTGTCTGTCTGTCTGTCTATGTGTTTGGTGTATGTCTCACGATAACTTCTAACTGTAATCCTAGATGTTACTGTACTAATCCTACAGAGCCCTGTCGTTTTTCAGATTGATTTTCCCCCAAAAATAAGGGCAGGGGCAAAAAATGTGATGGTCAAAATTTTTCAAAAATCGCACGAGTAGATACGGGATGTCAAATTAAAGGCAACTGTAAGCAAAATATAATTTAGTATTAATTTCAGAAAATTTTATTTGGGACTAAGTGGGCCAAATGTGGGGCAAAGTTGATAAAATTGAGAGTTTCATGTGGGATATCAAATTACAGAGATTTAACCAAAATCTGATTGTAGTGTACACTTTTGGAAGTTCATAATTAGTTGACACCAGGGCTCAAAAATAATATCAAAAATTTGAAAAAATTGTAAAAATCCAGCCAGGGGTCAAGACTAAAGGGAGTTTTAACACAATTCTGATTGTTTTGATTTTTTAACGTTTACTGTTTGGTTTCTCTAAAGTTGTTATTCTACTAAGCAAAAATAGTAAGGCACTCGGGATTTTCGTAATTTTTCTTATAATTCAAAAAGTATGTAATAACAAAATTTAAGTTATAATAAATGTACTTCTTTCAAATTATCGAGCGACTTCTGCAGCTCAGAAGTCTTGCTAGTTTTATAACGTCTTAATAAATTTATAACGCACAGTCACACTTGATAACGTCACGTTTACTAGGAAGTAATATGAACTCTGAGGTGCCGCTTGTCCATTCCACTTCTGCAGCGACTCCAAATTATCGAGCGACTTCTGCAGGTCAGGGATCCTGCTAGTTTTATAACGTCTTAATAAGTTTATAACGCACAGTCACACATGATAACGTCACGTTCACTAGGAAGTAAGTTTAACGATGAGGTGCCGCTTGTCCATCCACTACCTCAAGTTTTCTTACAGTTTGTCAAGAGCGGAAGGGAGGCAGGTGCAATCTGAACACGCTGCCCTCCAATGCTGTCGCATGGGTTAGCGAAGTATGTGGCTTGCTGTCATCTAACGACTGGGTATCAAAGATAGGTAAGGTTCGTGCACAGGTCGGAACGGGCGCTACCATTAACTATTTGCTTGAATTTCACAATATAACAATATAAATCGGAGCTAAGGAAATGCTTACACCTTATACAGAAACAGGATCTATCATACATGAATACTTGAACAAGATAGTCTATCAGTCTGTCCTTTCACTTGTAACTGTAGGAATGTAGTTGTAGTTGATGAATGTAGTTTTTCACCTGATATTTTGGAGCACGA
This sequence comes from Magicicada septendecula, assembly GCA_034769895.1. Taxonomy (NCBI): domain Eukaryota; kingdom Metazoa; phylum Arthropoda; class Insecta; order Hemiptera; family Cicadidae; genus Magicicada; species Magicicada septendecula. Next base: position 272,399,871 of record CM068369.1, on the reverse strand, counting down.
GTTATTCACTGGTGACCCGTAGTGATGCTAACGAAACGTGGCACTGTTAAGGAAGAAGTGTGTGAAGTTGATATTTCTAGTGGACGGTCCTTGTGAGTTTTTTTGAGTGAGTCCATGTGGCTGACGGCAAGGGAGCCTCTTGGTTAACCTCTCCGCCGATGATGTCCGGTGTCATGACATCATCCAAACCCGCATTCTTCCGACGAGTTGGGAGCCCTGAGACACTCTACGAGATTAATTACTCATAGTTAAACACAGCGAAGCCAATTGCGAAAAACCCAGCCGCCAGACCACGAAGAGCTCTGTCGAAAGGCCAAGAAGAGAGTGAGGTCCAATAATGGTTTTATTCAACCCAGGATAATTCAAGAAAGCAACTTAAAATTGTTAAGCACGTCGACTGGCTGCCTACAGTATCGCGTGCAAACCTGATTTCGTCGTCGCTGCTGTATACCTTGCGCGAGCACAGAGCAGCTATCTCGGTCTAACTGCCGAAGCAACGAAGGCAGTGGAGACGGCGCGACTAATGACCGGCCGCGGGTTTCGAATGTCGATTTTAATTGCTTCGGCACAACACGACTTATATCTAACAAATTACATACAACAGGTTATACATAAATCTTATTATCTAATTTTAATTAATTAAATATTTATTTGCTCTCGGCTTACTCATTGTGTGGTCATCTTTTTGCAATTGCTGATTAATTTACTTCAATATACAATTTACTTGTATTCCACTTTCTTTAATATTAATTGGTTTTAAAACTTTCTACTGCATACGCATTCTCCTTTGTCAACAAAGACTTTATTGATTACTTTAACTTAAAAATCAAATATTTCTCTTATCATTTACGTTACCCTCAATTACTAAATTTTATACAAGAGATATTATTCTAAATTTCACTCTGCTTTTACATTTATGTACAATTTAGTTATTTTAATAAACTAGTTGAATGTCTTTCATTCTAACTTTACTTAGTGTCTTTCAAATGTTTGTAATTACAATGGTTTTTCATCACCTCGTTTGACGTGGTTAATCATCCGTATGTTCACCCTTTGTTCACCTTTAATTTCTATACATTTTGGTGTCTTTTGTTTTACCATATCGTACATATTTTTCTTATAATTAAAATAAAACAAAAACTATCCTACTTGAAAAGGGTTGGTTACTTTTCAGGAACGGACAGGCTTCACACACACAAACAAAATACACGTGTAAACAACGCTAGCGACAGGTGTGCCAGGAATGCGTGTCCATGCATGAATCGTGTGTTCCCTATTTAGCTACGATACAGCTTGCAATCTGTATCATGTTTATTAATCCATATTTATTTTATTTATTATTTATTTAAATTATTTTGGCAATGCACAGTACCGTTAATGGTTGTACTGTTGCAATATATGGATATTTTTGAAATAAGGGGGAGTGACAGCGCCAAAAGTGTGGATGAGAACGGCTTTACAACGGTAGGTTTTGAAAAGAATGTACACGCGCGCGCGCGTACACACACACACACACACACGGAGTGTGCTAGAAAAATATGTAACTGTACAGATTGGGGTGACAGGGCTCGGAGGTTGGGAAGGGACATTTGACTTATAGCTTGTTTGTGTGTTTGAGTGTGTGTGTGTGTGTGTGTGTGTGTGTGTTGACAGTGGGGCGGGTGGAGGGTGTGAAGAGTTTGTTTTATTGCGTTGTCGTTATTTCCGATCTGATGAGCTGAGAAGCTTGAAAGCGCTAATCGGAATACTTTTTCTATAGTGGTGTGCAACAGTGATAATTCTGTTTGTGATTATAACCACTAACACAACTTTCTTAATTAAACTTCTGATATAATTTTCAAGACCAAGGTGCTGCGTGCCATAACAGTGGTTCGTGAGCAACAAATACATGTATAGCGACGTAGACCTGCCCTCAGTCAGTGAAACCATTGCGATGTTCAGCGAAAGGTGTATGAAACTGCTTGATCAGAACAGAAATCCTCTAGCCATAAATCTGCTAGATAACAACCTGCAGACAGGACGTTTAAAATTAACTTTCCTACTGGACTTACTTAGACTTTAACACTCTAAATATAGTGTACTTAATATGTCAATTTTAAATACTCATACAGAGAATTAGTCATTGGACTAGTAACTCCATGTATTCTGTCAACAATTTGCTTATTGTTATGTATTAACAGCTTGCATAAATAAATTTAAAACAATAAATACAAATTAATGTGTTAACTGGTAAGTACTAAATTAATTTGTTTGAGGTATGTTAACTGACTTAGTTTACGCGTTAACACGTTCATACGTGAGGCACTTTACTCTTCTGGATGAAGACTTCTAAGGGTTTTCGCATTTGTACAAACTCACAGCCGTTTCAAAAAACAGCAATACCGTGACGTAGAATACACTATTTTTAAGGCCACAAAATGAAGTTTAAAATTACACAGAAAGTAAAAATTTTTTGGTACCTTCCAAACGTTAAATAATGTTGAATTCATTGGGGTTTGAAAAAATAGAAAAATCTACGGCGATTGTTGCTAACTATCAAAAACTGAATTAAATAACGTATAAATGTCAAAGTTCCGGATAAAATAAACTAAACAAATTGTGATTAATTAAGAAAGTTGTGTTAGTGGTTATAATCACGAACAGAATTATCACTGTTGGACACCACTACAGAAAAATCACTCCGATCAGTGCTTTCAAGCCTCTCAGCTCATCGTGAGATTTTTCCGATCTGACGATGAGCTGAGAGCCTTGAAAGCGCTGATCGGAGTGATTTTCCAGTAGTGGTGTGCAACAGTGATAATTCTGTTTGAAATTGTGATTAGTTTATTTTACACTAAACTAACAACGAAAACGAAAACTAAAAACGAAAACGATGGCAAAACAGAACAAAAAAACATCTTTCTTATAATGAAACCGAACGCAATGTGATTGTAACCTACGAACGAACTTATGAACACACGCACCTTTTTGTTCCCGTGTTAAGTCCCACAAAGTACTGGAGAGGATGAGCAATGCCTTTGAGGTCTCATACATTGGTGAAGGCAATTATCTTCCTGAATATCGGAAACGGTATAAGCTGGCTGTCTTCTTGGGAAGGCGGATGAACGGATGGAGGCAAGGCTACCCTGTTGCTCTTGGGGTAGCAAAAACTACTCGTAAAAAAAGACGGAGGAGCTGCTAGATGGCCAAAGGCATAAAAGGCCTCAAGTACCCACGCGAATCCCAAGAAGAACAGTGTGATGGAGTCCTTATTAGGTGTTATCATTGATCAACACAATTTTTGATAACAATAAATATTCAAGAAGCTATACTGTGACATGTGTAGAGGATCGTCGTGCTGTCCAGCAACTTTAGGGTTAATGGAAAGAGGTAGGAAGAAAGCGTAAGTCCAACTAAAATCGACAAATACCACTAAAATCAGATTGAGTTGTTTAATAAAAATTAAACAGCGGATTAAATATCAGAACCCGTCGTATGTTCAAGCTTCAGTCGCTCGCACCATTCACGCTGTCCATGTCCATGGACTCTGTTTAGGACTGAAAATGCTAAGCGCTTAAACCCGACCGTACGGGATGATTGTAGACTAAAAAGTCATTATAGTACAATATTTCATTGCAAAAGTTAGTTATATATTTACCGATGTTATAGATTTGTCGTATGTGCTATTTCTTGTAGATTAGGGGTATGGAGAATGTTTCTATAAGCTTCACATTTCATTCCCATGCCTGCACAACATGTTTTCGAGTGTGCACGTTTTAAATAACCTAGAATAATCCAATGTCAACCGAGTTGAAGTCCAAACTGATTAAGTTAACGGATTCTTTCCGTAAAAGATAAAAACAAAATTTTCTTTTCAATTTTGTTCTTCGTAGCACAAAGCAATTATGCTTGCATTTTATGGTACACAAACGAAATTCGTTTCGTAGAGAACTTCCTTACATAGAAGTTCGTCATTCGGAAGTTACAAAAAGCAATGTTGACGTAACAAAAGTTTCTTAATTTTTAATTGCTTTAATAAACAAAACAACAAGATAAAAAACACAACCACACACACATACAGTAGACTTGTTGATTTCAAAACAGTTTCAGATTACTTTTTCATTCTGGTCCAGTATCTTTTCAGTTTGTAGTAAAAACTAAATCTGAGACAGTTGAATATTCGAGCGTATTAAAACCTGCAACTGTAAGATAGCAAGAAATTAATTCTGCTGCTTTGAAATAGAAATTCCTTTCTTAGTTAGTAGGGCGTATCATTTCTTGGTGAATATACTGTACTTTACTTTTCCTGGTAACGTACTGTAGATGTTTAATCATCGTTCGTGCATAATACAGTAGAAAATAATAAAAATGCACGTTATTATTTTGTCTGTATTCCACAAGATACATTCAGATCTTCTCAAATTCACTTCTTCAAAGGTGAATACTCATGAGAAAAATGGAGAACGTTTAAGTTTTTAAGTAAAATGTCAAGTACGTTCTGATTATTCAGCTAAAATTCGTTCTAGATAAACTTGTTTTTCTGTTTATACTCAATTTGGAACAAAATAATCAGTAATCGAAAATAATCAGTAGTTTTCTATAATTGTGCATTTTTGCAATCTGTTAATTAAGTCACGCGCATTTCAAAATGCTTTTTAAAATACTGTTATAACGTAGCCTAAGCCATTACAAAACACAACAGGACGAAATAGGATCTAGTCCTACAGTAACGAGTCAAATGAGTTAACCGTGGTGTTGTTTTGGGAATAGTTATTAACGATTAGTTGTTAGCTGTCGCTGCGCCGTTGATTATGAAGAATTATGACGTTAATAAAGCAATCCAATAATTTATGGAAGCGGAACGGAATTCGTATAACTGGCGCGCGTGTTCCGCATACAAACGTCAGAAATGAGAACACGGGGGGGGGGGGTGATGGCTTGGCATTGTTTTCCTCCCTCTCGAAAATAAGTGAAAACAATTTACATAAAATGTGGAGAGTTGCAATATGCTGGTCACGTAGCCGCGCTTATCCAGTAGCCTTCCTACCCTCAACGTCGGACAGCCACTAAGTAAATAACACTCTTTTAAAAATAATTTCACAAACACTTTTAAAGTCTTCTCTCTTGAGACAACTTTCACTTATAACACATTTTTATCAGAAAAAAGAGCAAAGGTGGTTAGGATTTTCCACTGTTATTTCACCGATTATTTTTACACATTGACAGGTGCAGATAAAAAGCACACGCACTAATTTGTGATTTCAAGTTGTTAAAATATATTTTTGAGTCGTTTTCCTTCTTCACAATCTCCATCGTCATCGTTGACATCATCATCATCATCATCATCATCATCATCATCATCATCATCATCATCATCATCATCATCATCATCATCATCATCATTATCATCATCATCATCATCATCATCATCATCATCATCATCATCATCATCATCATCATGCATTTCTTCTATTTCATCTTCCTCTTCTTCTCCTTACTACTCCTTTTCCTCATCGTTATAATCGTCATCGTCATCTTCTTCTTCATCATCTTCTTCCTCCTCCTCCTCATCTTCTTATGCAGCGTTGGACAGTGCTACAAAAGACTGTAACCACTATACTGAAACTCTGCAGTAGGAATTGTTATCATTACAACAGGTAGGCATACTAAATGCATATATATTAGTGTTTACTGTGCGTGTTAATGCGGTTGTTGTAACAATGGGGTAAATCTATTTAAGAGAGTAGCTGTATAACCTCCTTGGATAGTTTGCTAACAGTCTCCTGTTTTCACTTTGTGTGGTAAAATATTCAGTCTGTCTACTTGGAAACAGGGGACGTTAAAAGGCTATTAAAAACTAAACTCTAAATCCCAGGTAACACACACACACACACACACACACACACACACACACACACACACACACACACACACACACACACACACACACACACACACACACACACACACACACACACACACATTCGTACATATTCGTACACATTCGTAGTGAGTACATATTTTTAATATACATATTCACTCACATTAATCTTATTCTTCAAATCAGTAATAAATAATACTTAATATATTTTTTAAACACGAATATATTTTTATTGTTTTTTAAAGTGTTCCGACAGTTTTAAATAATGATGACAATTTTTTTAAACTGTAAAAATGTAAAAAAAGTAAAAACTAGATTCTTGTTTTAAAAAATATATAATATTACATATTATTAATAAATACTTATATATTAATACTGATAAACTGTAATAGTACAGAATAGTGACACATAAAGTAAAATGTCTGAATTATTGTTAAAGATTTTATATTCTTAGGAGTAACCTTTAGGCAGTACTGACACTTGTAAAATGTTTTAAACTTTTCAATAGATGTTAAGATAATCTTTGTAAATGATTTTATAATATAAGAATTGCTGGTTGAAGAAATTATAATGCAATATCTTAAACTGTGTATGTAATTTTATAAAATCTCAAAAATAGGTAATCACAGTTTGTTAAACAATAAAAACAATTTTAAAGAAACAGAAAGTACTGTAACGGACTAAACAACTTGTCAGAAGCATTGTACAAAGCTAGTTATAATACATTTTATAACCAACTAATATATAGTAAAATATAAACTATATTTAGATAAATCACGTTTGTAAAAAATAATGTTTAGATAATTGATGTATTGTGCGTTAAAGACTAATTGAAAGATCAAAAATAGAAATTATCCCAGCGTACAAAAGCTATAAGCCTGAAGAATAAGAAAGTTTGTTTTCGTCAATTAGGTTTACAAATTTCGTCAAAATTAGGTTTTTTCGTCAAAAGAACGAGATTCTAGTAAGGATTATACATAAAGACAGAAGCGTGTTAGAGAAATAATTTAAACTATATTTACAGTTGAAAAGAATTCAACATTTGATGTATAACTTAAAAAGTAACCAAGATAAATCTTGCGTAAGTGGACATAAATGTAAATTATTACAAGTTAGAAATAATCCATAAGTGAGGATAAGTTACTACAAACCAGGCAAACGGTAAAAAGAATCGAAATTACAACACCAAAACTGTAAGAAACACTGAATTTAAAAGAAATGACACCAGGACAACAACCATTACGTATTTCATAGTGTGAATAAAAGTGTTAAAATGGAAATAAAAGAGAAATTTAATTAAAGTGTTAAATAATGTTTACTGTTCAGTAAATTAAACTGAATATTTTTTAATAAAAAACATTTAGCGTTTACTGTATAGTGGATACCACAATTTATTTCAGTTTTATTGAAAAAAAAACACGACGTTTACATATTTGAGAAATTGACAATCTTAGTTACTATCGCTTCATATCCTTGTGACGGTAAGTGGAACTAATAATGGATTACGTAAGACTTGAAATTATTTTTATCTTCAGATTGTAAGGAAAGTCTTATCTGAGTTTTAACCATTACAGGTGGAGTTTTTTATATTATTATTTCATTGGTTTCAAACAATGTCCTTCACTATTACCTGCTGTGAGACCAAAAGCCTATGTGTCATGATTAAACAATACAGTCAAATTGAATGAGCGAAGCGAGTTCTCAGTTTTATCACAACTGTTTGGCTTTTGTCTGTCTATCACTTTGTTTTGCGTATGTCTCAACGATATTTTGAACGCACCAACCGATATTCGTAAAACTTGGCAGTCGTGTCCAAACTTTTACCCTACAGCACTTTCTTGTTTTAAAAAATTCTTAATTGATCCTCCTCTAAAATAGGGGGCGGAAGGTAACAATGTGAAGGGTCAAATTTGTAAAAATCGTAAAGCCCATGTGGAGTATCAGATCAGAGGAAAGTTTAACAACACTCTCAATATAGTGTTAATTTTTTAAATTTCAAAATTTCGGGATGTCAGGGCCAAAAGTGGGTGAAAATGTGATAAAATTGCAATAATTCATGTGGGACATCAAATCAAAAAGAATTTTAACTAACATCTGAATGTAGTGTCTCGTTTCGAAAATTTGAAACTCTTAGGAGTCCAGGGTCCAAAAAAGATAAAAAATTGTGAAAATATAGCAGTGCGCCAGACTAGCAGGAATTGTAATCCAAATCCGAATGTTTCGAATTTTTAGTGTTTATTGTATGATTGTGTGGTCTGGAATTGTTATATGTATTACTAAAGAAAGTGTAGATTGATCGGAATTTTTGTAATTTTTGTAATAATTGAGAAATAATCTAATATAGAAATTTATCTAATAATAAATGCACTCCGTTCAAAATAGGGAGCGAATTGTGCAGCAATGGCTACAGTTAAAGTCCTAGTACATTCATAATAAATACTAGTCGCATTCCTCCATGACCATAGTTCTTGATCGTTCAAAGCACGGTCCCCTACCCTCTTTCGTTACACGTCTTATATCCGCTTTCGACCAACGTCAAGGTATTTTATTTTTATTTCTCCAAGAGTTTCCACTTGTAGGCCTATATTTCTTTACCCATGACTCGTCCCATATTCATTAACGCATTCCTGAACTATTTCAGCAGTCTTATTAATTCGTTTTACTGCAAGTTCTCTTTGACGTGATTCTTTCCCTGTCGTTCGTTTTCTTGCCAGTCTTGACTTCCTAGCACATTTGAGTACTATAGATCTATTGCAATTGACCTTTTTAATGACTGACATTTAGACTCTAGAATTTGTTATTAAATACCTACACCAACAACATCGAACCTTTTATCCTGACAATACTGAGGTTGCAGAATTCCGTAGATAAACAAAACGTAGTATAAAAATGGCGCTTAACAGTTATCGCGCAGGATATACAACATACGAATGTAAACGCGGGGTGGGTTTTGTTTGTTATTTCGTAGAAATAAAAACGAAAGCGAAACACTGTTTTATTCGGTTGTAAAATACGTAGGACGGAAAGACATTGGGGTCGACCCAATTCCCAGTCGTACCTGCCGGTTTCATGGGTTCAGAGCTAACCTAACGCCGTACTTTGATTACCGTTATTACACGCGCGTAATAAAGTTGTAACGAAATACGGTCACCAGAGAAACGTAGTGTAATGTTATTATTGTAAGGTAATGTTTTATTGTAAGCTGACACGTCGTGCAGAAAACGTTCCAACGATACAAGAATTAAGTAGGCCTATAGTTTTTCGTTTAAGCTTGCAAATAACAGCACAAATAGTCTACTGTTTTACAGTTCTTTGTAGGGCCTATAAGTAACATCATGTTCATGTTAAATAAATTTACCCTATAAATGTACAGTAACCATCAGCGCCTGTACGTTATTTATTAAAGGGAAGAAGTAAGTGACGATACGTTACTGAAAATAATACGTTCTTGATTAATGGTGATTTGTTTTATGCTTATAAAAGTTTTCTACTCTATAGACTAGTAAGCTCCGTGAGCTGCAGAACTTGCGCACTGTTTTGAATGAAAGACTTTAATTATTATTAGGTAAAGGCTAATGTTCAAGTTATTATCTTTAATTTTATTTATAACCATAAAATATCAAAATGATAAATAAATTAGTCCTCACTTTTAAGATTACGTAGATGCCGACTGATATTAATTTTGTCAAATTATTAAAGCTACCTAATTCCTAAGGTATCTGAATAAAATTTCCCACAATTTGAAACCCCACATAGGCTTTACAATTTTTCAAAATCTAGACTTCCATTTTTGGCCTGTGGTGCCCATAAAGTTACAACATTTTCAGTGTAAACACTGCATCCAGAGCTAGGTTAAAATGTCCTTTCGTTTAAACCCGCCATGGTTTTATTACTTTTTGGAATTTTCACCACCTTTTTTATGATCTAAAATTTTGAAATTTCCAAAACTGAATACTGTATTTATATCTTGATTGAACTGATTGAAATTCTTATAATTTGAGCCAGGCATAGATTCTTCGGTTTTTTCAAAAGGTTGGTATTCAACCCAATCTAGAACCTAGGTTCCTAGAACCTATGAACCTGCAACCTAGAACCTATTCCTCCAAAATTCAAAACCTAAACACTATATTTAGACTGTGGATATATGTTTGATTTCATACCCTGTAGATTGATTTTTGCAATTTTTAAAATTTTTGGTAATGGCTTTTAAAAGTGGGACATCAGCCTTGGTGTCCAAAAATGTCGAAATTTCAAAAATTGAATAATATAGTTAGATTGAGGTGAAAATTATATTTAATTGGATAGTTTATATGGATTTTTGAGAATTTGAGAATGTTTGTTCTTTTCCCCCTTACTTTTGGATGGATCAATCTCAAAAACAATAGGACGCTTTAGGTTATAGGTTAAACCTTTAGCTACACGCATACTAAATTTTACGACAATAGGTTGATTATTTAAAAGGTATCGTGAGACATATCCCAAACAGGTAGACGGACAGACAACAGAAGACGAATGTCAAATGGTCAAGTTAAAACTGAGAACTCGTCTCGCTCGCTGTAAAAAGTAACAATTTATCCGAGGAAAGAAAACAAGAGCTATGCAATGTGGTATTTAAAGGAGTTGTTTTATATGCCTATGAATTCTGGCAACTTAGTAAAAGAGATGAAGTAAGACTGATGTTTCTTCCGGAAAACGGTCTTAAGAGTAATTTTCTATCTCGCGTCAGTGTAGATACGTTGTTGACATAATTCTGGGCAACATCAAAGAACGGCTAAACCGATAGCAAATGACGATGACACGACTCCAACGAAGGTAATAAACTGCGGTTGAATACTAATTGTGGCAGCGGCAGCAGTGTGCTCAGAACTGTAGTCTCATCTTACTAACGGTGAATCTGATTGATGCATAGAAACGGTGTCGGAAAGTTCTGCGTAATTCAGAGCACATTATTACATCAAATTCTTCCGAATGTTATCTTCTTGCCAAAGCATTATTACACTAGACGCGAAAGTTGAAGGTAAAAACTTCTTGAAGCAGACTGGCAAGGTACTTCAGTCAAGAAACTGATGGTGAAACGTGAATAGAACAGAATAGATGAAATAATAGAACAAGCGAAGATAGTACTCAATTATGTCTCGACCTTTCGGCATTTGCCTTTTTGTTTATTTATTGTATATTCGGGGCATTTCCCACGACAACTTTCACCCTAGAAAACCAAATTGTTTTCCAGGTTGATCCTTTCAAAAATGTGGGAGTTGGAGTTAAAAATGTTGGGGCTGAAAACTGTGAAAAGATCGCAAAATCCCATGTAGGGCATGGCATTGAAGGGAATTTTAACCACAATCTCAATATAGTAATCACTTTTTTTTAAATCAAACCTTTTTGGACATCAAGGCCCAAAAGTCTGTGACAATTTTGAAAAATCGTACAAATTCATGTGGATATCAAATTAAAGTGAATTTGAATCACAATCTGAATGTATTGTTACGTTTTGGAAATATCAAAATTTTGTGAACCCAAAGCTCGAAAAAGAAATAAAAATTTGAAAATTTGTAAAAATTCAGAAAGGTGTCAGACTGAAACGAATTGTAACATAAATCCTAATGTTTCGAATAATTAGGCTAGTGTTTGTTATATGATTGTGTTCTCTACAATTGTTATATTAGTAAAGAAGTAGTAGTAGTAGTAGTAGTAGTAGAGTAATCGGGATTTTGGTAATTTTTCCCATAATAGAAAGATTATCAATATCGATATTTATGTAATAATAAATGTACTTCGGTTTAAATAATGAGCGACTTCTGCATCTCAAAGAGCATACTATCGTAAGTAGGACAAAATCCAGAATAATTCTGGTATTGTTAGATGGTTGAGCCGGTAAGTGAATGCAATGAAAGCTTCCTTTGGCGTTCAGAATTAAGGGACTCGGAAGTAGGCCACGAGGAAGCGCACTACACGGGGACTCAACACCATAACAGAATTTTTAAGCGATTAAAGACAGTAAAGGGATGATGGATGTATACACACATTGTTCAAGATCATTTACTGATTACACGATATATGTTTAGTGAAATATAAACAAAATAACGGGAGGGAAAATCGCTTACCCTTCGTCTTCAGCCATGTTGTTTATATCCGCTGCGTCCGCTTGCCGAACACGACACGAGAGTACAGCAGAATACACACTGAGTGCGTGGAAGTCATGGGGTGCCCTTAGGAAACCTTACGACTGATTCTTTACAGGATTACCGGGCGATATCCTGTTAGTGGCAGTTGCACTGTTTAATACGTAACATGTATTAGCTTGACCTACTGAATCTCGGCGGAAACGTAACATTATAAACCGAGACCCAGTTTATAAAAAGGTTATTCGTACTCGGTGCAAGTCCTCATTCTTTTTTTATTGTCAACACACTTATCTACAAAGCTTTCGCTATTTATGAGTTTATTATTGGTAGTAATTAGTTTTTATTAGTAAAATCTGCAATTCGTAAAACATTACATAATATGATATATGACACGTTACATAATGATGACAAGAATAATAAAATAGAATATTATTTATTATTTTTATTTGGTCATACATTATTTAAATATAGACCAGTCCTTTTTTCTGGAGACTTATGATTCTTCTTTGTGATGAATCACCCACAAGTACCCATGCATCTCTTAATTACAAATTATATTGTTTCCCGTTGTCTTCATCAGTTGGTACCTTTCATCATCTGTACTCTTTTATCAGGACACTTCACTTTCAGCTTCCCAGAACCTCTCTGTATCTGATTTTGGTATCCCTGTTGGTTTGGTCTTCAGTGGTTACCTTCCTTTTATCTCTTCGGGAGCTCTACTCTGCGTGTGTCCAAAACACCTTTACGTCTCAGTGCCATCACACGCATCGTTACATTCTGACCGTCTAGCAGTTCTTCTACTTCTTGATTTTTCATTCGACCTTATTCTACTTCGGGTATTGCCTCAGGGCCTGTAACTTGTTTTATCTTTCTACCAAAGCTCCTCGCGGTGGTCATCTCACGGTGCGCAGGCACATGATTGCGTCAGTAGATAACAGTAAAAGCCTTATGTACTATCCTGTACATTTTCATCTTTCTTCGACTACTAACATTTCTATCTGATATAAATTCGAGGTATCTCAAATGTGCTCCTCTCTTCTGCATATTACTGCAATTTCTTTACTTCCCGCATTGTTGTTACCTCTACGCGCAAAGCATGAAAAGTTTGGAAATCGGACAGCCATGATAGACGCTGTAAACCGATCAGTTATGATGATTCTACAACGAATGAATAAAAACCCTAAAATGGAAAGGACAGAAAAATGTGAAAGAAATTTATTCAAAAATTTATAAAATTTTTTCTTAGTAATTTAGTTTCGCACAACAATCAATAAGTTTATCTGCGAGCCGCCACTGGAAAGTATTAAAATATCATCTTCATTCGCGTATTTTGAGACGACACAAATGTGCAGCTGATTATGTACAATGCACAGCTAGACAACCAGATAGATAGTTTTAATTACATCAGACAACAAAGCTGAGTTGCAAGTGCTATTCCTACGCGGCAGCTTCCTGCATTCTGTTTCCGACTGTTGCGCGAAGTTTAGAGCTGCTGACAATGGCGTCTTATTGGCCGTATTCATGTAATCTGCATTAAAGCGATTCTGCTACACGTGCAACTCAATACCACGCTACCTATTGTCTGGTACGTACTTGCTTCAAAGTCTGTACTGAACATGCTTCATTAAAAGGCTGATTAATTTGATCAATATCAGGACAGTCATAATTTAATATTTTATCTCACAATCTTCAACATTTTTTCGTTCGAGAAGTTTAGAAAATATTCTGTCACGATCACAAAATCTTTGAAAGAAATAAAACAAGTTCATCAATAGAGCGAGCGAGCTTGTAGGCCTAGATGGTCTTTACTTAAAATACAAATATTAGCCGTAACTCCACCCAGTGAAGCGTACAGAATTGAAAAAGGTTTTGAGTCAGGACTCTTTTGATCATTTACCTGACATTTGAAGAAAATGGTTACTTTTAGTTTTAAATAAAATCTAGTTGAAGGAAATGCGATTGTATATTTGGTGTAGTTTACATTCAAAATGGGAATGCACTGGAAATACACTATAGGACAAAACAATAATTATTGAATAATTGTAATTATTGGAAACATTATTGCCTTTGTTTTCGATTGAAGCGACGTGCGCACGTGAAAACACCCCCAGGAACAATAAGAGTAAACCCAAAAGAGAAAAAAGAGAATAGAGGTTTGCGAACCTCCAATCGTGTTATTTTATGGTGGCCGGCGACCCTGGCGAAAGCAGTACGCGCAGTGCCCTGTTTTTTGTCATACAACCAGACTAATCTCCCAATGCGATAGCTTTCGCAGAGAACTGAACACGTCCACCGCCATATAACTGTAGAGAATCTCACAGGCATCAGAAATTGGCAGAAAGTCTTCTCCGGTGCATACCAACAGAATTGTATGCTTCCGTCCTCAAGAACACCGTATCTCCTTGTCTCAGAGACATTACTATCAGCATATTCTCAAACAAAGCTGGTGATAAACAAACTGAACTACGCATACAATATAAATCACTGGTTATCCACGCCACATAATGAGGTGTAAATCGCAGGATTAAATAATATGTATCATATCATATACCAGTATCTAATTATTTTTGAAGTGAGAACTTCATATATGGCACTACGATGCCCAGTTCACCCCGTACACTTCGTGAACCTAGGGTACTAAACTGATTCTACATGTAACGAAATAGGTGAAACGAAAAAGCAGTGTTGCCAGGACAATCAAACCTCCTTTCCGCACATAGTTATCCGAAAATTCCCCATTGCCACAAATATGTGTGCGTTAAGGATTTTAAAGAATGTCAGCATATTCTAAATGTTTAAATATCTTTATAAGAATAACGTAGATATTAAAAATAATTGTAAATATAACAAAAGAAAATGTACTCACATGCTGAGAGATCGAGCTGAATAATTTTGAAATCCTTTCCTCGTACATAGTTCATTTTTAGCCTAACGTATTTACACAACTTCAATTGGTTAATTCATAAAAACAATTTAAAAATCCGTGGCACCTATTTTTAATTATAATATTTATAGTATCGTCAATGGGAATGTCTGAGTACATGTTTGACATGTCGAAAGAGTATAATTTTGTATCTTTGTTTACACTGTACGTTTTTTAGTTAATCCGTGAGTTCTATTCTGATTTTTGTATTGTAATTTGGCTGGAAGTTTTTATTTTTCTAGTTTTGATTTAGTTATTTAGGTATTTTAAAATTTGTATAAAATTGAATTATTATACTATACTGAGTATATTAACTATAATATACTATATAATATAAATATTATAAATATATAATGTATTATATATTTATAAATATGTAGGCTAATAACTATCACATTCTACTTTTCAACTAAATATTTCTTAAATCATATTGTTACACCGGAAAAAAGTATTTGTAACTATTGTTTGTAGGCCTATGTGTATGTACACTGGAAATAAAACGACGTGTGATATGATTCTATTTATGTTCATTGTAAATATCGATTCTTATGACAAATATATATAAACACGATAAAAAATCGCTAATAATTATCAGTTTCCCTTAATTCGTCTCATTTCATCTCATTCCGTTCACTCTGATTTCATACGTAATTGTTTATAGCAAATCTTTTACACCTCTTTTACGAGCAACCTTTTACAACTTGAATCAGTTCACGCGCCGCTCGGCACTGAAGTCCACATTTCTGGCGAGTGTCCCACGACACATGCAATTTTTCATATTCATTAATCAATTAAATGTTTTTCTAAGCTTTTCCGAAGCTAAATCGTGATGTTCTGAAAGACTTCAATGTTCTTCCTGCAACTGAACCTTATCGCACATACGATTTGCGTTCGACCATGTTCGGTTATATCAACCTCATTAAAATAGGATTCCGTTGCACTTAGTTAGGTTAAAAGTGTGATAATATCTTTGTTTATCGATGAACGCCAATTAGAAATTAACTGAGATTTATGACTTCATTCACGAAGAAAATAAGTACTGTTTTTTACAGTCGTCTTACTCGAACTCTCCAGCTGCATGCATATAACAGACTGTTGAGTTCTCTGCCTCAACACTCATATGTAATTACAGATCTTCTTCAGTATTTTAATGCTGTTTCGCTTCTAAGTAATCAGACATTTTCTGTCCTTCAGTTTTCTGCGTCTTTGTGCAGTTTCCTTTCTCATAAGTCAAAAGCGAAGTTGTATGATTTCATCGTAATTAATAACCTCTCTTACTTCTTAAGCGACCAGCTCCTTTTTCCTCCTTCCGCTTTAATTATCCTCTTCCTCGTGTTAACCAGTTGTCAGGTTAAGAAGGGATTTGTGATAAAGCCATCAGTAATATCAATCCAATTCAATGTAAGAAATACGTTCCACTCTTACATCTTATGACTCACATTTACTCAATTTTCATTATATAATAGTTTATTGTACAAAATATTAGTGCGTTATCTGCAATAAAAAACCCACGTACACACACACACACACACACACACACACACACACACACACACACACTTATATAAACTTAGTTAGTTTGTTGAAGACTAAGTTCCTCCTATACGGCAGGGATTATTGTGCTCACTGGTAACATCACTTTATACTAAAAGTAATTATAACCCAAGTCCAAAATTTACCAATTTTTGGTGTTTATTGTATGATTGTGTGGTCCACAATTGTTATGATGCTAAAGATATAGTAGAGAAATCGTGATTTTTGTAATTTTTCCATAATTGAAAAATTACCTAAAATAGAAATGCATGCAATAATAAATGTACTTCGTTCAGAATAGTAAGACGGTTCTGCATCTCACTGAGCATACCAGTTATATTCATGTGACCAATTACTTAAGAGTGGTAAATGAAGCCGTAATTTTTACGACCGTCTCATTAGCCGCAAATGAAATTAACTGTTTACGATTGTTCGCAGCAACTATTGAAATATTTATACCGTGGAAAAGAATTAGCCACGGTACGGAGTTAATTAAATTCCTTGTTTGTTTAACTTTTCCGTTGTCCGCCGATGGCCCCTAGCTCACTTCATTTTCTCTCGTTGCCTCTTCCTCGTTACGCTAACGTACAGCCGGGCGCTTAATGTGCGTACGTTAATTAAGGATACTTTATTATAATACGCCAGCGTGTATTTCTTTACGTTTATTAAAACAAACAATTATAAACCCACACACAACAAGTCTAAAAAAAAAAACAGTGTTATTTTCACTGTAATAAAAGTGTTTTATTTCGAATGTTGTTCTCAGAGCGTTTTGTCAGTGGAAACAAAGTGTAGGCCTACTCTGCATACTAATTAATATGCCTGTAGCTCTTTGTAAATGATGTCTGTTTTTGTTTCTCAGTGCTTGTACGCTATTGTTACATTGGACTAATATTCGGGTTACGACGATCTTTAACGATGAAAATAAATCGACACAGTAACAGTTCAACAACTGAAAACTTCACTTAACAGTTCTGCAATTACTCCAAAAATCCTTTTCCACACATAAATTAATTCAATACACACAAACCAAACTTCGCAATACTTTTAAAAATATTGAAACAGTTTCTAAGGTAAGTAATATTGCTTCTAACAGACGATTAACATTCAGAAGCCTTTGATGTAATAGTGTATTCTCAATTGGGCAGCACTTCCCAACACCAATCATATTGCACCCGTTAGTAAGATTAGATTACCGTTCTATGTCTATGTTGCCACAGTTAGCAACCTAGTCGACCGCAGCCTATCGCCTTCAATGGATCCGACCCATTAATGTGCAGAAACATGACAACAACGTAACTACACAGATGCGAGATAAAAAATTATTTACTACTGATAACAATCGCTTTTCTGCCTACGGTGCGTGCGACTGTAACTCACAATACACAACAGCGACAACCACTTGATGTCGGGTCGCGTGGTCACAGCCGCCCGTGCAGCTTATACACGCACAACTCAATGCATCAGCGCCAATAATGCCCTTCGCTACTCACCATGATGTAGGCCTACACTGGAGAGGATCCTCACTAAAACGCATTTTTCACGCAAAGATGAAATTACTGTTGTATCATCAGCTGTTTAGACGATACTGCATATACAGGTTCCGGCAGGGAACCCTAGCACTTTAAAATGGCTGTAGTTTGACCGATGGTGGTGGCGAGATCAAGTGCTAGGTGTCATTGGACATTGCACACAGGATGCAATTTTTGTAGTTATTATTATTATTCCATAAGCAATAACCAGTAAGCATTGAAGAACACCAGTATTTTGTTGAGATTATTATTGTTATAGTGTGAGAATATATTGACACTGTTAGACGATCAGTACAGATCAGTCCTTGTCGTTCCGCATCGAAATATGGGGCTGCACTGGGCATTTCAGACCGTAGCGTGCAAAGGATATTACAGGTACTAGGTAGTGTGCGAAAGAGGTCACTGACGAAGGTCGTCGTGGGTATGACCAAAACGTGTGCTTTTTGTATTATTGTGAATCTTGTTAAGTTTCTTATATTGTGGATAGTGTTGTTATCATGGATCAATTTTACGATAACAAGCGTAATTTTATTAACGACGGGACCACGGCATAACAGCCCGGCAATCGTTTACCAGTCAGATACAGGTCGTGAAAGTCTGCGTCCTTTATTTAACCATAGGATAGTATGATTCACTCTTAATACATAAATAAAGCCGACCTATTTCGTTTTTTACTGTATAGTTCGAATAATGTACTATATCTTCTCAATTTGATTTTTCAACCCAACAACGTGCGTGGTAAAACTGATTCCATGAATACAAATCTTGAGAATGCCAATCAATAATCGGAACTCTCAAATACATTTTCAGAGACTCTTTGGTGGCACGAATAACGCTCGAACACGCATCTGCTAAAAAGAGAAGTAATTTCGTGTTGCACAAGTGTCCTCGAGTTTCCTCGCACACAATATACGTTAACAACGACTCTTAGGCCTACGCCAAAGTGTTTCCGGCTTTCTCCTGGAATCAGAAACCCACACACGACGATGCTTACAATGTTGAAATCTGTGCAACATAATCGGGATGCTGAAAACATTCCCGCATTAACAAACAAAGCGTGGTAATACTCTTATTGTATGGGTCCTTGACGTTTAATATGCGTGTTCCCTACCATGTAGAAATACTGCAGTACTAACAGACTGGCAAAAAAAATTATAAAAATTAAAAGGAGGTGGTGGATGACCAATGGACGAGCCTAGCGCGGATTTGAAATCAAATGACAGATGGCTGTGAGTAAATAGCCACACCGTTCAATAATCTAGAAGTATGGGTAGCATTGTCACATCGCATAAGCAGGTTGGGAAAAGTCTTGCGAAAAACTTGAGTAAACTGCCACACTACGCCCGAACGATATGGTATTTATATTCCCAAAAAGTGTATTGAAAGTTTGTTCTTTTTATCCGAAAGTAATCAAAAAGAAAAAGGATCGTAATGAGCGAGTTTCTTCAATCTCCTTAGGTAAAGGTGGCAAGTTTTGCTCATATGTTTCCGTATGTATTCAACAATCTACTCAGTCGTACTATCCTTTTTACAGCTTGAAGCTAATTCCACCCTCATACTTTTTCCGGTTTGCTGTATAAGTGACCTTGTGCGTTTCTCTTACAACTGTTAGACATAGGTTTCCCTGAGTATTTTTAATGTCGGCATCGTGATTTTGGTCTGAATTATGTTCTAAGACAACTGACGTTTAACAAAAACGTATAACGATCGATTTAGTATGCCTTGCTTTAATTAAATAATAAGAATTATTAGTAATTATTGAATTTAATTAGTATTTATTGAATTATGATATTTCTCAATAAGAAATCTCATAACTAGTCAAACGAATAAAGGCAAACGATAATAAAGACAAACAATAAAATACAAAATCGGTACAGAATAATGTAGGGTTCCGTAGTTCCAGTTAAGTTGAAAATGTACGGGATGGGGGAAGGCGGCAAATTGTGTAAAGTAACAAAATCAGTGTTAAGTATTTAATGAAATGACTTCCTTTAAAACAAGTTTTGACAAGTATGTTTGTATATGACGATAAAATATTAATGGGTGTCAAAAATAATTTTTAAAAACAAATAGCAAGAGTTATTTTAAAAGTAAGTTTAAAATTTGGAGCTGGGAATATTTAATTAGGAAAGGGGGATGAAATTTCAGAAAGACACTTCCAAGCGGTCGTGGTGTGGCAGTTACTCAAGTTCATACAATGCGATCTGACCCTTTTTACATCTGCGTGACGGTTTAACAATTGGCAAGTTTTTCTAAACCCTAAAAAGCAATTCATCTACAGCAGTGACAGACGACGTAATCTGTCCCTTCTACTTTTCAACGGCCTCTTTGTGGAGGGATAAACAGGTATAGGTTAGTTATCCTTTTGTCCTTGAAGTGAAAAATGTCTCCCAAAGGCGGACGAACTCATAGAGAAGTTGGGATGTAGGAAGCAAGGAGACACCACCGCACTGAAGGTCCGTACGGATGTCGGAAATCTAGACGACTCCAGAATTTAAAAAGAAAAAAGTGTTACAACTCTGGAATGCTGACAATACTGGAGTGTTACAACTATATTTCTAACAAAAACTAAATAAATTCAATTCCGCCTTTCGAAATTTAAATATTTTATAGATGGAAACTTTACGGAGAAGGAAAGAAACATAATGCAAGAATTAAGACGTACTGAAAGCAGAAGCAGCGAGAAACAGAGGAAATATTGAGAATTTATTTCACGAGATCTATAGCTGGCCAAAATCAAACAAAAAATAAAAATAAGAAAGTATAAAAAAACTCCGTAATTCCGCTTAGATAGTCTTACAACTCAAAAAGTTCAGAAGGCGAATACACGATACAAGAATGTCGGCGAAGAATATTCAGGTCGAATAAATTCAGAAATAGACTACATATGAAAGCAGAACGTGGTAACGTTAAGTTTGGAGCAAGGGCAAACATGTTTGGACAGGCAAACATATCAAAGGCAGGCGTCCAGACTGGAAAACAGAATGAGTAAGGAGGAGGAATGAATCAAAAATAAGATGCTATAGCCAGGAGGATACATTTATGGTGGACATAATCGGGATGAGTACTGAAAGTAAATAGGAAATGCCACGTAGGGAAAATCTACATCTACATGCTATCACAAATCTACAGAGTGCAAACAAAGCTGATCCGTTGTAGAAGCTTTTAAATGTATGAAGTG
Organism: Magicicada septendecula; assembly: GCA_034769895.1. Classification (NCBI taxonomy): domain Eukaryota; kingdom Metazoa; phylum Arthropoda; class Insecta; order Hemiptera; family Cicadidae; genus Magicicada; species Magicicada septendecula. The sequence continues at coordinate 272,378,717 of CM068369.1, read as the reverse complement.
AAAACTTAAACACACACACACACACACACACACACACACACACACACACACACACACACACACACACACACACACACACACACACACACAGAGATTGTATTGTTTCTTCAGCAACAGGCGCTACTCTGCGCTAACTGGACTAAAGACTAGCCGCTTGCACTTCCAAAGTGTTTTACAGTATGTAGAACAGTCGTCCAAACCTATATCCTTAATTCGATTATCAAATGTTTCTCACTGTTTTGTCAACCTGCTCAATCGTCTCTCTCAAAAAAGTCTTTCTCTTTCAGTTCCCCCTTCACCCCTCCTCACACACATACTACACAGTCTTGTCGCGTATTTTGTAGGGGATCAGTGACTTCCTTACACTACTGTAAAATAACAGCGCGCCCCACGAGTTAACAACAACACTAATTGAACGACTGAAGCGAGTCTCAGTTTTAACTCGACCGTTTGGGATTTTTCTGCCTGTCTATGTGCATGTCTGTCTATCTATCTATCTATGTCTCACGATAACTTTTGATTGCACTAACTGATTTTCCTTGCATATGCGTATCCATGGATATAACCTACAGTACCTTTTCTTCATGAGGTTGATTTCTCCAAATATAAGGTGGTAGAGGACAAAAATTTGAGGGGTCAAAATTTAAAAAAAATTGCAACATGCCCGTATGGGGTACCAAATTAAACAGAATTTATTGCCTTCCACTTTTAGCTTGTGGTGCCTCTAAAAATACAAATTTTTAAAGCAAACAGTACATTCGGATTAGAGTTATCAACACTTCCTTATTCTGATATTTGGCACGAAGTTTACAATTTTTTTTTATATGTATGGTGTCCTAAAATTTAGAAATTTTAAAACCTGAACCACAATATTCAGACGGTGTTTAAAATTATCTGATATCCCACTTGGAATTTGCGATTTTTGGAACATTTTTATAGCCTACACTTTTTGGACGCTGGTGCCCAAAAATTTTGAAATTTCCAAATCATCATCTTGGCAAACCACTATTGAACTATTTGTAGAGACTGGAAATGAAAAAGCTGCGAGTTCGATGCTAGTCCCCAGCCGACTTACTATATTTAAACCGCCTCGTCTGCTTTTAGCCTTAAAAACATGCTCCCGAAGTGTCTGAACCAATCTTCTGCCCTTTTCTCTTTCATATTATATTCCCATATCTTCCTCATCGTCTAGTCTAATTACCTCCGTTTTTCTTATATTTATTTTCAATCTAACTTATATCTTTTTGTTTCATTTTCTAAATTTTGTTATATTCTTCGTATGGTTGCTGTTTTATCCGCTAAAAACACCACGGGATAATCTTAGACAGTTAATTTTCTTTCTTCAAGGTTTTAGTATACATCAATACGTAATTTAAATTTTAATGTTGTACTAATATTATACTTTTGTAAATATTTTGTTGTTGTTTTATTTCCTGACACTAATATCATTTGCTACCTTGCTCTAGGTCGATTTCCGTTTAAGTTAAGTAACGTAGCAAGCATTGATACTTAGCAAGAATGTAGACCTATAACTCCGTTTCGCTACATACTATATTTGAAGTGATATGCCCTATTATCCACAAGCAAGTGCACCGTAATGTATTTGAACGTACTCACAGTAAAAATTAACGAAAACTCTACGTTACACAAACATCCGTGTGTCACTTTTCTCTCGTTGAGAGGCGGTTCAAATAATGTTACTTTTCTCGGTAATAAAAATGTTTCGCGTCGGCTGAGCACAGAGCATTGTTCTGAGCGAATACAAAGGGTACACAGCGGGCGGACTCCATCCTAATTAATGGCCCTGCAGCTGTTTGCTAACGATCTTTATTTTTGTTTCTTTCTTGTTAGACGCCCTTGAAACTCGTTGCTTTCAACTCGTGTTTCCACATTCTTTTTTTTACGATTCAGAAATTTTCCGCGTATTTCGTGAACTAGTGAGGCCCTACGTCAACGCTTTAGACAACTGTTGTACACTCAACATTTCTCAATGATCAAAAACACTGTGACATAGTGGAGCGGAGAATATAAAATACGTCGTTAGTATCCTCTGCAAACGGTGATCGAGGTTACAGTACAATATTTTGATTTAAATTGTATTAGGTATCTGTCAAGTGATACGTTTGAAAATAAAAGCTGAAAATATCTATATCGAGTTTAGGCCTTATATATACACACTGCTTGAAACATACACACTCTTCTTCTTCTTCTTCTTCTTCTTCTTCTTCTTCTTCTTCTTCTTCTTCTTCTTCTTCTTCTTCATCATCATCATCTTCTTCTTCTCCTTCTTCTCCTTCTTCTTCTTCTTCTTCTTCTTCTTCTTCTTCTTCTTCTTCTTCTTCTTCTTCTTCTTTTTCTTCTTCTTCTTCTTCTTCTTCTTCTCCCCCTCCTCCGCCTCCTTCTCATTTTCATTTACTGCTACCCTATAGGGCATCTTATGCCCATCTAACTCCATCCTCTTATCCATTTCCACCACCCCAGGTATCTCTTATCACACTTCTCTTAAACCCCCGTTGTCTCCCTCTTTTTCTTCTACCCTCCGTAGTCACTACTTCCCTGACGTTCTTCTTTTATTCTTTTTTTGCCCTCCTATTTTTCCCTCTAAATAGAATTAAAAAAATCTATTCCCAACCATCATAGTGACACGTCCGTATTATACCGAATATCCCCTCTTTTATGAACTCAGATATCTGATTAATTCTAGACATCTGATGTCTGATTTTATGACATCATTTGCATTTTGTTTTACCCGCTTTTTCTAAATTATATCATTTGCTCAATATTTGGTTAATGAAAGTGTGATTTGCGTTCCTGCTGGTATTTTTCATCTCTCAATTTATTTTTCTTTCAGGTAGGCCTATTTATTGTTAACCGGACCGAGATATCGAATCTTTTTGTTCTTAGAAAGTTGCTAGAAAACAATCAGGAAGAAATACACCAACTCACATAGCATTTACCAACCTTAGAAAAGCATGTGATGTGTACCCCTAAAACAACTGAGGCCTACAATGCCATAAAATGGAGTAAGTGAGATGTATCTCCATGTAGTAGAAGCGCTGTACACTAATAAAGACATCTAACATCATAAAAGTAGGCTCACCTATTTTTGATGAATTCAAAATACCCAGAGACTTATGTAAAGGTTGCGGAGTTGCATATCTCAATTCAATATCTACGTAACATCTGCACTAACGCTTTAGAGATGTAAGTGGGAAGATGTGGAAATTTTAATTGGACATATTCGACTGCTTGATTTCCATATTGACAATAATCAGGTTATGTTTGTTGGAGATGACAGTGATATGAATTACAGATGCCGCGAAGAGTATAAGAAATAGGGATTAACCATTAACACAGAAAGAATTGAGTATTTAATATTGGTAATAGCACAACAGACTTGCTTCTCAAGAGTAAAAGGTGTATATTCGTCAACCTACCTGGGTGTGAGCTTTGATAGAAAAAGAACAATTGATGTAGAGATCGGAAAGGGAACAGGTCAAGGAAAAAAGTTACACAATTATGCTTTCTGTTTTAAACATAGGGGACAGGAAAGATACTAGCCTGCGTGTTTACATCAGATGCAAATTAAGGACAAACAATCTTGTAAGTTGTTATATACTCCAATACTGGATCGCCTATATCATCTACGCAACGTTAAAATATTGTAATACTGTACTAATTATAATACTATACACACTTCCCTTTCTCGTTCTTGAGCCGCATGACGCTTTTTGTTTCCACGTAATAAAAACGTTTCACTAGGGACAAGAGACAGCATTGTTTTCTGAGAACAATTACCACTAAGCAAAGAGATTCCGTGGTAATTAATGGGCTTGCAGCCGTTTGATGAAAGTATCTGTATTGTGTGGCTTCCTTATTAGATGCCCTTGAAACTCCGACTTCTATCTTTTGTTGCTTATTTTCATTCGTTAGCTGCGACTGTGTTTCGGTAAATAATTTTGCGTTTCAACACAACACTGCGCTACTTCAACTAATAAGCACCAACAATACTTTCATGTAGTGAAGAATATGAAACCTATTTTACCCTTAGCTTTAGTGTCGGCCAAAACTTTAACCATATCTTTGTAACTAATTAATACCAGTATGTATGTTATAAAAAAATCTAGAATACTCAAGTAACCTGTACTCCATATACGTACAATGAATATGAATAGCAATTAAAGGGGCGTGGTTGGTCGTGTTAATTAAGTAGGAGGGCAATACGAATTTGGACGGGGAGATATGAAGTGTAGGGACTTATGAAAGAAGTAAGACTTATGAGAACTAAGAGTATGATTACGATAAATATTAGTGGAAACATTCAAATATACGACGAAAATGTTGATAATTGACAGAACATCAGAATATGCCGTAGAAATGGATTGACAGAAGAGAAGCTCTACAGAATGTAGAATTTCAAATAGGAAAAACGAAGAAAGGCTCCGACAACCCGTTTAGACGGTATACAAAAAAAAGAAACACGCAACATTGTTATCAATACATAAGAATGCTCAAAACAAGATCACTGTAAAAACGTTTCATCGATAAGAAAGAAATAAACGTGATAAGCCTCACTTTATTCTTTCAAATTGATTTAGAGGAGTCATTCGATCCACATGACAATGATAAGTGGACAGCGCCTACTGTTGAAGCAGGGCAGCAGAGACAGCCGCGGACACGTGGAAAACCCAACAAACGTAAGTATAATAATATTTTGTTCAACTTTATTGTATTTAACATCAAAGAATAAAACTAATACTCAAATTGTTATATACGCAAAAAATTGGGAAAGATTGTTCACCGCTCTATGTACCAGTGTGTGTCGTGTGCCATGTGTCGTCGCTTTATGTCTATAACTAAAGTGTCATGAAGTAACAAAATAGTTTCAGTACACGTTATGCAAGCGATAATAAAGAAAAAGTTCATAAACATATAGTATGTATGAAAACACTCTGCTTTCTAGTCACGAAACATTAAAAAGTCTAAGAAAAAATTTTAAAGTAAACACCTAACTTGAGATTCAAATTTTGCACATGTATAATCACGTTCAAGATAAATATTCTCAATTTTAATAATTCTTCAAAAATCCTATTTTATAAAAGGCCCTTAAGTTACAGTTTTTATCCTTAACAGTGAATACAGTATCTGAAATAATTCCTAAAAAGTGCGGCTTTCTCTCGTACTGAATAATGAAAAAGACAATTTCCCAACTACTGTATTTTTTTAAAATAAACTGAGAGCAAAGAATAACGACAGTCTAACAAAACATACGATTGCGAAGCTAGCGATGGTTTTTGCACCCACTGCAATTACAGCGCTTCTTGGGGCCAGCAGACAGGGCAAGATTAGCTGTTTGTGTGTATAGCAGTTACAGCGCTCCTTGGGGCCAGCAGACAGGGCAAGCTCAGCTGTTTGTGTGTATAGCAGTTACAGCGCTCCTTGGGTCCAGCAGTCAGGGCAAGCTTAGCTGTTTGTGTGTATAGCAGTTACAGCGCTTCTTGGGGCCAGCAGACAGGGCAAGATTAGCTGTTTGTGTGTATAGCAGTTACAGCGCTCTTGGGGCCGGCAGACAGGGCAAGATTAGCTGTTTGTGTGTATAGCAGTTACAGCGCTTCTTGGGGCCAGCAGACAGGGCAAGATTAGCTGTTTGTGTGTATAGCAGTTACAGCGTTTCTTGGGGCCAGCAGACAGGGCAAGATTAGCTGTTTGTGTGTATAGCAGTTACAAAGCGGTTATTTTAATTTTTACGAATATATTATTTAACTACATTCTCTAGATAATAATATAAAAAAGAGATGTTTGTAATGGAGGAAATTATAATAACAATAAAAAAGCGCAATTATTTACTGTCAGTACCAAATCATTAACAACTACGAAACTTGAAAAATCCGCGTTTTTTACGTTTCCAAGTGTTCCGTGTTCTATTTACAAGACAAAACAGAAATACATGCATTCATACGTTGGCAACAAATATAAACTGGATAATAATACTAATATAGTTTATCTTGTTTCACGCTGTGCATATGTTTTAACAATTTTTATTTGTTCTTTGTGTAACGTGTTAACTGAATGTTTTTGTTTAAATCAATACAGGAAATATTTAAACAAGACTAAACATATTTAATTTCCAGTTCTTGTATGATAAATAATTGCCTAATCTTATGGTCATAACTTTTGACAGAAGACGTATAAGAATCTCTGTTGTTTCGTTCAGTTTTGTATATGTTAGTATTCCAAAACTACTTAGAGTTTGGTCCTAAACATACGACATTAGTTCGTGAATCAAACTTCATTAAAATCCGTTGACTTCTTTTCCTTGGGTTCATGAACAGTCGAAGCGAGTTCTCAGTTTTGGCATTTGTCTGTCCATCTATTTGTGGGGTACGTCACACGACATCCGTTGAACAATCAACCGATTTTCGCAAAACTTGGCATGCGTGTCCATACTACAGAGTCCTGTTGTTTTAGAGATTTGAGCCCCCAAAAATATGGGGGAGGAGGAAAATATGAGGGGGTTACAAAGATATTAGTCAAATATATTGGAACTTACCGTCTGCGGCTTTCCAGAAACAGCGTCTTTATAAATTTACATGTTTCGGGACCCTTGTCCCATCATGTAAATTTATAAAGACGCTGTTTCTGGAAAGCCGCAGACGGTAAGTTCCAATATATTTGATTGAACAACACGTGGCTTGGTACTAAACATTTGGGATTTATTCCTTTTAAACAAAGATATTAGGAGTTATTTATTATGCTAACTGTGATTAATTAATTATGTGATTATACTAATTTGGAAAATGAGATCGTGTAATCACTCAATTAGGTTACTCATATCAACTGATTGAAGCTAAGTGATAAGTTAGTTCTTTTTATGTTAGCATAATTACTGCATGGAGACTCTAATTATTGTATAAATTAATAAAAACTACTATAAATCATTCAAGTGCCATTACTTTCTTGTTCTGAGGTAACTTTGACAATAATGAACGCATATATTCTGGATAAAATAAACACTTATTTATTAACATCATTAAATAAAGAGACTTCAATATATAAATATGGATGATTCCCTGTAAATACATTCATAAAAAGAACGCATGTATATATATCAAATTATAATGCGAATCCAATACGTTGTTTGCTGGAAAACCTACACATACATATATAATACAATCGATATATAGAAAAACACAAATAGTCAAACAATAAATCTTATACTAATGCGTTCATTGCTTGCCTCAGATGAATAGCGTTTTTTATATTTATCATATTTAATTTAAATACTCAAGGGGTGTTTCTTGAAAAGAGACAGGACAGTAGAGTTCTTATGATAAGAATAGCATAAAGATTACTTGTAAAGCGATTTATCCGATATTTCCATCGGTGTAACTCCTTCTCGTTGGTGGTCCATATGTGTGAAGTTGCGTAGCTGTGATGTCACTAACACTCAACACACGCGGATCAGATTCACTCGCGCTGTGTGTATTTTCTGTTGATTCGGCTGTTACTGTTAGAGTTTATGAAATCATGTGTCGTGTGGGTAAGTTCATCATTAACTATGGTGTATATATCTGTCTGTCTATTGTTGAACTTCTTGTGTGTACATTAATGTATAGTGTCTTTGATACCGTGGTGTAATTGTTCCAAATTATATTGTATCGCTTCGCCGCACCGTACAACGTTACGATTTCGTTGTCCGGTAAAACATTAACAATAGTTCTGCGCGTCGGTTATTGATGAAACTGCGATTGGTTAGTTCAGTTCTGAATTTGAGTATAATAAAGAACTCTAGAGTTATTAAACACTGGCGTATGTCGCATGATTTAGTCGCTGTAGGTACACTATTACCGGATACTCGCCAATATCGAAATGTTAAGTCACTTAATTATATACCGCATAGCAGAGTTTCAAAGACCCACTGCTGTCCGTATGTTAATCGAACTGTACTAAGACTTAGAAGATTTAGTTCCGTGAAGACTGTTAAAGTATACGATTGAGAAATTTATAAGAAGACTCTCGAAAATTGTATTAAGACTGTTGAAAATGTATGAAGACTGTTTAAAAGTACGTGATTGAAAAATATATGATGACTGCCCTCCCGCGTGCTCTGCAAACACTTTTTATCAAGCATCGTTTACCACAATGCAATCTTCTGGAAGGCACGCCTCAGGTCGAACATGATAGGACAGAAGAACTCCTACCCTTATGCAAGACTATCGTTCTTCACTTCTCGTTCGACGTTCCCGTTGCCATGATGACGACGGTCCTCTCCACCTGTTCTCTGGGTAGATGCTGGGTTGTGATTGGGTATCCTGTCTCCCCACAAGTTCGCGTCGAAAGCCTCCGTACTCTTTTCCTGGAACAGGAGCAATTTCTCGGCTGTCGATCAGGTCTTTGTCTAAGCGTACTCCGGACCCTGCTGCTGTTCTCACGCGAACAATGTGTCGTATTTCGTTATTGTTTCACTATCCTTGACCCTTTTCCGTTAGCTATCCTGACGCAGCGTGTCGTCGTTTCCAAAACGGCACTCCTTCTCCCTGTCGTAAATATCAGTTGTCGCCAGTAAGACGTTCCCCCGCTGTGCACAAGTTCGATTCTATTCTTTAGATATCGATGTCAGTTCTCATACAGGGTAAATACCATTGTGTACTTACGCCCTTTTCTTACTACTGGTACACTTCAAATTAACCTTGCAGTGTGTCCGTCACAGTTTCTCCGTAAATTGGTACTTGACATAGTTCCTTTTATCTTGCATGTTGCAGGCTGTAAATCTCGGTTGAGTCGAGTCTGTCACGGCCAACCTTATTTCCCATTGTAAAGTTATGTGAAGCGTATTCGTATTGTCCGAAGCAAACGTCCAGTTGACACATCGTAAAACTGTTCTTTATTTATTGCTCGTGGCTCGTGTAGGGGTGTCTTGCTGTATGTAACGTCTTTTCGGTTATAATATTAAAAAATTTTAATTCTTGGTTGTTACAGGGTCAAAATTGTGAAAAATTCGCAAAAGTCCACATAGAACATCAAATTAGAGCCAATTTTAACTATTATTTAAATGCAATGTTAAGTTGCGGAAATTTCAATATTTCTGGGATCACAGGCCCCATAAAAGAGATCAAAATGTCAGACAAAATGTAACCAAATCCGTTTTTTTAGTGTTTATTGTATGATTGGTGCGCTATACAAATGTTATATTATTAAATAAATAGTAGGGTAATAGGAGTTTTGTAATTTTTCCCATAATTGCAATATTATCTAATATTGATATTTATGTGATAATAAATTCATGTATATTTTACGTAGTTCAAAATATTGAGCGAGTTCTCAGGTCAGTAAGCTTACTAGTCTATTTTTTGTAACATATAAAATGTTATACAAAATAATTAAATAGCCCTATAGCCTATACGTTTACTATAAACATTAAATTATGAATAGTTCTTTAAATATCAAATATTTCTGCAAATACATTAATTACTGTATTTTCACCTAACGTTTGTTTCACTGATCACATCGGTATCGCCAGAGGTTTATAAATTACTTTATAGAACCTGTAACATGCATTCATAGAACCTGAACTTCTTAATGTAGAAAACCTGCAAGGAGTATTGAAGAACGTAAAAAATAAAGATAAACGTTTAATTATAGAGAAAAGGTGTTCATTTTTGCGTGGAAACATAGACGTATGGCGTTAAGGCGAGAAAGATTAGTTCGTAATTTAGCTACATATTAGTTCAACGTAGCCTTGGGTTTGATACTAAACGAATTTCTCATCAAGCTGGTTATTTTCGAGTTTTATTTTCCCAAGTAGCTCCCAAATTAGTAGCCTAATTTTGTTCATTATTTTTTTATTTCATTTAATTACTTAAAATAAATTAAAATATTAACTAAATATATTATATAAAATAAAATACAATATTATATAAGATGTTGACTAACAGTTCAGTTTATTAAAAGTATTCTTCCATTTGAAACTGAAAACAAATAATTAAATTATCTGAATTTTTAAATTTCATTAACAGCTGATTGCGAGTTACGTTTTATACAATGTATTTGAATATAAATGTGAATAAAATGCATTGTCAAAATTCTTTTGAGTTTTCTAATAAAGAATATGCAGACCTAATTTTTGTGTATAGATTTTCTAATGGAAAGGGTTAGCCAAACCTTGGAGAAACCAATAAAGATTTACTGACTGAAGGATTCCAAATCACAAAAGCTTTGCTTTGATATTTTAGTTTTTACTTATAAATGATCCATTTCCATTACCTCCATACCTTCCATTCTATTGACATTAAGAACATCGTCGTTTAGAAGAAGAAGAAGAAGAAGAAGAAGAAGAAGAAGAAGAAGAAGAAGAAGAAGAAGAAGAAGAAGAAGAAGAAGAAGAAGAAGAAGAAGTTTAACTGCAAATTATTTATATTTTAGCTATATTTTAGTTAAACGTGGCACGTGGCCTTGAGCTTTGTTTATTATAAGCGCGCGCGCATACATGGATAGTTTCTCATAAATAAACGCACGGTAATAGATTGCAGTATTATATACATCGCAGAATACTTTACAAATCGACTAGCACATTAAATAGGAATTTAACCTGTATTTATCTGGAATAGATCTACGAAGTTTGTACGACTTTTAACACGACACTATCTGCCGGTGTCAAGTTTAAGACAAAACCAATTCAAGACTGAATTCTGAAAAGATTAGAAGTTGGTTCAAATTGTTGAACTGAAGCACAGTACCAGGTATTGTATTACGAAGCAAACAATAAACCGCTCGAAGGCACTGGTCCCCTTCCCGCGTCACTGGATGACTAAGTTTGCGAGTAAACACGTGAATTTGACGAGTACTTTGTTATCAGGTTGATCTGAGCTGCACACGGGCGCACGCATTGGCGGCAGAAGTTCAAAGTTAAGTTGACGCTTCTAGTAACAATATCAAAGACTAAAGATTCCAATAACACTGTATAAGGGCAGGTCAAACAGCGGCTTGGTCAAGCAGAAAAGCTAAAGCTCAGGACACCGTTTTGATAATTACACGTTACTAATTTCATTACAGACTTTGATGTTTCCAAAAGCGATCTATACGTCTGAAACTTGCATATGAGATAGTCATCGATGGAAAAATCGATTGGGTCTTCATGTTCTGTCAGTACCTGTGCAGTCGTTATGGAACTACTCCGGTAACAAAACGGCAGCTCAGAAGCCGAACGGCTATAATACTAATTTCGCCCGCTTTCTTGTACTAACCTAGCCGGGGCACATCGCGCAATTGCTTTGTAGAACACTTCAAGCCGTAAATTATAAACCTATCTATAAGTCACCGTTAGCTAAGTTTGAAACAAAAATTTATATCCACAATACTGTTTGAAATTTATTCCACGCTACATTTTCAGAGCTACTGAAACAAAGGTCTGGTATATAACTGTTTTTAGAACTGACTTTTTAAGACACATTGCGTAAAAGGTTAGTAGGAAAATTAAGAACTAAACTCATTTTTTACTTTTTTGAAAAATAATTTAAGTAATTTTTGTACTGTTACTAAGCGTTTAATATCATAAATGTGGTTTCGGTTTATTATCTGACCTTGACGAACGACTTGCAAGCACATTGAAGATGTGCGCTGTTTCCAGTAAACAGAAACAAAATATTTGTTACTTCAAAGAAAACTTTTCTTTTGCATCAAACGGAATTTACGTCATGGGTGGATTTTAAATTGGCTGGAGTAATAGGATCACCCGCAAAGACAACACACACAGCATGCACACAAAGTCGTCGTAATGCCATATGACGCAATTTTGTCATTACGTAGTTCAGGTCACGGCAGAGTTTAAACAAACAACAGATTGCGGAAGAAAACGAGTTAATTTGCCTTTCTCCAGAAGATTCTTTACGAAATTAGCTTCTCTATTGTTCACCGTTTTTAATTAAATCCTATCTTATTTTGTAGGGCTGTGTGTAAAAAGTCACTAATTGACTCGAAGGGAGGCATTGTTGATGAAATTTGTGTTTATCCTACACGTAATTTTCATCGACATTACAACGAGCTAATGAACACAAGTGAATACGTAGTTGTGTATATTACGCAATATTACTCAAATATACGCAAGTGCGCGCACGGTCAAAAATTATAAAGTGTGTAAACACATTGGCTCTTGTTAAATCAAGGAAACGACACTTTCTGTTTGTAACACAAACTTAATGTTTCCTTTTTGTTTTCCACGCTGTACTATTGTTGTACGGGTAATATATGTCCAGTTCAGAAAAAATAAATCACACTACGGCATACGAACAGGTAATCATAATTTTATTATCCTAATTTTGGGACTAGCAATATTAACAGTAGTACGCGCCAGAAGACTCAAGAAATTTTTGTAATTTTCACACTGAGTGTAAATTTTTTCCATCCTCTTGCATATATGTAAAACATGCATAGATGTGAATGTGTTTTTACTTCCATATTCCTTAAGGAATGGAAGTATGGTGATGGCAAAAAAAATCGTGTTCGAGATTATTGCAGATTCTGATTCTACTACACTCAAAACATGAAAAAAAGTCGTTTTCCGAAAAGTGTCTGTGTGTGTGTGTCTGTAGATTTTTTTTCTATGGCAAACGATAACTGCCGCAAATTCAAACAGAATCAAATAATTTTTTGCATACAGCCCTGATTTGTAGAGTACTCACGACCTATTGTTTTTGGTGAAGATCGGTTGAGGGGAAGGGGTAGTTTACCGGCAACGGTTTTTTTATCAAGGGAATTTTTTATTTTGGCAAACGGTAACAGCCGCAAATTCAAACAGAATCAAATAATGTTTCGTATACAGCCCTGAATTGTAGAGTTCTCAAGACCTATGGTTTTTGGTGAAGATCGGTTAAGGGAAAGGGGTAGTTTACCTGTAACGTTTTATGTTTTAACAAGGGTATTTCCTATGGCAAACGATAACAGCCGCAAATTCAAACAGAATCAAAAGATTATTTGTATACAGCCCTAAATTGCAGAGTTCTCAAGACCTATTGTTTTTGGTGAAGATCGGTTAAGGGGAAGGGGTAGTTTACCAGCAGCGTTTTTTTATCAAGGGTATTTTCTATGGCAAACGATAACAGCCGCAAATTCAAACAGAATCAAATAATGTTTTGTATACAACCCTGATTTGTAGAGTACTCAAGACCTATTGTTTTTGGTGAAGATCGGTTAAGGGGAAGGGGTAATTTACCTGCAACGTTTTTTTATCAAGCGTATTTTCTATGACGAACGGTAACAGCCGCAAATTCAAACAGAATCAAATAATTTTTTTCATACGTCCCTGAATTGTAGAGGTCTCAATGACTTTCGATTTTGGTGAAGATCGGTTAAGGGGAAGGGGTAGTTTACCTGCAACCTTTTACGTTTTAACAAGAGTAAAGTACTTGAAAATTTATTTAAACTTTTTGAAACAATGGTAATTGTTAAAAATAAAATAATTTTGTTGCCAGGCAATAAAATTATAATTTTTTCATTTTAATGTAATATAATATTTTTCATTTAATACAGCAATAAAAAGGCAGGTAAGACACAGCCTGGCTGTTTGGCTGAAAATGATTTTAAATATAAATCTTAGAATATGGAAGTCTTGTATGGTTCTCCATACCGATATTTCTAGAGTCAACAAACGTAGAAAAAAATACAATGTAGGCCTACTGATACATATTTAATCATTTTTAAACATGTATGTTAATAAATTGTTTAACTGATACCCAGCGTTTGGGGAAATTCCACTTCTTTCCAAAATAAATAAAATCTGGTTCTCTTAAAAATATTAAGTAATATATTCACATATTTTATCGAATATATGAGAAAAATAAATGTAATACTAGTTTGTAATACTAGGAAGGATATTAACAGGTAGCCATGTTCTACGCTTCTCAAAAACGGAAACTATTTTTTGAGTCATTCCATGACCGTACACGTCAGTAAAACTAGATACTAATAAGAAAAATAAATACTAATCTTTTATTTAAAAAATAATAACACTATGTATTTTTATTACTATTATAATAAATAAAAAGTACGAAAAACAACGAAAAGTGTGTAAAAATTCTTTAAAATGAAATGTAAACACGTAACTTTTGACTCAGCGCCCAAACTACGAGCTGCTTGTTAGGAGGGGGGGGATGTTAACTTGTGGGGACAAATGACACTAGCTTGAAAGTCGCACCCCTCATTTTCCTCAGGACAAATGAGGAATTCAGGATTTCATGATTCTTCGCATACAATTTTATAAATACAATTTATAAATTCTTTGCGTTCTTCAGTGTTTGAGTAAACCAACGTGAAGTGTAAAGGTCTTGATTAATTGTTAGTTAAATTAAAGGTAATAAACCTCATGTCATTAGGAATCACATTAATTCTAAATTAGCGTTGTTAACAAATCTTGTGAAAACAAGTATTTTTGAAGATATTTTGATAAACACGGTTTTGTACTCCTTCGCACTTTAATTGAAGGATGTTGTCCCAAGAATGGTTTAAGCAACTTAAAGTTCTTGTTAAGGTATGTTATTTTTAATGTAAACTTAAGCAATGAAATCTTCTTATTTTCCCGAATTAAAGTAAAGAAACTATTAGTTTACCTGTGCAAAGACGACTGTTCAAATCATAGAGAAAACGACTGTTCAAATGTCTAGAGGAGCCATGACATAGAGAAACCTGTAAGCAGAAATGTGACTGGGCAACAAGGTAAATGTAGACTAAGAGATACTACCTTCATTTTCAGGACATACAAAATTGTTTTCTAAAGCTGCAAATACGTAAGTTATTTACCAAATACTGAGTGACTGCTATTATTAATAAAACTGCGTTTTATTAAATTACAAATATTGTAATTCCTTTCATTTCTGCAGTTACTTATAAGCCTTATTTTAACACAAACAAATAACTTTGAAATAGACCTGGAATAAGTGATTACGGAGTTTTTATGAAATTTTAGTACTGACACCCTGACCCCTCCCCCACAACAGTTAAGCCACTGCTTCGAATATTAACGCACAAAAAATATTTATGCGCAGCAAAATTCACAGTTATTGTCTGAACAAAGCAATTATAAAAGTACGCTAAATAAATGTAAAAATATGTTTGTTAATCAAATATCCATAGAAATACAAAACATTCTGACAGAAAAAAAAACACTACATGCACGAGCATAACCTGCAAACTGCAGTATATCAATCCTGCCGGTACAATAATATTTCACTACTAAAAATAATACATTTTGGTAGTTGGATGGTTAACTACTGATGATTATTTTACATCTGACTGATTCACAGACCTAAGAATTGTTTCCTGTCCTAATAGGAGTAATTTTAAATAACGTCCGATATGTTTGACTTCGGTCCGTTGTGACGATATATCGAACGCTGGTCCCCAAAGGGTTAAGTGACCAGTCAGTTAAATTTAATTGATTACTTTCTTCTCATTACCTACCAGAGACTATTTGCTGTATTCAACATTGAACGTAAAATGACTTTTTAGATAGCAAATAACGTGCATTCAATTTTTTTAGCGCTTGAAACACCCTTAAACTTTACAAGGAAAATTTTGTATAGAATATAAAAAATACTAACAAATTAGGATGTCACTGCGGAGACCAATATTTTAAAAATAGTTTTTAGAAATTGGTCATCAGTATACTGCTCAGATTTTTCACCACATAAATTCACGTAGGTGCAAATCCAACGTGCTCCTACTAGTGCCCAAACAAATGATTGATACAAAAGATATAAATTTACAGAAAAAGAATATAAAAATTAAAAATGTTAGGAGTGATTAGTTACACAAAGAACGGATTCAAATTTCAAAATATCAGCAATGACAACAAAAGATAAGAGTCCACCAAAATAATGTTTAAGAAATATTGGTGCGGCTGATTATTCAGATTTTCCGGTCGATTGTATAAAAATAAACTTATGTCATAAATTGTGATGGGCAGATGGAAAAAAGAGATGCAATTCTTTTTTAAGTAAATAAAGAATAGAAACAGTTCTAAAGCTTATTAATACATAACAAAGTTATATTATTAAAAAAAAGGCAGTTCTCAAGAATTGAAATTGTTATTTCATTTATGAAATAAACAAACTCTATTAAACCGTAGGAACTGGCAGAGTCACTCGAAAATATTTTGTAAAAACCAGTATGTTGTGTGCCGAGTGCATATGACGGTTATGTTTAGCATTACTTATTCTCGCGAAGTGCGCAACAAGTGCGGAGAGCTCGAGGCGGATGTTTCACTGCACGGGAACAACTTGCTTCCTGAATTATGGAAGAACAAACTGCTGATTGCGAAAGAAAGGTCGTCGCTGACAGTACCTTCCATAAAAATAAAGAGATTACTGTTATATGCGGTTTAGAAGCTCGTTATTAAAATAGAACTCGGAACACCGGAAAGACAGAGCTAATTGGCAATAGGCTGTTTCAAGATAGTTTAGCTGCTTAAAGTCACAGGCGCGCAATTTTTTGTAATACTGTGTCATAACACATACGGACAAATATCTATTTTAAAAATTCTTTCATACGTTCTGAGTAGCTATGCCAAAATTCAACTAGTTCGCGGAAGAAAGTATTTTCCCAAATGACTCTTAAATAGTCTGAAATGAGAAACAAATGTTATGCTTTAAAGAAAAGTCGAAGTTCCTCGTCCAATTCAATTATCAAATGTCCTATAATAAAATTTACAAACTCACTATAGATGGTATGTCTTAGCTGTTATTACTTTTATTGAGATTTTGGGATCAAAATAATATTACTTTATACGTTGTTTAAACCTAACTTTCGATGGTACGTGAACCGGGAACCCAAGTCCGTTGGACAAAACCGGGAAGCACAACCAGTTCACACAACGAACAAAGTCAGAGACAAGAAACACCCTGTTTAAACACCTAACTATAATCCCAAAAATATTTTCCACCATGTACAATTATATCCTGTACCCTGTACATAAAAGTACCCGAAAATACCTTGTTTAAATAACCTACTTGCTATGGTAGGACCCAAAATGCTCAGTTCGGCATATAAACACGGTGTTGCTTGTGTCTGACGTTGTTCATTGTGTGAACTTATTAAATTATTATAATAATTAGTAGAATTATTATTATTGTTGTTGTTAATTAATTAGTTCATTATTTTTTAAACTAATTTTCCATTTTTTCTTTTAGTTACTGTGAAAGAAAATGTATGCGTTACTTGTTTGTTGGGCATCACACGTCTTGCTACACTTCAGTATATGCGTTCTATATCTTACGAGATTAAATTGCCCGAGGAAATTCAGACATAACAAATCTTGCACCAAGCAAGAAATGACAAGCGTACCCAGAGTTGAGATGTATGTGTAGTATAAGAAGCTTATCAAATGACAGAGTTGCAAAGTAAAACAACTCACTTCTCCAAGTACGGCAGCGATTTACCTGTTTTTGTTATAAAAGGATACAAACACGCGAATACAGACATACACCTCTTACATAAACGTTACGTTGAGACTAGTATTCTGAAACAAGTTAACTAATGGCAAAAGTTCAAGCCCTCTCTTACGATGTAAATATTTAGTATATGTTTATTTTAATCATATATGCTAATTTAAACTCATTTTTATTTTTCTACTTACTTATGTTTTAACATTCACATTCATGTTTCGTTTTATAAAATGTATTTAGATTGATCTAGTTATGAGGAAAAACAATACGAACAAATTACAGCGAAGCAAGAGTAGGAGAGATAAAGAAACGCTGAAAATTGATGGTTTAACAGCAGAAAATTGAAGTGAAATAAAGGTGTTTGTGTAAAGCATTAACACACCGTGGTGACTGCCAGAAATTGTCATACTGCCTCGGCCAAAGTTATAAGAGTCCGAAGCCTTTGATGCAGTAATGTATCCTTAATTGTGCGGAACGTCTTGACAGCGTCTCTCTGTGCAACACTCAAATTGCACCATTAGTAAGACGAGATTGTCGTTTTGACTCCACGCTGCCACAGCACGTGGCTTCTATGGAGCCGGCGCGTCGTGACGTCGTCATTCTTCTGTCGGTCTTTAATAACGTGCAGAAACATGTAACTCAACTACAGTAATGCGAGATAAAAATTAATTTCGACTGATAACCGTTGCTTTGATCCTGACTGTAATCCTTTTGGCCGACGCAGTGAACTGCCTTTGGAAAGACGAGCAATAAAAATGAGAGACTAAAAATAGCCAAGTTTTAATCAGCGTATGCCGCTTCCAATACATAATAAGACGCAAACACAGTGGACTGTTGTTACTTCACACCGGTATTACACATCGCACAGTAGATAAAACTATTGGATTAAGTATGCAATTATACTCACTTTCGAGGCAACAAATTCAATATTGCTCAGAAATTTCGAACTGCTTGCTTACCTGCAACATAATAAATAACAATTATTGTAGAAGTGTTCAGCATGCTAAACTATTACTTCAACGTGATCATTATTACTTTTACAGCCTATGGTTACAACTGTGTGTAATTACACAATAAAGGCTAGTATGAGAAACATGCTACAGTGTGTGAAAGAATTAATAAAAATGTTGATTATAATGAATCCATTCAGTATCAAATACAAATGTTACAAGTACTACCTCGGGGGGGGGGGGGATAGTAAAGCTGTTTAAGTTGATTACTAGGGCTTGCGTTCCAATACTAGCGTCGTCAATTCTGTTTTTTTTTTTAGCCAAAGCGGTCTGTGAAAATTGACACCCAACGTAGCTAACACGTGAGTTAATAAGTCTATCAAACGAATAGTGATGTTTATGTTTAGTTTCACCTAATCGTTTACATTGATGTTGCCTTCCGCCCCTCCCCCATGATGGAAGCTTTTCACCACAAATTCAAGTTTCACAATCTATACCGAAAACAAAGGAAACGGGTACCATCTTGTGACCTGAAAAATTGAATAAAATAGGCCCCAGAGCTGTGTCTCTAGTAATTTTTTAGAAAAATATTGTAAAACAAAAAACTGGTGTCGCCAAACAAAATTTTTTAGATTTGACATATAATAACTTTGTAAAGTACTCAGCAGGAAACAAATACAAGTTAGAGATACGCAAGTCTTACTAAAAGCAAAGCAGTCCAAAATTTGGTAGCTAAACGTTACCGTTTTGAACAGTAAAATCTAATGCTAAAGTCAATAATAAATACCTTATTGAGCAAATTTGTTTTTTACTAACTTTGTTACATCAATTTTCTCAGAATTAATTTTCTACACGTTTTCTTTAAAAGTTTTTAAGCTGATTAGCTATTTAACAAACTTATTATACGTCAAATTTAAAAAATTGTATTTAGCCAGCTTTAACTCGAAAACGAACCGTCACAGGAACGTTTTGCTAACGTTAATGGCCCGAATCAGCGTCTGCAATTTTGAATCACTCTGTATGCTCATAGACCTCGTAACTAATACTGAGAAATATTTTTATTGTTGCATAACGAATAGAAGGAAATATGTAACCGAAGTTATGGACCGCAGAAACTGACGGAACAATGATCGAATAGGAAGAAGTATAGGAAGACCTAAGAAGCGTTGGTAAAGTGGACAAGTACCGGAACAGGTGAATCGCCTATTCCCTGATAGAAGAAGAAGAAGAAGAAGAAAGTAATTAAGCAAATAATTATTTATTGGTATTAAATAAAATTATGAAAAAGTCATCTATGACTTGCTATTGCAAGGCGTGTAACCCCTTCATATTTTCTTCTTCATTCAGGTATTGGATTTTACGACATTACGTATTGGATTTTACGTTGGGTTGCACACTTTAATCTGATGATCCTTTCACTGAGCTTTAAATATTCCTCATATTTTTACGAAACAATTGTAGATCGAGGCAAGCAGTGTATTAGGTTTTGTAAGAGCTCTCTGTTTAAACTGTGACACATGGTTAGAAGTCACAAACTCTGTCGTACAACTGAGGAACTGTATCTGAGGTAAATTTTAATATTTCCAAAAACGTGCATTTAACTGTACATTATTTCGTCTCGTACAAGAAGGTATACCCGACGGATAAATTAAAACTTCACAAGAACGCACAACGTTTTGTATCAAGACACGATTAGAAATTTCGGTATTGAAAATGGTTATACTTCCTGACTTTGTAACTTACTCAATTTAAAGCAAGCTGAAAAGAAAATATTATGCTGTTACTTTCTGACACGAGCGTCGCGTTTTCACTGAAATACGAGACCCTCCGTTTTTTAAATGGAAATTAATTTACATTTAACTATATTTCAGCGTTTCCCTCACCGACTGACGTAATTTCCGGTAGAAACAAAAATAACTCGTACATTTGTCAAACGTATAATGAGAAAACGTTGTCCCTTCCTGAAATTCATTATCTACTCAAATTTTGTCAATGACAGCGCATTGACAATGATTATCGAGATATCTATATTCTTCTAAATGGTTTCATTTTGCGTTTTCCAAGTAACCGTTAATTTAAAATACGTCAGTCACATTTAGTATTTTAAAAACAACTGGGCTTAATAACGGTTTGGTTAATTGCTTGAGTTAAAACATCTTTATCGTTATAATGAGGACTGTGAGCAGTAACCTAATTCGTTATGACGTGGTGACAATTCAATTACGATTAGAATGTTTCCCTATCTCCTAAGTAATAGTTAAAGTAAGAAAACTTGTTCTGCTTACACTTTTTTTAAACGTCGTAACACCATTGGATACCATTAATTTTTGACGGTTTAAACAAAATATTTCATACTAACTATTCATAATTCTTGGACACTGGGCGAACAGGAAAAAAGAAGAGTAGTGAGGTTTGAGTTTTGGTGTTCCGGGGGGGGGGGGAGGCTAAAGCTCTCCTGTGGGAGGGAGACAAAGTGACGAATTAGGAAGTGTTGAGACAGGTGGAAGAGCGTTCATGGGCGTGTAGCTGGGGCGGCGGTACTCCATCCTCGGTCTAATCTTGGCGTTCTTACCACAAATCGTGCCCTCTGTGATGGCCTTGAGCAGACTACCATGCTTCAGGTGGTGGTCATCCAGGTGTCTATTCTTGTGGGAAACGTTACAGACGAGACACCTGGATCGGCATCACCTGAGACATGATAGCCTGCTCAAACACATGACAGCGTGCCGTCGAGGGCACGATTTATGGTAAGAACGCCAAGGGTAGACCGAGGGTGGACCCAGCTACACACCCACGAAGACACTTGCAGAAAACTCAAAGCAGAAAATTCTTAATTCTATCATATATGCATACATTGGAATGATATATAACGATTGGTATATCATATATTTGCAATGCTAACTTTCTTTAAAACCGTGTCAAAAGCCCGCCCACAGTACCGTTCGGGTTTATGGATAAAGTCCAAAGTGTCATTAGTATTAAGGACTTAAGTGAATAATTAAGACAATTTGCGTATTCAGTATGAGTTCTGGGTAACCAGTGGGGTGTACGTTCAGTGCATGTGGTAGAAACGATTTACAAATACGCTGCCAACTTAAATAAAACACACTAGGTGAAGTAACAATGTAAACGACCAGATAAAAACTAAATAAATAATATTTGTTTTAAACATACACATTTTGTAAAAGTGTTATACAAGGATACAAAAGAATAAAGAAAAACTCCAGTAACTCCTTCCCGAACTCCATTTATTACACCTGGAATATAAGTATCGACAAATAATCCAAGATAATTACTGTACTGGACATGAACCGATAAGATCGAAGATAGTAATTATAGCCATTCCTTTGGAACAAGTAAGTCACTTCCAATTCTCGCCCTTTCTTAGCTGCTGATACGGAAACTATTATGTTAACTAAGGATACGACAAAGATACTAAGCACTGCATGTTAACATAGTTTAAGATGATTATAAACAATAAAAACAATCAGCGCAGTGTTGTCTGAACGTGAATTGTGCACTTAACGAATTGTGTGATGATAATTAACAGAAAACCCATTAACAGACACACCATAAGTCATTTATTAGTGTGCAAATTGCAGTAACTATTAATAATTTATTATTTTAGTATTAAATAAATGTTAATAGCGTTTATTAAACAACAAAGTAATTAGTTATAGAATCGCGTGCAGTTGAAAACATGTGGTTTTGAAAGGTCTATAAACCGGAAATACATGTCCACCTGCACGTGGTCGATTTTCTCGAACAATCTAGAATGTATTATCCGTAAAAATAACGTCATGTGCGTAGATCCATAAAATCACTGGTGAGTCGGGAGATTACGCAGCCTCTCATAGTCTCCCACATTCACTCTGAAGTTTGCGGTTTCAAATTTGTGTTCCAGTCAGTCCTTGGGAAGGCGGAGTGTATCGTCCAGGGAGCGCCTGAATTAGTACCACGAATTCATGCACAGCGTGCGAGATTGTCAGCGACCGATGGTTGTCAACGAAGATTAATCAGGAGCAACTTGGGCGGACACAACGCTCACGAGGAAACCCTGAAGTCGATATCCCACCTTAGGAGGACAACGGCCGGTGTGAAAGCGTAGGAGCAGGCCTGCGAGATCGTCCAGACTGAAGCAACTTAACCCAGCAAATACAGGAAAGTGAAATTATAAAACTATTTATAAATTATAAAACAAATAAAGACTCTCCTTTTTAATTAGTAACTGTCAAATATATCAAAATTAAAACTTTTTTAAACTCATAATTTTCAGATATAAACTGTATATGTGATATACAAAAATAAAAAAATAACAAATAAATGCATTAATTCACCTATCAAAATTTATTTCTGCGAGTGTAGTCCTTACAATGTATAAATTCCTTAGTTCTTATTTATTGCATAGGGCATACCTGTTACCTTGCAATATAAATTATTACAGGGTAGTGAAACATGGACTTCGATAGGAAAGAGAAGGAGCGTTATGTGCATAAACAACAGAAACGATAAACAATTTCAGAAATAATAGAAGAGCTCTGAAACCGGAAGAGACACTTTTCTTGACGACGGGAGTGTAAAAGACGACATAGGCCTATAAGAAGAAAATAAGCTTAATGCTAATGTGTTAGTGTCTTTTGGAGGACGATACACAACTCTTATTTTATACAAACTGTGGTATTGCCCGTTTTCAGCAATGTGTAGTCTTATAGACAGACACTGCAGGACACTTACTGCGGAAATAGACATGTAGCTCTTACAAAAATAATTTAATCTTACGATAAGAAAGCATAATGAGGATCTATGGAAAAATACAGCACTATAAAAATCAATTTTTACAGAAGTATACAATAGTAGTTACCATAGTCTCAGTGATGGTTGCGACACAAGCTGGAGTGGTCGAATGGAGACACTTCACTGGGACCCGCAAGAGTGGACGAGATGTGGTAGACCCTGAATCATATGTCGGACAATATAAGCAGGACAACAGCGAGGAAAGAACTGGGATAAGATCAATGCTCTTTCTAGAAACACGGGAAGTTGGGCGAACCTTAGTTGTGGTCCTAAGCTCCACATAAGGAGTTACAAAAATAAAAACAAATGGCAATAAATAAATTACTAAGCGAAATAATTTTCTGAGAGTTAAGAGCATGATAGAGAAACTGGAGGAATATATAAGAAAGTGGCATGACCATATTTTATGGATATCGAAACATCGAAACCCTACATAATTATATAAAGCGGTATGTATAAGCCAAAAGGATTAAGTGTTGGCCGCCCTAGGAAAATGGGGACAGATCAGTTCTGTCGGAACAGACACAACTGTCTGAGCCGAAATTGGACATGACGGTGATAATTTTCTTAATTTCTTACGGGCTACTCTGAAATTTTCAACAACGAGGCGAGGAACAATAGTCGACCTAAAATCGCTTTTTACCGATGAGTCCATCACATGTATTCCATGCATCATGCGTCTTACGTGGGTGCATGCGTTCGGTGGAGAGGTTACAGTATATAAATACGTTTCCCACTAAATACACTGACTAACGCTGTTTCCCCCGTAATGGCTATTCGCGTCCCGCCTTGTCGTTTGCCAGACTACTAAAATTTATCACCGCGCATCATAACAAACCGCGCCATGCAAAACGTGCATAGTCCAGTCTAAACACGTGTTGGGGTCATTAATTCCACGGTTTCCTGTGCAGTCTACTGCAGGCCAGTTGCCTTTGTTGATATTAATGTGACGTTCATAATGTATGACAAGATCGATTTGCTTGGCGAATAAACTTCGTTTTTGAAACGCTTCTTAGAAATCGTATCTGAATTTTGTGTTCTCGGTATTAAAATCCTGAGGTGGAGTGTAGTGAAGTTAATCTGTACAATTTACGTCGACTAATATCCACTTAGTCCTACTTATATGAGATATTCTAAATAACTACACACCTAAATCTTTGTAAACATTTCTGAGCCTTGTCTGTGAATTGTTTCTTCTTCCTTGCTACAGGTTTTTTCTGATTTCTCTCTATCACTCTCATCATGTCCAATCAAATTCTATTAAATTACTCTCCTTTGTTGTTATATAATGCCTAAGACCCATTGGGTGGGGGGAGGGATCGTCTCGTTCCGTTCTTTTTTATGCACATTCTTCTTGGTCGTCTTCCTTTTGACAACCGTTTTGGACATACTCTATCAATCCGAACTTCGGTCTTTTAATCTGCTGATTATTAACTTTGCCATTTTCATCCTTTACTAGACTTCTGTTCTCTGCACTTCGCCATCACGAGTAACCTCTCGGCATCTTCACAAAATCTAGTCACTGCTTTCTGATGTCACCACTGTGATTCATCTTCTTCTTTTCTTCTCCTCGTCTTCTTTTAGGCGATTTCTCCTGGCTTAATAACATCAAGTTTTTACAAGTTTTCACGCTACCCCTTCTTAGGTCTCCTCCTGCTGGCCGGCTTGGATTGTTGGTCTGTCGCAATTTTACTTACTTATTTTTTCTGACCCATGTTGGTTATATTTCCATTCACTCCTGTATTATTTCCATTGCCCATTCTATTCTAAAGACCTTTATTCTGTCCATTGCGTATTCTGCCATTTCTTGTTTTCCCTACAATTTTTCTTATAATTCTCAATTAGAAGTCTCATAGTTTGTTTTCTCAGAAGCAGCCCCCATATTGTACATAATGTTCTCAGTTAATGAGTATTTCAGAATAATAATTATGGTATATAATTTTAGTTATAATAATATAATAATAATTATAACCAATTATATATATCGTGTGGGTTATTGGTAAAGTTACCCAAGTTCACTTAAGTGAATTTATGGAAAACTGAAATTAAAGGTTTTCAAGTGCAGTGATAAATCATAAAATTATTAAGCTGATTTTCAAGGCTAATTTTTATTATTAATAGAGTTTTTATAGCTTACGCATCTTTTGAAAATAAAAAGAAAAGTAAAAATTAATACAAAGAATATAAAGGGTCATTTTTCAAATATCATTGGACTTGGGTAGTTTTATCACTAACCCCTGGATATCATTGTTGTTCGATACAATGATTGTTAAAATTGTGAAGTATTTTACTGTCTGTTGTACGGATTTTTCGATTTACTCGTATCACGAAAGGGCGATATTAACGAAAGAATATCTCACACCCGACAAGAAATCAATAACTGACAAGCTGTCGTGTGTCAGTGGTTTCTTGCAGAAAAATTTGACAAGAATGGAGGTCAAGCGTATAATTCTCACTGCGTCTGGCCGGTTGAAATATGCTAATCATTCATAATGTAAACCCCTTCACGGTGCATAAGGTTCTGTCAGAAAACGAACTCGGTGGTTTAAAAACGATAAATGTTTTCGATTTAAATGACGATTGAAGAGACAAACAGGCGGGACAGATACTGAATCCACGCACTACGCACTACACAATGTGTTTACGCGAACGCCGGCGTCGTCTTAATGACGTGTTAGCAGCTCGACTGATCATGTTCAACTTGGCAAGCCCTACTACACTACGTACAATGTTATTCTAATACCTTAATCTTCGGTATCAAATTGTTTGTTTTTAAATAATGAAAGTTTTAAATTGAAAGTAGTGTAAAAACGTTCACTAAAATAGAATTAAAAAATTATAATAAGCCACTTCATTTAGCTCGTGTTAAAGGGACGAGGTCAAGAAATATTAATTAAATGGAATTTCGCTTATATGTTAGGTACATTTATTTCCAAAATCATTTAAGACATATGTTTGAAACTTTTATACAGGTAAATATATAAAGCATACTGTAAATATAATTAAATACACATATTCATAAAAAGTAATTAGCATGTTTCTTCTAAAGAAACTGATTCTTTCGAGAATTTTGATCTCTTTTGACCTCGTATAAATCGTTTAGTGTCCTTTGTATTTTGCAGTCAGTAGATCCGCTACACCTATTTGAAAGGTCGGCATAACTAATAGACTTTACAGAGCTCAATAGTTTCAGTCGTAGAAGCAAGAGTGGCAACAGGACGTGTATTTATATAGAAATGAAAGGGAATTTACCTGTTCAAACTGTTGAAGTTGACACACTAACAACTCGAGGCAGAACGACCTATAATCGCATACAGTGGTCTACTTTCCTTCATATCCAATAAGCAGGACGCGTATGTAGGTAATCTGATTGTTTACCCCATTGTTGACGTTTACGTAACTTCTGCTGGCGTAGACCTACAACTCGTTCCCGAATACGTTTCGAACAATTTACGCTGACAGCAATCGACACTAACACGGAGGCCTACATGCTGAATACATCAGTTGATGAATCGGAGACATGATCAAACGCCGTAATCAAAGACAGATCAGAAATAATCATAAATCACAAAGCACAGATGAAATAATACATTTGATAGAATTCAAAAAATTCTATTAAAAAATCCGCACACACAGGTCTACTGTATTTAGAGGCGCAGCCAACATTCTGGGGTGGAGGTGGGGGGTTCTTGGGGTGTTTTGAAGAGGATTAAAACTACAACAATTAAAGAAAAAGAATTCGTTAAATGCTATTTTTTTTTTTGTAATCAAGAAGATAACCATTTTAACGTAATAACTTCATTACCAGATATATACAATTTACGGAAGTTATGAAACGGTAAATGTGACATGTTACATTACAAATATAAATGAACGAAATGAGGAAGCTGGTAATGCCATTTCCCGCTGCCGATGATAGTGTTATATGTTTTGCATGAATTTTTCAAAAATATCCCCTTAATGAGTAGGCCTACGTGCGTGTATCTGTATAGTTAAATATTTGCCGAAAATGGAATTAAATCTATCAAATCGTCTCTCCCCAGAAATTAAGAAACTACTTTAATAAAATTGCGCTTTATTTAAGAAACATTTCGAAATCGAAAGCAGTGCCGTAATACGCGGTTGGTAGCACATTCCGTTAAATTTGGCATACACGTCATTTCACTGGTAGAGGCTATGGAGCGCTTGTAAACACCGGCCGTTCCGAGCGCCGCTTTTATCTTTAATTTAACGTACGTACGAAATAACAAATAGCCTATTTCCTACGATTTTAATTGATGATTGGTTTCGAAAATGGTAAAAAAACTCCAAATTAAAATACAAAATAATTATTAAATATGGAACGAAAAATCCACACGCAATGGTAGACACGCGTGTTTGTATAACATTAGAATGGCATGGGAAACCTGTTTAATAAAGCAATGTTTTAAGTTGCTATGATCAGACTGGAATTTAAGTTGTTATACCTGAGTTGGATACGCTGCAGGCTGATAAATATTCGAAGGTTACCTCTTTCCTACTCGCTAACAGGAAAATGCCACAAACAACAGGATACAAATCTGAACCATCTATCCTGCAGTCACCAGACAACTTGCAACGTCTAGAAAGACGGTTATTGCGTACCGCAATTAAAAACGTTTGTCTCGCATAACTAATGTTAAGCCCACTATTCTATTACGTGAGGGATTTTCTGCCGATTTTGAGTTAGTGTCCATGGATCCTTCTGATTTTGTTTGCAATATCTTCATAAAAGGTTATAGAATAAAGGGGTCTTTTGCGTTATACGACCACAAGAATTGGCATTGGCATTTTGTTCATCTTTCATTAAACTGAGTATAGTTCTCAGAATTTGCTATCTCTGTTTACTGATTAGTTAAAATGATATTCTCTCATTTACAGACTGTCGTACACTATACAAGAATAATTATAAGTTATCTTATCGCTCCACCGTCTGTAGTCGTAGGTCATTCCTGTCTTGTCGGTGCGTTCAGCAACATGTCTTTATTTCATTTAGTGCGGGAAATAAGTAGTAATGAGAAGGGAGTGCAGTTTTTGAAGGACAAAGGTGTTTTACACAAAAGACAATACTGTGCGAATGGTCATGAAATGACTCTTCAGCTGTCTGAAAAAATTTGTAGGTGGAGATGTGGTAAAACACAGTGTAGGACGACCGTCGGTTTACGTAACGGTACGTGGCTAGAGGGCAGCAGGCTGTCTTGTGACACCGTTGTATTGTTTATTTTTTCGTGGACTAAGGAATACACCACATCACAGTTTTGTGCAGACGAGCTCAACATGAGTACGCACACTATGACCGACTGGAAAAACTATTTGCGTGAAGTATGCGCGGACTCTCTGTTGAAGAATCCTATTAAAATTGGAGGGCCTAACATGACTGTAGAAATCGATGAGTCTTGTTTTCCTAGACGAAAGTACAACATCGGTAGAGTTTACCCGCAACAATGGGTGTTTGGCGGCATATGTCGTGAGAATAACCAATGCTTTTTGTATGCTGTTCCAGACCGCACTGCAGCAACTCTGCTAAGTGTAATACGGGAGTGTATTAATCCGGGCACGACCATCATGTCGGATTTGTGGGCATCATATCAGGGCATATCAAACATTCGTGGATTCAACTTTACGCATTTAACAGTAAATCATTCAGAAAATTTTGTCAATCCCGTCAGTGGCGCTCACACTCAGAAGGTCGAGTCAATGTGGTCGTCAGCCAAGCGTCGAAATAGGAAAGAGTGCGGAACTCATAGGGAAATGTTAGACTCTTACCTGTGTGAGTTTATGTGGCGGAAGCGACATGCAGGCACTGACTTATTTGAACAAATTATACATGACATCAAGGCCTTTTGGTCTCCTGAATTATAAACAATAACTTTCCAGTTCGTGAAATTAGGTTAGGTTAGGTTAGGTGTTTTTGGTGTATAAAATTTGTGTTTTTGATGAATAAAATATAAAACTACTTCAAAGTCTTCTATGCAGATCTACATCATTATTTTGGTAAGTTTTCACTATTATGATATTGTTACAAAACAGAAAAGACCCGCTGACTGCCTTTACCATTACTCGCTTTTGTTTCTATAATCAACTCGTATAAATCACACACACACACACACACACACACACACACACACACACACACACACACACACACACACACACACACACACACACACACACACACACACACACACACACACACACACACACACACACACACACACACACACACACACAGAGAGAGAGAGAGAGAGAGAGAGAGAGAGAGAGAGAGAGAGAGAGAGAGAGAGAGAGAGAGAGAGAGAGAGAGAGAGACTGGACGCAGCTTTAACTAATCAGTAAACAGAGATAGTAAATTCTGAGAACTATACTCAGTTTAATGAAAGATGAACAATGCCAATGCTTTGTGGTCGTATAACGCAAAAGACCCGAATAAAGTTAAGGAAATTTTTTGGCCCGCTCTTAAATTTAGGGGTTGATTTCACCCCTTTTTCAGGGGTTAAAACAAAATTTAGTTAACCCCGGGAGCCGATAGAGAAT
Organism: Magicicada septendecula; assembly: GCA_034769895.1. NCBI lineage: Eukaryota > Metazoa > Arthropoda > Insecta > Hemiptera > Cicadidae > Magicicada > Magicicada septendecula. The sequence continues at coordinate 272,348,989 of CM068369.1, read as the reverse complement.
TAAATTCTAAGCAAAAAGGCGGTATACACTTCTCCGAAAAAATGTGTTGTTTGCGATTTACAAGGATTCAAAATTTTTCTTAAAAAAAACTCGTTCTTGAACATTAATCTGCAAATAACTCAAAAACGACGCCATTTTGCAAAATATTTGAATAATTCACAATTAAAGTGTATTAACAGACAAACATTTGCCACTTTATTTGATTTCGTTATGTCAAATGGTTCGCGATATACAGCCAAAACAAGATGGTGATTCACCGTTTTTTGATCAAATTACATGCTTAAAACTGATATAACTCGGCGAAAAATGATTCGATCGTAACCAAATGATTTTCAAATGAAAGCTCTGTTAAGTTCTTAAAACATGATGGGTTAATCACTTGTGTAGCTTAAAACATTACGAAGTTATGTAGGAAAATATAATAATTTCTTCCAAATTTTTTCCAAGAAATTTAAAAAGGGACGACCGCCATTTTGTCAAATATGCATATTAAGCCTAGATACTGTAGTTTTCGGTTGTCTATTATATTATGAATGTTCTCAAATTTTTTGAAGCATATATGTATTGCTGTACAGTAACGCGTAACGTTTTAAGAAAATTCAAGTTTTTTTGGATTTTCGCCAAAATAAGCCTTTTTTATTAAATATCTTATTAACGATGCGTTTTATCGAAAAATGTATATGGTCAAAAAATAAAGGATATAGAAAAACAAAAATTTTGAATTTTGTTTTGTTTCTTTACGACTAAAACTTGATAAGTTACAGCAGTTTAAAAGTGTATTTTGCCGACATCGTGTAAATAAGCGATTATCGTGTAAACATTTTTGACTTCTAAGCGAAATATCTACTGTACAGTAGATTTTTAAACTATAGTGCATAGGACGAAAATAGTAGCTCTTTGAATGTCCTACAAAATGCAATTTGTTTGAAATTTGTTTCTTAAAAATTGACCGTTTATTGTCTAAAAATGTAAACGCGCTCCAACAGTTAGATTTTGTTATCGTACGTCATATATTCCGGTGCGGTCCTGAGAGCCTATTAATTTATACTAAACTAAATTATTTCAAATTGAAAATAAAATTAAGTATCATTATTATTTTTGTAACGTCTATTGTAAACAAAAGAATATCTTTTGCAATTTGTCACTGTCTGTACTGCTGGTTCGTTATATCAATCGAACATTTAATTTAATAAAATAATATAATATTTATAGTTCGACTTTCCTTTGATTAAATTTTATAAGCATGGATGAAATATATATTTTTTTTGACTTAATTTTGTATTATGACCGCTAAAACCACGGACTCTCTAGCGGAGACCAGAAGAGGCCTGATGCGCTACCTGATGCTCACTGCTTACATCTGAAACGTGTTTTTTGAGCATCAGCTGAGTGTCGAAGTTGTTTGTCATTGTGCAAGGATTGTAAAATTTTGTTAAATATTATTAATGTTGTGATGTTTAAGTAACTGTAGGTTAAACATCCACCCAAAACCAGTAGGTACCCAATTTCAAGACTTGTAAGTACATCCTCGCGTGTTTCATGTTTTCAACAATTTAGGAGTGGTTTTCAACCCTTTCAAGTCCAACTCTCGCGTCGGATGTACCCCTTGATGTTAAAATCGTAAACACCACCCCCAAAACCTATAGGTACTCACTTTCGCGAAGTTTAGTACACTACTTACACCCCCTGATTATAGTCTGATTCACCCCTTTAAAAACTACCCTTTGCGTCGAATATAATTTTGGACGTCAGAATCGTAATCAGCACCCCAAAAACCTGTAAGTATCTAATTTCAGGGCTTCAAAATGCATCCTCGCGTCGTTTCATATTTTCAACCATTTAGGGGTAGTTTGCAATCCTTTAGGGGTGAGAGCGGGCCTTAACTTTGTTCTAGAACCTTTTAGGAAGCGATAGCAAAAGGAATAAAAAAATTACATGGACACTGACTCAAAATCGGCAGATAGGCTCCTTGTCACGCCTCACGTAATAGACTATAGGCCTACGTATTTAAATCTACTTATAAGCCAAAATTTTTTCGACACATTTTTTAAAAATAAATTTTGACATTTTCTTTTTACTCTATCCCCCTGCAGGATTGTTTAAACCCCAAAAAACCCCATTCGCTGCTCCAAAGCATGTATTTATGTCTGTTTCGCAACGACGCCTACAATCTGCGAAACTTAAATCGCCATTCTTCAGAACTTGCTCATAGCCCTTCTTCCCACGTTCTTCGCGGACCTTCCTTTCTTCTTCTTCCTCGATGGTGTTCATGCCCGCATTGTCATCCGTCGTACGTCGGATGCGCCGATAACATTTTGATCGGTACCGCTTCGCTCAGTAGTCAGTATTACAGTTTCCCTGAGTCTCATGATGTCACAAATTAGTTGTATTATTTCGTTTTAAGTCTGTGTAGGTGTGTTCTCTCAAAAGACCTCCTCAAGGCATCCATCTCTATCGCTTTTATTCTTCTCTTTTCCAATTTGACCAGCCTACAAGAAGATACACCCCAGACATAATTGCCCTCTTTGCTACACACTTTTAAAAATTGTTAATATACACAAATTCGCACATAATATTTTCTTCTTCAAGCTTCACTTCGTGGTAACTGATGTAGCCTTGTGCGCCATTTTTTATGTGACTCTATGGCTACCGTAAGACAACTAGACAAACCAGCTGGTATTCGTCTACCGAATACAACGATTTTCTAAACCTAATGAGTTAAGCGATCGTTTATTGTGAATAGTGGTTATAGATTATTGTATTTGTGTAGCAGATATTTTAAAGTAACTATATTCTGGGTAAAATTGATAATGAAACTTTTATAATTATTGTAATGTTTCTGGTATTTATTTAATATCACTCCACTAAAGATCAGTGATCCACGTAACAATCTTTTTCTAGGTAATACTATTATTTATCTTTAGTGAAAAACATCTTTAATTTCTATGTATAGTGAACGAATTAGCGTGTAGACACTTACGGAAATTCGGTCTTAGACAAAAGAAACCGTATTTTACGCTGATAAACCAGTCCATGGTTTGTTGAATTTTACTTTTAAAAAATGTTAAAATAGAATTTTAATGGTCTGTCTTACTACAAAAAGTACAAGAAAATGACACAATAACATGCAAGTAACCAGATAGAACACCAGCGAAAAAATCAATAAGTAGGACGAAATCTTGACACCAGATATAGTAATATTCACGGCCACGCAGAAAACGAAATAACACAACTAATAAAGAGTGCGTGTTGTTGACTGCTTAGTGGAAAGTGATGCGTACTGAGCAAACAGCACGTATCAGAATATCATCAAAGGTTTTACACGATTTGAGGAAACTCTGGCGGCTAAAATCTTTCACGCGTTGCAGCCAATTTTTGTTTCTCCGATCTGTATAACTAGGAGGCAGTGGTAATGATTCATTAGTCGTTAAGTTGGTTTCCAGCTGTGTAGTTGTGCCTTTTTTGTAGGTATACTAAAGTTTCAAGTGCACTTTGGTAAACGTAATAAGTTCAATGGTCATTAGCAGATGTCTTTAATTAACTGTGATTTTGAAAACTTAATAAAGAAAACATATAATTGTTTTATCGTTTCTGGTCTAAATTGAATTCCACTACACTAAGGCCCCGGATACTCACATTACAATCTTTTTCTCGACAGTACTATTCTTTATCTACAGAAAAAAATAGCTTCTGCATCGGTGGTATAATCAGCAAGCTGCAATAACGACACGCATGGTTGAAAATAGCCTAATCATTTTGTGAACGACTCATCACACGATCTGCTTCAGTTAAGTTCAAACAGCCCCGCAATTAGCCGTTCGGAATGGCGACGTTTAGGAATTGCATTCATCGGAGGTGAACGTGAAATTACATGTCATTAGCAGCAAACCACGTACTAAATTTCCTTGCCTAAGAAACTACAACATGCGATCAGGCATCCACTTGCATAGTATGTAGAAAACGCACACGGTGACGCCTATCTAGTTAAAGAACCCCCCCCCCTCTCTCTCTCTCTCTCTCTCTCTCTCTCTCTCTCTCTCTCTCTCTCTCTCTCTCTCTCTCTCTCTCTCTCTCACACACACACACACACACACACACACACACACACACACACATACCCACACAATTTGGTTTTTGAAAAACAAATTGGTGTTACACTTAGATGTTATGCTCTTTTTCTTAACAGAGGTTCGAACCATTTTAGCCGATACTGGGCAATACTATCGAATATACTCATAACATTCAGATTCTGCCATACATCGATCTTGAAGAGTATATCCTGCCACGTGACAGAGAAATCACATTTCGGCCGCTTGAATACGACTGGCCGGGGATTTCGCTGAAGTCCAATTCTCAAACCCATAGGGAAATGTGGAGAGGGCCATCACCTGTAGAACTTCAGGAATGTTTCTTTACTGGTTGGTTTTTAGAGTTCTCCTGATAATCGAACACACCACACAATACCACGTACAATTGAACTTGTGCAGATTCTTCACCTACATTATTAATGTAAGATACATTACACCCCAGATATTCAAAATTCCTGACATGCTCCAGAACAGTACCATGTACAACAATGTTTGCTCGTGTGAAGTCAGCTCTATGAAAACCCATCACCTTGGTCTTCAATGTAGAGGTCTGTAATCCTTCCAATTTGACTCAATGTAGTTTTTTTTATTACACACAAATAGACACAAATAAAAAAGAAAAAATATAAAACGCTAGTAAAAAGTATTGCCTAAATGGACCAGAGGTGTAGGATATCTCAAGGGCAAATGGGGAGAAACCAAAAGATATATAGAGTGACTTTTTGATGAAAAGCTTTGTCTAACAAGGACAGATAGAGTTAAAAATAAACCAATTATAAAGAAAAAGGGGATGACGACAAATATTCTGGACATCGAAGAAGGAGGCCAAACGGCAGATGGCAAACCAAAACATATGGCACTGTAAGGCAACCCAACAAACGGGAAGAGGTAGATCCCGTTTCTCAAAGTATAGTGGGCTGAGGCAATCAATGCAAAACAGATGCATGCAAGACAGATAATTTTGTAACTTGGAAGGGAAAGACGCCGTATGGCGGCACTGACCAACAGAACCAATAGGAGGTGTGGAGTTTGCGATTGCTACATTGCAGATCGTTGAGATATGAACATTTTGTAACTTGGACGGGAAAGACGCCGTACGGCGGCACTGACCAACAGAACCAATAGGAGGTGTGGAGTTTGCGATTGCTACATTGCAGATCGTTGAGATATGAACATATTGCACTGTAAGGCAACCCAACAAACGGGGAGAGGTAGATCCCGTTTCTCAAAGTATAGTGGGCTGAGGCAATAAGTGCAAAACAGATGCATGCAAGACAGAACATTTTGTAACTTGGACGGGAAAGACGCCGTATGGCGGCACTGACCAACAGAACCAATAGGACGTGTGGAGTTTGCGATTGCTACATTGCAGATCGTTGAGATATGAACATATGGCACTGCAAGGCAACCCAACAAACGGGGATAGGTAGATCCCGTTTCTCAAAGTACAGTGGGCTGAGGCAATCAATGCAAAACAGATGCATGCAAGACAGATAATTTTGTAACTTGGAAGGGAAAGACGCCGTATGGCGGCACTGACCAACAGAACCAATAGGAGGTGTGGAGTTTGCGATTGCTACATTGCAGATCGTTGAGATATGAACATTTTGTAACTTGGACGGGAAAGACGCCGTACGGCGGCACTGGCCAACAGAACCAATAGGAGGTGTGGAGTTTGCGATTGCTACATTGCAGATCGTTGAGATATGAACATATTGCATTGTAAGGCAACCCAACAAACGGGGAGAGGTAGATCCCGTTTCTCAAAGTATAGTGGGCTGAGGCAATCGGTGCAAAACAGATGCATGCAAGACAGAACATTTTGTAACTTGGACGGGAAAGACGCCGTATGGCGCCACTGACCAACAGAACCAATAGGAGGTGTGGAGTTTGCGACTGCTACATTGCAGATCGTTGAGATATGAACATATGGCACTGCAAGGCAACCCAACAAACGGGGAGAGGTAGATCCCGTTTCTCAAAGTATAGTGGGCTGAGGCAATCAGTGCAAAACAGATGCATGCAAGACAGATAATTTTGTAACTTGGACAGGAAAGACGCCGTATGGCGGCACTGACAAACAGAACCAATAGGAGGTGTGGAGTTTGCGATTGCTACATTGCAGATCGTTGAGATATGAACATATTGCACTGTAAGGCAACCCAACAAACGGGGAGAGGTAGATCCCGTTCCTCAAAGTATAGTGGGCTGAGGCAATCAGTGCAAAACAGATGCATGCAAGACAGAACATTTTGTAACGTGGACGGGAAAGACGCCGTATGGCGGCACTGACCAACAGAACCAATAGGAGGTGTGGAGTTTGCGATTGCTAAATTGCAGATCGTTGAGATATGAACATATTGCACTGTAAGGCAACCCAACAAACGGGGAGAGGTAGATCCCGTTTCTCAAAGTATAGTGGGCTGAGGCAATCAGTGCAAAACAGCTGCATGCAAGACAGAACATTTTGTAACTTGGACGGGAAAGACGCCGTGTGGAGGCACTGACCAACAGAACCAAGAGGAGGTGTGGAGTTTGCGATTGCTACATTGCAGATCGTTGAAATATGAACATATTGAATAATAAAATTAGTTACATTTTCTTTTACAATACAGCGCATAACCTCGTAGTTTCAATGGAAAATATAAATACCATTTACATAAGTAACGTCATTCTTTCCCTTTGTTAGTAAGTGATATTTCTGTGGCAGGTTTCTTTATTATTATGCTAGAAAGGAAGCAAGGAAGAACGAAGAAGGCAATGCTGCGAAATTTACGTAACACGCAGAGACCGTTTGATATTTTGTATGCGGCAAGAGGAGTTCACCGTAAGCGTTACCACCCATAATATTACAATGAACAGCTGTATAGCTACTGTGGAAGTCACGTAACAATGGCATTATTGTTGTATTGCAGATTACGTGGATTTCAACCAGTTCAATAATTACTTCGAAATTGCTGTTTGTTGCCAATCGTGAAAATAAAATAAACAGCAAATTAAAAAAATAAAGCATTGTAACAAAATTGGTTTCGGAGTTTAACAGTCTGATTCGTAATTTTATTACTATATTGTGAACAGTTATGCAGGAGATAAAATTTTATCCAAATACACGACAGACTGGAAAAAACATTTTACTGAAACATGTATGTGTATAGTCTGTACGTAATAGTAACTAGATACTGAAAAACTAATAAACTTATTTGATATAAAAACAGACAGAGAACTGCCAAGCAATTGGAACAAAGTAGAACGCGTCCGTGTGTGTGCGAGAGAGAGAGAGAGAGAGAGAGAGAGAGAGAGAGAGATAGAGAGAGAGAGAGAGAGAGAGAGAGAGAGAGAGAACATATGTGTACTTTCTTTTCATTTCCTTTTAAAGCTAGATTTAATATGTTTTAATACAAAATTAAGCTTGGTTATTTTGATTTTTATAGATTGAATTTTTAAGCTTTTGTCGTATATTTATTGTTCTTTATCCGATTTCTCCATGATAATAATGAAAATAAAAATAGTTTTGTTGATTTTTGAAGTATATGTCTTTTAAGACTAAGAACTTAGAACTAAAGGCTTTGAGAAATTCTTGTTGAAATATTACATTATAAATATTAGATTCTTATTTAGTTCTATGTTGTTTGAGCAACGTACAGACCAACACTTAATACAGTTAGAGTAAAAATAAGCAATGATATCGTTGTTTTAACCATATTATACTTGTGAGGCAACGATAATAGGATCAGAAGAACTGAAAATGTAGGGAGTAATCGTTTTGATTTCTTTGCCAACAAATTTTACTTTGCCTAGTGCAAACTTTTAAATCCAAAGATATCGGCAGGAAACCAAAATAAGAGCAAATAAAACTATTATATGACTAACTCCCTTCTACGACTCTAAAATATGGATACTGTAGCATGACAGATAAGCCCATAAAAATGAATGGTAAAATGATCATAAAAATAAAATAATAACATTGTTAAATCCGAGAAAGCAAAATAATATAAAAAATTAATTAAGAACCACCGTGGAATACAATCATTGATTAAAATAAAAGTTCATGTAAAACTAAGGTTACAACGACTGTTGAATCATCAACATAAATTTAAAAACTAAATATGAAAAAAAAAGGTAATACCCAGGTAGGATAGGAGTAGGTAAGGAAGAAACCCAGAAAATGACTATACCCACAACAAGAAAAGAAAATATGTTGCAAGAAACAAGAAGAGTAGGTAAGGAAGAAACCCAGAAAATGACTAAACCCACAACAAGAAAAGAAAATATGTTGCAAGAAACAAGAAGAGTAGGTGAGGAAGAAACACAAAACCTGATGACATCCACAAGAAGATGAAGGAAATAAATTTATAAGAAACAAGAAGAACAGAAGGGATCAATGAGGAAACAAGAACAAGACAGCATCCACAAGAAGAAGGAGTGCTCTTATAAAAAAAACCCAAACCCCAAAATAAATATAATAATAATAAATAAAAGTATAACAAAATATCAAATGTAAAAACCACATGTACAATAGATGTAAGCCAGAAAGTGTATAGAGTAAGAATTGAAAGTGAACCAATGTGAGATAATAATATAATACCAAAAAATAAATTTTCATTATATTCTATAAATAGATTTCTTGATTTTAACAAAACTATATAACTATTTAGAAATAAAATCAAGGAATAAAAAGAGAATCAGTGCAAGTTTAGTGTTATAAAAAATAAACCTTATGTTTCAATATTGGAGTTCACAAACTAAGTAGATGGTGAAATATTACAACTTTAAAGTGCTTTCATTTGTGTTCATGAATAATTTAAATAAAGTATTATCATGACCGATAATACATGTGTTTTTTAGATAACTGCCACTCTTTTTATATAACATTCATTAGAATGACAAAAATAAAACAAGAGCAGGCAATAATAAAAGTGAAGTGACAAAATATTATTACCCCAATAACAAAAAGAAACAGATAAAAACTGATATTTGAACCTAGTTTAAGAAATAGAATAAGATTATAATAATTATGTTTTGTTTATATAGAATAAGGTATTAGGAATAAGCAAGTTTAAAAATGTCAGAACCACTAACATTCTTTAATTATGAAATATTTATAATATATTTATTATGTTAATCATTGAGTATAAAATGTCTGATTTGGAAAGACAAATGTTAATTTGATTTATATGTTATGTATTAATAGTATGAACCATATACTAATTGTTATTTTGTTTACAATAAGAAAATGTCAATTTATGTCACAATAGCAATGAAAGTCAGAGAGGGTATAAATCAATATGTATTATTTAAAAAACTTTGTATATAAACACTATTAGAAATCTAGGCCAAATGTTAAAAACTAAACAGCATCAAATTTGATTAAATAAGTACAGAAAAACAATTAAACTGAAGGAATTTATATAAGGTATATCAGTAATAAAGTCATATAATTGGAAATATAAGTAAGGAAGATTTTGTAAAATTATAGCCAGAATTATTGTTAAAAATGGAAATGTAAAAACTCAAAATTTAGAGAGGGGAGTCATATATTACTGTATAATATTTTAAAACATAATCGATTAATCTAATTGCAAGAAATTAAGGGAAGATAAACCTTTTATTACAATCTGAGATTTAATATAATCATCAATATAACTTGTAAAATGGCTTCATTTGGAATACAAGGACAGGAAGTGATTTTAAAACTTACCATTACAAAATGAAGTAAAAAATAACATTTTAGATCAAAAACTTAATAAAACTGCATTATTTGGTAACAAATTACGCAGAATAAACTGAAGAAGAAGATTAAGTATTTACTAGTTAATAAATTTGAAGAATAACAAAAATATAATCAGTTATATAATGTAACTTTCTCACATGCACAGGATGCAAATAAATTTGGAACAATGTATTGAATAAGATTGGTTTGGCTAAGACTTTAGCCGAAGACGAAGGAAGTAAATTAGTTGATTATTAGACGTTGAATAGCACACTCGATACGTGTACTTGAAAACCTTAATCTGATTGCTAGTACAGTAATGGCGAACGTTTTATAAGCCTAAAGTGCAAAAACGAGAGTTTCGGTAAAAACACATTTTTAAACGGAAACCAAGTGAAATAAATACCTACAGACATTCAATTAATACTACACAGAACGGAACACCAGTGAAAATAACATTTAAACAATTAAAACAGTAATTACACTTCACCACACAAAAGTGCAAATATCAGCCTAACAGACAAAAGTGAAATTGACTTATTACTACACTATTTTTCAAAGTACAACACTAACACTGAACCAGAGACACTCCACCAACACAAGAAGAAAGAATTGCAGCCACAAGGACGAAAATTCAGAGGGAAAGCATCTTTTATTGAACTTTGAAACAGCGAAGTGAGACCGTCTTGCAACTATACACGAGGAGCAGCCATCATTGATTACCCACAATACAACGCAACACTGCCTTTACAACGGAATGGTTTGAAATCTGCTCACTTACCATTATATATTAACCATCACATCTGTATTTTAATCTTTAAGATGATATATTTGTAATGTTATACTTTATAAACTTTGCCCTTATTTCTCTGACTTTACCTAAAATAACTGCTAAAAGAATCCTAATATAATAACTGTACAAATTAACGATATCCTGAGAATCGATTTACATATTGATAAAGAGTCGAAATAATAAATAATTGTTAATAAAATTTCTTATATATTACATAATTGAACATTTTTTCATTCCTAAAATATAATTAACTTAATAAGTAAATTTAATAGAGTTAACTACCAGAATCTCACCACCCGAAGGAAGATAACCGCCAAATAAGTAAAATACACAAATCGATTGTATTTGGAGACAATTCTATCAACTGGCGAGGATTTTAAAAATACTGAAAAGGCATTAAAATAATAAAAACAAATAACAAAAGTTTCGGAACATGACAGAACATAATTAATTAATTCTAAAAATAAAATAAAAAAATTATAAACTACAAAAATTTTTTCTTACACAAACATTATTTTTAAATATAAACAATTTATATATCCGTAAATTATCGTTACAAATTGGCGCCCAACGTGGGCCTTTAATTAGCGATTGACAGGCCACTACAATTTGCCCAATCCCTAATTGGAGCTTGGCAGCAGCTATAGAGTTAGAGAAAAGGGAAAATGTAACGACGAGCAACCTCAAAGAAACGGGCGGCGGAGGCCGAAAAGGAGATTGAAATCGATATCGAAAACAAAGAGGCGACGCCAGTGGAAGATGTAGAAAGTTTATTACCACCAGTATTATCTAAACAACCTGCACAACCAGAGGAACAACCAGAGATGCCCACACAAACAGGGGAAGTCAATGTCCGGAAGGAACAATTAGAAAAGCCAACACGAACGGAGGATGGGAACATACAAGAGATGCTCAGGATGATGATGGAAGAAATCAAATCCAGTAAGAAGGACAACCAAGCAACAAAAGAAGAAAATAGTAAGGAAAGGAAGGAAGGCAACCTAGCCTTAAATAAGAAGTTGGAAGATTTGAAGGAAGACAACCAGTCCCTGAGTAAGAAAATTGATGAAACAAATAAGAAGATGGAAGAAGAAATGGGGAAGAAGTTAGAAGATTTGAAGGAAGACAACCAATTTTTAAAGGAAGAATTCAAATCAACTAAGGAAGAATTCAAATCAACTAAGGAAGAATTGATTAACAAAATTGAGAATACCAATAAGAAAATTGAAGAAAACAATAAGAAGATGGAAGAGAAGATGGGGGAGAAGTTGGAAGAATTGAGAGAAGATAACCAACTATTAAGAGAAGAATTCAGGGAGGTTAACCAGGAGAATCTGGACAAGTTAGACGAAAGGGTGGAGTTGCTGAGAGAAGAAATGAACAGGGAACTCAACGATAATAAGAAATCACTAAATAAAAAATTGGAAGAAGAGACCATTTAATAAACCAACAAATCAGGGAAATGGACGGAAAATGTAACCAAACCGAAAAGGAAGTACAAGAATTCAAGGAAGTGGTAAACATCAAGTTTACGAATACTGAAGAGCATAGTCGAAGGAAAGTGGAAGAACAACGGAAGGAAACTCAGGAAGAACTCGGAAGAGTACGGGCCAATTCGCGGAACGGTGTGACGGGATGGAAGAGGCTATGGCCAATATCACTGGTTAGGTACGGCAGAGCCAAGAAGAAATGGAAGTCTTGAGAAGCCGACCCACTAATTTTACCGGGATACCCATCAATGAAAACCGGGAATGGCTGAATTTCCGGCAGTATTAGAGAAAACCCATGGAGTTCCTAGCCCGGATAGAAGAATATTTTGCAAAGCATAGAGGGAGCAAATGGAATAATAACAGGGAAATATTAGACGAGTCATTCAGGGAGATGACCGATAACTGGTGGATGGCGAACCGTAGCGAGATTGCGGACTACCAACAGTTCAGGAACCTGTTTAAGGCTAAATACTGGTCAGAAACAACTCAGAACCTGATAAGAGATAATATTTGCCACGGACGATACAGGGCCCAAATAGGCAGCACCATGACAGCCTATTTCCTAGGGAAGGTGTGCCTGGCAAAACATCTAGAACCGGCAATACCCGAAGAATGTCTAGTGAACAAGCTATCTTATCACTATGATGAGGATATTATCAGAGCGAGGAGAGTTAGCCAGATTAAAACGGTGCAGGCCATGACCGAGTTATTGGAAAGCTACGAAAACGAAGAATACTACCGTCAGAGTAGGAGGAGGAATGATAGACCAGAGGTGAGAAGTAACCAGTATCCCAGTAACGGTAATAACTATCCAGGAAACCGCAACCAGCAAAATAATGACAACGGCAACAATAACCCGCCGAACAATAACAATAACTTTAACAACAACCAGAATAGTAATAGGAATAATAACCAATACCCGAATAATCGTAATAATTTTTATCAACCCCCTAACATAGTCAGAGAAACCCCTACCCCGGTAATAACGAACGGTATTACCAAAACAATAGGAATTACAATACTAACTATAATAATAATAATAGAGTTTCCCGTCCAAGAGTTAATTTTACAAGAGCCGAAGATCGAGGGCCGAGAAGACACAACCGTCAACGGAGGAATAGTTTCCACGATGGAGATCTCCGACGAAGAAGCGAAGAACGGGACGGTCCGAGGTATGAACAAAGAAGAAGGAGTACTAGCCTGGAGGATCCTGGCCGACAGCAAAATAGAGAACTAACATTCGAACAGGATACCGAGCGGCAGGAACCGACGCAAGGTTTCCAAAACGACGCCTCGGTCAATCCGAGTGCCAACAATGACAATAATAATTTAAACGGGAGGAGGCAGTGATAAACTATCACGACCCGTTACTGCTCCTATCTCCTGGGCATGAAATTGAGTTGCAAGAGGCAACCGAATTAAAAAACATCACCATTATAAGTAACAACTATTTAAAGAACATACGAACGGAACTATTGGAGGAAAACGAAACGAGCCTCGATAGTCAAAATAATGAAATATTGTATATAAAAGCGGAAGTAGAAGGAATCACCGCAAAAAATCATGATTGATACCGGTGCGAATATCTCTATAATAAATGTAAACGAACTGGAAAGAATCCAGAAAGAGTGTGGTAAAACTTTGCCTATGTTACCAGTAAATAATATTGTCTTAATAGGCGCAACTGGCCGCCAGAACAAAAATATTCGAAAACAAGTTTCCGTAAATGTCGTTAGGCGTGGTATAGCTTTGGATATGGAATTTTTGATCGCCACCGGATTACCATTCAATATATTGGTAGGTTGCGATATTTTAAGAAGGTACTCCGCCATTATCGGCCTTAACCAAGAAAAAGTATCACTATTTCCAGACGGAATAATGTGGACAGCAGATTTGATAGGCGGCGCGAATATACTTCCCAGTACAATACACCAACAACTTCGCAAGATAAATTTTGTAGAGAACAACTCCCTGAATAAACCAATAATATATAATAATGGAGAAGAGGATTTATGGTCAGTGAAGATACAAGAAATACGAGACTTCCAGTGCGGAACCAACAACGAGAAAATACCCATACACCTAGCAAATCGTTTAATAAGAGTGTACGAAAAATATAAGTCAGTATTTTCAGATGAACCGGGTAAAGTCAAGAACTGCCAGTGTAAACTTGAGTCTAAGGAAAATGTGGAATTTAACCGGAGGTCATACCCAATCGCGCATTCACTGAAGGAGGCCGTGAGAACGGAAATTAATAAGATAATCAGCAGTGACTTAATTGAGATTAGTCAATCTCCATACACTAGTCCAATCATTGCTGTTCCCAAGAAAGACGGACAAGTCCGGCTCTGTTGGGATGCGCGCGAGCTAAATAAAACTATTGTTAATGACTGAACATCACCCGGTGAGATAGAGGAGATCCTAAAACGATTTCACGGCACCAAGTTTATCAGTACATGGGACACTGTATGTGGTTACTGGCAAGTGGAGTTGCATCCACAAAGTCGTCAGTACGTGGCGTTCATTTTCGAAGGGCGCAATTACCAGTTCAAGAGATTGCCCTTCGGACTTGTAAATTCAGTAGCCATCTTTGTGGCCTGTATGGACCAAATACTTGGACAAGAAGCACTCCAATTTACCACAGTCTATGTAGACGATTTGCTCATTACTTCGGAGACCTGGGAGGAACACTGTTACCGAGTAGAACATGTACTCGAAAAGTTAGCGCAGAATAATATAACTCTGAAATTGGAGAAATCCAAGTTCATTGCGCGAGAAGTACAGTTCTTAGGTTTCAACCTAGACGATAGAGGTATTACCCCATCAGCAGAAAAAGTGGAGGCAATTCAGAAGTTCCCTAAACCAAAGAACAGGAAACAGTTACAATCTTTCCTCGGAGTCTGTAACTATTACAGAAAGTTTCAGCACAAATATTCCGAGCTGGCAGCCAAGTTTCAACCACAATTGTCTGCAAAAAACAAATGGACCTGGGGTGAAGAACAGGATATTACCTTCCAACTGATCAAAGAAAAGTTCTTAGAGAGTGTTATACTTCGTCACCCGGATTTTAAGAAACCTTTCTTTTTGAACTGTGATGCTAGCGACATCAGCTTAGGAACAACATTATATCAGGAAGATGAGGAGGGTCACCATCTGGTGATAAACTTTGCTAGTCGTACCCTGAATCAATGCGAAAAGAATTATAATGTGACCGAGAAAGAATTGCTTAGCGTAGTATTCGCATGTAGCAAATTCCGGACATATATTCTCGGGTATCCAGTTACCGTCCGCACTGATCATAAATCCATCTCATTTCTACGTAGGGGAAAATTGAGTCACGGCCGATTGGCTAGATGGGTACTCGCCCTACAAGAATACAACTTACAATGGGAGTATATTCCGGGGAAAAAGAATGTGGTAGCCGATGTGTTGTCACGGATCAATTTGGAAGACCAGATCTTCGAGGGAGAGACGGAGAGCTTAGTCAAAATTTACAGATCCGATTTAGAAGTGTGCCGTAACTATGAAATTTCGTTACGGCAACTTACAATTTTGATTAAGTCAAATTTCGGCAATTAGAATTATGTATATTATTTTGCCGTGTTGGACACACCCCCTGTACACGTTTTTCTCTCTCTCATGTTTCAGCCTTCAAAGTGGCAAGATGTTGCTAGCTCGTCTTCTGAATAAAGTTTGAATTTTTTTTAATACCGGGCGATTTATTTTTAATTATGGCCGGCTGAATGAAAAGATGTGCTCCGGGGTGTCTGCGGCCCGTTCATCCGTTTCCCGAGTGTCAGACCAGGATAGAATGTGAGGACATAAAGGAACTTAGTAGTGGCTAGTGTGCTGTGGCCAATTTAGACAGGTATGTTGCGAGAACAATGTTTCTCAGGTGCTGTGGAGGTGTCTTTTATGCAAAGAAAATTTTTAACTTATTCCTATCTGTGCATGTGGCACTAATTGAATTTCTCGTCAAGTGAGTTATCTTAACACAACAAAAAAAAGAGATGAAAATTTTGCTTTAATTCTTGATGTTTCTTTTTACTTTACTTAATATCTGGAATACCCTGGCTATTTTTAATGAGTGCTAATTATGTCTGAACTCAAGTCTTTCAAAACTCTCTGTGAACTGGACTGGCATCTTATATTTCTTTTAATCATGAGGACAGCTTCTTGTGCTGTTAGTGAAGTGATAGTAATACCTTCTCTGCAAAGCTTTAAAAAAAAAAAAAAAAAAAAAACGAAAACGAAATGTGTTAAGATACCACTGGGGACTTGGGATCCATTTAAACCTTGCAGTGGGAAGGATCTTCCCAGCGCTACTCGAGTGAAGAATGCCTGGTTCCTTTGTGTTCTCAGAGATAGTCTCTCAATATTTTTCTGTGTTCTCCATGTAACTATGTAACTGTTTGTGTGAAAATTGTTTAGTGTATGTAAGTCAAAGAAAATGATCAAATCATATGTACTGTGTGCATGCCTTGGCATAACAGGTTGTGAATGGTCCATCACATTGGGTCAGACTAGGCTATATCCATACACGTGTTGGGACTTAGAAGTTATTTTAATTCTCTTTGAGTTTCAAATTAAACGTTAAAATTTTTTGTATATTTCTATCTTCATAAATCTAATGGAACCTTATAATGTTGGCTCAGTTTAAACATGTTGAATTAATTAAATATTAGTGATGAGCCTATATAAATAGTGTCTTGGGTCTAGTCATTTGTATCCCCACATGTGTATGTATAAAACATTTTACATGTATAAAACATTTGGAGACCTGGTTATTTAATATTTTTTTTTATATTAACTTAAATGTTAAATTGTTATTTTGTTAAATATATTGAATAATATTATATTGTTCGGTATTGTTGGGTAATATTGAATATATTTAATATTAAAGTTTAAGGAAAAAGAAAATTAATTTGAGCACACATGGTGAATTTCTTACTCAAGAACATGATTACCAGATTATATTTTAACATTATACCTTCGCTAATTATGTTGTTGTTGTTTTTAATTTTTGTTTATGGAGATGTTAGATGGTGCATGTCGTTAGTAAAACCAGAGGTATCCTGTCAAAAAAAAAAAAAAAAAAAAGCTTATTGTTATTAGATGTATTAAATTTTAAAAAACCTCTCGATTTATTTTTTTATTATTTATGAATGTTAATGGTAAATCAAACAGTATTCAATTATTAATAAACTATTGTTATTAGACGTATTAGATTTTGAGAACCTCTGGATTTATTTCTTTTTATTTATTAATGTTAATCATAAATTATTGCCAAGATATATCGAAATTATATTTTTTTCAAAGGTTTTAAAATTTACCGGAGAGGTGTTGTTGGCTGATTATTGTTATTTCAAGTGAACACTTCTATATTCTGGGTACTATGAAGTAAACACATTGTATATAAGATTGTAATGTTTTTGAAAAGGAATTAGAGCACCAATAAATTTGTTGTTGTTGTTGAGTTTGGAAATTGAGGTCACCCCAGCACGAGGCTTTTCTTCCACTAGGAGGCCTCCTCCTGGTTTTGAACAAGTGAGCCGGTCATCCAGGTAAGCTGTATAATTTACTTACACCTTTTTTGAAAGTTAATTTCTGAAGTAGGGTTGATATGTTGGGATGACAATGATGAGTGGCTCAGAAGCTTTATTGATAAACATCCGTATCCACCAACAGTCTGACCCTAAACTAAAAAACATTATCAATCAATTGGAAGCAGACGATGATACAGTTTCTAAATACTACCATGTTAATAAAGGTATACTATTCGTCAAAACAGCTTTGAATAAAGAAACATGGAAGGTGATTATTCCGAACAAAATCGAGAAGGAGATTATAATCGATTACCATATAAGGGATGGCCATATGGGAGCGCTGAAAGTGATACAGGCTTTAGATCAGAATTATAAAATAAAAAACATTAACCGAAAGGTAAGAAATTACCTGAAGTCATGTAGTATTTGCCAGTGCGTTAAAATTAACAACGAAAAGAAAGAGGTATAATGATACCGATAACATCGAAAGCGAAACTGGAAAAATTGTTTTTAGACATCTGCGGGCCATTTCCCCGTAGTGGCGGTCGACACAGGTACAAATACCTAATCATAATAATGGACCATTATACAAAATACGTAAAGCTATATCCGGTTAATCGGGCAGCCACAGAAGAGTTCTCGGAGTCATAACAGAGTTATATGTGCCAGAAATAGGTAAACCATCTTCAATCATTACCGACCATGGTACTCAGTTTAAAGGGAGAAGATGGCGGGACACATTATTATCACTTGGGATTAAAACATATAAGACGTCAGTCTACCACCCAAGTAGTAATCCGGCAGAGAGGGTACTGAGAGAAGTGGGTAGAATCTTGCGAACGTACTGTCACAACCAACAGAAAAAGTGGCAAGAGTACTTAGCAGCAACAGAGAAATTCCTAAATTTCGCCCACCATCCAGCTATAGGAATTACCCCTTACTCCGCCATGTATGAGAAACCAACCCCCCGAGGGATTGAAGAAATAATAGAATTCCCAACGAACGATGGTCGTAAGTTTGACCAGGTGAAGTTCTATAACAAGGTGGCCGAAGACCAAGAGAAACGGCAAGCCAAATATCAAAAGGCAATAGGACGAATTATAACTTATAAAGAGGGTGAAAAAGTTCTGTTAAAAAATCGAGAACTACCCAGCACCCCAGAAGGGATAACAAAAAAACTATTGTTACTATATGCTGGACCATATGTCGTTGTCAAAAATAATAATAATAATAATAATACATACGAACTGAAAGAAATAGTTTCCGGAAGAGTTAAAGGAGTGTACAACCAAGCCTCCATAAAAAAGTATTATGAAGAATGAATTTATAAAAAACAAATAAATTCAAAAATATAAGTAAGAACAACTTACTACCAAATATTTATGAAAAAACTTTATGGAAATTAAAAAGAAGAATTTGAATTTTGTTAAAAACAAATAAATTCAAAAATGAAGTAAGGACAATTTACTACCAAATATTTATGAAAAAACTTTATGGAAATTATAAAGAAGAATTTGAATTTTGTTAAAAATATCTAAATTCCAAAATATAAGTAAGATCAACTTACACAACTAATTTGAAAGAAAACATTTGGTATAATTAAAAGGAAGAATATAGAATTAACAACTAAATTCTAAAAAATATGTAAGAACAACTTACCACTAATTTTTGAAAGAAAACATTTGAGATTAAATAAAAAAGAAGAATTTGGTAAAAAAAAACATCAAAATTCCAAAATAGGAATAAGGTCAACTTACATTAATTTTGAAAGAGAACATTTTGAAGAATTAAAAAGAAGAAAATGAAGTTTGAATAAATATCTAACTTCCAAAAGATTAGTAAGATCAACTTACACAAACAATTTAGCAAGAAAAAATGTGGAAATAAATGAATTAAATATAATTTGAATTTTGAATATAAAAAACATCAAAATTTAAAAACATAATAAGATCAACTTATTACAAATGATTTATGAAAAGTTATGGGAATAAATAAAAAGAAGAATTTGAATTTTGTATAAAGCTAACAAAGTTCTAAAAATAGATAAGATAAATTTATAAATAAATTTAGAAGAAAATAATGTGATTAATTAAGAAAAAGAATTAAAAATAATCCAGAATAAATGTGAATATCTAACATTTGAAGGAGTAGAGAAGAAAAACAAAAAAGAGTGTGATATACAAGAGAAGGCAATAATTTGGAAACAAAGAGACGAATCTGTTATTATAATAAAATTATAAAAATCTAAAAAAAAAAAAAATAATAAAAATAAGAAAGACCTATGACTAACTACTTATGAACCAATTATGGAAACAGATAATCAAGAAAGATGATTATGATATTACTCAGTTCTGAAGAAACAAAGAAGAACAACTCATACCAAACATATGGAGAAGATGATTTTGAAAAAATAATAATAATAAGACATATATGATACGCAAAGAGAAGAAGTACCACATGAAATATAATATAAATAAATTAATTTTAATGAATGCAAAAGCGGATTAATAACTTTCTGAGAGAAAAGAAAGAAAAATATGTTTAAATAATATGATCACAATAACAACTTGAATATCAATTACAAAGAAACAAATTGAAAAAATTAACTAACATAAAATAAGACCATTCAAATAACGAATAAGAACCAAAGAGAAAATACATATAAAAAAGTATGCTATCAATGTAAATAACCAGAAGAAAATGTAATGAGAATTCAGATGAAGAAGGAAAAAGTTACACTATAACTAGTAACAAAAAATATTAACAAAAGTTTCCAACTATAATTAAAAGAATATATCAGACGAGCTAAAAGTTAGAAGAATATATGTAATGAGAATAATAAATATTAAGAAGAATAATTGAGATAGAAAATGTGAGATAATCTGAGAAACAACGAAGTGAAAAACCAAAGATATTTTTAAAAAATAGTCATAAGGTGGACTATTCTTAGGTAATTTTTATTCGATGACTGTCTGTAGATAATTCCAGCAGCATTATGTTTTTGAGCAGAGATGATTTGCCTCTGGACTCAATTTGAAGTGATGTATGGCCAGCAGAGTATGTTGCCCACAGTGCCTCTCTGAACTGCCCCAGCTCACAGGTTAGGGAATGTTAGGGAATTAATATCCCAGGGATAAAACACGAAGTTTATAAGAAAAGAAATTATATAATAATAATAATAATATATCTCAGAAGACACTAACTATCCAAGAAGAATCAAATTCAAATAAGTGACTATAAAATTTATTAAGCTCAAATATGAAAAAGTCGATATAGAAATGGAGAGGAAAATAAAGAATAAAAAATAATAAAATTGTCATAAGCAATTATTTCATCCATAATCAAGTCTGAAATAATCATTTCTGCAGGAGAGCAATCTGTAGCATGACAGATAAGCCCATAAAAATGAATGGTAAAATTATCATAAAAATAAAATAATAACATTGTTAAATCCGAGAAAGCAAAATAATATAAAGAATTAATTAAGAACCACCGTGGAATACAATCATTGATTAAAATAAAAGTTCATGTAAAACTAAGGATACAACGAGTGATGAATCATCAACCTAAATTTAAAAACTAAATATGGAAAAAAAGGTAATACCCAGGTAGGATAGGAGTAGGTAAGGAAGAAACCCAGAAAATGACTAAACCCACAACAAGAAAAGAAAATATGTTGCAAGAAACAAGAAGAGTAGGTGAGGAAGAAACACAAAACCTGATGACATCCACAAGAAGATGAAGGAAATAAATTTATAAGAAACAAGAAGAACAGAAGGGATCAATGAAGAAACAAGAACAAGACAGCATCCACAAGAAGAAGGAGTGCTCTTATAAAAAAAAACCCAAACCCCAAAATAAATATAATAATAATAAATAAAAGTATAACAAAATATCAAATGTAAAAACCACATGTACAATAGATGTAAGCCAAAAAGTGTATAGAGTAAGAATTGAAAGTAAACCAATGTGAGAAAATAATATAATACCAAAAAATAAATTTTCATTATATTCTATAAATAGACTTCTTGATTTTAACAAAACTATGTAACTATTTAGAAATAAAATCAAGGAATAAAAAGAGAATCGGTGCAAGTTTTAGTGTTATAAAAAATAAACCTTATGTTTCAATATTGAAGTTCACAAACTAAGTAGATGGTGAAATATTACAACTTTAAAGTGCTTTAATTTGTGTTCATGAATAATGTAAATAAAGTATTATCATGACCGATAATACATGTGTTTTTTAGATAACTGCCACTCTTTTTATACAACATTCATTAGAATGACAAAAATAAAACAAGAGCAGGCAATAATAAAAGTGAAGTGACAAAATATTATTACCCCAATAACAAAAAGAAACAGATAAAAACTTATATTTGAACCTAGTTTAAGAAATAGAATAAGATTATAATAATTATGTTTTGTTTATATAGAATAAGGTATTAGGAATAAGCAAGTTTAAAAATGTCAGAACCACTAACATTCTTTAATTATGAAATATTTATAATATATTTATTATGTTAATCATTGAGTATAAAATGTCTGATTTGGAAAGACAAATGTTAATTTGATTTATATGTTATGTATTAATAGTATGAACCATATACTAATTGTTATTTTGTTTACAATAAGAAAATGTTAATTTACGTCAGAATACCAATGAAAGTTAGAGAGGGTATAAATCAATATGTATTATTTAAAAAACTTTGTATATAAAAACTGTTAGAAATCTAGGCCAAATGTTAAAAACTAAACAGCATCAAATTTGATTAAATAAGTACAGAAAAACAATTAAACTGAAGGAATTTATATAAGGTAAATCAGTAATAAAGTCATATAATTGGAAATATAAGTAAGGAAGATTTTGTAAAATTATAGCCAGAATTATTGTTAAAAATGGAAATGTAAAAACTCAAAATTTAGAGAGGGGAGTCATATATTACTGTATAATATTTTAAAACATAATCGATTAATCTAATTGCAAGAAATTAAGGGAAGATAAACCTTTTATTACAATCTGAGATTTAATATAATCATTAATATAACTTGTAAAATGGCTTCTTTTGGAATACAGGGACAGGAAGTGATTTTAAAACTTACCATTACAAAATGAAGTAAAAAATAACATTTTAGATCAAAAACTTAATAAAACTGCATTATTTGGTATCAAATTACGCAGAATGAACTGAAGAAGAAGATTAAGTATTTACTAGTTAATAAATTTGAAGAATAACAAAAATATAATCAGTTATATAATGTAACTTTCTCACATGCACAGGATGCAAATAAATTTGGAACAATGTATTGAATAAGATTGGTTTGGCTAAGACTTTAGCCGAAGACGAAGGAAGTAAATTAGTTAATTAGTAGACGTTGAATAGCACACTCGATGCGTGTACTTGGTAAACCTTAACCTAATTTCTACTGCCGTAATGGCGAATGTTTTACAAGCCTAAAGTGCAAAAACGAGAGTTTCGGTAAAAACACATTTTTAAACGGAGACCAAGTGAAATAAATACCTACAGACATTCAATTAATACTACACAGAACGGAACACCAGTGAAAATAACATTTAAACAATTAAAACAGTAATTACACTTCACCACACAAAAGTGCAAATATCAGCCTAACAGACAAAAGTGAAATTGACTTATTACTACACTATTTTTCAAAGTACAACACTAACACTGAACCAGAGACACTCCACCAACACAAGAAGGAAGAATTGCAGCCACAAGGACGAAAATTCAGAGGGAAAGCATCTTTTATTGAACTTTGAAACAGCGAAGTGAGACCGTCTTGCAACTATACACGAGGAGCAGCCATCATTGATTACCCACAATACAACGCAACACTGCCTTTACAACGGAATGGTTTGAAATCTGCTCACTTACCATTATATATTAACTATCATATCTGTATTTTAATCTTTAAGGTGATATATTTGTAATGTTATACTTTATAAATTTTGCCCTTATTTCTCTGACTTTACCTAAAATAACTGCTAAAAGAATCCTAATATAAATAACTGTACAAATTAACGATACCCTGAGAATCGATTTACATATCGATAAAGAGTCGAAATGTTAATAATTGTTAATAAAATTTCTTATATATTACATAATTGAACATTTTTTCATTCCTAAAATATAATTAACTTAATAAGTAAATTTAATAGAGTTAACTACCAGAATCTCACAACCCGAAGGAAGATAACCGCCAAATAAGAAAAATACACAAATCGATTGTATTTGGAGAAAATTCTATCAACTGGCGAGGATTTTAAAAATACTGAAAAGGCATTAAAATAATAAAAACAAATAACAAAAGTTTCGGAACATGACAGAACATAATTAATTAATTGATTTTAATAATTATAAAAATAAAATAAAAAATTTATAAACAACAACAATTTTTTTTCTTACACAAACATTATTTTTAAATATAAACAATTTATATATCCGTAAATTATCGTTACAATACATACCAAAAGATAAATGTGGAAAATAAACTTATTTAAAAGGAAAGTCATCAAAGAGAATTACAAATGCTACATGATAATAGACTCTGGCATGGGCGTAACTTGGGACCTTATGTTTGGGGGGTGGCAGGGTAAAGCTTCATAAATTCTAGTGTGTCCATTCAAGTGAGACCATGTATATAATAAAATATATTATATACAAATTTAGAAAGTTTAGTAATAATTCTTAGTTAGTAAACGAGGGACAATTTCATTTTTTAATGATCAACAAACCTTTCTTCATAAGTTGTACTTATAGTTATGTTTACCTAGAACAAATATACTGTCGGCCTATTAACATAAACATTTTCATTTCTTCCAATTCTTATATCCAGTTTTCGTAAACGCATCCTCTCCCTTAGGCACCCTGTCACAAAATGGTCTGTAGCATTTATTTTTTTTTTCAAACAGAAATATTATTTTGACGTATATCATTCAAATCTCTCAAATATTCCCCTTACAAGTTTCTTCGAAAGAAATAAGAATAATAAATTTATGGCAACTAGTCGTCTGATAACAGTACAGACGTTGATAAATAGTGCTTACTGTGCTCGCAAGCAAAGAAACTGTCTCCCTTTGACTATTTGTTATAAGGGAAACAAAATTTTATAATGCTCGGAACATTGGGGAGGGGGCGAGTGCCCCCTTGCCCCTCCCGAGTTAAGCCTATGGACTCTGGTCATGAATCACCCACTGTTAAGTAGCCTGTATCATTATTTGTTTAACTAGAAACTTTGAGATGAGCTAGCCATGAAGTAAGGATGGCAGAGGTTAGAAAATAAAAGAAGGCATCACAAGGCAATTGGATGGGAAAAGGACAAGAGGCTGAACAAAGTGAGAACGGAATCGTAGGGATTGAAAGGGAAATTTCTTGTTCTCGTAACATGTCATGTTTCCCTGAAGTTGGCAACTACATTAGCGAGTTGATCTTTGGTTTCAGCTATTCTGAATACATTTGACAATTGAGAATTAAATTTATAAGAGAATTAGGAATAAGTAATCGGAGGGAGCAGAGCCTGAAGGAGATGAGTGAAAGCATAAACTGAAGGAGACAAGGCCCCAACTTTGGGCTGTAGCGGCGTAGAACTAGCAATTACCATATGTTAGTTTTTTTGCTATTATGTATTTAGTTCCTTCTATTTAAACAGAGATCTATTTTTTACTTCTAACGGCATTTCTAACTGCAAAGGACATCTTTCTCAGGAGATATCTAAAAAAACTAAATTTGAATTTAGTTTTACAAATGTCAATTGAAAATTGTAAGACGACAGAGGAAGTGGAAGGAAAGGGAACCATTATGCCGACATAATACGCGCAAATATTTTTCAAAAGAAGCAATTTGTACTTGACCGATTGTGCTGAATTACTAGCAATAATGATAGCAGCTACTTCGTTTTCCATTGTTATGTAATACAAATCGTTTCGGTTAAGCTTCTCATTGTTGTATAAGACTTTAATTTAAAACGCGACTGTTGTTGGCCGCCGCTCTCGCATCTACTCGATTGAATTTATTGGTTCGTATTCGTTTAAAATTATAACCTTGGTAATCGCTTCCGTAACAATTCTCCTTTATTGTGCAACGAGGCCTAATAATTTCTAAATCATAAAAAAATGACTCGTTTACCGCCTGACTGGTAGTGAGTTAATTGAACTCATTAATACGTAACTGTCGGTATTGTCGGATGTATTTCAAAAAATAATTTAAATTTATCGTAATGTTTTAATAACCCCAGCGTTACTGTGAACGTTGCAAGTTACAATGCTCAAGTTTTAATTTTTTGCAACCTATCCTATACAGTTTTTGTGTTTACAGATTTACTCGCCCCTCCCACCAACACATACACACAAATTCTATTTGTTTTTATACCATATTGTTATTTTAGTATTTTCTTCTTCACTTCATGGCTTACCTATAAATGATCGTTCCGTTTCCACAAAGCCATATTTGTTTTCACACTGTAAAAGCTCTTCTTAGCCTCGCGCTTCCCCGACATAATATAATATAATAATAATTATATTATTGAGATTCGAAAATCCCAACAAAACGTTAATTCCAGCAGTCTATGTTCCCAATTAGTTGTCCCCGATATTTAACTGTCCAATTGAATGATTAAGAATTAGTTTAGTCGAACAACGCGAATAGAATTTCCTTGTGTTTATTCCTTACAAATCATACCAATTTAGTTCCTTAAGTGAATGACTGTATCTGCTCATTGATACCGTTTGAGGTCAAAGCTTTTCTTTTGCAAACACTTACGGATTAAGGATAATCTGTGGTAGAGCCATGACAAATAATAAATATTTATGATATAATAATTAACAATATTATTATAACATTTCCAATTTTTTTCTTTTTTAGAAACAATATACCAACATTATTATTATATTGGTAATACATCACCGTTTACAGGAATGTATTGATTACAGAAATTAAAATCGTCTGCATATAATTGATTTAAATTATTTTTATTAGTGGTAAGATTCTAAGAAACATACCTATTCTAATGAACTTATCACAAACTGTTTTAGACCTAATACATTAGTTAATGTTGCCTAGAAGGCAGTACGGCTTAAGGGACCTGGTAGCGAAGGTCAGTCCATTGTTAACTGAATCGAATTTCGATAATATTCTGTTGAAACATATCTATGAAACGTTTCTACTTACATTTGAATATATGGACCCTACAAAGGAAGTAGGATGTTTTTTCCGCCAAAGTAATTTGTTTACGGTAAAATATTGACTTTTCTTGAGAACATGCAAAATTTTTGTATTAGATATCGACATTAATTGTAGGTTAACTATGAACAATATTATGGGACATACATGTAAAAAATACCCAAAGCTCTAACATGTTTCAAATACGGGAAACATACGGTTACGGTAAATCCCCTCCAAAATTCTAATATTTTTCAAATTAAACTGTTTTTATATTTCTTCAAAAGCATATGCACTACACACTTTACTTCTCTTTCATTACTCTTAACTTTCTTTCTTTTAGCTGCACTTTCTTCTCTTTGCGTTACTTACTCCTTTCCAGAACACTCTTACTTGCTCCCAAAATCCTTGATCATACATTATCGAATTTTTAAATGGGGAATTCTGTAGTGTAGTGAGTGACATCACCTGACATACCATACAATATCATGGGCAATGTTTGATAATAAATAAATAAAGGAATATTATTTCTGATCGAATTAATTATAATATTTCAGTGGTATGTCTAGTTTCGGACTTCAGTAAAACGGAGTTTTTCGGAGTTTCAAGATCTATTCACTTCATACTCATGGTTATATTTCATACAGGCGAGTAGATAAAACCAGGTGTCATGACAAGAAGTGGGAGATTTTTACTTAGTAAAAATCTGACACAACTAGCTGCAGAGAAGTCAGTATCTCTGAAAGATTTTCTCTGTATTGTGAAAACATTCGAAATTTCTAATCCGAAATGTTTTCGGTTTTCCACAGTTGTATACCGTTTGCCCAACGTAAGCTTACTACCCAACGTAAAACGTTTTGTAAACCAGTCGACTGCGTGATGCCAAGTACACACTTTGCAATTTGAGTACAAGGTATTGTCGAGTACAAGTTATATGTTTTACCCATTCTATCTAAGTACAGACCAAAATACTTTACGTCTGAGTATTCAGACGGTTTAGTGCATAACCATTTAGTGCAATTACGTGAGGGAGTAATCGCTCTCGCAAATAGAAAACGATGTGGAGAACGAGTTAGTCTTATTGGCTTTGGTTCGCTTTTTAAATTGAAGAGATGATAATATATTTTTGACAAATAAAAACACGTGTGTATTTCTTTTGTTACGTCAGAATTTTTTAATTTTTCACTCCGTAATTCAAATCCTGTATTTGCGCTACAAACAGTTTTAATCTGCTATATATTTTACCACTGTCAATAACAGTAATTGTTGACCTTCTTGACACCCACGGAGTCTGCAATACAACAATAATGCCATTGTTATATATGTCTTCACTTTATAAAGCAGATTCCACAGTAGCTTTAGCCTACAGGTATTCATTGTAACATTATGGGTGGAAATCGGCGCATACAAAACACCAAACTGTCGCTGTCTGTATCGCAGCACTGCCTCCTGGTTCTTTCGTTATTTCTTTCTAGGAGAATAATGACGGAAACCTCGCACAGTAATGCCAATTTGCCACCAAAAGGCAAGAATTACGTTGTTTGCCTAAAGGGAATTTATATTTTATATGAAACACGAGGTTTGCGGTTCATTTGACTATTGGATTTTAATAAATACACTGTCAGAAAAAAGGTTTAAGACCACATCTACAAAACAACTACACTGTCTGTTGGTCCTAAACTTCCTTTTATATTACCTACCTAAAATGTTTAGAATAATCTACATTGAAAGTGAAAGCTTTTGGTCAAAATAAATCAAGAAGTGGAGTAATGTTGTGACGTAACCAAGAAGGTTATGGCGGACACAATCCCTTCCAGTGGTAGGCAAATTCCTACTGAAATGCTTTACTATGGCTATAAGGATTGTTTGATAAGCCCGTGTAAAATCCGAGAGAGGGAATTGTTGGCGCTTCATATCTGTATTTCTTTAAATGCTCGCTTGTAAAATTTTAAGCAAATTCCCTGTTCTTTTTTTTCTGCGATTAACAGGCATTTTAGCTGATTGACTGTCATTCTGGCTTGCACAATGGAGAAAACGAGTTAATAAAACATTACTTTTCAAGATGCAAAATGGCAGCAGAATCTAAATGCTTGTTAAGTATTATGGCGAGTCTGGACCTTTGCTTCGAATGATTTATAAGTGTTTTGTTGATTTTCGTTGTGGCCGAAGATCCGGTTGCCCTGCTAAAGATACTACGCCAGAAATTATTGAAAAAAATCATGATATTGTGACGAAGGTTAAAATAGCGTGGTATTTCAGAGATCACTAGAGGGCACGCATTATATTTTGCATTAGTATTTGGATTAGAGAAAGCTGTCAGTAAGGTCGGTGCCACGTTTGATAACCTTTGCTGAAAAATGAGAACAAGTTAACATTCCGAAACAAATTTGGAGCTTTTTCAAAGAAATCCTGAAAAATTTCACCACCGTTCCTTAACAGATAATAAGACGTGGATGTGTCATCACTGGATATCGTGATACTAGCCAGAAAGGAAAGAACATTCAAAACAATGGGTCAAAGCAGGTGAAGCTGGATGAAGTTAACAAAAACAACATCAGCAGGAAAAATTATAACCATTGTCTTTTGAGAGGATCAAGGCATAATTTTTACTGATTACTTGCAAAAGAACAAAACAATCACATGTGAATACTACGCGTCTTTACTGGTTCGTTTAAATAGTGAAATTGAAATAACGAGATTGCGTTTAGTGAAAAATTTACAGGCATTGAACAAATGCAATGCACAGAGAAGGGCATTGAAACTGTTTCAATAAATCTAAAAAAAATATATATTTATGTTCATTCACCAATCAATGAATTCATTCTTCATTCACCAATCAATGAATTCATTCTTCATTTACCAATGTACAGATTATAAGTTAAATGTAGTCGCATTCATAAGCGAAGTTTTATATGTGTACTACGTTATTGACAACAAAGAAGTAGTTTCTATGGAAATTCACCGGTTCCCATTTTCGATAACGCATCAGCGATCGGCCGCAAATGTGTGACACGTCCTTATAAACATTTTCGATGTTAAAAGAATGTTTTTTACTATCACGGCAATGCTGAGTTCATTTGTCTGCCGTCTGCCGTTGCAGCAGCAAAACTGCTAGAATTACGCTACGAAATTATTCCCCACCACCCACAATCTCCAGATGTAGTTCTCTTGGACTATTACTTGATCCTAGATATGAAAAAATTTCTTGCTGGGAAGAAATTTACGTAAAATTTTGAAGTGATTACATAAATAAACGTCTATTTTGCACAGTTGAGAAAGCCTAAATTAATGGAGTGGATAAAAACGTTGAGTGGTTGAAACCTTGAATTAATGGGCAGTTAAAGCGTAGAGCTGGGCGGGTACATCCTTGTATGCCGTACGGCTCGCATAAGGCAGCCTGCACTGCCTGACTCCTAAGCTACTTCGGTGGTACACATGGGAGCCATTGTTATTATTATGAAAACCTTGAATATCAATTGAAAAATTTGAAAAATCAATACAATTTCAAAAAACTTTTGTTTTCTTTACTTTTGCACGGACTTATCAAACGACCCTCGTATTACTCTTAATCTCTTATTCACTGGTCCACCCCTTAGTCAAAATGTTCGTTAATTACCTGTATCAATCAGTTTTATTCATATAAGTTTGTCCAAGTCTGTTGCCTTGTAGAAACAATTGGACTACATGTATGTTCCTACATGTACGGTAGGAACGTTTGTTTCTAGTGCAGACAGATTTAACATGCCGCGGAAAATGCTGAAGTAACGTATCATTGTTGTAACCTATCGAGTGGCTGCTAAGTTACAACTGTTTGTTTGACGTGTTTCCGGAGGTGAAGTTGAATCATTAGAATGAACCGTTCTTCTTGAAGACAATTTATTGTGATTAGCAAAATACAAACGAACTTTTACAAGTTACTTTATACAAACTCCTCTTGACAAACTATAAGTCAGTTAATTCAATTACTCTTTTAAAACTCTAAGTACCTTCAGTTACTAGTACTTAGTTCACAAATTAATGTAACTACTTTTAGTTATTTCAAAAATTACAAAAACAAACTATTGACAACATCTGGTTTTCCGGCTCTCTCGGAACACCTTCCAACACAGATTAAAGTCAAAATGAGAAACGATGTGTAAGATCTCTTGGATCTCTTACAATCAGATCTGTCTTCTCCAGCGAATGCTAGAGTTTTTATAGTACATCATCGTGGGTGTAACCCTTTAGATTTGGTGGTGGGACTGTTCCCTCCTCTTAGTGATTACATAATTTTTTTTTAATTTTAAATTCCTACAATGATACATTACTATTACTACTGAACTGATCACACTAATAAAAACACAAACAATTCTATTTACATCTTACTGTACTTTCACCGTATGACTTTACTTGACACTACATAATTTTACCATTATTATGTTCTTTTCGACCTTGGTCGTAGTTTCTTTTCAAACTCTTTTAGTTCTACAATTTCATCCTCTAGCTGAGTACAACCGTTTGTTGGACTCTCTTCTCTTATTGCAGTTAGGTCATGGACTGACGATCCATACTGATACTGCTTTACTACAGTTGGTTTGGTACTTAATGTCTGTACCTGTTTAAAAGCTTCCTCAAACTTCTCTTCTAACCGTTTACTACAACATCTACCAAACAATGGTAACAGCCATTTAGGACAAAATCTTTTATATACATAGTATAACATTCTTGTTGTTATTAACCCACAGATTATATACATCATTACTGAATGATGAGTTACCTTTGACTTGTAAATTTCATGCATATTTTCTTCCTCAGTAGCTTTTCTAATTTCATTTAATCTGTAACCGGCTGCATCTAAATCGTCAGCATGCATTGCCACAGTTTTCAGATTCTTTGGTAATTTTAACGTAGGTAGTTTTACATCATCTTTAACTACACTATCCAATTCATCACAACAATCAATTTCTATATCCACAGGTGGGATAATTGGTATTGTACCATTACTTTCATATTTAGTATTTGACAATAACATTATACCTGAGCCATACGCTCTGCACGTTGGTGCTAAATTAAAAATTCCCACATTACTTAATTGTACTGAATGTATAATGGATGGCATACCAGCCAATTTACAACTAATTGTCAATGTCTCATCCTCTGGTAAAACATAAAGCCATGAGTTTGATTTCATCAGTCTCTGCGTTTCACCATTCTAGTTATTCTTTGGTCGCAACTCTTTGCATCATAATCACCTTTAAACAATTTTACTTCACAAGATTCATGTAAATATACTTGATAAACAGGATTCATTTGTTGACAAACAAATACATCATTTTCTAATTTTTTACAATTATTCAATTCGTCTGATTTTAAATAAATAAAATATTGTTTAACATCGTCTATACCCAAGTATTCAATTTTGGGTTGAATGAATAGGTATTCATTATTTTTTAAATATTTTGGTAATGGTGATACCTTATACAATTCAAATAATAAATCGTTAATCAAGGGAATAACGAATACATACAATACATATTGTCCTTAACATACACACAAATAGAAAATAAGTCTAAGAATGAGTGAATATTGTCATCATTCACCGCAAGAGGAAATGATAGTCCTGCAGGTAATTTTCCTCTAATAGATTCTAATTCATATTTTAGAGTTTTTAAATTAATAACAGAGGAGTGAACTTCTCCTTGTCTAGCGTCAGTAATAGCTTGTAACAATTCTTTAACATCAATTTCTAACTGGATAGCTTCAATGTGGATATATTCCACATATTCAGTCATTGCTGCCTGAAAAGTTATATTATTAAGTTTTTCATTCAATACTTTTCGAGTCAAATTTTGAAAATCAATAATTTTATCAAAGCTTTCTATGATTTTACCTTGATTAATATTCGCATCATTAATTGTTTTATTAATAGTCTTAATGGTTGAAATCATGACAGCGGCTTGTTATTTTTCTCATTTTGATAGCTCATACTGATTGTAGCTAACTTCTTTAATTTTGTCATCATAATACATGGCATCGTCATGATCCATAGTTCCAAATAAAATTTTCGCTGCTTCACCTGTAGTGTCAAACATACCTCTTTTAAATCTACGATTCTTTGGTACGCTATGTCCTAATTGCATTTTTAACTGATTAACATTTTCTTTAATGTTATTCATAGTTTTTTGCATTGTAATACTTACTTTACTACAATAATCAGAGTATTCTCTAGTACAAAATCTCTTAAGCTTATTATATCTGTTTCTAACATTTTCTAATCGTTGTAAATAATTATTAATATCTATATACGTAATTAATTTCCAATTATCATTAGTCAATTGAACTGTTCCAATTTTTTCGAAATATACACCAGGATTATTTCTTACTTTTGTTACACTGAATGGATTGTCATCTGCGTCTGTTTTCCTTAATAAAAATCCAAAAATTATCACTGTAAACGAGGTCAACAGCTCCATCTGCAACATGCAGTTACTAATTAATCTTCATACTTCTTTATTCGGTTTACATGTACTTTATTTAATTTTCTCCCTTTCCGTAAAGTGTAATTTACTTCGGAATTTCGTTTTGTTATAACGTATGGTCCGATCCATTGGGGACCTAGTTTCTTTGACCTACCTCTACGTACGGTTTCGTCATGTAACAATACTTTCTCGCCTACTTTAAATTGTTTATCAGCTGTATTTTTGTCGTAATGACTTTTACTAGATTCTTTCTTTTTCTTTAAAATTTCTTTCGCTAACTGGTGAGCACTTTGTAATCTTTTCTTTATTTCGTTTTTATATTCGTCCTAATTATACTGAGGTTGAGACGAATCTCTTATTATACTTGCAGGCAATTCATATTTTAATTTTATTCTATTATATGTTCTAGATATACCTTGATGTCCTCCTAACGTTGAATCGTGATACTCCACAATTATTCGTCTCTTTTCTTCTTCAGTTCCTACATCCTCTTTAATTACTTCTGCCATATTAATTTTTATTCTACTAAGCGCGTCTGCGTTCGTATTTCGCTTTCCTGCCTTGTGTATGACATTAAAATCATAATCAGCTAATTTAATAATTCAACGCATCAATCTCTACCCAGGATCTTTAATATTAAACAACCACTGTAAGGGTATATGGTCAGTGACTAATGTGAACCTTGTACCGTAAATGTAAGGTCGGAAATGTTTCACTGCCCATACTAATGCAACAAGTTCTTTTTCTGTTGTGCTATAATTTTTTCAGGTTTATTTAGTGTTCTACTAGCGTACGCGATTAGTTTACCTTCGCCTATCTTACCTTGCGATAATATTGCTCCGCAGGACTCGTTACTGGCATCCGTAGTGATTACAAATTCTTCTTTAAAATTTGGATATTGTAATAACGGTGCACTAGTTAATTTGCTTTTTAGCAATTCGAAACTATTATCCTGTTTTAGCGCCCAATCAAATGGTACATCTTTCTTTAATAATTCATTTAGTGGCTGAGCGATTTTACTAAAGTCTTTTATAAATCGCCTATAGTAACCTACTAGCCCTAGAAAACTCTTTATGTCTTTCGCGTTCTTAGGTTTTGGATACTTATCTACAGCTTCCGTCTTCTTAGGATCTGGAGCTAACCCTTCGTCTGTAATTACATGACCTAAATAATTTACTTCTTTGCGTACAAATTCGCATTTATCTGCATTTAATAGCAACTTGTGTTCTCTTAATCTATCAAATTTTTCGCGTAACTTTATTTGATGCTCCTCTAAATTCTGAGTGTAAACCACAATGTCATCTAAATACACAAAACACTTAATACCTTGTAAACCTGTAAGTACTGTGTTCATTAATCTTTGAAAAGTTGGCGGACCCCCTTTTAACCCGAACGGCATCCTAGTAAACTCGTAATGGCCATATGCCGTACTAAATGCGGTTCTTTCTTTATGTTCCTTATGCACTTTAATTTGATGAAACCCGCTCGATAAATCTAAAGTACTAAAGTATTTACTTCTACCCAATTGGTCTAAAATATTTGTAATGTTAGGTAACGGAAATGAATTACCTATAGTCGCTTCATTTAATTTTCTAAAATCAATACAAATACGCCATTTAATTTTACCCGACGCGTCCATTTTCTTTGGTACAACCAAAAGTGGCGCGTTCCAAGGACTTTGGCTCTGTTCTATTATTTGTTGTTCTAACATAGAGTCTATTTGCTTTTGCACTTCCTCTTTATGTTGCTTCGGAATACGATACGGTTTTATATTTATTGAGGCCGTATCTTGTTTCAATGGAATCGTATGTTCCAGCGTATCAGTAGCCGTTAATTTGTCTCCCGGCAAATAAAATAAATCATTGTACTCTACGCATATATTTATCAAAACCTTTTT
Organism: Magicicada septendecula; assembly: GCA_034769895.1. Classification (NCBI taxonomy): domain Eukaryota; kingdom Metazoa; phylum Arthropoda; class Insecta; order Hemiptera; family Cicadidae; genus Magicicada; species Magicicada septendecula. The sequence goes on along the minus strand of CM068369.1, from coordinate 272,313,828 downwards.
ATCCTCTTTATTTAAATGATCTACCCTTAATTGTTTAATAACTTCATCTTCGCGATTTCGCGATAACTGTTTACATTCATACTCGTCAATTTTATGTATCTCCACTTCTGGGATCTCTATTTCAACTTTATCATCATCTATATTCGTAACTGGAACTAAACATTTACCCTTAAATGCTTTAGTCAGACTACTACCTAACTGTACGCCTGGCTGTAACTCACACGAATATACGACGCCTTTACCTACGCTGTGCGTTTTCGTACAAATAACCGTTTCTGATCGCGGTTGTAATACAATTTTATTTATATAAGGAACTAATTTCCATTTAGTCTTTCCTACATGGACAACGCCATTCTCAAAGTCTATATTCGCTTTGTATTTCGACATAAAATCTCTACCCAAAATACCGTTACTTCTTAATGGAAACTTATCATATACCACCTGAAATGGATGAACAATTTCTCTACCATTCATTTTAATATTTAAATTTATTAAACCGATTGTTGTTACAGGCTCCTCAGAAATACCCGTAATTACTCTTTCGGTATCTGGCATTTTTTCAGCATCATCTTCTAATTGTCCTACTTTAATTATCGAAATATCCGCTCCCGTGTCTAAAAGTAAACAAACATTTTTTTTATTGTTTCGGATAATTGCATTTCTATGCATTCATGCTTACGGTCATCTGTAATACGACCTACTTGAATAGTTTTAAAATCACTTGCCTTCGGATGAGCATCCGTACTCTTCGGCTTAAAACTCCGTTTCTTATTATTTTTATTATCTTCGTCTTTCTGATTTTTATAGCACTTAGCAATAACATGCCCTTGTTTACCACAGTAATGACACGTAATTATTTTAACATGTACGTCTCCATCTCTTTTAGCAAAATTATTTTTATTAAACCCGCTTTTACTTTGAAATGAGGTTTTCTTAAAATAGGAATTACTAGCTTCATGTCCTCTCTTATTACAATTAAAACATTTAGGGCGAGTATCTTTCTTATACTCCCTATAATCTTTTACTTTTAAACCGAAATACTCTTGAGTTTCCCTATCATTTAATATGTTTATTTCTTCTAAAACAGCTGCTTCAACAGCATCTTCATACGTACGAATATTTTTCGCTTTCATCAAAAATTTAATTGGTTGACGCAACCCTTCAATAAACGCGTTATGTCTCTGTTGCTCTAGTACATCATAAATCGCGCTTTTAACACTTTTATCTTTATTTTCCGTCATCTGAATAGCTAATGAACTCAAAATACTATTTAACCTTTCAGAAAAGGCCCGAACATCTTCATCTTTATTTTGTCTTGCACTAGACATTTCTAACTGCAAATGAGCGATATTTTTCTTTGCACCGTACTTATCGTGTAATGTTACTTTAAGCTGCTCCCATGACTCAACATCTTTAAATCTAATATATTGTAAGCATCACCAAATAACTTAATCTTTATAATTTCAAACAGAAAATACTTATATGAATTACTTACATTCTCAATCGCAAAATCACCACAGCTAATAAATTTACTTAAATCATCTCTTTTACCATTAAACTCAAGAACAAATTTAGCTGCTTGGTCAAGCTTTAATTTCTTATGATTTTCTTTATACACATCAAAGCTATTCTTTACTTTACTTTTTATTTTACTGGTTTTTCTATCACCACTATCTATCTTACTACTTGTGGCATAATCTTTCAAATCTAATTCAGAGTCAGAATTACTATTAGAGCTTTCAAAATGATTTAACTCTGCAGTAGCCATTTCTCTAGAGTAAATAAAATGACGCTATTCACTTACTTCTACTTGAAGTCTTCTTTTCCAACGATGATCGCTTCCAACGACGATCTCAACTGCTACAACTGCTTCCACCGACGATCTCAACTGCACTCTGTGTCCACCGACGATCTCAACTGCTCCAGCTGCTCCTTGGTTCTGCAACACGACTGCTTGGCTCGTCCTAAGACTGCTGCTAGTCCAGTGAATGCCCTGAAGCTGCTTCACGATGCTGCACTCCAATGTCCACAACTGCTGATCACCTTCGTCTCCTTTGAAGTCCGTTGTTCACCTCTTGAACCCAGCACAACTAACACCAGCTTTTAATGTTGTAACCTATCGAGTGGCTGCTAAGTTACAACTGTTTGTTTGACGTGTTTCCGGAGGTGAAGTTGAATCATTAGAAGGAACCGTTCTTCGTGAAGACAATTTATTGTGATTAGCAAAATACATACGAACTTTTACAAGTTACTTTATACAAACTCCTCTTGACAAACTATAAGTCAGTTAATTCAATTACTCTTTTAAAAATCTAAGTACCTTCAGTTACTAGTACTTAGTTCACAAATTAATGTAACTACTTTTAGTTACTTCAAAAATTACAAAAACAAACTCTTGACAACATCTGGTTTTCCGGCTCTCTCGGAACACCTTCCAACACAGATTAAAGTCAAAATGAGAAACGATGTGTAAGATCTCTTGGATCTCTTACAATCAGATCTGTCTTCTCCAGCGAATGCTAGAGTTTTTATAGTACATCATCGTGGGTGTAACCCTTTAGATTTGGTGGTGGGACTGTTCCCTCCTCTTAGTGATTACATAATTTTTTTTTTAATTTTAAATTCCTACAATGATACATTACTATCACTACTGAACTGATCACACTAATAAAAACACAAACAATTCTATTTCCATCTTACTGATTTACTGACTTACTTCTATTTATTTACGGAACACTTAATTCTAAATCCTTAACTATGATAGGCTAAATCTAGTTGGAGTAAGGGTAGTTTCATACAATTTTTATAAGACTTTCTATTATTCGTCAAAGACTGTATCATGTGACCCTACGTCACGATTTGGGGGTGTTTCACTACTTTAGATTAAAAGTTCTCACGGAATAAAACACCTGCTTTAACCAATGTTCCCACGGAGTACACCTGTCTTCACACTTGTGACTCCCCCAAAAGGATATCAAATTTGTGTGAAATTTTATATTTCCTGCCTGGACCTTGTCACCATTAATTAATGTGTCTCGCCAGATTTCCTACGATTATCACTTCCTGGACAGTCACGCTTATTGAGAAAGGGTGAGGTATAATTCACAACCCTGGGAAAATTCCCTAAAACTAATTTTATGTTCAAAACATATTCTACAGTCTCGTATACACACCTGACACCTGTCCCTGTTTCTCCACACAACTAAGAATTTCTTATATTCTCACTTCTAAGTAACAATTATGCTACAAGTACAGTAAGTACAATTGACAATTACAACATCATCACTTCAAGGAAGAAAACAAGCGTAACCCAAGTTCAGCTGTGTAAGAAGCTTATCGGATGGCGAAGTTTGAAAGCAAAACACCAACTTACCGCATCGAATACAGCTCTTACTCTACTTCTATACCATACGTACACAGAATGACGTCTCGGTTGTGGAAATCTTTATGCACCCTACACCATACACGTTATCTATTCCCCACTCCCTCCCACAGTTTATCACTCTCTCCTCCCCAATAAATCTCGATATATTCCATTCTATTAAACCGTCATCATTAAGTGCTTGGTGAATTAGGACCCTGAAACACCATCAATATACCTGATCCACCATGTTCGGATTCGATCGTTACGTATATCCGGGTTGAGGACTAACCTCAACATCTGTAAAATATAAAATGATAAATATATCAACAATTCGCCTCGGAGTAAGGACTAATTAAATGAAAGAATTACTACAGGAAATGCATATAGCGGTATGGAACAGAAAATTATAATCAATTTTTTTTTTGCTAATAAGATGACAATTTTGCAGTAATGTGAGTATCAAGAAAAATTCATTAATTTCTTTGTGTGTTCTAAACAAAGAGTATCAAAAATATCTTTTCACACGATTGTCTTTATCTCGTTCTGAACGACGACCAAGTCAAATCTTGCAATACATTTTTCATTCACTTTCTAATATCCGATCGATTGGAAACTTTGCGTTCTTATGTAGCCTACTGCTGTTGATAACACATTATTCAGAGGCGTTGGGCGTGAGTACGAAGGAACGCCAATTCGCACGAAAATTGTAATCTGGGTTGTTGGTTACGAATCTGGAATGCAGATTTTGAAAAAAACTTTGGTGACAGTAATATAGCGGAACAATAGACCTATACTTAAAAAACAAATTCGTTGTTTGTAAACCATAAGTTTAATCCGTTTCTTGCTCTCGTTCATCATAGATTTTTAAAATTAACTGTAATCAAACAAAACGCCTTTAGTTTATAATGTAAAATAAATTAACAGTATATAATAAATAGTTTAACAGAGTGAGTTATAATAAAAAATATCCACAGATATTAATGACGAGCACAGCCTTAAGATAGCCAGCGTGTAGTCCAAACTAATGTGATAGATGTTTGCTTGCATATACAGCGGCATTCAACCAACGGATTCTGTTCGCTTTCGTTTCTGTTACATACGCCTTTAGTATGTAAGATTTTTTATAAAACTGCAACAGCCTATTATGAAAGAAATACCATTCTTTTCTGAATAAAAAAAGAATGATTTACATTTAAAAATGATTGGTATAACTGTAAAACAGAATACCTTGGAAGAAGCGGAAGAACATTTGTTTCTATCAGAGGAATTTGCAGCAGGAATCACATCTTTCTCCTTGATGTCTGCGCATAAACTAGCGACATATTTCTTCTCGTTGCCACATTTTACATTGTCAGTATCACTTCTCTGTGACGATTTTTAAGACTACCGAATTAATTTCACACGAGTGAAGGGGTTGGGTTTACTGAACCAAGTTTCTTACTGTCTACTTCTGCCTGTGACTTATATTAACTAACGTCCACTATATTGACGTGACTTGTCTTCATTACGATACCTTTCCTTAAAAATATTTCAGTGTTTTGTACCGACTTAAAAATTTATGCTATGCATAGGTAGTGCATTATAAACTGTTGCAGATTCTCATTTCGGTGATTTTGTGTTGTGTCTGTCTAGCAGAACAGGATTTAGATATTTAGTGGAATTTACTATTCTAGATATATAGATATTTGACATTCCAAGTTTCTCACAATTTGTTTATTATATCTTCAGCATTGCTGAAAATTTTTTAAATTATGAAAAATAATTTGAAACTTACTTAAGTTAACTAAATTCAAAAAAGTCAAATATGCTAGTTATGTCTTGCTTTTATTTATTTGTTAACTTCAGTTAATGGAATCCTTAGTTATTTTGATATTGACATACGTATGTTACTTGTGCTTCTTGCATACGGTTATTTTGAGGTCGTCTCATATATAATCCTTTGTAAGTTTTCTTACTCGTAACTCGAAACATTTTCTTCTCGAATATTTTTCGTCAAATAACTGGGGAGCATAATTAGCCAAGAACGAATTTGCGATAAAGATATTAACTATAGTGTCACTCGAGGACGAATAGCTATCCAAACGCTAAACTATTTGCTCTGATTATCAAGAATTATAATGAATGTTAAAATTAATTTACATAGAACAACTGTGCAGCTGACTATAACATATGCATTAGAGTACTGATAAGTGACAAAAATATTGGGAACAAAGAAAAATTGGCAACAGCTGAATGGATTTTTTGAGAAGATCTTGTCGGATATTCCAGCTGCACCATGTAAGAAATGAAGTAATAAAGGGGCGAGTAAATGTTAAAGAAAATACTAATGGAATAATTGAATAACGTAGCTGCTGTGGAACGGACACATAGGCCTACAGCAAATGACCAATGAGAGAAGGTATAGAAGGACACTAAAGCATCATCCGTTCAAACGCACGCAAAAAGGCAGGCTTCGGAGAACTTGCGCCAGGACGTGGCGGAGGATATGAGGAGCAGGAACAGTCTGGAAAAACAGAAGTTACTGGCGGTTGAGATGTAGGATGTCGTAGGCTTTCCGCTACATATTGAACCAGGATAAACCGTTAATCCGCCCTTACGAAAGAATAAGTTTCCCTTTACTTACACATTTCCTATAAAACAAATTAACTTTTAAACTCCACTTATCAATCTTATCCTATAGTAAAGATCCAAAATTTAATTCTGAATATTACAAAGAAAATGTTACAGCTTTAAACTCTGAGACGAGATGAACTTTCTGAAATAAATGTGTAAACAGGTTAAAGCTACAGTCACACAGACACTTGAAACATTTTATTGACTGCATAAAGTTTTTATGTAAGCAGTAGGTCACGATTTACAATGAGCAGTCTCTCAATAAAACGCTGCGTTAACAATAACTTTTGCGTTACGCCAACTGCGACAAAGAGGAATATACAAAGCTATATTTCATCACTGTCTCTGTACGGGTGTAAAGCCTTCCGCCTGAAACCTACAACAATATTACAGGCGTAACAAAAGAACACGGTTCTCTAAAGAAATAAAATTTATTTGACGAGTTGTGTAAGAAAAAATATCAACATTTCTGACACGAAGTGCTATAGTTAAAAAACACGAGCTGTAGGTATTCAGCATTTGCGCTCAGTCCTATGCATTAAAATCGTAAGGGATTCTCTACCAACAGCATCCACCTCATTGACCGACTTCAACAATACCTGTGTTATTGAGAATGGTGGAGGCAAGGAAAGGCTCCATCCAGATGAAGCGGTTAGTAGGTTGGATCTGGATGGAGCCGCTTCCTACTAACCGCCATCCAGGAATATCGGTTAGTAGCAAGTCAATTGTCGATTTGTGTTGACAATATTGACAAATTGACAATATCAAAATGGGGATTGGTAAGAATGATTATCTGAATAAAAATTATGTACGTACATACGTACGTGAGTGTAAGCGCGCGCGTTTGTAAATTATCGTAGTCCGGTTTATTTTTTGTGTTGGTCTCTGGATGTTACTGCGTCCTTCTTTTTTTATTATTTTCTCTCCGTTTCGACATCTGGTCTCATGTCTTCTTCAGGAGTGTGTATCTCAGTCTTGTGTTTGTGGCTTCTGATAGGTCTGTTGCACCTGGCTATCGGTATATTTATACTGTTATGTCGAGTTGGTATTGGCTCTAAAAGCATTTTCCACGTCACGTCAAGTTTCTCGTTGTCTTTTCTATTATATAGAAATACTTTAGGCGTATTTCTGCAGCTTCCCTGATTATTATTTCAGGTGTGTTAGCGATAGTAACAGGGTGTATCGAATCCGAAATTACCCCCTGTACAGTTGTAATGCTATGAGAGAGCATAGGTTGCGGTCCCCTGCATACGTTCTTACAAACCAATTGTAACCTTACTCGTTTGCGTGTGTGTACTGCCTTTTATTGTGGTTAAATATTTTCTTTAACGCCCACGTTTGTGTGCCAACTTTGTAATATGTACGTTTTTCTTTTCGTGTGTTTATTAGCCACACGTTGGTTGTGTCAATTTTGTAACCTTACTTTTTTCTTCTTTATTTTAATGATTTAAATTATTTTTATTTATTTTTGTTTCCCGTTTTAGGCGCCAAATTGTTTTGTGATTAAAACAATTAAAATTACTCACTTTCTGTTTTATTTATTCACCTTCTCTTTATTAGATTTGGTCGACTTACCTTTTTAATAATTCAGTTCGAATTTCGTTCCTAAAAACAATTGTTACCGACTTCCTTTTTTAATAAAAAAAAATGTTCACCTTTCGCTGTATGAAGAAATAAAATATTATTAACATAGAAATAAATTAACCATATAATTAAAAATTTTCAATATTAGTTTTATTGGTTTTTGATTGTATATTTCTTTCCTTTAAAACAATTAAATAATTTTATAATAACATGTTTGCTTCAGCTATGATGTTTAAATGATATAGTAGAGATTTGTATTTATTAATTATGACAGTTCGCGATTCCTCCAACATAATTCACTTACACGCTTCACTATTTCTCGAGCTTGATTGTGCAAATTTATCCGACGACTTCATTTGGAGCAAAATTCTGAAGTATTCTTCTTTTTCAGTAAACCGAACATTATAAATGTTAATACAAAAATTATTAGAATGGAACAAACATACATAAAAACTGAATAAATTAAACTACACTGTAAATTGTACAGGTTAACAAACTAACTTGTGTATCGCATACAGATGCAGCCTTACGTTAACTACTCAACTTAAAGGACAGTTGTCTAATAGGCTTACACTTGTTTACAAAAACATGTTTTTAATAGTTCTGAAGAACAGATGTGATGGCTCGTGTTTCTGGTGTGACATTCATGCCAGCCTGTTTCTTACTCCCTTTCTCACCGTCGACTTGCTCTGCATCATGAAAGTAATTGCACTGTACGTTTCCTAAAGGTACAACCGACTGTTTAATAAGATTTAAATGTAGACATGTAGACAATAGTATAACGACGACTGATTATCTACTAATTCGAAAGCTACATACACACTTAAAAAAGATAAAATTTATTTTTTTTACGGACAATTTGAACAGTAAGGATAATGTTTCATTTAATCTGGATATTGGCATCTTGCTTTAACTTTATATAGGCCTAGAGAAGTAAACGTCTCCCTAGTAACGCATTTTTCGAGAAATATTAACGTTCTGGACCTAGAAAAGCTTCAGACAAGATATCTGACACCTTTGTTCGCAACAATGAAATTTACTTACCAACAGCATCAGCCTTCGACAAAGTTAAATTGGTGTGTTGTGTTAGAAGCGCGTGAGTTTTGTGTTTGTATTTCATCAGCGACTTTTCTCTTAGCCAAGATGATCCGACAGGATAAGGAAAGTTTGTAATAACAGCGAAAACAGCGTGAAAGTTCTAAACCCCAAGTGACAATACGTGACAAACACCGGGATAGAAGTGCAAGTCATATCGATGTGGTTTGTGCTGAAATGTGTGGTGCAAGCGCGAGTGTGTTAGTTCACATGGAAAGCAGTTAAGTACCTACTTGTTAGAGGCAAACGCTTTAATCCTAAAGTCATTCAGATAAGCTTCTTAACTCGTGGTGCGCTTCTTTGCTCGTTTTCATAGGCCAATCGATTTGCTATTCACACAGTAGTTTATGTTAAGTTTCATAAAGTAAGCACAAGATTGCAACTGCACTTTTTATGGAAGAGGTACGAGTCTATAAATATGTTATTCGTTACAAACGTTTTGTTGAACGAACGAACGGAGTTCTCAGTTTTAACTCGACCGTTTGGCATTTGTATATCTGTCTATCTATCTGTTTGGGGTATGGCTCACGATAACTTTTGATCGAAACAAAAAAATTTCGTGAATCTTGGAATGTATGTTCATACTTTTACTCTACAAAACTCTGTTAAATTTTAAATTGTTCCCTCCAAAAACAGGGGAGCGAGCGGCGGTAAGAATGTGGGGGAGTCAAAATTGTGAAAAAATTGCAAAGGCCATGTAGGGTATCAAATTAACGGGACTTTTAATCAATGTCTGAGTGTAGTGATAATTTTTGAAAGTTCCAAATTTTTGGACGTCAAGGCCTAAAACGCGACTGAAAAGTTTGATACAATCGCAAAAATCCATGTGGAGTGTCAGATTAAAGAGACTTTTAAGTAACATCTGAATATAGCCTACTGTTAAGTTTTAGAAACTTCAATTTTTGGACATCAGAGCCCAAAATTTGAATACAAAAAGAGACTACAAAATTTGAGATTACGGAAGGGATTACAAAAGTGTTTACGGAAAAGAGATTACAAAATTTTATAAAAAATCGTGAGAATCTAGCACGGCGTTAGAATGTAAGGAATTGTAACCCAAATCCAAGCGTTAGGAATTTGAGTTTTATTGTGAAATTGTGTTTGTATGATTGTGTTTTGTATGATTGTGTGCTCTACAATTGTTATAGGCCTATTACTAAAGAAATAGTAGAAAAATCGGAATTTTTGTATTTTTCTTCATGAAAGAAAATTATTTATTATCAAAATTTATGTAATAACAAATCTACTTCGTTCAAAATAGGTAACGAGTTCTGCAGCTCAGGGAGCATACTAGTTTATACGTTTATATTTCTAGTATATTATATAGTACATTCAGTTAGATGATTTTAAGCAGTGCTATTTTTAAATCAATATTTACCAAGATGTTGAAAAGGAAATCTTCTATAGTGTGTAGCTGAATATATAGTATTGTATAGAGGTGAAGTGTAGTCGTTAGAGACATAATTAGGACAATGAAGGTGAACTGTATAAGATGTCTCCAGTTGACAGGGAGATGATAAAGAGTTGTGAAGGAGCATGGAAAAAGATTGTTTCGTTACAAAGGTTCTTGAAGTGGGCATATTTAGCGACTGTCAGAACATGGTGGATGGAGTATTACAACTAAAGCCAACCAGAAACAAAAATATAGAATGTATGCACTGGTGTCAAATGCAGATGCGAGGACTGATGGAGGACGAACATCTGCAAGTTGACGACTGAAAATAACAGCACGTTATGGAAGTTGGAAACGGTTAAGGAGAAAAGTTGCCGAAGAAGAAAGAAGATTATTTAAGTGAGAGGAAGAGATGTTAAATACCGACGTGTACGGAGCACATACTGTTTCACATATCGTTATTACACTTCTTGATGTAGGTAGTGTTACATTTAAGTAGACGTGTTGGTTTTGTCACACGTTCGGTTCTTCGCAAATTTACTTTTCTGATCTCATCTTCAGGAGTATGGTATTCTTGTGCATATTGGATTTATTTTACAATAAGTGGCCTTAATTCGCTTTTCATGGCTTAGGTAGACGCTAGTGCTTGAGCTGATCTCTCCGGTTCGTTTAACAGACGATGTGTTGTCCTATAATTGCGTTTCCGTAGTGCTATGTTGATACAAGGGAGCGTTTTGTAGAGGGCTTTTATGAGTTCTTGTTCTGTTACCTTGGTTATTAAGTTTTCCTTTCGTTTATCTAAATGTTATGATATAGTTTCTAAAACCCAAAACGGTTCTGCAAGTATTTCTATTATTTTGGTAGACAATTGGTTTGTAAGACGTATGCAGGGGACCGCAACCTATGCTCTTTCATAGCATTACAACTGTACAGGGGGTAATTTCGGATTCGATACACCCTGTTACTATCGCTAACACACCTGAAATAATACTCAGGGAAGCTACAGAAATACGCCTAAAGTATTTATATATAACAGAAAAGACAACGAGAAACTTGACGTGACGTGGAAAATGCTTTTAGAGCCAATACCAACTCGACATAACAGTATAAATATACCGATAGCCAGGTGCAACAGACCTATCAGAAGCCACAAACACAAGACAGAGATAAAAAACATCTGACCAAAACCAACCACTATAAAAACTAATCAGTATAATAAACGATAATACACTGGTACACAATTTCAATCACCCATAAACTATATTTCACTATTCAATTGATAAAGAACTTGTAATAATTAATTAATATCACTATTAAATTATTAATCCATGGTGATAGACTTATTAGAAGTGTAATAATTTTCATAACACACTTAACCTACAAACACTGACTGTTGTAAACCAAATAATTATAACCTTAAAGTTAAGTTGTTCATAACTTATATAATATTTAAATGCTGTTTATGTGAAGCTTTATACTTCCTAAAGGGTGTTTTTTGTTAACTTTCTGTAATCCAAAGGACCTAACAAACTAGTTTTAATAAGCAAAAGTTGTTTAATATCAACTCTGATAGCCTTGTTGCCAACCGCTGAGCATTATATTCGTTCCTGTCAGTTAAGTGAAAATATTATATGTCCTTAATACAATACAGGCGTTTGTGTTTACTTACAAAACGAGAAGCAGTATGTATGAATATTTGCGCAGCGAGAACCACTTATCGTATTTAGATAAACCAAAAAGCTAAATAAATTTTAATTTTTTTTCATTTAGACGATTTTAACTCATAAATTTCCATAGAGCCTCATTTACATGGAACCCAAATTTCTAAAATGGCCAAAGCATTTATGTTATGGCAGCGTAGCGGGTAACGTTTTAATGGTTTAAACTACTAGACGATATTGACACAAAAACAATTGAATTGCAATTAAACAGACAAAATAAGTTTAATGTAAAACTACTCCTGAAACTACAATAATAATTGTTACATGGCAGAGAAATCGTAGTGAAGTTTAAACAAAATTTTTCGCGGTAGGTGTAAAACACTTTTAAGTTGCATTACGTATTTCGTATGTTTTCACAATGACTACTATAATGATTCCTCTGCATCATTAAAATAATTCTTCTGTACTCCCTGTGATTACTTGTTCGATCTGAACGCCTTTTCATATAATATAATGATAGTAACTGGTTGCTTCGTCCTTGATGTCTTTTGCTAATAATCACGATCCGTATTAACGGTTATTTTCCCAGATTGTCTGGCAAGTATCTTCCCCATTGTCAAAATATATTTTAATATTGGTAAAATAAAATTATATATTGTATTTTGTTTATTTTTAAGATATAATAAGTATACTTCGTCAGCATAAATTAACATAGCTAGGCCTATATGGAAAGTTATACATCTTTGATTCAGCCAGTAGTGGACAACGGGGGAAGACGGAAACGACTCTGAAGTCGTACAATCAGAAACGTCAGTAACAATTCCAATTTGACTTATGCCAGTACAATCAACATTCTCTATGAAAACCTACGATAATAATTTAATACCGACAGTACAAACGCTCAGAGTTGTATTGATGAAGAACTGTTAGCGCTAGAAGTAAAAGAAAAATTGAACGACTTATACGAGGGCTATCTTTTAAGTTTTTACAAAGACAATGAAATAAAAAACATTTTTTGATACAAATCGTTTTATTGTTTCTCAAAATATTCGCCTTTGAGATTTAAACACTTTTGCATGCGTTCCAACCAAGTCTCGAAACATTTTTTCCACTCTGATGTTGGTACCTCAGAAATATGGTTTTGGAAGGATTCAAAAGCTTCTTGAGGTGATGAAAATCGCTGTCCACGCATTTTTTGTTTGACATTCGGGAACAAAAAGAAGTCGTTTGGCGATAAATCAGGTGAATACGGGAATGAGACATTAATTCGATGTTTTCCTCCTTCAAATAATCAATTGTTTGACGTGCTGTGTGAGAGCTGGCATTGTCGTGATGAAGAATGATGCGACGTTTTCGGTTGTGTTTCCTGATTTCATCGATGACTTGTGGCAAACAAATTGTTGTATACCATTCAGCATTAACTGTTCTTCGATCCTCTAAAGCAATGGTCCCGACATGTCCAGTGTAAGCAAAGAAACAAGCGATAATTTTCTTGGAAGTGCTTCGTGAACGAACCACTTTTGTTGGCTTCGGTTCATCTTGGAACACCCAAACAGTTGATTGTTGCTTAGTTTCCGGCTCGTACGAATATATCCAAGTTTCGTCTCCTGTTACGATGTTGTATACGGATTTTGCATTTCCTCGGTCGAATTTTTGGATCATTTCCTTACACGAATTGACACGAGCCTGTTTGTGAATTTCGGTCAAATTATGCGGAATCCGTCGGGAACAGATCTTTTTAACAGCTAAATGTTCATGTAAAATCGAATGTACTGCAGTCTTCGATATGCCTAAGGATGCCTCTATCTCACGGTAAGTCACATGCAGATCTTCATTAATCATGTTGTGCACAGCATCGATGTTTTTGGGAACAACAACCGATTTAGGTCGACCTTCACGAAATTCATCGCTGACTGAAGCACGACCACGGCGAAATTCCGCAGACCTATTGTAAACAGTCTTTTCTGATGGTGATTGATTACCAAAAGTTGTACGAAGCGATTCGAGGCATTTTTGTTGAGTTAGGCCTTTATTAAAATCGTAAAAAAACATCCAACGGAAACCTTCACATGAAATTTCCATTTTTTCACAAACACTTTTGTTTTAAACGCTCACTGTAAACATACTACTCGGCCAATATCTGAGCTGCAATTGTTTTACAAATAACATATGACAAATTTTTCAACAATGATAATGTCACATCTCACTAGCGCCATCTAGTGGTCGTTTGTAAAGACTTAAAAGGCAGCCCTCGTACGTACTACTAATGCCCTACCGAAGAGGCAACTGTTACATGGTCAGCCGAGAAAGTTCATCAGTTTATTGTCAAGTGGGACTTCATTGAATTATTCGCAACCTACGTCTCATCCTACTGTATTTTTTAACAATCAGAGTGTGTGTGGTATCATATAAAATACGTTTATCAAAACTTAAAAATTAAAAATAATTACCTCAGGTCAACGATAAGTGATGAAAAAAATTTTAAACTCGGTCATTTGTCTGTAGAAAAAAAAGTAACTTAATTGTAATTGAATAAATCTGTCTGTTTCTTGTTTTATATGTTTTATTTTCATATTTCGTTAAAATCGATAAATAATACTTTGATACGTATTACTAAAAAATGATAAAATATATTCACCTATATAAAAAGAATAACGGCTGTTATTTTTCCCGCCCAACCCTAAAAAAGCGCCCATTGTTAGCGCCTTAAGTCCGGCCATTGTTAGCCTTTGTCGATACTTAATTGAGTAGCTACAGTAGTGGTTATTATTATTATTATTATTATTATTATTATTATTATTAGTAGTAGTAGTAGTAGTAGTAGGAGTATGAGTAGTAGTAGTAGTAGTAGTAGTAGTAGTAGTAGTAGTAGTGGTAGTAGTGTTGCTAATATTACAAAACGAACACGTTATATACGGTATATAAAGAACTTTGTATACCTATACAGAAAATTTTCAGTGTAAAGTAGTTATCCGGTCTATAAGAATATGTAAACTCTTGGTTTCGTAAAAGCGTCGTGTTTGATGAGCTATAAATATTCACTTTGCTTTTTCGTAATCAAGCTGTCGTAAACATACAACACAATACTTATCAACACTATATGGGTGTCAACGGAACAAGTAAGTAGTTTTATAATCAAAGTATAGTTGTTTACTCGTTGAACTCGATGCCAGGACTCCAGTCGTCATCTTTTATGATGTCGAGAAGTCCATGGAGCTGGAACGGAATCGTAATGCAATGTAACAATCAAACATTTTACGACGAGAGCATACCGACACTAAGAAAAATGAGTTAAATATTTATTGGGTGCACGGCGACAACAACCCCACACATTCCGCTTTATTACGGTAAATCCTTCATCACAATACAACAGCTACAGTAGTGCCGCTTGCAGACACTATTTTATTGCAGTACGTAGTGTATTTATTGTTGTCATCGGTATAAATCATAACCCTGTACGTAACAGAAAGAATAGGAATGTTTGTCGATAGGGTCGTACATAATATTGCAACGGAATCACTCTACTGGGTATAATGCCATAATACTTCTTAAAAGAGTGTAAGTGTGTTGAAAACAGTATCAATTTGAACTTTCTACTGCACGCACTCTGCGTATACTAGACATGAAGGACTCTCGTATTTAGGGTGGAGAGTAGGGCGGAGACCATACTGACTCCGTGGAGCAAGAAATTTGTATATGCTGCAAATACAGACCTCTATAAGATCGCGATAATCCTCGAAGGAGATTTAGATCCGTTGCAATAGAGAACCGACCTCTGGCATGATGCGGATATTGAACAGATGGTTCCATTACGATAACACTATGATACAATGAAGTTGTTGTAAAGTCAGCCAACACTATTCGATTCCATATCAGGGTCTAAAATGTGGCCATTGTCTCTTTCTTCCCTCCAAAGAAAAAGAGATTATAGGTAAAAACTAACATTTAGCGATTTAAAACGTAGGCAATGGTTCGGCACGATCACTGAGTCGTTATCAACTAGGTTTATAGTTACTTTCAGGTCTTCCAATTGTACTTTGTTCTTGAAGCTCTAATTCATCAAGAGCTGACTAATGATTGCGACTTACGATTTACCCCATGAGCACGATCTATAGTATCCCAGGCCAATTGTATTAAGCGGCCGAAGTAAGATTTCTGAAGCGCGCGGCGAAGTGTAAACATTCAGGATCGTAGAAGAAAAGCAGATGTACGGCAAGAACTCAGTATTCTGAGGCATTCTGAGTATACTCGAACACCTAACATGATTGGAATATCTTAACCGAACGGATGACTGCCGCATCCCTAAATGACTATTAACTATAAGCCGAAAGGACGGAGAAGTGTAGGGCGTCCGCAGAAGCGTTGGAGTGACCAGCTCTGGTCTACCTGCTTGGGATTGGAACAAACCACTTTTGGTTTAATTCTTATGGTCGATGGTGACGATGATCTATCCTTCTACCCTGTTTCACATAAATTGTCTAAGAATTAGAGATAATTAGATGCGTGTAGGTAATAACTCAATCCACAGAGAGACTCTTTTACTTTCTATCTTAATCTCGTGAAGTAGTTGCTGTGTGGTTTAGTCACCTGAATCGTCCATGTCTTTGTCACATTGCTAATTCGTATTACTACTGGTGCAGCTTCCAAGCCTGTGACTGCCTTTTCAATAAGTGTAGGCAGCGGTTACGTGACATTGTGTTAAACGGTATCGTTTGGGCTTTAGAATAATCTTATATTAACTTCATTATTGGGATTAAAAGTAGTCCTACACGAAATTCTGTTGTTGTTTTTTTTTTAAAGTAAATATTAGTTTTGATAGGTCAAGAAAGAAAATCTTGGTTAAGTATATTCCTTTGGATAACGAACACGATGGCAAGACGAATATAAATGTCAAATGCTACAACAGAATGTAGCATATGTGTGACATGCAGACCACGTTAAATGTGACTGAACAAACTTTCCGTCAAATAAAAAATTGTTACAAGCTTCAGGGCGCGCACGATGTATGCCTACATAACGTAGCGCGAAGGACTGCCAGATTTGCCTAATTGACAACAGTAAATAACTTTGGCGAGTGTTACTGTTTTCCGTGAATAATTTCTTAAATATTTAATAAATTAAATATTTCTTAAATTTTAATCGTTTAGTGTTTATTTTAACATATTATTGTACTTGTATTAGAAACGTTGATTTAATTTAATTTGGAAAAAATATTCTGAAAATGTTGGGATTATTTTGCCGTCGAAATGAGTTCCATCATACTATAGATCCACGTAATAATGCGTTTAATCACTTATTAATAAAATGTACTTATGTACATTATACATAATAATATATATATATGACTACGTACATTGTGTTTATTATAATAATATATTTATGTTTATTTTAATACTCAGTAGTGCTAGTGTATGCCTACATTAATCGCAAGGTTAGCTTCTAAAGAGGTTTTCTACACCTGGTATTTAATTTTCAAACAACTTATCGATATATCATTCGAGATCGGCAAGGTACTCTTTGATGTGTGAAATCTGTGTAATTAGTACTACATTAGAGCCATATGTTCTGATGGGCGACACACGCGCGACATATGAGAATCCAATAAAATAACATTACATGTATGCTGGCAGACGTAGGCCTACAGGGACAGCACGTATGGCCATTTTAGTGGAGACTAAAATTAAGTAGCTTAACTCTCGGACCCCACAACAACCTGCTTCAGGCTCTGGCGAGGCAAGATAATTTAATAACGAAATCCTCTTAAACGTAGATTCTGTAACATTACATGGTCTCGGCAAAAGCGGTAACTAAATTTGTTACTAAACAACAAAGAGATTTTGTCGACAACACTTTTCATCTGTTGTGAACAACGACGTGTCATTCGAAAACTCATCAGAATTGTTTAACCAATAATTATTCTGTGACATTCACAACGTCAGTACTTAGAAGACGATTGTCGCACATCCCAATGTCCGAATGTTAAACTCTGTTGTTGTAATATAATAATAACAGTTAATATTCCTACTATTGCTTAACAAGTCTAGGTCAATGCTAAAACACAACCGAACTAAACGCTTATACTGAACAGTAAAATCTACAGCTAAGATTTCCAAAGCCATATGCTTTAAAATGTGAATAGGACATTTTGGTTTATGCTATTATTGTATGTGGTAGTTGACAGAAGTGAAACATCTTTCGTTTGGTCACAAGCTGTTACATGTGAGAGATTTAGGTATAATGTGCCTCACCTTCATTGGCTAGGCTCTATTGCATCGTATACTCTCGTTATCATTCTGGGGTGTTTTAATTTTTCTCGTTCTCTTGAGAAATGTGTTCATTTCAATGTTTCTTTTGAGCATACTACTTGCGGGCTCGTTCCGCAGATGTTTTGCCATTCTTTTACGGGACGGATGTACACTACGATTCGAATTTCCGCACTGAATTGGGTACACCGTTTTTATACGAAGACCCAGATTTAGTTATCGACATAGGTAACATCGAAACGTTTGATACCGCACTGTCATTCTACGATTTCATCGACGCCCCATAGCCTATTAGTCCGACGTATAAGAAAAACAACATAGTTTATCTACAATTTGAATACAATTATCATTTTTTACTTCATGTTAGTAACGTCTTAACGGTTCCTTTTATTATTTAACAGTTTTACATTCTTCTGTTGAAACGTATATAATGTATAATTTCTTTTATTTATAATAACTTTTCTTTATTTATAATCACTTGTCACTTATTTCACTTATATATTGTCACTTATCATTTAATATCACTTATTTTAATCACTTTTATTCTAGCTTAATAATATTTTCAGCTAAATAATAATATTTTTTTGGAGGTATATTTTCAGCTAGATTCAGATTAATACACTGTTTTGACTTTGAATGGAACGTTCTATCCTGTTAAGAATTTTCCGTTTTTAGTTACACTTCTTTATTTTCATACAATCTATTTGAAATTCGTTAATTTTTTGCGTTTCTATATCTTATTTTTAATATTTCTCCTTACTAAAGAAGTAGAAAATTGACGGTCAGCTTTTACGTTTTCCCTTCTTATTGTGAATTACTTTCGTTACACGTTCGTCACGAGGAAACTGCAGCTCAGGTCTCTGACGCACAACGATTTAAATAGAAGATTCAGTTCAAAAATGTACGACTGAATTGTGACTTTCCTACGTTTGTATTTTATTGTACTTAGCATTCTATAGCATTTATAGTGTAATTAGCATTCTATAACATTTATAGTGTACGTAGCATTCTATAGCATTTATAGTGTACTTAGCATTCTATAGCATTTATATTGTACTTAGCATTCTTATTTTCGAATTGGAACGAGGTATTTTGTGTTTTAGATATTTAATTACAATATACTTTCCATTTGAACACATCTAGCCTCAGTGGCTTATCTAGGGGCGGGGTTCATGGGGACCAGTCTCCCGTAATCTATTAAAATTTCATGGAAATTCCATACTCACTTAACGTAGGCCTATTCCTAAGCCAATTGCATGTGCTAAACTAAGACTTATAAATAATTTTAGAAATAAAAGCAATTACATTATTTATAAAGTAAAACAATTAGCGTTTTCTTAATAAAGACATTTACTCAACATTTTGTAAATAACGTACGTTTTGCAACATACTTCACGTTGGTTTACTCAAAAACTTTGAGACGCAAAGCATTTATACAATATATTCATAAAATTATATGGCAAAGATCCTCAATTTCTTACTTGTCCCGAGAAAAAACAGGGAGTCCAACCTTTACATTCGCCCCCCAAGAAGCGAATATCGCCCCTCCCCCCAAAGATAGTTTAATCCTAGTCTCCCCACTGTGTATACTAATGACATTTTCACGCATCAGAGTAGTGCCGTTATTGCACATATATACGAACAATTATAAACCTTTCATAAGCATTTAGCAGATTTGCTTGTAGTTACCAGATTACTGATTGGCTGAAATTTCTAAAAAAAAACATGTATATGAGTGTAAACCCGTTTTTATCATCTCTTTAAAAAAATAACAAAATACGAAACAAAGAATCATTTTTAGCTAGTTTATATGTTTATATCGACAGTTTCTAATTTCTCCATGACACAACAGGTATTTCGGTGGTTAACGACCTGGAATATCATGTTTATTCTTCTGCCACATCTTGGGTCCCGATTGCCAAGATTAATAATATGGTACCTGCTCTCAGGATGTCCTTAGAATTTTTACTGGACTAGTTTCCCGTTGGCTTGTCTGTCCTAAATCGTTGATTACTGGCACAATCCTTCCGCCTTAAGAGACAGTTTTTCACTCCAACAACAAATGTCTACGTATTCCGCCGTCCTTCAAATAGGTCGCTGACACGCGATTAAAACTTACAACGTTCTTATTTAAAGTTAAAAAATAAGTAAAACTGGAAACAAACATTAGAGAAGTAATAAAAAATGAAGACAAAACTTCAATCCATCTGTTCAGACTTAATGGGCTTATTCCGAACAATCTGAAGGATAACTGTTGAATAAGGCACGGAGGAGTCGCCCGAAGACGAATATTTGGACGATGTGCAGAACGTTGATGAAAGATGGAAGGAATTAGCACACAAAGGAATAGCGGAAACAGGAATTCCTGATTGTAGAGGTTTAGGCTTCTTTTCTTCTGATTTCTAGATAAAGAAGGAATGTTAAAATTTATTGTAAGACAATGTTTTTCTGTGCCAATTACAGAGCGGTGATTTAACCGACAAAAACAGTCTTGTCAATTGTTCGCTAATGAACAGTTTCATCTGTTTATTGTATTATTTATGTACTCATCTTGCTCGTTAACTTCCTGGTTTTCACTATTAGTAATAACACTAAGAATAGCTCATCGTAGAATGGAAGAAACGTTAATGTAAGAAACATACAACGTATGAGAAACCGAAAACAGTGTTGCTATTATAGATAGCGCATCTTCAGATAAGACTAAACACCACTCACGTTAGGGGCACGAATACTTATTCGGAATGACATTTGCACTTAGTGCCATTTTCTTTGAATGGATGTGGCTTATCAACGAGCCGATAAAACAAGCGCGTACAAACACACACACACAACATAGGTGCATACCAAATAAGCAAGTACTTTGTTTACTTTATTCTTCCGGTCCTGTTTAATTAATATATAGACAAAGGTCAAATCTTACTGGCCGGACAAGAAGGATTCTGATTTTCCCACAAATGTGTATATAATGGTAGATTCTATTCTACCCGCGTGCTTCTTCATCCGAGATATTCTAGTATGACCGCCTGTATTATCAATTTAAAATATAATGGTTTAAATTTTATTAAGGCGAAGGCTATAAGAATAACGGAGAAACATGTATACTACATTTTCATTTTAATTATTAATTATTTTATTATATTTTTTTAAGGAAATACAGTGTACCGTTTCTAGAGAACAACATTGAAAGGTATTCTTTTATAGATCCCGAAAATCTTTTTTGAGTTTTTTAAAATTCTTTTTTGTTTTTTGTTTTTTTAATAGCTTGGTATACAATGCAAAGAGTCTTTTATACAATAATTACAGTTTGTTTTCTTAACAATATTTACAATTCATAATTTTTCAGAAATGTTTTTTATTTCTGGATCGGTGTCTTTTCGGAGAGCGTTGATCAGCAAGTAAAGTGAAAGAGAATTAATGAAAATTAGTGAAAGGTTCATCAATAAACAACAATTTCACTGTATCAAAACATGATAAGAATTTTGTTTGTAAATTAAATGGTGTGACGACAGACGCAGTCTAAAAGTTAACATATTGGTTAGGATTCTTCAAGTTTCCAGTTTTCAGATCGATTAGTAGTACTTTATGGCTAGTCGTACTTTATAGGAATGTTTCTGAAATGAAGCAAAGCCTAAAAAAACGGCTTCGTGCTCAGAGCGCCCGTGCTCTGAGCGCCAACGATGAGATCGTGCTCTGAGCGCCGATACTGATAAGCACGTGTTCTGTGCGCCGAGCTTATCTGTGCATAATTTGACACGGTAACACGTGGTTGCATATCTGTCTGTCTGTTGTTCTTCAGCTCCGTAGCCAACATTAGTGGTCCTACGAAAATTTGTACAACTCATTGGTAAAAGGAATTATCGCACCACTAGTAAGCTCCCAGAGGTGCAGACATCTCTAACTATTTTGAACGAAATACATTTATTATTAAGTTAGTTAAATTTCAATATTAGACAATTTGTTGTATTATGAGAAAAATTATGAAAACCCAACTACGCTACTATTTTATTAGTAACATAACAATTTAAAGCAGACAATCATAAAATAAATACTAAAATTTTCGAACTTCTGCATTAGATTTTTAGTTAAATTTGTAACCATAATACCTAAATGATAAATAATTTATTATTGTATTTGGAGTGTTAGTGATCTCAAATATTTCTACTAGTAATTTTGCACAAACCACTAAGCTGTATTTGGTATTGACGAGCGCTTTCGGCAGTCAAGCCATCTTGACTTACCTAAGGCTGGTAAATGACCTGAAGATGGGTTGACTGCCGAAAGCGCTCTTCAATACCAAAGACAACTTAGTGGTTTGTGCAAAATTATTAGTAGAGCTAAATAATTTAGTCATACATTTTCAGTTTATATATGTTTCCAAAGATATCTGTAAGTCTATATCTAACGTTATTCGCAGATACTTATAACTGATAACAAACTATGAGGCCTTTTTAGACATAGTTCACAAACGTTTTGAAAGCGATCTAAAATGAGTGTTGAGACATTCTAATTGTGTCAAATTACTACACACACAAAATACAGAGACTGCAAATACAGATTTTGTATTTTAACTGAAATTCCTCATAACTTTAACACCAAATAAATTAAAATTTTTTTTTAATTTTGGGTTCTATTTTCGGCCCTTGGTGCTTCTACAATTAGCTTTTTGTTTTCATGTACCCTTGACACGCTGACGTTTGTCCTTGGTGCACACTCAGAATGTAATATACTCATTTGAACGTTTCACCCTGTATTGATATTCCTCGTGAAAAAGTAGAGACTTTACTTTTTTGTAAGTAAAGACACCATTTCGAGGGCATAACGATTGTCAACCTACAACTAAGGAAAGGTGCAAATAACAAGCTCATCTGTGAATCTTATGGTCAGCGGATTTAAGATATGCGGATAGATAACCACTCTAGTGAGTTTTTCTTCGTCATCAATCCGCTTACATTGCACATCTTGTGTTTACGCATATATACAGCTGAGCTTTCCGTCTCATAATACAGAGTAATATAGTCTATTGTTAAATTATGTAGACGTCAACATTCACACTCTTCCCCCCTTTCACTCGCATGCGCTCACTCTCTCTCTCTCTCTCTTCCCCCATCAAAACACCTATCAAAAAGATCCCACCTCCTCCAACACACTCAAATCACAATTACGCATAGGCCTATTCCACATATCGTAGGTACAGATAATATTCATGTATGGTTCTTTACGTTTTAGCAGCCAGGTAGGCCTATACGAATACCTCTGCATCACGCACCTACACATACTAGAACACGCATGCGTGTGTGTGTGTGTGTGTGTGTGTGTGTGTGTGTGTGCCAGTCAAAGAGAAATAAAATAACTTATTTCCGCGGAAGTCTTAAAGGTAGTTGAATACTTCAGGTCTACTGCTGTTTAAATGGAACGGATGAATATTATCTTATTTCTTTACCTTTTTCAGAAGTCTGGAAATTTCACTTTGACATTTTTTATTATGCTTGTAATAGTGCCTTTGCACATGCATCTTTAGTGAATAATACTCTTTATTATCTCAGAATTTCTCGTTTGGTTGGGACGAACACATTTGAGAAGAAATAAAAGAATTTGGTTAAATACAACTGTAAATAATAAAGGACAATACGATTATGAGACGGAGACCTGAGATGTATATATGCGTAAACAAGGGATGTACAATGTAAGAGGGTTGACAAGAAGACAAAACTTGCTAGTATGGTATTCTATACCAGATAGCCGCATACCTTAAATTTGCTGACCATATGACTCGTAAATGAGCTTGTTACTCGCACCTTTCCTTAGTTGTGGTCGGACAATCGTTGCGACACAGTAGTATTAAAGTCGTAAATTTTGATCTAAATGGAGTCATTACTTCCAAGAAGGTAAGTACAAATGATCCTCTATTTCTTCACGAGTGATATCAGTAGGCCTACAGGATGAAACGTTCAGATGAATGTATTACGTTCTGGGTGTGTACGAAGGAAAAACATCAGTGAAAGGTACATCAAAACAAAGAGCTAAATCTGGAGGAACCAAAGGACTAAAATAAAACTGAAAATTTTTGTAAAATTGTTATAGTTTATTTGAAGGCGAAGTTATGCGGAATTTTAATGAAAATAGAAAATTTTCACATATATCTTGTGATGGTACAATCATGGTACATTGTATAATTACATAAAATATGGTAACGAGATCATAAATATTGTATTTTCCTATTTTTTGACATACCCAACCCAACCTCAAACACCCTATATAGAATTTACGGTGAGTGGACTATATTACAGTATTTGCCAGGATTTGAACTAATTCATGACAAAAAACGGTGTCACATCACAAAAACAGTGTGCAGTTATTGAGATAAGCAGAGCCAAGCCTTCGTTACGTCAGAGGCGGAGAATGTGTTGACAACTACAAACGGCGATGTCAACAACTTAGACAAAGGAATGTGACGTCAATACACCCCACTTCCGCAGATTTCAACCAGAAATTGCCGTCATTTCATCTGCAGCTCTGATTTGAGCCGGCCGGCCGCCCATTCACTTACGAGTGAATTTTAACTTTTTAGACCACTGTAGGTGGTTAATAAACAGTATAATATCTACTATCAAAATGTATTAAGGAAAGTAATAGTTCGGTTTGGTGTAGGCGTCCTCGACCGATTAAGTCGTTCGTAAACAAGATCGACGTATAGAATCGGTCCCACGACGGTGGGTTACGTGGGTTGACCAAAGGTGTCCCGTCAAGCGCAGTAAAAATACACCGATTGTGCCGATATACGAACGAGACTGGCAGTGCGAGGAAGCCAACACGGAAATTGGTGAGAGCGTTCCTTATATATTTTGAATCCTTTATTTCCCAATATATGTTATTGTAGAAATCAATCATTTAACAAATTATTCAAAATTTCAATCTAAATTTAAGGAGCTCCAAAATTTAAATAAGTTTGTACCATGATAATGAAAGGGTGAGTGGTTGTGTGCGTGCATAATTATTCTAAGTGCTGGGTTGAGCACCACTATATAAATATAAATATATACATGTTATTATTGTATAATCATTTAAACATATAATCATTAAACTTAATCAAAGTTATTATTACACATTATGTTTTTGGAAGGGTTACAGTTGGTTTTAAAAAATGTTATGTAACAAAGTAAAGAATAAAAAGGGGTATTTCATTGGTAACAATTAGAACAGCTGTTTTGTTATTTCAAGCAATTTCCGTTTCCTATGACTTCGCGTAACGAACTTCTGGCCCATGACTTAGGTAGTAAAAGATGGCGTCCTAGTTTTGTATACATAACCACATTTGTGAGATATAATATATCGTATTTATAAATTCAAAAATAACGTAACTATACAGATGTCGCCCGTAAGAACAGGGACCTTATGTAATATTATGTATGTATATTATTACATGGGATACGCCTAGAAAGAACACGGGAAAAAATTGCTTGAGGTAACAGACAAAATTTTATAACTAGTAAACATAACCCCACAATTAGGTTAGACAATTGTATGCATGCGTGCATTACACAATTGCCAAAATGAGTACTAATGACAATATTACGTTAGAAATAGGTACAACTAATGTAAATTTGACTGGCGAGATGGATGTACAAACACCTCAAACTAGTCAGATTGACGAGAGGCATACGCCTGTATCTGTAGCAATAACGAAAGTCAATACATCCATTTCAACTAGTTTAGATAGTAAGCAGGATGAAACTAATGCAATGATGCAACTTTTATTAAATAAATTTGACAGTTTTGATAAAAAACTAGATGAACAGAAAATCGATTCTAATATTAAATTCAATGAATTAAAGAATGAAATAAAAAGACAAAATTGTCAATTTGAGGAGAGAATTAACACAGTAGAAACACGTTGTGATAACATACAGAAAACCACACTAGCCATTGTTGATGACAAGTTCAATAGTACCATAAATGATTTAGACACGAAAATCGATCTAGTTTATGGCACAGTAAATAACACGATTAAAAGTCAATTAGAGACAAGCAGTACAGAAATTCAACAGAAATGTTTACATTTTGTAGAAAGTCAAGTAGAAGTTAAAACCAATGTGTTGCAAAATCATTTAGAAAACATTGAAATAAATGTGATAGATATTACTAAAAATTTAGAAACTATAGATAGTACCATAACTGAACATGAGAAAAATACCAAGAGTAGATTTAATTTGTTACAAAGTAAGATTAAAGAAATTGATGACTTAACTGTACAAAATAGTATGGATGTGCATGATAAATATGATATGATTGCAAATAATTTGACCAGTGTAAAAAACGAATTACGGGGAGAAATAAATAAAAATGTTTCAAGCATAACTGATAGCGTAGTAGTAACTAGAGATTTCTATAATGAAATAGAACTAGAGAATTTTAGCCATGAAAACAGAGTAATACATCCCATGCGATTCCTTAATCAGACTAGGGATTATAATCATTTTAGTAGTAGTAGCTGGGAAGTGAAATTAAATAAAATTATTAAATGTTTCAAGGGTAACTCAGTCATATGGGCTGAAGCTCATAGGTTAGAATGGGATTGCTATAATACTTTTGAAAAAGCTTTTAAGGGTAAATATTGGACAGAAGAAGAGCAGGAGACTTTAAGAAGCCGTATTATGGGAACGGGTAATTTCATGGGACGTAACGTTAGTAATAATAACATTACTATTTATGTAACAAAATTGTACAACGAAGCTAAATATTTAGAGCCTCCTATACCATTTAAGTCATTTGTTAGGTATGTTAGTAAGCACTTACCTAGAGAAGTGCAGGTCACTCTGATGACTAAAGAAATAGAAAATCTTGATGAACTGGAAAGGGTATTAGATATACTACAAAGTATAAATGATCGTGAAATGGGTAGACGCCCTATACAACCAAATACGTATAACCATAACAATAATAACAATGAGTTTAATCGGCCAAGGCCTTATTTTAATCATACTGGCAATAAATATAATGTTAGAAATGATTTACAGACACCAGGCGGTTGGAGTTGTTCTAGTTGCAGGAAGGAGAATCGGGGTCACATGCAGCATTGTTATTTCTGTAAAGCACCAAGAAATAACCAAGTAAAGCAATTCATACCTGCGAACAGAGTAACAGAGGAGCACCGTACCACCATCAGGGACCAACACGCGGACACCCTGTGCCATCAACAAGTCATAATAGGACACAGCCGGAAAACGGAAGTCAACAGTGGTAAGTAGGACCCGACCACTGTTCAGGGAAACTCATGAGGTCCGACCCATCGAGAACTTACAATCCAACGTAATAAAAGCAGACATCGTTGCCGATTTATTGGAGGAGGAGTGTAACACGACATTGGAGGTGAGAGCTGGACTCACGGAAATACAGGTAACAATAGATAATAGAAACTTTAAAACACTTGTTGATACAGGGAGTGAAATTTCAGTAATAGCCAAGAACATTTTAAGTGAATTGAAAGAATTGAATAAGAATATTCCAGTTTTACCCGTAGCAGGGGTTACAGTAATAGGAGTCACGGGGGTACGTAGTAAAAGGGTGACAAAACAGATACATTTAAGCTTCTCAATTGGAGGTATTAATTTTGATAATACGTTTTTGGTAGTCAAGGGGTTTTAAGTTTAGACATCATTTTGGGAAATGATTTTTTACAAAGAAATAAAGCTGTAATAAATTTTAAAGAAAAAGTGGTGGAGTTAGATGGGGGTGATCGGTCTGTGAAAATTAATTTTGAAAATGTGATAAATAAAGTTAGAACCACTGGTGTGAAATGTTACAGAAACAAGTAGTTGAGAATCACTTAGATACTAAAGTAAATTTTTGTATAGAGGGTGAGTATTTAGAAGATGTTGATAATGAACTGAGTAATATTAATAATGAAGTATGGGAGATAAGGGCGGATGAATTCTGTAGTGGGGGTGAGGTGATAAGGAGTGGCCAACGTATAGCGTTATGGCAGGTAATAGAGCAGTTTAAGGGAGTGTTTGCCGATATTCCAGGAAGGGCAAAAAATTATGAATGTATGTTACAGATAAAGGAACACACACCATTCATGCAGCGGAGTTATCCAGTGCCTTACTCTAAAAGACGAGCGGTGCAAGAGGAGTTGGATAAGATGTTAGATAATGGTATCATAGAGAGGTCAGTGTCTCACTACTCAAATCCGTTAGTGGTGGTAATCAAGAAGGAAGGAGGAGTAAGATTATGCCTAGACGCAAGGAAAATTAATCAAATTATTATACCAGACCGAGAATCACCAGAATCTATAAATGAGATCTTTCAAAAGTTTAGTGGCGTACGATTTATGACGTCCTTAGATCTGACTGCTGGATATTGGCAGGTACCATTAGCAGAGGTAAGTAGGCAATACACAGCATTTTTGTTTAACGGAAAAAATTATCAGTTTAAGCGACTACCATTTGGGCTAAATACCAGCGTAGCTAGTTTCATTAAATGTTTGGATAGAATTTTGAGACCAAAAGATTTAGATTTTCTCACAGTTTATGTAGATGATATTTTAATAGCTTCACGTACATTTGAAGACCATTTAGAACATTTAAAATATGTTTTAGGAAAATTAGAAGCGGGAGGATTAACCGTAAATTGGGATAAGTCCAAATTTCTACAAACGAAGATTAATTTTTTAGGATTCATTATTACATCGGAAGGAATTTCCGCAAACCCGGACAAGGTCGAATCTATTATGCGTTTCCCTGAACCGCGAAACATCAAACTACTTCAGAGTTTTCTTGGGCTGTGCAACTTTTATAGGAAATTTCAAAGGAACTACGCCTACCTAACCGCTAAGTTAAGTGCGGTATTACAGAAAAACCGACAATGGAAATGGGGAGAAGTGGAGCATGGAGCCTTTGAAGAAATAAAACGCAGATTTAGTGACATGATTATGATGAACCATCCGGATTTTGATAAAATGTTTTATTTACAGACGGACGCCAGCAATGTCGCTGTAGGAGCAGAGCTGTATCAGGAAGATGAGGAGAAGGAACATAAGACAATTGCGTTCGCTAGTTCGCTAGTCGATCCTTACTGCCAGCTGAAAAGAATTATACGACCACCGAGAAGGAATTACTCAGTATTGTGTTTGCAGTTGGTAAATTCAGAACGTACATCTTAGGAAACAAAACGATCATTAGGACTGATCATAAAGCTTTGTCATTCCTCAACACTTGTAAACTGGCTCATAGTCGATTAACCAGGTGGGTACTTGTTTTACAGGAGTACAACTTCGAGTGGGAGTACATTAAAGGAACAGAAAATAAGGTACCCGACACTCTATCCAGAGTAGATTGTGAAAATAACAAAACAGGTAGGGACTTAAAAGAAATTGAAATTTTTCAGATTAGTAGAGAAGACAGAATCTTTGGAGAGGAGCTGAAGGATATTAACACCATGCAGAGAGCAGATGGTAAGTCTGGAAAAATAATACACAGTTTAGAGACGGAGCTGGATGAGTCTGAGTACAATCAATATTTTAAAATTTATAAAGGGTTATTGTTTAAGAAGGTAGTAGGGGGTGAGCGTGACTGGAAATTAGTGATACCAGCAGTGTTGGAAGAGAAAATTATTTGGGATTGTCATATACGATATGGTCATTTTGGGGCTAAAAAGTGTGTCAATGTTTTAAAAGAATCATGTATTTTCAGGAATATGGAGAGGCGAGTGAGACAGTTGCTGAGGAGTTGTGATTTGTGTCAAAAGTCGAAGGTGGTTAACTACAGAGTAGAAGGTGAGTTAAATTATATTAAGGTAGATCGACCTTTTGATTTAGTTGCTGTGGATTTGTTTGGACCATTGCCGAAGGGTAGAGGCGGAGTAGTTTATATATTTGTATTGCTTGACACTTTCTCAAAATATGTAAAATTGTATAGCGTAAAAAGAGCTACCAGTAAGGTATTGAGTGAAAAAATAACTAAAGACTATATGATTAACGTGGGTAAGCCAAAAGTGATTTTATCAGACCATGGGCCGCAGTTCATCAGCGGAAGATGGCGTCAGACCTTAGGATGGGAAGGCATCCTCACGAAGCATACGGCTGTGTATCATCCCCAGTCCAACCAGGCTGAGCGTGTAATGAGAGAAATAGGCAGGATCTTCAGAGCCTATTGTCACTCTAAACACAGCGAGTGGCCGTTGTATGTACGAAAGGTGGAAACCTGGCTGAACAGTACCACCCACGAGTCTACTGGCTATACACCTTATGAATTAGTTAGGGGAACACGCCCCCCAAGAATCTTAGAACAATTATTCGACTATCCACCTGAAGGTAGAACAACTGATATAAACATTAAAATCCGGTTGGCGAATGAACACTTAATTAGTAAGGGTGAACAGAGAAAACGTAGACACGACGCAAGAGGTAAGTGGATTAAGTATAATGTAGGACAAATGGTATTAGTTAAAAGACATGACTTATCGAGTGCACAAGACAAAGAAATTAAGAAATTCTTTCTCTTATACGAAGGGCCATATGAGGTCATAGAAGTTAAGATGCAAAATTCTTATGTATTACAGAACAACGTAACTGGAGAGATAGTAGGAACACACAATGCTACAAATTTAAAATTGTACTGGTCGTCTTAGTTATTTTTATGTTGGTGTTTTTATATTTTGAGTGTATGAGTATTAACTTAGCTATTGATTTACAGAAGGGACTCTCCCCCATTTTCGGGCGATCACAGATTCACCACCTCTGATCGTGGATTTTGGAGTTTGGGAGGTGGACCATGATTGGCGGAACTGACGTAAGGAAGTGAAAGCAACGATGGTCTTCCTCCACACAAAATTGGTAGAAATTTGAAAATTTAATCTTATTATTGAACGGGGAGGGGGACCCCTAATTCTTGGGATATAAAAAAAAAAAAAAAAAAAAATATCTTTTGGCATTAATCCCATGAAATTTTGTTTTATCATAGAATAAAATTTGAAAATTGTGTAACTTAAGAGGTTAACTCAGTAAGGAGTTATATTTTTTTTATGTAACTAAGCATATCAGAAGATCCATTGTTTTCCTGGAGTGTTAGAAAAGTGATGTTTTGGACTTGGAAAGTGTCTACAAATTTATTAATGTAACTAAAGAATTAACATTTTAAAATGATATTTCAATTTTGATATATCTTAATTATTTATTAAGATATGATTGAATATGATTGAGTAGTTAAAATGTATTAACTGTATTACTAATATATCAGTGTTAATTATTAATGTATTATGTATTTATTTGAAAACTTTTTAACATGATGTTATAATATGTGTAGAAAAAAAAAAAAAAATTTTTTTAAATGGCGCTGTTAATAATATTTATCAGCCAAATAATTAACTGTTAATAATAATAATAATAATAATTTTATTTTTGTTTTATCATGCACTAAGAGTATTCAATAAATAAATATATAGAGTTATTAATTCTTTTATAATTTGTTTTTCTCCAGATTTGGGAGATTATAATGTGTAATTTTCTTATTATATTTTCAATTATATCTTATTCAATTTTGGTATAATATTCTTTTTAATTCTTGAAGATTATAATATATAATCTTATAATTTTATTAAGCATATTAAAATATATTAAGCCAACCCAGTGCTTATTGGCACAAACCAGCACTTAGCTAAGGGGAACCAGATCAGTTGAGGATGGAGTGATTCAATAAGCCACTATATTAATATTTTTTATAAATTGTTTCAGTGTTTGGTGGTGTGACAGCGGTCCTGAGCTGGCCAACGCGTCAGAGCAGGGGCGTTAAGAGCCTAAGTGGCCTTATGGTGTTGGGATCTCGCAGGAGAAGTCCAGTAAGGTCATGAAGGTACGGTCCTCATCACCAGACCAAGGGTGAGTTATTGTTATTTTTTATATAAAATTTTAAGGGGGTTGTGGCGACTTGTCCTGACTGATCCCTTTAGGAAGTATGAAAGGGTCAATGAAAGTTTGTGTGCTTCGTCACACCATCTTTCATTGAGGGGGTTTTGTGATGGTACAATCATGGTACATTGTATAATTACATAAAATATGGTAACGAGATCATAAATATTGTATTTTCCTATTTTTTGACATACCCAACCCAACCTCAAACACCCTATATAGAATTTACGGTGAGTGGACTATATTACAGTATTTGCCAGGATTTGAACTAATTCATGACAAAAAACGGTGTCGCATCACAAAAACAGTGTGCAGTTATTGAGATAAGCAGAGCCAAGCCTTCGTTACGTCAGAGGCGGAGAATGTGTTGACAACTACAAACGGCGATGTCAACAACTTAGACAAAGGAATGTGACGTCAATACACCCCACTTCCGCAGATTTCAACCAGAAATTGCCGTCATTTCATCTGCAGCTCTGATTTGAGCCGGCCGGCCGCCCATTCACTTACGAGTGAATTTTAACTTTTTAGACCACTGTAGGTGGTTAATAAACAGTATAATATCTACTATCAAAATGTATTAAGGAAAGTAATAGTTCGGTTTGGTGTAGGCGTCCTCGACCGATTAAGTCGTTCGTAAACAAGATCGACGTATAGAATCGGTCCCACGACGGTGGGTTACGTGGGTTGACCAAAGGTGTCCCGTCAAGCGCAGTAAAAATACACCGATTGTGCCGATATACGAACGAGACTGGCAGTGCGAGGAAGCCAACACGGAAATTGGTGAGAGCGTTCCTTATATATTTTGAATCCTTTATTTCCCAATATATGTTATTGTAGAAATCAATCATTTAACAAATTATTCAAAATTTCAATCTAAATTTAAGGAGCTCCAAAATTTAAATAAGTTTGTACCATGATAATGAAAGGGTGAGTGGTTGTGTGCGTGCATAATTATTCTAAGTGCTGGGTTGAGCACCACTATATAAATATAAATATATACATGTTATTATTGTATAATCATTTAAACATATAATCATTAAACTTAATCAAAGTTATTATTACACATTATGTTTTTGGAAGGGTTACAGTTGGTTTTAAAAAATGTTATGTAACAAAGTAAAGAATAAAAAGGGGTATTTCATTGGTAACAATTAGAACAGCTGTTTTGTTATTTCAAGCAATTTCCGTTTCCTATGACTTCGCGTAACGAACTTCTGGCCCATGACTTAGGTAGTAAAAGATGGCGTCCTAGTTTTGTATACATAACCACATTTGTGAGATATAATATATCGTATTTATAAATTCAAAAATAACGTAACTATACAATCTGAAGTCTCTGTATTTTGTATGTGTAGTAATTTGACATAATTAGTATGTCTCAACACTTATTTTGGATCGCTTTTAAAAAGTTTGTGAACTGTGTCACAAAAAAAAAACAACTTTACCGGTATATTTTGTTATCAGTTATGTGTATTTGTGAATAATGTTAGGTAAATACATATAACTATGGAAACATACATACTGTACACTGAAAAGCTATGACTAAACTATTTGTCATTTAGGTATTATGTTACAAATTTAACTAAAAATATCGGTATGGGAACCATACATGACTTCCATGTTCTAAGATTTATATTTAAAATCATTTTCGAAATGAAATATTTCCATAGAAACTACTTCTTTCTACTTACTGCTTCAGCCTTAACCACAGTACTGTGGTCACTAACGTATACCACCTCACGTTATCGCACTCGATTTTCACTGATATTAGAAGTCGATTACACTGCAGAAACGTCTGGTTTTGCAGAAAACATTGGACTTACGGCCAAACAGCCCGGGAAGGAATTTTAACAACAAAATACTTCTTTGTTGCCGATAACGTAGTACACATATAAAAAATTATCCCCACCCCCTTCAACTATAATTTTCATTTACAGAAAATTACCCCCACTCCGTTCAACTAGCCTCTACATTTATAAATATTTAATCTACGTTTCTACAGTGGATTATTATGATCTTCTTATCAGGATACTTTATTTATCAAAATTAAGTACTTTACTCTTGTTAAAACATAAAACGTTGCTGGTAAACTACCCCTTTCCCTTAACCGATCTTCACCAAAATCAATAGACCTTGAGTCCTCTACAACTCAGGCACATCTTTAAGACATTATTTGATTATGTTTGAATTTACAGGAGTTATCGTTGGTCATGAAAAAATTACTCTCGTTAAAACATAAAATGTTGCAGGTAAACTACCCCTTTCCCTTAACCAATCCTCACCAAAATCAACAACCCTTGAGCCCTTTACAATTCAGGAACGCATGCAAAAAATATTTGATTCTGTTTGAATGTGCGGGAGTTATCGTTCGTCATAGAAAACATTACACTTGTTAAAACATAAAATATTGTAGGTAAAATACCCCTTTTCCTTAACCGACCTTCACCAAAATCAACAGACCTTTAGTTCTCTACAATTGAGGAACGTTTGTAAAAATTTATTTGATTCTGTTTGAATTTTCGGCAGTTATGGTTCGTCATAGAAAAAATTACACTTGATAAAACATAATACGTTGCAGGTAAACTACCCCTTCCTCTTAACCGTTCTTCACCAAAATCGAAAGACCTTGAGTACTCTACAATTTAGGGACGTATGCAAAAAGTTATTTGATTATGTTTGACTTTACGGCAGTTATCAAAATTATCCTTGTTAAAACATAAAACGTTGCAGGTAAACTACCCCTTTTCCTTAACCGACCTTCACCAAAATCAACAGACATTTAGTTGTCTATAACTGCGGAAAGTATGCAAAAATGTATTTGATTCTGTTTTAATGTGCGGGAGTTATCGTTCGTCATAGAAAAAATTACCCTTGTTAAAACATAAAACGTTGTTGGTAAACTACCCCTTTCCCTAAACCGATCTTCACCAAAAACAATAGGCCTTGAGTACTCTACAATTCAGGACTGTATGCAAAAATTATTTGATTGTGTTTACATTTGTGGCTGTTATCGTTTGCAAAAATTCTACAAAGATAGACAGACAGATAGACACACAGACACTTTTCGAAAAATGACTTTTCTTCATGTTTTGAGGGTAGTACAATCAGAATCAGCCGTTACCTCGAACACGATTTTTTTTCGCCATTACCATACTGCCATTTCCTTATGGAACATGGAAGTAAAATTAACGCAGTAGTCCAAAACGTTTAGTAGGCCTATTTATTTTATGATTGTCTGCTCTACAGTTAGTAATAAAATGGTAGAATAGTTGGGTTTTCACAATTTTTCTGATAATATGAAAAATTGTCCAATATTGGAATTTAACTATCTTAATAATAAATGTATTTTGTTCTGGGAGTTACTAGTGCTGTGATAATGGCTTTAGTAATAACTTGTACAAATTTTCATTGGACCGCTAGTGTTGGCTACGAAGTTGGTGAATAGCGGATGCATAGATAAGGTCGGCGCACAGAACACGGATTTATCAGCATCGGCGCTCAGAGCACGATTTCAGCGTTGGCGCTCTGAGCAAGCTACCAAAAAAACTGCTGGTACATCTGTAAACTACTTGTGGGTGAAGCTTTCAATATGAGAAGCATCCAAACTGTAATTGTGTGTGTGTGTGTTTTGTGCGTGAGGGCGCGTACATAATGCACTTAGTAACAACAAAATAATAACAGGAATTTAATAATAATAATAAACTACAAATCATGATGTGTTCAATATTAAGAGCAATAATTATAATAAATAATGCATATAATATACCAAATTAAATAATTATAATGTAATATGATATAATAATTGCAACTAATTATATTTATTTGTAATTAATATAATAAATAATGTCAATAACAATATAAAAATATCTGGGACTCAGGCGCAGAAAATTTGATCAGGCTAACTACAACAACTGCAAATGGTGTTTTCAGACGATTAGTTGAATGTCGTCAATATGAACGTTCACTTTTTTAATTAACTGTTAGATAAAATAAAGGACTTATTGTTCGGCTTATGCAGTCAGGTTGACCAGGTAACAGTTTTTAAAACTCATCGTTGGCTTCTGTGCAAATGTAACTGCTTAACACCATACTACCAAGAATCATTATGAATTTCCTAGAACCACTGTTTCTCCGAGCAAATGTCGCTACACTCGGCCTCCGAGCAAATGTCATTCAGAGCAAGTCCTCAGGCAGCTCTACTATAACATGGCAAAGACCTCCAGTTTTTGTTCTAATTCTTTGTTGTCGGTTGAAGCGTAGTGCTGGCTACAATACCTTTCTTGTAAGCCATTCAGCTTAAGTTGGCAGCCTACCCACCCTGGTTCACCTAAGAAAATTATGTGGTTCAAAACAGAAGCTATTATTATCTTTACCGTTTTCAATAATTAATTAACGTTTAAGTACGCCAGTATTCTGATTTAGAAGCATTACTGGATTTTTGAAGAAGCCTACTTAATGGTTTCTGTTTACAGGTTCAGGTGTAAATTTAAGCTTTAGGTGAGTTAGTTATGTATACTGTATACTGTATTCAGAGACTCCCATTAATAAATGCTACGGACACAAATCCAGCTATACTTATTTGTTTTCACTGTATAAATTTCCACTCACTCATAACTAAACTTCCATTCCTATGGCATGTTTTCACACACACACACACACACACACACACACACACACACACACACACACACACACACACACACACACACACACACACACACACACACACACACACACACACACACACACACACACACACACACACACACACACACACACACACACACACACACACACACACACACACACACACACACACACACACACACACACACACACACACACACATGTAAATTAAAAGTATATTTGAATCACCATCAAGATGACAATATGAGCTCTGTAATCGAGTTTATCAAAATGCCTCTTCGTCAACACAGAGTTGACGACTAATATTTTTATGCATCTTTCTCCAGGTTATACTATCTTTTATATTTTAGATAATGCCATGGAAAGTTATCTTAAAACAGAGGAACACACAACTAAACGGCAGAGGAATGGATAGTCAAAATGTTCGTTATCATTTCTACTCTCGTGTTAGATCTGTTGTCCTGTTAGTTACACATACATTCAATACAGAGATTCCGTGTTATACAGACATTCAATAAGGATTATACACAGTAAATAATAAAAGTTGCCAATCTACGACCGAACTCTGACAAATATCCACTAATAACAAATTCTAATCACTTGCATAAATAATTCATGAAACTTAGTTGCGGGACCGAGCACCCAGCCACCCTATTGTTTAGACTGTTTATGCCCAAACATCAACCAAGATCACGTGTAGCGCAATGTAAGTTAAAAGCTTCCATATATTTCTATATTAATTGTGGGTCGTCAGGAATGCATGAGTCTGTCCGTTTCTACTATATGGTACTGGAATATCGTGTCAGCGGTACGTGGCGATAGATGTATATATACTACTATATACATAGAATATACATCTATGTACGTGGCACGCTGTTAGTTAAGTCACGTTGATGTAACCGTATTATCCTATAACACAACATTATTAGATAATCTTCTCTTTATGGAACAACAAACATTTAACGTTTTCGTGCACAAAAATGTTAAAAAATCAAAACGATTTAATCGGCTGGACGTGAAGCCTGTACGGAAAATGGTGAACCGTCCATGAAAACTCAAGCTACAATGGAAAATATTGGCGGACAAAGGCAAAGCAGATTCGTGTCGGAAACAACTGGTCCGAAGTGGGCGCCTTAAGACGGTTGGACGACAACGGCTCAGATGACAGGCAACGTGTCTCGAAAGAGGCGAAACTTCATATCGAAATGTAGTACCAAAGGCAAAGCAGAGGTGTTAATAAATATTGGAGTTGCTCGGCGTGCGATGCTCGAACTTACTCTAACGAGTAATGAACACAAATAACGTGAAGCACATAAACGTTTTATGAATACTGATAAAGTTTGCGGTAGTAGACAATAACACGATGAGTTCACTGACACGAATGAACATGCTTTATGTATTTTTACGGCCGCTAAGTGAGCAGTGTATTGTCCGTGGGACACACGAAATAAATTAGTGTTGCGGTGTTTGTTGTTTATTTATAAACTCATAACACTGTGTATACCGTCTCGTATACACTGTAGGCTACATAGTTACTGTTATCAGTCTCGTTTCTCTGCCACCGAAAGTATTTAAATCGTATAAGCAAAGACATTTAACGAAATGAATGGAAAAGTATAGAACGGTTGAAATAGAAATAGAATTGACTTACTAACCCTTACTATATGTACAGCAATGTTACGAAGTCCACACCGCTCTGCTCGGAGACATGCTGCGGAACTTCAAATCAGCAATCGCACGGTAAGGCGTATTTTGCATGACGAATTACGTTTTCACCCGTACACGTTAATGGTTGTGCAGCAGATGAACGAAACAGATTACCCACAACGATTGAACTTTGCACGAATAATGTTGACACTTTTTGAGGAAAATGAAAACATTATGTTGTTGATGAGTGATGAAGCTCATTTTCATCTCAATGGTGCAGTCAGCAAACAGAATTGTCGCTACTGGGGTACTGAGAATTCCCGAGAAATCCACCAAAAACCACTGGACAGCCCAAGTTACAGTTTGGTGCGCGTTGGGAAAGAATTGCATCATTGGTCCTTACATTTTTGAACAAAATGGCGTCACTGTAACTTACTGCTGAGCGTTACATTGAGATGCTAAACACCTTTTTGTGCCTGAGTTACGGAGAAGGCGGATTGCTATTAGGAGTGTATGTTTTCAGCAAAATGGGGCAACGTCTCATACATCCCGAGCGTCAGTGGGTATTCTTCGCCCTCTGTTTCCCAACCGCCTCGTTTCCAGATTTGGTGATGTTGCATGGCCCCCTCAGTCCCCAGATTTATCAATGTGCGATTATTTTTTATGGGGGTACCTCAAGTCACGCGTCTATAAGAGAAACCCCCATACATTAGATGAATTGAAGGACAGTATTCGTGAAAACATCGTCCAAATTGACAGACGCCTGCTAGAAAGTGTGGAGGCCAATTTACGTACACGTTTACAACAATGCATAAACAAAAATGGACATCATTTGCAAGATGTGATTTTCCACACATGAATATCATTAAATGCTATGTAATCACGAAGGTTTCTCTGTCAATAAATTTTCTTTTCAAGCAAAACTAACAATGTTGTTATTATTTCAAAAACGTCCT
This sequence comes from Magicicada septendecula, assembly GCA_034769895.1. NCBI lineage: Eukaryota > Metazoa > Arthropoda > Insecta > Hemiptera > Cicadidae > Magicicada > Magicicada septendecula. The sequence continues at coordinate 272,274,702 of CM068369.1, read as the reverse complement.
ATTTCTCTGCCCCACCTTGTATAACATCATGCAATAATGGAGATCGAAATGTCATAATTGAACGAGCGAAGCGAGTTCACAGTTTTAACTCAACCGTTTGTCATTTGTCTGTCTGCCTACCTACTGACTGTCCATTTGGGGGTAAGTTATGTCTCACGATAACTTCAGAACATATCAACTTATTTTTGTAAAACTTAGCACACTTGTCCATGCGTTTACTTTACAGATTCCAATTGTTTTTGAGATTGATACAAAAAAATGGACGGGAGGAAATGTGAGGCGGTCCAAATGTTTTAAAAAATTGCAGAAATTCATGTTTGGTATCAAATTAAATAAACGTTTAACCAAAATATGAATTTGGCATTCACATTTTGAAAATTTTTGGGTCGTTGGTGCCCAAAAAGTAGGGCAAAGGTTTCATAAAATTGCATATTTTATGTGGGATATTAAATTAGAGAGAATTTTAACCAGAATTTAAATATAGGATACAGTTTTAAACATTTTAAAATTTCTTGATTCCATGGATCAAAAATGATATCAAAAAAATTTTTTAAATTGTAAAAATCTAGCCGTGTGTCAGACTAAAGGGAGTTTTAACATAAATCAGATTGATTGTAATTATTAGCGTTTATTGTATGATTGCTGTAGAATTGATACTTTACTAAATAAAAAATTGTATGATAATTGAAAAATTATCTAATATCAAAATTTATCCACTCACAAATGTATTTCGTTCAAAATAGTAAGCGGGTTCTGCAGCTCATGGAGCTAACTAGTTATTATTATTAATGGCAGCATTAAGATATTACATAAATTTACATAAAATCCGCAGCGGTTAACCCAATCAATTGCATGCAAGCAGACTAGCGCTCATCACCAGATAGTTTCCATTATACTCTGCTAGGCCTGTCTGTGACAGCTGACCGCTAACGCCACACACTCGGTAGCGTGGAAATATAATGCTATCGTTTTAAAAGACTAAAAAGCGTTCCGTTTAAATTAAACTGCCATTGCTGAATAATTCTGTGTGCGAACATAAACGCGAGAATAAATTATGAAAATCATTTTGATAGGCAATTTTTGTGATTATGGCTTTCCAGTAAACGGCTTCTATGTTTCCTCGGTCCTATAGACAACTTTCCAATTACTTAGTTCATAAACTACCTTAATCAATTTGCTTCGTGTATTCCACCCGGTGGACAATTTGGACATTTAAATTATGTTTCTCGGCCATTAAGTTTCATTGCAAAATTCTCGCTTTTTAACAACCTGTTTTTATCTGGAAATCCTTTTGTTACCAAGAGTCACATTCCAATACGTTAGTGTATCTGATAATATTTTAATATCTAATTTAAAGTATTACACCTAATTAATGCAATATGATATTCTTGACTTTGTTTTCTCGGCTATTGTTTCTTAGAACCTTTCATTTTGTTCTATCTCTCTTAAACAGTTTCACTATATTAGAGTTTACAAAAGAGTTTGTCAATAGTGCTCCATATTTATATACGTAGTGCAATTAGACGTTAAATACGATTCCTCTTTATACACTCTTAGTATTTCACATTATTCTTACTTTGTTCTATTGCACTGTACTGTTTCACAGTCCCTTCCACCTTGCGTCCAATTTTTGGTCTCTTCTTTATATTCTCAAAATATTCGAAAGTATGGTATTATTTTGTTTTTTATGAACAACAGTTTTTATTGCTTCTACCTAGTAATAGGCGACACAAGGTTTGATCAAGAAGTTAATGCCATTTTTGTTTACTTAAAAAATTAGGCCTAAGTCTTTATTCTTCTATACTAGTAAGTTCCCTAAGCTGCAGAAGTCTGGCTTTGACTTTGGACTTTCATCTTGGCTTGCGGCACCCATAAAAATAAAAATTTTCAAAGCAAACACTGGACCTACATTCGGATTTGGTTTAACATCATTCCTACTAACTGATGTTCAGTATAAATGTTTACAATTTTTCCAAAATTTTAATACTTTTTTGGGCTTCAATGTCAAAATTTTTGAAATTTTCAAGCTTCAACAATAAGTTTAGATTGTGGTTAAAATTCTGTCTACTTGACACCCCAGACGAGTTTGTGCATTTTTTTCTAACATTTTGGTGCACTCTTAGGGGCCTGGTACAAAAATTTCGAAAGCTGAAGATTATATTCAGATTTCGGTTAAAATTCTCTTTATGTTGATACCCTACATACAAATAATCCAAATTTTTCAAAATTTTCCCCCAATATTTTTCCCCTAATCTCAAAAGCAGTAGGGTTCTGTAGTTTAACGTTATGGACAAGCATGCTAAGTTTTATGAAATCGGTTGAGGCACTCAAATGTTATCGGGAGACATACCCTAAATAGACAGGCAAATTTGTTTTTAACATTTTGAGAATGCAGGATCACATAACGTGTTTTATGTCTATTTAAAAATTGGATGAAATGCTGTGACGGTCAAGTTACAAATGCCAAACAGTCGAGTTTAAACTCAGAATTCGCTTTGTTCGTTCAATTTATTGGTAATTTCAAAGTAAGCCCCATCAGACAAAACACACATATGCCAACTTTTTTTGTAAGTCTTAAAAACGTTTATAGGAACCCATTTTATGGTATAACCTTAAGGTCGCTTAGCGATTTGTGTTTGGGTCGCGGAATGTTTCACGATTGTTTAGTCGTTGGGAAACGAGAATGTAGCATCTGGTGAATACGGACGGTGGCAGTTGCGGTATCATTACGGTGTTAGTTTTGGTCGAAAATTCATGAACAAATAATTATGTATGAGCTGGTTCATTATTGTAGTGTAATAATTATCCGTAAATTATTTTTCCATAAATCTGCCCATTTTCTACAAATAGCTTCAAGCAAATTGTGTTAAATGACCGAATTCTTTATTAACGCAGCACCCGGTCATAAAAATTCTTGGGACAAAATACCACAATCTACATCTTACAATCATGATTTTCAACTCACTCACGGTGAGTTGAACATCATAAACATTATAAAACATCATAAAAATCATGATGTTTTATTTACCTTTAAAACATTTGTACAGTTGATAAACCGCATACAGACTCACCGAAAGCTTTCTGTAACGTTTGCGCCACGTCACAGCCTTTCACCTCATTTTTTACACAAATCTTAAAACATGTTCTGTGATCCTGCATTGTAAAAATATTAAATAAAACTTGCCTGTCTATTTAAGGTATATCTTACTATAACATTTAAGTGATCAACTTCTTAAATACTTAAGAAAAGTCGCCATCAAGTCAAAACACAACTCACTCGATTAACTATCACATTCAAACTACGCATTTGGCTAAAAACTTTGTTAATTATTTCAAACTTGGTGTCGCAGTACTTTAAAAAAATTTCGTTCGATTCTAATGCTGAAGTTAAAAATTACATTAACTCTTTTTCAAACCGCGTATGTCGACTTATTATTATGAAAACTGTGCAAACAATATAAAGGAATTTCATCGCACTGCAGCTAAAAATATACATACTTACAATACAGAAAATTATTTACTGTAAAATATAAAAACATATTCGTAGATTATGAGACGAAATTGACAGAAAATTCTTCACTGGAGTGAGTTGGCTGCCGATGACGTGCGGGACAAAGCGCCTGAAGCGACACGTGGTGATACAGATCAGAGAATAGCGCAAATCAATTCGACGTGTCTGTCCTGTTAAGGTAATTTATTGTAACACGTCGCTTCGGGGTAATCTGCTGTAACAACCATTATCTGGCATCGAGAGATACCAGTAAACGCTTTCAAAGGACATGTAATGTTATTAAAATATTGATTATCTCTTTAATAGTAATCGAGTAATTTTTCACAATACTTAATTTAGTAGGTCACAATATGTGGTACTAGAGATTCTGCTGGAATTGGCTAGAATTGTGTCTTTGAAATTGACACAAGGTTTAAAGTAACATAAATGGGAGCAAATAATTTATACTAGCTACACGCAACGACAGTTGCAATATTAGATCGCAACAACTACCTTTAATTGCATTATAAACTGCATTATAATTGCTTTCACTGAATTTCAGCTTTATACAACGAGAACAAGTAACCACCGAGCCTCAGCACTCTATGATGGCAGTCCCAACTGAAGAGGATGAATTACGCCATAGTGTGGGCTACTAAACGCGTTAATTCAAACTGTTCATAGAGATAATTCAAATATTATCTAAAAACTGGTCTCGCTCTGATGTATGCTCTTGTTAATTCATTATGTGTGTTTTCAAAATAAAAATATATGCAATTTATTATATCAGTCAGAAGAAATATCGACAATTACGATAGAACAGTCAAATAAACGAGTATTTACAAACCGGGTAAAAGGCGTTTTAGTAAAACGACAATATTAGGATAACAACCATTATAAACGTTAGTTAACAACGATCCATTCCGAAGAAAATTAACATACATTCCTGAAAGGGAGCAGTACTTAGCCTATAGACACTGCACAAAATTGTTAAAGTTCTTTGTTATGTTTCCATTTTACGTTTGAAGTCGCCAATAAAATGCTGTTATGAAATAAATGTTTAGATATTAAATTATATGAATTCCAAAGTTTCGTTTAAGTTGTCAAAATTATATAAATTAAAAATTACATAAATAAACATATTTATATAGGCCTAAATTTAAATAATGTTGGTGACATTATAATGTATATTATATATATATTGCAATAGTACACAGGATATGGAAGTCATTTAAATGGAATACTACTGCTGTATAACATTTTCTGATGGCAATAGACAGGTTTTAAATTGATTTTGTTCCCTCTTTGTAAAGTAGTCATAAGTTTTGAACCAAGCTATGTTTTAAAAATTATATTATATCAAAATGTTCACAATTTTATTCTCTTTTATGTCATGTGAAATATTACGTGTAAGTGCGCGGGTGCGCGTGTGATTTACATTTTATTTAATAACTTCGAAAAAAAATTAACATTTCGTTCTGAAACTTGGATAGAGTATTTTCATGGTTATAAGCTACATTTTCCATATACTCAATTCTCCACACCTATGATTTTTATGTTTTTTTTTATGAATTCAATCTTCTTTTATTCTCGTTATCTTTAAGAAAGTAATAAAATTTATATATTAGATCTAGACAGGCCTTTGCAGAATCGGACAGAGTTTAAGCCTGATTTCAGTCTATCTGTGTTCTCATCTGTGACGTTGCTAATGTTTCAACCAATCAGAGGATCTAAAATTTATTCAGTTTGATCCTCTGTCGAGAACACTTCGCGCAGTTCCTTCCAAAGACTCGTTATAGAAAGACGTACTCGCTGCCACGAGTTTTTCGTGACAAGTCAGGTCGTTTTCCTTTAAACTTAGAAGTTGGTTCACGGTTCGAGGTCTTCGAAACCATTACCACTTACAGGACACAATTTAAATAGATCATCATACTCTAGTGCTTTTCGTGTATAGTAGAAAATATCCGGTAGGGACAAAATATCTACCGAGATATTTTGATACATACGTGAGAACACTTCAAGAAGCCGGACTTGTGTAAGCTCAATACACGATCTATTTTACCCAGTTTTAAAACCCTGAGATAATTTTATAAACAATAACAGTTCGTATCGCAGTGTACGTGGGTGCAACGACGTGAAGTGTCTGCAGTAGTGATCTTCGATCAGTCTGCGGGCAGAGTCCCAGCTATCCAGTCGAACTACGTGCGCAGAGCGTCGGTGGCTACGCAAACAGTGGATTTCAACACATCAAGTAACATACTTGTAAGCAAGCCAATAGACTCAATATTGAAAGACAAATTTTTAAATAAACAGTCTTATAGTATAAATTAATAAGGCAATAGTAACAACAACACACGGTTTTAATGTGTTAGCCCCACGTTTTTGGAAGCCATTTACAACACTACCAAATTTCATGTGTTTAATAACTGATGTGTGACATATCTTTAGGCACATTACATTACATTAAATTCGTGTGTGTGCAAGAATGAAGGTTGTAATATAATAATAATAATAATAATAATAATAATAATAATAATAATGCTATTTGATTTGTTTATAAATCATTTCAATTTTTATTAACACTTTTTTTATTTTGTTTTGCGGTTTAGAAACTCATTATTATTTTGACATTTTTATTACGGGTTATTTGCAATCTAAGATTACACATTAATTTCTTATTTATTTTACGATTCCAAATGATTCGTATTCTTACGTACCTACTACGTATAATTCGTAGTCTTATTTGACACAAAAACATATTATATAATCTTATTGCTAATACATTGTTATTAATTTTCTATGCTGCTCTCAGCTAGCTCAATTATCTTACTGATTATCTACTCTTTTACTTTTCTTATATTAATTTCTTTTTGTTATGGCATATGCATTGCTTGCTATTAATTTCTCTGACAAGGTCGTCATTTACTACTAACAATTATATTTTAAATTACAGTTCCTGCTAACTCTTATCGTTACACAGTCTTTCATATTACTGTACTTAACGTACAAACAAAAACATATCTACAACTATACAGTTACTTGACTCATACTAGAATAGAATTGTTTATTCATTTTTTTCTTTAATATTTAAAGTCTTTTGGTTCGGTCTCGGTTTCTTATAAATGCATGGTTATTTGTCACCTTCTTATTTGTATGGTACATCTTAAGCGTGTCCTCTTCGGTCCTGGAAGTCCTGGCGTCGGGTATTCTAGGAGTCTAGTCGTCCCCCGTCCGCTGGATGCTCGTACTCTGGATCATTGGATGCTCGTACTCTGCTACACTGGATTCTCGTACTCTGCTTGTGGTTGATCTACTGTGGTTGTTGTATCTAAGTAGATTCTTTGGCTGCCATGGTCGTCGACCAAATCTAGAAGTCCTAGTTGTTGGACATAGCCTCCGATTACATCAGTAGTCGAACGAAGAAAAGTTGTAGTTTTTGAGCATAGCCTCCGGCCGCTAAGATGGTCTGACCAGAAAGAGAACGATGTTTGCGAGTCCTCGTATTTATACCCAGAGAGCCAAAAATCGTGTCTCGACAATATTCTGCATGTTTGAAATTGTTAAGAGCGTCACTCTTACCCCACGCTTTTTAATGACACTTAATTTGCTCGTCTTCGCGAATTGCGAAGTCTTTAGCACATTATCCGATATTCATTCGATCGGTAATTTTCTATGCGTTCATCATGCACAAACCGTTTTTCTTTATCTTAATTACTCTAATTACTATTGATTTTTAACTTCCTACACTAACACTTTTTGTATGTTTTTCACTATTTTTTATACACTTGTTTGTTATTTTTAACCACACATTTTGGTGTCTTTAGTTTTTCGCTACCATGCACACAAGCATTATAAATTAATTTAAATACAATCATTTATGTCGTTACTGAAAAGGGTGGTGCTTTTCATGAACTAGTCGCACACACACAAACATTTTACGGGTGTACACACATGCAGAGAGCAGCTAGCTCTACTCCTTGTCTCAACATGCAAGTTCTGTTACAGTTTATATTGCAGGCTGAATGATTATTGTTACCAAAATGCGTTATTTATGTCTTCCAATCACTTATTTAAATTACTTGGTGCAACCTATTTGTACTGTTGCAATATATATATATATATATATATATATATATTGTTACATGACATTTTTACCATGCCCTAGTAACATAAATATACCATGATTATATTATTAAAAAGTACCAGGAGACATAATATTTTAAGAAAGACTTAATTGAATATGTTTAATTTTAATTGTTTATTGTATGTTATGTTTATTATAATTAAAGTAAGAACTTACTTATGAAATTTGTTTTTTGTGTGCAGACTGTAAAGTTATAAACACAGTCAGTTAAGGGGAATTATAACATATTACTAATAGTTATTAGTAATCTGTTTTTGTCACATTTATTAATATTATGTATACTAGTGTTAATAACACTAATGTTAGGCTTAACAAGAAAGTACCAAAATCATAGTCAGTCAAATTATATGAATAAGATTTCTATTAAAATAATAAGGAAACAATGTCAGTTTATGTTAAAAGATTACCAAATGTATAAAATAAATTTAAGAAAGTGAAAGGTACAAAAAGAAATAATAAATAAGTTTGGAACAAAAATAATAAAAAAAAATGTAAATCATTAACTCAGGAAATATAGATCAGAAAATAGTCAAGAGTGATGTCAAAATGATCAGTTTTTTATCAGAAGAACAGAGAAACAAATAAAAAGAAGATAAGAGCTATTATAAAAAAGGTATATCCTTTTAAAAGAAAATGACATATAAAATAGTAAAAGGTTGGTTTATATTATTCTTATGATGTCACCAGGGTGATATAAAAATGTTACTTGGAAACCAAGGAGATATCTAAGAGAGGCCTTAGCAACTAATATGTTGAGGAAGAAAATAAGATTATTCTAAAAAAACTGAATGCAAAAAGGTTGATTTAAATACTTATAGTGAAAAATAAATTATAATATATGTGATATCAGTGCATCTCCAGATAAACAATTGAATAATTATATATATCAAGAACAAAATAGAAGAAAGAATTATTACAAGAATCTACAGAATTAAACCAGGACATCTCTGAAGAAATTGGACCAATTGACACAGGGAGAGAAGTATTTTTGATCTAAAATTAATCTGAAATATTCCCTGTTAAACCTGATCTAAAGGTTTCAAAAAACTTTGAATACGCTTTTTATAAAAACCATAATTAACTTTCACTGAGAACAATAAGGATTAATAATATGGACATAAGCATAAGCCACCATTGATGTATAGTGCTAACATAATTTAAAGCTAATTAAGTCTAAAAAATATTTTTATAACTTAACCTATACACTGAACTGTTTTACACTCTTAATATAATCCTTTTAAGATACATTGTGACTATTTCTCATCATATGTATTTTGGTACTTTCCCTGTCAATACTGTTGTTATATCGTAGTCGAAAGGACCTACTGAACATTATAATTGTATTTTATTTATAAAATATTTATAATATTTATTTATTTAAATGTTTTAAAAAGCCTGAGATCTAAGAGTTACTGCTGCCACTCTGAGCTTATTAAAATACAACTGGCCAAACTTTGTTAAAAATTATGTTTAACATTTAGAACAAATTAAAGAATAAATAAAGGATTTGAGTTTACAAAATACAGAAAAAGGTTTATTTGTTTCTTATTTCTTGAAATCAAAAAGGGTATGATATTCTGAACAAAATATCTGATACTGTGAGTTGACCTCAGTAATTAGATTAAGTTGGCAACACTCATCAATTGAAAATCTTAGCAGATTTCTTTTAAAAATGTGGTGATGAGCACAAGTTATCATATCCATTGGTGAAAGAAAAGAATAAAAGAGAGTTCATTACAGAATAAAGAGACCATATACTATTTACATAAATTTGAAAAAAAATTTATTATTGATATTTCACCAATAAAATTTTATTTTTAAACTGTGATTGCAAATTGGCGCTCAAAAAACATCCCCCTGAACAGATACTCATCCTTAATTTAATATTAACAAAAATATATACAAATAATAACAGAGTTAAACAAGAACAAATTCAGATAAATAACCATAGATTCGAGTCTAGATGTAACAAATTGGCTATCCCAATAGTGAGGCTAAATAAAATATAATTTAGAAAGAACGATTATTAGATTTGTATAATAGAATACGAGACAGTACATCTAGTAAACGTTACAATATATATATCAACGATACAGCCATATGCTGTATTGAGCATTGATTTAAATAAATCTAAAATTTGCTTAATTAATAAGAGTTTGGGATAAATGGAGAGGTCTGGGATTGTAAAAATGTTTCATTGTTATACTAGGGGAGAAATTAACCTGTTTCGACAGGCAAAGAACACCTGCTCGATTGTATGTGTGTTACGCGTGTATCTTGTGTGTGTTAGTGATGCATGTACAGACAGGAATCTCAGCTACCCTCCCCAAGTAATTACTAAAATAATTATTTTAATTCACTGTGTGGAAACTAATTAGTGTATAAACAAACAAAAGGCACCAAAGTGTGTGTAAATTTTATAGTTATCCACAGTAAGAAAATGACGTTAATAGGACACACTACGCGAAGACAGTGCGAAATAGACTTGCCAAAAATACGCAAATTACCCTAAGACGCTCAAATTAATACAGTGAGTGCTTAATCAAATTAGCTATGATTTGTGCTATCTCGATTCCGTGCAAAACATTGCCATTTGCAAAAAATTGCAAATATATAAAAAGGTTCGGGAGTGGGGGCTAGCATGTGATCTGCAGGTCTCGACAAGATGATTTCGGAACGAACAGGTGCGGAATCTCGAGAGGGTATAAATTAAAGGTTCGACTAAAAACCCTTCTCTTCATTACAAGACACAGTTGCAGTCGGACACGCTGTCCGTCGGCAGAACAGTTTTATTTTATTATAAGGCTCATCTATGAACGAATAAAGACGTTCAGTAATTATGTTTACGATATTTCGGGAAACGTAAAGTACCGGGACCGTTTAAGTCATCAGAGTATCTACGGAGAAGCTACAAGGGCGACGCGGGATGCTGGAAGTTAGGAAATGCATTTTAGACGCCTAACCGACGACTGAGATCCACCTTGCAGCAGATAGTAATTCTCTGGGACGGACCACACACTGCTGGAGAACGACGCTGGACTCTGGACATATCCAGGATTACGCCAAGCCAGGAGTAACGGAAACCCAACTCTGGACAACGCTGGACCCCGTCAATAAGTCGTAAGATCATCAAAACTCGAGGTGACATGCATAATGCATTTATAAATGATTTTTTTTTTAAATAGCTCATAAAGACTATATAAAAAGACAATAAATTAAAACAAAAAAGTTTATAATTAGAAAGAATGTATTAGAATCTTAGATAAATGTTTTAGTCGTAAGAATGAGCGATCGCATATAGAGAAATATAGAAAAAAAGAGTTTAAATTTGAGATAGTATATTTTGGTTTATAAAAATAAATAATTCCCGTTAACTTGGGGCTCGACACGCTTACATTTTATAATATGTATCGTTGTATAGAATTGTCGTCCCAAAGAACGTGGGGTTATACACATTAAAATACAATTAAAGTATTTACTATTTTGTTTACAGTATTTTTATTGTATCCATTTTCATATCCAATTTGGTATATTATATTTCTTTCTTTGTCAATTTCTTGTTTGTGTAGGGGAATTTTGTACATTCTGTTAAATAGCGAATAGAATGTTGCCATTTTATGTTGTGGTGGGTGGTCAGAATGGTTAGGTATAATGATGTTAGTAGAAGTTGGTTTTCTATATATTGCAGAGAACATACTGAAACAAATCATTAACATACATCCTAAAATACAATTCACAGAAGAAAAAGAAAAACATAAGAAAATCAACTATTTATACATAACCATCACAAGATACAACAACCACATACAATATGCAATTATGTTACAATTGCAGAGAACATACTGAAACAAATCAATAACATACATCCTAAAATACAATTCACAGAAGAAAAAGAAAAACATAACAAAATCAACTATTTAGACATAACCATCTCAAGATACAACAACCACATACAATATGCAATATATAGAAAACCAACTTCTACTAACATCACTATACCTAAACATTCTGACCACCCACCACAACATAAAATGGCAGGATTCTATTCGCTATTTAACAGAATGTACAAAATTCACCTAAACAAACAAGAAATTGACAAAGAAAGAAATATAATATACCAAATTGGTTATGAAAATGGATACAATCAAAATACTGTAAACAAAGTAGAAAATAAAATGAAATATAAAATAAAAACTGAACAATTAAGAATTAATCAAAATGAACAACACATAAATAATAACAACAACAACAACAAATGGGCCACATTCACATACATAAATAATAAAATGACAAAACTAACAAAACTATTTAAAAACACTGATATAAAAATAGCATACAAAACTATTAAAAATAATTTACAAAAACTAAATAGCCCACACAACAAAGATAATACAACAACTAACGGTATATAAAAAATTGAATGCCAAGATTGCAATAAATGTTACATAGGACAAACAAAAAAAAACAGCTGAAAAAACGTTATTTTGAACACCTAAACGCATACAAAAAACCAGAAATATATAAATCCAATTTAGCCACACATGCAATAAACACAGGACATGAATTCCCAGACATAACCAATGTGACACTAATAAAACATAAACCACACAAATGTACCATAATGAACATTTGGGAAAATTTACAAATATACAAACATAAAACACAAAACAAACTAATACCTGAACAAATACAAATCAATACAAAATATGACACAATATTCAAAGCACTCAACATCGAAAATACACAAAAAACTAACACATACACCACAATCACATACAATAAAACCAATTTGAAGTACCAGAAGCCAACAGGAAGCCACAATAATAATAGTCAACCAACACATATGTACTTCACCAGACACAAAAACCGGAAGGCTGAGGATGGGTACAAGATGGTACCCGAAACATGTTCCTAATAAGGGAAGAAAAAAAGGTATATCTTGAGGTAAATTCATTATTAATGTTAAATGTAATATATATATATATTCATTCAAACACTTTTTGCTACATTCTATTTATTGATGTATATAATATATTTAATATTTATAATGAAATTATAAAGTACTTCACTAGACTCAAAATCAGGAAGGCTGAAGATGGGAACATAAGGCTTCCCGAAACATGTACCAAATAAGGAGGAAATATCTTGAGGTAAATTCATTATAAATATTAAATATAATATATATATACTTATGTATTATAATATTTATATATAAATATATTATTAATGTTAATAACAAAACTTTTTACAAGAATATATTTTTATTATTTTGTGAATTACAGTGTTTCAATGGCATTCAGCTATCACCATCAGATATAAAGTTAATACATTTTAATTTTAAATCAATTGTTCAAAACAGCTGTTTTCTATGAAGACTAAATTTAATGTTTTATATGTGTATATAAATATGTTATATAATTAATTGTAAAATATAATATATAAGTATATGTTATTTTATTAAATTAAATTTTAAAAATATTATTATTTTTCGTAATAATCTGAATTTGTTCTGGTATTAATTTATTATTTGTTTTATGTTTAAATATTTCTAAATTTTTCCATAAGGTAATTTTTGAACCTTTGAAAAAGTGTTTTAATAAACTAATATTATTTAAATTTGGATATATGTGTTTGTTTTTTATTAAGTGTGTAGTTAAATTTGATTTATATATATACATATATATATACATATATATATATATATATATATTGGTTTTAAATATGAATTATTGTGTTGTATATATCTTTATTTTAAACGTTCTTTATTTAAGCCAACATAAAATTTCTTACTATAATTCACAAAATAATTTAAAAAATATGTTCTTTTACAAAGTTTTGTTATTATCAATAATAATATAAATATTATAAAAGAAAAATCTAAGCATATTGAAACGTAATTAATAATCTTACATGTATTAACAAACAACTAACTTCCGACCTTTTTATTACAATAACAACGATCATTTATTTCTTTTTTAAATAATTATTTCAATGTTATATGACTGTAAATTTTGAACTTTAATTTAGATTTTATATTGGCAGAACACTTGAAGAGTGAAAAAAATGTTTCTCATTATTTTGTCTTCACATGTTTTTTCATCATGTAGATAGTCTTTTTAGTCTTGTCGAGAATTTTTTTAATTTTTAGTTTTTGTAAAAATTGATATGGTCATGAAAGTTACGACCATTGCTATGGTCCGACAGGAAGTTTACAAATTATGAATTGTACAGACTTTTTTTCTTGCTGTGAATAAATATTTATTTCTAGATTTTTATTTAGAACAAATTACAACAAGAAATGGAAAGCATCAGGAATAATTTGTAAGCGGGATGTAGAATTAAAGGCAAGATACTTGTACCATGTATTTATTCTGTATAGAGGGGAGCATATTCTTCCCTCCTGAAGTAACAACTTGAAATAAATTTAAGCATTTTAAATCATTTTATCTTGAGTCTTTATAAACGTAAGATCCCTTATCAGCAACATAAGGTTTCAGAGGGCTTCCGCTTTGATTTTTCTATCATAACATACACTGGATTAAAAAATATAGACCTGAAAGACCCCAAAATATATGGCGGAGCCAGGAACGGGTAATAGAGCTAATACATTTGTAACACTCAGGCCTACCGGAACCAATGTTTTACTAACTACTTATGTAATATATTATATGTCAAACGTATACGATACCATTGCTGCAGTTTAAACACTGTTAACTGTTCTTAGATAAAGTTTTGCTTCTTAAATGTACAATTAAGTTAAATCGTCAGTAATCTACATTGAAAACCTTTTAAAAATTGTCTCTGTTGTCAGAAAGGCTGATCTTCTGTATACGAGTTTCCCATCGCGTACGCCAAGACGTGTATCTACGTATTACACCATCGCTTTGCCTCGGTTACATTAGATTAGATTACTAAGGGTCAGAGAGCTTGCCACCACAAGACCCATTAGCGTTAACCGGCTTTGAGCACGGACCACATAACGACACACACCCTAGCTCAGTATATCCAATAGCCGTCGGTCACAGGGGTCAGAAAGAAAACACAAGACGCCCACTACGTAGCTAACAAAGATAAAAGAAAGGACAAACAATGACGGACTTACACCACGTCCTAAACGCAGAATGATTCCGCATATTAATATAGGCCCTACATTGACCCTATTTAATTTCGTTCTAGGTTATGTAATATGTAGACCACATACGTATAAAGATATAGATGTTGAGATAACGTTGCTCGGATTACTGTACATTTTACTGTTAACTTTATGATAGAGTAAATAAAAAATGACCTTATATTCGACTGCATCGTTTTTGAAGCCGTCATTTGGTTTTATTCTCTCAGTACGTGATCACTAGTTGCTTACTGTTTTTGAAAGATATTTTTTTATTATAGTTAATAGAACTCCTGAGTAGTACTTTCTGATGAGTAATTTTTCCCTAAAGCAATTAGGCCTAATTTCAAAAGTTTTAAAAGATAATAACAGAACGCTAACGTTTTGCAAAAGTTGTGTTCCGGGTGAATCTTATGATATACGGGAAGGATTTACAGGTGTTAATGAATAAGAGCCCGCAATGTCCGTATAGTACGAATCTTCTTCGAATAGGAGCATTGGCTTTACAGAAACACTTACTTTGCGTGTATTCTCGAAAAAATGGGAAAATTATAAACGTCTAAACACATATGTTACAAAAACATCTTTGAGTTTACATACTTACAAGTGTGTAGTTTTACAATTTCTGGCCAGTTAGACGGCTTACCTGAAAGAAAACAAAATCATAAACACTACATGATTTATACACTACAAATATTTTATGTACACAAGAACTAACAGTTTTTTGCGTTAGTTAACACAAAAATTTCTGTATAGAACAAAATATCTGTCAGTTTTTATAGCTAACTGTTTCCTTAATAACTATAATTCCTTTCAAAATGTATAAAACATACCGTTATTATATCGTTCTTCCAAAGGCCAAAAAGGAACCTTAGGGAAATTATAAATATAAGTACATTATAAATAATATATTAATTAACGAAAAATTCGAATTAATACTAAATACGATATTAATTTTCGACACTCTCAATTTTATTAAATAGACTAATAAATATAAATCAATAAATTATACGTATAAATATGTATTTTGTTTTTTATAAATCTGCTGTTTTTATAACTATTCAATTTGCACATATTGTCTCTTTAAAACAGATGGTTTTTTATGGTTTTATAAACCATTCAAATATGCATAAATATTGTTAATAACAATATAGTTTATTAACTAAAAATGTTAATTTATTTATCAATGTTATATTCATAAATTTTACATTTTTCTTTCGTGTGTGTGTGTGTGTATATATATAGTCTCTCTCTCTCTCTCTCTCTCTCTCTCTCTCTCTCTCTCTCTCTCTCTCTCTATATATATATATATATATATATATATATAACAAAACTTTCACAAGAATATATTTTTATTATTTTGTGAATTACAATATTTCAGTAGTACTTAACTATCATCATCAGATTTAAAATTAATAAATATAAAAATTTTTAAATCAGTTGTTCAAACAGCTGTTTTATATGTAGACTAAACTTCATGTTTATATGTGTATAAAAAATATGTTATGTAATTAATTGTAAAATATAATATAAATATTTATTATTTATTTATTATTAAATTAATAATTTTGAGAATATTATCAATTATATTATAATCTAAATTTGTTCTGGTATTAATTTATTACTTGTTTTATGTTTAATATTTCTAAATTTTCCCATAAGGTCATTTTGGACCTTTGGAAATATGTTTTAATAATGTGATGTTATTTAAATTTGGAAATGTGTGTTTGGTTTTGATCGAGTTATATTATATTATATATTATTTTATCAACGTTAACATAATAAAATAAATTGATTATTATTGTAGTGACATATACACAAATTTTATTATTATTATTATTATTATCATTATATATATACAGTATACTTAAACTAAACTATGTACCTATTTGGTACTGGAATCCAAAGATATATCGTACAACACATATAGTAGCCTAATGTTACTTTGCGATATTGTTTTAAAGTATATTTTATAAAAGCAGGCATTCGTCCTGTCATGCGTGATTAAGCTTCTGTAAAGAACACAAATGAATCTAATATTACTCTGTGATGGTAGACTCACACAAACACCCGGTTAATAGTCGTCTACTTTGCTGTCGGTTACGTAACTAATCAGATAAGAACGTAACAGCAAACAATTGTGACTGCAAGGAACATTGCGCGATTTCCTATAATAGTATTAATATAAAACTTTGGCCGGGTAGTTACTGGTGTCGATTATTGAATTTCACTATACCAAATCGCTATAAACGTAATAGTATAAAGTTTTTATGTATAAGCTGTGAGTGAATAATCCACTAAGGTTATAGTCTTTAAGGGGAAATTTCCAACCCGTTCCAAAATAGTTGTTGGGGATAAGATTTTAGACCAGGTATCGCACTTTGCTTTTCTTGGTTGTGACATATAAGTTATGAAAATTATTATGATAAGAATAAAAAAGTAAATAAGTATCATATGATGTGTGGTACAATACAGCGATCACTAAGAAACAAAACAAGAACTGATACTAAAATGAAGTTCTATAAAATAATGGCGATACCTGTTCTTGCATATGCTAGTGAAACATGGACGATAACTGGGAAAGAAAGCAGCATATACAAACCGCTGAAATGAATTTTTTAAGGCATATAAGTGGTTATCGCCTAAGGGATCGAATGCGTAATGAACATACAAGGGCCGAACTGGATATGTTCTCCACAAATGATAAGATAGAAGAACTAAAGCAGCAGTGGCTGGAGCACGTCTACAGAATGCACCAACAGAGGCTAGTAAAGCGCGCTGTAGACTACAAACCTGTTGGCAGATCTGTGGGTAGGCCGTGGAAGAGATGGCTGCAGTGAAGACGGAACTGGTTATAAGCCTACACCGTGAAGTGACGACGAAATTTCTACACTCGAATAAAATAAATTATATGTCCGTTCATTAATATTTTGTTTGGTCGTTACATAATAATCTGTCTAAACGTGACACCTGTACAAATCAGTCAGTTTTGTAACGTCGCTAAGTAGCTCAAAGTTGACTAACAAAACAAAAACCTTTGCTCTTATTTAACGAAGGTGGCATCAATGCTTCGGCAAATACGTCGCGTTATTCAACGACGGTTCTGTAAACTGAACAGCTTTTTGAAAAGTAACATGAAAATGTGATGCAGTTTCTAAGAATAAAACAATTTGTTATCTGTTGGAAGGATATTTGTGGAACGATTCATAGGTACCTGTAAAATAAAAATAGAAGGATACGCGAATGAAATTTTATAAAACTATGGCTGACTCCACATTTCTGTATGCTAATAAGACATGGAATTTTGGTAAAAGGGACGTGCAGAGGATTCAGGCATCCGAAGTGTAATTTCTAAGAGGAACGCAAGGTTGTTCTCTCTTGGATTGGAGACGGACCGAGGATACACGATTTAAACATTGTATCATTGTACCAGAAGATTGAAGACCACAGAAGAACCCGAGGAGGAGGTGGGTTCCGGAACAGGTCTAAGGCCTAGTCCTTGGATTGGTGACGATGATGATGATGATGAATATCCTTTAGTCTGCCACCCGGGTTGATTTCACAATTTTTCCAAATTTTATTGTCTCTTTTTGAGCTCTGGAGTCTCAAAATTTTGAAATGTCCTAAATTTAACACTACATACAGATGTTAGTTAACATTTTCTTTACTTTGATACCACAAATTAATTTTTGGATTTTACCAAACTTTTCAACCACTATTCGGACTCTGACGTCCAAAAAGTTGAAATTTGAAAAATGACCACTACATTCATATTTTGGTTAAAATTGCCTTTAATTTGATTCACACATGGGCTTTTGCGATTTGTTCACAATTTAGACACCCTTATATTTTTGCTTCCAACCTCCCTAATTTTGGGGTGATCAATCTAAAAAAACCACAGTGTTCTGTAGTATTAAAGTATAGATACTCATGCCGAGATTTACGGAAATCGGTTGATGCCATCAGAAGTTATCGTGAGACATATCCAAACAGACAAACGCCAAGCGGTCGAGTGAAAACTGAGAACTCGCTTCACTCGTTCCATTACCACTCACCGTTGGAACTATAAATAAAGTGTCTGTCCTCCTCTAAAGATTTTTTTGTTTGTTAATAAAAGCCGGTTCGGTTTCCTTAAAAGCTGCCAAACGTTTTGAATAAAAAGGTTTTTGCGTAATATTCCTAGTGTGTTAGACAAAACTGATCTGCCTATAGTAGCTTATTTCCTCTTCTCTGAATGATGAGTTAATCATCAACAAAAAGTAGTGTAACACTAGATTTTTTTTTTTGAAAAATTTGTGATTGTTGTGAACACACAGGGGCAGGTGTTGGCTGTCACAGCATTGATGAATGTGTACGCTAGCAGCAACAGTCGTTCAAAGAAATGGGTTGACAGACAACTGATATACGCCTTGCTCTACAGGAACAATAAGTATAGCCGTAGCGAATTGGGTGAAGCGTGTTACTTTGTTTCGAACGGACGCGTAACGAATTGACCAGCACAGAGTTTACTTAGAAATACTTTGTACATAGTCGATAGTATTGTTGACGATACGACGACACTGCTTAAAAGGGTAGACGAGAACTCAAGGGATGAAGCAATTGAGAAGAAGACGAAACAAAGAAATAACGAGGTCACACACAGCTGGAATTCAAGTAACTCTTGAAAGGAAATAAAAGCATGTTTAGCAGAAAAGGTGTAGCGAGGAGACACTGGTACAATACCACGATTCGACATGCTGGAAGTAGAGAAGTGTCAGGAGAGAAAATTTATTGCTCGGACAGAAAAGTCTACTGAAAGGATTGATCGACAGGCGAGAATATTGCTTTTTCATGGAATCGAGTAGGAGGAGAGTTTAACCAGAGTTTGGGGATGACTACGTGAACTAGTGACGACCAATAGGAAGTCGAGGATTGACAAGGGTTGGACATCTAGACTACATCTCCATGGTGATGAAATCAGAGAACGAATCATCTGAAGGTGGTGGAAACGACTCAAGACGTTGGGTGGAGTTTTATCCGGAATTCGAGATGTTGGGAGAAGAATTATCTGGAACTTAGAACCAGAAGCCAATAAGACACAGCTAGAGGGGTTGGACATAAAAATATGAAGTAGCTTGGTGGGAACGAAGATTATAAAAGATAGTGTTCGCCAAGAGGAGAGGAGTTCTATTTTATTTTTCGTAAAGGAGTAAAGTATTATCAACAGAGTTCTATTTTATTTTCCGTAGAGACATGAAGTAGTTTTAACAGAGTTCTATTAACGGAGTTCTTTCTTATTTTCGTAAAGGCGTGAAGTCTTCTTAAGAGAGTCGTGAAATCATTTTCATATTGTGACAGTCGTTAGATAGACTATTCTTAAATAAGAATCTACTAAAAGTTGTAATTCAGTGTTACGAATACAAATAGACTTAGAACATTAACTAACAATGTATTATACGGACGTTTTGTTTTAAACATAAACAACCTACAAGTGTATCGTTCGGTATAATATTAATCGATGAAGTGTAGTGACATAAACGATTTGTAAACGAATTCAAAGTGATATGTGTATATAATCAAGGACAATGTACGCGAAACTTGCATGAACTATATACAAAGTGTATAAGGTTAATCAATATAATTATCTTAAATGCGGAACTGTGAATGAATAAGTGAAATTACAAAAGACTCGTAGTATGTAAATCTTATCTTTACGCGAGAATCTGGCGATGTAATGACATAGGAGTGCGGGACAGACGTGGAAAGTGGGAACGACGGGTTCGGATCAACATCATTTCAAACACCAAGTGACAACGGCAGCGCAGGAACGAGGATGGGAAATTCAGAGTTTAGTCAACGCACTATTGATACTCTATACCAAGTAAAATTTTATATATTATGTTAACGTAGAAAAACCACTGACCTGTAACTTAAAAAGAATCCCGCTTGAGTAACTGTAACTTAAAAAGAATCCATACTGGAAAAAAACATAATCTTAAATAAACAAAATTCAATATAGTAAACATATTAATTAAAGCGGACCGTAAATCTGGGGTATGAATACATTAAAAGTAACAATAAATGTGTATAATTAGAAGTAGTAATGATGTGAATTTTATGATGTGTATTTTATGTATGTGTTTTATTTCAGGATATATCCCAATTAAGGAGGAATTGTTTATTTTATGTACCATTTACAGGAATATATGTATTTCGTGTGTGTAATGTTAGATGATAAGAGCATGAATATAATAAACATGTTTTGAGAACCCAGATCCGCATAACTTTGTATTATTTGATACACCTTTTGATAGTTAATAAACAGCCACTTAATTGCTCACTTTTAATCAAAAGAATATGCATATAACAGCATAACTAATTTACATTTTACACAGTCTGTAATTAATAAATTTGTCAATTAGTTAATTAAATATATTAATTATCCTATCAATTAAATATAATGCATAAATTCTCATTACATACTAGTATATTAATATATACATTATTGGCAAGTCGTACTCCAAGGTTTATCATCTGTTTCCATCTTCTAATTAAATCATCAATACGTATGAGTAAGAAAGTATACCCGTGACTTATATACTAGTAAATGCACACTTCTGCTGAAGCTGTTGTGGTTGCTTTAGTTATAAACTCTCCCTCCTCAAAGAAGTCCGAACCTTTAGTAACTTTTCCGTTTGAAAAATGTTCCACACAAACGTCTGCCTACAGGATCAAGTGCTTTCTCAAAGTCTATGAAGATTATGTTCGTTACCGTAATGGTATCCAATTATTTATTTGGTTTAAACATGTTGTCTACACAAGGCCTTTCTACTCAAAAACTGTTTCCTTCTAAAGTCAGTCCAGAAGTAATTGATTGTAATCTGTTGTTTATTATTTTGTCGAACTTTATAAAGGCTCGTCTCCCCTCCTTATAATTGTTATCAACCTCTCTTTTGCTTTTCTTAAAAATTCCTTAAAAATTGCTTCCAAGCCTGAAAATTCTCGATACCATGCAATTTGTAGTGAAATTGAAAGGCGTTTTAGCTTTCGATATTAAATTTTAAGTAATAAGTACTGTTGTAGGCAAATAAACCACCAGAGAGGTTATTTTTTTCTTTACCTCTGTAATTCTTTTTTATAGAACATACAGTACTTGTTTCGTTTTTCTGTATACTGGTTACAAGTCTTTGTTTCTTACAATTTCGTATTAAAAACTGTAGTTTTGTTACTGTCAAATAAAATGAGTAATCATTCCGTAGTTTTTGTTTGCTATATATTTTTATATTAAGTAATGTCTTTAATGTGGAGCTTAGTAGGTCAGTAGGTAATGGCGCCTGGCTACTAATATAAAGCTACCGGCTTCGATTCCCGGGCGTACCACAAAATCAAGGTGCGTTTTCAGCTCCCAGGGCGACTTAGCCTGTGGAAATTAGTACCCGGCATAACACCCTGGGGTAATGGTTGGCGGCTGAAACGTAGTGCTGGCCACAATAGCCTCCTTGTATGCCGAACGCCTCATATAAGGCAGGCACCCTGCCTAATTACTAGGCCGCTTAGTCGTTAAAAAAAGGAGCCATTATTATTCAAATTTTTAAATACAGTGTTAGCCAGAAACTCCACCTTAAATGTCTGGGATGTACTATTGCTAATACAATTGCTATTTTTATTTCTAGGCACTACTGTTATTATTCAACAGAAATGTAAAATGAGGGTTGTATGTATGACTTCAGAAATGTGTTGTGTGTAGGCCTACCGTATTGTTCTCTCTGATAAGACTGAATGTAATTAATGGCTTCCCATCTGTTTTTGTTGCTGCGCGCTCCATTTAAATTTTTCCTTTTTATAATCTCCCTTTGTAATTTCCTCTTTTATACTACCTGCGCGAAGTTTATTTCAGCAATATTAAGTAATCCCTTTATTATGAAGTATACGTTTTGTCTGCTAAACTCTGACAAGGGGCAGTTCTGTACCTCTGACTTTGTAATAGTAACTCTTTTAAAGCGATATTACTTTTTCTTTTGTGTGTTTAAATTATAGGGTGATGACGAACTCTCGCAAAAAAAGTTATTTCGTTTAGCTAAGAGGTATCTTCCACAAATAAGTGTCTGGTTATGGCGAGTCTTCAATAGATATACAGTCGACTTTTCATATAACAAACGTCCCTTTGCGAATCCTTATTTTTCGAATTCTATGAATCCCTTTATGAATTATCTATGCGTCTGTAAATTACATATGCCGTCACTGATATTATATAGAAAATTATTTTCCTGAAAAAGCAAGTTTTCAAGTTGTGTTTCTACAATTATACCAAATAATTTTTACAAACTAATTTTTAAATCAGTAGTAAATACTGACGTCAAGGAGCTACATCAGAAATCCGCTGGAATGGGATTGAATGTAAAATATCTGTAAAACTAAATACATGCTAATTCCTGAATTATAAAGGAAAGGAATCTGTATAACCTATGCATAGAAGTTAAATTCATTCGATGCGGTTAATATAGATGTCCAGGTAACATAACAGATAACGAAGGGTGTCATGTCACACGACAACACATGACAGGATACAAATAGGAAGTAGGGCATACAATGCTCACAGTAGACCATTAAGAAGCCTACGCAAAAATGAAAACATATAAGACACTTATTAGACCAGTTGTTGCTTATGGAGGTAAGACGTGGACATTAGCAAAAAGGAACAAGAAACACTGAAAGGTTTGAAAGAAAGGTTGTACGACGTGCTTATGGGCCGGTTAAGGAAGACAAAGAATGGAAAGTAAGATTTAGGCCTAATCAGCAGGTAGATGAGTTATTGAGGCATGGAACGTCTAAGGCTCGGCGAATACAATGATGGGTGGATACAAGGTCGCATAGAGCAGATGGATGATCAGCTTATGCCAAATACAATCCTGACGGCACAACTGTATACAAGCAGTAAGAGGAGTCGACCTAGGATAAGATGGTTGGATGATTTGTTCGAAGTATCAGAAGAATGGACGTGAGAGGTTATGCTGAGATGGCAACATATAGGAGATGTTGGAGAAGATTGCTGTTGAAAGCCAGGGGTCACATTGGGCTGTTGTACCGAAGAAGACAAGAAGTGACGCTATAATACTCATATAATCAAGTCCATTTTCACTTAGTTTAAGGGAATTAAACATCAGTAATCATAATTATTAATATAGTATAGTATTCAACAACCACAGCTTATCGTCTTCATCGGAACCGAGACACACTCATGTGCAGAAATATGTCAGCAACGTATTTTTTTTTTAATACTGATGCCAGAAAAAATAATTACCGCGATAATATTTGCTTTGACGTCGGCGGTTAACGCTTTAAAAGAATGAGCTACACTTACACTTTGTGATACGTAAGTTCGACTGTGTTATAAAACACACACAATATAGTAAGATCTTTTATTGCAAATAATGAAATACTGACATATAAACATTGTAACCTTTGTTATGGAACACGTATTTACTATTACTTGATGTACTGTACATGTATATAAACACATTGTTATTCATATAAGGAAAAACGCAGAATGTAGTACAATTGTAATGGATCATGGTGTAAAACACACACACACACACACACACACACGCGCGCACACACACACACACACACACACACACACACACACACACACACATTCTGTTTAATTTCACCACACCTGGTTCTCGTTTATAAAAAGACTTGTTCTTCTCCCCTCCCCCCACAAAAATCGCATGTTCTATGTTCAAGTGTTGTTTATGATTTTGTAAATTAATCCAGTTGTAGACACTGAACATAGTACTAACTTGAGTTCCGCTTAACTTAAATCCTGTTATCGACTTTAGACTGCTAAACTGCAATGCATAATGTGGAATAATACTGATGCGTTGAGGAATTATTTTGTGTAATTACCACGTCGATTTCATCCATTCATCTCGTTGAAAGCGATAACACTTTGAGAAAGTTAAGAAATATTAGCGAGATAGTCTCCGACCTTGAAAAACCGTTATTATTGAAACCTTTATCTTTCTGGTACCAAAAGTCTTTAACAAATTGTCAAGATTATTAAACGTCTAATAATAAAAACATATTTTTCTAAAAGTGTAATAAAAATGTCTATCAGATTTCGTGAATTGGAAGAATTCTTGATCAATCGAAGATAGCCACTTCAATGTAAACCTTCAGAGTTTAAATTTGTAAATCATGTCTCTCTTTTTATATCCACACTGAATAAAAGTTTAATTATAAATCGGGTTTATTTTATAATGTAATGTTATTGAAGGACAGTTCTATGGGCTTTATGTTACATGTTTGCCACCCAAAGACAATTTGTGTTTTTTTATTAGTATATGTCAGTGATGCAATCAGGGTCCCTAAGCCTTGAGGCACTACTTTTTTTCATAAATGAATGACATCGGAAGGTTAGCAATTTTTAAGATTTTGTTTTAACGTATTAATGACATAAGCTCATTTTATTGTAAAAGGAGTGTCATTATTTCTGTTATACAGACTTTAAGTATGCTATGTACTGATGGTGATAATGGCGATTGCAATATTAATGATAATACGAGTAGTAATAATTTATTATTAGTGTTATTATTATACAGGTACTGAGATAATTGTAAAAAAATATAGCCTTCATAGGCAGTCAGTTTTATTCGTACATTTCCACAGACAAAAAAGGAAACTAAATATATTTAAAAGTAGCTCCACTGGAAATAAACTTACTGTAGATTCTGTTTGAATACTCCAAAAACTAGTAACTAGAACACGAATTAAAGGAAAGAATATTTTTTAAGCTTTTGGTAGTCAAGGTAAAGCTGAAAATCTAAAATTCATTTATATACAAAATACTAAACTTCATTTCTGACCAAAAGTATATTTGTAAAGAATAGAATAGGCTAGAATGTTATTGACATAGAAATATGTTAATTCTATTAGAAAATAATTTTTAGCTATCTACTTCTCTCAGCTCGACCTGTGAATATGTTATACTCGTATGCTTAATCCTCGTTAAAAGATAAATGTGTAATGTTTGGGAAATTTTAAATACCTCGATGTCTAATGGTGTAAATAGCAAGGGAATTACTTATTCATTACATAAATTAAAATTACGTTTTACGAATATTATTAATTCGGATATGTAGTGTAAAGATAGGAATAAAAATTCGAGGTCCTTACACAAAGGTCACTTAATCTCACATTTTTAATTAAAGTATATTTTTTTATTATAACGGTATGATTATGGATAATCGAATTTTATTATATACTTGATTATAAATTTGGAATATTCGCTTATTACAAATTTGTATTATAAATTATATCAGTGTACTACAAGTTTCTTAGCATAACATTTAAAAATTTGTCGGCGATTGATACAAAAAAAACTCTAACTCAGTTGCGTGTGTTAAAATAAGGCTTACAAATAATCGTAAGCTTATAAATAATTATATGAGAAGAATCTTGAATATTTCATTTCTACTCAGGAAAATGGTGAGTCCAAACTTTAAGCTAGTCTCATTCCCCAAGGAAAGTAGTCTCATCACCCCCCCCTCGCCAAGGAACAGCTCCCAGTTATGCCACTGGTACGGGTATTATCAATGATGCAAGGAAGTTTACCAGATTTTGAATGCAGTGAGAAAGATGTCTGAATCACTCTGAGCTTCGCACGTAACTTCCGAGTTTTAAATCGTGCGAAAGTTCGTAATGTGGTCTGCAATATAAAACTACCTTAAACGAACTGGAATTATACGGACAAGTATACTTCATGTATTTTCTAGGGTATCAGAGATACGATCTCTCTGTAAAATATTTTACAACGGCGATCCGTCGCTGCAACGACTGAACACAAATCTTCTCCAACCGAACAAATTCAGGGCGATATTTTATTACCGCGTGTACTTCAGTATACTTTATCGACAGCAATGGGCAATACATCACCAAAAGAACAATGTTATTACATCAAAACACAGTCTACGTCAGCAAGACGGCTGCTTAATGAGGTTGACTGGTTGCGATATGTTCAGAAACGATGACTATCAAGGAGGTTATATCCTTGCTGCGACATTATACATTTGTAAGTAACACGCGAACTGCCCGTTCTGTCTGTTGGCATAGGATACACTCATAGGACAGCTATGCGTATAACATGATATTACAGTATCTTACTGGTATTATAGTATTACTCGCCCAAAACAGTGACAGTCTGCTGAATGTGGCTTCCGTGGTGGCCGCCGAAACTTACAGCGAATGCCCAATCAACGGAAAACTACGACCGAGTAACCCGCTAGCTTTTACTGCAGTCTGTGTTTAGAATTAAATGCAGTGGAACAAGAGCTTCTCAGCTGGCAAGGATTGTTTTTTACTGTGTTGTGATTTCATGAAAGATAGAGAGAGGAGGATTTTGAGGTGATTTACCTAAAACGCGCTTGCGCAAGTGTACGTTTGACAACAAACTCGGTATGAAATCACTTCCCTCGGAGAGCTGCCAGAAAAATTCGTCAAACAATAATAGAAATTTAGTATTTAATACACCACAGTGGCCTTCCGCTGCTTGCTCGGGCCAGGAAGAAACGCATGTTTCCTGATCAGTTTGTTTTATAACTGCTTCCCTCAAGCAGGTACAATAATATGACCTTAGCTGAGGACAAATAGCAGCAACATAAGCTATATGTGGTTAGTCAGCGAGGAGTTAGTTACAGCGTTAACTGCAATAGTAATAGAAATGTCAAGTGCTTAACTTTAAAAAATGTTTGTACTATGATAATGTTAATTGTCAGGTAGTGACTGTGTACAACACGTATTGGGCAATATAAGAAAACTACGTTATAGGAGCTTTACTGTACTTCGAGTCTGTGTTACAGAAGTGTTGATACAAGGTAAGTGTATGTTTAAGAGGCACCTACTTAATCATTTATTACATAGCTTTAATTCCATGATCCTCGTGAAATTCCACGTGATCTTATAATCAACTCATCGATGCCTGAGCCTTATCGACGAGTAACATGCTGCCTATGAAATTTAAGGTGATTTAAGCCGGGAAAGTGGTGATTTTTATTTTCTACACTGCAATCTGACACTACAATATACATATTACGAAAAATATGTGACCCAATTATTCATACTTTTTGTAAAGTGAACTGACCTTAAAATTTACATAAATCCAAGTTTACACTTCTTTCAGAAATTTATAATTAAACTTAAATATTCAATACATTTTTCCCATTTACTTAAAGCTAGTAAGTTATTTTTCCATTAAAAAAGGAAAACAAAAAGGAAAATATTAGAAAAAGGAAATATTGGAAAAAGGAAATTAGAAAAGAAATATTTATATTTTGACATTTTCTAAACATTAAAAATTCTTTAAATTCATATGCTTAATAAAGATAAATCTTATTTAAAAAAAAAAAACTTTGGAAACTGACTTACACACCGAAGCATGGGTGAAGGCAAGTAGTCTGTCTATAGGCCTAATGTTTCAAATAATAAGGATTTAAAATAATACAATTTTTCAATTTATCTTAAAACAATACTCTCTAGCCTATATAATATTTTGAAATAGAAAATTATAACGATGTTTGGAGATTTAGTAGACCAGTGGGTATAGCGCCTGGTTGCTAACCTACAGTCCTTGTTTCGAATTACGGGCGCACCATAAAATTTTCAGCCCCCAGGTCGATTCAGCCTGTGGAGGTGGTACATGCCATACGATTCTGGGGTGGCTGAAGCGTATGCTGGTCACAGTGACTATGCCGTACGTCTCACTCGGCAAACTACCTCGCTGGTAGACCTACAAAAGCAGTCACTTTTATAATAATAATAACAATTATTATTATTATTGTTGTTGTTGTTGTTGTTGTTGTTGTTGTTGTGTTGTTGTTGTTATTTACTGCCTCAGGTGTCAATTCATTTCCACTATCATATTAAAGTTTGTTATTCACGTAACAACATTATATGGGTGGAATAAACCGTTTTAAAACCAAAGGGGTTTATATCTTGTTTAGTTAATGACCACCAACCATAAACCCACGCTTCCTCCCTACCTAGTTATGTTAAAAGTAAGAAAGTTCTGAAACAACTTTATAGAGTTACCTTGACGTCAGCGTAAACATTTGAGTTTTAAGTACTGCAATTTGTTATCTCCGTAAAGTGTCTAAAAGCAGCGGCTACACCAAACAGAAGCCGCACGTGGTCCCCCATGCGTGGTATAATTAAAACCATTAAATCAAGTTAACAGCGAGCAGCTTGCGAACTCGGTCATTTTGCTGGAAAGTGAAACTAAGTGAGGTACAAGTTACAATCCGTTATACGGTTTACAGGGTATGACAATTTAATAACGTGTAACACAGTCGGTTGATCCCTTAATGTTATCCAAGCGTTTGATGAAGCCTATTATTTGCAGACGACCAGATATTAATCTAGAAAAACAAAAAGCAGCTTCAACGGCAACGTACCACCTGTGCACCTTATGTTTTAAGTAGGTGAGTAGCCAAGCAGTAGGTTGTGACTACCAAGCGTTCCTTCGGCCGACCTACATACCCGTCCCCAGATTCACTGCCAGGCAACATCTCACAGCTAACCCAGCATTACAGACAGTACAGGAACAGCTGTTTACCTTTAGAGGACAACGGTAAACTAAAGTCCAGTCTGCAGTGTCATTAACTAATAATTAGGATTGATTTTCTCAGCTTCCATAAGTGGTAAAGTAATAATTGTCAACGTGCCTTAAAAACACATATTATTAGTAGTTGGACTACTAATTGGACACAAGAACAAAATTAATGACAGCAGAGATGGACTATTGGAGACGTTCGGTAAGAGTATCCAGACGTGAGAAAATTAGAAATGAAGTCTTTATGGACAGAATGAATGTGAAGAATTCAATTATTGATTTTATTCAAACAAACAAATTTCTTTGGACACACGAAAAGAATGGTACAGGAAAGATTGCCAAGGAGAGTTACGGGAATGGACCCCACCAGGAAGAAGGGAAAGAGGAAGACCACCTATCAACTGGATAGAAGAAATTCAGACTATATTGAGAGAACGAGAAATTGAAGATCTTTGAATGGACAAGCAGCAGTGGAAGATGAGATTTCAATCACTTCTGTAATCTTTGGTTCCGGAAAAATGTGTAAACATTGTACAGACGGAATAATAATAATAAAAACCACATATTTTTACATCCTGACTGTCTGTACAATCACATTAGAACAATAAGTATTACTAAAACAGCCTGAAGGTTAACACTCGGAAGCCTTTGACGTACCAATGTGTCCTTAATTGGTCAGCACTCTCCGGAACTGTCTCTGTCCAGAGACAACCGACAACCTCTCATGTGCAGAAAGATGTCAACAACGTATTTTTTAGTAAGTGCACTGATACGAGAAAAAAACAGTTACCACGATAACAGTAACTATAACACCGACAGGTAACACTTTAACTAAGAGAACTACTTCTTTATTTTTACGGAATATTTATTAATTGCTTACTACAAACAAAATTAAGTTACTAACAGTTGATATTTATTACAAAAATGTTTATACTTATGACATGAACTTGCTGACAAAATTTCAATTTCTTCCCTTTACTAGTTTCTGGAACAACATTTTAACCTATATTAAAAATCTACTTTTGGGGAGAATCATGTGCATGAATAAACTTATAAGATTCCCTCACTTTTAGAGCATTCTAACACTATAGCTTCGACTATTTCTCCCTTTTATCATCTGTAGCTATTTTCCTTTTCCTACACTTGCTTTTATTAATTTTTTGGTAACAATATTTCCAATATTATCACTTTGCATAGCCTTTCTTTACTACCCTGTCGAAACCCATTTACAGTATTTCACCCGTATTTTAAACCTAAATTTTCATCATTTTACGCTTAATTTACGCTACACAACTGCATTCATATCAATAATATCATCAAATTCAAATACTGAGGTTTACTATTGTTATCGCGATCCACAGCACAATAGTGGATAAATCAACACAACAGTGAACGTAAAAGAAATCGATGCTCAAATCTCAGCAACATTTTAACATAAATTATACGATGACTCAAAGAGCTATCTATATAACCAATAATAAAATAAACCAAAATTATACAATTGATACAGTTCGCAAAACAAATAAACAATTAAACACTCGTCACTAAATATCATTATCTAATATTACTGTCTTCTCTAACGCATTGACAGGACCGCATAATCCGTTTCACCGAACCCCCAAAACTCAACTGGTTACAGCGTTTCTCTGACTCGCGGAGAGCGACCAACGCCTGCAGGCGTCTGCTTGCTGGGCTTCAGACAGGTCACATCTGTCGCCTGAAGCGGTTCCAGCAGCCGTGCCTCAAATA
Organism: Magicicada septendecula; assembly: GCA_034769895.1. Taxonomy (NCBI): domain Eukaryota; kingdom Metazoa; phylum Arthropoda; class Insecta; order Hemiptera; family Cicadidae; genus Magicicada; species Magicicada septendecula. Next base: position 272,243,621 of record CM068369.1, on the reverse strand, counting down.
CTAATCTTCATCCCTCGCCATGTATCGAATAATCGCGTTGGCGTCTCCCTTCCAGTTTTAGGCATCTGTCGATTGTACCAGCACTAAGTTATCTTCTGGCAGCCATTTGACTCGATTCCAGCCACGGGTGCAAAGACATCACTGCTCGAACGAAGCAAAAAAAAACATCGCTTCCCAATTTTGATCCTTATACAGCAGGCAAGGTTACTTGTGTTTGCGACAAAGTTCCAGTTGAATCAGGCAACAGCAAGAGCCCGGCCCTAAAAAATTGTGTTATCTTGCTTAATATGGACTATAGCTACCTGGACCAGAAGGATGTCTGTCGGAAGTCTTGGATGTAATAATCTGTTCTTCATTGGGCGGCACTTCCCGAAATCGCCTCTATGCACAGATCAGACTGCACATTTAGTAACATGAGATTAAGGTTTTAAGTCCACCACTTGACGCCGTGTTGCCACAAGTATTGGTCGTCAACCGCAGGTTATCACAATCAATCGAGCCGACCCATTGTGACTTTTTACTTCCATGTTCCATAAGGAAATGGATGTATGGTCATGGCGAAAAAAATCATGTTCGAGATAATGGAAGATTCTGATTGTACTACCCTCAAAACATGAAAAAAAGTCATTTTTCGAAAAGTGTGTGTGTGTGTGTGTGTGTGTGTGTGTGTGTGTGTGTGTGTGTGTGTGTGTGTGTGTGTGCAGAATTTTCCTATGGCAAACGATAACTGCTTCAAATTCAAACAGAAATAATAATTTTTTGCATACATCCCGGAATTGTAGAGGCCTATTGATTTTGGTGAAGATCGGTTAAGGGAAAGGGGTACTGTACCTGCAAACGTTTACGTTTTAACAAGAGTAAAGTGCTTAATTTTGATAAATAAAGTATCCTTATAAGAAGGTCATAATAATCCACTGTAGAAAGGTAGATGAAATATCTATAAATGAAAAAGGAAGTTGAAGGGGAAGGGGGTAATTTTCTATAAATTAAAACGGTAGTTGATGAGGGAGAAGATAAAGTTTTATATGTGTACTACGTTAGTGACAACAAAGAAGTAGTTTCTATGGAAACATTTTATTTCATTTTGACAAAATTCTATATTACTTACATGTTCCTTAAGGAAATGGAAGTATGGTGATGGCAAAAAAAATCGTGTTCGAAATTATTGCAGATTCTGATTGTACTACACGCAAAACATGACAAAATCTCGTTTTTCGAAAAGTGTCTGTGTGTCTATCTGTAGATTATTTTATGGCAAACGATAACAGCCGCAAATTCAAACAGAATCAAATAATTTTTTGCATACAGCCCTGATTTGTAGAGTACTCACGACCTATTGTTTTTGGTGAAGATCGGTTGAGGGAAAGGGGTAGTTTTCCTGCAACGTTTTTTACTTCCAGGTTCCTTAAGGAAATGGAAGTATGGTGATGGCAAAAAAAAATCGTGTTCGAGATTATTGCAGATTCTGATTGTACTACACTCAAAACATGAAAAAAAGTCATTTTTCGAAAAGTCTGTGTGTGTGTCTGCGTGTCTGTAGATTTTTTCTATGGCAAACGATAACAGCCGCAAATTCAAACAGAATCAAATAATTTTTTGCATACAGCCCTGATTTGTAGAGTACTCACGACCTATTGTTTTTGGTGAAGATCGGTTGAGGGAAAGGGGTAGTTTTCCTGCAACGTTTTTTACTTCCAGGTTCCTTAAGGAAATGGAAGTATGGTGATGGCAAAAAAAAATCGTGTTCGAGATTATTGCAGATTCTGATTGTACTACACTCAAAACATGAAAAAAAGTCATTTTTCGAAAAGTCTGTGTGTGTGTCTGCGTGTCTGTAGATTTTTTCTATGGCAAACGATAACAGCCGCAAATTCAAACAGAATCAAATAATTTTTTTCATACAGCCCTGATTTGTAGAGTACTCAAGACCTGTTGGTTTTGGTGAAGATCGGTTAAGGGAAAGGGGTAGTTTACAGGCAACTTTTTTTTTTAGTCAAGGGTAATTTGTTCCTATGGCAAACAATAACAGCCGAAAATTCAAACACAATCAAATAATATTTTGCATACAGCCCGAATTGTATAGTTCTCAAGACCTGTTGTTTTTGGTGAAGATCGGTTAAGGGAAAGGTGTAGTTTACCAGCAACGTATTATTTTTAATTAAGGGTAATTTGTTATTATGGCTAACGATAACAGCCGCAAATTCAAACAGAATCACATAAGTTTTTGCATAAAGCCCTGATTTGTAGAGTACTCAAGACCTTTTCTTTTTGGTGAAGATCGGTTAAGGGAAAGAGGTAGTTTACTAGCCACGTTTTTTGTTTTAACAAGGGTATTTTCTATGGCAAACGATAACAGCCGCAAATTCAAACATAATCAAATAATATTTTGCATACAGCCCTGAATTGTAGAGTTGTAAAGACTTGTTGGTTTTGGTGAAGATCGGTTAAGGGAATAGGGCAGTTTACCTGCCACATTTTATGTTTTAACAAGGGTAATTTTTTTATGACGAACGATAACTGCCGTACATTAAAACAGAATCAACTACTCTTCTGCATACCTTTCTGAATTATACAGAACTCAAGGTCTGTTGATTTTGTTGAAGATCGGTTAAGGGAAAGGGGTAGTTTACCAGCAACATGTGTGTGTCTATCTGTCTGTGTGTCTGTCTGTCTATGTGTCTGTAGATTTTTTTCTATGGCAAACGATACAGCCACAAATTCAAACAGAATCTAATAAATTCTTGCATACAGCCTTGAATTGTAGAGTTCTCAAGACTATTGTTTTTGGTGAAGATCGGTTAAGGGAAACGGGTAGTTTACCTGCAACGTTTTTTTTTTATCAAGGGTAATTTTACTTCCATGTTCTTTAAAGAAATGGAAGTATGGTGATGGCAATTAAATCGTGTTCGGGATTATTGCAGATTCTGATTGTACTACACTCAAAACATGAAGAAAAGTCGTTTTTCGAAAAGTGTCTGTGTGTGTGTCTGTGTGCCTGTCTGTAGATTTTTTTTATGGCAAACGATAACAGCCGCAAATTCAAACACAATCAAATAATGTTTCGCATACAGCCCTGAATTATAGAGTTCTCAAGACCTATTGTTTTTGGTGACGATCGGTTAAGGGAAAGGGGTAGTTTACCAGCAACGGTTTATGTTTTAACAAGGGTATTTTCTATGGTAAACGATAAAAGCCGCAAATTCAAACAGAATCCAATAATTTTTTGCATACACCCCTGAATTGTAGAGTTCTCAGGACCTACTGTTTTCGGTAAAGATCGGTTAAGGGAAAGGGGTAGTTTACCTGCAACATTTTATGTTTTAAAAGGGTATTTTCTATGGCAAAGGATAAGAGGCGCAAATTCAAACAGGATCAAATAATTTTTTGCATACAGCCCTGATTTGAAGAGTACTCAAGACCTATTGTTTTTGGTGAAGATCGTTTAAGGGGAAGGGGTAGTTTACCAGCAACGTCTTATGTTTTAAAAGGGTATTTTCTATGACAAATTCAAACAAAATAAAAAATATTTTGCATACCGCCCTGATTTGAAGAGTACTCAAGACCTGTTGTTTTTGGTGAAGATCGGTTAAGGGGAAGGGGTAGTTTACCATCAACGTTTTTCTTATCAAGGGTAATTTTTACTTCCATGTTCCTTAAGGAAATGGAAGTATGGTGATGGCAAAAAAAATCATGTTCGTGATTATTGCAGATTCTGATTGTACTACACTCAAAACATGAAAAAAAGTCGTTTTTCGAAAAGTGTCTGTGTGTCTATAGATTTTTTTCTATGGCAAACGATAACAGCCGCAAATTCAAACAGAATCAAATAATGTTTCTCATACAGCCCTGAATTATAGAGTTCTCAAGACCTATTGTTTTTGGTGAAGATCGGTTAAGGGAAAGGGGAATTTTACCAGCAAAGTTTTATGTTTTAACAAGGGTAATTTTTTGTATCATGAACGATAACTGCCGCATATTCAAACAGAATCAAATAATTTTTTGCATATGTCCCTGAATTGTAGAGATATCAAGGTCTTTTGATTTTAGTGAAGATCGGTTAAGGTGAAGGGGTACTTTACCAGCAACGGTTTATGTTTTAACAAGGGCATTTTCTATGGTAAACGTTAAAAGCCGCAAATTCAAACAGAATCAAATAATTTTTTGCATACAGCCCTGACTTTTAGAGTACTCAAGACCTTTTGTTTTTGGTGAAGATCAGTTAAGGGAAAGGGGTAGTTTACCAGCAACGTCTTATGTTTTAAAAGGGTATTTTCTATGACAAATTCAAACAAAATCAAATAATATTTTGCATACCGCCCTGATTTGAAGAGTACTCAAGACCTATTGTTTTTGGTGAAATCGGTTAAGGGGAAGGGGTAGTTTACCATCAACGTTTTTCTTATCAAGGGTAATTTTTACTTCCATGTTTCTTAAGGAAATGGAAGTATGGTGATGGCAAAAAAATCATGTTCGTGATTATTGCAGATTCTGATTGTACTACACTCAAAACATGAAAAAAAATCGTTTTTCGAAAAGTGTCTGTGTGTGTGTCTGTAGATTTTTTTTCTATGGCAAACGATAACAGCCGCAAATTCAAACAGAATCAAATAATGTTTCTCATAGAGCCCTGAATTGTAGAGATATCAAGGTCCTCTGATTTTGGTGAAGATCGGTTAAGGGAAAGGGGTAGTTTACCGGCAACCTTTTACGTTTTATCAACAGTAAAATACTTGAAAATTCATTTAAACTTTTTCAAACAATGGTAATTGTTAAAAATAAAATAATTTTGTTGAAAGGCAATAAAATTATAATTTTTTCATTTTAATGTAAATCATGTATGAGAGAAAATATATCGTTCGTGGCAGGCAAGCATATCTCAATTATGTAATGTTTACGTTCCCATTTTATTATTATGATTACTGCAATAAAAAGGCAGGGAAGACAGACACACACACACAAAATTCGCGTTATTTCTGGCCTCACTCATGTTGATTTTCTTACAATCACGCTTTTTAAGTGGAAAGTGCCGAAACCCACACAAAAATAACGCGTGCAAGCCGAAAAAGTGTCCAGCGTGGATAGCCATTTGCTTCCTGTGGATCGCTGGGCAGTGTAACTGCACGTGTTAGAGAGGAACAATTCATAGACAGACTTTTCGTCTTTAGGGAATGAACCCTCTGCAAAATGTTGAGGGTCCATGAGTAACTTCGGAGCGCCCCTTCTTTTCCGCGTGTTTGTTCTGTGAAACGTACACTGTAGATTCGCAGCTTTACTCTAAGCAACGCTCAATAGGAAATGTTGAAATTTTTGTCCACGGTGTACCCTCATACACACTAAACCTGCTCTGATGTTTTAATTACGGACATCATAATATTAAAACTTTGGAAACTAGAGCACTACTTAATGGAGATCAAACATTAACTTATACAAGCCATTAATTTTATGCATATTTTATATATATTGTAACATGACAGATATATGCATAATATTGAATGGCAATTGATCATTAGAATAATGAAGTTATAATGTTTAAATTTGGAAGAAAGCATTAAGTTTAATATAAATAGATTAATTCATAGCAACTGTGGAAAGAAATCATTATTATAAAGAAAATCCAAGTTCAAGTAAAAGGAGTTACTAGTGATGAGTCATCCAAGACCAGTCTCATAACCAAAGGTTTTCAAGGTATAACCCAGGAAGGTAAAATAGTAAATAACAAAGCAGTACACAATATGACCAAACCCACAACGAGGAAGAATAAATAGAAGAGAAACCCTAAAATAAGCCAAGATCAAACAACACAGGTGGTGTATTTCTGTAATAAAGAAGAAGATGGAGAAGATCCCAAGAAACCTGATGGCATCAAGAAGAAGATGGAGAAGATACCAGCCCCAGAAGGCAGGAGAAAAGAAGACTGAAGAAAGAAGAAGAGGGCAGCATCCTGAAGAAGATGTCATGCTCTTATAAAAGACACCCAAATCCCTATATCCCCAAAATAAATATTTAAAAATAAAAGTATAACGAAATAAAAAAAAAAACCCACATGTATATAAATTTAAGAGAGAGGAGTGTATAAAGTAAAAGTTTCCTGTGAACTAAGATGAAACAATAATATAGTACCCATGGAACAAATCTCCATTGAAAAAACGCTAACCAATTTATTATGTTAATAAGACTATACGACCATTTAGCATTAACATAATATATAAGTGCAAAGTGAACCAGTGATAGTTTTGGGTATTATAAAAAAGGAACCTTGTGTTTCATTCTTGGCAATCACAAACATTGGATGCAATGAAATATGCATTTTTCAATGACTTAAAATATGTATTGTGACAATATGTTGTTCATAAGACATGAATCTGTTTAAAATAACATTTTGTTTTACATGAAAAAAGAAAAACAGAGTTCATAATACCTTTTGAACAATTAATACTATTTATTTGTTAATGACAGGGTACAATTCCCCAAAGACAATGTAAAAGACGGTATAAAAACTGTAGAATCCTACTTATAATAATAGTTAGAAATAAGAATATAAATATAAGGTTTTTTATGTATATAGTACAAGAATGTTTAAAAATGTATTAGATATAAGGCCATTTGTTTGGGTCTGAAACAACTAACATCAGAACTATAAAAATAGTTACCACTTGTAAATAGTAGAGAGTAATTAAGATGTTAGTTAGTAAAAAACCTTTTTTGTAAGCCATATTTCCATGTTTAGAAATAAGGATTGTGTTGCAAAATGTCTGACTTGAAGACAACCATTTATTTAAAAAAAAAAAATTCTTTATTTGTTTTAACTATTGTTTGTATTGTAACCAATACTAATTGTTTTTGTGTAATTTAAAAACATGTTTAATTTATAATACTATTTGTAAAAGTCAGAGAGGGTATCACACATCATATATTGTTTGTAAATTATTTTGTAAGAAAAATTGTTAAAAAATCATAGGCCAAAAGAATGGAAACCAAACTTCATCAAAACAGAGAAATTGCTCATTTAAATGCAAATAAACAAAAGGGGTTTAGACAAAATAAACTTGAGATCATGCCATATAATTGCACATACCATTTAGAGAGATTTTAATAAATTATATTCAGAATTATAAATAAAAATGAAAATGACTAAACTCAGAAATTTAGACATGGGAGTCATATATTTCAGAATAATGTTTCAGAATACAACTAATTCAATTAATTACCAGAAAATAAGGGAATAGGAACCTTTTAATACAATATAGGATTATTAATATTAAATATAACTGATAAAATGGCTGAATTTATATAATGACAGGAAGTAAATTTTAATGTTTTGACCTTTCAGAGTAAATCAATCTGAAAGTGAAATTACTATTTTTTGGACAGAAAACACTATAAAATGGCATTATTTAATCTGAAAATAACCAGAATGAACTGAAAGATTAATTTAAATCAAATCTAGTGAATAAAATTGACAAATAACCAAAGTTTAGGCATTCATATAGTGAAAATGTAAAAATGTATACAGGATGTGAAAAATATTTGAACAATGTTAAGGATAATATTATATGGGCTAAGAGTTTAATTGAAACTGAAGGAAACAGTTAGTTAATTATTGGTTTTTGAACGGTTAACATGACATACGTTTGATAACGTGGATAACCTAACCTATAATAGTCATACAAAGCGAGTGTATAGTGCGTTATTGTGAAATCACGAGTGACTTGTAAAATACTTCTAACACTATCATATTATAACAGGAACGATCAAGTAACACTCCATAATACAGAACAATATAAATCTACTCCGAAAAACACCACAAAACACTAGAAAACTGTATAATACATTAATCCAAATTAGTGACGGAATCGGAGAAAGTGTTTGAACTAATAATTATACGGATACACTAAATACAACTCAGAAACAGTACACCAATCACTACACAACATTTAACAAGAGATTTGCAGAAACAAGAACAGAAATATTGCCAGAAAATACATTATTTGGAACACGGCAGGAACGAGCAACATTTTGATAGACTTGACGGCAGCCATCTTTCTTTGACAATTCCAGTGCCTCCTCTTAGTTCAACAGCTGTTGGGTGAAAACAATTATTATATTTACAAATTATTATTCAATGTCTGTGTTTATTAATAACTATTAATTTGATTGTAACGTTATACTTTTTAAATATTAGCCCGATTTCTCTGACTTTGGTAATAACTGGCTGTTTAAAGAACCCTATATAATTTTTATATCATATACTTGTAACTTTTTTCGATATCCTGAGAATCGATACTAATCGATAAGAGTCAATATTGCTATTACTTAATAAAACATTAATACTTTTCAATACTTAATAGTTCTTTATTTCTTCAATAATACTAATTACCAATAAGATAATTCTAATTGATAATCTACAAGGACTTTACCACCCGTAAGTGAAGATAACCTAAAAAATAAAAAGGTAAACAAGTATCGATTGGTTTGAAGACAGTCTTATGAGTGGTGATAGTTTATTTAAAATATACTAAAACTTTAATAAAAATTTTCAGAAGAGCATTACACTGTTTAAAACTTCACAGCCCTATATTAATTAATTGATCCTAATTAATTAATTAATAAAATTAAAATTTTTTTTTTAATTATTTTTTTTTATAAACATAATTTTTTTTTAAATTTCCTTCAAAACAATAAATTTTGTTTTGAAACTTTCTGTGAAGCTGAACATATATATATTTCTTCATCAACTTTACGCTACTCGACCAGTCTTGCTACCATCGGGACTCGACCAGCTGGGAAACTTAAGGAAGTGTTTCAGGCCAGTAAGACGTCGAGAGCCACACCAATTAAACACCAATTAAACATATTATATTACAATTTACTTATTTTATTACAAATTGACTAGCCCAAACAGCGGGGCTTGATTACATCGGAGTCTCTCATACTCCACAATAGCATATCATCAACACAAACACATTACAAGGGAATTTCAAGGGAGACACACCCAGAGAATTTCAAGGGAAAATGCAACGACGTGCAACATCTAAGAAACGGGCGGCGGAGGCCGAAAAAGAAATAGAGTTGGAAATGGACAATAAGGAGGCAACGCCAGTAGATGCGGAGAGTTCATTGCCACCGGTGTTATCCAAACAAACTGAACAACAAGAGGAACAACCGGAAATACCCACGCAAACAGGGGAAGTAAATGTCCAGGAAAGACATATAGAAAAATCCAAAGTAACGGAAGAGAGTAAAATGGATAGGATAATGGAAATGTTCTTACAGTTAAGTAAGCAAATGGAATCCACAAAAGAAATAAATAAAAACATGGACAAGAAGATAGACGAAAGTAATAAGGAAAGGAAAGAAGATAGTCAGTCTTTGAAAGAAGATATCAAATCCGGCAAGGAAGAAACAAATAAGAAATTTGAAGAGTTGAAGGGAGACAACCAGTCTTTAAAAGAAGATTTGGGAAATAAAATAGAAAAAACAAAAGAAGAATTGAGTGGGATGAACAAGAAGATGGAAGAGAAGATGGAAGAAAACAGCAAGAAGATGGAAGAGAAGATGGAAGAATTGAAGAAGGATAATCAATCCACAAAAGAAGAGTTGACGGGGATGAACCAGAACATAGAAGATTTGAAGGAAGACAATAAGAAGATGGAAGAAGAGATGGGGAAGAAGTTAGAAGAATTGAAGGAAGACAACCAATCGTTCAAAGAAGAATTCAAGGCGACTAAAGAAGAATTGATTAATAACATTGAGAATACTAATCAGAAAATCGATGAAACCAGGAAGAAGATAGAGAAGAACAACCGACAATTGAAGGAAGAGTTGAAAGAAGATAACAGGAAGTTGGAAGAAAAGATGGGGGAGAAATTGGAAGAATTGAGAGAGGACAATCAAATTCTAAGAGAAGAGTTAAGGGAGGTAAATCAGGAGATAAGAGAGAACAGATTAAAAAGGGAAGAGGAGCATCAAAAATGGATTAAAGAAAGAAGAGAGGACAGATTAAAAAAGGAAGAATTAAGGAAGGAGAAGACCGAAGAAATAAAAAATGATAGCCAACCAGAACCAGAAGAAGTACTAAATGATAAAACGCAGGAAGATAGTCAACCAGAACCAGAAAAAGTAATAAATGATAAAACGCAGGAAGATAGTCAACCAGAACCAGAAAAAGTAATAAATGATAAAACGCAGGAAGATAGTCAACCAGAACCAGAAAAAGTAATAAATGATAAAACGCAGGAAGATAGTCAACCAGAACCAGAAGAAGTAATAAATGACAAAACGCAGGAACTAGTAATGGTAGTACCTGAAATTGAAACTAACCGAAACCAGGAAGATATTAAACCAAGGAAAAGGAGAATGTATCCAAGAAATTTGATAAAAACTAAGGAAGAGTTGGAGATGATGAAACATGGGTTAATTGATGGCAATAATATCCCAATTACCTATGACAAAGACATCATGAATTCTATGAATTATAGGAGGAGAATCGAAGTAATTTCCAAAATAATTTACCACAAGACAGTAGTGTACCAATGGGAAAGGACCAGAGGTAAACAGAATACGACATGTGGACAAGATCAATTTCAGCGCAGGACTGGACAGTGTATTACAGAAAGATGGAAATGTGATATCGTACCAGACTGTAATGATGACACAGATGAATCACCAGAATGTATTCCATTAACGTGCCATCTAGGACAATTCCAGGGTACGGTTAGACTAAAATATATTCCTTCAGAGTGGATATGTGATGGTAAACCAGCTTATGGTGTTTCAGATAAACAAATAATAAGTGATAACCCAGATAAAGATCCTCACATATATTTGTCAGGTAACACAAAACATGGACCAGAGAAGTATTGGTGTATACAATATGATAATAGAGGGAACCAGCCCAGTAATTACGACGGCCCTAACAACCCGCCGTGTAATAACCAGTTTATCGGTAATTCTAACGGCGTTAGGGATAACAACCCCTATCCATACAATAGAAACAATTTATATCAACATAATAATGTCCCATACAGTCAGAGAAATCCATATCCCAACAATAATGATGACAAACCTTACCAACCTAACCGAAATTATTATCATGATAAATTTAGTAATAAAAATAATAACAGTAATAATAACCGAGTGTCGCGCCCTAGGGTAAATTTTATAAGAGCAACCGAGATGATGGACCCTGGTTGACACAAATACCACACGACATCAAGAAAAGGGACGGATCATGATAACCGACTACGGCAAAAAACAATGTTGAAGGAGACGAAATAAATATCATTGAAAGGAAATGATACGAAGAATAAACATAGAAACAAAACTGGGTTTTATGAGTGAAGACTATGTAAGAAAATGAACATGACCAATAAAAATATGAGCAATGCAGTGACATACAGAAAATCGTCCATCTTCCTGGGTATATAAAAGAAAAGAAAATTTATAAGAAAAGAAAAAGTGGAGATCAACTTACAAAAGTATAAATAATATGGGCCAGTGTAGAGTACAATATATATACCCATATGTTGTGGTAAATAATAAGCATAACAATCCATATGAGTTGAAGGAAATCGTTTCAGGAAAAATCAAAGGAGTGTACAATCAAGCTTCTATGAAGAAATATTATGAAGAATGAGTTGTGAGTTTTAGAATTTTGAATTTATATATTTTAAAAAATTCAAAAATAATGTAAGTACATCTTACAACCTAATATTTTGAGAAGAACATTTTGGAGAATTAAAAGAAGAATTTTTTAATTTTATTTTAAAAATCCTAAAATAATGTAAGTACATCTTACAACCTAATATTTTGAGAAGAACATTCTGGAGAATTAAAAGAAAAAGAATTTTTAATAATTTAAAAAATTCGAAAATAATGTAAGTACATCTTACAACCTAATATTTTGAGAAGAACATTCTGGAGAATTATAAGAAAAAGGAATTTAGAATTTAAATTTGAAAAAAATTCTAAAATATGTAAGTACGTCTTATTACAACCTAATAATTTTGGAACGAACTTTATGGAAGAAAGAAAAAGAAAGACTTTTGAATTGGAATATAATTATAAAAATTTAAAATTGAGTAAGTACTTCTTACTACAACCTGATAATTTAGAACAAAACTTTATGGAAGAAAGAGAAAGAGAGAGAATTTTGAACTTAATATTAAAAAATTTAAAATTAAGCAAGCACATCTTACTACCACTGAATTATGAGGAAAACTTTATGGTAAATAATTAAGAAGAATTTGAATATGGAGAAATACCAAAACATTCAGAAATAATAGTAAGATCACATTACTATAAACAATTCTGAATGAAACAATTCTGGGAATAAATGAATTAAACAGAATTTGAATGTTGATAGAACGTCAGAACTTTGAAACAAGATAAGATCAACATATTACAAGGATGTATGAGAAATATTTTTCAATTAAATAAAAAGAATAGTTTGAACTTTACATTAAAACTAACCAAGTTCCAAAAAATAATTATGTGTCAATTATGATTGAATTGAGAAGAAAATAAAGTGGTTAATTCAGAAAAGAGAATTAACTTGAATCCAGAATAAATGTGGAAAACCCTAACATTTGAAGGAGTAGAGAAGAATAACAAAAAAGAGTGTAATATGCCAGAGAAGGAAAAAATTTGGAAGCAAAGAGACTAATTACCTATGAAACGATAATAAAAACAGTTAATTAAGAGCAAAGAAGAACAACTCATACCAAACATATGGAGAAGATGATTTTGAACCAATGATAATAATAAAACCTATATGAAATGCAAAGAGAAGAAATACCACATGAAATATGATATAAATGAATTAATGTTAATGAATGCGAAGGTGGATTAATAACTTTCTAAGAGAAAGGAAAGAACCAAAATGTTTAAATAAAATGATCAATATAACAACCTGTATATCTAATGTAAAGATACAAAGTCAAAAAATTAAATATAATATATTAAAACCATTCAAATAATGAATACGAAAGACTATTTATAAAGACCATGCTAATACTATGAATAACCAGAAGAAAGTATAAAGAGAATTCAGATGGAGAAGAAAGAGAGTTACACTGTAAACAGTAACCAGAATTATTAAAAGAAAGATTATCAACCATAATTAAATTAAATATATCAGACAAGTTAAGAGTTTTGGAAAAAAATATATATGTAATGAGTATAATAATGATTATGAAGATTTATTAAGATAGAAAATGTGAGATAATCTGAGAGACTACGAAGTGGAGAATCCAAAGATATTTTTATTAGTCGAAAATGAGACTACTTTTTATTTATTTATTCGATGACTGACTGAAGATAATTCCAGCAGCATTATGTTTTTTGAGCAGGGATGGATATGCCTCTGTACTCAATTTATAGAAGTGGTGTATGGCCAGCAGAGAAGTAGCGTACAGTGCCCCTCTGATCTGCCCCAGCCCACGTGATAGGGAATGTTAGGGAATTAATATCCCAAGGATGCAACACGAAGTTGATATAGAAAGAAAATGTATTACAATTATAATATATCTCAGAAGACACTAACTATCCGAAAAGGATCAGTAGTAAAACAAATAATTATATATATAAAATTAATTAAACTCTAATTATAAAAAAGTCGATATAAAGATGGAGAAGAAAATGAATTATAAGAAATGATGAAATTATCATAAGAAATTATTTCATCCATAAACATGTCTGAAATAATTACTTCTGGAGGGGAGCAATCTGTAACATGACAGATATATGCATAATATTGAATGGCAATTGATCATTAGAATAATGAAGTTATAATGTTTAAATTTGGAAGAAAGCATTAAGTTTAATATAAATAGATTAATTCATAGCAACTGTGGAAAGAAATCATTATTATAAAGAAAATCCAAGTTCAAGTAAAAGGAGTTACTAGTGATGAGTCATCCAAGACCAGTCTCATAACCAAAGGTTTTCAAGGTATAACCCAGGAAGGTAAAATAGTAAATAACAAAGCAGTACACAATATGACCAAACCCACAACGAGGAAGAATAAATAGAAGAGAAACCCTAAAATAAGCCAAGATCAAACAACACAGGTGGTGTATTTCTGTAATAAAGAAGAAGATGGAGAAGATCCCAAGAAACCTGATGGCATCAAGAAGAAGATGGAGAAGATACCAGCCCCAGAAGGCAGGAGAAAAGAAGACTGAAGAAAGAAGAAGAGGGCAGCATCCTGAAGAAGATGTCATGCTCTTATAAAAGACACCCAAATCCCTATATCCCCAAAATAAATATTTAAAAATAAAAGTATAACGAAATAAAAAAAAAAACCCACATGTATATAAATTTAAGAGAGAGGAGTGTATAAAGTAAAAGTTTCCTGTGAACTAAGATGAAACAATAATATAGTACCCATGGAACAAATCTCCATTGAAAAAACGCTAACCAATTTATTATGTTAATAAGACTATACGACCATTTAGCATTAACATAATATATAAGTGCAAAGTGAACCAGTGATAGTTTTGGGTATTATAAAAAAGGAACCTTGTGTTTCATTCTTGGCAATCACAAACATTGGATGCAATGAAATATGCATTTTTCAATGACTTAAAATATGTATTGTGACAATATGTTGTTCATAAGACATGAATCTGTTTAAAATAACATTTTGTTTTACATGAAAAAAGAAAAACAGAGTTCATAATACCTTTTGAACAATTAATACTATTTATTTGTTAATGACAGGGTACAATTCCCCAAAGACAATGTAAAAGACGGTATAAAAACTGTAGAATCCTACTTATAATAATAGTTAGAAATAAGAATATAAATATAAGGTTTTTTATGTATATAGTACAAGAATGTTTAAAAATGTATTAGATATAAGGCCATTTGTTTGGGTCTGAAACAACTAACATCAGAACTATAAAAATAGTTACCACTTGTAAATAGTAGAGAGTAATTAAGATGTTAGTTAGTAAAAAACCTTTTTTGTAAGCCATATTTCCATGTTTAGAAATAAGGATTGTGTTGCAAAATGTCTGACTTGAAGACAACCATTTATTTAAAAAAAAAAAATTCTTTATTTGTTTTAACTATTGTTTGTATTGTAACCAATACTAATTGTTTTTGTGTAATTTAAAAACATGTTTAATTTATAATACTATTTGTAAAAGTCAGAGAGGGTATCACACATCATATATTGTTTGTAAATTATTTTGTAAGAAAAATTGTTAAAAAATCATAGGCCAAAAGAATGGAAACCAAACTTCATCAAAACAGAGAAATTGCTCATTTAAATGCAAATAAACAAAAGGGGTTTAGACAAAATAAACTTGAGATCATGCCATATAATTGCACATACCATTTAGAGAGATTTTAATAAATTATATTCAGAATTATAAATAAAAATGAAAATGACTAAACTCAGAAATTTAGACATGGGAGTCATATATTTCAGAATAATGTTTCAGAATACAACTAATTCAATTAATTACCAGAAAATAAGGGAATAGGAACCTTTTAATACAATATAGGATTATTAATATTAAATATAACTGATAAAATGGCTGAATTTATATAATGACAGGAAGTAAATTTTAATGTTTTGACCTTTCAGAGTAAATCAATCTGAAAGTGAAATTACTATTTTTTGGACAGAAAACACTATAAAATGGCATTATTTAATCTGAAAATAACCAGAATGAACTGAAAGATTAATTTAAATCAAATCTAGTGAATAAAATTGACAAATAACCAAAGTTTAGGCATTCATATAGTGAAAATGTAAAAATGTATACAGGATGTGAAAAATATTTGAACAATGTTAAGGATAATATTATATGGGCTAAGAGTTTAATTGAAACTGAAGGAAACAGTTAGTTAATTATTGGTTTTTGAACGGTTAACATGACATACGTTTGATAACGTGGATAACCTAACCTATAATAGTCATACAAAGCGAGTGTATAGTGCGTTATTGTGAAATCACGAGTGACTTGTAAAATACTTCTAACACTATCATATTATAACAGGAACGATCAAGTAACACTCCATAATACAGAACAATATAAATCTACTCCGAAAAACACCACAAAACACTAGAAAACTGTATAATACATTAATCCAAATTAGTGACGGAATCGGAGAAAGTGTTTGAACTAATAATTATACGGATACACTAAATACAACTCAGAAACAGTACACCAATCACTACACAACATTTAACAAGAGATTTGCAGAAACAAGAACAGAAATATTGCCAGAAAATACATTATTTGGAACACGGCAGGAACGAGCAACATTTTGATAGACTTGACGGCAGCCATCTTTCTTTGACAATTCCAGTGCCTCCTCTTAGTTCAACAGCTGTTGGGTGAAAACAATTATTATATTTACAAATTATTATTCAATGTCTGTGTTTATTAATAACTATTAATTTGATTGTAACGTTATACTTTTTAAATATTAGCCCGATTTCTCTGACTTTGGTAATAACTGGCTGTTTAAAGAACCCTATATAATTTTTATATCATATACTTGTAACTTTTTTCGATATCCTGAGAATCGATACTAATCGATAAGAGTCAATATTGCTATTACTTAATAAAACATTAATACTTTTCAATACTTAATAGTTCTTTATTTCTTCAATAATACTAATTACCAATAAGATAATTCTAATTGATAATCTACAAGGACTTTACCACCCGTAAGTGAAGATAACCTAAAAAATAAAAAGGTAAACAAGTATCGATTGGTTTGAAGACAGTCTTATGAGTGGTGATAGTTTATTTAAAATATACTAAAACTTTAATAAAAATTTTCAGAAGAGCATTACACTGTTTAAAACTTCACAGCCCTATATTAATTAATTGATCCTAATTAATTAATTAATAAAATTAAAATTTTTTTTTTAATTATTTTTTTTTATAAACATAATTTTTTTTTAAATTTCCTTCAAAACAATAAATTTTGTTTTGAAACTTTCTGTGAAGCTGAACATATATATATTTCTTCATCAACTTTACGCTACTCGACCAGTCTTGCTACCATCGGGACTCGACCAGCTGGGAAACTTAAGGAAGTGTTTCAGGCCAGTAAGACGTCGAGAGCCACACCAATTAAACACCAATTAAACATATTATATTACAATTTACTTATTTTATTACAAATTGACTAGCCCAAACAGCGGGGCTTGATTACATCGGAGTCTCTCATACTCCACAATAGCATATCATCAACACAAACACATTACAAGGGAATTTCAAGGGAGACACACCCAGAGAATTTCAAGGGAAAATGCAACGACGTGCAACATCTAAGAAACGGGCGGCGGAGGCCGAAAAAGAAATAGAGTTGGAAATGGACAATAAGGAGGCAACGCCAGTAGATGCGGAGAGTTCATTGCCACCGGTGTTATCCAAACAAACTGAACAACAAGAGGAACAACCGGAAATACCCACGCAAACAGGGGAAGTAAATGTCCAGGAAAGACATATAGAAAAATCCAAAGTAACGGAAGAGAGTAAAATGGATAGGATAATGGAAATGTTCTTACAGTTAAGTAAGCAAATGGAATCCACAAAAGAAATAAATAAAAACATGGACAAGAAGATAGACGAAAGTAATAAGGAAAGGAAAGAAGATAGTCAGTCTTTGAAAGAAGATATCAAATCCGGCAAGGAAGAAACAAATAAGAAATTTGAAGAGTTGAAGGGAGACAACCAGTCTTTAAAAGAAGATTTGGGAAATAAAATAGAAAAAACAAAAGAAGAATTGAGTGGGATGAACAAGAAGATGGAAGAGAAGATGGAAGAAAACAGCAAGAAGATGGAAGAGAAGATGGAAGAATTGAAGAAGGATAATCAATCCACAAAAGAAGAGTTGACGGGGATGAACCAGAACATAGAAGATTTGAAGGAAGACAATAAGAAGATGGAAGAAGAGATGGGGAAGAAGTTAGAAGAATTGAAGGAAGACAACCAATCGTTCAAAGAAGAATTCAAGGCGACTAAAGAAGAATTGATTAATAACATTGAGAATACTAATCAGAAAATCGATGAAACCAGGAAGAAGATAGAGAAGAACAACCGACAATTGAAGGAAGAGTTGAAAGAAGATAACAGGAAGTTGGAAGAAAAGATGGGGGAGAAATTGGAAGAATTGAGAGAGGACAATCAAATTCTAAGAGAAGAGTTAAGGGAGGTAAATCAGGAGATAAGAGAGAACAGATTAAAAAGGGAAGAGGAGCATCAAAAATGGATTAAAGAAAGAAGAGAGGACAGATTAAAAAAGGAAGAATTAAGGAAGGAGAAGACCGAAGAAATAAAAAATGATAGCCAACCAGAACCAGAAGAAGTACTAAATGATAAAACGCAGGAAGATAGTCAACCAGAACCAGAAAAAGTAATAAATGATAAAACGCAGGAAGATAGTCAACCAGAACCAGAAAAAGTAATAAATGATAAAACGCAGGAAGATAGTCAACCAGAACCAGAAAAAGTAATAAATGATAAAACGCAGGAAGATAGTCAACCAGAACCAGAAGAAGTAATAAATGACAAAACGCAGGAACTAGTAATGGTAGTACCTGAAATTGAAACTAACCGAAACCAGGAAGATATTAAACCAAGGAAAAGGAGAATGTATCCAAGAAATTTGATAAAAACTAAGGAAGAGTTGGAGATGATGAAACATGGGTTAATTGATGGCAATAATATCCCAATTACCTATGACAAAGACATCATGAATTCTATGAATTATAGGAGGAGAATCGAAGTAATTTCCAAAATAATTTACCACAAGACAGTAGTGTACCAATGGGAAAGGACCAGAGGTAAACAGAATACGACATGTGGACAAGATCAATTTCAGCGCAGGACTGGACAGTGTATTACAGAAAGATGGAAATGTGATATCGTACCAGACTGTAATGATGACACAGATGAATCACCAGAATGTATTCCATTAACGTGCCATCTAGGACAATTCCAGGGTACGGTTAGACTAAAATATATTCCTTCAGAGTGGATATGTGATGGTAAACCAGCTTATGGTGTTTCAGATAAACAAATAATAAGTGATAACCCAGATAAAGATCCTCACATATATTTGTCAGGTAACACAAAACATGGACCAGAGAAGTATTGGTGTATACAATATGATAATAGAGGGAACCAGCCCAGTAATTACGACGGCCCTAACAACCCGCCGTGTAATAACCAGTTTATCGGTAATTCTAACGGCGTTAGGGATAACAACCCCTATCCATACAATAGAAACAATTTATATCAACATAATAATGTCCCATACAGTCAGAGAAATCCATATCCCAACAATAATGATGACAAACCTTACCAACCTAACCGAAATTATTATCATGATAAATTTAGTAATAAAAATAATAACAGTAATAATAACCGAGTGTCGCGCCCTAGGGTAAATTTTATAAGAGCAACCGAGATGATGGACCCTGGTTGACACAAATACCACACGACATCAAGAAAAGGGACGGATCATGATAACCGACTACGGCAAAAAACAATGTTGAAGGAGACGAAATAAATATCATTGAAAGGAAATGATACGAAGAATAAACATAGAAACAAAACTGGGTTTTATGAGTGAAGACTATGTAAGAAAATGAACATGACCAATAAAAATATGAGCAATGCAGTGACATACAGAAAATCGTCCATCTTCCTGGGTATATAAAAGAAAAGAAAATTTATAAGAAAAGAAAAAGTGGAGATCAACTTACAAAAGTATAAATAATATGGGCCAGTGTAGAGTACAATATATATACCCATATGTTGTGGTAAATAATAAGCATAACAATACATATGAGTTGAAGGAAATCGTTTCAGGAAAAATCAAAGGAGTGTACAATCAAGCTTCTATGAAGAAATATTATGAAGAATGAGTTGTGAGTTTTAGAATTTTGAATTTATATATTTTAAAAAATTCAAAAATAATGTAAGTACATCTTACAACCTAATATTTTGAGAAGAACATTTTGGAGAATTAAAAGAAGAATTTTTTAATTTTATTTTAAAAATCCTAAAATAATGTAAGTACATCTTACAACCTAATATTTTGAGAAGAACATTCTGGAGAATTAAAAGAAAAAGAATTTTTAATAATTTAAAAAATTCGAAAATAATGTAAGTACATCTTACAACCTAATATTTTGAGAAGAACATTCTGGAGAATTATAAGAAAAAGGAATTTAGAATTTAAATTTGAAAAAAATTCTAAAATATGTAAGTACGTCTTATTACAACCTAATAATTTTGGAACGAACTTTATGGAAGAAAGAAAAAGAAAGACTTTTGAATTGGAATATAATTATAAAAATTTAAAATTGAGTAAGTACTTCTTACTACAACCTGATAATTTAGAACAAAACTTTATGGAAGAAAGAGAAAGAGAGAGAATTTTGAACTTAATATTAAAAAATTTAAAATTAAGCAAGCACATCTTACTACCACTGAATTATGAGGAAAACTTTATGGTAAATAATTAAGAAGAATTTGAATATGGAGAAATACCAAAACATTCAGAAATAATAGTAAGATCACATTACTATAAACAATTCTGAATGAAACAATTCTGGGAATAAATGAATTAAACAGAATTTGAATGTTGATAGAACGTCAGAACTTTGAAACAAGATAAGATCAACATATTACAAGGATGTATGAGAAATATTTTTCAATTAAATAAAAAGAATAGTTTGAACTTTACATTAAAACTAACCAAGTTCCAAAAAATAATTATGTGTCAATTATGATTGAATTGAGAAGAAAATAAAGTGGTTAATTCAGAAAAGAGAATTAACTTGAATCCAGAATAAATGTGGAAAACCCTAACATTTGAAGGAGTAGAGAAGAATAACAAAAAAGAGTGTAATATGCCAGAGAAGGAAAAAATTTGGAAGCAAAGAGACTAATTACCTATGAAACGATAATAAAAACAGTTAATTAAGAGCAAAGAAGAACAACTCATACCAAACATATGGAGAAGATGATTTTGAACCAATGATAATAATAAAACCTATATGAAATGCAAAGAGAAGAAATACCACATGAAATATGATATAAATGAATTAATGTTAATGAATGCGAAGGTGGATTAATAACTTTCTAAGAGAAAGGAAAGAACCAAAATGTTTAAATAAAATGATCAATATAACAACCTGTATATCTAATGTAAAGATACAAAGTCAAAAAATTAAATATAATATATTAAAACCATTCAAATAATGAATACGAAAGACTATTTATAAAGACCATGCTAATACTATGAATAACCAGAAGAAAGTATAAAGAGAATTCAGATGGAGAAGAAAGAGAGTTACACTGTAAACAGTAACCAGAATTATTAAAAGAAAGATTATCAACCATAATTAAATTAAATATATCAGACAAGTTAAGAGTTTTGGAAAAAAATATATATGTAATGAGTATAATAATGATTATGAAGATTTATTAAGATAGAAAATGTGAGATAATCTGAGAGACTACGAAGTGGAGAATCCAAAGATATTTTTATTAGTCGAAAATGAGACTACTTTTTATTTATTTATTCGATGACTGACTGAAGATAATTCCAGCAGCATTATGTTTTTTGAGCAGGGATGGATATGCCTCTGTACTCAATTTATAGAAGTGGTGTATGGCCAGCAGAGAAGTAGCGTACAGTGCCCCTCTGATCTGCCCCAGCCCACGTGATAGGGAATGTTAGGGAATTAATATCCCAAGGATGCAACACGAAGTTGATATAGAAAGAAAATGTATTACAATTATAATATATCTCAGAAGACACTAACTATCCGAAAAGGATCAGTAGTAAAACAAATAATTATATATATAAAATTAATTAAACTCTAATTATAAAAAAGTCGATATAAAGATGGAGAAGAAAATGAATTATAAGAAATGATGAAATTATCATAAGAAATTATTTCATCCATAAACATGTCTGAAATAATTACTTCTGGAGGGGAGCAATCTGTAACATGACAGATATATGCATAATATTGAATGGCAATTGATCATTAGAATAATGAAGTTATAATGTTTAAATTTGGAAGAAAGCATTAAGTTTAATATAAATAGATTAATTCATAGCAACTGTGGAAAGAAATCATTATTATAAAGAAAATCCAAGTTCAAGTAAAAGGAGTTACTAGTGATGAGTCATCCAAGACCAGTCTCATAACCAAAGGTTTTCAAGGTATAACCCAGGAAGGTAAAATAGTAAATAACAAAGCAGTACACAATATGACCAAACCCACAACGAGGAAGAATAAATAGAAGAGAAACCCTAAAATAAGCCAAGATCAAACAACACAGGTGGTGTATTTCTGTAATAAAGAAGAAGATGGAGAAGATCCCAAGAAACCTGATGGCATCAAGAAGAAGATGGAGAAGATACCAGCCCCAGAAGGCAGGAGAAAAGAAGACTGAAGAAAGAAGAAGAGGGCAGCATCCTGAAGAAGATGTCATGCTCTTATAAAAGACACCCAAATCCCTATATCCCCAAAATAAATATTTAAAAATAAAAGTATAACGAAATAAAAAAAAAAACCCACATGTATATAAATTTAAGAGAGAGGAGTGTATAAAGTAAAAGTTTCCTGTGAACTAAGATGAAACAATAATATAGTACCCATGGAACAAATCTCCATTGAAAAAACGCTAACCAATTTATTATGTTAATAAGACTATACGACCATTTAGCATTAACATAATATATAAGTGCAAAGTGAACCAGTGATAGTTTTGGGTATTATAAAAAAGGAACCTTGTGTTTCATTCTTGGCAATCACAAACATTGGATGCAATGAAATATGCATTTTTCAATGACTTAAAATATGTATTGTGACAATATGTTGTTCATAAGACATGAATCTGTTTAAAATAACATTTTGTTTTACATGAAAAAAGAAAAACAGAGTTCATAATACCTTTTGAACAATTAATACTATTTATTTGTTAATGACAGGGTACAATTCCCCAAAGACAATGTAAAAGACGGTATAAAAACTGTAGAATCCTACTTATAATAATAGTTAGAAATAAGAATATAAATATAAGGTTTTTTATGTATATAGTACAAGAATGTTTAAAAATGTATTAGATATAAGGCCATTTGTTTGGGTCTGAAACAACTAACATCAGAACTATAAAAATAGTTACCACTTGTAAATAGTAGAGAGTAATTAAGATGTTAGTTAGTAAAAAACCTTTTTTGTAAGCCATATTTCCATGTTTAGAAATAAGGATTGTGTTGCAAAATGTCTGACTTGAAGACAACCATTTATTTAAAAAAAAAAAATTCTTTATTTGTTTTAACTATTGTTTGTATTGTAACCAATACTAATTGTTTTTGTGTAATTTAAAAACATGTTTAATTTATAATACTATTTGTAAAAGTCAGAGAGGGTATCACACATCATATATTGTTTGTAAATTATTTTGTAAGAAAAATTGTTAAAAAATCATAGGCCAAAAGAATGGAAACCAAACTTCATCAAAACAGAGAAATTGCTCATTTAAATGCAAATAAACAAAAGGGGTTTAGACAAAATAAACTTGAGATCATGCCATATAATTGCACATACCATTTAGAGAGATTTTAATAAATTATATTCAGAATTATAAATAAAAATGAAAATGACTAAACTCAGAAATTTAGACATGGGAGTCATATATTTCAGAATAATGTTTCAGAATACAACTAATTCAATTAATTACCAGAAAATAAGGGAATAGGAACCTTTTAATACAATATAGGATTATTAATATTAAATATAACTGATAAAATGGCTGAATTTATATAATGACAGGAAGTAAATTTTAATGTTTTGACCTTTCAGAGTAAATCAATCTGAAAGTGAAATTACTATTTTTTGGACAGAAAACACTATAAAATGGCATTATTTAATCTGAAAATAACCAGAATGAACTGAAAGATTAATTTAAATCAAATCTAGTGAATAAAATTGACAAATAACCAAAGTTTAGGCATTCATATAGTGAAAATGTAAAAATGTATACAGGATGTGAAAAATATTTGAACAATGTTAAGGATAATATTATATGGGCTAAGAGTTTAATTGAAACTGAAGGAAACAGTTAGTTAATTATTGGTTTTTGAACGGTTAACATGACATACGTTTGATAACGTGGATAACCTAACCTATAATAGTCATACAAAGCGAGTGTATAGTGCGTTATTGTGAAATCACGAGTGACTTGTAAAATACTTCTAACACTATCATATTATAACAGGAACGATCAAGTAACACTCCATAATACAGAACAATATAAATCTACTCCGAAAAACACCACAAAACACTAGAAAACTGTATAATACATTAATCCAAATTAGTGACGGAATCGGAGAAAGTGTTTGAACTAATAATTATACGGATACACTAAATACAACTCAGAAACAGTACACCAATCACTACACAACATTTAACAAGAGATTTGCAGAAACAAGAACAGAAATATTGCCAGAAAATACATTATTTGGAACACGGCAGGAACGAGCAACATTTTGATAGACTTGACGGCAGCCATCTTTCTTTGACAATTCCAGTGCCTCCTCTTAGTTCAACAGCTGTTGGGTGAAAACAATTATTATATTTACAAATTATTATTCAATGTCTGTGTTTATTAATAACTATTAATTTGATTGTAACGTTATACTTTTTAAATATTAGCCCGATTTCTCTGACTTTGGTAATAACTGGCTGTTTAAAGAACCCTATATAATTTTTATATCATATACTTGTAACTTTTTTCGATATCCTGAGAATCGATACTAATCGATAAGAGTGAATATTGCTATTACTTAATAAAACATTAATACTTTTCAATACTTAATAGTTCTTTATTTCTTCAATAATACTAATTACCAATAAGATAATTCTAATTGATAATCTACAAGGACTTTACCACCCGTAAGTGAAGATAACCTAAAAAATAAAAAGGTAAACAAGTATCGATTGGTTTGAAGACAGTCTTATGAGTGGTGATAGTTTATTTAAAATATACTAAAACTTTAATAAAAATTTTCAGAAGAGCATTACACTGTTTAAAACTTCACAGCCCTATATTAATTAATTGATCCTAATTAATTAATTAATAAAATTAAAATTTTTTTTTAATTATTTTTTTATAAACATAATTTTTTTTTAAATTTCCTTCAAACCAATAAATTTTGTTTTGAAACTTTCTGTGAAGCTGAACATATATATATTTCTTCATCAACTTTACGCTACTCGACCAGTCTTGCTACCATCGGGACTCGACCAGCTGGGAAACTTAAGGAAGTGTTTCAGGCCAGTAAGACGTCGAGAGCCACACCAATTACACACCAATTAAACATATTATATTACAATTTACTTATTTTATTACAAATTGACTAGCCCAAACAGCGGGGCTTGAATACATCGGAGTCTCTCATACTCCACAATAGCATATCATCAACACAAACACATTACAAATTTACTATATTTATTACAATATATATGTGTACAACGTTATCGGCAACAAAGAAGTAGTTTTTGTTAAAATTCCTTCCCGGGAGGTTTGGCCATAGTCCAATGTTTTCTACAAAACCAGACGTTTCGGCAATGCCATCGACTTCCATCATCAGTGAAAATCGAGTGCGATAACGTGAGGTGGTATACGTTAGTGACCACAGTACTGTGGTTAAGGCTGAAGCAGTAAGTAGAAAGAAGTAGTTTCTATGGTAATATTTCATTTCGAAAATGATTTTAAATATAAATCTTAGAACAAGGAAGTCATGAATGGTTCTCCATACCGATATTTTTTTTAGGAATTATCGAACCGAATTCAAGTAAATGATTGGAAGTGTATGAGTACCCGCAATACATTTCGATGTTTTTAATATGCGACTGTATCGATATATTACGGTATGGAAAAGAAGAAGTGTACTAATTGTAAATTGCCCTATTTCTTAATGTAAAACAAAAATACGTGTTGTATTCATTTGGTAGTTAGGTAATAATGGTTTTGGGTTTTTAGTTTACTGCTAAAATAAATAAAAACTGTGGTTGAGAAAACATAACATTAAACGTGTAATACAATGCTTACAACAGAGTAACACTTACAATAACGAACCTAACGTTTTTTACTTTCATGTTCCATGAGGAAATAAAAGTATGCTGATGGCAAAAAAAAATCGTGTTCGAGATAATTGCAGATTCTGATTGTACTATCCTCAAAACATGAAAAAAAGTAATTTTTCGAAAAGCGTGTGTGTGTGTGTCTATCTGTCTGTGTGTAAGTCAGTCTGTGTGTCTGTAGATTTTTTTCTATGGCAAACGATACAGCCACAAATTCAAACAGAATCAAATAATTTCTTGCATACAGCCCTGAATCGTAGAGTTCTCAAGACTATTGTTTTTGGTGAAGATCGGTTAAAGGAAACGGGTAGTTTACCTACAACGTTTTTTTTATCAAGGGTAATTTTACTTCCACGTTCTTTAAGGAAATGGATGTATGGTGATGGCAAAAAAAATCGTGTTCGAGATTATTGCAGATTCTGATTGTACTACACTCAAAACATGAAAAAAAGTCGTTTTTCGAAAAGTGTCTGTGTGTGTATTTGTCTGTGTGTCTATCTGTAGATTTTTTTTTCTATGGCAAACGACAACAGCCGCAAATTTAAACAGAATCACATAATTTTTTGCATACAGCCCTGATTTGTAGAGTACTCACGACGTGTCGTTTTTGGTGAAGATCGGTTGAGGGAAAGGGGTAGTTTACCAGCAACGGTTTTTTTTTATCAAGGGTGATTTTTTTTCTTTGGCAAACGATAACAGCCGCAGATTCCAACAAAATAAAATAATGTTTCGCATACAGCCCTGAATTATAGAGTTCTCAAGACCTATTGTTTTTGGTGAAGATCGGTTAAGGCAAAGGGGTAGTTTACCAGCAACGGTTTATGATTTAACAAGGGTATTTTCTGTGGTAAACGATAAAAGCCGCAAATTCAAACAGAATCCAATAATTTTTTGCATACAGCCCTGAATTGTAGAGTTCTCAGGATCTATTGTTTTCGGTAAAGATCGGTTAAGGGGAAGGGATATTTTACCAGCAACAGTTTACGTTTTAAAAGGGTATTTTCTATGGCAAACGAGGTGCAAATTCAAACAGAATCAAATAATTTTTTGCATACAGCCCTGAGTTTTAGAGTACTCAAGACCTATTGTTTTTGGTGAAGATCAGTTAAGGGAAAGGGGTAGTTTACCAGCAATGTCTTATGTTTTAAAAGGGTATTTTCTATGAGAAATTCAAACAAAATCAAATAATTTTTTGCTTACAGCCCTGATTTGAAGAGTACTCGAGACCTATTGTTTTTGGTGAAGATCGGTTAAGGGGAAGCTGTAGTTTACCATCAACGTTTTTCTTCTCAAGAGTAATTTTTACTTCCATGTTCCTTATGGAAATGGAACTATAGTGATGGCAAAAAAAATCGTGTTCGTGATTATTGCAGATTCTGATTGTACTACACTCAAGACATGAAAAAAAGTCGTTTTTCGAAAAGTGTCTGTGTGTGTGTCTGTAGTTTTTTACTTCCATATTCCTTAAGGAATGGAAGTATGGTGATGGCAAAAAAAATCGTGTTCGAGATTATTGCAGATTCTGATTCTACTACACTCAAAACATGAAAAAAAGTCGTTTTCCGAAAAGTGTCTGTGTGTCTGTCTGTGTGTCTGTCTGTCTGTCTGTCTGTGTGTCTGTCTGTCTGTGTGTCTGTCTGTCTGTAGATTTTTTTTCTATGGCAAACGATAACTGCCGCAAATTCAAACAGAATCAAATAATTTTTTGCATACAGCCCGGTTTTGCAGAGTTCTCGCGACCTATTGTTTTTGGTGAAGATCGGTTGAGGGAAAGGGGTAGTTTACCTGCAACGGTTTTTTTTTAGCAAGGGAAATTTTGTTTGTTTGGCAAACGATAACAGCCGCAAATTCAAACAGAATCAAATAATGTTTCGCATACAGCCCTGAATTGTAGAGTTCTCAAGACCTATTGTTTTTGGTGAAGATCGGTTAAGGGAAAGGGGTAGTTTACCTGTAACGTTTTATGTTTTAACAAGGGTATTTCCTATGGCAAACGATAACAGCCGCAAATTCAAACAGAATGAAAAGATTATTTGCATACAGCCCTAAATTGTAGAGTTCTCAATACCTTTAGTTTTTGGTGAAGATCGGTTAAGGGAAAGGGGTAGTTTACCTACAACGTTTTTTTAACAAGGGTATTTTCTATGGCAAACGATAACAGCCGCAAATTCAAACAGAATCAAATAATTTTCTGCATACAGCCCTGATTTGTAGAGTACTCAAGACCTATTGTTTTTGGTGAAGATCGGTTGAGGGGAAGGGGTAGTTTACCAGCAACGTTTTTTATCATGCGTATTTTCTATGGCAAACGACAACTGCCGCAAATTCAAACAGAATCAAATAATTTTTTGCATACAGCCCTGATTTGTAGAGTACTCGCGACCTATTGTTTTTGGTGAAGATCGGTTGAGGGGAAGGGGTAGTTTACCTGCAACGGTTTTTTTTATCAAGGGAAATTTTTTTTTTTGGCAAACGATAACAGCCGCAAATTCAAACAGAATCAAATAATGTTTCGCATACAGCCCTGAATTGTAGATTTCTCAAGACCTATTGTTTTTGGTGAAGATCGGTTGAGGGAAAGGGGTAGTTTACCTGCAACGTTTTTTTAACAAGGGTATTTTATATGGCAAACGATAACAGCCGCAAATTCAAACAGAATCAAATAATGTTTTGCATACAGTCCTGATTTGTAGAGTACTCAGGACCTATTGTTTTTGGTGAAGATCGGTTAAGGGGAAGGGGTAGTTTACCTGCAACCTTTTACGTTTTATTTTCTATGGCAAACGATAACAGCCGCAAATTCAAACAGAATCAAATAATGTTTTGCATACAGCCCTGATTTGTAGAGTACTCAAGACCTATTGTTTTTGGTGAAGATCGGTTAAGGGGAAGGGGTAGTTTACCTGCAACGTTTTTTTATCAAGCGTATTTTCTATGGCAAACGATAACAGCCGCAAATTCAAACAGAATCAAATAATTTTTTGCATACGTCCCTGAATTGTAGAGGTCTCAATGACTTTCGATTTTGGTGAAGATCGGTTAAGGGGAAGGGGTAGTTTACCTGCAACCTTTTACGTTTTAACAAGAGTAAAGTACTTGAAAATTTATTTAAACTTTTTGAAACAATGGTAATTGTTAAAAATAAAATAATTTTGTTGCCAGGCAATAAAATTATAATTTTTTCATTTTAATGTAATATAATATTTTTCATTTAATACAGCAATAAAAAGGCAGGTAAGACACAGCCTGGCTGTTTGGCTGAAAATGATTTTAAATATAAATCTTAGAATATGGAAGTCATGTATGGTTCTCCATACCGATATTTTTCTATGGCAAACGATAACAGCCGCAAATTCAAACAGAATCAACAATTTTTTTGCATACAATCCTTATTTGTAGAGTACTCAAGTCTTCTTGTTTTTGGTGAAGATCGGTTAAGGGAAAGGGGTAGTTTACCTGCAACGGTTTATGTTTCAACAAGGGCATTTTCTATGGTAAACGATAAAAGCCGCAAATTCAAACAGAATATAATAATTTTTTGCATACAGCCCTGAATTGTAGAGTTCTCAGGACCTATTGTTTTCGGTAAAGATCAGTTAAGGGAAAGGGGTAGTTTACCAGCAACGTCTTATATTTAAAAGGGTATTTTCTATGACAAATTCAAACAAAATCAAATAATTTTTTGCATACAGCCCTGATTTGAAGAGTACTCAAGACCTATTGTTTTTGGTGCAGATTGGTTAAGGGGAAGGGGTAGTTTACCAGCAACGTTTTTCTTATCAAGGATAAGTTTTACTTCCATGTTCCTTAAGGAAATGGAAGTATGGTGATGGCAAAAAAAATCGTGTTCGTGATTATTGCAGATTCTGATTGTACTACGCTCAAAACATGAAAAAAAGTCGTTTTTCGAAAAGCGTCTGTGTGTGTGTCTGACTGTGTGTGTCTGAAGATTTTTTTTATGGGAAACGATAACAGCCGCAAATTCAAACAGAATCAACAATTTTTTTGCATACTGTCCTTATTTGTAGAGTACTCAAGACTTCTTGTTTTTGGTGAAGATCGGTTAAGGGGAAGGGGTAGTTTACCAGCAACGTTTTTTTTTTTAAATAAAGGGTAATGTTTTTATATGGCAAACGATAACAGCCGGAAATTCAAACAGAATCAAATAATGTTTTGCATACAGTCCTTATTTGCAGAGTTCTTAAGACCTTTGGTTTTTGGTGAAGATTGGTGAAGGTTAAGGGGTAGTTTACCAGCAACGTTTTATGTTTTAACAAGGGTATTTTCTATGGCAAACGATAAGTGCCGCACATTCAAACAAAATCAAATATTTTTTTGCATTCTACCCTGATTTGCAGAGTACTCAAGACCTACTGTTTGTGGTGAAGATCTGGTTAAGGGGAAGGGGTAGTTTCCCAGCAACGTTTTTCTTATCAAGGGTAATTTTTTTTTTGGTAAACGATAACAGCCGCAAATTCAAACAGAATCAAATAATGTTTTGGGTACAGCCCTGATTTGTAGAGTTCTCAAGATCTTTTAGTTTTGGTGAAGATCGGTTGAGGGAAAGGTGTAGTTTACCAGCAACGTTTTATTTTTAATCAAGGGTAATTTGTTACTATGGCAAACGATAAGAGCCGCTAATTCAAACAAAATCAAATAATTTTTTGCATTCTGCTCTGATTTGCAGAGTACTCAAGACATACTGTTTTTGGTGAAGATCTGTTAAGGGAAGGGGTAGTTTACCATTAACGTTTTTCTTATCTAGGGTAATTTTTTTTTATGGTAAACCATAACAGCCGCAAATTCAAACAGAATCAAATAACGTTTTGGATACAGCCCTGATTTGTAGAGTCTCAAGACCTTTTGATTTTGGTGAAGATCAGTTAAGGGAAAGGGGTAGTTTACCAGCAACATTTTATGTTTTAACACGAGTAATTTTTTCTATGACGAACGATAACTGCCGTAAATTCAAACAAAATTAAATATATTTTTCCATACCTTTTTGAATTATACGGAACTCAAGGTCTATTGATTTTGTTGAAGATCGGTTAAGGGAAAGGGGTAGTTTACCGGCAACATTTTATGTTTTAACAACGGTAAGCTATTTGACGAACCATAACTGCCGCAAATTCAAACAGAATCAAATATTTTTCTGCATGAATGCCTGAATTGTAGGTGACTGAAGGTCTATTGATTTTGGTGAAGATCGGTTAAGAGAAAGGGGTAGTTTACCGGCAACGTTTTATGTTTTAACAAGAGTAAAGTACTTAATTTTGATAAACAAAGTATCCTGATAAGAAGCTCATAATAATCCACTGTAGAAACGTAGATGAAATATCTATAAATGAAGAGGCTATTTGAACGGGGTGCGGATAATTTTCTGTTAATGAAAATTATAGTTGAAGGGGGAGGAGAGAATCTTTTATATGTGTACTACGTTATCGGCAACAAAGATGTACTTCTTTGTTAAAATTCCTTCCCGGGCTGTTTAGCCGTAGTCCAATGTTTTCTGCAAAACTAGACGTTTCGGCAGTGCCATCGACTGCCATCATCGATGAATCTTAGAACATGGAAATCATGTATGTTTCTCCATACCGTTATTTTTTTCTATGGCAAACGATAACAGCCGCAAATGCAAACAGAATCAAATAATGTTTCGCATATAGCCCTGTACTTTAGAGTTCTCAACACCTGTTGTTTTTGGTGGAGATCGGTTAAGGGAAAGGGGTAGTTTACCTGCAACATTTTATATTTTAACAAGGGTAATTTTTTTTATGGTAAACGATAACAGCCGCAACGTCAATCAGAATCAGATAATGTTTCGCATGCAGCTCTGAATTGTAGTGTTCTCACTACCTGTTGTTTTGGTGAAGATCGGTTAAGGGAAAGGGGTAGTTTACCGGCAACATTTAATGTTTTAACAAGAGTAATTGTTTCTATGACGAACGATAACAGCCGCACACTCAAACAGAATCAAATAATGTTTTGCACGCCTTCCTTAATTGTAAACAGCTGAAGGTCTGTTGATTTTGGTGAAGATCGGTTAAGGGAAAGGGGTAGTTTACCTGCAGCATTGTATGTTGTAACAAGAGAATTTTTTTCTAGACGAACGATAACTGCCGTAAATTCAAACAGAATCAAATCATTTTTTACATATGTGCCGGAGTTGTAGACGACTCAAGGCCTATTGATTTTGGTGAAGATCAGTTACGGGGAAAGGACAGTTTACCGGCAACGTTTTTTTATAAAGGGTAAATTTTTTCTATGGCAAACGATAACAGCCGCAAATTCAAACAGAATCAAATAATGTTTTGCATACAGCCCTAAATTGTAGAGTTCTCAAGAACTGTTGATTTTGGTGAAGACCGGTTAAGGGAATAGGGTAGTTTACCGGCAACATTTTATGTTTTAACAAGGGTAATTTTTTCTATGACGAACGATAACTGCCGTAAATTCAAAGAGAATCAAATAATTTTTTGCATACGTTCCTGAATTGTAGAGGACTGAAGGTCTATTGATTTTGGTGAAGATCGGTTAAGAGAAGGGGTAGCGTACCTGCAACGTTTTATGTTTTAACAAGAGTAAAGTACTTAATTTTCATAAATAACGTATCCTGATAAGAAGCTCATAATAATCCACAGTAGAGACGTAGATGAAATATCTATAAATGAAGAGGTTAGTTGAACGGGGTGGGGGTAATTTTCTATTAATGATAATTATATTTGAAGGGGGAGGAGAGAATCTTTTATATGTGTACTACGTTATCGGCAACAAAGAAGTAGTTCTTTGTTAAAATTCCTTCCCGGGCTGTTTAGCCGTAGTCCAATTTTTTATGCAAAACCAGACTTTTCGGCAGTGCCATCGACTGCCATCATCAGTGAAAATCGCGTGCGAAAACGTGAGGTGGTATACGTAAGTGACCACACTACTGTGGTTAAGGCTGAAGCAATAAGTAGAAAGAAGTAGTGTCTATGAAAATATTTCATTTCGAATATGATTTTAAATATAAATCTTAGAACATGGAAGTCATGTATGGTTCTCCATACCGATATTTTTTTCTATGGCAAACGATAACAGCCGGAAATGCAAACAGAATCAAATAATGTTTCGCATATAGCCTTGAATTGTAGAGTTCTCAATACCTGTTGTAGTTGGTGAAGATCGGTTAAGGGAAAGGGGTAGTTTATCGGCAACCTTTAATGTTTTAACAAGAGTAATTGTTTCTATGACGAACGATAACTGCCGCACACTCAAACAGAATCAAATAATGTTTTGCACGCCTTCCTGAATTGTAAAGAGCTGAAGGTCTGTTGATTTTGGTGAAGATCGGTTAAGGGAAAGGGGTAGTTTACCAGCAGCATTGTATGTTGTAACAAGAGAATTTTTTTCTAGACTAACTATAACTGCCGTAAATTCAAACAGAATCAAATAATTTTTTACATATGTTCCTGAGTTGTAGACGACTCAAGGCCTATTGATTTTGGCGAAGATCAGTTGCGGTGAAAGGACAGTTTACCTGGAACATTTTTTGTTGTAACAAGAGTAAAGTACTTAATTTTGATAAATAAAGTATCCTGATAAGAAGATCTTAATAATCCACTGTAGAAACGTAGATGAAATATCTATAAATGAAGAGGCTAGTTGAACGGGGTGGCGGTAATTTTCTATAAATGAAAATTATAGGTGAAGGGGGAGGGGATAATTTTTATATGTGTACTACGTTATCAGCAACAAAGTAGTAGTATGTTGTTAAAATTCCTTCCCGGGCTGTTTGGCCGTAGTCCAATGTTTTCTGCAAAACCAGACGGTTCGGCAGTGCCGTCGTCAGCCATCATCAGTGAAAATCGAGTGCGATAACGTGAGGTGGTATACGTTAGTGACCACAGTACTGTGGTTAAGGCTGAAGCAGTAAGTAGAAAGAAGTAGTTTCTATGGAAACATTTCATTTCGTAAATGATTTTAAATATAAATCTTGGAACATGGAAGTCATGTATGGTTCTCCATACCGATATTTTAAGTTTACAAATTGGAAAAAACAACAGCAAATACAAAATGAAAAATACAAATATTTATGGTTAATGAAAAAACAAAAACCACTGTATTAAGGATTGACAACATATGCTCTACAAATTGTACATAATGGATGTTTGTTTTTTGTTCGTCACAAACGAGTACTTGTCGGAAAACGAATTTTACCAAAAAAACGAGTTCTGCCACAAAAAAGTGACATGTAGGCCTATAATAATAGGCAAGGGGTTGACCCTTGGGCCACTCCCGCCTTACTTCGAGTTGGGTTTTTCGTGGTTTTAGAAAAAAAAAATAAGTTTACATTACACACGTATTGGTTTCCATGTGTAATTTCAGTTTTCATGTTAACCTAACATAATCAATTTTTGGTGTCACAGCCACGGTGATAAATTACTACTACAGTCGTTTTCCATTAAGAAATGAGAAACGAAATCAATTGCAATCACCAGCCAACTATTTTGCAACATACAAAATTAAAATTTGTATAATTCTTTCACTACATAAAATTATGTGCGATATTCACTACATATCGAAGCCCAAAAATCGCATTATCGAAATAGCTGCGGGTACGCATAAAGGCAGTACCAAATGATTTTATACATAATCTGAGAACACGGAAGTCATGCATGGTTCTCCATACCGATTTTTCATTCTGCTGTCGGTATAGTTGTTGTTTAATGGTGTGCAGAAACATGTCAACCACGTAACTACACTGATGCGAGGTAAAAAATTAATTGCAGTTGGTAACAGGCAGACTGCCATCTTTTTGGCCGAGGGAGCTATACTTGACCAATGTGAAATCTAGGCCTACAGTTACGTACTTTATTTATTTCGTAACGGCACAACAGTTTTTAATGACATTAGTATTTGTAGTTGTCCTATAAACAGAACGTAACGGATTCTTTAAAATGTGGTTCACATAAAAGTATTTAATAAATCGATTAAGTCAGCGATTCTCAACCGATCCTTAACGTGTCCACAACACATGGATTAGCGTAATGAAGTTATATTGTTAATAAAAGTTGTAGTAATAGCTTTTTATACAATTTTTGTAATTATTCGACCTTCATACTCAAAATGTTATTAATTTTATAAATCATAAATATTAATGTTATTAACAATAATACATTAATGAAAGGAAAACAAGTGTTTTAAATTTCAGTTTTGATCGAAATAAAAAAACTGCTCATATGTATCACTTTTAATTACCTACTTAAAGTCTTATGTATTATTGTTATTATATTATTATTATAATACTTTACACGTATTCGATAAACTTTATGATAGTGTTTGTATTTGTAAAAAATGATATAACCATTGTTACACAATTACGTCTTGTTTAACGAATGTATACTTTATTAGAGAAAAATAAGTCTACGTGCCTCAACATTTCAAAAGGGGATAGTAGTGCTGGCTTTTAATTTTCAAGAAAATTGCTGACTATGAGTATAAAAGTGTTTCAGATTTATAAAACAGAGGAATTTGAAATTGGTTTTGTTAATATATTACTTAATTATAGTATTTGTAGGCCTATATTGTATTTATTTAACTGGTATGCGTATAAATATAATTGTACAACTATTAATGTGTATAATATGTGTAGGCTTGAGTATATGTGTAAGGAGTAGAAAGGGGTCCGCGAGGGAAAATTTTTTAAGTGGTCCACATTACCAAAATAAATGTTGAGAAACACTGGTTTAAATGCTACATTAACTCCTGTACACTAAACATCGCTGTCAACTGAATTAGTCGATATCCTACAATGCTTATAGCTCTTTGTTCGGAATGGACTCTAACGAAGTAAAGCTACTTACTGTGTGTGTAATGCACAATACGTGCAAAGACTGTAACTATATACCGGATAAATATCCATTATATGTATTTACAGAACGGATTAGTATGGAAGGGAAAATACGTTTCGTTTGTTATACCATTTCTCGCACAGTTTTCAATGTTGTCTTTACAAAATTATATTTTCCTACGTCACTACAATATTATCCTATGTCCTTATGTATGACGTATTGTCATTAAGAAACAGCATTTGAAAACTATGACCTAATCAGCTGTAACATAACTCTCTTTGTTATGTGCGGCGGCTAAGGAATCCATTGTGTTAAAAGTAACATTTGGCCATTCACTGTCCGTTTGGGTTACTGGAAAATATCTTTCACCCAGTCGTGTAATTAATACATTTAATACATGCGGCTGCCAACTTCGTCAGTGCTTACTTGTTTTAGCAAAGAGAGGCAATTTTAGTTTTGGTCGTTTGTCTTACATTATACTACTAATATCAGAAATATGATTTCAGAGGCTTACTTATCTATCGATGTTTTTCATCTGTATGAATGGGTTGATCCGAATGAACCGTCAATTTCACTCTTCGCGATATTGATTATTATATACAGACTTCAACTGAGCAACATAATAGGCCACGTTTCCATCACAAGAAAAAGAGCTGTTGCCACATAGGCATAGAAAACTCTATGCGCAAGTATAGAAACTAATTACTGTTGGGAAACGAAACCAATATAGAAGATATTATTTACAGAATTAAGAAATAATATGGACATGGACAGGACATTTTGCTAGGCAAGAAGACAGTAGTGGTCTAGATGAAAATAGTTAGGCTAAGAGACGTAAAGTACCACAGCCGTTTACACCACCACGATGGAGAAGTTACTGGTTAAATATAACGCCTACGCACCACAAAAACATGCGTGAGCTTACGTGACGCTTGTCATATATTGCGCAATCGCAACGTTTACAGATTCTGGGATTTGTACGATTAACGTAGAACATTATCCACTTTCTCGATTAGTGATTTTGCCTGCTTATATAAAAGTTTTTACGAGACGGGGGGGGGGAGCTACGTTTTGAGTTCGACGACTAATATCAGTGGTCCGATTGCCAGTAATACAGTTTTTGAAATCGGAGTTTATCAGTGTTATATTCCCAGCAGTACTCGTGAAAGTGACAAGTCTGTTGTTTCTTTGTGTTGCCAGTGTAATTACTTTATCTGGCGACTTATTATTGTTTTTATATAGCACGTAGGCCTATTAGGCGATCATATAATTAAGAGAACTGGTTAGTCCCAGTGTTTTGTTTCAGAGACGTGTAAATAAAAATTCTGATTATCGACTTTTCTAGCCTTCAATAATACATTCCACTGTTTTACGATATGGTTCAAGCTATATCCGTAATAGTACTGTCGTTCAGAAAGTAGAGTAGGTTTGTTCTGTAGAATTATCTGAGAACGAGAGGGAAGGCTCAACAGTAGGCAGAGAAATGGTAAGTGTGATGCCGGTGATACTAAACCCTATTGAGTGTTTACTCTTACAACAGTCCAAAGCCAGCTATCTAACTGTATAAGTTTGCTATGTATTATGTATAACGTGCGAGTTTGCGAATTAGGTCGGTACTTAGAGCAAAATCCCTTTCCCTTCTGTCCTTTTACTCTAGTAAGGGGAAAGCTGTTACTATTACGTTTACTCTTTAAAACTCCTACGCGATGGGTGATTTCTATCAGTTGAATCCTTTGCTCGGACTGCCTATGTCGTAATAATTTTACACTTAACGTTTCGATCACCAGAATCTTTCGACCCTCAGACGCAAAAAAAAAATAAATAAATAAATAAAAGAACTTACAATAAAAATTATAAAATAAAATATCGGTACTTAGCGATTAAAAATTTTACCATTAAACCAAGAACCAAGAAGATAAGGAGGTTGAAAGCAAAATTAGTCTCTTCCAGTCGCTTTATGGCTTTATCATTAAACATTATTATTGATGGGGATATTTTATTGATATTTTATCAATAAAATATAAATTAAACTGCGATGGGGAAGCAACAGAAGAAATAAAACGAAGAATCGCCTTAGCTTATAGGTGCTTCTTTGGTCTCAGACCCCTGTTCCAGAGCAGAACAATTGCCTGGAGCATCATGCTGCTTCTGTATAAAACACTGATCCGCCAAGTTCTCACCTATGGTTCTGAGACCTGGACCATTTCTAGAAAGACTGAGTCAAGCCTGCTGGTTCATGAACACAAAATTCTCCGATGTATTTTTGGTCCAATATGTGTGGGAGGTGAGTGGAGGAAAAGGACCAACCAAGAACTGAACGCTCTTCTGAAGAAATCAGATATTGTGAAAGTTATAAAACTTGGTAGATTCAGGTGGGCTGGACATGTGATCAGAATGGTGGAGAATGAAGTACCCAGAAAGGCACTCACAGAACACATCTATGGCACCAGGAAAGTTGGTAGACCCAAACTACGTTGGGAAGACGGTGTGAATTACGGATGTGCGCCACAGTAGCTGAACTTGACCGGGACAACTGGCGGAGGCTGTTAAAGGCGGCCTTGAATCAGTAATGGGTTGTCACGCCGCTGTAGAATGTAAAAATGTATATTAAATACACTAAATAATTTAGTACAAAAATTGTGTTAGTTCTTGCCAAAGATATTAAGGAAATTTCTTTTCTATATCAGTAGAAAGACCCTTCAGTAAACTTAAATCGGTCAAAACCCGTTTAAATTCATCAACAGCAAAGATTTAGCAAAAGTTGTTAAATTGAACTGAACGTGATGCAACGTGTAGATCATAAGTGTAGAACAGAACATCGGCGACTTCCCTCTCTAAGTCGACAAACGTTTGGTTATTGTCCACTCATAAACTGCTAGTCATTTCCAATTTTACTTAGAGGGTCAGTTGAAAAGTTCACAAAACGACATATATAGGTTAGGGGTAGAACTAAAATTTTTTCTGTGTTATAAAAACCACTTTTCTTGGAAACATCTGTTAATTTACAGATGGCTATACCTTATTAAGCTGTTGTAGTAACCTATTTCTTTTACGTAGTCCACGCAATTTTGAAAAATTTGTTTTCTTTCTTAACCATGCTGCTTTCAGAATACGTCTGCAACTCTATAATTATAGACACGATTCTTTTTGGACCTGTCTGGTTCAATGTCCAACTTTTGGGTGCACAGTTGACACAGAAAAATTAAAGTAATAACCTACATGTTTCCATTGTTAGAGTATCAAACAGCTTAATAATTCCTGACAATTAGTAATGATTATATGTATTCAAGTTTTTGTTAGTGGTTCAGTTAGAGCCGCAGTCTAATATTAAACAAACTACTACGTGTGTTTTTGCCCTGACGAGCGATTTCGGTTTATACATTATGTTGTGGTCAGATACAGACCAGTCCACACCACATCTGACCAGAGAGGATGGTGTAAAAACTCTTGTGAGGACAAAAATATTTGTCTCTTTCGACTGGCGGTACAGCGCTGAGTGAGTCTTAGACTCTCTACGTCCTGTAGCCATTAGGAAGACGTTACAACAATAAATATCGGTATGGAGAACCATACATGACTTCCATATTCTAAGATTTATATTTAAAATCATTTTCGAAATGAAATATTACCATAGAAACTACTTCTTTCTACTTACTGCTTCAGCCTTAACCACAGTACTGTGGTCACTAACGTATACCACCTCACGTTATCGCACTCGATTTTCACTGATGATGGAAGTCGATGGCATTGCCGAAACGTCTGGTTTTGTAGAAAACATTCGACTACGGCCAAATATCCCGGGAAGGAATTTTAACAAAAACTACTTCTTTGTTGCCGATAACGTTGTATACATATATATAAAAAATATGCATAAAAGTATTGTATTATGTTAAACTTGTATAAGTTAACGATTGATCTCCATTAAGTAGTGCTCAAGTTTCCAAAGTTTTAATATTATGATGTCCGTAATTAAAACATCAGAGCAGGTTTAGTGTGTATGAGGGTACACCGTGGACAAAAATTATCACATTTCCTATTGAGCTTTGCTTAGAGTAAAGCTGCGAATCTACAGTGTACGTTCCACAGAACAAACACGCGGAAAAGAAGGAGCGCTCCGAAGTCACTCATGGACCCTCAGCATCTTGCAGAGTGTTCATTCCCTAAAGACGAAAAGTCTGTCTATGAATCGTTCCTCTGTAAACACGTGCAGTTACAGTGCCCAGCGATCCACAGGAAGCAAATCGCTATCCACGCTGGACACTTTTTCGGCTTGCACGCGTTATGTTGGTATGGGTTTCGGCACTTTCCATTTAAAAAGCGTGCAAATGTAAGAAAATAAACATGAATGAGGCCAGAAATAACGCGAATTGTGTGTGTGTGTGTGTGTCTTTCCTGCCTTTTTATTGCGGTAGTCATAATAATAAAATGGAAACGTAAACATTACATAACTGAGATATGCTTGCCTACCACGAACGATATATTTTCTCTCATACATGATTTACATTAAAATGAAAAAATTATAATTTTATTGCCTTTCAACAAAATTATTTTATTTTTAACAATTACCATTGTTTGAAAAAGTTTATATGAATTTTCAAGTACTTTACTGTTGTTAAAACGTAAAAGGTTGCCGGTAAACTACCCCTTCCCCTTAAAAGATCTTTACCAAAATCAAAAGGCCTTGAGTTCGCTACAATTTAGGGACGTATGCAAAAAATTATTTGATTCTGTTTGATTATGCGCCAGTTATCGTTCGTCATAGAAAACATTACCCTTGTTAAAACATAAAACGTTGCAGGTAAACTACCCCTTTCCCTTAACCGATCTTCACCAAAAACAAAAGGTCTTGCGAACTCTACAAATCTGGGCTGTATGCAAAAAATTATTTGATTCTGTTTGAATTTGCGGCTGTTATTGTTTGCCATAGAGAATACCCTTGTTAAAACATAAAACATTGCACGTAAACTACCCCTTTCCCTTAACCGATCTTCACCAAAAACAATAGGTCTTGAGAACTCTACAATTTAGGGCTGTATGCAAATAATCTTTTGATTCTGTTTGAATTTGCGGCTGTTATCGTTTGCCATAAAAAATACCCTTGTTAAAACATAAAATGTTGCTGGTAAACTACCCCTTTCCCTTAACCGATCTTCACCAAGAACTATAGGTCTTGAGAACTCTACAATTCAGGGCTGTATGCGAAACATTATTTGATTCTGTTTGAATTTGCGGCCGTTATCGTTTACCAAAAAAAAAAAATTACCCTTGATAAAAAAACCGTTGCTGGTAAACTACCCCTTGCCCTCAACCGATCTTCACCAAAAACAATAGGTCGTGAGTACTCTAGAAATCAAGACTATATGAAAAAAATTATATGATTCTGTTTGAAATTGCGGCTGTTATCGTTTGCCATAGAAAAAAAATCTACAGACACACAGACAGATAGACAGACAGACACAC
Organism: Magicicada septendecula; assembly: GCA_034769895.1. Classification (NCBI taxonomy): domain Eukaryota; kingdom Metazoa; phylum Arthropoda; class Insecta; order Hemiptera; family Cicadidae; genus Magicicada; species Magicicada septendecula. The sequence goes on along the minus strand of CM068369.1, from coordinate 272,202,188 downwards.
ACACAGACTCTTTTCGAAAAACGACTTTTTTTCATGTTTTGAGTGTAGTACAATCAGAATTTGCAATAATCTCGAACACGATTTTTTTGCCATCACCATACTTCCATTTCCTTAAGGAATATGGAAGTAAAAAGTTAGAAAAGAAAATCTCTAGTACACACAAAAACATTAGTCGTGTGTCAATACTTTAAACCTAATTTAATTTTAAATATTAAATATAATACCAACTAGGAAGCTACCTGAGCTGAAAAACTCACTACTTTGAACGATATACGTTTATTATTAGATAAATTTCAGTATCAGATAGTTTTTCAACTGTCATAAAAATTACGAAAATCCGATTACTCTATTATTTGTTTAGAAAAGTAACAATTTTAAAGCAGAGAATCACACAATAAACATTAAAAATACAGAAGTATACGTCACATTGGGGGTTTCCATTTAAATTTATAACACTAATTTGTCCCAGTTTTAAAATTTATGCATTTTTCCATAGAGATCTATACACCTACATATAACAAATATACATAATCGGTAACAGTAAGATTTTTTTCTGCAAGCACAGCTTAAAAACCTTTTGAAGTTTGTAAAATTTACTAAGATTACTGGAAGATATTAATTGTTTCAAATTTAAAAAAAAAATTGTTACATGGGAATGATGATGTTGATCATAAGTTGGCCAAGTTTCAATCAATATGTGGGACAATTCGTCAAGCGTTATCGAGGAAAGCAAGGAAGGAGACTCAACTAAAATTTTATGCCAGTGGTGTTGTATGCTTCTGAAACTTTCGGTGAAGAAACATGTGAGTAGGATACAGGCATACAGGCAGAACGAATGAGATTGACTCTACAGTGAGGACATATGCAAACAGCTGAAAACTTATAATATCCAATATCGTATTGAAGAAACCAAAGAGAGATAGCCTGTTCATCTGAATCGGATTCTGGATGGAAGGTCGCCTAAAGAAGTTCGTCAAAACAATTCTATTGGACAAAGAAGTGTAGGCAGACCTAGGAAGCGTTGATGACGTGGATTTATTTCCTTTGAGATGGAAACAGGTGATTGGTGCATTCCTTGACAGAAGAAGAAGCTTTACGTTTTCAAAAAACACAGTAACAGATACTTAAATGCACATAATAGTACGCTTGTACTGTAGCCTACTGGCAGTATTGATTTAACACATTTAGCAAACCGAAGGCAGCAGTAACGCTGACTGTGCAGCCAAGTACGCAGCGTCCCACTTTTTTTCTTAATCCAATAAGCAGGATACAAATGTGATTGTTTACGCCTCAGCCTAAAGGTTATGTCACCGTCACACACAACTATGTTTACGGGTTTGTTTTACGATCGGACGTCAGAATTTACAGGCTTAAAACCTTTGTTAGTTAACAGAGTGTTTACATTTGGCACGTCATCAGCTAGTAAAGTGGGATGTTAATTTTATTAAAGAGGATCGCTTAAGCTTGTTTTATTTATTCCTTTTCTCTCTCTCCCTGCCTTCGTTACGTTCGGTCCGCTTTGTTGACGGTTCTGCGTAATATAAATTTATGACAAATTACGTTTGGGAACGTGTTAAACGTATGAAACACACTGTATGAAAGACTAACATTTTCTGCAATTATTCTACAGTAAATGCTAGGGTTTAAACAATTTCTTAATTTAAGGTTTTTTATCAACTGATCTTTTTCAGACAAGGCTCAGTATTTAATAAAATATAGACACGGCTCTGACCACACTGAACAGATTATAGCAGATCATACACGTCGTCCACGGAAACCGTTCCGATGGAGTGGCTACCTTGACGATGCACGGGGGGGGGGAGACTGGACTAGTTTATGGGGGAAGGATAAAGGTTGCACTCTCTATATTGGTCAGGAAAAATGAGAAATTCAATACTCTTCTCATATAATTTTATAAATACATTTTATATAATCTTCGCGTTTCAAACTTTTTTAGTAAAGTGACGTGAATTAGGTCCAAATGTTACAAATACCTACTGTACATTATTTACCAAATTTTGAGTAATTGTCATTACTACGAAAACTTTATTTCTTTAATTTCCAATAGTGTAGTGCCTATTACATCTATAGTTATTTATAAACCTCATTTTAACACTCGCTACTGGCTTAGAAATGGGCCTACATGAAGTGATTATATAATTTAGATGACATTTTTAATAGCACTGCGGGGGGATGACCCCCCGATCGTCGTCTTAGTTACGCCACTGTACTACTGGTGGTATTACACTGTCCACTGCCTTAAACGGAAGTAAGCGACACGGGATAGAATCACATGGATCAGACGAATTAAGAGTGATGAGCGCTTACTCATCCCACCATTCGACTGAACAGAATCCGGGCGAGGCGGTCTTGGCCCATGAGTTAGTTCCGTGTGGTTTCAAAACCAAAGGAAGTTACATTTATCGTAATAATTTTTGTCAGTTCTGGATTGGTGTCGTCCGTGTGGCCCGGAATGTTCAGAACCTCTTCGTGTCTTCCTTCGTTCCAGTATTTCGACAACAAACGTGTTTACCAAAGAACATGTTTCGCATAGCTTCTTCTTGTTTTGAATAGCGAGTTGTGCACACAATCACCGTGTTTGCGCCGGCCGCGTCTGTGCTGGTCGGTAACGCAATCGAACGTCAGACGAAAAGCTTCGTTTCAAAAGCGAAGAAAATCTGATTACTCTGCACGTACTGTACATCCTAATCATAGTAGAATCCGTCTGTCAGAAATAATGGGAAGTGGAAAGATAAACGTATATTCAGTGGAACCTACTTTAATTGTACAGTATTGAAACGTACATGGTTTTTCTGTTTTTTATAATTTTGTTATGTGGGATGTAATGATCAAAGCACTGGTCTCAAGGGCATTAATCTCAACTGTACAACTTTACATCAACATTACATTTCTTCTATGCTAGTTTCAGTTAAAACAGATTTCTGTTAAATAGCAATCGGTTACGCCGGATTTTACAGTACTCTAATTGTTACTTACATTACTCCGTAAAATTATTATTTACGACTCGCCAATAAAACATGTCAGATTTTAAGTATCTAGGGTGCAGCATTACATATCAAGATGATAAAGACTTTTAAAGTATAATTTCTTCCAGCCGCTTTATGGATGTATCATTAACTACTTAAAGAAGCAAACAATAAAACAGCCGAAATTCAAAGATAATAATGTACTGGCCATACCCCAACTACTAAAGGCCTAAGGTAGTGAAACTTGGATTAGAAATGTAAAAGGTATATCTAGAATACAAGGAGCAAAAACGAGATTCTTGAGAGCAGTAGAAGGTTGTACCAGGAGAGATCTTATCAGAAATGATAATATTCGAATGGAACTAAGTATACCTGAAAGCGTAAATGGTAAAATTTCCCGGTACAAAACTGTGTGGCGGTTCCATGTGGAGACAATGGATTCAACCAGATTTCCAACAAGATCCCTTGACTATCGTCTAAGGAGGAAGAGAAGTGCAGGTAGACCCCGTAAACGATCGTCGGATGAATTCCATTGAGACTGGAACAGGGTGTTAGTCTACGCTGTAAAGGATTCCGACGACGATTCAACCAGATTTCCAACAAGATCCCTTGACTATCGTCTAAGGAGGAAGAGAAGTGCAGGAAGACCCCGTAAACGATCGTCGGATGAATTCCATTGAGACTGGAACAGGGTGTTAGTCTACGCTGTAAAGGATTCCGACGACGATTATTCCGCTTTCGACGAAGCGGACAGTTTCAACAGTTTCATACACAGAAAATATTACGACCTGAGACAGCTCACGGCTGCAAATAACGGAACATTCTAAGCTTATGGAAAATAAGACGACCGTTTTTGACATGTGAAACAGCAGAGCTTGATATTGTTGCCAAGCAGACATAATTATATTCTTATAATTAAAAACACGTCACTATAAGTTACTAATTATATTCTGATAACACACAAATTTGCTACAATGAAATATGCAAAATAATTGTTTGTGATTTATCACAAGCGCGAACATTCATTTGAAAAAAATCGTTTAAACATTGGTAATGCTTTACCACATTTAAAAATGTGGTAATTTAGGACCATGTACATAGGATCCCTACATTTTCCGAACAGGAAGAACGGAATAATATACTGCTCAGAGAAAAATCTCTCTGAAATAGCGAGATGAAAATAAGAAACGAAATTTTTTTTTAAAATGGGCGATTTTACGTGGTATAACGAAGGAAAACACAAACAGAACAGGTTGAATATTGTAGCATGACAGATAATCCACTTAAATCAATTACCAGATGATCATTAGTAAAAATCAAGTATATGGAATATCCAGAAAGATCCAAATGAAAACCAAATAAAAAGCACAATAAATTACCATTATAATAAGAAAAAGTAAACATAAAGAAAAAAATCTGCAACTAATATGAATGTACAACAAAATGAAACCACAGAAAACTAAAATTAAAATAACAATAATGCCCAGGTAGGATAGGAGTAGGTAAGGAAGCTACCCAGACCAAGTAAACAGCCCAGTATAAACAAAAGTAAATAATAACGAAATGGTACTGAAGAAACCAAGAATGAAGAAGGAAGATATCCAAAACGAACAAAGATACCTAATGAAGAGGGACAAGTGAAGATCACATAGAATAGAGGAAGTAGAACACGACCAATACCCAAAAGAAACCCAATAGGGAGAAAACAAAAACCCCTAAAGAAAGTAAACGTCACTATAGAAAGTATAACACCCCAACAAACCACAAAATCATGTAAAACTAATAAAACTTTGAGAAGGTACATGAATTACTGTACATTTAAATAACTTTAGGTGTTTTTTAAAATAGTATCATGAATGATATTTAATCAAATAATATGGTGAAGGAGCAATGAATACTCTTTCTAATAAAATGCCACTGTTTATATGAGAACATTCAATGGAATAAATAGTACAAATAGATAGCTTGGAGTTAGTACATAAAGTGACGGTGAATACATCCCTAAAATTAAGAAAAACAGATAAGACTGTAACCAAATAGTTTTAAGGGAGTGTTAAAAATTTAATGGAACAAAATGTTAGGTTCCAATTTCAATATATGAACTCTATAAATAAGATTTAAAAATAGAGATTAATCCTTGTATTTATAAAATGTTATTTTGTTTAGTAGTTTGAATTAGGAATGCCATATCTGAATGTGTATATAATTCCTATATAGTACAATGTTTTTTAGAAGTTACTGTAAGTAATCAGTACAAAAAAGGTATGATTCTAAATACCAGATTTAATGTTAAATAATTGTTATGTTTTAATTGTTTAAAATCAATACTAAAGGTTACGTTAGTAAAAGAAGAAATATTAATGAATATTATATTAGAATAGAAGGTCAGAAAAGGGTATGAACTGACTGTATTATTAAAAACTTTGTAAGTAACAACAGATAAAATCTAGGCCAGATAGTAAATTTAGACTACATTATAATTGACAAATCTAGTCCTATAAACCAACTAAACTGATGAAATTTATGTAAGATAAACCCAACATATAGTAATACAATGTAACTTATACTTTATAAAGATATTGTCAGAAGATAAGTAAAATTATAAATAAAAATGAAATGTATTAACTAAAATTTCAGAGGAGGAGTCATAGATAAATGAATTATATTTAAAAACAATAACTAATGAACAAAATTGCAAGAAATTAAGGAAAGATAAACAATTATATCAATCTTAGATTCAGTATAATAATAATTATATCAGAGAAAATGGCTATTATCTGGACAAGGACAGGAAACTCAAATTTAAGCCTACTTTTCCAACATGAAAGAAATATAACTTTTTTAAATAAAAACTTTGTAAAACTATATTAATTAGTATCAAAATAAGCAAAATAGATTAAAGAAACCGAATATGTATTTAGTATTTCATACAGTTAAATAATAACAAAAATATTTTTCGTGTATAATGTATTCAAATAAAATGTATCGGAAGCTAAGATAATTTGAAACAATGTATGATCTATATTAAATTGGCTAAGAATTTCAGGAGACGAAGGAAATGAGAACAGTTTATTATTATCCGTTGAAGCGAACACTTAAACGAGGTTTTGCTCCGTATAACCTATGTTAATGGCGTGCGATACTTAAATCGATTTCAGTGCAAATTTTGTAAAATTTTTAATTTTGAATTCTAACTTGAGAAGCAGTGGAAACAAACAATAAACAGTGAACTACAGATAAACAGAACCACATACGCCTAAATAATTGAACTAACACCACTACAAATAAATTTTACGGACGAACAAAAAGGGTTATACACGACACATTTAACCAAAGTGAAATAGACCTAATAACACACATTTACACCAAGTGATCTAATAAACACTACACCAGGAACACTCATTTAACTCCAGAACTAATATCCACAATTGCTGAGACGAAGAAACAGTGAAAAGACATCTTTATTGTAAGAAATATTCGTCGAGGTGATTGACATTCAACTACGCATACTTCTGTCGGCCATTTTGATTTCCCAGCATTCTATTCGAGGTGGACCAAACGAACGTCTAGTCTGCATTGGTTCGAATATTATACTATATAAACTTTCTATATTGATTAATAACTTTGTAATTGTTAGTTTTAAGACATTTTTATTGTAAATGTTATACTTTCTTGGCCCTACCCTTCTCTGGCTATTCTAACATAACCGTCAAAAGAATAATATTTTATATACACTATTAATGTAAGGTTTTTGTCGACCGGCCCTGAGTAACGAGTCGATACTGTTGTCAACAATCGATTACTATCGATATTTTTAATAAATTGTTAATAAACACTCTAATTCTGCAAATTGGTTGAATTTTACTTTAAATATAATTAAAGAATAAGTTAATTCAAGAACACGGACTAACCGAAAGGCGGTATTTACGAAAATAAGGAGCATATTGAAGAAGAAGAATAAGAGCCGTCTATCGACCAGTACCGGAGTTAACCATATTAACTTAGAAGTTATTCATAGAAAGTGACACCACAACACTATCAACCATAATATAATTAAAATTTTTACACCAGACAATAACCAAAATTATTTCTTAAATACAGATAACAAAAAACCCGAAACAAATATTTTTTCAGAAAAAACAAAATTTTTATTTTAAAATAAAATTTTTTTTTATTTCAAATTTTAACAAATTATAACATTATTATTTTGTAACAGAAGGAGGGGAATGTTACAAAATTGGCGTCCAACTAAAGGGCTTTAATTAGGTATTGAAGGACTAATATAACTCTCCCAATTTCTAATTCAAGCTTGGCAGCGGTTATCCAGCCAGAGGAAAAGGAAAAATGCAACGTCGTGCCACATCCAAGAAAAGGGCGGCAGAGGCCGAAAAAGAAATTAATATGGAGGATAAGGAGGCAACACCGATGGAGGACGTAGAAACGTTATTACCCCCAAGGGAACCAAAACCATCAGCACAATCAAAGGAACAACCGGAAATCCCTACACAGACGGGGGAAATCAATGTCCGGGAGGAACGGGTAGAACAACCCGAGAAACCATCACGAACGGAGAATGGGAACATACAAGAGATGTTCAGGATGATGATGGAAGAAATCAAATCCAGTAACAAGAAAATGGAAGAAAATAGCAAGAAGATGGAGGAAAACTTGCATAAGAAAATGGAGTCCACCAAGGAAGACTTGCATAAGAAAATGTATTCCACCACAGAAGAAAATAGTAAAGAAAGGAAGGAAGACCAACAGTCCTTGAAGGAAAATTTGAATGAAATAATAAGAACATAGAATCCACGAAAGAAGGATTAAGGAAGAACATAGAGGCAACAAAAGAAGAATTGAAGAAGGACAACCAAGCAACAAAAGAAGAATTGAAGAAGGACAACCAAGCAACAAAAGAAGAATTGAGTAATAAAATTGAAAACACCAATCAAAAAATTGATGAAGCTAGGGAGAAGATAGAAAACGACAACCAACGATTGAAGGAAGAGTTGAGGGAAAATAGCAAGAAGATGGAAGATAAAATAGAGGAGAATAACAAGAAAATGGAAGATAAGATGGTGGAGAGGTTGGAATAATTAAGAGAGGATAACCAACTATTAAGGGAAGAATTAAGGGAAGTTAACCAGGAGAATCTAGACAAGTTAGACGAACGAATGGAACTATTAAGAAAAGAGATGAACAAAGAACTCAAGGATAATAAGAAATCTATGAATAAAAAGTTGGAAGAAGAAACAATAATTATAAATCAACAGATCAGAGAAGTTGATGAAAGATGTCGGCTAACTGAAGGGAAAGTACAAGAATTCAAGGAAGTGGTAAACACCAAGGTCACAAATATCGAAGAACATAGTCGCAAAAAGGCAGAAGAGAACCGAAGTGAAAGTCAGGAAGAACTAAGTAAAGTACGTACCCAAATTACTGAAAGGTGCGACGGAATGGAGGTAGTAATGACGAACATCACTGGTCAAGTGCGGCAGAGCCAGGAGGAAATGGAAGCAATTCGGAACCGACCAACCAACTTCACAAACATCCCCATCAACGAAAATAGGGAATGGCTGAACTTCCCCAATGTAAAAGGAACCCAATGGAGTTCTTGGCCCGGATCGAGGAATACATGGCCAAACATAGAGGCAATAGGTGGTTAAATAATCGAGAGCTGTTGGACGAATCATTCCGTGAAATGACGGACAACTGGTGGATGGCAAACCGGAGTGAGATAGAGGATTACCAACAATTTAAGAATTTGTTCAAGGCCAAGTATTGGTCGGAAACCACCCAAAATCTAATAAGAGACAACATCTGCCATTGCCGATACAAGACACAATTTGGTAATACGATGACCTCGTACTTCCTTGGGAAGGTATATCTGGCGAAGCTCCTGGAACCGGCCATACCAGAAGAATGCCTAAATAAGCTCTCCTACCATTATGATGAAGAGGTCATACGAGCAAGAAGGGGTAGCCAAATAAAGACCATCCAGGCAATGACGGAACTCTTAGAAAACTATGAGAATGAGGAATACTATAGGCAAAGCAGAAGAAGGAATGAGCGGCCAGAATTCCGAAATAATCCGTACCCGAACAACAATAATCATCAGAACAGCAGTGGGTACCAAGGGAACCGATATAATCCCAATTATAATAATCAGAACAATACCAACGGTAGTAATAATAATAATAATAACGGTAATGTGAATCAAAATATTAACAGAAATAATAACGGGTACCCCGGTAATAGAAACAATTATTACCCAAATCCAAATATAAATAGCCAGAGAAACCCAAACCAAACTAATAATACCGAACGGTATTATAATAACAATAGGGGTTACCCAAATAACAACAACAGGTTCTCCCGACCCCGGGTAAATTTTATACGCGCCGAAGGAAACAATCAACGCAGATACAACCATCAACGGCGGAACAGTTTCCATGAATACGAAGACCGACGCAGAAGCCGAGAACGGGATAATTCAAGGTATAATCCGCCTAGGCGAAGTACCAGTCTAGATGACACAGAGCGGCAACCAAATAGAGAACAAATATACGAACAGCGAACGGAACGGTTGGAACCCACTCAAGGTTTCCCGACTGACGCCTCCGTTGGTCCAAATATTAATAACCAGGATAATGAGAATTTAAACGGGAGGAGGCAGTAATAAATAGTCAGGACCTTTTGCTGCTCCTATCGCCTGGGTATAAAAGAGAATTGCCAAGAGCAAATAATAATAACAATATTACAATTATTAGTTGTAATTACTTAAAAAACATACGAAACGAACTACTGGAGGAGGACGACACTCGCCTCCATAGTATAAATAATGAAACAATTTATGTTAATGCCGAAATAGAAGGAACCTTCGCACAGCTAATGATTGATACAGGTGCGAATGTATCTATTATCAACTCAATAGAATTAGAGAGAATCCAAGAGAAATGTGGTCAATTATTGCGGACTTTACCAATCAATAATATCGTATTAATAGGTGCCACTGGTCGCCAAAACAAGACTATAAGAAAGCAAGTATCGTTAAACGTGATTAGTAAGGGTATAGCAATAAACATGATCTTCCTAATTGCGGCAGGATTACCTTTCAATATATTAGTCGGATGCGATGTGCTGAGAAAAAACTCTGCTATCATTGATTTACGATCAGAGAAAGTATCGCTGTTTACCGGAGATCTGACCTGGACGGCCGATTTAGTCGGTAGCGAGATAGCACTTCCCAGCAGTATCCATCAGCAAATTCGTAACATCAACTATATGAAAAATAACACAATAATTAACCCCATAATATACGACAACACGGACGAAGATTTATGGTCCCAAAAGATACAAAAGATAAGGGATTTCCGGAGCGGAATTACTAGGGAGAAATTGCCCATTAATCAAGCGAATCAATTGATCAGAATTTATGAAAAGTACCGCTCAGTATTTTCGGACGAGCCTGGCAAGGTAAAAAATTACCAATGTACCCTTAAGTTCAGAGATACAGTGGAGTTTAATAGAAAATCCTACCCTATTGCGCATTCACGAAAGGAGGCTGTAAGAGCGGAAATAAACCGGATGATTAATAGCGATATAATAGAAAATAGCCAATCCCCATACACCAGCCCTATTGTGGCTATTCCCAGGAAAAACGGCGAAGTCCGGCTTTGCTTGGATGCACGGGAAATAAACAAAAAGATAATAAATGATAGAACATCGCCCGGTGAGATTGAAGAAATCCTGAAACGGTTCCACGGTACCAAGTACTTTAGTACCTGGGACACGGTGTGCGGTTACTGGCAGGTGGAGTTACACCCACGGAGTCGCCAGTATCTGGCTTTCATATTCGAGGGGCGCAAATACCAATTTAAAAGACTGCCCTTCGGACTTGTAAACTCAGTTGCCATCTTTGTGACCTGCATGGACCAGATATTGGGACAGGAAGCACTTCAGTTTACCACCGTGTATGTAGACGATCTACTAATAACATCAGAAACGTGGGAGGAACACGTGTGGAACACGTGCTTGAGAAGTTATCTGTCAGTAACGTCACGCTGAAGTTAGAAAAGTCCAAGTTTATTGCCAGAGAAGTGCAATTTTTGGGTTTTAACTTGGACGATCAAGGAATCTCACCGTCGGCAGAAAAGGTGGAAGCAATCCAGAAATTCCCGGCACCCAAAAACCGAAAGCAATTACAGTCATTCCTGGGACTCTGTAATTACTATCGCAAGTTCCAGGAACAATATTCAGAATTAACCGAAAAATTTCAAACACAATTGTCATCAAAAAATAAATGGATATGGTGTCAAGAGCAGGATGTGATTATAAAGGATTATAAAGGAACTTATAAAGGACAAATTTCTGGCAACAATAATACTTCGCCACCCAAATTTTAAATTACCATTTTTTATGAATTGCGAGCCAGCAACATCAGTCTGGGAACGACATTGTATCAAGAAGACGAGAAGGGTCAACACCAAGTAATTAGCTTCGCTAGCAGATCTTTGAACCAGTGCGAGAGAAACTACATGGTAACTGAAAAAGAATTACTGAGCGTAGTATTTGCTTGTGGTAAGTTCCGTACTTACATCTTGGGTTACCCTGTTACAGTCCGAACAGACCATAAATCTATTTCGTTCCTAAAAAGCTGCAAATTGAATCATGGCAGACTAACAAGGTGGATACTTGCACTTCAAGAATACCATCTTAAATGGCAATACATCCCAGGTAAAAAGAATGTCGTAGCTGATGTGTTATCCCGTGTCAATGTGGAAGAGCAAACTGTCGAAGGGGAGAAGGAAAGCGTACTAAAAATATACCATCTTCTTAGCACCAGAGCCGACTTAACAACAATATTAACAAATATGAGCACCCACCAACAAGCAGACCCGAAATTGAGAAACTTTAAAACTCGATTAGAAGGAGGCGAAACCGTTGCTCGATATTACCAACTAAACAAACAAATCTTGTTCGTTAAAACGTCACTGAAGGAGGAGACCTGGAAGGTGGTTGTTCCAATCCAGATCGAAAAGGAATTAATAGTAAACTACCACATACGATATGGGCATATGGGCGCCTTAAAGGTGATAAAAGCTCTGGAGGAGAGCTGCCAGATAAAAAACATAAATAGGAAAGTCCGAATGTATATTAAAAGCTGTAAAATCTGACAGCTCGTAAAAACAAATAACGAGAAGAAGGAAGGTGTTATGATTCCTATAACCTCCCAAGCAAAATTGGAGAAGGTATTCCTAGACATCTGCGGACCATTTCCCCGTAGTGGCGGTCGACACCAATATCGATACCTAACAATCATAATGGACCACTTCACAAAGTTTGTTAAGCTATACCCTACTAATAGAGCAACTACCCGGAAAATTCTGGGGATATTAACGGAGCAGTATATCCCAAACATGGGGAAACCATCTTCGATATCATCACTGATCATGGAACCCAGTTTAATGGTAGAAAATGGCGTGATACCTTATTATCAATGGGCATTCGTACCTACAAAACCTCGGTCTACCACCCGAGCAGTAATCCGGCAGAGAGGGTGTTACGAGAAGTGGGGAGGATCCTAAGAACTTATTGTCACCATCAACAAAAAAGGTGGCAAGACTATCTAGAAGCCACGGAGGAATTCCTCAACTTGGCATACCATCCAGCTATAGGAATAACCCCATACTCCGCCATGTACGAAAAACCACCCCCACGAGAGATCGCAGAAATCCTAGACTTCCCCATAAACAATATTTACAAATTTGACAAAGTAAAATTCTACAACAAGGTAGCAGAAGACCAGGAAAAACGGCAAAATAAGTATCGAAAGGCTAGTGGTAAATTAATAACTTATGAACAGGGAGGAAAATCTTATTAAAAAATCGTGAACTATCCAGCACACTGGAAGGAATAACGAAGAAGTTATTGCTAGTATACACAGGACCATATGTAATCTCCAATATAAAAAATAATAATACTTATGAAGTAAAGGAAATGGATTCAGAAAGGATCAAAGGTGTATATAACCAGGCGTCCATGAAATAATATTATGAGTAATTGGATGTATATAAAAGAATTTATTCGTAAAACATATAAATTCAAAAACAATGTAAGCACAACTTACTACCTAATATTTATGAAACGACTTTTGGAATAAAAAATAAAAAGAAGAGAATTAGAACATATAAATTCAAAAACAATGTAAGCACAACTTACTACCTAATATTTATGAACGACTTTTGGAATAAAAAATAAAAAGAAGAGAATTAAAACAAATAAATTTAAAAACAATGTAAGCACAACTTACTACCTAATATTTATGAAACGACTTTTAAAATAAAAATAAAAAGAAGAGAATTAGAACATATAAATTCAAAAACAATGTAAGCACAACTTACTACCTCATATTTATGAACGACTTTTGGAATAAAAAATAAAAAGAAGAGAATAAAAAAAATAAATTTAAAAACAATGTAAGCACAACTTACTACCTAATATTTATGAAACGACTTTTCAAATAAAAATAAAAAGAAGAGAATTAAACATATAAATTCAAAAACAATGTAAGCACAACTTACTACCTAATATTTATGAAACGACTTTTGGAATAAAAAATAAAAAGAAGAGAATTAGAACATATAAATTCAAAAATAATGTAAGCACAACTTACTATCTAATATTTATGAAACGACTTTTGGAATAAAAATAAAAAGAAGAGAGTTAAACATATAAATTCGAAAACAATGTAAGCACAACTTACTACCTAATATTTATGAAACGACTTTTGGAATAAAAATAAAAAGAAGAGAGTTAAACAAATAAAGTTAAAAACAATGTAAGCACAACTTACTACCTAATATTTATGAAACGACTTTTGGAATAAAAATAAAAAGAAGAGAATTAAACAAATAAATTTAAAAACAATGTAAGCACAACTTACAACCTAATATTTATGAAACGACTTTTGGAATAAAAAATAAAAAGAAGAGAATTAGAACAAACAAATTTAAAAACAATGTAAGCACAAATTACTACCTATGATTTATGAAATTAATTAAGAGAGAAAAGGAAAAGGAATTTAGAATAAAATCAACGAAATTGAAATACATTGTAAAATCAATTTACAAACAACAAGTTATGAAAAAACTTACTGGAAGTAAAAAAAAAAAAAAACCACAAGTTCAAAAACCAAATAAGTACAACTTGCTACCAAACATCTATGAAACTCAAATAATGGAATATAAAAGAAAAGAAAAAGAATTTGAAGAATAACCACAACATTCAAAAGGAAGAGTAAGTTCACATTACAAACAATTATATATGGAACCAATTATGAAAAAATTTTGAGAATAAAGAAATGGCAGTAAAAACCACTGATACAATTAAAATGAATAAACTTATTGTGAAAGGAAATGAATAAGACTTTTAAGCAAAATAAGCAGAGACAATGACCACATGGAATTAATAATTAAAGAATGCATTTGGATAAAAAGCAAGAGCGGAATAAAATTTTGAAAAGGAAGAAATAACTATGTAAAATAAATCCATATGTATGTTATAAATAAATCCATAAGAAAAAAATATGATCATAAAATAAATGTCAATTATAAGAAGGACAATTAAAAGAGTAATTGCAAGAACATAAAACTAGTGGAACGATTCATAAGAATGGAGAAAAAGCAAAAATATAATACAAAATATATGCTACCAATGACCAGACGAAGATTGTAATAACAGTCAAGGTATAACAGAGAATTAAAATAAATAAAAACTTTATACTGAATAACAAGTGATAATTATACTAAACCAGCTTTCAACCATAAGAAGGAATAAAATGCCAGCAGAGCTAACCATTGAGAAAAGTAACTGAGATAGAAATTAACTAAAATCGAAATATTAACAGATCTGAGCAAATACGAAGTGAAGTATCCAAAGATATTTAATTTTTTTTTATAGTCATAAGGTGGACTATTCTTATGTAATTTTTATTAATAACTGTCTGTAGATAAGTCCAGCAGTATTATTATGCTTTGAGCAGAGATGATTTGCCTCTGTAATCAATAAATGACGTAGTATGGCCAGCAGAGTAGTGAAGCCTACAGTGCCCCGCTGAACTGCCCCAGCTCACGCGTTAGGGAATATAAGGGAATAAATATCCCAAGGATAAAGAACCAAGTAAAGAAAAAAAAAAAGAAAAAGAAAAAATAATGAATATTAGATGACTATTACTATCAAGAAAAATCCAGTTAATAATGAAATAGAGATAAGCTCAAAAATAAAGAAGAAAAAATTTAGAAATGGGAAGGAAATAAAGAAATATAATTTATAATAAATATCATAAGCAATTATTTCAGACAAACCAAGTATGATCTGAACTAATCACTTCTGGAGGAGAGCAATCTGTAGCATGACAGATAATCCACTTAAATCAATTACCAGATGATCATTAGTAAAAATCAAGTATATGGAATATCCAGAAAGATCCAAATGAAAACCAAATAAAAAGCACAATAAATTACCATTATAATAAGAAAAAGTAAACATAAAGAAAAAAATCTGCAACTAATATGAATGTACAACAAAATGAAACCACAGAAAACTAAAATTAAAATAACAATAATGCCCAGGTAGGATAGGAGTAGGTAAGGAAGCTACCCAGACCAAGTAAACAGCCCAGTATAAACAAAAGTAAATAATAACGAAATGGTACTGAAGAAACCAAGAATGAAGAAGGAAGATATCCAAAACGAACAAAGATACCTAATGAACAGGGACAAGTGAAGATCACATAGAATAGAGGAAGTAGAACACGACCAATACCCAAAAGAAACCCAATAGGGAGAAAACAAAAACCCCTAAAGAAAGTAAACGTCACTATAGAAAGTATAACACCCCAAAAAACCACAAAATCATGTAAAACTAATAAAAACAAACAGTGTTTAAAGTGCTAAGTAGAAGTGCACCCAAGAGAGTTATTGTATAATTTAAATAGACAAATCTTAACAGTTCCCCCATGGTTAAACAATTTGATATTATAAAACTATGAAAGGACTAGTGATAGTATCAAGAAATAACCAGGGACAAGTGCAAGTTATTAGATTATCATAAATAAACTTTGAGAAGGTACATGAATTACTGTACATTTAAATAACTTTAGGTGTTTTTTAAAATAGTATCATGAATGATATTTAATCAAATAATATGGTGAAGGAGCAATGAATACTCTTTCTAATAAAATGCCACTGTTTATATGAGAACATTCAATGGAATAAATAGTACAAATAGATAGCTTGGAGTTAGTACATAAAGTGACGGTGAATACATCCCTAAAATTAAGAAAAACAGATAAGACTGTAACCAAATAGTTTTAAGGGAGTGTTAAAAATTTAATGGAACAAAATGTTAGGTTCCAATTTCAATATATGAACTCTATAAATAAGATTTAAAAATAGAGATTAATCCTTGTATTTATAAAATGTTATTTTGTTTAGTAGTTTGAATTAGGAATGCCATATCTGAATGTGTATATAATTCCTATATAGTACAATGTTTTTTAGAAGTTACTGTAAGTAATCAGTACAAAAAAGGTATGATTCTAAATACCAGATTTAATGTTAAATAATTGTTATGTTTTAATTGTTTAAAATCAATACTAAAGGTTACGTTAGTAAAAGAAGAAATATTAATGAATATTATATTAGAATAGAAGGTCAGAAAAGGGTATGAACTGACTGTATTATTAAAAACTTTGTAAGTAACAACAGATAAAATCTAGGCAAGATAGTAAATTTAGACTACATTATAATTGACAAATCTAGTCCTATAAACCAACTAAACTGATGAAATTTATGTAAGATAAACCCACCATATAGTAATAAAATGTAACTTATACTTTATAAAGATATTGTCAGAGGATAAGTAAAATTATAAATAAAAATGAAATGTATTAACTAAAATTTCAGAGGAGGAGTCATAGATAAATGAATTATATTTAAAAACAATAACTAATGAACAAAATTGCAAGAAATTAAGGAAAGATAAACAATTATATCAATCTTAGATTCAGTATAATAATAATTATATCAGAGAAAATGGCTATTATCTGGACAAGGACAGGAAACTCAAATTTAAGCCTACTTTTCCAACATGAAAGAAATATAACTTTTTTAAATAAAAACTTTGTAAAACTATATTAATTAGTATCAAAATAAGCAAAATAGATTAAAGAAACCGAATATGTATTTAGTATTTCATACAGTTAAATAATAACGAAAATATTTTTCGTGTATAATGTATTCAAATAAAATGTATCGGAAGCTAAGATAATTTGAAACAATGTATGATCTATATTAAATTGGCTAAGAATTTCAGGAGACGAAGGAAATGAGAACAGTTTATTATTATCCGTTGAAGCGAACACTTAAACGAGGTTTTGCTCCGTATAACCTATGTTAATGGCGTGCGATACTTAAATCGAGTTCAGTGCAAATTTTGTAAAATTTTTAAGTTTGAATTCTAACTTGAGAAGCAGTGGAAACAAACAATAAACAGTGAACTACAGATAAACAGAACCACATACGCCTAAATAATTGAACTAACACCACTACAAATAAATTTTACGGACGAACAAAAAGGGTTATATACGACACATTTAACCAAAGTGAAATAGACCTAATAACACACATTTGCACCAAGTGAACTAATAAACACTACACCAGGAACACTCATTTAACTCCAGAACTAATATCCACAATTGCTGAGACGAAGAAACAGTGAAAAGACATCTTTATTGTAAGAAATATTCGTCGAGGTGATTGACATTCAACTACGCATACTTCTGTCGGCCATTTTGATTTCCCAGCATTCTATTCGAGGTGGACCAAACGAACGTCTAGTCTGCATTGGTTCGAATATTATACTATATAAACTTTCTATATTGATTAATAACTTTGTAATTGTAAGTTTTAAGACATTTTTATTGTAAATGTTATACTTTCTTGGCCCTACCCTTCTCTGGCTATTCTAACATAACCGTTAAAAGAATAATATTTTATATACACTATTAATGTAAGGTTTTTGTCGACCGGCCCTGAGTAACGAGTCGATACTGTTGTCAACAATCGATTACTATCGATATTTTTAATAAATTGTTAATAAACACTCTAATTCTGCAAATTGGTTGAATTTTACTTTAAATATAATTAAAGAATAAGTTAATTCAAGAACACGGACTAACCGAAAGGCGGTATTTACGAAAATAAGGAGCATATTGAAGAAGAAGGATAAGAGCCGTCTATCGACCAGTAGTAACTTAGAAGTTATTCATAGACAGTGACACCACAACATTATCAACCATAATATAATTAAAATTTTTACACCAGACAATAACCAAAATTATTTCCTAAATACAGATAACAAAAAACCCGAAACAAATATTTTTTCAGAAAAAACAAAATTTTTATTTTAAAATAAAATTTTTTTTTAATTTCAAATTTTAACAAATTATAACATTATTATTTTGTAACCATCGAAGGGAACGTTACAATATTAGGAGATTGTCAGCGGAATAAACGATGAAGCGATTTGCTAACCAATCACTAATGGAATTCCCAAACAAACGTAAAGGGAAAAGAAAGGAGTTTGATGGCTTGCTAGATTTTTTAAGAATCTGATCTTACATTTGTGTGTGTTCATAAGGTCTCCAACCCACTACTCATTCCGCTCATTAGTTACTATTTGATTTTGTCGTGCATGTTCTCTTATGTGCAGTGTACGTACGAAATGAGTTTCTATTTCTGAGTGTGAATGTTAGGTTACATGTAGTACCAATCTTTCCATGGGTTTTCTGTATTTGAGATAATGTCTGTGATAGACACCAACCTTTCAAACCTGTAATCGATTAAATACCTAGGTGTTGACGTACTGCAGAAACTTTTTCCCTGGTAGCTGAACACTACGCCCACAACGTCATTCTGAAGAAAAGTGTAAGTACAACTATTTTGTTTGACTTGTTCTTCTTGTCGCACCATGTCAGGCCCTCCTGACGTCCAGTTTCGTTGGAGAATGACTCTTGAGGATATATGTTGCTGATTGCTGTTGATTCGTTTATAATTATTTTTTTTCTACTTAAACATAATTGTAAGGGATGTTTCGTTAATTTGAAGAATTATATATAACAAAAAAGGATTCGGTGTTCAATAGGAAAAATAAATCGGCAGTAGTTTTATTGTGTAAGTATTGTACCGATACTTTATTTAGTTAATTAAATTCGTTTACGGTTGTTGTTCACTATTCCCGCCGTTCGCTCTCGCCTCGGCGTCCAAAACCAATGACGTAATTCGGAGCTGCCAACTGCCGCTCCGTCCGCTTTGCTGTACTGTCGTATCTTTTAATTTTAACAATAATAATAATGCAAAATAAAACCAAACAGATGTACTCCTTTAATCAATCTTTATTCAAAAGAATTGGTCAATTACGTTTCTCGTTTTTCTTTATTTTAATAACAAATTGTGACCAAATTATGTCGTCTTCATTCATAAGTTGGTAAGTTGGAATCAACCTCAATAATGATGCTTGTTGTTTTTGTTCTATTAAATAAAATAATCTCAGGGCGTATTCGGTCCGAATATTATGGTTAAACTATTAATACAACTCTTAAAATCAAAATACAAACTTTACAAGAGAAGTATATAAAAGGGTTTTGATGTTTATAGTGCAAATTAGTAGTCGTGTGTGTGTTATCCACAGTTCTAGGTTATGAACAGTTTTAGATATTTATTAGTTGTCGTTCAGTTTTTTGGTATTCAAAAGGTGTAATAATTAATCTGTGTTATCTTCAAGTGTTCTTTAGTGTTGGTGTATTATATTGTATGTGGTTTTTTATTGTTTAGTTTTCTAAGTGGTTCGTGTGCTCGTATGTGGGTGTTGTTGTTAAATAAGGTTATAATATTATTCAGATTCACCCAGATCCTCTTCTTTTATTCGTTCAGGACGAAGATGGGGTCCAAATCTTCTTTAATTCTTCTTCCTAAAATTTACAAAATTTTATAGGCCTAGGTCTTGACATGTTAAATTTTTATTTTCTGTTATTGTAACACCTATTAACTATGCAACTACCATCAAAACTACTCTCTATAACTCTATTAGTATTATTATTTAAAATTACAACAATAATTATCCCTGGAACATTATAAAAAACATAATTCACATTTTGTGATCAAACAATCTGTATATGCTTGGTTACATAAATCGTGCATAAGACATATCATCCGCTCATTACCTAACAAAACTATAAATAACATAAACACAACTTTATTCTTATTTTCAAACATTGAAAGAAAAAGTTTAATCATTTAATAATGATTTTATATCTCTCTATTTGTCTTAGACAGTTCAGCCATTGCTGTACTAAGTACTTTTACTGGTTTTTTTTCTTGTCATATACATTTGATAATAATTATTTGTTAAGCCTTGTTTACACATGGATTGGCATTTCTATATTTACGTCCATATTTTATTATTTGTTTTTTTTTATTACACAATAATCTATTCTTTGTTGTACAGTATTTATTTTACAACATTAGGTCCACCATTAATCACACTATTTTAATTGTATGTTTCCATGTATAAATAATGATTGTGTTCTTGTATTATTCAATTATATTGGTTAATTAACATTACATTCTATTGTGTATTTGGGCCTATTATCCCTCAATTTGTATTTTGATTATTTCTATATTGAATGATACATTTAAGAAAACAATTTTTTTACTGATAGTAATGGTCCATAATGCTGTCTGTCTTCGTAAGTATTATTATTGTAATCGGTCAAATTTTATCTCATCATCTGGGTATTTTCCATCACTTTACCTAAACATTAATTTGGGTACGGTCAGTTATAGTCTAAGTCAGTTTAAATTTGTCGTTTGTTCATCTTCACTATCATTTTTAAAGATATGTTTCTTCTTGTTAAGTTTCTTATCCATGATCTTCATTAAATCTGGTACGATATCAAGCTATGCCAAATGTAATGTTACATAATACCCTGCCACCAAATTTGATTATTTTAATAAAATAATATATTTTGTGGAAATTATCAATTATCTTCCATATTAGCACTTGTTATCCTTTTTATGATCTGGTATACTTGTCTTTAATTATAAGTGTTCTATCCCTGGAACATGTTACCTCCCTAACAAATTCATCATTATCACATATATCTTGGAATCAGCGGGGGGCTCTCTTGACCTAATGCCCCGCTGTCCTTATAATACATAATACATCAATAATATCGATTGCTGGAGCTATCTCATCAGTCAATCACATTTAATAATAACTAGTCTATTCACGACTAAATCAAATAAAAATAATATAATAATATATTCTTGGGATGGTCCGCTCAGTTTAAATCCTCAGATCTAAATATTTCTTTCCATTGATTCCTTCAGATGTTTATTTTCTTGTGGTGATATTAATAACTTTTTTTTTTTAATTGGTACTATCTTCTTCCCTTCTTTATCAGCACTGCTCAATCTTCATTTTTCATTCACTATCTTTATTCAATTAAAACGTAACAAGTATCTGAATCTATAGTTGTTGTTGATTCTCTCACAATCATGATAGGTTATTCGTAGTAATTTTGTTTCTAGTCTGGTCTTATTTTCATTGTCGATTATCTACATTTGTCTTTTCCTATTCATTTTATAATACTTTGGTTTCTCCTGATTCATGGATGTTGTCTCTTTCTTTTATAGTCTCCACGTCACTGATTACATAAGTATTGTTGTTATTGTTTTTTACAACAACATATGGTCCGTTATAAAGTAATAATAGCTTTTTTGCTATTCCTTCCTTAGAACTTGGCAATTCGCGGTTTTTTAACAATACTTTATCTCCAATCTTGTACTGGATTATGTACTGTTGAACTATTTTGTATTTTTTCCTTCTTTTCTCCACTTGCTCATTCAGTTTGCTGTGGAATCTCACGTTGTCTAACTGGTAATCTGGGTTATTTGGGAAGTTGATTATTTCAATAATTTCTCGAGGTGGTGGTCTTTCATGCATTATAGTATATGGAGTATCTTGTATTGATTCATGGTAAGCTAAGTTGATAAAGCTTTCTGTTTGTATAATGTAGTCACTCCACTTCTAGTGTTTATCGAAATAATAGGTCCTGAGGATCCTGCCGACCTCCCTCAGTACTCTTTCCGCCGGATTGCTATTTGGGTGATAGACAGATGTTTTATATGTCTTGACACCTAGACCTATCAAAGTCTCCTTCCATACCCTTCCTCGGAACTGAGTCCCGTGATCTGTAATAATTGACCTTGGAGTTCCTAATTCTGGTATGTATTGTTGGATTACTATTTGCAGAATCTTTTTTGTAGTTGCCCGATTAATGGGGTACAGTTTTGTAAATTTGGAGTAACGGTCGAACATGATTATAATGAATTTATATTGTTTTCTCCCTCCACTACGAGGTAACGGTCCACACACATCTAAAAATACTCTCTCTAATTTACCAGTTGATGTTATTGGCTGCATTATTCCTTCTGTTTTCTCGTTATTGCATTTTCCCGATTGACAGATGTGGCACTGCCGAATACATTCTCTAACTCTCCGGTTGATATTCTTAATGTAAGTGTGTTCCTCAAGTGCTTTCATCACTTTTAATGCACCCATATGCCCATATCGACTATGGTAGTCCAGTATCAATTCTTTTTCTAATGCTTTAGGTATCACTAACTTCCATGATCCTTGCTTATTATTTGGATTGTAAAATAATATGTCTTCATGTAGACAGTAATATACAGTAATTTGTTCATCCTGTTGGATCAGTCTTTGCCTAAAATTGTTGATTTTTGTATCCTATGTTTGTTGTTGCGAAATTGATTTCATGAGGTTTTCCAGATCTGATTTGTTTTTTATGATAGTGTATATCTTGACGATTGTTTCCTTTTCCCCTTCAAAAGCTTGCTGTTCTATGTTAATCCGGGACAATATATCTGCAGCAATATTCTGTTTTCCTGGAACAACTCCCAATTTATATGGTATTCCTGTAGTGCAAGTATCCACCTTGTCAATCTTCCATGGTTAAGCTTGCAATTTTTTAAGAAAGATATTGACTTATGGCCACTTCTCACAGTTATCGGGTATCCAAGAATATAGGTTCTGAATTTTCGACAAGTGAATACAACGCTTAATAACTCCTTTTCCGTTACACTATAATTGCGTTCACATCCACTAAGTATTCTGCTTGCAAAACTCACCACCTATGGTTTCCCTCACTATGTTCTTGATATAATACGGATCCTAAACTTATATCACTGACATCGCAGTTCATAAAGAACGGTTGGTCGAAATTAGGATGTTTTAATATAACTGAATTTAAGAAATTGTGCTTGATCATTTGGAGTAAGTTGTCTTGTTCCTGTCCCCATGACCATTTGTTCTTGGAGGATAATTGTGGAGAAAATTTCGCTGTCATTTCAGAATAATTTCTCTGAAACTTCCTATAGTAATTACAAAGTCCCAGAAATGATTTAAGTTGCTTTTTATTTTTAGGACTTGGGAACTTCTGGATAGCTTCTATCTTTTCATTGGATGGTGTTATTCCTTGTCGTGATAAGTTAAAACCCAGGAATTGGACTTCACTGGCGATAAGTTTGGAGTTTTGAAGCTTTAGGGTGACGTTATTGTCTGATAATTTTTGTAATACTTGCCCTACTCTGTCACAATGGTCTTCCCAATTCACTGAAGTAATCAACAAGTCATCAACATAGACTGTTGTAAGTGGAATAGTATCTGGACCCAACACCTGGTCCATACATCTTACGAATACAGCTACTGAGTTTACCAGTCCAAACGGTAGTCGCTTGAACTGGTAGTTCCTCCCTTCGAAAATAAAGGCGACGTACTTTCGACTATCTGGGTGTAACTCCACCTGCCAATACCCACAAAGAGTATCCCAGGTGCTGATAAATTGTATGCCATTAAATTTTTTCAGTATCTCCTCAATCTCTCTGGGAGATGTTCTGTCATTGACTATGATCTTATTGATCTCTCTAGCATCCAAACAGAGTCGTACTTTGCCATCTTTCTTGGCAACGGCTATTAACGGACTAGTAAATGGGGAACAGCTATACTCAATAATATCTTCTGCTATCATTTTGTCTAGTTCAGACCTCACTGCTTCTTTTAATGCATAAGCAACGGGATATGATTTTTTATTAAAATTTACAGGCTCCTTGAATTGTTGTGTAAATTGATAATTTTTTACTTTGGCAGGTATACCAGAGAAAACATAGCGGTATTTATTATATACTGATATTTACTTTTCTATTTGTTGTGTAGTTAAATTACATTCATTTTGTTCTGACCGAAATTGTCGGATCTCTTCTAATTTTTCCAACCATAAACTGTCTTCACTCCCAAAGTATTCCCTTCTTATATTCCATGAATCATCTTGATCATTATTGAATTTTCTTATACTATGAATACTATTGCATGAAGGTACATTTTTATTTTCTACTAATTTTGCTGTCCATTCTATATTATCCATTTTTAATGACACTACGGCCGGTCTCATGTCAATTATTGCTGAGTATTTTCTCAAAATATCACAACCTATTAGTAGATTAAACGGTAGGTTACTAGCTATTAGGAAAATCATAGGTATAGCTATATTTCCGCTGGTCACTGCTAATGATACCTGTTTCCTTATTGACTTGTTTTGCCTTCCGGTGGCTCCAATTAAAATTATATTCTGGATTGGTAGAGTCGGTAAGATGATCTTACTTAATTTTTGAATTTTGTGGTATTCGTTGTTATCGATTAACGACACGTCTGCGCCCGTATCTATCATGAATCTTGTGTCTAGTCCATTTACTTGGGCGATAATATAAACAATCTCATTATTCGAACTATTGTTCGTTATTGTATCTTCGTTTAGCAATTCTTCTCTCACATTTTTTAAAAAATGATTATGCACTATTGTAATGGTATTGTCAGTCGTTTTGTCTCGTCCTAGTAAGTACCCGAATTGTCGGTTCAGTGATGGGACCTGTTGGTTTCTCACTGCCGCGGTCCGTTTAAATCAGGGCTGATCTCCTCGGTCCTGTTGTCTGGTTGACCGGGTCTGTCTCTATTCTGTAATAAAATTCTTGTATCTCAATGGCGTTATTATTGAACGTCACTAAGTTTCTGTTATTCCTGTCATCGTCGCAGCTCCTACTACACCTATGTTCATCCCGGTAGCGTCGGTTATTCTCCTCCTGAAAATTTCTCTCCCGGTTCCCATTATAATTCATTCCTCCCTGGTACGAACGTCCTCCCATATCTCTATCTTCGGTGCTCACATTATTTACATGCCTTCGATATGTTTGGTTTTGGTTGTTATAATTGCCATTATTATTCTGTCTGTATCTGTTATCGTAATTGTTTTGATGACCTCGGTTGTTCTGGTAATGATTGTCTCTATCATTGGCACGCTGGTATCCGTTATTATTATTCGTAGGAGAGCTACGGTAATAGTGGCTGTTGTTATTGTTGTTATTATTCATCGCATTATTCCGTGGATAGCTATTATTGTTATTATTATTTTGGTAACTACGTTGATAGTGGTTACCGTTGTTGTTGTTGTAATTATTCCCGTTGTTTTCATATCGGGCGTCGCGGCGACCATTATTTCTATCCATCTCGCCGCTCCTTCGTCTGTATTGGAGGAAGCTCTTCTATTGTTCCATTTCCGCTAACAATGCCGACATCTCCTCAACGGTTTGCATCCGTACGTTTATTCGGCCTCTCGTAATTTCTCCACCATAGTGATAAGCCAATAGCCGCACTAAACATTCTGTAGGAATTGCAGGCTCTATATGCCTGGCTATGTTGATCTTACCCAGAAAGTAAGCGGTCGGGGTTTGTTTGCCGTGTAGATCATATCGGCCCAATCCTATGTCACTTCTTATCATGTGTTGTGTTGCATCAGACCAGTATTTGGATTTAAATTGTCTTTTAAATTCTTGAAAATTTTGTATATTCGGCCGCATCGCCGTCCACCAATTATCATAGACTTTTCTGAACATTTCGTCCAGCATACTTCTAATTACAACCCATCTGTCTTCTCCGGTTTTTGCTATTTTCTATTCTACCCGTTCTAGGAATAGCATGGGGTTTTTTCTATAATTCTGGAAGTCGATAACTTCTCGGTTTTCCTCACATGTGGTATGGGCACCGGTACATTGTCTGTCTCTTAGAGAGTTGATTTCATCTCTATGGGCAGTTGTTTGGTCTTGTACCCGATTAAGACTAGTACCTATGCTTTCTAATCTTTCTCCCATCACTGCTTGGTTGGTTTGTATATTTTCTATTTGTCCATTCGTTTCTTCCCGGACGCTCAGTATCTCTTGGTTCATCCGCTCACACTTTTCCTTGGTCTCGGATTCTACCCTTTTAATTTCGGTCACCGGTTCTTCTAGCTTCTTGTCCCATTCTTCCTGCAATTGCCGGTTGTTAATTTCCATCTTGTTATTCCACTCTTCTTTTAATGACTCTTTGTGTTCATCCAATTTTTTCATGGTTTCCTGATAATTTCCCTTCAATTCTTCCCTCAATGCTCTATTATTTTCGTCTATTTTCTCCTCCATTTTCCTGTTATCTCTTTCAATTCTTCCATTTTTTCTTCCATTTTCTTATTAGTCTCTTCCAATTTTCGGCTCAATTCCTCCTTTGTTTGTTCATTATCACTCTTTATTTCCTCCATAGACTGTTTATTGTCCTTTTTTAATTCCTCCATAGACTGTTTATTGTCCTTTTTTAACTCCTCCATCCTTTCCTCCATTTTCTTATTAGTCTCTTCCGTTTTCGGCTTATTTCCTCCATAGACTGTTTATTGTCCTTCATTTCGTCCATTAGTTTCTTATTATTCTCCTCCATTTTTTTACCAGTTTCCTGCATTATTTCCATCATACGTTTAATCATTTCTTGCGTCTTCTCGCTTTCTGTTTGTGTGGGTTCTTCTGGTTGTTTCTCCTGAGCGTTCTTTATTATGGTTTTTACTTCCTCAACCGGTGTTGCTTCCTTGTCTTCCATACTTAATTCGCTTTCTTTCTCGGTTTCCGCCGCCCGTTTGGGCGATGTTTCTTGCTTCCTCATTTTCGTTTATTTTTTGCTGTTTGATTATAAATTATATTTTAATTTATTGCCTCACACGTTGGTTCGCCAATTTATAACAATATATACCTTACGAGACGAGCTATTATACCGCACGTTCGATGCGTCAATTTGTACCAATATAAATTTATTTAGTATACTAAATTCGTTTACGGTTGTTGTTCACTATTCCCGCCGTTCGCTCTCGCCTCGGCGTCCAAAACCAATGACGTAATTCGGAGCTGCCAACTGCCGCTCCGTCCGCTTTGCTGTGCTGTCATATCTTTTAATTTTAACAGTAACAATAATGCAAAATAAAACCAAACAGATGTACTCCATTAGTCAATCTTTATTCAAATGAATTGGTCAATTACGTTTCTCGTTTTTCTTTATTTTAATAACAAATTGTGACAAAATTATGTCGTCTTCATTCATAAGTTGGTAAGTTGGAATCAACCTCAATAATGATGCTTGTTGTTTTTATTCTATTAAATAAAATAATCTCAGGGCGTATTCGGTCCGAATATTATGGTTAAACTATTAATACAACTCTTAAAATCAAAATACAAACTTTACAAGAGAAGGATATAAAAAGGTTTTGATGTTTATAGTGCAAACTAGTAGTCGTGTGTGTGTTATCCACAGTTCTAGGTTATGAACAGTTTTAGATATTTATTAGTTGTCGTTCAGTTTTTTGGTATTCAAAAGGTGTAATAATTAATTTGTGTTATCTTCAAGTGTTCTTTAGTGTTGGTGTATTATATTGTATGTGGTTTTTTATTGTTTAGTTTTCTAAGTGGTTCGTGTGCTCGTATGTGGGTGTTGTTGTTAAATAAGGTTATAAAATTATTCAGATTCACCCAGATCCTCTTCTTTTATTCGTTCAGGACGAATATGGGGTCCAAATCTTCTTTAATTCTTCTTCCGGGATTTGAATTCTTGCGAATTGGTGTCTTGATGTTCTTGGATTCCTCTAATGTTCTTCAATAACTGTTCTGATTCGTTTACTATGTTTAGTATAGGTTTACACTATTTAAAATGTAATTAGCTAAGACGTTATAAAAACGCGTCTGTTCTTAATGATGGTTGTTAAAGAAGTCCTATTTTATTTATCTGCATTTTCGGTTGCTAACGTAAAACTTGAAATCTGGTTGGTTGATTCAGATATATATTGTCATACAAATTCATTGTTTTATTGCATGAACTTGGCCAAAACTTTTAAATTAGTATAACTTTGTTATATTAATTGGGAATTTAAAACTAATAGCATCATTATTTGGTTTTAACATTTGTGACACATAGACACCAAACATGCCTATTTTTGCTTAAGAAATTCTGATGTTACATTTTTGGTATTTGAATTTTCTTAAATAATTTAAAACTGATTATTTCCATTCCATATTTACTGTGTATACAATTAATTATAAACCTATCCATATTACAACATTTGTTTAAAAAAATTCTAAATGTATTTCCTAAAATTTACAAAATTCCAGAGTTTTTATAGGCCTAGGTCTTGACATGCTAAATTTTTATTTTCTGTTATTGTAACACCTATTAACTATGCAACTACCATCAAAACTACTCCCTATAACTCTATTAGTATTAGTATTTAAAATTACAACAATAATTATTCCTGGAACATTATAAAAAATATAATTCACATTTTGTGATCAAACAATCTGTATATGCCTGGTAACATAAATCCTGCATAAGACGTATCATCCACTCATTACCTAACAAAACTATAAATAACATAAACACAACTTTATTCTTACTTTCAAACATTGAAAGAAAAAGTTTAATCATTTAATAATGATTTTATATCTCTCTATTTGTCTTAGACAGTTCAGCCATTGCTGTACTAAGTACTTTTACTGGTTTTTTTTTCTTGTCATATACATTTGATAATTATTACTTCTTAAGCCTTGTTTACACATGGATTGGCATTTCTGTATTTTTGTCCATATTTTATTATTTGTTTTTTTTTATTACACAATAATCTATTCTTTTATTGTACAATATTTATTTTATAACATTAGGTCCACCATTAATCACACTATTTTAATTGTATGTTTCCATGTATATATAATGATTGTGTTCTTGTATTATTCAATTATATTGGTTAGTTAACATTACATTCTATTGTGTATTTGGGCCTATTATCCCTCAATTTGTATTTTGATTATTTCTATATTGTATGATACATTTAAGAAAACAATTTTTTTACTCATAGTAATGGTCCATAATGCTGTCTGTCTTCGTAAGTATTATTATTGCAATTGGTCAAATTTTATCTCATCATCTGGGTATTTTCCATCACTTTACCTAAACATTAATTTGTGTACGGTCAGTTATAGTCTAAGTCAGTTTAAATTTGTCGTTTGTTCATCTTCACTATCATTTTTAAAAGATACGTTTCTTCTTGTTAAGTTTCTTATCAATGATCTTCATTAAATCTGGTACGATATCAAGCTATGCCAAATGTAATGTTACAGTATAAACATTAAATTAAAAACGTTTCTATAAATTAATTTATGTATTCGACCGATTGACATTTTAACTAGAACGAGATATTTTTTTACAACTTACAGTAAACTTTATTAGGTCACTGTGCATAAAAGTCCAGATTACAGCCGCATAGCTCGCGCCGTAATTTATAGGAGCGCCATAGATGCAACAGTGGTTTTAAGTAGTCGAACGATAAATTGATTTTTCAAATAACAACAATGAAAATTATACGGCGAAACGAATTGTACTGCTTGACAACGAAGTGATTTATTGCTCGATGTAAAACATCACTCAACGCATCGATAAAATATAAATTGCTTCTTTTCATAAACGTAAGGACTCGATGGCGACAATCGTGTATTCCCCCGCGGCACCGTCGCCGTCGTCGACTTAACGGATAACCAACTCTATAGTTGTATTGCGAAATGTGAACTTCGAATTATATGTTCTCACACAAAACAACATTATGAAAAAAGGGGATTTGTCGACTTTAATCGAGAACATTATTAAAAACGCGTAAATATATATGTTTGTAGACCGCATACATAAATGCATAAATCCGTCAATTTAAAAATATATCAGGTATCTCGTGATTAATTTTAACTAGTATGCTCCCTGAGCTGCAGAACTCCCCTATTTTCGCTCACTATTTTGAACAAAGAATATTATTATTCATATATTTTGATATTAGGTAATTCTTAAAATTATGGGAAGGCTTACAAAATCACCTTGACTCTTCTATTTCTTTAGTAACATAACACAATCTGCTGATTATCTATTGTAGAGCACTCAGACATACAATGTACCGTATAAATACAAAACATTAGGATTTAGGTTATGATTCCTTTCAGTCTGACGGCCTGCAGGTTTCACGTGTATTTTTCAAATTTTTTATCTCTTTTAAAGCCCTGGGATCCCACAATAGTAAAATGATCTAAACTTAACATTACATTCAGATGTTATTTACAACTCTCATTAATTTGATACCCCACATGAACTGTTGCGATTTTATCAAAATTTTTACCCACTTTTAAGCCCTCAAGTTCAAAAGTTCTGAAAAGTGCAAAAGTGAACAATCTAATCCTTTTATCAGTTAAAGTGATTAAAATTCCTTTTAATTTGATACAGCACATAGGGTTTTACGATTTTTTTTACACCGTCATATTTTATGTCTCCTACTCCACTGTTTTTGAGCGATCAGTATCTAAAACATTAAGAATTATGTAGAGTAAAATAACGGCCAACCATGTCAAGGTTCAAAAGCTATCCTGTTACATCCACCAAATAAACAGCAGACAGACAAATGCCAATTTGTCGAGTTAAAACTGATAAATCGCTTCGATCGTTCAAAAACTTTCTGACGTTTAACGGCCGGAGTTTAGTTTTCTCTTCAGGTAGGTTTTACGGGCGTCAAGGGTGTTGGATGTCTGAGACAGTCCTTGTTCAGTGACTGTTTCGAGATCTCAAGCGACAACAGTGAAATCGCCGGCTTTTTTTTTGCTGTGCGGTTTGTTTGTACAACAACGAAACGCAAGGATTCCGAATTCCGCCTATTATGGTTGCGTTGTGTAGCTTTGTGAGCGAGACAGAAGATTACTGAGGGTCTTTTATAAATTATGTTGCGCATTTTGTTAAGTGTGTATCATCTATAAAGTGTCTATGATCGGAAGCAACGACGTAACTAAGAGTTCCTCCTGGGGGAGGGGATGAGACTAGCTATCAAATAAATCATTTGATAGTAATACGAGTATATGAAAAATATCGTGCCGTATTTTCCGATGAGCCAGGAAAGATCACGAACTATCAGTGTAAAATCCGATTCAGGGAACCAGTGGGGTTCAACCGTAAATCCTACCCGATAGCCCAGTCACTGAAAGAAGCGGTACGAACCGAAATCAATAATATGATAAGTAGGGATATAATAGAAAGCAGTCAGTCACCATTCACTAGTCCCATTGTGGCTATTCAGAAGAAAAATGGTAAAGCAGTCAGTCACCATTCACTAGTCCCATTGTGGCTATTCAGAAGAAAAATGGTAATGTCCGACTCTTTCTGGACGCACGAGAAACTAATAAAATGATTGTCAATGATCGCACCTCGCCAGGAGAAATCGAAGAAATCCTAAAGAGATTCCACGGCACTAAATTTATTACTGCATGGGACACCGTGTGTGGGTATTGGCAAGTGGAGTTGCACCCACAAAGTCGTCAATACATGGCGTTTATCTTCGAAGGACGCAATTACCAATTTAAGAGATTGCCCTTCGGTTTGGTAAATTCAGTAGCCATCTTTGTAGCCTGTATGGACCAAATACTCGGTCAGGAAGCGCTCCAGTTTACAACGGTGTACGTTGATGATCTGTTAATCACCTCAGCCAACTCGGAGGAACACTGCTACTGAGTGGAGCATGTATTAAAGAAATTAGCTGTGAATAATAACACGTTAAAATTAGAAAAATCTAAGGTTATCGCCAAGGAAGTTCAGTTTTTGGGATTCAATCTGAATAACCAAGGAATCTCACCATCCTCAGACAAAATAGACGCCATACAGGAATTCCCTAAACCTAAAAATAGGAAGCAATTATAATCATTTTTAGGCCTTTGTAATTACTATCGAAAGTTTCGAAACAATTATTCAGAGTTAACGGCCAAGTTCCAATATCAACTATCCGCCAAAAATAAATGGAGATGGTGTCAAGAACAAGACGAGACTTTCCAGCTAATTAAAGACAAGTTTTTAGAAGTAGTGATACTCCATCACCCACATTTTAAACAGCCTTTATTCTTGAACTGCGATGCCAGTAATATCAGTCTGGGGACGACCTTGTACCAAGAAGACGAAAATGGCAATCATCTCGTTGTTAGTTTTGCTAGCAGGACACTGAATCAATGTGAGAAAAACTATAACGTAACGGAAAAGGAATTGCTCAGTGTAGTGTTTACTTGCGGAAAATTCCGTACTTATATTTTGGGATATCCGGTGACGGTCCGTACAGATCATAAATCAATATCATTCTTAAGCAGGTGTAAGTTAAGCCACGGTAGACTAACCAGGTGGATACTTGCCCTGCAAGAATATAATCTACAGTGGGAATATATCCCAGTGAATAAGAATGTTGTAGCTGACGTATTATCACGGGTGGATTTGGAAAATCAGACATTTGAGGGGGAGAAGGAGAGTATACTCAAAATTTACACTATCATCAGGGACAGGTCCGATTTGGAGGAAGTGGTACGGAACATCAGCATACACCAGCAGTCCGATCCAAAGCTAAACAATATTCAAAATCGTCTAGCAAATCAACACGACACAGTAACCAAATTTTATTGTATACACAATGGGGTATTATTTATTAAAACATCTCTTGATAAGGAAATCTGGAAAATAATAATCCCTACTAATATAGAGAAGGAAATCATCCTGGACTACCATATCCGATATGGCCATATGGGGGCCATGAAAGTGGTAAAGGCGTTAGAGGAAAATTGCCACATAAAAATATTAATCGTAAGGTAAGAAGGTATATTAAGAATTGCTTTATTTGTCAGTTAGTAAAATCCAACAATGAAAAGAAGGAGGGTGTAATGATACCTATTACATCACAGAAGAAGCTGGAAAAGGTTTTCTTGGATATATGTGGGCCATTTCCCCGTAGTGGCGGACGCTATCGATATAAATATATTATAATAATGATGGACCATTTTACTAAGTTTATAAAATTATACCCGGTTAACCGAGCAACCACTTTAAACGTTTTGGGAGTGATTACCAATCAATGTCTTCCGGAGATAGGAAAACCTATGTCAATCATTACCGATCATGGGACTCAATTTAATGGGAGAAGATGGAGAGATACTTTATTGGCACTAGGTATCAAAACCTATAAAACATCTGTTTACCACCCCAGTAGTAATCCGGCGGAGAGAGTGTTGAGAGAGGTAGGAAGAATATTTAGAACGTACTGCCACCATCAACAGAAAAAATGGCAAGAATATCTATTAGCCACAGAAGAATTCCTCAATTTAGCCCATCATCCAGCTATAGGGATTACACCGTATACTGCAATGCATGAGAAACCACCTCCCCGAGAGATAAAAGAGATTATTGAATTTCCTACCAATAATGAATATAAATTTGACCAGATAAAGTTTTATTATAAATTGGCCGAGGACCAGGAAAGGCGAAATAACAAATATAAAAAAGCAATTAAAAAGGTGTTAAAATACAATATCGGAGAAAAAGTATTACTTAAGTACCGGGAATTACCCAGTACTATGGAAGGAATTACTAAAAAATTATTACTGCTGTATACCGGACCATATGTGATTACTAAAGATAATAACAATAACACTTATGAGTTGAAAGATATTAATTCACAAAAGACAAAAGGCACGTATAATCAGCTATCATAAAAAAATATTTTGATGAGGACTAACCATCAAAATTCTAAAAATGAGTAGGGCCATCTTACAGTATATGTCAAAGAAATTATTTTGAATCAAATAAGAAAAGAAAAGAAATAAATTATCTAAATTCTAAAATGAGTAAGAACATCTTACAGAATATATTTCAGAACGACATTATTTTGAATCAAATAATAAAGAGAAGCAATAAAATAAAATATCAAAAGTCTAAAAATAATAAGGATAACGTATGTCAATAAATTGAATGAAATAATTTTACAAAGAAAAAAAATATATCCATGAAGATTATCAGCGTTACAAGAAGAAGGTACACCAGTGATTTACATGAACCAGTTCTGAAAGGAAGAATAAAAAACAATTATCACAACTCTGAAGGCTAAATAGTGACAACTCACAACAACTATGTAAATGAAATATTTCTCGAGACAAAGATGTTACGGAAATTTTAAGTGGAAAGGAAATAAAAGATCAGATCGTTTATATGTTTTAAATGTTATAATTTGATGGAACCCAAAATGAAAATAATGTTATAGAAGAATGAATAGGAGAACCAATTAACCAAAACAAATAAGGATAAGGTATTAAGACCAGACATTATGCCATGAACAATAGAATAATTGATTAAACAACAATAGAAAAAAACAAAAATAGAAAAATATGCTACTCAAAATGTAAACAAGAAGCAGGTTGTACAAACAAGTAACCAAAATAAAAGAATTTCAAAAAAGAGGATGAAATGGATATTATGCAATATACCTAGTAATACATAATATAAACTGAGCTTTAAAATGTAAAGGTAACCATATGGATAGAAGTATTAATTAATCTGAACAATTATGAAGTGATGATTCTAAGGATGTTTATTATTAGTCGAAATAGACTACTTTTATAATTTATATTTTAATGGCTGGATGTAGATAATTCCACCAGTTTTTATAATTGAGCAGAGATGATAATTCCTCTGAGCTCAAATTAGTGAAGTATGGTCAGCAGAGAATGTAGCCAAAATGTGCCACTCTGAACTGTTCCAGCTCACGTGATAGGGAATGTTAGTGAGTGAATATCCCAAGGAAGAAGCACAACGTAAGAAAAGAAAAATATATAATATTAATGATAATAATATAAATCAGATTAAAGTGACTATCTAACAACAGTGAAACGAAAAATGAAACAGAAAATATACATGTCAACTTAGAGCTCCACCATAAAGAAGCAGGTATATAAGTGTACACAAAGCCAAGAATATAATAAAGACAAGTGTCAGAAGCAATTAGTTCATCCACACTAAGCTTATGATCTGAACTAATCACTTTTACAGGAGGGCATATGTAGCATAACGGAGATTTTGCCTTATTTTACAATTTAATATCACATAGAAAAAGAAGGGAAGAAGCAATCTGGAATGAGTAAAATAAACTTAAATAAAAGTAACAGAAAAGAAGTAATCACAATAATAAATAAAATGCCTTAACAGAACTATAAAAACTCTCAATTCAAAGAAATTATATACATTCAAATTAGAACAAAATGTGTTAAACCATATAGGATGATTATTACCCCAGTAACATCATCAGTATACCCAGTAAGATAAGGAGTAGTAAGGAAATATAACCAGAAACAAATTAATTAAAATGAAAATATCAAAGGGACCAAACCTATTTCAAAGACAGAACACTCTATAAGAGTCAATCAAAATAAATCAATGAACTAAAAAGTGATTATTATACAAAAATAAGAAACCCATATAAAAAAGTAAGAGAATACAATACAAGTAGGTTGATTTAATGTAAACATAATTATAAATAAAACAGTGGAAATTAAAAAAGGATTAAGGATAATAAATAGTGTGTGTAAAGTGAAATTACTTATTCTCCACAAATTAGAAACCTTATGACAAACTATGTGAGAGAATAAAGTGAATAGTGTATAATTAAGCGGAAACGCCCCAAACCAATTGGAAAAGGACAGCAAAAGACTGTAATTAGGCTAAGGCCATGATTTGTTTAATTATTATACTTAATTATTATATTGGTATTCAATACCTACCATATTGATATTAGTATATACTAGATGTTCTAATATAAGTGTTTATGATATTTAAAGAATGTTATTTTATATCAGAATTTTGTTAAGGAAGGAAAGGCAATATATTAATTCAAACGTCCTATAAATAGTGAATCAGAAAAGATAATAATAATAATGTGAAATGATTATAATATTGATAGGAAAAATGAAAATTTATAATCATGCCAAATTCAACTTTGACCCTGTAATCAAATAAAAGGAGATAAATTAATGAAAACCTAGACCAAATTTATATAAATTATTCCCTTTAGCATACAAATACTTTATTATAATTATCACAACACTCTATAGTAGTAATTTAAAGAGTCAGAGGGTAAAATTGACTTAAATAGTGATTGTACCAGATAATACCTAGGCAATGAACCTAAGTAAAATGTAAATAACTCCGTAAATGTTTAGTATAATGACACAATAGTGAAGGCAAATTATAATGATTTAATTAGTGATCTTATTTGAGGACAATGGTAACATAAAACATAGTGTAAACCAGTTAATGGGTAATTATGTGAATTATGATAAGGCCTAGAAGTAAATTTCAAGGAAGGTAACTTTTGAGTTTAATTCAAACCAAACTAGGTCATGTTTAGTATTAATTTGTATAAAATCAAAGCAGGAATATAGTTATGTAATTAAAATTTCATAAAAATACTAAATAACTAAAATAAAAAAAATATATAAAAAAGCCAGTAAAATATAAAAAAAATGTCATTTATTTCTATAAAATCGAATTGGTAATAAGTCAAACAGCTGATAGTGAACAATGAAAAATGCAACCAAAATCTTACAGGATTTTCTATATGAAGAAACAAATATAGTTAGTTGATTGTTAGACTCCAACCAAGACGGACGTGTGAGAGTATTGAAAAGAAATCTGATTTAAAAAATTTTAACTAGCTCAAACCAAGATGTTTTATGGAACTATGAAAGGATGAAGAATATACAGTAAATTAATAAATCCAATTTGAATAGTCATTGGAATAATAAAACGGAGTTGAAAAACACTAAACTAACTTCCAGAACGAATGGTCATGACGGAATTATAATCTAACCTAGTATACGAACAGCGAACTGATTGAATAAACCATTCGGCACAATACACGTATTACCGGACGAAATCCAGTGGAGGACGAAAACTAAACACCACAATTTGAAGATCTTGTAATAACTACATCACAGAAGAGGAATTTATCATCTACTGCACTTTATTGAAGTAAAATCTCAGAGACAGATTCTTAGCGTGGGACAACACATGGGAGCAGCCATCTTTTAATTTCAAACCAGCTCGTGATGACGAAGGCGTGACGTCAGCATTACCCAGCCGGCGGTTCGAATATCATTTTACTATATACGTACTATATTTTTATTAATTATTATCTGTTAGTGAATAAGTTTTGTTTATTTTCTAATTGTAAGTATTGAATTCTCTCACTTGCCTTTCCTGACTATTTCGACAGTTCAAAGAATCCATGTTAGATAATAATTTAATTTGAAATAATTTTGGAATTTGTATTAATCGACCTGAGATCTAGTCTCGACTCCGAGAGCAATAGTCGACGCAAGTCGAATAATCGCTTGATCATAATAAACGTAATTATTTGTTTTAAATTGTCGTTTTATTGATTAGTTGAGAACTAAATTAAAATGTATTAATTCTTAATTTATAAACGAGGACTTCAGAAAGGAAAAAGACGAGCAGAAGAAGAGATAAAGACACTGAATTGACAGCTACATCCAATTGATTTGACTACGACAATCTATTTAACGCGGTGAACAAATATTTCTTCACCAAGTCATACACAATTATTGCTTGTTATTTTAATTAAATTCAAAAATAAAAAATAATAATAATAAAATTAAAAAAATTGTATTAAACAATTAATAAAACACAAAAAACAGAATTTATTTGTTTTATTACACAGTTCATCACACGTACTAAGAAATTAATCCGAAAAATATAACAACCCTCTCCTAAACGTAACATATGTAAGACATATTTAACATATGTTCAGGCGGGAAATATGCATGAATATCTTTCCGCATCTACTGCTATACGAATAACTGTTTTGTAAATATATGTGTTATTTATACTCGTAAACAACTGTCCAAAACTTAGTTGTGGGAAATAATCAATAAATAAATACTTGTTATAAATGATAAATAATAAATACTTGTTTTTTAAGATGCCTTCACACGAATTAACAGATTTGATTCCGGCTAGTTCAGCATTCACGTCTGTTGCGACGCTGGTTACGTCTCTCCCTCACGGGGTCTACAAAATTCCGAATGTGGCGACCGTCAAAAGACACCATCAACGTGA
The DNA here is from genome assembly GCA_034769895.1 of Magicicada septendecula. Lineage (NCBI taxonomy): Eukaryota > Metazoa > Arthropoda > Insecta > Hemiptera > Cicadidae > Magicicada > Magicicada septendecula. The sequence continues at coordinate 272,163,714 of CM068369.1, read as the reverse complement.
CTGCTCGCTAGATGCCAAGGTATTCGTTACATAGATTTCTGCTGGCGAGTCAGGCGACAGACGCCGCTCGTCTCGGGGGCGGTTAGCACACGTCTTGTGGCGTCGGTTTTACTCAGCAAGATAGAAAGGCGGTGGCGGTGGCGATGGTTCTAACGGCAAGCAATCCAACTTACTTTGTCGTTGCGGGTCCTCTGAGGAAGAGAAAGGAAACGGGTTATGGTATGTTAAACATGAAGCTACTGTGTTTACGAGGGTAACTTTAGAATCTATGAGGATGCGTCTGACGCCTGATCGTCGTGAAGAGATCTATGGTGAACTCGCTGCCTATTTACGTCAGTCACACCGGTTCGAGGTGCATTTTGAATGGTCAGTCATGCCACACGTTGTACCGCCATCTACGATGTATAATACTTTTTGGCAAATGTAGTAGCTTTTTATGGAGTTTCTTGCTTCTCCTTTGCGTTGTGTGGAAAAAGACTGGCGCACATATACCCTAACACAAACAACCGAAAGAACAAATACAAAATGGACTGCTACCTTAACAAAAGCAAGAACATAATATGTAGTTGATCTTATTTGTATTCCTATTTGTTCTAATGTTATCGGTGTCACAATAATGCTAATAATGTTAAGCTCAGTATTTTGAGACACAGGTAGATTGATAAGTACACATATAGAGGGGAGAGTGATAAAGGTCTCTGTAGAGACAGAGACAAGTTTATTGAGAGAGAGATAGAGAGAGGAAATTAGAGAGACATACAAACAGGCAGAGACGATAGACTGAGAGTGAGTGAGGGAGAAAATAAAGTGAATAAAATTTACTAAAGTTATACTCAGCCTTCATTGGATGACGCCGGTCCAAGACGCGTTTTTGAAAAAAAAAAATTAATATGTTCGACTTTTTTAAATTTAAGATATTTGCATTTACGAGGTAGGTTACAGAAGAATTTAACAAAACTGGTTGAATATGGGATTACGTTTTTCGGACACAATTCCGCCACTGCCGCCTAAAATCGAACGTCAACGTCTTCTCATAAACACGTACATTTTAAACGTGACACCTAAAAGCATTTACGGTATGCACATTTTTCTTTGTTACTTGCTTTTTTTTTATCGGCCATCTAAGGACCACATGCCAATTTCAATTCTTTAATCTTTGTTCTTTTCTTTTTCTCCAGTATTCATTCATCTTTTCACTGTGCCTCTTCTTCCAGTCTTCAGTCCATGTTGAACCTGCGTTTTTCTCTCTTCTACCCTGGACTCCCTCCACTTTTAACACTTTTGCACGAAAAACTTCTCTTTCAATTGCTTCTTCTGCGTGTACATTATTTTTTTCTAAATCCTTTTGGACCTAAATCCTTTAATCCAACTAGATGTCGACTTCTTCCCCGACAGATATTTGAAAATCTGCTTTATTAACCTATTGTCGTCCATTCTATATAAATGTCCAAAAAATAATAGTCTCCTTTTTCTCATTGTTTCTTTTATATTTTCTATACTTTGATATATTTCATCATTACTTCTTAATTTCCAACCTTCTGAAGTTTTTTGTGGGCCTAATATTTTCCTAATAATTCGTTTTTCCAATATTTCTAGTTTGTCTAAATTATAATTCAATGCTAGACATTCACTTGCATATAAGCATTCTAGCTTCACTACTGTACTGTAATGCCTTATTTTCGCATTTTTAGATATGCACTTTTTATTGTAAATATCTTTAGTTATACCATATGGCCTTTTCCATTTTATGAATCCTTTCTTCTATAGCAGATTTTCCAAACCATTCTCTTGAATTATTTCTCCAAAATACTTAATTGTTCGTACTTTCTCTATTCGACCAATATCTGTTACCAGGAATTTTGGCGCATTTTTATTGTTCGTGAGAAATTTGGTTAATTCTGCAGAAATTCTTAAGGCTCTAAAAAATTAACTTTTGTTACTGCAGATGTCAGATGTTCAGAAAGTATAGCAAAGTCATCTGCGAATGCCAAACAGTTTATTTCAATACGTTTGTTCCTTCTTCCCAATATGATTGGTGATATTTTGCATTGCCTTAATTTTTCATTCCAAATTCTCACTACTTTCTCCAGGACACATTTGAAAAGAATTGGGGATACACCATCACCCTGTCTGATACCTGCATTTATTTTGAACGGTTGAGATATTTCCCCCATGAATTTTTATATTTGAGACTGTGTCCGTAAGGGTTTCACGGATTAGATTTGCCAATTTAGATTTAACACCAAATTCTCGGATTATTTTATCTATAGTTTCTCTATCAACAGAATCAAAGGCCTTTTTGAAATCAACCAGTGTTACTACAATCTCCTTTGAATTCAGTAGCCTGTGACGGATTATAGACTTCAGAGTGAATATTTGTTCTGGACAGGATCTACCCTTCCTAAATCCACCCTGATATTCACCCAAATGGCTATGCAATGTTTTTCCTACTCTGTTCAATAGAATCTTTGAAAATATTTTATACGCAACTGGAAGTAAAGGTATTCCTCTGTAGTTGTTAACCTCTTGCTTATCACCCTTCTTGTGCAGCGGATGTATTAAGGCCACCTTCCATTCTTCTGGGAATTTTTCTGTTTTCCAAATTTCTTCAAAAATTAATTGTAGATTGTTTTTGACCTTTGGTAGAGATTATTTCAAAAGTTCAGCTGTTATGGAGTCTTCCCCACTAGCTTTATTGTTTTTCAATGTTTTAATTACTTTTTCAATTTTTGATATTTAATAAAATACTTGTTATTTTATTATTGTTATTATTATTTTTTGTTCTGTTGTGTAAAAATTAATCTTAAAACTGATACTAATTAGTTAATAGTGACTTTGTGAAAACTAACGACAAACAAGGGATACGTTGGCTGCACAAAAACAAGGGGAAGGATGTTTTCTTTAGAGCCGTAATTTAGTACTTTACTCGCATCGCCAGGTAAGTTAGTCTGTACACGTGACGTCAAAGTAGACGGTGTAACTGGCAACGACTAAGTTAGTAAAACGGCTAAATTCAACATAATAATTCTATGTACTGTACGTCTTGTAAAACACATTTTACATTCCTAACAGGCAGACGAATTGTACGAGATAGAAGATGGCAGTAATATCGCAGAAGCGGTATAGAAGTCCAGGAATCCATTAGATTTACTATCGATTTACATTAGATTTACATTTAATTTACATCCATCCTTTAGATTTACTATCGCTCGAGTCGTTTGTAAACAGGGTCACACCATTGAGACAGTAAGATTTTATTCTATAGTTACTGAATTAAGCTGGTAGTATACAGCTAAGTTCTGTCTTTAATTGTACCGCGGTAAATGGTGGTTGGTTACATTTCGATTCTTCAGGTCGCCCTGTTTATTCTCTTTCATACCCGTTCTGTATCCATTTGACCTAAAAGTATCTTTCTTTCTTTTTATTCCCACAGCACATCCTGCCTTCTAAAGAACTAAACTATTGTTACAAAAAACGGTAAGCGAGGGAGAGAGAGAGAGAGAGAGAGAGAGATTTACTGAAGTCTGCTAAGAAAAAACTACCCTCAGGTTATTCATTCAGAGAGGAAGTTTGGCGAAGAGAGTTTCATGGAAGCACAAGTTTTTCATTCACTACTCATTACGTTAATCCAAAATTTTAACGTCTTCGTATTACGTTATTTCTGTCTTAAGAGCTGCAATTACCTTCAATATTATAATGTAGACTAAACAATTACTTCACTAAATCCGTATAATGTCACCATTAGGTAAGATAAAACTACAAAGCTGGCTGGTAGGTAGCATCAGTAAACTATATAAAACGTTTGTCTTCTGCACACAATTTCTACTGATTGATTTTGCTGAGTGCTATATAATCAAATCAATGTGTCCTCACACACACTTATTTAGCTGTGCCACTACGTCAGTCATATAATGAAACCTTTCTAGGAACGCATAATAAATAAACAAATTACATTAAATTAGCAAGTAAATTATTAAAAATTCAGAAATAAGGTAACACCAGAGAATCAAAGAAGAAAGATGTTTTGAGTTCGGTTAATTTTGTATAGCAATATTAAAGCACAATTTAAATTAATGCAAATGTAAAGAAACGAATTATACCAGTGCACTGGGTGCCAGAAATAATTTCGCTTTTTGATGTCCCACAAATTTAACTGGCCTGTCTTTATAGTAAATATTTTATTATACTGAATATATTTTAATATGTTATAAACTGTATTCAATGTATACTACAGTACTGTATTTCAATACACTGTAACATATTGCAATATGGGCTCAGAAAAAATACTTGATGAGGAATACAGGAAAGTGAAACTGATAAACCAGTAAACCAAGAAATAGAGGGGATATTTGTAGAGTATATAAAATCAAAAGCACCGGAGGGGATGGCAGGGAAGATGTCTGAACAGAGACCATTGAAGGGCAGAGCGAGAGGAAGACGCGGGGTGAAGTAATACACAAGAACAACTATGGAGACGACACATGACACATGTCAGAAAGGAATGAAACGTGTTAATGATGGCAGCAAATTCATTAACAAACACTATATTCGAACAAAGAGAGTAAATTATGGCGATAATAGAATCACATATGCTACAGAAAAATGAAGTGGCCAATATGCTTGTAACTGTGTGAAATAGTAATAATAATAATAATTATTATTATTATAGTAACGTAATGGATTTTAATTTATCGTATACCGACGGCTCTCGTGTAATGTAATGGATCGTTAAAGGTACGGTGCTGCTTCACAGTAGTAACTAGGGAAAGCTGCAGTCGTATATGATGGGGAATTGGAGAGGATTCTATATATACAGTAGTCGCGTATGGCAGAATCCATTGTTTTGTGCGTTATACATAATCGAATGGGATTTTACAGGCTCTGTACGTGTTCTGTAAATTAAAATTAGTTAATATTCCAGCGTTTAATTAGTGCTGGAAACTAAATAATTAATAAAACTGTTGCTAAATTATTACTACGTTGTTTCATTATTAATGAGCTAATTAAAGTTCCTAATCAAATAAATAATTAGCCTTGAATAATTAATACCGCACATGCTAGATATAGGTGTATCATCGTGTATATATCGCTGGCTGTGTAGCATATTATGGCAATTATGGATATAAAAACATACCTTTGTGTTCATTTTTTATGAACATATTTTTATCACCTGATTTTTTAATTTTTTCTTAAATTTATATATTTCATAAATCCGGAAGAATGGTATAGAGAGATAAACAAAAAGGAGTAAAGAATATTGACGATATGCCTGTATTTTACTTTATACTCGAGGATAGGATATTCGGTGTTAGCGGTGACATAAACATCTACCATTACTTCACGAATAAAGTCATTTAAAATCCGAAAAGCGTCTGTAACATTTGACAATTCTAGTATAGTAGCAACTGGAATATTGATAAAGGCGTAAATTTTAATTACGCTTGAACAAGAAATACAATCAGTTGCATGTTTGTGTAACAATATAATATACAAAAGCACACAAAACAAACTCAGTACATTTCATTAAACACATGGAAAAATCAAGAGAACACTAAGTAACAAACGTAGGAATGAGAAAAATTAAAACTGTACAGTACAATGGCTACGCGCACTATAGTATATGGATATGAATCCTGACCTGTTAAGAAATAAAAACAACCGAAAAATTACTTTTAAAAAAGAGTGAAAGAATGGATAAACCTCAATGGAATAATAAGCGAGAGCGCATGACACGAAGTGAATGTAGGTAGCGAAACTGGTAGAATAAGAAATTACAAGGCCAGATGGAGAACTCTCGTAGAAGTACTACTGTGGCGAAGAAAATACTGAAGCTCCTGAGAAGAAGAAATGTAGGGAGGTCGAAGTAGACAGAGTCTAATATTTGCAAAATTTTAAGATGACACATAATTTTACGTTCCTCGGTAAACTCGTAATTTTTTCTTCAAAGTATAAACAAACGCGTTACTTCCAGTCGGCAAACCATTCATTCTCTTTATTGCCACAAATCGCAAAACATGTTTACTTAATTTAAGCTTGTATAATTGTACAGTACAATACATATATTATATTGTATTATACAAGGCGCACAATTTATGGCCATAATTTTGTTCGTAAAATTTTATTACTTAAACTTTTCACATGAAAGAATACATCCGTGTTAGAGCACACTCACGGAGTACATAAAAAGTTCATCCGTACATCAAATATATCCTACTTTGATACTTTACATTACTTCACGACTTTAGTCCATTACTTTTAGATTACGAAACCCGTGTCGGATTATCGGGTATACAGTTTACAGTTCAAGTATACAGTTTATACTTTACAACTGCTCTAAATAAAATGAACTTCCTATGCTATTAAAGTATTTCCCGTCCCGTTCCTGTGCTAGCATCACCGTCTTATCAATGTGGTCATCACAGCGCGATCGCAGACAAAGAATGAGCCATACAATTTATACAGCAGAAACGTATTTTACATAACCCGAGAATCTGTGCGAACGGCCATGAAATTATATACAACCGGTCGGTAAATACCGTTGTGGGTGTGTTCCAGATAAGACTGCCAGGAATCAAAACAAATCTGTCAGGGTACGTTTCTAAACATTTCTTAACTAGATTTCCACACAGTCATCTATTTCATTTACTGCTGGAGTAAGGAGTACACGACTGTGAAATTCTGTCCGGATGAGCTGGAGATGAATCACGATATACACTGCAATTGGAATTCCTCCATGCAAGACGTGTGTGAACATAATTTGCTATGTAATCCAACGGTTATTGGTAGATTAAACTTGCATGTAGAATTGTACGACACTTCTTTTACGAGTACAAAGTATAAAAGAATAAGTGATTACAAAATCAACGGTCATTTTGAGGAATATATTGTGAAAAAACGAGACTGGTTGGCGGGGAATTTTGTGCCCGTTATAAACAAGAATGTTGTCCCGGGAACAACTGTTTGCCTGACGAATGGAGCGAACACCAAAATTTAAGAAGTAATGTTTAAAACATGTAACGGAATTCTGCGGAGTGCTGGTGATTGCTACATGGAGTAATTGGTCACTGTCACGCTGCAACTTTAGGGGAAACATCCGTTAAATAAATATTAACTTCAGTTATTGTAAATATACAGTATACCATACTGTCATTAAATAATTGTATCGAAAATATACTCTAGTAGGTGTAATAAATTTTTAATTTATTGTACAGTACTACTTGCTACTTTACGACTGAAATAAGATAATGACAAATGAGAGGTTTATATTATAAAACATTTGTAATATTAAAATATCAAGTAATAATAATAGAATAATAGAACAAGTAATGCAGATAGACTACTTAGGAACAAGGCTTACAAGTAACAATAGGGCAGATGAAGAAATAGAACATCAATTGAATTGCTGGACGCATGAATAATAACCATGGAATAATAAGTAGCTTACACAAAAAGCAAAAACTAGGGTTTACAAAAGTACAGTACGTACAGTAATATTCTATGCATCAGAGATTCAGCAACCACTCAAAGAAAACGACAAACTATAGACATGACTATATTACGGAGGGTATTAGGAAAGACAAGGTACAATAGGTTGCCAAGCAATAGAATAAAAGAAACGTGTAATGGAACAGATATTAATTCTTGGATTGCGGAAAGAAGAAGGATATGAAATGAACATATATGAAGAATGGATAGTGAAAGGCAAGAAATAACTAACCAAACACCAAGAGGAGCACTGGTCGGCCAAGGAATAGGTGGAGTGACAGCATGTAGGACCGTTGTTGTACAACAGGACAGAGTCCTAACAATGAAGATGAAGAACAAGAAGAAAATATCACAATGGCTCATAGAATATTCACTAAAATGAATTTTAATTAAAAATAAACTACAGAACTTCGGTCACTGAAAGTATATTAAACAGCTTATAAAAACAGTTAACTTTAAAAACTCTACGTTTTCTTAAAAAATGAATTCGGATTTTTCACTTTACCCAGGCCTGCTAGACGAATACAGGGGTCATGATGTACGCCTACTGCTTTCATAGTTACAGTAGACAAGAGGTAAAAGTTTAACGTTCAGGTAAATTTTAAGTAATGCTGAGTGCACAAAAATTGATTGAAGCTTCAATATAATAATAATATTTCATAAATAAACTGTAAATTTAAATGAATAATTAATTAATAATTTAAATGAATTTTGACAAAACGTTTTTGCGAATTCATATGGAATTAACAAAACAACGCGTTAGTGGCCAATATCGAAGCCATTAAAATTGCTAGAAAAACAATAATGTACGGTTATAATTTAACTTTAATAACTGAAATGTTGTATTACGTTATATTTCGTTGGGTTGTTTTGGGTAAAGTATAACACACAAATTACTCCAGTAAAATGGTGTACATTTTTGTCTTATTATTTTAATTTTGGTGGATCTACTGTTTTATAATAGCCACAATTACGTTAGAGTCATAGTTTTGTATTTTCGTTAAAATAAACAAATCGTTTAAAATTTAGACTGTCATCAGCATAATTTCAGGTCTTTACAATAGCAACCCTAGCTTCCGATAACTGAACTTCTGCTCTCTATAAATGCTTTGTAAAACAGCTACAAGGAGCAGCACCGGCTGAGAAAGCTTTTAGTTTTCCGAAAAGAAAATATTTTCAGCTGAGCGAGAAACAAATAGCCTATCACGTTTTCAGTAACACAACTCTATATTAAATATATCTTAAATTTTAACAGTTATTTTAAAAAATCACACAATAGTCAGCAAGTACTTGAATGCATGATGTGCTCCGTTTAAAATGACGACTATTAAGTTCTATACTCAGTCATGATTATTATGAAATAAAATTGTAAATTTCGAAGTCAATATTGTAAATTGATTACTACTATTCTGAAATATAGGAAAAAATATTTGGGTTGATACAACAAGTAGGCGTTTAATATTTCGTTAAACTTTGTGAACGAATTTTGAATTGTTTGTGATACACCAGATGCAAAAATCATTTAATAAAGTAGTTATTATATGAAATAAAAATGCTTGTAATTCTAATAAAAATTAAGGTTTACTAACTTTACACAGTCATTAAATTATATATCATTAAATAATAATGAGCAGCAACGCAAACCACCCTTAATATTTTCCCACTGTAGTTTTCAGCTTTGCGTACAGATGGCAGAACCATCCCTTTTTACAGTACCGAACCGATGCACAGAGAGCGCATGCGCAAATAATTCATTGAACGATGAAGGTGGTATCCAGCTGTTCTCAATTTTTAATTAACTAACAACAGCTAAAATAATTTGATGATAGTTGTATAAATTTAAGTATTCGTTATTATTTGTTTACTGTGATCATAGAAAGTAGCCAACAGAATGTCTTAACAAATTTACCTTTTGTACGTAGAGAAATTATTAGGTGACTTTATTAACACAGTTACTACTTACAGTAATTAGAAAATTAAAAATACACAGGTTTGAACTGGCAGAGTAAAACGTAATTAGGCCTATAATTAAACAGATAAAATTAGTTCAAACTAAATATCAGTTATATATAATTAAAATTGACAGAACAATACAAGTAATATTATATTTAAAATTATAAATATAATACTTAATGTAATATAAGACTTAATTATATAATATTGAATAAAGTGTAATATCTTTAAAATTACCCTAATGTATAAAGGTAATATTATAATGAACATTAATGTCATCGTCATCACATCGCATTATCATCATCATTTCTACAGCTATTGATACCTTCGTGTTTCAGCAACTGTCTCCACCCTCTTTTCACTCCCCATCCTGGTGGTCTGCTTTTCATTTCTTCGTTCACTTACCTTCTCCATTATATTCGAGGTCTTGGTCTTCAGGTTTTTTTCTAACTCCTCAAATGATTCTTACTATCTATCCATTGTGTGACTCATTCATACCTACCTATTCTTCATTTACATGTTCCACGTACCACAGAGCTATATGTAATTGCTTTCCAGTACACTCTGATACTTTGAAGGGGGCTTTTCGAGGTTTGTATAACTATATAACTGCTTCTGCAGTTAACAGTTTTCAATCTAGTAAGGTTGAGTAATCATAGAAAGGTAGAATGGACTTCAACCCAGAACATTTAGTTGAGGGCAATTCTGTTTACTTTTGAAAGCGTCAGAAGTTAAATGTTAGAATTATTATATCTTTGCCCATCTGTCCGGCTATCTCCCTAATTCTTTCTTTCTCTTCGTCTTCCACTTGTCCCCTTTCACTCCTCCTCATGCACAAATAGACTGAATTTTTAAACAGACATTTCTTCAATTAAATCCGTTCCAAATTATTTACATCAGTAATAATATTATAGATAATTACATTCCTATTGCTGTTGTTGCTTTGCCACGCATGCAAACTAGAGTAGACAATACTGTTTAGAGAATTAAAAAGAGAAATAGATGGGCAGGATATTTGTCCACCCGAGAATAAGGAGTTAGTTACAACGGTTTTTAGATTGGACAGGCAAGAGATATAAACAGACCAAGACGATGATTCTTTCAAGAACGATGCATAACATGGTTAATGGATTAGTTAAAAAACGTAGGTCAATGTGGTATGGACACATACGGCGAATAATCAACGAGATATGGCCTAGAAGCACACTAAAACATCATCCTCCCAACCGCAGGAAAGAGATAGACTCGAAGAACTTAGAAACAGGATGTGGAGGAGGATATGGTAAGTAGGAATTTACAGGAGACTGACAGAGAAAACAGAAATTACTGGTTGTTGAGATGCGGAAAGATGCGGGATACGGCGAACGTGTATTATATATATATATATATATATATATATATATATATATATATATTCAATCACTTTCAGCTACAGTCCGTTTCTTGATGTATATAATACATTTAATATTTATAATTAAATGTACCTCAAGATGTTATTTTTCTATTTGGTACATGTTTCGAAAGTTCCTGTTCTCTCATCTTCAGCCTTCGCGATCTTGTTTCTGGTGAAGTATTTGTGTGTTGGCTGCTGGATGCAATTAAGGTTGTTTGTTGTCCTTTGGTATTTTAAAGTTGTATTATTGTGTGTGATTGTGGTATATGTTTTTGTATTTTGTGTATTTTCGATGTTGAGTGCTTTGAATATTGTGTCATGTTTTGTATTGATTTGTAATTGTTCTGGTATTAGTTTGTTTTGTGTTTTATGTTTGTATATTTGTAAGTTTTCCCAAATGTTCATTATGGTGCCTTTGTGTGGTATATGTTTTATTAGTGATACATTGGTTATGTCTGGGAATTCGTGTCCTGTGTTTATTGCATGTGTGGCTAAATTGGATTTATATATTTCTGGTTTTTGTATGCGTTTAGGTGTTCAAAATAACGTTTTTTCAGCTGTTTTTTTTTGTTTGTCCTATGTAACATTTATTGCAATCTTGGCATTCAATTTTGTATATACCGTTAGTTGTTGTATTATCTTTGCTGTGTGAGCTATTTAGAATTTATAATTTATTTTTATTAGTTTTATATGCTATTTTTATATCTGTGTTTTTAAATAGTTTTGTTAGTTTTGTCATTTTATTATTTATGTATGTGAATGTGGCTCATTTGTTGTTGTTATTATTTATGTGTTGTTCACTTTGATTAATTCTTAATTATTCAGTTTTTATTTTATATTTGATTTTATTTTCTATTTTGTTCACAGTATTTTTATTGTATCCATTTTCATAACCAATTTGGTATATTATATTTCTTTCTTTGTCAGTTTCTTGTTTGTTTAGGGGAATTTTGTACGTTCTGTTAAATAGCGAATAGAATGCTGCCATTTTATGTTGTGGTGGGTAGTCAGAATGGTTAGGTATAATGATGTTAGTGGAAGCTGGTTTTCTATATATTGCATATTGTATGTGGTTGTTGTATCTTGTGATGGTTATGTCTAAATAGTTGATTTTGTTGTGTTCTTCTTTTTCTTCTGTGAATTGTATTTTAGGATGTATGTTATTGATTTGTTTCAGTATGTTCTCTGCATTTGTGTTTTTGTTATTTGATACATTTCGCCCATCGTCTACATATCTTATCCATATGCCATTTGGGCCATGTGATTTTAAAATATTTTGTTTTTTCGTGTCTATGTGTTGTAGGAATATTTCTGCTATTATGCTTGATAATGGTGATCCCATTGCTAAACCTTCTTGCTGTTGATAAATTTTGATATTAAATTCAAAGTAATTTTGTTTTAGTATTAGTTGGAGGCTAATATAATACAATATAATATAATATAATAGACATAATAATAAACAAACTTAAAGAACAAAATGAAAACAAACAATATATAACCGAAATAAAAAATAGCCTCCAACTAATACTAAAACAAAATTACTTTGAATTTAATAGCAAAATTTATCAACAGCAAGAAGGTTTAGCAATGGGATCACCATTATCAAGCATAATAGCAGAAATATTCCTACAACACATAGACACAAAAATACAAATTTTATAAAATCACATGACCCAAATGGCATATGGATAAGATATGTAGACGATGGGCTATATGTATCAAATAACAAAACATAAATGCAGAGAACATACTGAAACAAATCAATAACATACATCCTAAAATACAATTCACAGAAGAAAAAGAAGAACATAACAAAATCAACTAGTTAGACATAACCATCACAAGATACAACAACCACATACAATACGCAATATATAGAAAACCAACTTCCACTAACATCATTATACCTAACCATTCTGACCACCCACCACAACATAAAATGGCAGCATTCTATTCACTATTTTACAGAATGTACAAAATTCCCCTAAACAAACAAGAAACTGATAAAGCAAGAAATATAATATACCAAATTTGTTATGAAAATGGATACAATAAAAATACTGTGAACAAATAGAAAATAAAATCAAATATAAAATAAAAACTGAACAATTAAGAATTAATCAAAATGAACAACACATAAATAATAACAACAACAACAAATGGGCCACATTCACATACATAAATAATAAAATGACAAAACTAACAAAACTATTTAAAAACACAGATATAAAAATAGCATACAAAACTAATAAAAATAAATTACAAATTCTAAATAGCTCACACAACAAAGAAAATACAACTTACGGTATATACAAAATCGAATGCCAAGATTGCAATAAATGTTACATAGGACAAACAAAAAAACAGCTGAAGAAACGTTATTTTGAACACCTAAACGCATACAAAAAACCAGAAATATATAAATCCAATTTAGCCACACAATCAATAAACACAGGACACGAATTCCCAGACATAACCAATGTATCACTAATAAAACATATACCACACAAAGGCACCATAATGAACATTTGGGAAAACTTACAAATATACAAACATAAAACACAAAACAAACTAATACCAGAACAAATACAAATCAATACAAAACATGACACAATATTCAAAGCACTCAACATCGAAAATACACAAAATACAAAAACATATACCACAATCACACACAATAATACAACTTTAAAATACCAAAGACCAACAAACAACCTTAATTGCATCCAGCAGCCAACACACAAATACTTCACCAGAAACAAGATCGCGAAGGCTGAAGATGAGAGAACAGGAACTCTCGAAACATGTACCAAACAGAAAAATAACATCTTGAGGTAAATTTAATTATAAATATTAAATGTAATATATATATATATATATATATCTTGGCTGATATATATCTTGAGTATATGCTTGATAAAAAACTTCCCACTGTACCATTTGATATACCATTCCTTTACAAATTCGTTGATGATATTATTACAGCATTACCGATTAATATGCAGAATATAATAATAGATACATTCAATGACTTTCATCCACGTATAGTTTTCACTGTAGAATTAGAAAAATCGGACAACACAATCTCATTTTTAGATGTTTTATTACTCCACCAAGCCAATGGTAAACTTGACACAAAATGGTGGCAAAAACCACAAACCTCAGGACGATACATTCATTACACGAGTCATTGTCCATACCACTACAAAATTAATGTTGCTAAAAATCTGATAAATCGTGCACACAGACTTAAAACAGACATCTACAAAAAAGAAATTGATAATAGACTAGTAGACTTATTGCTAACAAATGGGTACCCCCACAAGATAATTTGCAAAATATTGCGAGAAAGTTACAGACATAATCATAACATGGTAGAAAACACTAAAACCCAAATAAATAACTTAGACGCGACTAATAACCAAATAAATGGTAATACACCTGTAGGACAGAATACAACATCCAGTAATCAAGATAACACTACTACAATTAAAAAAATATTTTTCCCTTCCATATGTCAAATCATTATCAGAAAGACTTTCCAAGATCCTCACTAATGCTAATCACAATACAAAAATAGCTTTCAAAAACGTTAACACTATCAACAATAAATGTTTTACGCATACTAAAGACAGGGATGAAATAGAACTAAGATCCAACATCATATATGAAATACCGTGTGAAGAAAACCGTGGAAAAAAGTATTACGGTTGTTCTGAACAGTATTTCAAAAGACGTATTTATCAACATAAATATAGCTGCCAGAAAGTAAATACTAACAGACCTGATCCCACGGCCCTAACACAACACGCCCGTACACACGGTCACTCCTTTCAGTTTCATAAAGCTAAAGTAATTCATGCAGAAAGTAATCACTTTAAACGGCAATTCTTAGAAATGCTAACAATAGAGAAGAATAAACACCTTTCAGTTAACAAGAAAACGGACGTACAAGTCTTAGCAAGTGTTATTCTAATCTTATTCACTCTTTTTAAAATGGACAATGGTTTACAGGTTATAGGAATACTGAACAACTTACTAGTTAAGGTACTATTAAAATTTTATATCGCTGGCAGTCTGTCAGATAACTACATAACGCTAACACTATACAAATGTAATGTGTTATATGTGCATAAGTATGGAACAGTGATAAGTGTTTAGTGTAATGTGGTTGCTGTAGCTCATCTCACAGTTAATGTAAGTAATAGTTATAGTAATGTATGACTTTACACACACCTGTACACACTTACAAATAATATAATTGTAGTAAGACTATATTTTAATGTTGTAGGCATGATTATGAGAAGAATAAATCTCGAAACGTCGCAAAACTGAGTTTTCATGATTAATGACCGAGCCTCGAAATCATTAACAGTATAATATCGGTATGGAGAACCATACATGACTTCCATATTCTAAGATTTATATTTAAAATCATTTTCGAAATGAAATATTACCATAGAAACTACTTCTTTCTGCTTACTGCTTCAGCCTTAACCACAGTACTGTGGTGCTGGACACTTTTCGGCTTGCATTTGTTATGTTGGTATGGGTTCGGCACTTTCCATTTAAAAACCGTGCAAATGTAAGAAAATAAACATGAATGAGGCCATAAATAACGCGAATTGTGTGTGTGTGTGTCTTCCCTGCCTTTTCATTGCGGTAGTCATAATAATAAAATGGAAACGTAAACAGTGCATAACTGAGAAGAAATACATAAATGAAAAAAAATATAATTTTATTGCCTGGCAACAAAATTATTTTGTTTTTAACAATTACCATTGTTTCAAAAAGTTTAAATAAATTTTACTTCCATATTCCTTAAGGAATGGAAGTATGGTGATGGCAAAAAAAATCGTGTTCGAGATTATTGCAGATTCTGATTCTACTACACTCAAAACATGAAAAAAGTCGTTTTCCGAAAAGTGTCTGTGTGTCTGTCTGTCTATCTATCTGTCTGTCTGTCTGTCTGTCTGTGTGTCTGTCTGTAGATTTTTTTTCTATGGCAAACGATAACTGCCGCAAATTCAAACAGAATCAAATAATTTTTTGCATACAGCCCTTATTTGTAGAGTACTCAAGCCCTATTGTTTTTGGTGAAGATCGGTTGAGTAGTTTACCTGCAACGGTTTTTTTTATCAATGGAAATTTTTTTTTTGGCAAACGATAACAGCCGCAAATTCAAACAGAATCAAATAATGTTTCGCATACAGCCCGGAATTGTAAAGTTCTCAAGACCTATTGTTTTTGGTGAAGATCGGTTAAGGGAAAGGGGTAGTTTACCTGTAACGTTTTATGTTTTAACAAGGGTATTTCCTATGGCAAACGATAACAGCCGCAAATTCAAACAGAATCAAACGATTATTTGCATACAGCCCTAAATTGTAGAGTACTCAAGACCTATTGTTTTTGGTGAAGATCGGTTGAGGGAAAGGGGTAGTTTACCTGCAACGTTTTTTTATCAAGCGTATTTTCTATGGCAAACGATAACAGCCGCAAATTGAAATAGAATCAAATAATTTTTTGTATACGTCCCTGAATTGTAGAGGTCTCAACGACTTTCGATTTTGGTGAAGATCGGTTAAGGGGAAGGGGTAGTTTACCGGCAACCTTTTACGTTTTAACAAGAGTAAAGTACTTGAAAATTTATTTAAACTTTTTGAAACAATGGTAATTGTTAAAAATAAAATAATTTTGTTGCCAGGCAATAAAATTATAATTTTTTCATTTTAATGTAATATAATATTTTTCATTTAATACAGCAATAAAAAGGCAGGTAAGACACAGCCTGGCTGTTTGGCTGAAAATTATTTTAAATATAAATCTTAGAATATGGAAGTCATGTATGGTTCTCCATACCGATATTTTAAGTACTTTACTCTTGTTAAAACGTAAAAGGTTGCAGGTAAACTACCCCTTCCCCTTAACCGATCTTCACCAAAATCGGAAGTCCTTGAGACCTCTACAATTCAGGGATGTATGCAAAATATTATTTGATTCTGTTTGAATTTGCGGCTGTTATCGTTTGCCAAAAAAAAAAAATTTTCCCTTGATAAAAAAAACCGTTGCAGGTAAACTACCCCTTTCCCTCAACCGATCTTCACCAAAAACAATAGGTCTTGAGTACTCTACAAATCAGGGCTGTATGCAAAAAATTATTTGATTCTGTTTGAATTTGCGGCAGTTATCGTTTGCCATAGAAAAAAAATCTACAGACAGACACACACACACAGACACTTTTCGGAAAACGACTTTTTTTCATGTTTTGAGTGTAGTAGAATCAGAATCTGCAATAATCTCGAACACGATTTTTTTTACCATCACCATACTTCCATTCCTTAAGGAATATTAATACGGTCGATAATTAACATTCCTATAATATTGCTGAGAGCTATGATATCTACTACAACATGAAATATGGGTTTTTACAAGAATATAATGGACATACATGGTACTTCATCAGTCTCAACATTGAAATTTCTTTCGAAATCGTACAAGAAATTGACACATGCTAAGAATAACCGCATCTTCCTACTTCGGTGCCGGGCAGTAGACGTCACACCTTCACACATTAATAACTATTTTAAGAAATTACATCGCACTTGTCATATTCACCATAAATATTACAAAGACTTTGAGAATGCTATTAATAGATTTAAGAAAACATTGTTAAATTTAGAAATTAAGAGCTCTAATTATAATATCATTGGAACAGAAAGAACCATAGTGGAATGTAGAGATTACTGCAAAACAATTTTACCGCCCACAGTAATGGTAGAATTTGAAGGAAAACAAAAAATACTGCATGACCAAAAACATGAAATAATTAAAACCCGCCAAATAAATAAATTCAATAAATTACACAAAGAAACATTTAATATCATAGGTAATGATAAATGGTTTGTGAACTTGACTAAAAAAGACATCCCCGTAGATATAAAACAATTCTTATCACTAGGACCCAAATATTCCATTCCATTTATAAATAACAAAATTCCGATAGAAAATTTTATTAGTGATGTAGAATACTTCATCCAACACAGTGTAATTGAAGAAGACAGGGAAGTAGTCAGAGACCAATGTGTTAATGTGATTACAAATTATCAAAATCAAAATAAGAATAAAAATGGTATAAAACATAGGGATGAACTGATATTAAAAAAAACAAAACAATTCCTACGCTCCAACCCAGACATATAAATAACTAAAACTGACAAAACAAATCAAACGGTAGCAATTGATAAAGATGAATATATAAAAAAACTCAACAAATATTAAATGACCATAATACGTACAAAAAAGTTTCACGTAATCCCACACACAGCCTGATGAATGATACAAACAAGTACGTACGGTTCTTACAAAAAAACAAATACATAGGTGAACATACTTGCAGAAAACTTGTGAATAACGCACCAACTTCCCCTAAGTTGTACTCTCTAGTAAAAAACCATAAGGATGGGAACCCAGTCAGACCCATAGTTTCGTTTATAAATTCCCCAACATATGGATTAGCTAGACATCTTGCCACTATTCTAACACATCTCTCCACCTACAAGTATAACGTGAAGGATTCATTTGACTTCCACGATAAGATATCCAATTTTCAATTGCCCCCTGGGTATCAACTTATTTCACTGGATGTATCATCCCTTTTTACCAATATATCAGTACCAATAGTAACCAAAATTATTTCTGACAGGTTTGATGAACTCAGACCTCACACAAATATTCCTAAAAAACAATTCTTAGAAGCACTTAAGTTATGCCTAGAGAGGGGATAGTTTCAATTCAACAATGAGTTTTATTTACAGTTATTTGGATGCCCAATGGGCTCACCAATAGCCCCTATCTTGGCTGATATATATCTTGAGTATATTCTTGATAAAAAACTTCCCACTGTACCATTTGATATACCATTCATTTACAAATTTGTTGATGATATTATTACAGCAATACCGATTAATATGCAGAATATAATAATAGATACATTCAATGACTTTCATCCACGTATAGTTTTCACTGTAGAATTAGAAAAATCGGACAACACAATCTCATTTTTAGATGTTTTATTACTCCACCAAGCCAATGGTAAACTTGACACAAAATGGTGGCAAAAACCACAAACCTCAGGACGATACATTCATTACACGAGTCATTGTCCATACCACTACAAAATTAATGTTGCTAAAAATCTGATAAATCGTGCACACAGACTTAAAACAGACATCTACAAAAAAGAAATTGATAATAGACTAGTAGACTTATTGCTAACAAATGGGTACCCCCACAAGATAATTTGCAAAATATTGCGAGAAAGTTACAGACATAATCATAACATGGTAGAAAACACTAAAACCCAAATAAATGGTAATACACCTGTAGGACAGAATACAACATCCAGTAATCAAGATAACACTACTACAACTAAAAAATATTTTTCCCTTCCATATGTCAAATCATTATCAGAAAGACTTTCCAAGATCCTCACTAATGCTAATCACAATACAAAAATAGCTTTCAAAAACGTTAACACTATCAACAATAAATGTTTTACGCATACTAAAGACAGGGATGAAATAGAACTAAGATCCAACATAATATATGAAATACCGTGTGAAGAAAACTGTGGATAAAAATATTACGGTTGTTCTGAACAGTATTTCAAAAGACGTATTTATCAACATAAATATAGCTGCCAGAAAGTAAATACTAACAGACCTGATCCCACGGCCCTAACACAACACGCCCGTACACACGGTCACTCCTTTCAGTTTCATAAAGCTAAAGTAATTCATGCAGAAAGTAATCACTTTAAACGGCAATTCTTAGAAATGCTAACAATAGAGAAGAATAAACACCTTTCAGTTAACAAGAAAACGGACGTACAAAGTCTTAGCAAGTGTTATTCTAATCTTATTCACTCTTTTTAAAATGGACAATGGTTTACAGGTTATAGGAATACTGAACAACTTACTAGTTAAGGTACTATTAAAATTTTATATCGCTGGCAGTCTGTCAGATAACTACATAACGCTAACACTATACAAATGTAATGTGTTATATGTGCATAAGTATGGAACAGTGATAAGTGTTTAGTGTAATGTGGTTGCTGTAGCTCATCTCACAGTTAATGTAAGTAATAGTTATAGTAATGTATGACTTTACACACACCTATACACACTTACAAATAATATATTTGTAGTAAGACTATATTTTAATGTTGTAGGCATGATTATGAGAAGAATAAATCTCGAAACGTCGCAAAACTGAGTTTTCATGATTAATGACCGAACCTCGAAATCATTAACAGTATATATATATATATATATATATATATATATATATATATATATGCTAATGTGTATTTATGCTAGTAAAAATTTTCTCTGGAGGGAAGTCTTTGTGGTTTACAGGGGACGCTTCTCTTGAACAGTAGGTGGGTAAGTGTACTGTAGCTGCTATTGCTGCTGCTACTAATGCTGCTGCTGCTGCTGCTGCTGACGATGACGATGAAAGCATCATTATTACGCTGGCCACTTACGACGGTCATGACCATATATCCGACACTACTCTGGTATCTAAATCGAGAGTCTTACTCATCTTACTGACTGTTGTGGTAGAAAACTGATTTGTGAATCAGAAAATAATGAGTACACGGTCTTAGCATTGAATTGTGAAAACAATTCGTGATAGCCAGAAAAAGGATAATCATTAACATGACGCATGTAACCTGGCCAGACGGATTGTATTGCAAAAGGGATAGTCTAGAAAGGAAACAAGCTATAGCCAACGATCTGGAAGAATTAACATGTTTGTTTAATGCCAAATACTACACTCCATTCTTGGTTAATGGAGTATAGTACGGGGGCTGAGAAAAGAATAGATATAAAGGAGTGTGAGAGGAGAATAGAGAGGACAAGGTAAGAGCAAGAGAGAGAGGCGGGAAAGGGGAGAGATAATAAAGATCAATCACTTAGACCCGAGATACAACATTGAATGTGTTAATTTTCATACCCTGACGCGAAGATCTAATAGGAAAAAAAATCACATGTACATATTATGATATTAAATAGTTTCGTTTTCGTTTAATTTAAAAATTGAGGAGGGAGTGCATTATAATTGGCGGATAGATCCGGATTCACTCTTGAAGAATTATTGTTGAAGAAATTTAAACTTTAGAAATGCGCATTGAGTTCATAAGAAAATATCTACCCATAAGCTTTTAATTACTCCTTTATGCGCTTTAACATATTCTACTCAACTATATTCATTACTAAAGCTACACGGTAAGGAAAAGGGTATTTTAATAAGAAATAATTAACGTATATTAGTAATTATTTAATGGCGATACATATACATGTAGGAGTGACAAAATGTTTCTGGGACTGTTGATATATTTGATTTGGTGAATTTCTAAGAGAGATCATTTCTGTCCCTGTTGCAATGTTTCGGTAAAATCTGTCAATACATTCTATGGACTACTTCAAATCCCTGACACCTTTACAGGGAGACAGAGGGGGGGGAGATTTTAGTTGAATTTGAACTGCCAGAGCATAGTACATAGGTCTTTTGAGGATCATTTCATCAACTAAACGTGCGCAGTGCATTTTAATAATAAGTATAATTACAGGTACACTGTATGTGGACATTCCCCATTACACCGTCTACAATACCTGCAAAGTAAAGGGAGTTTTTGCTGTACTAAAACCTCTTGTAAACTATAAAACTTTCAGTCTTAAACTCTGTTTAAACGAGAGGCATTTGATGAATGTAGTAACAGTTTATTGAAATAATTGAATATATATATTATAATCTTACGATTTTTCGTGTTTATAAGCCACACGTTGGTTGCGTCAATTTATAATAAACCGAAGTCGTACCCGTTCAAGTCCCAAGTCGCTGGTGTCAATCTATTATCTTACTGAAGTTGTATAATTTTATTTCCCGATTTAAGACGCCAAATTGTTTTATTTCAAAAACAATTAAAATTCTTCTTCTTATTTATTTATCCTTCTTCCTTATTTTAGTTTGGTTCAACTCACCTTTTTCTTGTAGTTTAATTTGAATTTCGTTCCTAAAAAATAGGGGTTACCAACCTCTATTTTCTGATAAAAAATTTTCACCTGGGCTATATAAAAGAATAAAATGTCATTATCATTAAACTAAATCAAATATACGATTGAAAATAGTCAATACTGTATTATTTCTGTAGTGTTTTTTATTTCTTTCTTTATTAAACAAATGAAATATTTTTATAATATAATGTTTGCTCCAGATCTTGTTTTTTACTTGCTCAGCGGTTGGCAATAGTGACCAGGGCCTTGCTAAATAAAATACTATGTTTTATTTTGGTTATTTTAAATTAGTTGGGTTCTTGTGATTACAGAAAAATTAACAAAAGATCTTTAGAAAGTACAAAACTTCACATAAAACATAATTAAATAATATACAGGTTCTTAATAAATTAATTCTTAGGTTATATGATATGTGTTGGATCAAAGTTGGTGAATTTAGGTTAACAGTTCGTTTTAAGAGAAGATTAAAATGTCCAATAATTTGTTCACCATAAATTAAAAAGTGAATAAAGTTATAAACTGACTGTCACTAGTTTATTCATTAATTGAGTGTTTAAATAAAGTTTATTAGTGAGTGAAAAAGTGTCAAAGTGTAGACTAGTCCTTTTCTTATTTAGTTTTTAATTCAATTTTATACTTAGCACATTCCTTCACATCTGAGGTTTCACTTCATGTTCATTTTCTTTTATGACTTGTAAGGTATATTTATTCTTTCGATTTAAAGTGATTTGGTTTTAAATATTGCTTCTGTTCATACTATTACAATATATAATATCATTTCAGTTCATTACTATCTCATTTCTATTATTATTTATTTCTTTTATTTAATTATATTGAGCTGCATGGATTTTTTAATCTTCTCTTCTCTGAATCCAATAATAGACTAACGAATTTTTCTGTTAATGTCTGGTTGTCAAGGCAGCAAGCCTACTACACCTATTGGTTGAAAAAATTGTTTACATTGTTAGACATTGCTACTGATTTTTCTACAAAGTTAACAAATATATTTAAATTAGTATAATCTTCTTATACTACTATGAATTATCAAGATAATAACACTATTGCATTGCATTTCTTTTATAAATTAATTAGAAACCAAACATGAATAGTTTCTGTTCAGTATTTACCAAGTTACTGTAGTTTAACAATTTTGTTTTTATATTAATTAATTTATAACTGATTCTTTTGGTGTACATTATGTGTCTCTAGAGTTATATAATCAAACCTAATAGTATTACCTACATTTTGCCCTTAATTACTACTGTTATAATATCAAATTTTACAAATTTCTTTTTTTTACATTAGGCTCCTCATGCCTAGTCCAACTGATTTTATTTAGACAGTTATTATAACAGATTCCTTTGGTTTCATGAAACTGAACTATTTTAAACACAACTACAATAAACTAACATATAACATTTGATTATTCATAATCATTTTTAAAACATAATACTATTCTTTATAACATGCTATTCTTTAATATATTACATACATTCCTACTCCCATTAACTATCATTCATTAAACATGCTTTTTTACCCTTATATACTCTTTTTAACACAAACAAATAACTGTAACTATTACTTAACTATTATTTCTTTTTTTAAACATGAACATTAATTCTACCTATTTCACTTGTATAGGCTTATTATGCCTTAGTTTTTCACAGTATACATTCATAATGTTTTCATCAAGCATTATTTATTATTCATTTTACGGTTTATTCCTACTACTGATTTCAGTTAGTGTAATTTTCTTGGTTCTTTTATGCACTTTAGGATTATATCATTCACTATTTTTCTTTCTTTTATTCACTTTGAGCTAACCACACAACTCACCTTATCATTAAAATTGTTATTTATTATATAAGAGTTTTATTCCCTTTATATTTTAATAACAATATTACTTATCATTACTCAATCTACATTTATGTATTGATAGTTTTACATGGAACTACTTATACTTCTATCTATAGCTTTGTACTTCCATTATTATCTCTACTATATTATTATTATTGGAAAAGGGGTTGTGTTGTGGTCAGAAAGTTATTCGTTTTTATCTTTCCCTCTGCCAATCACTTGGGTTTTGTCATCGTCTTAGTCCTTGTCTAGTTTCTATGTCAGTATTGTTACATTCTAATACTCCTATTAATTAAGTCTTTGATAATTTGATTTTCTTTATTCCTTCAATGTTGTAACTTATTTTCTTTTAAATGGTATTTCTTTTTTATAGATGGGCTACTTTATGTAACGTTATAATATATATATATATATATATATATATATTGTAATATATATATATATATATATTGTAGTAAGTGGTATTTTGCTACTATAATCAGGTCGGTTATATTATAGTTATTTTCGATTAGGTTAGTATATCTGGCGTAATTCGAACCTCTTACCTTGGTGCGGCAATTTCAAAAAGCTACTGTCATCTGAATTAATCAGTTGACTAATGTCGTTGGCAGACTATTTAAAGATAACGATTATTATTTCATTTTTTATAATTTACCTTTTTCCATTTATTTATTTTATTTATTTAATCACTTTATCTTAAGAAGTCACTAGTGGTAACCGTAGAATGATGCTAATTGGTACTCGAATGGAGCACCGCCCCTCCTGACAATCATCACTTGATGTTATGTTGATAAACCCTGCTGTAATGTCATAAGTCACTATGTGGTTAATTAAATTGTGTACTTACTTCGATTGGTTTACTTCATTGGTTACAACACTGATGATAAATCGACTATTTGAATTTTTTTCCAATCAGCGGGTTATAAATGGTGCCACTCAACCAAACAGTAAACATAACCTTCCATTACTCAAACCAATACTATTTCATTGATAAAATAAGACGAAGTCGTTTCATTAATTTAGTTAAAATACTTTTTATTCATCATCAGATGACATGTTAACTCCTTTTACAAATAATTAAATATTTTATTCTTTACTGAAAAAACAATCATTTATATGATTTGAAACTATTATCTCAGGGTTGGTCACAATGTTTTTTAAACTCATCGTTGTTTACAACTAAATGCACATTAATTATTACCAGTGAGTTCTTTGAACTGCAACATACGTCACTAAAAATGCTGTTAACTATTATAAAAATATCGGAAAAGAAGAGTGATTACAATATACATTGGTTAAATACTTAAACTAATATAAGAAAGTTGGGTTATACATGAACGATATAATTGGAGGTTATTCTTAACCACAAAAGGTTAATCACATTCACTTCTATTCACCATTAAATTATTGTGAATAAATTAAAATAGGGTGAGTAATAATGTTTTTGTTTGTTGTGTAGTGTTACAAAATTATTTACAAGTGTTTAATAATGTTCAATGGCATTATCATATAAGGTACAACATCCATTAATTATCAACTATTTTTTATAAATTGCACGATACTTCCTTAATTCCTTATTAACACTTATTTAAATTCACTGTTAGTGCTTTATTGAGCATTCATTGCTATTATAAGCTATCACTTCACTACACTGTTAGTAAACGTCGGTTCGCGTCACGTTACGGAGGTTAGGATGCCTCGAGTTTACATACGTTACGCACTGCACTATGGGTAAAATGGCGGATTAATTTAACGCGGAGATGGTAACTATTCTGTTTGAAAACTCTGGACGAACTGACTAAAATTGTGCGTCCCTTTCTTGCTGTTTCAATCTGAGCCATCTGTGTCAATCTCGATCTATGAGATATGATTGGTCAGAGTTTATGACATTCCTTTGTTTACACATACTCCCCGCGTTAATAAAATTATTTAATTTTGTTTAAAGCGTGGGATTTTGGGTTTGAGAGTCTAAAAGTTACGCCAAACTTTTTCCTAAAACTAATGAAATATTTTATAACTGATATTAATTTTTTATGATACTTGTGAGCTTTAATCTGGCTTTACCATCATTTGGCGATTGTCTTTCTGATTGTTTAGACATCTCACAAGACATAATTCTGTTTAGGTTTAACAAAGATGATAATTAAAACTTATGCCTACTACAATGTTTCCTATTAACATCTATTTTATACTTATTTAATTAACATTTTGAACTTTCTAATACTTAGTTCCACTAATATACAGTCCTTTTCTGTTATTAATTTATATTATTTACACTAATTGTGAAGAAAACACAAAGTCTTGTTCAAAACTCCACTAGGCTCATAGCATCATGAGTTGGATTTACATATTATAGTTTAATGGTTTCATTTTATTGTTGTATAAGATTTCATACTTAATCACAGATGATCATTTCAACTTCTGGTAAACTTCTTGTTTATTCAGATATGCCAAGTTCCCTGTATTTTATCACTGAATATTACATGAGTTCTTGTACAGGTAAGCATTCTGTGAGTTTTGCTTATATCTACACTATACATTTTTTACATGGTTACGATTTTAATTCAAAATACTCCTCTCACTCCCCTTCAAGTTCTGTAATACTATTAGTTCATTTGAACAGTTTTTTTCTTATTATATCAATAACTCAGCTGTGCATCTTGGTGCTGCCGGTGCTGTTCATATTATTTACATTATTGTTAAATTATTAGTGCAACTTATGTTTTGATTTATTACCATTATTTACTTCAATTATCACTTTAAGTAGTAATAATACTGATACGCACTGATCATTGTTAGGTAGCTTTATTAAGTATCATTAAGTGATTTTTATCCCCTCTTATTTTATCATGTTATTTACAATACTGACAACAATTAGTATCTTGTTGTCATAAAATCTGTATCAGAACTTCCTTTAAGTGATCTAGTTTCACCCAAAATCAACATTCACTAGATTTGCATCAATTTTATATTATCTTTTGTAATTATAAGAGTGATTTTTTACAGCAGGTTATGTTATGTTGTTAACTCTGACCCTTACTGATTAATTTCAGTTCACATATTGGTTATTCAGTTCACATAATTGAATTTAATTGCTAAGTACTCATTGTTCGTAGTACTAACTACTAATTCTTATTACGGTTACAGTTATTCAGTTTTACTTATCATTATTTATCAACATTATCATCTATTATTCATCATTATAATTGTCATTGTCCATTTCTGCTTATATTATAAGTACCTTTTAACTATCAATCAGATCTTTCTGACCTTCATTAAGTTATATTATTTATTTTATTTAAATATAAAATACAATCTTATTGTTTACTTTTATACATCATTATATATATTTCATAATTACAGGTTCATTACTTCACTCTCCTTATCTTACTGGGCATCATTTATTTTAAATCTCAACAATGATTATGGTCATGTCATTTGTGTATGTTTTGTTTGTCATTTTGTTGTAATTGTCAATTGTACTTACTGTACTTGTAGCATAATTGTTACTTAGAAGTGAGAATATAAGAAATTCTTAGTTATGTGGCGAAACAGAGATAGGTGTCAGGTGTGTATACGAGACTGTAGCATATGTTTTGAACATAAAAATAGTTTTAGGGAATTTTCCCAGGGTTGTGAATGGTACCTCACCCTCTTTCTCAATAAGCGTGAATGTCCAGGAAGTGATAATCGTAGGAAATCTGGCGAGACACATCAAATAAGAATTAATGGTGACAAGGTCTAGACAGGAAATATAAAATGTCACACAAAGTTGATATCCTTTTGGGGGAGTCAAGTAATGGGTCACAAGTGTGAAGCCAGGTGTACTCCGTGTGAACATTGGTGAAAGCAGGTGTTTTATTCCGTGAGAACTTTTAATCTAAAGTAGCAAAAACACCCCCAAATCGTGACGTAGGGTCACATGATACATTCTTTGACGAATAAAAAAAGTCTTATAAAAATTGTATTATGTTATTTTCTTCTTTTCTTGGAGTCCAGGTGTCAAATATTATCTGAAATTCTTCTATCTATATTTTTACCAATAAATGAAACTCAAAATTCTAATATTCAATGGATTTATTAACATTATAGAGACTAATCAATTTTGAGTCGATTAGCTAATCGACAGATCACAAACTCATATCTCAGGGCGATTGATTTCAGTATATAAATTATTAATGTTAAATTGCAGGTTCTTTTAGCTGTTATTATAATAGTCAGAGAAAGGGCAAAGATGAAAAGTACAACACTTACAGAAAAAACTTCTTAATTATAAAAAATAGAAATATTATTTAAGATATAAATGTTAACAAATTAAATTTCTCGAACCAAACTCAATATGATGTTCTGACTTCACCGCAGAGGATTCTGGGAGTATTCAAAAATGGCCGCCCACGTGCTGTATATGTACGAGGCGTCTTCACTGCAGAACTCCTTCAAATAAATGTTGGTTATTGGTGTGTTCCTCTTCATCACAGTGTAATTATTCGGGATTAGTGGTCAGTTGTTCGGCACGGCAATCAGTGTTCAAATGTGTTCTTGTTCCAATGGCTGTGAGGTTTTACAATGTCCAATTTTGTGTCGATAAAATTTTGAATTCACGTTTATATAGCTCTATTATCTGGATGACGACTTCAAATCTTCATAAATCGCTTAATTTGGTTTATTCAACGTTAACTCGGTGTTGACTACTCATTTTTTTAAGTTATTCTTTTATATTTTTATAGGTTTAGCTGTTCAAAATTATATCTTCTATCTTTTAGAATGAATTCATTTGTCTGAGATCGTTTCGAAGTGTACGTCTCAACGTGTAACAATCAACTAACTCCCTTTCTTCTCCATACAATAGGTCCTGGCCGATTTAATATTAAATCTACTTCGTTTTAACCAGATGGTATTTCCGCGTAAATAATTGACTTTAACATTATATGATTAATTACATTTTTACTATTATTTATTTTTATTAAATACTAATTACATATTCAATTTCCTCATTTAATTCTGCGTTATTTAATATCAAACATGATATACTTTATAGTATTTTCTACCTCAAAAAGTCATATTTATTGTATATTTGGATGTAGTAGGCCTTAACTGTACTTCCTGTCACATTAAATGGTTTACAATTTCTGTTAGATTCTAATTAACATTGAACAAGATCACTGATTGAATTAAAATGGTTATTTTTCTTTAACTCTTTGTAATTTTATGATTTGGTTAACTAAATTAAATATTATCTTTAATTTAGGCTTTTCCTTTAGATTCCAGTGTTATTACACTTGCCTTTTTTCTAATAATATTTTCTACATTCCTTCAATACCTTTACAAAGTATTGTTACCGTTATAATACACAGTGATTGATTTACATTATATAATTTTCATCAACTTAATTAATTTCCTTTACCTATTTACTAATTACAAGGTTGGTGAGATTTACCATTTGGCCTAGATTTTATGTTAGTTCATTTACAATGTATATTATTATTCCAGCTTGCTAATACCCTCTCTGACCTACAATTCCTATAACATCTTAACTAAATTACCCTTATTTAATAACAGTAAGGTTTATTATTAATTAATATCATTAAAACATAATAAATATTCTATAACAAAAAAAAATTATACTCAATCTCAAACATTAGAGCCTTGAGTTCAATGAACTGTTAATATAAACAAAACACATCTGTTCTTTCTTCATTTAAATTATTCATTAAAATTAATTTTTAAGCAGTCTTTTGCTGTTTTTGGTTTTAGTTTAGAGATTTCCCTTGTTCACTTCACTATTTATTACATACTCTTATATTATTTTTTGTCATTTTGTCTGGTATTGTATGATAAAGAATATCACTTATATGAGATCACCAGCATTTGCTTTTCATTATAAAATTAAATTGCACTGGTAAATTTTTACATTTATATCTAGAACCTTTACTTACACATACTTTACATTGATTATTATTTTATTGTGTTATACTTTCTTATTTATTTTCATCTTTTTTGGGGGTTTCTAATTTTATTATATGTGGTTGTTTTTCTAATAGTTGTTCTTTTATTATGGAAGTTTGTCTATCCTGGGCATTTCCTGACCTGCTCCTATACTACCTAGGTATAATTAATTTATACATTGGCCTATCATTATTTTTCTATAATTTCTTATATATTGCACGGTTGGTTTTAATTTATTTTATCTCTTCGAACTATGATTTCACTTCACTGTGGTCCTTAATTAATTTTTATAGTAGTTTTCCTTGATGTTATTTTATTTTTATTTTATACATGATTATTTTTTAAATTAGAACAATGTGGATAATCTGTCATGCTACAATATAAAAGATTTTGTCCAAAATGGATGTTACCATTGTTTGGTAGATGTTGTAGTAAAAGGTTAGAAGAGAAGTTTGAGGAATCTTTTAAACAGGTACAGATATTAAGTACCAAACCAATTGTAGTAAAGCAGTACCAGTATGGATCGTCAGTCCATGACCTGACTGCAATAAGAGGAGAGAGTCCAACAAACGGTTGTTCTCAATTAGAGGATGAAATTGTAGAACTAAAAGAGTTTGAAAAGAAACTACGACCAAGGTAGAAAAGAACATAATAATGGAAAAATTGATGTAGTATCAAGTAAAGTCACACGGTGAAAGTACATTAAGATGTAAATAGAATTGTTTGTGTTTTTATTAGTGTGATCAGTTCAGTAGTGATAGTAATGTATCATTGTAGGAATTTAAAATTTATAAAAATTATGTAATCACTTATAAAATTAAGCAAGATATTTGAATTGTAATAGTAGTTTAATATGAAGCATTAAGCATTGTGTAGCTTAAAGCTTAAAATAAGGGGGAAGTTGTTGTAATTGTCAATTGTACTTACTGTACTTGTAGCATAATTGTTACTTAGAAGTGAGAATATAAGAAATTCTTAGTTGTGTGGAGAAACAGAGATAGGTGTCAGGTGTGTATACGAGACTGTAGCATATGTTTTGAACATAAAAATGGTTTTAGGGAATTTTCCCAGGGTTGTGAATGGTACCTCACCCTCTTTCTCAATAAGCGTGACTGTCCAGGAAGTGATAATCGTAGGAAATCTGGCGAGACACATCAAATAAGAATTAATGGTGATAAGGTCTAGACAGGAAATATAAAATGTCACACAAGTTTATATCCTTTTGGGGGAGTCAAGTAATGGGTCACAAGTGTGAAGCCAGGTGTACTCCGTGTGAACATTGGTGAAAGCAGGTGTTTTATTCCGTGAGAACTTTTAATCTAAAGTAGTAAAACACCCCCAAATCGTGACGTAGGGTCACATGATACAGTCTTTGACGAATAATAGAAAGTCTTATAAAAATTGTATGAAACTACCCTTACTTCAACTAGTTTTAGCCTATCACAATTAAGGTTTTAGAATTAAGAGGAGGGAACAGTCCCACCACTAAAATTAAGGGTTACACCCACGATGATGTACTATAAAAACTCTAGCATTCGCTGGAGAAGGCAGATCTGATTGTAAGAGATCCAAGAGAACTTACACATCGTTTCTCATTTTGACTTTGATCTGTGTTGGAAGGTATTCTGAGAGAGCCGGAAAACCAGATGTTGTCAATAGTTTGTCTTTGTAATTTTTTGAAGTAACTAAAAATAGTTACATTAATTTGTGAACTAAGTACTAGTAACTGAAGGTACTTAGAGTTTAAAAGAGTAATTGAATTAACTGACTTATAGTTTGTCAAGAGGAGTTTGTATAAAGTAACTTGTAAAAGTTCGTTTGTATTTTGCTAATCACAATAAATTGTCTTCAAGAAGAACGGTTCATTCTAATGATTCAACTTCACCTCCGGAAACACGTCAAACAAACAGTTGTAACTTAGCAGCCACTCGACAGGTTACAACAATTTTAATAAGTATTTTCTTCTTTATTTTTATCACTTTAATTGCTTTTTATGATCCTATTGATCCCTTTTATCTTCCACTGTCATATCTCCTTCATAAGTTAATATTAGGTTTTCCTTTTTTTTTCTTTGCAGATTTGCCTCATTAGTTTACTCACTATTCCAATCTATGGGTATTTTCTTTAGTAATTTCACGTCTTTCTTTAGTTCAGTTTGTCTGTATTGACATTATATTTATGGTCATGGATAATTAAATTATACTTTATTCATCTGCATCATCTTATTCTTATATCTTTTCTACTTAAAAGGTTCATAACTTAATGTTTCTTGTGGTTATTGACTGTATTATTTGGTTCCTTAATGTTTTATGATCTTGTGACATTTCGTAATGTTACAATATATTACAACGATACATTTTGTGTATACAGGTTGCAAATACAAATTTATTTTTGCTTGAGGAGCCCCACGTTCTTGGGACGCCAAAATTATAGAAGGACACAACGTATTAATTATATATGTAATTTAATTTGTGTAGTGGTATAACTCATACAACATTACTAATAACGTGTATTTATAATTGGAGTTTGGGTGTAATCATAATAAGAGTAGTCATTTTTAAATTGTAACATGTTTTCATTAATTTATTCAAAAGAAATTGTAAGTGTTTTTAAAATAACATTTACTTCACCATAAAATATTAATTATCAAATTTTAAACGTTTCTTTGTTGCAGTACATTCATCATAAAATAAATCTTATGTACTATATTCACAAAAATCTATGTTAAACATTTATTTGTTACTCTAAAATTTCTCGACCGCTCAGTCTGACTGTGTGCTTTATTTGCAGCCTTGTTGTCTTTGCTTTATATATTTTTTCTTTATTACATTACTCTATGCATTGCATACATCTTAATGCTTTATAAAATTTTAAATTGACTAATAGAATTGTTAGTCTTCTTCTATACTTCCAACTACGTTACTTTATACATTGCGTGTAATATTACTCACTGATTACTTTACACGCTTTAAATGAAATTTTAAATTTATTACATTAATCGTCAATCATCCAAGCAATGATTTAAATTAACTTTAAATTAATTGTTCATCATCAAAGAAAATTCTTACTAAATTTAAATTATATTCTATTATCTCTATCTACATTTGACAGAAATTTTCTTTATTTTTAAATTTTAAAATGTCTTTTCAATGTCATTATTCTTTCATTTATTAATTATAAATTGGTTATTTGTCACCTCAATTCTGTAGATTGTACCCCTGTCCTCCGGTGATCGGTAGGTCCTCTTCTAATGGATTTCCTTGCACGTTCTCCGGTTCCACTTGTCGTTCTTTAGTTACTCGTTCCTTCTAGTCCTGTCTGGTTGCTGTAGAATGATATGTCGCTCTGCATCAGCTGCTGTTGTTCTAGCAGACGCCTTCATTGCTCTTCATTGATGTGACCTCGCCAGTTGTCTAAGAGTGCTGAACATTTGTAGTTGTAGACTGGTGGTGTATGTTCGATAATTGTATTTAAAATAACCAAAATAAGAGTTACTGTTTGATACTCGGATGAACGTATTGTCCATGTCGGCTTAGGATTCTGCATGTCAGAAACTGTCCGTGGCGTCAGTTCCCCTACTATTGCCCAATTTCACATATTCGCACATTTCTGCCAATTGCAATGTCTAATGCGGATTTCAAAGTGATCTAATGTTGTCTGATTTAATTACACATATTATACCTAATTACCATAGTGATCGCATAATTAGTGTAATTACTATGCTCTTAAAATCGCACAGAATTCGCACTGAACGTCATAATTTTCACGCACTGCACATGTGCATAATGTTTATGCATATTTAGAAGTCTTTGCTATCTTTCTAATATTTACGGTTTGCTTATAATTAAATAAAACTATAATTTAGTATCTATTTGGGGTGAGATTTCAAACTTTCAGATTTGAACAGGCTCCACGCACACACACTATTTACTACTGTACACTCTCTCAGCAATAATCGCGTGATCATGCATGTTCATTCCTGCGTCTAATTCAGCTTTCAACTTCACACCTGCTGGTCTATTACATATTACTAAATATAATCTAAATATTTATTTTATTTAATAAATGCACATTACAGCATATGCTTGTATTGTCGCTATATATATATATATATATATATATATATATATATATATATATATTCTGATTGAATTAATGAGAGCATGAAAATAATATGCACTTGAGAAATTCAAATTAGAACTCTGCAGAGTGATTTCAACGTAGTCTCAGGAAGGCGAACACTCTGTAATTAAAACTCTGGAGTGATGAAAGCGAGGTTCTTATCAGGCAAATGTGCTGACAATCCCTCTCGCCACTTCCTACCAAACTTTAATCAGACTTTAATTAAATAGGGTGCCACTCGTTGAGACAAGAAAATTTGTCTGATGTTTTGAATATGTACAGAGCGTTTTGTATTTAACAGTGAAATAGAAAATTTGCGTCCAACCCCCGCTCTGTCTGTGCGAACTCTGTTACCCTACTAAAAGAACTACACAGTTTGTAACAATATAAAAATTAAACGAAATAACTCACTTTATAACTATGCAGCCACGAATAATAACGTTACGATCTTGAGTGAAGGATCCATCTCTTGAACTTGTTCATACAATATTCAGTGAATTAAAAGTGATAAATTTAAATTTAAGCTAAAAATGAATGTATAGAAATGCCAGAGAATTTCTTCATTGTTTTAGAATATTTTTAAAATATAACAACACGGACTTTTCTGAAATAATATTAAAGAATTAAATTTGGTAACATCCAAAATATATTCATGCATATTACGTCTGCTAAAAGGCATTGACAATTTACAAATTATACTAGGCCTATATATTGCCGGGAGCGTACGACATTCGCCGCATCCCGTGTCTCAACCGCCGGTAGTCTCTGTTTTCTTAATCAGTCTCCTGTAAGTTCCTACAGGAGTTCCTACATAACCTCCTCCACATCCTGCTGCCTACAAGTTCTTCGAGGCCTACCTCTTTCCCGCGATTGAGCGGATGATATTCTAGTATCCTTCTAGGCAATCTCTGTTCGCTGTATGTGTCCATACCGTATTAATCTACGTCGTTAAACTGTTCCATTAATCGCTCGAGACCCTAAAACCTCATTTCTTACATGGCGCAGCTGGGACATCCAACAAGATCTTCTCAAACAATCTATTTTAACCAATGCCAAATTTTCTTTATTTCTTTTTGTCGTCTGCCAAAACACTCTGATACAAACGTCGTAATTTGATGCATTCATCCATATTCTTGATAACCACATCAAAGAATTTAGTTGCTGGATAGCCGTTCGTCCTTAAATTAGGACGTTATTATATTTATAGTTATAGCTTTATCGTTAATATCTTTACCGCAATCTTCATATTTATCCTTAGCACATTCTTCAAATTACCTTTCTACTATTATTCAAAATCTTTTATGACTGCTACACAGTTTGTTAATAAGGAAGCATATAGTTTGTTAATAAGGCCTAAAGCATATAAGCATAAGTTTTTAAAGCATAAAATCGTGTTTTAAAGCATCAAACTCCGACATGAGAAACACCGGTTATCGCTGTATCCTATGCCAGAGAATTCAGACCTTTTAATATACAGTTCGTTTAACAGGAACAAAACATAGAAACTATAAAACTGAAATTACGAACAACTCGAGATCCACGTTTTGTATTCAGTTCGATGATTTAGACTAGGCGCATTTCCTGGCAGGAAGCTTAAACCGTACTACATTTCAGCTAACTGAAATCAGTTTACGTTTATCAGGAAAAGGTAAAACTAAATACATTTTAATACAGTAATAGTAAAGGAAACAGTGCATTGAAGTATATTTTTAGTGTAAATATTTTACCTTAATCATGACAGCATTACCCGTTGGCTTTCTTCACGCATCCCAGCACCTGTCAGTTGGATTTCTCTTATATGATCTTAGTTAGTTACCTGTAAAAGAAAAAGAAAAAAAGAATAGTTAAAACATTTAGAAACATAAGTAACATAACCAAAGAGAGAATGAAGTAGCAAGGCAACAAAAACAATATTTTCAGAAAAAACATAAACTGAAGATTTTTAGAACAATAAAAATTTTCGTCATGGCCCAGATGTTATCAACAAAATACCTGCGAGAATTACCCTTGTGTTAACTTACGGAAACGGACCGTGGAAAAACAACAAGATATATTGAAACAACACAACAGTACTGAGAAATTATATATTTTAAAACATTCCATTATATTATATATACCAGACATTTATTACATAAGCAAATTTAATAAGTACAGTTTGTATTTCTAAATGCACAACAAAAACTTAAAAGTGGCCAACCCTAGTAAACTAATTTTAATTAAGTAAGCATTTTATCCTTCTTCAGATCAGAAAAAAAGACGTTGGCAAGAGAATGCTTACAACAGAATGTCATAAAACTACGTTGTAAGCTAATTGAAGGAGTTATCAGTTTTAACTTGATTGATTGGCAGTTGTCTATCTACTATTTTTCTGTCTATCTGTCCTTTGGGGTACGACTCACGATAGCTTTTGAATGAGTTAAGGATTTTTGTAAAACTTGGCAGGTGTGTCCACGCTTACTGCTTTTGAGATTGATGGATAAAGAAGGACGCGGGAGACATAAATGTAAGGACGTCAACATTATGAAATAACTGCAAAATTGCATGTGGGGTATCAAACTAAGAGGAATTTTAATAAAAAACCGAACAGTGTTCATTTTATAAAATGTAAATTTTTGGGCGCCAGGGCCCAAAAAGTGGGCACAAATTACGATAAAATAAAAAAAAACCCATGTAGAGTATCCAGTTAAACAGAATTTTAACTGAAATCTGATGCAATGTTCAATTTTAGAAATTTAAAAAAACTGGGACGCCGAGACCCAAAAAGTTGGTGAAATCTTGATAAAATCGAAAGAATCTATTTGGGGTATCAAATTAAAGAGAAATTTAACTGCAATCGGAATAGACTGTACATTTTCAAACATTTCAACATTTTAGAACAGCCAGGTTTAAAGGTTCTTATTCAAATCCAGCCAGAAATCAGATTAAATGGAATTGTAACACAAATCTGAAGTAGCGTTTCCTATAAATTTGTTACCTTTGGGAGGCCAAAAATGGAACTAAAAATATTAATAAACGTTTATGTGTGGGATCAAATTATGAAGAATTTTATTGAAAGACAACTTGGTATTATTTAGAATTAAAATCTTTTAATACCCCATACAAATTTTGGATCGCTTTCAACATGTTGGTAATTTAAGTTTTCAAAAAAACCTAATTGTTGTCAGTTATTCATATTTTTGGAAGTATTAAACATGGGCCTATACGTATGTATGGTAACATACATCAACTTAAAAGCTAGGATTAAGTTATTTTTTATTTAGGCATTATGGTTATAAATTTTACAAAAAAATGCAGTAGTTCATAATTTTTAGTCTTTGTGTGTGTTTATCGTCTTTACAATTGTTACTTTACTAAATAATTAGTAGATTGATCGTTCGTGACTATCACCCAAAGTCATAAGTAAAATAATCCATCTGATTGTAAATATTGCATTATGTTCAGTGTATTACGATTTAGGTTCATTAAAAAATAATGAAGGTACAAAATTATACAAAATTAAATGGTACAATTCAGTATAAAAATTTACCTGAACTGGAAATTTGTAAAAAATACAAAGCCATTGGCTATTAGTTGATTGATGCGACGTTTAGAAATAGTTACTCTGTATATTGAATTTAAAATTTACTTACCAAGGGGCTATAGGCCTACAAAACTTATTGACAAATTTGATTTTGAACAGAAATCGGTAATAGAAGGGAAAAGCATAAAATTGCGTCCCTTTACTGATTTTATTTTCTTCTATAACCTTAATATTTTATTTTTAACCATTTTTATTACTCTTTTACTATTTTTTGTAAGATTCCTCATTTGTTTTTATGTTTGAGTGTATCAGGAATTTACATTAGAGTAATATTATTTACTTCTGCCTAATTTTACCCACTTTTTTAGTTCCTCTGAGTCAGTCAGTTAAAAATTTGGTTATTAATTTATGTAGCATTTTTGAAAATTTAGAGCTGTTTTCCAAGAGATCTGCAAGCGTGGTAAAAAGTCACATTGGAAACACCCGTCTACGCCCTTCAACAAGGTACAGTGGACAGACGACAACGTATTGCAGTCATTATTAACACCTCTAATGCATTACACAAAGGCATTCGGTTTTTCTTGTACGTTTAGTTCTTTTCTTACTTCCTTTTTACGTAAACGTTAACGCTACATGGCGTACGTAGCAGGGCACAGAAATATTTCAATACGCAAACGTCTGTATCTATTTACTGACATGTGTGTACGCGCGCGCTTTATGAACGTGGTAGGTAAATTGTTGGTACTGTGAAAACATTAGAAACCTCTAAGGAGGATTATCAATATATTTGAGCATAATGTCGTTGTGACGGTTTACTGTTATGTAAATTCTTAGAACTAACGTCCGACGTTTGATGAAGATGACAAGAAAAGGCATGGCCTTAAAAGTTTATAAACGTTTTACGGTTTTACTGCTCTACCGAGAACGAGGTTAGACAGATACGGAATAAGGCTTCAAAGTGAGATAAGATGTAAGCAAATAGGCATGATAAAATGGTATATAATAATGGAACATATCAAATATCAATGATAAAATTAAATCGAACACAATAACAAAGGTAGAGCATCATGTTTAAATGTACAAAAATTGACTAATATGAAGAAGAACAGAAAAACAAGATATCGTGTGTTATTTAGAATTTACAATTAATTTATAATTTATTTACTATTATATATGTTACTATTTGAAACGACATGAGTCTGATGAATAACGAGTGCTTCGTTTATAAAGAAAAACGTAAAATTTGTCTGGTTTAAATATAAGTAAATAGTTCATAATTATATCAGTTAACGAATATAAAAAACACGCACAAGAAAAACAAAAGGCTTATAGAATACATAAATGCTAACAATTTATAACATTTTATAACAGAGATCTCAATATAATTGCTACATAATGAAAAAGCAGAATAATCAAGTCTGAAAACAAAGTGTTAAAAAATTAAAAAGATTTTAGAAGTTCGTTTTACAGAAGTTGAGAGTGGTAGCGAATATACAAACAACAGCTGGTGACGTATAGCGGTCTAGACACAGTCGCTGCGAATCAGCTTCAAAGTAACAAATAAAAACTAAGTTACAAGTGGTTTTTAATAACCTGCTGTCTCGTTGGACAACGCAAAAGAAATTAAAACCCGAAATCTAATAACGTAAATGTACACTGAGCACCACTAAGGGCAAAGACAATCGGTAAACAGATGTTTCTTACGTTTCAAGAACAGTTTAATCAGTGGAATTTATTTTACTACGGAATTTAATTCTCTCGCTGTTTTTATTACTGACAAATTAAGGAGACTCCAAACAGAGATCAAGGTTACGACTGGTAAACGAAAAAAGAAAGTTACAAAAAGTAATACAAATCTGTGAAGGACATAAACACCATTCAGTCAGTGACAGGAAGAGAGGGATATAGTGAAAGAAGAAAGAGGATAGAAGACTGCTCGTCCATATAAAACTAAGCCGATGGAGAAAGCCGGGAATCTATAAGTAAAGACAGGCTACTTCTTTGACTTTCCATTTAGCAGATTGTCGTTCATTCACTCCATGAATCGTGCACTTTCTGATCGCTTTCTGTTAAACCTTGGACTCCCCCTCACCCATTTTTTGTACAATAAATATTCCCTATGTAGGGAAATGGCCAAAGTATTTTAGCAAAATTGAGAGGTGCCAATTAGTAGGAACAGAAATGAAGAAACGAGATGAGTGCAAAACATTCAGGTTTGATATGTGATACAGCTAATATGTTATTAATTATGAGACGGAGTGCAAAATTAAACATGGTAAGCAGGGAAGAACGACGTTGGTTTCGACGGGGGGGGGGGAACAAATGCTAGAAATTGCTTAGAGTTATTGATGAGGGAAATATGGACTGGAGTAAGGAAGTTTATAGGTATTATTGACCCGGAAAAGGCATGTTGATGTGGACCAGACGTAAGAATATATTGATGTATGGAATGGATGATTTGAGAGGAGGCGGATAAAGAAACTGCACCTGACACAGAGGGCAAGACGTAAAGTAGAGGGAGAATTGAATAAAGATACTGTGTGGGAAGGAGGAGGGTGCTACTTGTCACCTACTCTGTTCATCCTCCATTTGGAGGAAATAATTACGGTATGCTTTGATAGCGGGATGGGAGCGGAAGAAGAGTGTGGTGTGATTTAGGTTTGCTAGCCATACGGTTATTTTGCGGATAGTAAGGAGAAAATGGCTGAGATGCTCAAAGATCTTAACAAATGTGGATGGCCAAAAGAATTATGAATATGGACTCAGGATAAATAAGAAAAAACCAATACCATGATAATAGACAAGAAAATAGACAGGATGAAAATTGCACTGAATAAGTGAGCCAGTTCATGTGGTCCGAGGAGCGGGGAGAGTGAGCATATACGTTGTGCGGCTGAAGTTAAGTTTATAATACCCAATGGTAAAGGAAGGCTTTAAGAGGGGCGAAGGATGCTCTGACGATTATTGAATAAGGAGGTAAGGAAAAATTGAATGAATCGACCAGTGGTGACTAACGAGCTGACACGCGGGTTGACACTACTAGAACAAAACCTCTCTTAAGGACGATAGAAATGAGTACACTCAGGATAATTGCTGGAAAAACGAGACGTAATGTAATACGAAATAAGGACACAAGTCGGTGGTGTAAACTATAAAATGCACTCAAATTTGTGAGAAGGCGAAAAAAGAAATGGAATGACCACGTTGACAGGGAAAGCGACGACACATTAATAAAATTGTGTGAAATTTTAGATCGGTGAAAAAACGGAATCCTGCCCGACTACAGAAGAAATGGACGGAGGACTTTGAATCGACCTCTAACAAATCCCATTGATGCGTGAAGAAAAACAGGCGATTAACCCTATATATGAGAAGAATAAAAATTAACGAAGTGGTTGAAAAAGTGATTTATATGGAATACAGCGTTGTACGGTGCCGAAACGTGTACACTGAGGACATTAACAAAAACAAACAACACGACAAGACTGGAGACGTGATCATGGATGAGAAAAGAGAAGGTGAGGTGAAAGGATTAAAAGAAGAATGGAAAAGCCTTACAAAGAATTGGTGATGA
This sequence comes from Magicicada septendecula, assembly GCA_034769895.1. Classification (NCBI taxonomy): domain Eukaryota; kingdom Metazoa; phylum Arthropoda; class Insecta; order Hemiptera; family Cicadidae; genus Magicicada; species Magicicada septendecula. Next base: position 272,122,786 of record CM068369.1, on the reverse strand, counting down.
AAGACAAATGTAAATGCTCACTAGTGTAAGAAGAAGAGAGATGAATTGGGTGGGGCGTTTGATAAGGAAATACTATCTACTGAAGGCGATACTAGAGAAAATTGTGAGTGGCGTGAGGAAGGGGCAGATGCAAGATGATGGATTCAGTTAATATTGGAAAAGGATGTGAAGACACCCCTCGTAGAAATCCTTTCTGGAGGCTCTGAAAAACCAGGAAGATATTTTTATAAAGCGTTTTATTTGGATCATGTACACATATTGCTCGGAAACATAATGAATTCTGAAAAACTGGAGAGAAGCTACCTTAAAGCTTTTAAGATTTGGTGCTGGAGGAGGGCCTTAAGAATATCGTGGACGGAAAGATTGCCTAATGATGATATTTGGAGAGACTTGGTGAAAGAAAGTTTCTGACTGAAACCACTGCGGAATGGATAAGTATTATGGCTGGTTACCTGCTACGCCATTCTGGTCGAGGGCGTAGTGGAAGGAGTAGGTCCAGACAGCAGTGCACGGATAACACAAAAAGAGAAAAAAGGTGTGCGGTGATGAAGGGACTGTCTACGGAAGGGAAGAAATTGGAAGCCCACCAACCTCTGTGTAGAGGAGACGAAGAAGAAGAGTGATGAAGACAAAGACACTAAGGGACTAAGAGGCTGGCGCAGAATGGGATGCATAGAGGAAAATTTTTTCTTTTTTTTGTCATCTACTTATAACATATTACTGAAAATTCTGTTCTTCTTATTTGATGCTTATACGTCTATATAACGGAAGCTTAATGAGGTAGAAGAGTTCTGGTCGGCGTTTCGTTCTGGCCCTAAGCATCTCACCATATTGTTCAAAAGCAGAAAGCGTGAAAGATAAGACATAAGAATTGATAAAAAAGGAAGGAAGAGCGGTAGAGCGGGTGTTGGGAGGGAGAGAGAAGGTAAGAGAATGGATGTTACAAAGTTATAAGTTTGTGCCTTCCCTTTCCCCACACTAAACAACCATTTTGCTTTCACTTTAGGCACAGCACGTAACGCATACAGTATTAATATTCTATGACCAGCTAGCTATAAAGCTCCTAACAACCAAAACTATTAGCATGGTCTACTTCTAATGAACATATAAATAATACGATGCTCTTTTAAAACAGTGGCGTAATTAGGAACTGCTCCTGTGGAGTTATGAGAGGGGGAGGGGGGACTAGGCTACCTAGAAGGTTGGACTCCCCACTTTCTTCAGATATTCAATATTCTTTCCATTGCTTGTATATACATTTATTGATAAACCTTATTCTAACACAATCAACTGGCTTAGACGTAGGCCTACCCGACGATGGATATTGAACACTAACTTCGAGATGCGCAGTGGACAAATATGTCGTTGCCAGGCTAACAAAATGTACATTCATTTTGCAGATGCTCACAACAGCGACTGCGCGATTTGGCGCAGCTCAGCTACCAAGAAAGGCTGTCACGTTTGTATCACTGTAATTGCAGCGTGCGGAAGATTGCTCACTTCCCTTATCTACACTACGTGTTACTGAATTCTAAGAAGTCAGTGAGCGGGACGTATCTGCGTGTCGAGTTAAAGTTTGTAAAAGACTTTTAACGTAACCTTGAATGCGACTGATTACGAATCGAGGACGAAACATCAGACACGGACATCCGTCGGCGTCTTTGTTTTTTGAGAGGTGAAAGGAAATGGCCTGGGCCTCGTAATAAGATGCAAATAAAAGAGGACTAGAGCAAGTACACATTCCAAGAAAATGAATAAAATGAAATCTACTGTACGTTAATTAATGAATTAGTGACACAGTTTTTCGTAAGTTTCTCCTGTAAGACATTTCTTAGTTAAAATACTATTTATTATTCATGTATAGTAAATAGAGTAACTATTAAATTGGTTTTTCAACATAAGGTCGCAGGTCGCTTAAAACGATGTCGCAGCCCGCGGCCTGCCAGTTGGAAGTCAGGGAATTAGAAGGAAAATTAACTTTCCACATTACCTGTTACGAGAAGATTCTGTTTTTCTTTCGGGGTCCGATTTTATACATTAAATTGGGTCTTTTTAGGCCCTGTTTTTACAAAAATTATTTATACGTATAATTCAAAAAAAGAATAGAATATAATATATCACCTCCCCCCTTCCAAAATATAAGATTTTCTTCTTCTTCTTTCAGGGACTAGGCGAATCATCTGTTCCGGTCCCAAAGGAATACATCCGCTTAATCGACGCTACCTACGTCTTCGTATACTTCTTTGTCCAAATGGCTTATATTGCCAAACTTTCTTAGGCTACATGTCATGTGGCATCCTATTCAGATGAGTAGCCCAACTCTCTTCGTTTTCTGCGATTCGATCTTGTAACGAGCAAAAAATTTAAAATTTTTTAAATTTTCACCTCGACGGAGTGCGTTCACACGAGGCGGTGTCAACGACTTATAGTTGACACAATAAATAAAGCGTAATGAGAAGATGTCAGAGCAGCGTCGCTAACTTGACAATAGAAAGACATTAAGTTCGATCTGACTATAGAAATTGGTTGCACAAGATGACAGGGAAAGTTTAGTTCAGAATTATTGCTCACTACAGCTGTAATAGTGTAGGCAAGGACATTCACACTTGTACTGAGAATCGTGGCAGATGTTTGACCATGTTACGTCAGTATACGATAGACGACAGAAAGAGTGAAACTACATATTACAATGGAACGGATGCACTGCACCTTAAGAAACAATACTGCGGGAGAGATCAGACAAAAACTCAAGTCATGTTACGCAGCTGGAGTTATCGTCTAAGTGACAGACAGAATTTACGAGTGGAAAGTTGGGGTGACTTCACCAGCCAGCAGATGTCCAAAATTATTAATCAGAATGATCACAGTTGCACACCACTATATAAAAAAAAAGTTTATATATACTTTTTTTATATAGTGGTGTGCAACTGTGATCATTCTGATTGTGATTTCAACCACTAACACAAATTTCTTCATTAAACAAAATTATTAATAGCTACAAAAAAGGGGTATGACACAAGACAATACGCCGGGAGAACCGAAAGTACAGATAATGGCAATCTAGAGAAACACTGAGTTTACTTCAGACAATAGGTTGGTGGACAAGTGTGTTATAGCCATAGTTTCTACGAAAAGGGTCAACGTTCGACAGAGCAAAATCGGGGGATGTCTAAGAACCTATCAGATGCCTAAAGCCATGGAGAAAACTGGTAGAGAGGATTGTTTCCATAGCAACAGAAACGAAGAGCCTATCGGAAGAACGATGACGTAGGATTTTGACATAGTGGAACAAAATATTCCAAGAAAACTCAAAACTGACCAATCACGAATAAAGAAGGCGTAAACTGCGCCAGGGACAAAATTTTGAGTAGGGACGAATTAATAAAACTATCTGTCCAAGACGGGGAAGCCAGTTTTATACTCAAATTTTCAAACAGTTCATTTCAATTGGACGGGGACAGTATATCTTAAATTATCCAGTAATACACTTTAAGTACGAGCAGTTTTTACTCAAATTTTAAATAGTTCACTCCAAGTATTCGGAGTAGTATTATTACAATTTTCAAAACAGTTTACTCTAATTGTTCGGAGTCGGTTTTACTCTAAGTTCACAAGAGTATATTAATTGTTCGGAGAGGTAACTACAGTTCGGGAGTTAGTACGTCAATGCGTAACTTAGAAGACTTATTAAACTTTTAATAGTGGATTTCGAAGTGCGATGTAACGGACTTAGATAAAAATTATTCAAAGTGAACAATCAGATCGTTACACGAACAGATATCACCACATATGTAATATGCTACACAGTTGAACTTAATTCAGTGTTACTACACCTTATTAACACCATAAAGAACATGAAACATTAAACTAATTAATCAATCACACGAATATTTGATAAAGCAGTGATAGAAGTGGAACTAGACATGTATATTAACGTTAAAACGAACACACAACATATATCGTAAGATGAAGTATTTAATTGAACACTAAACATCAACTATTCACATAAACATACGCCAACGCGAGTGACCGGAAGAGTGTGTGCAAAGTGTTTGTGATAACAACGGAATTCAACGAGATGTGTCTTCATGTCATCCTCAGCACTGGGACTGGACTTCATCAAAGACTAATGGATATTTCATAAATCAAGTAACCATTATTTTAATCATTACTACTTAGTTACTTCTACTGACCTGATTCTTTCAAAGAATTCATCCCTGAGAAAATTATTAATAAACGCAACGAATAAATCAGAATTAAAACGTAATTAATGAATATATTAACAAAGAACTATCTGGGATTAATGAACGAATTAATAAGTAGAATATGAATTGTTGTCTTATTTGATTTATATATGTATGTATGTTTCTTTGTTTCAGCATATATTAAAATATGAATTTGTTCTTATAAAATATGTATGTATTACAGGTACATCGGCGTATCATATGTACGATTATAAATTATTGTGAATGATAAATAAACTAGTAATTTAAGTTGATCCTATATATGCGTTTTTTATTACCAAATACAACCCAGATATTAACTTAAATTTTGAAGGAAATATAAAGTAGAATTTTAAGAGTTTCTTTTGCTCAGTAAAGTAATGAATTGACAACATTAATTTATTAAATGATATCAAGTATTTTGTTTACGAATAATCAGAATAGTTATACATTGTATTAAATAGCTGCATAACGCGCGGCATAAAAGTATTTAATTAATGCAAGTAACTGCATCTTATCCATTGCAAATAAATATTAATATAAACTCATTATATTGAATGACACAAATGTAAATTACATTTACATTAAAATCATTGTATATTTATGGTGCTCCAAGATCGTGGGGCACGGCAAACACAATTATATAATTAGCAATTAATCGATTTATGCAATTAAAACGCATAATATCATTATATATTAATGGCGCCCAACGTGGGGCACGGCAAACACAATTATATAATTAACAATTAATCGATTTATGCAATTAAAACGCATAATATCATTGTATATTAATGGCGCCCAACCGCACGGCATGATACGTAGTAACAAAGATAGTTAAAACGTACAGCTTTGGCAAAGAACAGGCAGTAGAAGAAGTAGATAAAGTATCGTTATGGAATTAGAAATAAGATAAGTATTAGTGCTATAAGTCAGTTTGAATGATTACGCGTAGGAAGGCAAAAATGGCGAGCAATTCCGATAGCGTAGAATTCGACGTTAATAACCAGTTAGGTACGGTAAATACGGAAGAGAATACTACACCTAGCGAACCAAGTAGCGCTGTAGAGAGTCCAGAAGATAGGGCGCGAGGACAGACATCAAAACCAGAAGATGTAAGTCTACAAACGTTGATGGATTTTATCCGACAGAGTAATCAATTAATCAATGAGAAATTATATAAGCAGAAAGAAGAACACAGTAGATTAATTAGCGAGAAACAAGAAGAGAGTAACAAATTAGTTAGTGGAAAACTAGAGAAAGAAGAAGAAAACAGTAGGTTAATTAGTGAAAAACAAGAAGAAAGTAACAAATTAATTAGTGAAAAATTAGAAAAACAAAATGAAAAGCTCGACCAGCATAAGGAAGAGATTAAACGTCAGACAGCGGAACAAATTATGCAAATAAGGTCCGAGATACGTGAATACCAGCAGGCCTGGGAAGGAAAGGTCAACGAACTACAGAAGAAACAAGATGATATCGTGAGAGACTTGAGAGAAGAAGCCAACAAGTAGTACGTAGAGATACAAGAAACACGAGAAAACGATCGTCAAGAATGGATGGTAGCGATACACAATACCCAAACGACCGTTAAAAAGATTAATAATAAATTCGATGCTCACGTCAAGGATTCCAATAAGAAGCACGAAGAATTCAAGGCCGAGATACATGACACCATACGGCAGAAACAACAGGAGCAAGACGGAACAAACAATAACATTGTACAGAAGTTGGAAGAAGGTGACGGTAGACAACGTTCAACGGAACAGAAGTTGGACGAGACTACAAAAGAAAAGACGACGCGGATCGAAGAGTTAAAAGGACATTTGACTAAAGTAAGAGAAAACCAGGAGAGACTGCAGAGACAGTTAATGGAAGGTGAGTGTGGTATATTAAGCCGAATTAATGGACCTAACCACAATGACCTTAAATATAATGGTACGGACAGATTCCCCATGGAATTCCTTAAGGAGTTGTCTGAAATACAAGAGCTATACTACCCCACTGACAATATCAAGTGGATAGGTAGACATTTAGAAATAGACGCTGGAATTTGGTGGCGGGTTATACGTAACCAGATATCAAATTTTGAAGAATTCAAGGAAGCGTTCTCACAAAAATATTGGGGACAAGAACGACAAGACAGCATACGGGACCATTTGGAATATGGTAGGTTTGATTGGCGTGGACCGATTACTGCGATTCAATATATAGAACGCATATTGTTGGAGAGTAGGCAGTTAACACCTACTCTGACTGATAATCAACTGATACGCAAGATATCTCGTCACTTTGGGCGCGAGATTCAGCTCGCTGTGGTCACGAGAGGAATTATGACAATCCCAAATTTCGATTCTTTAATCATAGAATATACACAGATACAACCGAGAAATAATAGGGAGTCAAGCTATGTAACGACGAACGAGGGGAGGAATTCTTACAAGGAAAGTGAAAGCGGTTCGAACAAAACAAGTGGAATGGAGAAGAAAGCATGGGGTGACAGACCGGCCGTAAATACACAACAACATCGCACGGGGGACCGGCGCGCAGTCAACACAATGGAATTCATAAATACGACTGCCGGTACATCGGGCACTGAACCCAAAGGGTTCGTCAACAAGAAGAAGAAAAAAAAATCCCTTTACTCATTAACGGAGATAGCCGATAAAACGAATGACTACCAGACTAATATAATTCTACCAGATTTACGAAGCGATTTATTATGTAATGATGACGAGGAGATTACCCAACGAATAATAAAGTGCCCAGAAATAAATATAAAGTTTAACAATAATGTTACTGTACAAGCGTTGCTTGACTCGGGATCCGTTATTGCCGGATTGTCCGAATCGTGGTTTAATCAAAACAAACATAACATAGTACCTTACGAAATTTTACCGATGACTAACACTTTAATAGTTAGCGCGGTTGGCAATAAATCAAAGTTAATAAGGAAGCAAATATTATGCGATATTTATATCGAAGGAATTAAGTATGAATGTGTTTTTCTCATTATACCGGATTTAATAAAACCTTGTATATTAGGAATCAATTTTCTTCAGGAAACAGGATGTCTCATTGACATGGGAAAAAGGATCGTCGAGTTAAGAAGAGAGGCTGACGAAGCGGCATGCACGGTGCCAATGATGCATATAGAAGTGGTGGACAAAGAAGAAGAAGAAGAGATCATCAGGAACATTGATAAGAAAGTAGAGAGTATTGACTGTGGAGATAAAGGGACGTTGGACAGATTAAGGGAGATTCTAGTAAGGAATAGAAGTTTATTCAGAGAGTTCCCCGGAAGGATCGAAGGGTACGTTCACGAGTTCCAGGTCACCGACCGAACACCGTACTTCCAGAGAGGATGGCCTGTCCCATTAGCATATAAAGGGAAGGTGGATGATGAGATTAGAAGAATGTTACGGTATGGGGTCATTGAGCGATGCAACAGCGCATATATCAACCCACTTGTTACTGTAATTAAGAAGGACGGTAGTGTACGATTGTGTTTGGATGCGAGGAAAGTGAACAGCGTGACTATCCCGGACTACGAGGGTGCCCCACCGATAAACGACATTTTGGCTAGATGTTGTGAGATGAAATATTTATCTACCGTAGACTTAACTAGCAGTTTCTGGCAAGTACCACTGAAGCCGGAGTGCCGGAACTTCACCGCATGTTATCGCTTCGCAGTTACGCCGTTCGGACTGAGTACCAGTTCTGCTGCACTAACCAGGGGATTGGACACAGTGTTGGAAAATGAAGTTAAGGAAAATACCATTATTTATGTAGACGATTGCCTATGTTATTCAGGAGATTTAGAGACGCATTTATTACATTTAGATTCATTATTATCCAACTTAAGAAGAGCGAATTTAACCATCAATTTGGATAAGTCGCAATTCTTTAGGCAAGAAATTGCGTACCTTGGATATCGATTAACTACGCAAGGAATACAAGCAACGGATGAGAAGATTGATGCCATTATGAAGTTTCCAACACCTCGGAACCAAAAGCAATTAAAGGGTTTCTTGGGTCTGACAAATTTCTACAACCGTTTTACAGATAAAGACGCTGAAACCACCAAACCATTACTTGAATTATTACGGAAAGGACATAAATTTACCTGGACACAGGAATTAAATGAATGTTTTCAACGAGTTAAAAGGTTATTCGTAGAAACAGTTATCTTGAAGTTTCCTCGAATGAACCAACGGTACTATATGCAGTGCAATGCCAGCAACTTTGCATATGGCGGGCAACTATATCAACTGGACGAGGAAGGAAAAATCGGAGTTATAGCTGTTACCAGCAAAACATTCAAGGGTGCTGAAAGAAATTACTACACCACGGAAAAGGAGCTCTTGAGTATCGTACGATGTCTTGAAAAATTCCGTATATACATATTAGGGCAACCTTTAACCATTATTACAGATAATAAGGCATTGACCTTTATGAACAAATGTCATTTAAACAACTCGCGAATTACACGCTGGATTTTAAGTATCCAAGAGTACAAATTCGACATTGTCCATTGTAAGGGCAAGGACAATATTATTGCTGATCTTCTAAGCAGAAACCCAGAAGATGCCACGTTAGAAGAAATTAGTGACAATATGTCCGAATACTTAATTAATCACCTGACGATCAAGATGGATAAAAGGGTAAGCAAGACAATTATGGATATTGGAAAGTATCAATTTAAAGATACTAAGCTTAAGACCATTATAGATAAGATTAAGGAAAAGTGTTTAGATAAGGAATTAAGTAAATTTTATAGGTACGTCAATGAGAAACTGTATAGATTACGTAAGGGGGAATGGAAACTGTACATACCGAACAGCGTATCCAGCGAAGTAATTGCCGAAATACACCGGATGTATGGACACCCTGGGGCTAAGAAATGTATAAAGTTATTACAGGAGCATTTTACCATAGACGGTATGTTGAAAAAGGTGAAAGATTACGTACGGACTTGCGACACCTGTCAAAAGAGGAAGGACTCAGGCAACAAAAACCTGTTCGGGGGAACGAAAGCCATTATCCCGTTAAGCAAGAGTGACCTAGTGAGCACTGATTATTTTGGGCCACTACCTGTTTCGTCCGCTGGAGTAAGGTATTTGTTTGTCATGGTTGACAACTTCACAAAATACGTGCGACTATTTACACTTCGGAGGGCAACGACCGCAGCCACGTTAAGAAGAGTACAACAATATTGTAAAGAGTTAGAATGTCCTAGAATAATTATCACTGACAACGGAACGCAATTTACCTCTAGGAAATGGTTAGACGGTTTAAACGAATTAAATATTCAACCAAGATTCACCGCAATAAGAAGCCCATGTGCGAATCTGGCTGAAAGAATCAACAGACAACTTGGAAATTTATTCAGGATCTTTGTCTGTGACCAACACACAAAGTGGTCGCGTTATGTACCTATCATTGAAAGTTGCATTAACGAGACGTACCACGAGACTATAGAAGTAACACCCTATGAGGCACAGCTCGGAAAAAAACCGACAAGAGTTTGGGAGAAATACCTAGACAAGGACATACTTCAAGTTAAAGGAGCTGACCACAACCAAATATTTGTCAAAATGAAAGAGAAGAGGGAAAAGCAAGCGAAGTTGTGTAATGAAACCAAGACCATTACGAAATTCAAAATTGGTGAGAAGGTGTTAATCAGGACCTATTATCAATCGGACGCGATCCAGAAAAGGATTGAGAAATTTTGCGAACTGTACTGCGGACCATACAAAGTACATCGAATTCTTGGAGAAGCTACATACCTACTCGTCGATTGCGATGACGAAAGCAAAATCCGCGGGAAATTTAATGTAAGACAGATGAAAAAATATCATGAGCCAGAAAATTGAAGATGAAGGAAGAGGAGGAAGTAGAAGAATATATCATAATAAGTTAGCTGATGGTGATGAGTCATCTGCGTTAGGGTAATTGACGCGCTTATCTCATTCAAGCTGGCTTAACTAAGAAAATTTATGTACTCTAAATGTCAAATATAACATAAGAGTTTACTTAGTTAATTAATCACTAATTAAATGTTAGACAATAAGGATGAATTAACGTTTTGAGTGACATTTTATAAAATATTGTAGTGAATACAAGGGACATTTTAGTTGCTATTACTTGATTCACATAGTAATAAATTATTGGAACAAAGTGAAGAAATATAGGACACTTAAAATTAAATGAGTGACATTATAAAAAAAAAAAAACTATATCGTAAATGAACTCTGTTAAAGTAAATATATATAATTAATAGACTAGGATTGTAAATGATGCTAGAATGAAATAAATAACTCATTAGCAAAATGTATTACGTGTATGTATAAATTATCAAATAATATGAATATAATTACAACTAACGTAGCGAATATGTTAATTACCAATCTAATTTTAAATAACAATTTTAGAACAAAATTATTGGTAGGACTATTAGTACTGCACAAAATGTATATGTATAGGAGATTTCTCTGATGTCATGTAAAGCGTTGCGTTAAACCAATTGATTTGTTTGATAATATATTGCGAGAATAATATTTTAGAAATTAAAAAAATTATTCAATCAATTAAATTAATTAATTGCTCATTGAATTTATGATTTGTTTTGTAATTAGAGAGATAAGGTATTTATATTTAATCGATATGTAAATACGATAATGTTAAATGCGTTCAACCATCCCAAATAGCTAGCAATAAATTCAGAGATCCAATTAAAACTAAAATGGGGTACACCAATTGTAATATAAATCTTTAAAAGTAGGTTATCATGTAATATCCTTCCCTGAGGAAGATGAACATGGCGAGGCGACGTACAGGGGGCAGAATTTGGATTTGAGTTGTTCCCTGAGGTCACATCATCAAATTAAATTGAGGACACTGTAACGAGCAAAAAATTTAAAATTTTTTAAATTTTCACCTCGACAGAGTGCGTTCACACGAGGCGGTGTCAACGACTTATAGTTGACGCAATAAATAAAGCGTAATGAGAAGATGTCAGAGCAGCGTCGCTAACTTGACAATAGAAAGACATTAAGTTCGATCCGACTACAGAAATTGGTTGCACAAGATGACAGGGAAAGTTTAGTTCAGAATTATTGCTCACTACAGCTGTAATAGTGTAGGCAAGGACGTTCACACTTGTACTGAGAATCGTGGCAGATGTTTGACCATGTTACGTCAGTATACGATAGACGACAAAAAGAGTGAACTACATATTACAATGGAACGGATGCACTGCACCTTAAGAAACAATACTGAGGGAGAGATCAGACAAAAACTCAAGTCATGTTACGCAGCTGGAGTTATCGTCTAAGTGACAGACAGAATTTACGAGTGGAAAGTTGGGGTGACTTCACCAGCCAGCAGATGTCCAAAATTATTAATAGCTACAAAAAAGGGGTATGACACAAGACAATACGCCGGGAGAACCGAAAGTACAGATAATGGCAATCTAGAGAAACACTGAGTTTACTTCAGACAATAGGTTGATGGACAAGTGTGTTATAGCCACAGTTTCTACGAAAAGGGTCAACGTTCGACAGAGCAAAATCGGGGGATGTCTAAGAACCTATCAGATGCCTAAAGCCATGGAGAAAACTGGTAGAGAGGATTGTTTCCATAGCAACAGAAACGAAGAGCCTATCGGAAGAACGATGACGTAGGATTTTGACATAGTGGGACAAAATATTCCAAGAAAACTCAAAACTGACCAATCACGAATAAAGAAGGCGTAAACTGCGCCAGGGACAAAATTTTGAGTAGGGACGAATTAATAAAACTATCTGTCCAAGACGGGGAAGCCAGTTTTATACTCAAATTTTCAAACAGTTCATTTCAATTGGACGGGGACAGTATATCTTAAATTATCCAGTAATACACTTTAAGTACGAGCAGTTTTTACTCAAATTTTAAATAGTTCACTCCAAGTATTCGGAGTAGTATTATTACAATTTTCAAAACAGTTTACTCTAATTGTTCGGAGTCGGTTTTACTCTAAGTTCACAAGAGTATATTAATTGTTCGGAGAGGTAACTACAGTTCGGGAGTTAGTACGTCAATGCGTAACTTAGAAGACTTATTAAACTTTTAATAGTGGATTTCGAAGTGCGATGTAACGGACTTAGATAAAAATTATTCAAAGTGAACAATCAGATCGTTACACGAACAGATATCACCACATATGTAATATGCTACACAGTTGAACTTAATTCAGTGTTACTACACCTTATTAACACCATAAAGAACATGAAACATTAAACTAATTAATCAATCACACGAATATTTGATAAAGCAGTGATAGAAGTGGAACTAGACATGTATATTAACGTTAAAACGAACACACAACATATATCGTAAGATGAAGTATTTAATTGAACACTAAACATCAACTATTCACATAAACATACGCCAACGCGAGTGACCGGAAGAGTGTGTGCAAAGTGTTTGTGATAACAACGGCATTCAACGAGATGTGTCTTCATGTCATCCTCAGCACTGGGACTGGATTTCATCAAAGACTAATGGATATTTCATAAATCAAGTAACCATTATTTTAATCATTACTACTTAGTTACTTCTACTGACCTGATTCTTTCAAAGAATTCATCCCTGAGAAAATTATTAATAAACGCAACGAATAAATCAGAATTAAAACGTAATTAATGAATATATTAACAAAGAACTATCTGGGATTAATGAACGAATTAATAAGTAGAATATGAATTGTTGTCTTATTTGATTTATATATGTATGTATGTTTCTTTGTTTCAGCATATATTAAAATATGAATTTGTTCTTATAAAATATGTATGTATTACAGGTACATCGGCGTATCATATGTGCGATTATAAATTATTGTGAATGATAAATAAACTAGTAATTTAAGTTGATCCTATATATGCGTTTATTATTACCAAATACAACCCAGATATTAACTTAAATTTTGAAGGAAATATAAAGTAGAATTTTAAGAGTTTCTTTTGCTCAGTAAAGTAATGAATTGACAACATTAATTTATTAAATGATATCAAGTATTTTGTTTACGAATAATCAGAATAGTTATACATTGTATTAAATGGCTGCATAACGCGCGGCATAAAAGTATTTAATTAATGCAAGTAACTGCATCTTATCCATTGCAAATAAATATTAATATAAACTCATTATATTGAATGACACAAATGTAAATTACATTTACATTAAAATAATTGTATATTTATGGTGCTCCAAGATCGTGGGGCACGGCAAACACAATTATATAATTAGCAATTAATCGATTTATGCAATTAAAACGCATAATATCATTGTAATCTTGGATATTAAAAATGTTCAACTCTGCGAATGTTTTCATTGTAGAGTCTATCTATTCTCTGCAGCCTTCAGCAGATAGCAAAAATATCATCTCCGTTGCCTGTAACCTACTCAGATGTTTTTCACTGGAACCCAAGTTTCAGAACCATAACACTGACACAGCAACTACCTTCTAAAATTTTAATCGATTCTCTTTCCTTGTTTCAAGTATAAGATGTAATAGGTAAATGGAAAATTAGGTTTTAACGACACTAGCTTATTTCCTTTTCCATCCACAAGTGTAAAAACAATCTTACCTACGGCGCAATATTGTTTACAAGCAATAATTTATCGTCGAACCGCCCGTGTCGTGTGTTCAACTGGTTTAAACGTACCGCGTCTATAAATTATAGGTAGGGTACACAGTACGTAAAGGGCAATCAAATATTTGTGTATGCAATCTGCACAATAGGCTCCCAGTGACAGTGATTTGTGATCGTCCTGTACAAAGGTTAGGCTGATCTCAAATTTCCATGTTTGCGAGTCTAAGGTAGGCCATTCTATATGTGTATATGATCAGGCATGATTCCAGAACATCCCAATAATACAAAGAGTTATCACAATCCATTATATCGGTTACACCAACCCGGGTTCTTATATAATTATCATTTTTATGATAACATTAACCTTAAAATATTTCATCTCATAAAACATAAAAGTATGTGCGTCCTAAAATCCGACATAAACTAGTTAAAAGATAAACAAATCAATTTCCCAGTTATATCGCCACGTTGAACTCCGTGACACTTCTATGCACACGTATTGGCATCACATAATAAAAATGTGTTTTTAGAATACAGGTTCACGCGGAAAGGTGTACTGCTGCCAAAAGTATAGGGTGAGGCAGAAATATCTAACAGTATTCGTTTTGTTATTGTGTCACATGGAGAGGTCGTGTGATGATAGGGTGGCAGGCGTGGGCACTGTTCAATCGCTGCTATTTCAGTTGGCATGCAGCTACGGGTCGCGAAGCACGGCGTTTTTAATGTTGAAACGTTTTTTATAAACATGAATCTGGTGTGCTCGGTCTGAGAAGATTTCGTCAACATTTCAACGTTGGTCGTCATGATCGGGTGCCTACCCATAACACGATACATCTGGGTACATCAGAAAAATTCTACATTTGGGTTTACACTTTTATCACTATTAAATGACAGTCATCCATGAATTGACACCTCGTGAGTGGGGGGAAAACGTTGAGTTTCCTCCACTTCGGAAAGTGGAGGGTCTGAAATGGTGCAACGTTGTTATTGGTATGAAACCAATCCAAGACAGCTTCACGAGCGTCAGCTTCACACAAAACAGATAACAGAGTGGTGTAGGGTGGCAAATTTTGGGGTGATTGGTCAATTTTTTTTTTTTTTTAATGAAGTTACAGTGAACGCAGATCGGTACATTTTGATGCTGCTAAACTTCCTCGTCCCAGAACTTTGCAGAAACCAACACAAAAACCGAGGTGAACAGTGTTCCAGCATGAAGGGGAGAACATCGTGGCCCACACGTGAAGAACGTCCATGAAAATGTGAAGGCATATGTTTCCAGGAGGTCTCATTTCCCTCCATGGTGATGTCGTGTGGCTACTGGCCACCCTGTTCACTCGATTTTTTGTTATGTGATTTTTGTCCGTGGGAACCTGAAATCTACAGTTTACGTAGACAAACCACGCCTCCATCCTCATTACCAGAACTAAGGAGTGTAACTGCCATACCAAAAAACATGCTTCAGTCAGCGTTGAGAAGTTTCAATGATCGTCTCCAGCAGTGTGCTGACGGAAACGGACGACATTTACATGATGTTATTTTCCGTAATTTAATTTTTATAATTCATTTTTTGTGGCATACATAATGACAAACTTACATGCTTATGCTGAGAATATGAATAAAAATTAACTCTCTGTAATTACTGTGTTACTTTATTTCAAAAACCGTAAGGCATTTATGCCGCAGCCAATACAACAGTCGGAATACTACGGTATAATAATGTGTTCCTAAAAGTATGATACTGTTCCGACTCTGTATCTGTAGGTTGGACCTGTTGTAAAATGGCATTCTCATGTTCAGTCAACACAGACTCCCCATTGCCATTATGTCTATATGTACCCGTATCTGAGTGCAAAACGTCACAATTTATAAATGCCAACAGTATGTGAGAAAATGGGAATGGAGTTAATGAAGAATTGACAGGATGAACGAGAAAACCATAATTTACGTGATTTATCGATGAAGTTTTGACCAATGCTGACATAATGTAATGTATTAACAACATCGAAAAAAATACATAGGCTCTACTTTCACGCACGCACATTGGTGTTTAATAGTCAATGGTTTACCTTCTGGCCTGATGGTGGGGGGGGGGGAGCGTATCAACGTGAATATGGGTGTGTACGTGTGTCTGTTGAATTAAAATAGCCCTTATTGTGCGCTTTTCCACAGGACGCTCATAAATAATGAGAGCCGGGTCAGTAGAAGAGTTAACGTCTGGACACGTATCGTGTTGAAAGTGCTTTTAGCGCAGCTCTGTAATTGCATTAGGCTCTTGCATCGTGTTTCAGCTCTAATTCCGTTGTAACGAGCACCACTGCCAGCCGTAATGTCAGACTTTCTTATACAGTTATTATCAAGCGCCACCTCACACCTCACACCGTGGAAAATGAAACAGGAAACAAACTGTACTCGTGGAGCAAAAAACTGTTGTTACAGTTCTGAATGATCTCTTTCAACTTTCTATACAGCAATGGAATATATCTACAATATTAAGAGAAAAGCTCCGCATACCTTGATTGTATTAACTAACGGTTTCCACTGATAATATCCACGCCAGCGGTGTTTAAACTTCAAAGACGTGGAATCTACCCAGTGGCATTCTATTTTTTTCGCACCCACATTAGACATTATTCGATAGTAAGTATTTAGGCGTAAATGGGATATTATTTTCATATTTTAGAAGCTCAAAAATGAAGAAATAATAACGATTTATTACTTAAAATATTGTATTAATAGAAGTAAAACATAGGTTACTGATGCAGTAATATTAATTTATTATTAGAACGTATGGCAGAATATGATCAACCTATTATCACATAAGGTTTTCACGAACTCTCAGTTAGTTCTGGTGGATTGAGATCTTCAGTTTGGGAACAGCAGATGTATTTTACTTTAAACAACTAGAATATCTGAGATGCAAAACCTTCACAATTATCTTTGTGCTGGCAATTATCTTTTCGCTGTGTTATTACATTTACCTTTACTTCCCGTTATATTTTACATTTAAAAAATATATAGGCCTACAACATTTCAACATATTTAAGCAAGTGCATTTTTCTTCAAGCATATTTTTCATATAACTTTACACCGACGACCAAGTCATATTATAGAGTGGACAAAACCTATAGGTGATTAGAGTTCATAAGCGTGAATGCTTTGCACGCCCTTAAGCTAGGCGTTGTCCACTCCTCTTACGCGCTGTACACTGTTGTGAGCGGTACATACACTGCTGTTATATAAATATTAGATTAAATGTCGGCGGTTACACCGAATTGGTGGAGTGCGGGAGGGGCGGAAGAAGCGAACTATCAAGCAGTGTCCCACCCGCCTATATTTGTTGTTCTCAGTATAAAACAGGATTTGGAATATATGACAATAAAACTCCAGTAAGAGTATGGTGAATCCGTTTTGACTATCCAGAGGAATAAAACATAATGCGTGTGCACAGTGGTTAACGATAAAGAACTGATAATGGGGAACAGTATAAAATTCAAAGAATGCACAGAGATTACATAGGTTTGCCCAGTGAAAAAGTGAGGGAACGCTCAAAAGTACTTGGACGCCTAAGCGCCTAAATTCTAGACGTTGGCAGAAAATTATAAGAACGAATACAAATTGATTCGTTTATAATAGGGTGGGACAATAAGAACACAACAATTTAAAACTATCTCAACAGGAACTTGTTTAATACATTTAAGTCAAATATGGTGTAAATGCAAAGTCAATAAGATGCCATTTTACTTAGTCATGTTCATCGCTTGAAAATAAGATCCCTTAAGTGACGCCCATTGACACGCTTACATTCTTCAAGTCGATCGAAAAACCTATCCATGACTCTGCAGCAAGGTTTGCGGAATCGCCTGTATTTCTTCGATGATCCGTTGCCTGAGTTGATTTAAATCACGTGGTCGTGACTGGAAAGCCTTATACTTCAGATAGCCCTACAAAAAAAAAAGAAATCATAATCAAACAGGTCTGGAGAGATTGCGTGGTCAGAGTATTGCACCAAATTCTGAGGTCAACCGTTCTTCGAACACAGGCCTCAACACATCAATTAACTGTGTTTTGTGCAGTGTGTGCGGTAGCTCCATCCTGCTGGAACCAGACAGAGTTAGTATCAATCCTTAGATCATTTAACAAAGGAAGAAAAATGTTGTTCAGAATTTGCACATATCGGTCTGAATTCACCCTTCCTGAATTCCCATTTTCGTCTTTAAAGAAATACGGTCCATAAACACGAACGGAGGAAACTCCACACCAAACAGTGACTCGAAGTCATTACACACCAAACAGTGGCTACGAAGAAGTGCAGCATGAAGTTCTTGAAGATTACTGTCACTCCAATAGAGCATGCTCTGTTTATTGATATGCCTGGAAAGGTAAAAATGTGTTTCCTCTGACATAATTAAGTGTTCATGGAAGTTTTGTTCTAAATTTTTGAATTTCATTATTTCATTACAAAGGTCAACCCTTTTAGTGTAATCATGTCCAAACATATTTTGGGCCACTTGAATTTTGCATGGATGTAAATGGAGATCTTGGTGCAAAATCCATACAGACCTACTGGAAATCTGCAGTACCATAGCACGCTTCCTAGCAGACCTTTTTGGAATACGCGTGACAACAGGTCTTACTCTTTCCACATTTTCTGGCGTTCACACTGCTTCTACACTTACTCAAATTGTTTCGAGGCAGTGCTCCTAAATGTTCTCACCTAGTTCGAGGCTATCACGTCCGGAGTCAACATTGTTAAAACTGTAATATTCCGCGCTGTTGGGCTGTGATACATTGCTTACTCTTGATGGTATTATTTTCTGACAATCTACTGTTAATGCAGTTTACAAAAATAAATTAATCTGTCTCTGTTGACCTTCGTAACACATATTGTTTTACTCATTACCTATTTCAGTCAACTAACACATCATCGTTTCAATAATACTGTTTGGCCATATTCATTGTTTTCCTTCACCTGGTCGAAGTAGGAAAGTAACTTTTCACGACCAGTGTTTACATATTTCGAAAGGTGCAAACAATAAGTAAAAAAATTATATACTGGCAATGAAAATAACGCTTAAAATAGTTATATAAAAACAGATATTTACACTTGTATACACGAAACAGATTTCAAGTTGTGTTAACTCGTTACTGCATTAATAAAATAAACTCGATAAACTAATTACAATCTTGAAACGAACGCAAACTAATTAACGAATTATACTGTAGACGGCAAAATGTAATTACCGGGGAATTTGCATTCCATTAATTTACACAAGTTCGCAATGGTCTATGCAAACCTTCTTAGAGAAATGACAGCGCTGTTATTAAAACGCTTTTTTACGCTGTCAACTTATATTCTCTTAAAAGAGCACTCAGTGACTTACAATGTCATTTCAGCTGAGTCTCCAATTTTTTTCAACTTGAATTAAAAGAAGTGTTTTAATTTCAATACTAAATAAGTTAATATTTGTAAAATTTTAATAATGTACCAGAGGCAAATAACGCCACGCTAAAATTTAACTTTTTGTTGTTTTCATGATTTTAAAGGTGCAAATGCAAAAAACAAGAATGTACATACATTCTCTGGTCTCTTTAGGAAACCAGTAACTAATTTCAATTTTTTAATTTAAAAAGTTATTATGTACTTGAACATTTTTAAAAAGTCGATGTCTTGGTCTATTAGGAACCTATGTTCCAAAAAGGCTTTAATTTGACTTGGACTTTTACAATTTTTTCGAAATTTTTACTCCCTCACATTGTGTTGTTTGAGCGCAAGTAACAGTCATCGGACTGCAAATAAGATGACAGACAAGATTTAGTTTTCTGATGTAACGTTAGCACGGAAGTAAACTTCCTTACCTCTCGATCGATAAGTTCATCTTTTTAATTGATATGTTCTGGTGTCATACAGATAGAAACTCGCGTTCAGCCTCTCCAACCGCTACACAACATATGCTAGTCAAACCATTAGATTACGCACAACCGTTTGAAATACGACGGACAGGCTCGTATTAAGAGGAACGCACAGATAATTTTAGATAATTAATACAGTGTTTGGTATCGTAATTAATTAGTTCTTGGAAACAGGATTACTCACAAATGAAACAATATAATACTGTAAAGCTAATTAACAAGCCGGTCTATGTGGACGCACAATGGAAACTCATAACGAACTGAACAACATGTAGTGTTGGTCCTATGTCCTCTGGCAACTACAGTATAGAGCGTTTTAGAGTAAACGCAGACACAATAAACACACAATACCTAAACAAACAATAAAAAATACCTCCCCAAAATTCAAGTAAAGAGATAATTTATTTTTAATAATATATGTAGACAGAATCAGCGGGAACAGAATAGAAATTTTAACCCTCCAGTAGTGTCCCTGTAACAAACAGAGACAGGGCGGACAATTTAAGATAATTCACTAATGAAATATTAGATTTAATTGTGTAATAAGTCTATTGTTGGTAAATCCGAAAAGGCTAGTTGGTGAATAAACAAGTGTTTAACGTGAACTACACAGAACCAAACTAATAATAAATTGAATACTGATAAAACAATAAAAGAAGAAGTGTTGCTTACTGAGCAACTTTTCTCGGCTTACGGAAACTTTCACGAAGTTTGGCTTGTAACTAGAAGCGGAAACATTTAGACCCATAAAGAGCCGTTAGCAGGACACTTAAAGGAGTGCTTATCCTTCCTTAATTACAGTAGAGCTACACCTTAATAGCTGGCAGTTGCTTTTTCACAGCACACGTTATACGATTTTTGTATGAACTTCGTTATTACAATTAAACACAAGAAAAGTAAATTGTTTCGTTCGAGACGTAATTTTAGACTTTTCACCATTTAAACG
Organism: Magicicada septendecula; assembly: GCA_034769895.1. Taxonomy (NCBI): domain Eukaryota; kingdom Metazoa; phylum Arthropoda; class Insecta; order Hemiptera; family Cicadidae; genus Magicicada; species Magicicada septendecula. The sequence goes on along the minus strand of CM068369.1, from coordinate 272,102,075 downwards.
TTAAAATAATTGCTAAATGAAGATATTTGCCGTAATAATTACTTAAATGTAATTGTACTTTAGAAGTGTAATTGAATGTAAAATAGCATACTGGGAGTAATTGCATGAAGGATCCCCATGTAGGCCTACTATCCGATATCCGTAAAAATAATATTTAATTTCAGCAGGTAAGATATCATTGAAAGAACGTTTATTCAGAATTCTTAAGTTATTTTCTAATAAATTTGTGCTTTAAATATCAAGTGTTTGTAATATAGGTTAGGTTAGGTTAGATTGTTACATAGGTTAGATTTTACAGATTTTTTTACATAAGTGTAGCTTACTTCTTTTCTGTATATGCAAGTTTTATTTTGTATACATCTCCTCTTCTTTGATTTAAATTTTTAAAGGAAATTATAATTTTCTTGCAACAGACTACAATACCCCTATTGGGAACCAAGAATTACTTCTTTTTAGGTTCTTCTTCTTTTTTTCGTTCGAAGACTTACGTTTTTCTGTATTTCCTGGGTTGACGAGTTGTGTTTTCCTGAGTTAACGTCAAAAAGACTTCTGAAGTTGTTAATGTAAGCGGATTATAAAGAAAGCAGGAAGAAAAGTGAAAACAACGTAGCGAAGAATAGGCGATTCAGTAAAAATATTTAAAATACCAAAAATATTAAAATTACATCATAATATTTACATGTGAATCACACATTGTGCAATACTGTATTATAAAGTAATTGTAAAGTAACGACAGAATTAGTGAAGCTCCTCGTGCTTATTCTGTTCTTCCATATGTGAAACGGATTGAGTAGACGAGCATTTTGTGATTTTATTTTCTAAATTTTATTCTGTTTCCTCATGTCCTGCCAGTAATGTCTACCAGTTTATCTGTTCTGTTTTCAAGTGCTTTCGTTATTTTTTCCTACATTATTACTCTTTGAATTCTCTGAGTTCACTTTTTGAATTATCTTTTCCTAATTCTCTGAATATGGCAAAAGAGTCTCAGTCGGTTTTCTTCTGTTACACAGTATATGAGATTTTTAATTTTCTTGCTCTGAAGTGTTATTTCACATGTTTGTATGACTGCTTTATTGTATATTTTTAGTAAGAATCTCACTGTGGTTGCATACCTTTTTCTCCGTTGTTTCGGTCATTGTCGAGCACTCAGAACTACACCTAATTCCTTTTATTAAATATTAAATATTACAATATTTCTGAAAGTTTAAAAAATTTGTTTATTACTTTTATTTTAAGAAAGTACTGCCTTTCGTTATTTATTTTTTATTGTGCTCTCGTATAAATCTTTCTAATATTGATGTCAGACAACAATGAACCAACAGTGCATATTCATTCATTTTGTTGTGGGTTATTTCGTCATTTATTTTGTATCTGAGAATCTGATCTCCTTTCATCAATTTCAAACATGCTCCAAGATATTCATTGTATAGACAATTTTACAACTCACTGAGTTGCGCAACAAGAATTGGCGAAGAATATATTGGTCCTTGAAGCGAGCGTTAGAATAGGTGCGCAAGACATCGACTCTGTCGCAATGTCTTCTAATTTTTCTCAGATTGTATAAAATTGTACACTTCTTTTCCTTCGTAGATTCGTAAACGTAATCCAGTATATATATATTTGGATCTTAAGTATAAATATTACATAAAATATTTTTATTTACATTCTCTGCATACTCTTAGTAAGCATAACTGTAGTCTTATTTACAGGTATTTGTATAAAAGGTGGGGGGGGAGGCTCGTAGATAAGTGGTATGGGGCACTAATCTAGAAGCCTCGGATTCCACTACCCGCAGTATCATAAGATCAAGATGCGTTTTCATCTTTCAGACCAACTTATTCTGTAAAAATGAGTATCTTGGATAAAACCCTGGGTAACAATGTGCTGATGCGTAGTGCTGGCCACATCTTCTAAGCCACTTCAAAATGAGGTAGAGAAAGTGGTTGTTGTTGTTATTATTGTTATTACCTACTATTACTATTCCATGTCTGTTTTCAATGACTCGATGTTCTACGCGATAACACAAGTCATTAAAAAGCTTTCTAACCGAAGCGATAATTTAATGTACTAGTCAAAAACAAAAGAACATTAATTACACCATAGGTTTATGAGTGCAAACTTTGGCAGTTATTGGTGTCTTACATAAATTGACGCCAGTTACCGTAGTCTTGGCCGTGTTATTTGACAGCATCAATCAAGGAGGCCGCGCAAACAGCCGCCAAACACTTCGTACAAATAGTTTCTTAGACATTTACAAACTGCCTGCTGCTTTTTATAAGTCTTCTCGCTTTTAATTTAACCCGTTAGTTTCGTAGCAACTTTTCTATCAGTCCACACGGCCCGTATCAGCTTATTATATAGTCTCGTATTATCTCAATCTACCTTAACCTTATATTTAAACTATTGGATTTTTAAAAGCACTTTCCAGTTTAGAATTAGCTGTCTAAACCGATGAAGGTATAAATTAAGTCTGATCCGCACTAAGGAAATCACTCACCGTAATTGAACTGAAAAAGCCAGACGGACTTGCTTTTTTAGGTCGCGCAGGCTTCCAGAATAACTTTTCATCCTTACTGTGGGGTGCCAGCTTAATGCGTATTTCAAATGCTCTTGAAGACTCTGGAAGGCACTTTAGTGTTACCTTGTGAAACGCTAGACCTGCTCGACTAGTAGAAACGGGTGGGAGGACTCTCGACTTTTTGAGATGGTTCCATCGTTACAATACGTTAGAAAGAACTGATGCCTCATGTTAAGATAATCACAATTGGGTCCGTACAATCTCTACTATAACCGTATACCTTTAACAAAAAATCATCCTTGATCACTTTAATTAATTACATTTTAATTATAAGATACTTTATAACTAATTACACTTGCAGGTCTGATTAATTTCTTAACTAAATACTACTATTCGCACACTTACTGGCAATAATGTCGACTATATCGTGGACCTTGCGTTTCTATGTTGGCGCCGAAACCGAAATACAAGGACTCGCAATAACTTGCGAATGCGACGATTCTTCAAATAACAATGTGACGCGTAGTTACTAATAGCATACTCCGGTACGTTCTCAAACTTTTCCTGGTACTAGGACAGTTCTGATGACGTCGAGATTCTTAATCGTCCTTAATTGCAACCTGTATGAAATCAAAATGTGTCTACAAACATAGGCGCTTATAAGTACATAAAATGTTACAACTACCTAGTAGCAGTGTGATTTTCACCTCTAAATATTGAATATTTTCACTTTCACTACTGTTACGCCAGATGATTGATGTGACAGTTTCTCTCCGTCACACGATACAATTCCTAATTCTGTTTCGACAATACATTTTGACGCATATATTTTGCCACCATGGTCTGGACTGTCTTTACAAAAATATGAATAGGTCTACCTCTAAACAAAACGTGTTGTCCACTCTGTGAATAGTATGGAAACGTAATGAAGGATATTAAAATGCGTATTTATAACGTAAGCATATTGTGGAAAGTGCAGAAACTTAAGGCTCAGAATTCTGGGATACCAATAAGAGAAATATATCCAAACTGTGTAGCTTAGTAGATTAGTGGTTGCGCCTGGCTACAATATAGAGGTCTCGGATTCTTTATACCCTGAATATCTTTTAAGCAACTTCAGTGGTACAAAAAATGACTATTATTATATATAGTGTTTGAAAAAAAAAAGTAGTTCCAAACTTCGAGAAATGATTCTACTCATTAAACTGAAGGAAAAATGTTCAATAAACATATACCAAAAAATGCTTATTATCTTAGAAAATTTGTAAATGTCTGCTGACAGAAATTTTTAATTTCTAAATTTCACAAAAATCAGTAGACCTACTTACTACAAAAAAACCTCTCATTTCCTTATGCAATATTACACACACACACCTTACACAATATAAGAATGAAATGTTCTTTCTTAAATGGGTGTTAAGATTACAGCAGGTCGTGTTAAGTATCATGTAAGTATCATCACGGGCTCAGCATGTTAATACTACAGCCTTTAATGACACAGAGTATGCAAAACGTACTCTGCAATTAGGTCCTATAATGTTAATACTTGCATAAGAATATAATTATTTTCACAATTTTTTAAATGTATCTGCAAGAAATCACTCGAGTATTTAGAGCTGAAAGCGAAAATCATATTTAAAAATTTTAATTCGGCTTTCATATAATACTTATACTGATAATTATAAAAATACTAATAAAAAACGTGACGTTTCACATTCGCTAAAACTTATAATTGATTAAAAAAGTAATTATCGACAACTGCATAGACGGATTTCAAATTTATTATAGACGCGACAGTCGAGTCGCCTACATTTGGTAGGCACGCAGCGCTAGCGTATAAATCACCTGGAAAACGTTTGATATTTTTACATATCAAAGACCGTCCGTATGATAGATGTGTCGTCCGAGCATACACACTGAGCAAATAAATCAAAGCCTTTAGTTAATGAAATACTACTCCGTACAGGTCGACACGCTCAGATACGACTGCGTAGTTAGTTTATATAAATTTTTAACTAGGGTGTATAAACATTTTCGTTCATATGTTGTAAAGTATGAAATAAAATAACCACGCTTTGTTTACAAGAGGCTTTATATGCTACGTTGTGGCCACGTGACACTTCACAATCGGCAAATCTCGACACTGTTCCAGTCGTTTGTCGATTATTCTACCGGTATTCGGTCTGCGCTGCATTGTACAAGGTCGGACACTGACATAGTCACCAGAGTGTTCCAATGTATCTACGCAATTTGTTCTCGACGCGTGGCCCGGTAATAGAAGATTATTCTTGAATCTCAGCGGGCATCAATGTAAGCGCCAAAGGAAATAAGATATTCTATTGAAGCTTATAGGCCTTTATCCCACCTTAAAAACAACTATGGAAGTAACTTTGAAATTAGTCTCTGACAGAAATAACTTACTTACCTGTTCCACAACAATAACGTCCTATTCTTTAACAACATACCGTTATTCCTTTAAAACTAATCAGTTTGTTCATACCTATTAATGACTCCCGACTCGTCAACCTGTCTTCACCTATATCCTAATATATTATGTCAACCTATTTCTAACTCCTAGCTGTCCGCTCTTATTGTTATTATTAATATTATTATTTCTAATAAACTTAAACATTTTTCAATAAGTAAATGTATCTAAAATGTTCTACCAAATGCCAAGCGACACTACACTAATTATTATTATTATATCTAAACTATGCATTTTATAAACAATATCAAGCGTTACACAACATAACGCCCGGATTGTAGGTAATATTCAAAACGTTTATATTTTAAAAACATCTAATATCGTGTTAGAATTTTTCTGACTAAATATAAATTAAATTCACTCAATTCTCATAACTTCATTCGCTTATACTAGGTACCTACCTGTAATATGTTTTTCATATTATAATTTTAAAAATTCGTGATAAAAGTAACATAATTTATTTACATGTATGAAGAGTCTAGGAACAATTAAATATTTCGTCAGCTTACTGACATATTAAAATACAAAATGAAGTAACATTGATCCATTTACGTTGATAAACAACTAAAACACACCTAGTTAAGTTTCCCATTTCAATACATTATTGAAATGTGTAGATTATTGCTTACGCATTAATTACAGCTTTGCTTACGGTCAAAACAATTAAAAAATATTGGTTATTGGAATAACAAATTACCCTAGAGCTTTCAAGGGAGTAAATAACTTACCAGTTATGCAAACTCTAATGCTTGGATGATGGTAGCCATTTTTAATGAGTGGTTAACTAATGGGCAAACGTTCTTGTTCATAAGACTGTGTTACTCGCAGGCGACCGTACAGTATACAGTGTTATCGTATAGTTGAAAACATTAAAATGGTAGCATTCCTGTACAATGTCTTTCACCAAACCATGTGAACAAGGAATAATTGAACTTCTAAAAACGTGCTAAGTCGAGAAATGTGTTCTTCAAGAATTTTGTCGGACATGGAAGAAAATCAAGTTATAACTGCAAACGAATTAACCAAGAAAATAACTCTTCTATACCCCTTGCATTTTTGTAGGAAAGTCATTGAATCAGGTATCCAAACAAATACTACACTGTTAGACTAAAATACGTACATAAAGTATTATAAGACTGTAATACCGGTACTTAAAATTGATGTGCCTGTAAGACTGGCATCGTGTTCGGTTACTATTATCATTAGGTTATTGTTACCCATCTCACACACGACATTATTTATAATTAAAAAATATACATTTTAATATTTATACACATTTAATATAATTTCCAAAACAATGTGGTTATTCTACATCACGAGCTTCACACAGAATTCAGAGCAACAGGGGTTGTTTTCTAAAGAGGCTAGTTTCATAGCCCTCTGTAAAAAAGTTTATTTTTGTCGAAAACGGAGATTCGTGTCTGTCAATGTAATGTCATTTATTCAACGTCAGTATTTTAAAAGTGAAACGTCTCATAACCGGTAGGAGACGCAAAAAGCGTGATTATTAAAGATCATGAAATATATCATTTTTTAGTACTAGTAAGACGTTGGTGTCTTCAATCGTTTGTTTGTTTACTAAAGGAAACATTATCGCATTATAGTCACATACTGTCCTACGCATTCTAACAGATAAGGGCATTACTCTAAAGGAAAGTTTAACCCCAAATGTAGCGGTTTTCTATGAAAATTCGATGGCCCGTTTGACGCATAATGGGTCAAAAATTAAACTCAAAATTTTGAAAAATCTTTAATTTGACAAAACTAATATCTCTCAACACCTCTTGCAAATTTTGGCTCTATTAAAATAGTTGGAAAGATATTATGTTTGCAAAAAAAAACTCTTACATATTTGTGTGTGTGTGTGTGTGTGTGTGTGTGTGTGTGTGTGTGTGTGTATGCCTATTAATATCTATGAAAAGTACATTACCTGAAAGCTTGGACTAAATTATCGAGCATTCAGGCACTATGATTAAAAATTTTATTAAAAAAAACAATTCAGTAGTTTGGAATTTTTATTGTTCACTGTTGACGTTTGCTTTACAATTGTTAATTGACTACAAAACTAGTAGAGTAATCAGAGTTTAGTAACTTTTCTGATAATTAAAAAATTATCAGATAATAAAATTTACATAATAATAAATGTATTTCGTTCCAAATTTTGAGCGAATTCTGCAGACCACGGTGTTTACTAGTACGTATTTTCAGAACAGAACAGTGCAGCTGAAGAAAAAAAACATCCATGATTCGAAGTTTATTATACGGCGTAACCAAAGTCTGTATTAACAGATTGGCAAAAGGCAGAGTCAGGTCTGTATAAATAATAAAGCGGTGGAGCAGTGAGTGGATTCTCTTCATTTATCTAATGTCAAGCCGCTGTAGGTTTCCAAGAAATATTTTCCCGTTTCTTCTGTGTACGTACTTTCCTTTTCTCACTCAACGTCTCATTTTGTGCCTCCCTCGTAGCAGATTTTTCAAAAGTTTTACTTATCGACGCTGTGTTGCCACTTGTGTTCCTAATATATTATCTCTCCGTGTGTGTCAGTTAACCCTGATTCCAATTTTTTTCTCTATAGTGTTTTTTCATTTTCCTACATTTTATTTATTTACATTTTATTTATTGTATATATATATATATTATAATATAACTCTTTCTCCTCCCTCTAAATCGTATTATTGTAAATGTGTAAGAGAGTAAAAGTGTAATGTGTACTCTCGTGTCTTACCAATCCGTCGTCGCTCTGGAACGTAACTCACGCAGATTGCGTCCGTCGCGAACGTACGAATAATCAGTTTCGAAGTCTTTTCCTGTTCTATGTTGTATTTTGTAACTCCCGAAAGGCGCCAAATTGTTTTTTATAAAACAATTAAAATTTTCGCAGTTAGCTTGTCTCCTGGATACTGTAAAGAATAATTCGAATTGCCTGCCTCGCTGACTGGCAGGAATTCGACCTTCGCTCGTTGTTGGGACGTGTTGCCAACATAAAATTTGCGTAAAGAAATCTACTTTCCGCTAAAGCACATAACATACATAATACTATTCAAATAAATACAAGACAGTTAGTAAAGGTTCGTACTGATTTAATTTGTTCAATAACTCATTAATTTTTGAATAATAATCATACAATAAATGTTATTATAACAAAGTTTATGCCTCGGCAGCAAATTCGTTTTCACTCAGCGGATAGCAAAGGTGGCAGCGCTTCCGACTTAGGAAGCTATAATGTTTATCGTTTCTTACTTATACAATTTATTCTGGCAGTGAATTCTTTTGAGTACGAAAAAGGTTTATACCAAGATGTTCAAATAAAGTACACCACTTTACAATTGTGGTACTTAAATACTAATAAGATCTATATGAAAACTCAACGGTATTGTGTTAAAAGGTGTGTGTCGGTTTTATCAGTTTGACATAGGTTATATTTCTATTACATACAGTGTTATTAAATATGAATCATAACTCCTTGAAAGACATTAGTGTTTAAATTTTAGAGTGAGAGTTATTTATTCAGAAAATGGTTAGTCAATTTGGTTCGTAATTAGTTATAATTTATTTTATACTTAACAACATCACGTTGTTCGAGTTATGGATCGTCAAGTGTCTTCACCGATGAATTATTTCCTTCGATTAGTTCCAAAGATATAGATGCCGTCTATTTCTGGCGTCTGTTTCTTAATTCATCCAGTTTTTATTTAAATGTAGTTTTAATATTCGGTTATTGTCCCTTCATGTGTTACAGGAACTATGGTGGACATCAGTTAATCAATTGGGTTTCACTTTAGTTTGATTTTCTTAGTTATTCTTCCTTCAAATGGTCATCATCAATATAGCGTCTGTTCCTCTGGGTAGTTAATAATGGAACTCTCGTTTCATAACGGTCAAAATTGTAACAACGTTCTGTATCCATGGTAAGTCACTTAACTCTGATTGGCTAAGTAAATTTGAAACTATTGTTATCAATCCTGGTTTTTTGTTAAAAATGAATAAATATTTTATAATGACTATATTTACTTGTGGATAATTTCAATGCTTGAAATATTAACATAAATGTTCTTATTTTCTTTCAAAGATTGGTTTGATATCTTACAAGACTGGTCTAAGCTATGTATTAATACTTCTGTAAAAAATTTATAATACTATGTTAATACATAAATTATTTATTTCTATGGTTTAATATAATCCTGACATGTTATTTTTTGTTAGTTGATGGTAATTACATAATTTACCTTACAAAGGTTTTGTAAAATATATAAAAACCCTTGGTAAGTTTCACAAATTTTTTTAATTAACTCTGACAGCTGTTTCGACTAACTTAAGCCATTGTCAAAGAGCGAGTGAATGAAATTACTGAACACAGGATGTTAGTTGAGTGTAGGTGGTGAACATCTGTTTAAGGCGTATCTGGAACATCTGTGTTGTGATGGCGAGGGGGGGGGAGAGTGTGTGCATGAGACAAGGGAAGGTCAGATTTATATATTTTACAAAACCTTTGTATTAATATGTTTCACCAAGTGCCCAACGAGTCATCAATTAATAATTTACCTTGTTTAGTTGTTTAAATATATTTTTCAGTTGTTTACAATTGGTTTTCTGTATTTATAGAGCTATGTCATTTATAGGCCTAAACTGTTACATCTTATAATTTCTTATTTTGTTCTATTTAAACATTATTTATTGAGCATATCTTGTCTGCTTAACTTCTTTTCGTGTTTCTTGTCTTTTGAATTATTTTGGAACTGTTTTACAATCTACTGAAGTTATTATACTTTTACAAAATTATTTCTTATCTAATTCTTTGCTTTCAATTTACATTAGAGTTATTGTTTTGCTGCTTTGTTAAATTTATGTCATTACTATTTTTTATACCTACTCCCATTTCTCACACACCTCTTTAGCACTTAAATCTATTAATAAAACATAACATATAAATAACTTCATGGTCTGTATATGGTTCAGCCACGTTTCTTTTCATTGAAAATTATAATTATTATATTGCTTGTTATTACTTATAAAGGTACTGCTTCTACTCTTTTTATAACTTCCTTACTTATATGAAACATACTAACATATTACTGTAAAATTATTTCTTCTTGGATATACTCCCTTAAACACTAAGCCAATAACTTAACTTTCTTTAAATTAAAAATTAACAATTTTGGTGAGTGTTATACCTACACCATTTCTTCTATAAAAATAATCACCCTGGTGATCCTTATACTGATATCATATTCTTTTCTATTCTTTTCACTCACAATTATTCTGTGTCTTACAGTCTAATACATTTAACTTAATTGCTCATTCATCATGTGTTTATGTTTTGGGTTTGTCACGCTTGTTTATTATTCCCTTTTCTTAATATTACATGTTGTTTATTTTAATAGACTTATCACTTCACTGTTTATCTTTATCACTCCCTACCTATCTCTCACTCTTGGTTTCAAAGTTATTTTAGATGTACCTTTACAACTATTCTTTAACATTAGGTGCCTTATTTTCTTATTATTATAAGGTCCTTAAAAATATACTTTATTTAACAATAATCGTCTTATTTAGTTTTTGTGGTTAGTGTACTTTATTTACTACCGTTTTATTCATTATTAGTTACATATTTTCTTTACTTATTTGTGTCTCATTTCATGGATTCGTCTTCCTAATCTTTGTGAATCTATTCTCATGTTTTTCGGTCTTTATCTGGCCAATCTCTGGGGTTGGGTCAAAGTCGTTTGTTTGTCAGTCTAGTCTATTTTTTTAATGATTACTTTTGTTTACAATTCTTCCTTCTTCTTTCTTAACTTTATTTTATATATTCTTCATTATTTATTTATCAAATTATATTACTTTTTAGCATTTCTAAAATACTTATGGATACTTTATATGATCCGATTTCTGCAACGTTATAATATATATATATAATGAAACGTTACAAGTATTATAAAATGAATACACTTCTGTCCATGTACCCAACGCAACTGTATATTGTACAACAGCGATTAGGTCGTAGGATTTTTGTGTGTTCGTTGCGTTAAGTATAGCCTATGTGGTTGCACAATAAACGTATTTTTAAATAGATGAGTGAGACGTTGATGACATGAAATAATTAATTAAAACATAGTAAAAGAATCAATCAACGGTTTATTAAATATTGCAAAGAAAATTAATTGATTATTAAAATTTGAAACTAGAAAATTCAAAATATTTTAGAAGGTTACTCTCTAGAAGCATAACATATATTTGCTATTCAGCACACATTAATAACCTATACGTTAAACTTAAATATCTAAACATATATGATGAACAAATTATAAACTTATTTTATATTGCTTGGGTGTCCAACTTTGAATCATTATTTTAAACTTTGAAATCATACCAAATCATTTATAAAAATAATTTTAACTTTATCTAATAAAAATTAAAGGTTTGCTATTAATATTTTAATAAAAAGAATATTTACTTGAAGAATAAATATTTTCTTATATGGACACTGAATTTTTAAATTAACAGAATAAAATTATTTTTTAACACCAACTCATATTTACGTCTTTTACTCTGAACATTTACACTATTTACATTTAAGCATTGGCTTTTGCAAGGTGAACTTCATGTTCACTGTCAATTTTTCAAATTTCACTGAGTAGCTTCCCCTTCTTTTCCTTATCCTTTCATCAGCTAATTGTTTTTCAAGGTACTTTTTCTGTGCAGCATATTTGTCACATGTACTACTGTACATGTATCGCTTGGCGGGTAGCCAAATGGTATGTTGATATCTTTATTAAATATATTGGGATATGATTCACAGCTACAAATAACATTTTGGAATTCGAGTTACCTGAACGCGGGATGTCAAACGTCAGGCCCACAGTACTGTGGTGAAGGCTACCGCATACGTTGTGGTGAAGTTACTGTGGTGGGTAGCCTTCACCACAGTACTGTGGGCCTGACTTTTGACTCCCCGCGTTCAGGTAGACTCGAATTCCATCGAATTCCACTGAAGATGGCAGGCAGTGGTGCTGCTGAAACGTTTAGTTTGTTTGTAAATCCTGGACCATGGCCAAACAGCCCGGTAAATACTTCTAATATAACTGACACCGGCCGTGAAAGCCTTAGAACAATATTAACATCGGGATACTTTTCTTCAAACATTTTATGCATTTTAGCTACATTCAAATCCTCCGGCAGATAATTTTTACTTGAATCTTTGTTGCTATGTGACTTTCCTGACCCTTGAATGATTTTATGTGACTACGCACGGCTTCAACAGTAGCATCTGACAGTTTGTGTGGCCTATTCTGGTATTTTCCTTTGTTATAATGTGGAGGTTTACCCGTCTCTTTCATCTGATTCAAAATATAATCAATTTTCTCCCTAGGAATACCATTAATGGATATAAATGCGGTTTTACATAATTTGACTTCTTGTACAGAGTGATCACGCACTATCCGAATATTGTATGAGCAAGTAGCATCTCTAAAATTTGCCTCTAACTCATCCTTGGCTCTTACTCATCCGTTGAACAGGTAGGATATTTACTAAACTAGTCAGATACAAGTTAACCTCAATACGTTTTAGAGAATTAACATGTTTATTAATTTCTGCTCTATCATTTTCTGTAGTTATTTCAAAACATTTAAATTTCCACTTACATGAATCACCTTGCTCCCTGCTTTGCAAATTAACCTTCTTGCTAACCTCACTTAAACGACTTTTCCTTGATTTAAGTGGATTACTAGTCGCCCACTGTTCGTCTTCCTCAGAGGACACATCACCATTATTAACTAGCAGTTAGTTACTTTAATCACAGAAAATATGAAACAACTAAACCAACTGAGTAAGCACTCAGATGAAAAATAAAACAAACCGCAACATGTAATCAATCAAAACATAACCTCTGCTTTGTCTCAGCACGTAAACAACACGACAAAGAACGGTGGCCGGCAGACAGTGCTGCTAACGGTGTCAACAAAACGAACCCTGGAGTTGTCAAGCTATTCCCTTGAATGATGGCGTTTATCAAGTTATTGCCCTGGAGGCATATTTTTTCTTTCTCAAATATCTCTGGATTTATCAAGTTGTTCCCTTTAATATGTAGTCGTGATTTAGGTCTCAAGTCTAACAACAGGAATCGAAATAATTCTACCAATAAGTCTACCAACAAGTCTACCAATAAAACGAAAATCGGAAAAATGGAGTTATCAAGTTCTTCCCCTGAGCCCTTCAATTGCCTTGACATGTATAGAAATAGCTATACACGTAACACAAAACTTACGTAGAGTATTTTGTATAAGTCTTATAAGAAACGTTATAAATCTTACGTAAGTATTTAAATCTTACGTATTTTACATACTAATGAAATAAAAGCGTATTTTGTAACGGGAAAACTGTAGGTATAGGGCCTGTTCAGTGTAATATCCTAGTCAATAATAAATTCCACGTATGCGTTCGGTAATAGTAAGTCTGTATTAAAGTAAATTACAACTCTAGTAACCGTTAGATGTCGTTTAATATAGAAAAACAAAACAGAATTACAAAAACAAATTATAGCACAAGAACTTTAATAGTCTAACATATTACGAAGTGTGATCACTTATTTTGTACACTGAAGATAACAACAAAATGAAATTGTAAAACGTAATAAAAAGCGCGATGACGGCGTGTCAGTGTTAGCCGTTAACCTACTTCGCATTGTCCTGTCTCTGTCCCGATGTTTCAAACAAACAGACGTGTCTTTATTGCCCAGTTATTTTTAATGTGTATGTTGAATGAGCTAAACGTTAACACAAATAATAAAAGCGACAAAAATAATGAAAATATAACCATTTCTGTGCTGTAGATACCATTAAGAACTAACCAGCTCATCCTGTAATAGTCCAACCCAAATGTGCTAAGTCACTTTTAAGCAAATTTTCCGTGTTATTATCTGTAGTAAATCGTATAAAATCTATTTCGTTTGTTCGAATATTCTCAAATATAGCAAATATGGAACAGACTACTGCATTGGTCCCAGCAGTCGAAGCTATATAAAAAGAATAAATATTTTACGCCAGGTTTAGTAGATCAGTGCATATGGCGCCTGGCTACTAATCTAACGGTAACGGGTTCTATTTCCATGCGCAACATAAAATCAAGGTAGTTTTTCATCCCCTATGTTGATTGAACACCCTCTTTGCAAACGAGTACCTGGGGTAACATCCTGGGGTGAAAAATTGGAAGATGAAGGGTAGCCGAAAGCTACTCTTCCTTATATGCTGAGCGTCTCACGTTAGGCAGCCCACTGAAAAACATCGCACCCACAAGTCGGAATGATTGTCATTAAAAATGACGAACCATTTCCTCAGTTTAACTCTGTCGTGCACTTCCCTCGTTGTCATTCTCACCACGTGAACTAGTTTTAGGGGATCCATCATTGGCGTGTAAAGTTGGTTTTTATTTATACTATCATAAGCGGTCTTAAAATCTATAAATAAGTGGTCGGTTTATTAACCTCATTGGTTTTCCAATGTCTGAGGTAACGTTCTGAGGTAATATTTGATCTATAGTAGATTTTTCCCTTTCTGAATTCACACTGATATGGCCAAGTTCTCTTACGTCATATGGGAGCAGTCTCATATAAATCGTCTCGATAGAAAATATTTTACAGCCAATAGTAAGTAGGGTAATACCTCTATAATTATGACACTCTAGAAGGCCTCTTTTTTTGTATAGTAGATTATACCACAGTTCCATTTTCTAGGAGTTATTTCTTCAGTTAAAATCATTGAAATCAGAGAGTGTAATTTTTTTTATTAAGTTAACTCCTCCACTTTTTAAAAAGTTTTCCATACAACTTGTTACACCATTTGACTTAGTATTCCTCAGTTTGTCTACTGCTAACTGTACCACTATCTCATCATGACGTTCTATTTCGCTATTATTTCCACGTGTCGTAGATAATCTTTTGTTTATTTCTTCCTGCAATTGTCCTGCATCTTCATTAGGAGTTTTGTTTAACAATTAATTGAACCGATTTGCCCATCTGTTCAAGATTTTAATTCTTTCTGATATTATTGTACCATCTTCTTTGTTGCAAACAACTATCCTTAGATTAAATCGTATCCTTACATAGTTGACAATTTTGGAACTTTGTTATTTTTTCAACTAAACTCTACCTCTTGAAGTTGGTTAGTCGGTTCCTTTCCCACCGTCTTTTCTTTTGGGTCTACATTTTCAATTTAACCTTCCTTAAACGTTTTTATTCTTCCACGACCCCACATGTTCCTCTCTTTTGCAATATTTTATGGTAAACTCACTTTTTTTGGCTAGTTGCTTCCCTAAATTCTTCACCAAACCAATACTGGTGGCTTTCCCATATAGCCTAATTCCTGTTCTGCTGCCGATGTTATGGCCTGTCTGTATTTTTTCCAAGTCTCATGGACGCTTTGGCTTCCTTCTATATTCTACAGACTCTCAGACAAGGTTTCCGTATATCGTCTGGCATTCTCAGGGATATTAAACCTCTCTGTGTTGTATTTACATTCTCTCACTCCCTTAATTTTCTCGATCTTTGAAAAAAATTGCGTATACGTATTTTATTGAAATTTATACGTGCATACGTGTAGATTTATTACTTACTACATGTGCTTACTACACACAAGGTTTGATTACCTAGTTCATATAATTTATGTTTATTTATATTTGAAAAATTACGTCTTTCTTCATCTATATTTACCATGTCCTTTCAAAACAGTCTCGTTTGGATGTAAGGTATTCATTCTTACGTTTTTCATTGTTCAAAATATTTCCAAGAATACGGTTCCTAGTTTAGCCTTAAACTCTCTCAACGGCTTTGTTTTGTATCATTGACATGCCCAAAAACTTAATAATTTTTTAGTTTCTTTTTTATTCTTGGGAAGATGCAAGGTAACCTCACGACGGTCTCGGCACGATTATGATGTCAATTAAAACAAAATTACTTGAACAAGCAATGACGTGCGAGTTGGAGCATTATCGACTTGCAAATTCCATATGTCTGACCGCTTTCTACGTACCTATAGTTGCAAGCAGTGTAAAATACGCGAAGTTAATTAGGCCTACTCTCAATAAAACCATATCGCTTAGTGCCGAAACTTAATTAAATACAATACCATGATCTTCAGCATATTATAATCATCTTAAACTAAACCGTTTTCAATCTCAGAAGCATTTGTAGAAATATTAAACCACTTACCAAACGCTTCTGAAATATCTTCGTCACGTTAGAGCCCATTATTTCATTCCTTATACCAAATCTGAAGCCTGTTCTTTGTTTCAAAAATGTTTAAACATCGCTTAATACGCCATAACACAACTTACTCAATTAGCGGTCACATTTAAACTATGTATCAAATAGTGGATGTATAAATTGGATACATAACAACACAGAGAGACTTTTGAATACGACGTTACTAGCACAGGAAATTCAAAAATTGCACGAACTTCTAAACAATCGTTGTATTAATCATAATGATGAGAAATGAAAATGTTGGTAGAAAAATATTATTCAATTTAACATGCTTTACACCAGTGGTTTTCTAAGTGTGAGGCGCGGCTCCCAAGAGAGCGAGATACTTCTGAAGCGGGGCTCAAGAAACGCTTACGATACTAAATTATTACTAACTGAACCAAAAGTACGGCAAAGGAAAACAGCGTTGTTGACTATAATAAACCAATAACTTAAGAAATAAATTTTTTTAATTAGGCCAATATTTTAAGTTAATTATTGTATTTATTTTTATAGTAATATTATTTGTTCTGATGTCACATAAAGCAGAATTTTAAAACATGATTGTGCACATAAGTTTTCAGGCTTCGGTCACGTTGATGTAAATTAAAAAGTATCCTGCTTGTAGGCCGTGGCCCAATGCATAATCTTGTTTTGAAGTCTCAACTACGACAGTGGCAGTCATCCTCTGTGTTGGTTGCGAATAAATCACTGTGTCCACGATCGGTCGAAAGGCAATCTACTGGTGACTATTCTGTTCTTATAGGCGTTACTCCATGCCCTCTTCTCACTGATCGAGGCACTGTACAATCTGATCACTATCCATTTCTGACCTTCCATCCGGCCGTACGCGTGCTTCGAAAGGGTACGCGTAGAGTGCAGACAGGTTTTCAGATTCCGATAATGGGTAACGACAGGCGTGACAGATATTCACCTGTTGAAAGAATTTATAATTTCCGGGCTGCTGGGCCTTGGTCGTCTGCTTATTCACGTGTCATTTTTTATTAACTAGACGTTTGTGCTTCCCATTGGGGGCCTTCGTCAGTAAAAAAATAGTTTAACAAGCGATGGTAGCCGAACCAAAGCTGAGATAAAAGCTTGAAGAAGGTCTCCGCTTAATTGAAATAATAACAATCCAATTACCCTATAAGATTATCCTAAGAAGGTTGAACCATCTGCAAACATAGATTAAATGATCTACCGTTTCTACCGATTACGATACTCCTCTCCCCGATTTATGATCATGTTGCCTTCTTTTCTCACTCACCTTATCCTACTACAGTGGTCGTTTTATTAGGTTGGCTTCGATTGTCATACTATATGCAGTTAGAAAGGCGATGGCAGATCAGCAACCGGTGTCTAGCCTCGTATCATCAAAATGTAGCACTAAGTAGCCGGCATTAAACTACAGTCGGTCGCATATCAGAAATTCAGCGCACTCAATATACAAAGGGTATTACAAATATAAGCTAAACGAAAAATATTCATCGCTATTTTCATGTTTTCCTCTTTAGAAGAATTTACTGTATCTGCAACATCCTTCTATTGTCTCTCGTTCACTATTCGTTTTTTGCACATAAAATAAACAGCATCCATACCGAATACGTTATGAAACAATACATGTTCTATTCATACCCAGCGTCGGTATTTTTATAATTAATTAACGAATAATTCCAAGCATTTGGTTAAAATACCTACTGACTACGTGAAATAAAAAAAAAACGAGATATTTTATTACTTGAATGTCTGATGTATTTGTTTACAAGACTTTGTATAAAATTAAACTGTTGTATAAATACCTGTAATTATTTCTAGTTAATTACCCCAAAAGTAGGCTATAGCTACGAGAAGGTAATAGTTATAGTCAAATGGAAAACAAAACTAAAAAACTAAAAATGCTGAATGCAAATACTTAATTTGTGTACAAGGTAATCAAACAACAAACAAGGTAACACGAAATTATTCATTCTGTAAATAACATCATTGTAATAAGTGTCCAACTAAAATAAGGGGAACATTTATATATTTTTTAAATTTATAAATCTCACGCCTTCCCCAAATTTCAGCTCCTTCCTTGATTGAAAATAAGCGATATCAAGATTATCTTTCAGCAAAACGTTTTGCAAATTTCAATAATCCTTCTTTACAGATTTTATTATTATAACTAAAATTGTTTCCATACAAGAGATCCTTTCTAGATGAAAAAGTGGAAGACAAAAAATAATCGATATATGGTTATAAGATGGAGGTTGGTGGTTCATAATCTACTTCCACGCTTTTTCAAACTTCTTTTAGGACTTATTACAGTGCCCAAATTAGGACAGTTCACAGTAACCAAATTTGGCCTTTTGTCACCACATTCCGAGCTTTCTGAATATTTATTTCCAACCCTCAAACTTTAGAGTCTTCGTCAGGTTTCTTGTTATAATTCATCCACATCCTGAGCAAAAACAACGTCGTCCTCGGTAAATAAAAGAGAATAAATTGTGATTATAATTTACAAAAGCCTTTAGAATATATTACTATACATAATTTAGAACACCGACGGATAAGAGCTGCTACACGTCACACCATGTATTTGTTTGTTATTTGCTCCTCAACAAGCTACAAATAAATTAAAATACCTCAATAAACACTTACTGTGGCTGTTGTTTAAAATTCTCCATGAAGCATAAACATCCAACAGGTTCAAACACTGTCATCTGACGTTGTAAAATATGGCTTAGCTGCAAAACAAAATATTTGATTACATACGAATTTCACAGATTTGAAATGAATATGTAACAAACGATAATAACCATAAATTATGCACACTTACTTTGTAAGAATGAGTTTAGGAAATAATACGTCCCTGGATAAATTACTAGCATATCGAAGTGTAAGACGAATGCCTTTTATCGAGTTTGGAAAGTCATTTGATAAAGTAAATATAGGAGCAGGCTGTGGGCAATAATGGACAGAAAGGTGCCCGTAACACCTCATTAGAGCCATACAAAGTCTGTATGTGGGAAATAAAATCTTAATTGAGAGAGAAAGACCGTGAACAACCCGTACTGTGGCTCTGATCAATTGTAGATTACGACAAGGGTGCCCATTAACACCTCTCTTTACTTTATTACCACCTTTTTACTTTATACATAGACCAAAGCATACACAATGACCAAACGAACTTCCGGAGGATTTTATGACCTAGGTAACTCTACAGTTGACACGTTGTTGTTTGCTGGTAACCAAGCTACCCTCTCCAACACGGAAAGCGGCCTGCAGATAGCTGTGCATTCGTTGCATCGATTCTGCAAGGATTTCGGATTATAGACCTCTACACTGAAAACCATGCTGATGGCGTTTCATGGCGGTGATCCCACATGAGTAAAAATTACTGAAGATGGTTCTGAATGATTCTGTTTTGGAGCTAGTCAGAAATTTCAAATGTCTGGATTATAACGTGTTTAACATTAAAAACAATAACGTGGTGAGTAAGCTCCATGTGCTTACGTTCAACCACATGTTCTAAACCTGGAGTTTAGTCCATGTTGAACCTGGAGTTCTAAAAGGCGATGCAGACATAGGGCAGGAACTGAGTATTACGAGTATACCCGACAGGACTGCCCAATATCTGCCAAAATGGTTTAATCAACTTAACAGAATGGACGAGTGCCGCATTCCCAAACAAATGTTGAATCATAAGCCAAAGAGACGGAGAGATGTGGGACGTCCGAAGAAGTGATGGATGTGACCAACTTTAGTCTATCTTGCCTGGGACCGGAACAAACCATTTTTCGTTTAATCCTTGTTGAAGATGATAAGATGATACTTCGTACGTGGCAGGCGTAACACAGTAAACAATAAATAAATACATACACGCTACATAACCATTAGATGGAGTCACGTCATTTCCTGTAACACCTACACGTTATACATTCCTAACAAAAACATGAAAATGTACAATACACGCTAGCTAAGTCATCTTTTATTGTTCCGACCCAAAAGTATCGAAGAATACTTTATTTTTAGAAGATGTATACTCATCGTAAGATTGTTACTAGAGCAGCATATTTTCTTAAAACAGTAGTGTAAATTATAGTGAATGCGAGAAAAGTTGATAGTCACAATTTTATTAACACTTTTTTACACAATAAGTCACACTCGTAGCATATTACAGTAGTTCTTCGAATTGCACAGTTATCCAAAACTCACTATACACACAACGACCTCTTTAATTCGTAAAATTGTACATATTTTGCAGTTGGCAAATCTGTGAGTATCAGTTCCGTAACTAGGAGATGCTCCTTTAGGGAAATTTGAACTCCGCATTTTTCTTAAGGCAAATGAGATATTCAAGATTCTTCCCATATAATTATTAATGCAAATGTTCATAAATCTTTAACACACGCAACTGGTTTAGAAACAGACCTACGTTAAGTGGTTATGAAATTTAAAAATACAGTATTGTTAATAGCTGTAGTAGGGCATTGATCCCCCAGACGTAGTGTATTTTGTGTAGGAAACATAATGCAATCGTTCGACTTCAATATTTTTTTCTACATTAATTTACAACAACGACCAGAAATTACTTTTTATAAGCTATGTTGCTGGCCTAGGAACTAGTTGTAATTAGCCCCTCTTCTGACTAATGAGACTTCTCCGTCGTATGTTTCTTCTCTTCCAGAATATTTGCTGCTTGTATTATGGAAAGCTAGAGATATGCTGATATAGCTGTAACATCTGGTTTGTAACATATCATGGCGTGTTGGCTGTTGTTAGAAGGATTTTCGATTGTACACCTTGATTAATGACAATAATGGATTAGCTGGCATAACTCCATTCCTGAATGTCAAAACGGATTTATTACGGCTTTATAAAATACAATTTTGTTGTTTAGTGATATTTTTTTAAATTACCGAGTACTAGTACAGTTCAAAACTTGAAACCCATTCCAGCTTTTATCTGTACAAACCAAAATCTAGTTACATAGTGCAATCTATAATTTTGCAGACACAATGAACCTTTTGCAGACGTGCAAATTTTGTTCCTTATGGTGATGGACATCGTATTCGGAAGAGCAATAATAGAGGATATAATGAGGGGAGTATACAACGCTCGCCTATACCAGATATGTTTATCAGATGACCCATATGTGCTAGCACATAGCTTGGAGATATGACCAACAAGATCATTGTTTTACAAGTGGAGACAAAGGATATGGGTCTGCGGATTAACACCACCAAAATAAAGGGGACGATTGTTAACCACCGTCACTATAACAGGCTAGTACTGGGTATCACAGACTTGGAAAAGGACAGTTCTCCTATCATGGGAGTAGAGTCGAACTAGACGGAAAAGCAGCGCTGCAGACGTGCAGACGTGCATTAATAAAGCAAAATGGATCTTCACCCATCTGAGTAAACTGCTATCGTGCTATCTGCTATCCTGAAAACAGTGAAATTAAAGATTTTTGGTTCCAATGTTTAATCCACATTTATATTGTATGAATATAGTGTGTTCAATTTGGAATATAACCAGCACAATTACTCCTAAGCTCCAGACTTGTAAATCAATCTTGTATATCATCAATAGCATATAGTGCCCAAGAGTTATATCCAAAGTAGAACTATGGTTGATCACCAACCAGTGTCATATCGAGGCCAGATAAAAAGGAGGAAATAGTGTTGGGGTCGGTCGCATCTTTGACAGTTTCCTGATAATATAGCAAACAGCTATGGAATGAAACGTCAAGCAGACAGCAGGAGCAGAGGAAGACCAGACATTTCCTGGCGAAGGACAGTGGAAGAAATCAGAGGCTGCAACTTGCATGTGGAAGCAGGCAAAGTTTAGGGCCGCGATATACGCGAACGGAGAGCATTCGTGGAAGTCCTTTGTTTCTTTTAGGTGTGTTAAAGGAACAAAGGAAAAGAGAGGAAGAAAAAACACCAATGTGATTCCTTCAGTCAGGTCAACCTCCTTACTTTTGTTTCAACTTTCCTGTAGGTCCTAATTGTGTTTACTGCCAATATGGACTCATAAGTAGTTCATCCATGGTGAACTTTCTGTTATTGGAAATTTCTATATTATTTATAAATGCTAAAATGAATAAGTATGTATTATCTACTTCAAATACACGTCTAATTTTTTCTTTATTCACCATATTTAGAAATAGTGAATACAAACAAATTAGTTGTAGTGGAATTAAATACAAATAAATAAATGTTTTGCTGCATTACTTCGAAATTAAATCTTACGAATCGATAATGCCTAAAATTCCTAATATGGACAAATTTTGTAGTTTTATTTAATGTGGACAATTTATTTAATTCAAACACCTAAGTAAAATTAGGCTGCGTAAAGTCTAGGTAATAACTTCTTTCTGAGCTGAGAGGTAAAACACGAGATCTCTGTCCTGAACCACTTCGGTCGTAAAAAAGAAGTCTATATTTTTTAAACGAATTTTTATTTTAAAATATATTATCTTAAAACTTAATTAGAACTTTATTAAAATCCCTTTTTTTATGACAAGTTACTAAATGGTTCCCCACAAACTAATGATTCAGTTTCTAAGGATCTCTAAGAAAATGTCTCTATAATATAAATTCTATTATATTTTTCGAATACTCTTTAGCACCTTATGTTGAAGCTTCCTCTTCCTTATCTTTTATGACAACAAACAGACAAAAACGAAATGACATTTTAGTATTTCTACTTTGATATGAAAATTGTAAATTTCGTTATTACACAGATTTAAATTAGTTTTTTTTAAATACTTTAGTAGAACATATAGACAAACGTTTATATTTATTTACCTTTGTAGATACGTTCTACCTCTTTCTTGTACAGAATATATTACAGTATCAGAAAAGCAGACAGACAATAATTGTGCACCATCTTGATAATAGAAATCACCCTTGAATCAATAAGCTGATAGGGAAACAACAACTGAAACAAGTTATGAGTTCCTTAAAAATATTGTAGGAAAGGGAAATTCACTAGACCCAGATTGTTTCAGATAACAGCGTCTCGTTCGATCCCATATTCTACAAAAAATTTATTTTATTACTTACAAATGTAGGTAGGCCTACGTAGCGCATGGTCTACACTTTTCTTTACTCCTACCAGCAGAATTACGTAGTGTAAGTAAGCCTACGTAGTGTAATTTCAGTTTTATATTTCATCGAGAGAAAATATTTTGAAAAATTTATGACGGGAATTACGTACATCTTCATATCCACACGTAAGAGCGTTTATATCGTGTAAAAGAAGTGTTAAAGAGTTGAGACACTGGTAAAAAGATACACGTGAAAGATACACGCGCCTCAGAAATAATAAAACGCTACGACAAGATTCGGTAATATGATATCACACGACTCAAGTCGTGAAAACTCCTGCCGTTTTAGTACAGCGGAATCTACACTTCTGTTTTATGTACGAATGCGTATGTTTACAAAGTATCGTTATTCTTACATTTCGGTGAATTATACCGGCGACTGCCGAACGATTACATCAGTTTAATTATACGCCTAATGAAGTGATGCACTTAAAGCCTGCCTACTGTCAGGTGAAAAATATGAATTTTCGGTTTTAACAGACCACCAAAAACTAACGGATACATCACTCCTACTGTAAGATACACTGAAAATTAGCTACTTTCTATGCGCGTTTAGTGACGTAATTTTAAAAATATTGGTAAAAGGGTTTCGCTATTTTGTCGAATAGCCGGGCGACCGCTCGAGCTTTTATAACTGAGCACTAAATATTTCACATCGAATAAAAATTGAAATAAAATTCATACACCCGTGTGCTTTCATATCAACAGAGTGCCACAAATGCTGAGACGAAGAGAATTTATTTAGGTACACCAAATTCAACTTTTTTCGAATCACCACTGGAGAGAAAAGTTATGCAATAAATGATAACAATTTCTCTTAATAAGTCTGCAGCACTTTCTTCAAACGTCTAGGCAATCACTTGTAAAAATCTGAGAACATTATAAGTTCAAAGCTAATGTCTGATTTGAGTTGACAGGCGGTGTCCAAGTAATATAAGATATCAGCTCCAGTGAGAGAACCCATGCTAAACCTAATGTAAATAAATACGTAGATCTGTAGAGACCTAGTGGTGTAGGCCAAATAATGAGATCAACACAGTTTTTACAATTACAATAAATGAAAGGAGTATAATCAGACTTGATTTTTTTTTTTTAATGTAGCAAAACAATTTAGAAAATTATTACATTCAGAATGGCTTCACAGAGATATGGAGATACCCCTCTTGTTTTACTGCGCTATGTACAACTTCGTGTTCAAAATTTTTGAAAACAAATGAGGATACTTAGAAACTAATCTCGACCCATTAAAAATTTCCTTATAATCCCAGATTGAACTGAAGTTGAGAAAAAAGTGCCGGACTTTAAACTGACCCGGAATAAAAATTAAAGGAACCAAATGTAAATACCTCACCATTAAGGGGCGCTACACAATTCGAGGTGGGACTAGTTACCGTCCAACTCTGTGTTTCAGCCCTTCCACCATCGTGTTCCTCAACACCACCCTGTCCCACGTCAGTTTCAATCGGGATATTCTTTCGACATGTGGGTTATTGAACGAGCGAAGAGAGTTCTCAGTTTTGACTCGATAGTTTGGCATTTGTCTATTTGTCTATCGGTTCGGAGTACGTCACACGATAACTTTTGAACACAGCAACCAGTGACCGCTCTAAAAACAGGAAGGGAGGCAAAAATATAGGGGGTCAAAATTGCGAAAAAGTCTCAAAAATCCATTTGGGGTATTAAATGACAGGAAATTTAAGTCACAATCTGAAAATAGCGTTCATTTTTTATAAAATCAGTATTTTTTGACGTCGGTACCCAAGAAATGCTGAAAATTTTGATAAAATCGAAAAATTAATTGGAGGTATCAAATTTAAGAGAATTTAAGTTTCGAAATTTGAAATTTTCGAACCGCAGAGCCCAAAACAGAGATCAAAAATTAAAAAAAAATGTGGAAATCCAGCAGGATTTTGGAATAAAAGAAACTGCAACCCAAGTCCCAATATCTCTAATTTTTAGTGTTTATTGTATGATTGTTATATTACTAAAGAAATAGTAAAGAAATAAGGATTTTTGTAATTTTTCCCACAATTGAAGAATGATCTGATATCGAAATTTATATAATAATAAATGTAACTTACTTACGAACAGCAAATGTAGCGAGTTCTGGAGCTCAGGGACCATACTAGTTACATTGCTGTCTCACCTAAACCATCTCACCTTCATCGTTTAATTAAAATTTTGTAACATTCCAAATCCTGATTTTGTTCTTAATTTTTATTACCTCCTATTTTCTGATCAATGGATCTTCACTTTTCAAAAATTAGGCCCTTACGTAATCAAATTTAAAGGGAATAAAAGGAAAAGGAAATAAAAGGAATCAATGCTATTTATTCTTCGGTAAAAAGACTTTCATTTTTACTAAAGGTTGATTTATTACTTGTCATGTTGTCTTTACTTTTTCTACAGATGTACAAACTGTCAAACAGTATAACGTCTTACCTACGTTATAACATCGGGAACCTGGTTAATTGGCTCAGGTCAATTAAACAGGCTGTTATAATCTTAACAAACTCATAATTAATCAAAATATAAACAATTGTAAAAGGATCCCTAGAAGCTAGGAAAATTGGCAGGGGTTTGTTGATTTATTCACTCAGCTTTGTTGGACCATGACATCTCTTTATTACATAATGATATTAGCATCTTTACTTATGGTTATCAACATTTGTGTTTCAACAGTTTACAAAATGATTTTATGTTTTGTTCATTTAGAAGGGCTCTCAAAATATAGATGTACATCTGTTTAACTTTTCCACGGATCCGGGACTAGAAAAGGTGTATTAATAATGGTCACATATCCATATATTATCTTGAAGTGGTGCCATTAGAAGAATGGACTTATTTCCCCTTTTAAACAATAAGGCTTTACAGTTTAGAGCTTTAACTCTTTTACTAGGAATAGATTTACCAGAATACATATCATGTCAGTTCTTAAATGTCTTAAAGGTGTTAATTTAATTGTCTTTAGTTGGGTATAGTACTTAGTATTTCATAACCACGGACGGCATGCTCCCGTGTCACCTGAGATATCCTGAGGTATCCTCCAGCTCCTCGTTATTCCAGTCCTCGGTCCTCGGTTGCAGCATGTTTCTTGTAGGTCAGGTATCTCTCGTTATCTTCGTATCCGGTGATGATGAAGTGCTGAAGTCTTTTAGATCATTGTGGGTCCTGCTTCTCTGCTCTTTAATAACTGGTAGTAATAGCTCGTTGTTTTGAATGGTTAACACAAAATTTTATTCACCTGTATCCATTTCACATGATTGTTTGTTTGTTGCACTTCACATTGTGGTCTTACCACAGTTTTAATTACATAAGTTTTATATTTTAAGATTTTTGTAGAGATGTCATAGGCGCACAATTTTCATTATTCTTTCTTACTCGTTTACTACATATTTATATGAATCGCGGTTCAACTATATTAACGATACACATGGGTTTAATAGTGTAAAGAGTGCCTCTGTGTCTTAACTGACGGGATTATTCACTTTAGGAAACAAAATATTATTATCGTTCCACATTACTGCTGTGCGCAGCTTACTTCTTGACCGCTCCATTTCAAGTGGGCTTCGTTTCGGGACAAATTTGTAACCTCGCGTAGTTTACTCTTCACCATAAAAGTAGTTCCACCTTTATTCGATAATTACGGTATTAATGTTTGACCTATTAATTATCCAAAGATATGCTTTACTTCAGAATTAATTATAGTATACTACTGTGTTGTTGTTTATTTATTTATTTAATTTCTAATTTACAAGTATTATTAGTTTAGTTTATGGGTCGTTATGCAAGTTGGTTCCGGTTATCGCATGTCGATGCATGGTAAAAAAGAGGTTTCTTTACTTTTACACTCTCTTTATTAAATATTATTTTGAGTTATTTAAGGGATTTAAAATTAGTTTAAATGTGCGATTTAAGAAAAATTTAAATTTCTCTCCTTTTTACATTTCCTATATTTTAAAATCGTCACAACAGAAATCATCTTAGGTACGCTGACTGCAATGTGATCCGGCTACAGTTGTAGAACTTTACGGTTATATTCCATACGTTAGAAAGTTCAAGCTTGAAACATTTCATAGTCCTGCATGTCGGCAAACGGACAAGATTGCGGTTTTGGTTAGGGAAGTTCTTATTTTCTTATCATATCTGAAACGCTACACTTGGAGCTACGCATCTGTGAGAGGGATACAAATGTTGTATACAAATCTTTGGATTCTTTGTAGTAAACATTGTAACGGTACATATCTTCGCCGTACATTTAACAACAAAAATAAGGAATAAAACACCTATTAACTAACACCAGAACACATAAGAGAGGAATGATAAATGTTATATCTGGTCCATGAACTAATTAAAACAATTAAGATAATTAAATCAGCAAAACGAAGAATAATAAATAGTTATGAAGAAGAAAATATAGAAGACAACATAATAATGTGACTAACCAAATAACCCAATAGATATGGTAAGTGAGAGGACAAAAACAAAATATAATGACAACAAACCCTAACAAGAGACTGAAGATAATATAATAAACACAAGTAAAGTGATGTAACGTAACACTACGATTTACGAATAATTATTTAATAAATTATAAATATCAGTATTCCATTATGATGTTAACTATTAATATTAATAAATAAGTGTACTATCAGTAGTCGAGAAACAGTTGAGATTTTGTACATAGTATTAGTTATATAAGTAGAAGGCTAGGGCATATGAGCCGACAGTCTGGCACCGAGCAGCTTAAAAATATATTGTACGTCCAAACTTTCTATTTCATAAAAATGTAAAATGCTTTGTTCGCACAAACCAGCAAAAAACGAGATTTACCGTTAGAAAAGGGGGTACAGCAGCCTTCAAAATACAATAACGTGCATACCGAAACGGGGTGTGTGTTTTAGAAAGTAGATTTCATTTTTACGACTTAACGGCAGTGCGGGAAAAGTTCCGCGTCGCAAATACGTAGCCAATGAGGGATAGCGTCATCTCTACGCGCGAAGAATTCGCAGTTGATGACTGGATATTTTCAAATTTACCGGCGACACATCGACAAAATATTTCGATATTTTCGAAATACAGCCAATGGGGGTGATTTCAAGTGTGACAGCAGTGAGGGAAGTTCTAGAAAGCCTATAAATGTTACTCTCGCAGAAGAACAAGAGTTCAGTTCAGTTCAATTCAGTTCAGTTCAGGAAATTATTCCGTCAGTTATGAAGAAGTAATGAAAGAATAAACGGTCAGTAATAAGTCAGTCAGTTAGTAAGTAAGTATAATTGAATTGGTGCGCGGGCAGAAATGCGAAGAAGTATTTCTTTACAATGTGCGCGAAAATATAAGTAAGCCTAAGATCGAAGTGCGCGACGCTAAGTTGTCATCACGATCGTGTGAGACTAAAAGCAGAGCAATAGCATTAGTGAAAGTGATGTGTTGTGTGAAGTGGCACGAGCAAAGCAGCGGAATGGATAACCAATTACAAGTAACTGTAACAAGTTAAATTTCATAAATCAATTAAATTTCATGTAGTATAGTTGTCTATCACAAAGTTTAACCCGTTTCATTCTCAAAGAACCATGATTACTTTCAGATACTAAATTGTACATTTATGTTCTATGACATAAAATTGGATGAGAATTAAATATATGTAATTTTTTAAGTAATAAGTCATGATGAAACAGAATTGGATTAGAATTAAATATATGTAATTTGTTAGGTAATAAGTCGTGATGAAATAGAATTGGATGAGAATTGAATATATGTAATTTGTTAGGTAACAGTCATGATGAGATATAATTGGATGATAATTGAATATATGTAATTTGTTACGTATTAAGTCATGTCCTCTTGATCATAGTAAATTATGCATCGAGTAATGGAGATTCATGTTATCAAGAATAATTAACATAATCTTATAAATGATTTAACTGTGTTAAATAATTTCTATCAAGAAGGTTTAGCATAATAATATAAATGAATTAAATGTGTTAAATAATCTCTATTGAAAGACTGAGGAGTGATAAAATTTTGTATTTATTGATGAATCATTAAATTTGCACAATTGATAGTAGTAATGATGTTATGTAGTGATATTATCTAAATGTACAAAAAGTTGATAAATATAATGTTGTGTTATTTAGCATCTGAACAAAGAGTTATTATTTAACGATAACCCCTGAGATTAATAATTATCTCTGGCGCCCAACAGAAATACAGGCAGTAGTCAGTATCTAGATGACTATGTTAAGTGCTGATTAATCAACTTAATTAGGATTAACCACAAGTGAGTAAGTTTCATTAACGACCAAATAGAGTTATTATATTTGGCACTTATTATTATTATTAGCCGGTACGCCAGCGGTCAAGTTGTAGTGATAAGCGAAGAAGTGTTAACAAATCTATCATTCAATGTGCCAATAAGTGTACCAAGAAAGAATGACACCAATAAAACAAGGAGTCTAAAGAATTAAGAAACATTAAAGAGACACAGACATAGACAAACTATTACTAAAGACTTGACCATGACAAAAAACTCTTTATTCTCAGATAAAAATGTAATTAATCAACCATATAAACACAATGAAATAAGATATTGAAAGATAAGAATGAGTTAGTTATCACAGCAATAACAGAATACCATGCATGCTTTTAATACAAGCAAACCCAATGAAAATATATAAAAGAAAACCTGGTAATCATCAGAAGACATGTAAGAATAACGTAAGAAAAAATAATGAATAATGGTTAACAAGAGAAAAAGTGTAAAATAACCTTAAAACATTGAGATCAGAAAGAAAAGCATAGACCATTGTTGTCAGACAAGGGGGTCCTAAATAACCTTAATTCTGGTACAAATCCACTTGTAATTAGAAAAAATTAAGAATAAAACAATGTAAAACTAGTTTAGGGTATGCAATAATGAAAATAGACGTTATAAAGACAAATCTAATGATACGATTTATTAATTAAAAATGATACGTTTGGTGTTTAATGTAATTACACAGACTGAAATTGGACAGAAAGATGTACCCATTAAACACATTCAGAATTCCCATAATATTGTAAACCAGAAACAATCAGTGACATAAATGTGTAATGCAATATGTAATACTACTATTATGTTATAAAACAATTATAATGAAATATTAATTTAACCATAATTATGAAAAATTAAGGTAACTGTGTGACTACACTAGATGCAAGAAGTATTAGTGAATTATTCTCAATCTCACATATAATAATAGGAGGCTAACCATTATAAAACACTCTTTAGACTATAAAGACCATTAGTACACAAAATAACCACTTACAATTGAGTATATCTGTTGTAACTGTCAATTGTACTTACTGTACTTGTAGCATAATTGTTACTTAGAAGTAAGAATATAAGAAATTCTTAGTTGTGTGGGAAACAGAGACAGGTGCCAGGTGTGTATACGAGACTGTAGCATATGTTTTGAACATAAAATTAGGTTTAGGAAATTTTCCCAGGGTTGTGAATAGTACCTCACCCTTTCTCAATAAGCGTGACTGTCCAGGAAGTGATAATCGTAGGAAATCTGGCGAGACACATCAAATAAGAATTAATGGTGACAAGGTCCAGACAGGAAATATAAAATGTCACACAAATTTGATATCCTTTTAGGGGAGTCAAGTAATGGGTCACAAGTGTGAAGCCAGATGTACTCCGTGGGATCATTGGTTAAAGCAGGTGTTTTATTCCATGAGAACGTCTAATCTAGAGTAGTGAAACACCCCCAAATCGTGACGTAGGGTCACATGATACAGTCTTTGACGAATAAAAAAAGTCTTATAAAAATTGTATGAAACTACCCTTACTTCAACTAGTTTTAGCCTATCACAATTAAGGTTTTAGAATTAAGAGGAGGGAACAGTCCCACCACTAAAATTAAGTGTTACACCCACGATGATGTACTATAAAAACTCTAGCATTCGCTGGAGAAGACAGATCTGATTGTGTAAGCGGTCCCAGAGAACTTACTCATCTTTTCTCATTTTTATTTTTACTTTGATCTGTGTTGGAAGGTGTTCTTAGAGAGCCGGAAAAACCAGATGTTGTCAATAATTTGTTTTTGTAATTTTTGAAGTAACTAAAAGTAGTTATATTAATTTGTGAACTAAGTACTAGTAACTGAAGGTACTTAGAGTTTAAAAGAGTAATTGAATTAAATGATTTATAGTTTGTCAAGAAGAGTTGTATAAAGTACCTTGTAAAAGTTCGTTTGTATTTTGCTAATCACAATAAATTGTCTTCAAGAAGAACGGTTCATTCTAAGGATTCAACTTCACCTCCGGAAACACGTCAAACAAACAGTTGTAAGTTAGCAGCCACTCGATAGGTTACAACATTAAATGCTGGTGTCAGTTGTGCTGTGTTCAAGAGGTGACCAACGGACTTCAAAGAAGACGAAGGTGATCAGCAGTTGTGGACATTGGAGTGCAGCATCGTGAAGCACCTTCAGGGCATTCACTGGACTAGCAGCAGTCTTAGGACGAGCCAAGCAGTCGTGTTGCAGAACCAAGGAGCAGTTGGAGCGGTTGTAGCAGTAGAGCAGTGTAGCAGTTGAGATCGTCGTTGGAAGCGATCATCGTTGGAAAAGAAGACTTCAAGTAGAAGTAAGTGAATAGCGTCATTTTATTTACTCTAGAGAAATGGCTACTGCGGAGTTAAATCATTTTGAAAGCTCTAATAGTAATTCTGATTCTGAATTAGAATTGAAAGATTATGCCACAAGTAGTAACATAGATAGTGGTGATAGAAAAAGCAGTAAAGTAAAAAGTAAAGTAAAGAATAGCTTTGATGTGTATAAGGAAAATCATAAAAAATTATAGCTTGACCAAGCAGCTAAATTTGTTCTTGAGTTTAATGGTAAAAGAGATGATTTAAGTAAATTTATTAGCTGTGGTGATTTTGCGATTGAGAATGTAAGTAATTCATATAACTATTTTCTGTTTGAAATTATAAAGATTAAGTTAGTTGGTGATGCTTACAATATTGTTAAATTTAAAAATGTTGAGTCACGGGAGCAGGTTAAAGTAGCATTACACGATAAGTACGGTGAAAAGAAAAATATCGCTCATTTGCAGTTAGAAATGTCTAGTGCAAGACAAAATAAAGATGAAGATGTTCGGGCCTTTTCTGAAAGGTTGAATAGTATTTTGAGTTCATTAGCTATTCAGATGACGGAAAATAAAGATAAAAGTGTTAAAAGCGCGATTTATGATGTCCTAGAGCAACAGAGTCATAACGCGTTTATTGAAGGATTGCGTCAACCAATTAAATTTTTGATGAAAGCGAAAAATATTCTTACATATGAAGATGCTGTTGAAGCAGCTGTTTTAGAAGAAATAAACATATTAAATGATAGGGAAACTCAAGAGTATTACGGTTTAAAAGTAAAAGATTATAGGGAGTATAGGAAAGATACTCGCCCTAAATGTTTTAATTGTAATAAGAGAGGACATGAAGCTAGTAATTGCTATTTTAAGAAATCTTCGTTTCAAAGTAAAAGCGGGTTTAATAAAAAAAATTTTGCTAAAAGAGATAGAGACGTACATAATAAAATAATTACGTGTCATTACTGTGGTAAACAAGGGCATGTTATTGCTAAGTGCTTTAAGAAGCAGAAAGACGAAGAAAATAAAAATAATAAGAAACCGAGTTTTAAGCCGAAGAATACGGATGCTCATCCGAAGGCAAGTGATTTTAAAACTATTCAAGTAGGTCGTATTACAGATGACCGTAAGCATGAATGCATAGAAATGCAATTATCCGAAACAATAAACAAAAACGTTTGTTTACTTTTAGACACTGGAGCGGATATTTCGATAATTAAAGTAGGACAATTAGAAGATAAATGCTGAAATAATGCCAGACACCGAAAGAGTAATTACGGGTATTTCTGAGGAGCCTGTAACAACAATCGGTTTAATAAATTTAAATATTAAAATGAATGCTAGAGAAATTGTTCATCCATTTCAGGTGGTATATGATAAGTTTCCATTAAAAAGTAACGGTATTTTGGGTAGAGATTTTATGTCGAAATACAAAGCGAATATAGATTTTGAGAAAGGCGTTGTCCAGGTAGGAAAGACTAAATGGAAATTAGTTCCTTATATAAATAAAATTGTATTACAACCGCGATCAGAAACGGTTATTGGTACGAAAACGCACAGCGTAGGTGAAGGCGTCGTTTATTCATGTGAGTTACAGCCAGGCGTACAGTTAGGTAGTAGTCTTACTAAAGCATTTAAGGGTAAATGTTTGGTTCCAGTTACGAATGTAAATGAAGATAAATTTGAAATACAGATCCCAGAAGTGGAGATACATAAAACTGACGAGTATGAATGTAAACAGTTATCGCGAAATCGCGAAGAGGAAGTTATTAAACAATTAAGGGTAGATCATTTAAATAAAGAGGAAAAAAGGCTTTGATAAATATATGCGTAGAGTACAATGATTTATTTTATTTGCCGGGAGACAAATTAACGGCGACTGATACGCTGGAACATACGATTCCATTGAAACAAGATACAGCCCCAATAAATATAAAACAGTATCGTATTCCGGAGCAACATAAAGAGGAAGTGTAAAAGCAAATAGACTCTATGTTAGAACAACAAATAATAGAACAGAGCCAAAGTTCTTGGAACGCGCCACTTTTGGTTGTACCAAAGAAAATGGACGCGTCGGGTAAAATTATATAGCGTATTTGCATTGATTTTAGAAAAATAAATGAAGCGACTATATTTTCATTTCCGTAATTCATTTCCGTTACCTAGCATTACAGATATTTTAGACCAATTGGGGAGAAGTAAATATTTTAGCACTTTAGATTTATCGAGCGGGTTTCATCAAATTAAAGTGCATAAGGAACATAAAGAAAGAACCGCATTTAGTACGGCATATGGCCATTACGAGTTTACTAGGATGCCGTTCGGGTTAAAAGGGGGTCCGCGAACTTTTCAAAGATTAATGAACACAGTACTTACAGGTTTACAAGGTATTAAGTGTTTTGTATATTTAGATGACATTGTGGTTTACGCTCAGAATTTAGAGGAGCATCAAATAAAGTTACGCGAAATATTTGATAGATTAAGAGAACACAAGTTGCTATTAAACGCGGATAAATGCGAATTTGTACGCAAAGAAGTAAATTATTTAGGTCATGTAATTACAGACGAAGGGTTAGCTCCAGATCCTAAGAAGACGGAAGCTGTAGATAAGTATCCAAAACCTAAGAACGCGAAGGGCATAAAGAGTTTTCTAGGGCTAGTAGGTTTCTAAAGGCGATTTATAAAAGACTTTAGTAAAATCGCTCAGCCACTAAATGAATTATTAAAGAAACATGTACCATTTAATTGGGCGCAAAAACAGGATAATAGTTTCGAAATGCTAAAAAGCAAATTAACTAGTGCACCTTTATTACAATATCCAAATCTTAAAAAAGAGTTTGTAATCACTACGGATGCCAGTAACGAGGCCTGCGGAGCAATATTATCGCAAGGTAAGATAGGCAAAGATAAACCAATCGCGTACGCTAGTATAACACTAAGTAAAGCTGAAAAGAATTATAGCACAACAGAAAAGAACTTGTTGCATTAGTATGGGCAGTGAAACATTTCTGACCTTACATTTACGGTACAAGGTTCACTTTAGTCACTGACCACAAACCTTTACAGTGGTTGTTTATTATTAAAGATCCTGGATCGTGATTGATGTGTTGGATTATTAAATTAGCTGATTATGATTTTAATATCATACACAAGGCAGGAAAGCGAAATACGAACGCAGACGCGCTTAGTAGAATAAAAATTAATATGGCAGAAGTACTATAAAGGGGATGTAGGAACTGAAGAAGAAAAGAGACGAATAATTGAAGAGTATCACGATTCAACGTTAGGAGGACATCAAGGTATATCTAGAACATATAATAGAATAAAATTAAAATATGAATGGCCTAATATGAAAAATGATATTGAAGAATATATTAAAAGATGTGATAGTTGCCAACGTAACAAAAGTCATTACGACAAAAGTACAGCGGATAAACAATTCAGAGTAGGCGATAAAGTATTGTTACATGAAGAAACCGTACGTAGAGGTAGGTCAAAGAAACTAGGTCCCCAATGGATCGGACCATACGTTATAATAAAATGAAATTCGGAAGTAAATTACACTTTACGGAAAGGGAGAAAATTAATTAAAGTACATGTAAACCGAATAAAAAGGTATGAAGATTAATTAGAAACTGCAAGTTGCAGATGGAGCTGTTGACCTTGTGTACAGTGATAATTTTTGGACTTTTATTAAGGAAAACGGACACAGATGACAATCCATTCAGTGTAACAAAATTAAGAAATAATCCTGGTGTATATTTCGAAAAAATTGGAACAGTTCAATTGACTAATGAAAATTGGAATTTAATTACGTATATAGATATTAATAATTATTTACAACGATTAGAAAATGTCAGAAACAGATATAATAATTTTAAGAGATTTTGTACTAGAGAATACTCTGATTATTGTAGTAAAGTAAGGATTAGCAATGCAAAAACTATGAATGACATTAAAGAAAATGTTAATTAGTTAAAAATGCAATTAGGACATAGCGAACCAAAGAATCGTAGGTTAAAAAGAGGTATGTTTGACACTATAGGTGAAGCAGCGAAAATTTTATTTGGGACTATGGATCATGACGACCCCATAAATTAAAGAGGTCAGCTACAATCATTATGAGCTATCAAAATTAGAAAAAGAACAAGCCGTTGTCATGATTTCAACCATTAAGACTATTAATAAAACAATTAATGATGCGAATATTAATCAAGGTAAAATCATAGAAAGCTTTGATAAAATTATGGATTTTCAAAATTTCACTCGAAAAGTTACAACAATATTCTAATTGGGGATTAATTATGCTAACTGTGATGAATTAATTATTTGATTATACTAATTTGCAAAACGAGATCGTGTAATCACTCAATGAGGTTACTCATATCAACTGATTGAAGCTAAGTGATACGTTAGTTCTTTTATGTAAGCATAATTACTGCATGGAGACTCTAATTATTGTATAAATTAATAAAAACTACCATAAATCATTCAAGTGCCATTACTTTCTTGTTCTGAGGTAACTTTGACAATGAACGCATATATTCTGGATAAAATAAACACTTATTTATTAACATCATTAAATAAAAAGACTTCAATATATAAATATGGATGATTCCCTGTAAATACATTCATATAAAGGACACATATATATATATCAAATTACAATGCGAATCCAATACGTTGTTTGCTGGAAAACATACACATACATATATAATACAATCGATATATAGAAAAACACAAATAGTCAAACAATAAATCTTATACTAATGCGTTCATTGCTTGCCTCAGATGAATAGCGTTAATTATATTTATCATATTTAATTTAAATACTCAAGGGGTGTTTCTTGAAAAGAGACAGGACAGTAGAGTTCTAATAATAAGAATAGCATAAAGATTACTTGTAAAGCGATTTATCCGATATCTCCATCGGTGTAACTCCTTCTCGTTGGTGGTCCATATGTGTGAAGTTGCGTAGCTGTGATGTCACTAACACTCAACACACGCGGAACAGATTCACTCGCGCTGTGTGTATCTTCTGTGGATTCGGCTGTTACTGTTAGAGTCTATGAAATCATGTGTCGTGTGGGTAAGTTCATCATTAACTATGGTGTATACTGTATATCTGACTGTCTATTGTTGAACTTCTTGTGTGTACATTAATGTATAGTGTCTTTGATACCGTGGTGTAATTGTTCCCAATTATATTGTTTCGCTTCGCCGCACTGTACAACGTTACGATTTCGTTGTCCGGTAATACATTAACAATAGTTCTGCGCGTCGGTTATTGATGAAACTGCGATTGGTTAGTTCAGTTCTGAATTTGAGTATAATAAAGAACTCTAGAGTTATTAAGCACTGGCGTATGTCGCATGATTTAGTCGCTGTAGGTACACTATTACCGGATACTCGCCAATATCGAAATGTTTAAGTCACTTAATTATATACCGCGTAGCAGAGTTTCAAAGTCCCACTGCTGTCCGTATGTTAATCGAACTGTATTAAGACTGTTGAAAATGTATGAAGACTGTTTAAAAGTACGTGATTGAAAAATATATGATGACTGACTAAAATTATATGAAGACTATTCTCCCGCGTGCTCTGCAAACACTTTTTATCAAGCATCGTTTACCACAATGCAATCTTCTGGAAGACACGCCTCAGGTCGAACATGATAGGACAGAAGAACTCCTACCCTTATGCAAGACTCTCGTTCTTCACTTCTCATTCGACGTTCCCGTTGCCATGATGACGACGGTCCTCTCCACCTGTTCTCTGGGTAGATGCTGGGTTGTGATTGGGCATCCTGTCTCCCCACAAGTTCGCGTCGAAAGCCTCCGTACTCTTTTCCTGGAACAGGAGCAATTTCTCGGCTGTCGATCAGGTCTTTGTCTAAGCGTACTCCGGACCCTGCTGCAGTTCTCACGCGAACAATGTGTCGTATTTCGTTATTGTTTCACTATCCTTGACCCTTTTCCGTTAGCTATCCTGACGCAGCGTGTCGTCGTTTCCAAAACGGCACTCCTTCTCCCTGTCGTAAATATCAGTTGTCGCCAGTAAGACGTTCCCCCGCTGTGCACAAGTTCGATTCCATTCTTTAGATATCGATGTAAGTTCTCATACAGGGTAAATACCATTGTGTACTTACGCCCTTTTCTTACTACTGGTACACTTCAAATTAACCTTGCAGTGTGTCCGTCACAGTTTCTCCGTAAATTGGTACTTGACATAGTTTCTTTTATCTTGCATGTTGCAGGCTGTAAATCTCGGTTGAGTCGAGTCTGTCACGGCCAACCTTATTTCCCATTGTAAAGTTATGTGAAGCGTATTCGTATTGTCCGAAGCAAACGTTCAGTTGACACATCGTAAAACTGTTCTTTATTTATTGCTCGTGGCTCGTGTAGGGGTGTCTTGCTGTATGTAACGTCTTTTCGGTCATAATATTAAAAAATTTTAATTCTTGGTTGTTACATAGTCCCCAGATCGGATTGGATGTTGGATCAGCAGAAGACATTCTAATCCGATTTCTGCGCTCTGTGTTTGTTGTGGAGTCCCCTCCGATAAGGTCACGGTCATTGACCCACTTTCCTCTGCTTGGGGTATACGGGTATATATTCCCTATATTTTGTTGTAAACTAACTCTGGGAAAATATTGCCGTGCATCTGAGGAAGGATGAACGCATTTTCACACATTGTGCATATCTAATTAGATATGGGATTATATTACAATAATAATAATAACTGTGGATGGCTGTGTCATCCGCTTATAACCTAATACATGAAATAATGGTTTTCGACATGAAATGTAATTATTCATGTATCGTTTAAATATCGTTACGATAGTTAATGTCCTTAGTCTATCTTGAACATTTAAAATACCATTTACGAACCTGTCAATACATATTGATACTTTCATTATTTGTTATTGAGTATCACTCATAATACATATTACTAACATTTATACTGATTATATAGATTATAAATTTATATACATTATTTAGGAACAATTAACAATTCATTTGAAATCATTATGATTATAGATAACTTCGCTTTATACCACTCAGATTTGATTAATTAATCTTACATCATCGTGTGTCTATAAAAAACTCGTTATAACGTCTTTAGCAATTTATTGCTGCACATCCGATCGAACTTTTCGCATCATAAGTGTCTTTTCTATTGAAATTTTCATTAGCATTGGTTATACACATGTAATTAATGTCATTAGACTGTCACATCGTGACTTAAGAACTCCATGTACACAAAAAATCTTTAAATTACACGCTAATAAGTTATACATCATACCGTTTAGCTAGTTGGACCGGTTTTCGCGGGACATTCATCCTATGCACTGGCTCACGCCTTCCATAGTCCAACTAATTGTTGATGCAACTTTCGCTTTCCTGTGAGACTTGTACTTTCGTTTCGTGGTACCTCTTCAGCAGACGTACATTAAATTTTCCTCTCACTTTGCCGCTGCTATCGCACTCAGTGAGCCCGTATGTTGCGTCTTTTTAATTTCATACGTTATTCGTCATTCATTAATACTCATATCTAATTGTCTTCTTTGGTTTGTGTATTCTCACATAACCAATCATATTTAATCTATTTTATTCAATATTATCTAACCTAATTATTAAATTTTCAGACGTTCTTAAAATCGTCTTCTTACCACGTGTTCATTTATTTCGTTCTTAACTTTCTATTTGTGGAGACATAGTTGTATGTCTTGTAGACCTTGTGCCGTTACTCACGCACGCATTTTTGTTTGTAAATAGTGAGGGTGCTGACCTTGGGGTTTGCGCCGCACATTTACTCAACAGCCGGTTATTCGTCCCCGTTACTCTGGTATAATGTGCTGCCCTTCCGCCTCCAAGATTTATGACATGTCCCTTTCTCTCTCTCTGAGGGTGGGTAGAAGATGTGTCACGCCGTCCTTTGCGACCACTTTCTCTAAGCCGACACGCTTTAAATTGCTTTTGTCGCCACTTCCAAACTTGTCCACGGCTCCTTTCTTCGACATGCATTTTACTACTCGTGTGCTCACGTAATAATATCTTGTTTTCTATATTTTTAAGAATTCTTACCTCGAGCGCTTGTACTCGCCTTTCAGTACTGGTAGCACTTATAATATGCTTAAGTCGTCCAGTAAGATTTTTTCTCCCCCTTTTCCTCATAACATTCCTTGTCCAGGACGAATATGTATACGGACCTAGTAGGTTTTTCCGCTTCACATCATCCATGGCTTGCTTAAATTTGCATTCATTTTCATAACATGCAGTATTCATCTTAATATCGAAATTACTTTTCATGTTTTTTATTAACGCACCTCGAATACTTAGTCGATGTACGCCTGTTCCACACGTTGGATACTTCATCGTTGGATTCACTGATGCAGCATCTATTCTCGTGCTATATAATTTGTGCTTTTATGCATTCTACTTGATAGTATTAAACTTTTATTATTTCTATCCATGTCTGGATAATCATCTTCCGACGTCATTAAATACAAAGAAACAAAATCATTTCTTTTCTTAATCCACCTGTTTCTCGGCTTACTACTGACGCTTACGTTAGATCCCATAGTTGCTAATTTGTTAGTAGCTAACACGTCTGTGGAATCAACAGCGT
The DNA here is from genome assembly GCA_034769895.1 of Magicicada septendecula. Lineage (NCBI taxonomy): Eukaryota > Metazoa > Arthropoda > Insecta > Hemiptera > Cicadidae > Magicicada > Magicicada septendecula. The sequence continues at coordinate 272,061,474 of CM068369.1, read as the reverse complement.
TATCATTATCTCGTACTTTCCGTACCTCTTCATAACTTTCATTCACTTCTTCTTCCTGCTTCTTCTCGACTTCGTTTTTGTTGTTGTTCCATGTATTCGTATGTTCACGTATATCTGTGCGTAACAGCGTGAGCTGCTCATGGTTATTATCTAGTTTTTCGTTCAGTCTTTCAAACCTCTCGTTAAAATTTTTATTAAATTCTCCAAACTTCTCACGCATGAAGTCCATTAGTGTTTGCAACGTCACCTCTTCCTGCGGTTGTTGTTGCGACTCCTGTCCCCGCGCTCTGACGTCTGACGTCTCCTCGGTCATTTGTGAATAGGTTGGTGATTCCTCTCGTTCGACATCAGGTACACCCTGTTGGTTATTAATATCGAAATTCATGGAATCGGAACTACTGGTCGTCATTTTTGCAGCCTTACTCCCCGTCAACATTCAGTCCAACTAGCTTCACACTAATAATATTTGTTCTTACAACTAACATGAAATATATATACGCTTATCCTATCTACTGCCTGCTCTTTGCCGTGCGATGGGCGCCAAATACAACAATATTCTAATTGGGGATTAATTATGCTAACTGTGATGAATTAATTATGTGATTATACTAATTTGCAAAATGAGATCGTGTAATCACTCAATGAGGTTACTCATATCAACTGATTGAAGCTAAGTGATACGTTAGTTCTTTTATGTAAGCATAATTACTGCATGGAGACTCTAATTATTGTATAAATTAATAAAAACTACCATAAATCATTCAAGTGCCATTACTTTCTTGTTCTGAGGTAACTTTGACAATGAACGCATATATTCTGGATAAAATAAACACTTATTTATTAACATCATTAAATAAAGAGACTTCAATATATAAATATGGATGATTCCCTGTAAATACATTCATAAAAAGGACACATGTATATATATCAAATTACAATGCGAATCCAATACGTTGTTTGCTGGAAAACATACACATACTTATATAATACAATCGATATATAGAAAAACACAAATAGTCAAACAATAAATCTTATACTAATGCGTTCATTGCTTGCCTCAGATGAATAGCGTTAATTATATTTATCATATTTAATTTAAATACTCAAGGGGTGTTTCTTGAAAAGAGACAGGACAGTAGAGTTCTTATAATAAGAATAGCATAAAGATTACTTGTAAAGCGATTTATCCGATATCTCCATCGGTGTAACTCCTTCTCGTTGGTGGTCCATATGTGTGAAGTTGCGTAGCTGTGATGTCACTAACACTCAACACACGCGGAACAGATTCACTCGCGCTGTGTGTATCTTCTGTGGATTCGGCTGTTACTGTTAGAGTCTATGAAATCATGTGTCGTGTGGGTAAGTTCATCATTAACTATGGTGTATACTGTATATCTGACTGTCTATTGTTGAACTTCTTGTGTGTACATTAATGTATAGTGTCTTTGATACCGTGGTGTAATTGTTCCCAATTATATTGTTTCGCTTCGCCGCACTGTACAACGTTACGATTTCGTTGTCCGGTAATACGTTAACAATAGTTCTGCGCGTCGGTTATTGATGAAACTGCGATTGGTTAGTTCAGTTCTGAATTTGAGTATAATAAAGAACTTTAGAGTTATTAAGCACTGGCGTATGTCGCATGATTTAGTCGCTGTAGGTACACTATTACCGGATACTCGCCAATATCGAAATGTTTAAGTCACTTAATTATATACCGCGTAGCAGAGTTTCAAAGTCCAACTGCTGTCCGTATGTTAATCGAACTGTATTAAGACTGTTGAAAATGTATGAAGACTGTTTAAAAGTACGTGATTGAAAAATATATGATGACTGACTAAAATTATATGAAGACTATTCTCCCGCGTGCTCTGCAAACACTTTTTATCAAGCATCGTTTACCACAATGCAATCTTCTGGAAGACACGCCTCAGGTCGAACATGATAGGACAGAAGAACTCCTACCCTTATGCAAGACTCTCGTTCTTCACTTCTCATTCGACGTTCCCGTTGCCATGATGACGACGGTCCTCTCCACCTGTTCTCTGGGTAGATGCTGGGTTGTGATTAGGCATCCTGTCTCCCCACAAGTTCGCGTCGAAAGCCTCCGTACTCTTTTCCTGGAACAGGAGCAATTTCTCGGCTGTCGATCAGGTCTTTGTCTAAGCGTACTCCGGACCCTGCTGCAGTTCTCACGCGAACAATGTGTCGTATTTCGTTATTGTTTCACTATCCTTGACCCTTTTCCGTTAGCTATCCTGACGCAGCGTGTCGTCGTTTCCAAAACGGCACTCCTTCTCCCTGTCGTAAATATCAGTTGTCGCCAGTAAGACGTTCCCCCGCTGTGCACAAGTTCGATTCCATTCTTTAGATATCGATGTAAGTTCTCATACAGGGTAAATACCATTGTGTACTTACGCCCTTTTCTTACTACTGGTACACTTCAAATTAACCTTGCAGTGTGTCCGTCACAGTTTCTCCGTAAATTGGTACTTGACATAGTTTCTTTTATCTTGCATGTTGCAGGCTGTAAATCTCGGTTGAGTCGAGTCTGTCACGGCCAACCTTATTTCCCATTGTAAAGTTATGTGAAGCGTATTCGTATTGTCCGAAGCAAACGTTCAGTTGACACATCGTAAAACTGTTCTTTATTTATTGCTCGTGGCTCGTGTAGGGGTGTCTTGCTGTATGTAACGTCTTTTCGGTCATAATATTAAAAAATTTTAATTCTTGGTTGTTACATAGTCCCCAGATCGGATTGGATGTTGGATCAGCAGAAGACATTCTAATCCGATTTCTGCGCTCTGTGTTTGTTGTGGAGTCCCCTCCGATAAGGTCACGGTCATTGACCCACTTTCCTCTGCTTGGGGTATACGGGTATATATTCCCTATATTTTGTTGTAAACTAACTCTGGGAAAATATTGCCGTGCATCTGAGGAAGGATGAACGCATTTTCACACATTGTGCATATCTAATTAGATATGGGATTATATTACAATAATAATAATAACTGTGGATGGCTGTGTCATCCGCTTATAACCTAATACATGAAATAATGGTTTTCGACATGAAATGTAATTATTCATGTATCGTTTAAATATCGTTACGATAGTTAATGTCCTTAGTCTATCTTGAACATTTAAAATACCATTTACGAACCTGTCAATACATATTGATACTTTCATTATTTGTTATTGAGTATCACTCATAATACATATTACTAACATTTATACTGATTATATAGATTATAAATTTATATACATTATTTAGGAACAATTAACAATTCATTTGAAATCATTATGATTATAGATAACTTCGCTTTATACCACTCAGATTTGATTAATTAATCTTACATCATCGTGTGTCTATAAAAAACTCGTTATAACGTCTTTAGCAATTTATTGCTGCACATCCGATCGAACTTTTCGCATCATAAGTGTCTTTTCTATTGAAATTTTCATTAGCATTGGTTATACACATGTAATTAATGTCATTAGACTGTCACATCGTGACTTAAGAACTCCATGTACACAAAAAATCTTTAAATTACACGCTAATAAGTTATACATCATACCGTTTAGCTAGTTGGACCGGTTTTCGCGGGACATTCATCCTATGCACTGGCTCACGCCTTCCATAGTCCAACTAATTGTTGATGCAACTTTCGCTTTCCTGTGAGACTTGTACTTTCGTTTCGTGGTACCTCTTCAGCAGACGTACATTAAATTTTCCTCTCACTTTGCCGCTGCTATCGCACTCAGTGAGCCCGTATGTTGCGTCTTTTTAATTTCATACGTTATTCGTCATTCATTAATACTCATATCTAATTGTCTTCTTTGGTTTGTGTATTCTCACATAACCAATCATATTTAATCTATTTTATTCAATATTATCTAACCTAATTATTAAATTTTCAGACGTTCTTAAAATCGTCTTCTTACCACGTGTTCATTTATTTCGTTCTTAACTTTCTATTTGTGGAGACATAGTTGTATGTCTTGTAGACCTTGTGCCGTTACTCACGCACGCATTTTTGTTTGTAAATAGTGAGGGTGCTGACCTTGGGGTTTGCGCCGCACATTTACTCAACAGCCGGTTATTCGTCCCCGTTACTCTGGTATAATGTGCTGCCCTTCCGCCTCCAAGATTTATGACATGTCCCTTTCTCTCTCTCTGAGGGTGGGTAGAAGATGTGTCACGCCGTCCTTTGCGACCACTTTCTCTAAGCCGACACGCTTTAAATTGCTTTTGTCGCCACTTCCAAACTTGTCCACGGCTCCTTTCTTCGACATGCATTTTACTACTCGTGTGCTCACGTAATAATATCTTGTTTTCTATATTTTTAAGAATTCTTACCTCGAGCGCTTGTACTCGCCTTTCAGTACTGGTAGCACTTATAATATGCTTAAGTCGTCCAGTAAGATTTTTTCTCCCCCTTTTCCTCATAACATTCCTTGTCCAGGACGAATATGTATACGGACCTAGTAGGTTTTTCCGCTTCACATCATCCATGGCTTGCTTAAATTTGCATTCATTTTCATAACATGCAGTATTCATCTTAATATCGAAATTACTTTTCATGTTTTTTATTAACGCACCTCGAATACTTAGTCGATGTACGCCTGTTCCACACGTTGGATACTTCATCGTTGGATTCACTGATGCAGCATCTATTCTCGTGCTATATAATTTGTGCTTTTATGCATTCTACTTGATAGTATTAAACTTTTATTATTTCTATCCATGTCTGGATAATCATCTTCCGACGTCATTAAATACAAAGAAACAAAATCATTTCTTTTCTTAATCCACCTGTTTCTCGGCTTACTACTGACGCTTACGTTAGATCCCATAGTTGCTAATTTGTTAGTAGCTAACACGTCTGTGGAATCAACAGCGTTATCATTATCTCGTACTTTCCGTACCTCTTCATAACTTTCATTCACTTCTTCTTCCTGCTTCTTCTCGACTTCGTTTTTGTTGTTGTTCCATGTATTCGTATGTTCACGTATATCTGTGCGTAACAGCGTGAGCTGCTCATGGTTATTATCTAGTTTTTCGTTCAGTCTTTCAAACCTCTCGTTAAAATTTTTATTAAATTCTCCAAACTTCTCACGCATGAAGTCCATTAGTGTTTGCAACGTCACCTCTTCCTGCGGTTGTTGTTGCGACTCCTGTCCCCGCGCTCTGACGTCTGACGTCTCCTCGGTCATTTGTGAATAGGTTGGTGATTCCTCTCGTTCGACATCAGGTACACCCTGTTGGTTATTAATATCGAAATTCATGGAATCGGAACTACTGGTCGTCATTTTTGCAGCCTTACTCCCCGTCAACATTCAGTCCAACTAGCTTCACACTAATAATATTTGTTCTTACAACTAACATGAAATATATATACGCTTATCCTATCTACTGCCTGCTCTTTGCCGTGCGATGGGCGCCAAATACAACAATATTCTAATTGGGGATTAATTATGCTAACTGTGATGAATTAATTATGTGATTATACTAATTTGCAAAATGAGATCGTGTAATCACTCAATGAGGTTACTCATATCAACTGATTGAAGCTAAGTGATACGTTAGTTCTTTTATGTAAGCATAATTACTGCATGGAGACTCTAATTATTGTATAAATTAATAAAAACTACCATAAATCATTCAAGTGCCATTACTTTCTTGTTCTGAGGTAACTTTGACAATGAACGCATATATTCTGGATAAAATAAACACTTATTTATTAACATCATTAAATAAAGAGACTTCAATATATAAATATGGATGATTCCCTGTAAATACATTCATAAAAAGGACACATGTATATATATCAAATTACAATGCGAATCCAATACGTTGTTTGCTGGAAAACATACACATACTTATATAATACAATCGATATATAGAAAAACACAAATAGTCAAACAATAAATCTTATACTAATGCGTTCATTGCTTGCCTCAGATGAATAGCGTTAATTATATTTATCATATTTAATTTAAATACTCAAGGGGTGTTTCTTGAAAAGAGACAGGACAGTAGAGTTCTTATAATAAGAATAGCATAAAGATTACTTGTAAAGCGATTTATCCGATATCTCCATCGGTGTAACTCCTTCTCGTTGGTGGTCCATATGTGTGAAGTTGCGTAGCTGTGATGTCACTAACACTCAACACACGCGGAACAGATTCACTCGCGCTGTGTGTATCTTCTGTGGATTCGGCTGTTACTGTTAGAGTCTATGAAATCATGTGTCGTGTGGGTAAGTTCATCATTAACTATGGTGTATACTGTATATCTGACTGTCTATTGTTGAACTTCTTGTGTGTACATTAATGTATAGTGTCTTTGATACCGTGGTGTAATTGTTCCCAATTATATTGTTTCGCTTCGCCGCACTGTACAACGTTACGATTTCGTTGTCCGGTAATACGTTAACAATAGTTCTGCGCGTCGGTTATTGATGAAACTGCGATTGGTTAGTTCAGTTCTGAATTTGAGTATAATAAAGAACTTTAGAGTTATTAAGCACTGGCGTATGTCGCATGATTTAGTCGCTGTAGGTACACTATTACCGGATACTCGCCAATATCGAAATGTTTAAGTCACTTAATTATATACCGCGTAGCAGAGTTTCAAAGTCCAACTGCTGTCCGTATGTTAATCGAACTGTATTAAGACTGTTGAAAATGTATGAAGACTGTTTAAAAGTACGTGATTGAAAAATATATGATGACTGACTAAAATTATATGAAGACTATTCTCCCGCGTGCTCTGCAAACACTTTTTATCAAGCATCGTTTACCACAATGCAATCTTCTGGAAGACACGCCTCAGGTCGAACATGATAGGACAGAAGAACTCCTACCCTTATGCAAGACTCTCGTTCTTCACTTCTCATTCGACGTTCCCGTTGCCATGATGACGACGGTCCTCTCCACCTGTTCTCTGGGTAGATGCTGGGTTGTGATTAGGCATCCTGTCTCCCCACAAGTTCGCGTCGAAAGCCTCCGTACTCTTTTCCTGGAACAGGAGCAATTTCTCGGCTGTCGATCAGGTCTTTGTCTAAGCGTACTCCGGACCCTGCTGCAGTTCTCACGCGAACAATGTGTCGTATTTCGTTATTGTTTCACTATCCTTGACCCTTTTCCGTTAGCTATCCTGACGCAGCGTGTCGTCGTTTCCAAAACGGCACTCCTTCTCCCTGTCGTAAATATCAGTTGTCGCCAGTAAGACGTTCCCCCGCTGTGCACAAGTTCGATTCCATTCTTTAGATATCGATGTAAGTTCTCATACAGGGTAAATACCATTGTGTACTTACGCCCTTTTCTTACTACTGGTACACTTCAAATTAACCTTGCAGTGTGTCCGTCACAGTTTCTCCGTAAATTGGTACTTGACATAGTTTCTTTTATCTTGCATGTTGCAGGCTGTAAATCTCGGTTGAGTCGAGTCTGTCACGGCCAACCTTATTTCCCATTGTAAAGTTATGTGAAGCGTATTCGTATTGTCCGAAGCAAACGTTCAGTTGACACATCGTAAAACTGTTCTTTATTTATTGCTCGTGGCTCGTGTAGGGGTGTCTTGCTGTATGTAACGTCTTTTCGGTCATAATATTAAAAAATTTTAATTCTTGGTTGTTACATAGTCCCCAGATCGGATTGGATGTTGGATCAGCAGAAGACATTCTAATCCGATTTCTGCGCTCTGTGTTTGTTGTGGAGTCCCCTCCGATAAGGTCACGGTCATTGACCCACTTTCCTCTGCTTGGGGTATACGGGTATATATTCCCTATATTTTGTTGTAAACTAACTCTGGGAAAATATTGCCGTGCATCTGAGGAAGGATGAACGCATTTTCACACATTGTGCATATCTAATTAGATATGGGATTATATTACAATAATAATAATAACTGTGGATGGCTGTGTCATCCGCTTATAACCTAATACATGAAATAATGGTTTTCGACATGAAATGTAATTATTCATGTATCGTTTAAATATCGTTACGATAGTTAATGTCCTTAGTCTATCTTGAACATTTAAAATACCATTTACGAACCTGTCAATACATATTGATACTTTCATTATTTGTTATTGAGTATCACTCATAATACATATTACTAACATTTATACTGATTATATAGATTATAAATTTATATACATTATTTAGGAACAATTAACAATTCATTTGAAATCATTATGATTATAGATAACTTCGCTTTATACCACTCAGATTTGATTAATTAATCTTACATCATCGTGTGTCTATAAAAAACTCGTTATAACGTCTTTAGCAATTTATTGCTGCACATCCGATCGAACTTTTCGCATCATAAGTGTCTTTTCTATTGAAATTTTCATTAGCATTGGTTATACACATGTAATTAATGTCATTAGACTGTCACATCGTGACTTAAGAACTCCATGTACACAAAAAATCTTTAAATTACACGCTAATAAGTTATACATCATACCGTTTAGCTAGTTGGACCGGTTTTCGCGGGACATTCATCCTATGCACTGGCTCACGCCTTCCATAGTCCAACTAATTGTTGATGCAACTTTCGCTTTCCTGTGAGACTTGTACTTTCGTTTCGTGGTACCTCTTCAGCAGACGTACATTAAATTTTCCTCTCACTTTGCCGCTGCTATCGCACTCAGTGAGCCCGTATGTTGCGTCTTTTTAATTTCATACGTTATTCGTCATTCATTAATACTCATATCTAATTGTCTTCTTTGGTTTGTGTATTCTCACATAACCAATCATATTTAATCTATTTTATTCAATATTATCTAACCTAATTATTAAATTTTCAGACGTTCTTAAAATCGTCTTCTTACCACGTGTTCATTTATTTCGTTCTTAACTTTCTATTTGTGGAGACATAGTTGTATGTCTTGTAGACCTTGTGCCGTTACTCACGCACGCATTTTTGTTTGTAAATAGTGAGGGTGCTGACCTTGGGGTTTGCGCCGCACATTTACTCAACAGCCGGTTATTCGTCCCCGTTACTCTGGTATAATGTGCTGCCCTTCCGCCTCCAAGATTTATGACATGTCCCTTTCTCTCTCTCTGAGGGTGGGTAGAAGATGTGTCACGCCGTCCTTTGCGACCACTTTCTCTAAGCCGACACGCTTTAAATTGCTTTTGTCGCCACTTCCAAACTTGTCCACGGCTCCTTTCTTCGACATGCATTTTACTACTCGTGTGCTCACGTAATAATATCTTGTTTTCTATATTTTTAAGAATTCTTACCTCGAGCGCTTGTACTCGCCTTTCAGTACTGGTAGCACTTATAATATGCTTAAGTCGTCCAGTAAGATTTTTTCTCCCCCTTTTCCTCATAACATTCCTTGTCCAGGACGAATATGTATACGGACCTAGTAGGTTTTTCCGCTTCACATCATCCATGGCTTGCTTAAATTTGCATTCATTTTCATAACATGCAGTATTCATCTTAATATCGAAATTACTTTTCATGTTTTTTATTAACGCACCTCGAATACTTAGTCGATGTACGCCTGTTCCACACGTTGGATACTTCATCGTTGGATTCACTGATGCAGCATCTATTCTCGTGCTATATAATTTGTGCTTTTATGCATTCTACTTGATAGTATTAAACTTTTATTATTTCTATCCATGTCTGGATAATCATCTTCCGACGTCATTAAATACAAAGAAACAAAATCATTTCTTTTCTTAATCCACCTGTTTCTCGGCTTACTACTGACGCTTACGTTAGATCCCATAGTTGCTAATTTGTTAGTAGCTAACACGTCTGTGGAATCAACAGCGTTATCATTATCTCGTACTTTCCGTACCTCTTCATAACTTTCATTCACTTCTTCTTCCTGCTTCTTCTCGACTTCGTTTTTGTTGTTGTTCCATGTATTCGTATGTTCACGTATATCTGTGCGTAACAGCGTGAGCTGCTCATGGTTATTATCTAGTTTTTCGTTCAGTCTTTCAAACCTCTCGTTAAAATTTTTATTAAATTCTCCAAACTTCTCACGCATGAAGTCCATTAGTGTTTGCAACGTCACCTCTTCCTGCGGTTGTTGTTGCGACTCCTGTCCCCGCGCTCTGACGTCTGACGTCTCCTCGGTCATTTGTGAATAGGTTGGTGATTCCTCTCGTTCGACATCAGGTACACCCTGTTGGTTATTAATATCGAAATTCATGGAATCGGAACTACTGGTCGTCATTTTTGCAGCCTTACTCCCCGTTAACATTCAGTCCAACTAGCTTCACACTAATAATATTTGTTCTTACAACTAACATGAAATATATATACGCTTATCCTATCTACTGCCTGCTCTTTGCCGTGCGATGGGCGCCAAATACAACAATATTCTAATTGGGGATTAATTATGCTAACTGTGATGAATTAATTATGTGATTATACTAATTTGCAAAATGAGATCGTGTAATCACTCAATGAGGTTACTCATATCAACTGATTGAAGCTAAGTGATACGTTAGTTCTTTTATGTAAGCATAATTACTGCATGGAGACTCTAATTATTGTATAAATTAATAAAAACTACCATAAATCATTCAAGTGCCATTACTTTCTTGTTCTGAGGTAACTTTGACAATGAACGCATATATTCTGGATAAAATAAACACTTATTTATTAACATCATTAAATAAAGAGACTTCAATATATAAATATGGATGATTCCCTGTAAATACATTCATAAAAAGGACACATGTATATATATCAAATTACAATGCGAATCCAATACGTTGTTTGCTGGAAAACATACACATACTTATATAATACAATCGATATATAGAAAAACACAAATAGTCAAACAATAAATCTTATACTAATGCGTTCATTGCTTGCCTCAGATGAATAGCGTTAATTATATTTATCATATTTAATTTAAATACTCAAGGGGTGTTTCTTGAAAAGAGACAGGACAGTAGAGTTCTTATAATAAGAATAGCATAAAGATTACTTGTAAAGCGATTTATCCGATATCTCCATCGGTGTAACTCCTTCTCGTTGGTGGTCCATATGTGTGAAGTTGCGTAGCTGTGATGTCACTAACACTCAACACACGCGGAACAGATTCACTCGCGCTGTGTGTATCTTCTGTGGATTCGGCTGTTACTGTTAGAGTCTATGAAATCATGTGTCGTGTGGGTAAGTTCATCATTAACTATGGTGTATACTGTATATCTGACTGTCTATTGTTGAACTTCTTGTGTGTACATTAATGTATAGTGTCTTTGATACCGTGGTGTAATTGTTCCCAATTATATTGTTTCGCTTCGCCGCACTGTACAACGTTACGATTTCGTTGTCCGGTAATACGTTAACAATAGTTCTGCGCGTCGGTTATTGATGAAACTGCGATTGGTTAGTTCAGTTCTGAATTTGAGTATAATAAAGAACTCTAGAGTTATTAAGCACTGGCGTATGTCGCATGATTTAGTCGCTGTAGGTACACTATTACCGGATACTCGCCAATATCGAAATGTTTAAGTCACTTAATTATATACCGCGTAGCAGAGTTTCAAAGTCCAACTGCTGTCCGTATGTTAATCGAACTGTATTAAGACTGTTGAAAATGTATGAAGACTGTTTAAAAGTACGTGATTGAAAAATATATGATGACTGACTAAAATTATATGAAGACTATTCTCCCGCGTGCTCTGCAAACACTTTTTATCAAGCATCGTTTACCACAATGCAATCTTCTGGAAGACACGCCTCAGGTCGAACATGATAGGACAGAAGAACTCCTACCCTTATGCAAGACTCTCGTTCTTCACTTCTCATTCGACGTTCCCGTTGCCATGATGACGACGGTCCTCTCCACCTGTTCTCTGGGTAGATGCTGGGTTATGATTGGGCATCCTGTCTCCCCACAAGTTCGCGTCGAAAGCCTCCGTACTCTTTTCCTGGAACAGGAGCAATTTCTCGGCTGTCGATCAGGTCTTTGTCTAAGCGTACTCCGGACCCTGCTGCAGTTCTCACGCGAACAATGTGTCGTATTTCGTTATTGTTTCACTATCCTTGACCCTTTTCCGTTAGCTATCCTGACGCAGCGTGTCGTCGTTTCCAAAACGGCACTCCTTCTCCCTGTCGTAAATATCAGTTGTCGCCAGTAAGACGTTCCCCCGCTGTGCACAAGTTCGATTCCATTCTTTAGATATCGATGTAAGTTCTCATACAGGGTAAATACCATTGTGTACTTACGCCCTTTTCTTACTACTGGTACACTTCAAATTAACCTTGCAGTGTGTCCGTCACAGTTTCTCCGTAAATTGGTACTTGACATAGTTTCTTTTATCTTGCATGTTGCAGGCTGTAAATCTCGGTTGAGTCGAGTCTGTCACGGCCAACCTTATTTCCCATTGTAAAGTTATGTGAAGCGTATTCGTATTGTCCGAAGCAAACGTTCAGTTGACACATCGTAAAACTGTTCTTTATTTATTGCTCGTGGCTCGTGTAGGGGTGTCTTGCTGTATGTAACGTCTTTTCGGTCATAATATTAAAAAATTTTAATTCTTGGTTGTTACAAATTATTAAATGAAAAACTTAATAATATAACTTTTCAGGCAGCAATGACTGAATATGTGGAATATATCCACATTGAAGCTATTCAATTAGAAATTGATGTTAAAGAAGAAGTAACTGATGCTAGACAAGGAGAAGTTCACACCTCTGTTATTAATTTAAAAACTCTAAAATATGAATTAGAATCTATTAGAGGAAAATTACCTGCAGGACTGTCATTTCCTCTTGCGGTGAATGATGACAATATTCACTCATTCTTAAACTTATTTTCTATTTGTGTGTATGTTAAGGACAATACGTTAGTGTATGTATTCATTATTCCTTTGATTAACGATTTATTATTTGAATTGTATAAGGTATCACCATTACCAAAATATTTAAAAAATAATGAATACCTATTCATTCAACCCAAAACTGAATACTTGGGTATAGACGATGTTAGACAATATTTTATTTATTTAAAGTCAGATGAATTGAATAATTGTAAAACATTAGAAAATGATGTATTTGTTTGTCAACAAATGACTCCTATTTATCAAGTACATTTACATGAATCTTGTGAAGTAAAATTGTTTAAAATTGAGTTGCGATCAGAGAATAACTAGAATTAATAATCCTTTATGGCAGAGAATGATGAAATCAAACTCATGGCTTTATGTTTTACCAGAGGATGAGACATTGAGTTGTAAATTGGCTGGTGTGCCATCCATTATACATTCAGTACAATTAAATAATGTGGGAATTTTTAATTTAGCACCAACGTGCAGAGCGTATGGCTCAGGCATAATGTTACTGTCAAATACTAAATATGAAATTAATGATACAATACCAATTATCCCACCTGCGGATATAGAAATTGACTGTTGTGATGAATTGGATAGTGTAGTTAAAGATGAGGTAAACCTACCTACATTAAAATTACCAAAGTATTTGAAAACTGTGGCAATGCATGCTGACGATTTAGATGCAGCCAGTTACAGATTAAATGAAATTAGAAAAGCTATTGAGGAAGAGAATATGCATGAAATTTACAAGTCAAAGGTAACGCATCATTCAGTAATGATGTATTGCAACGATACAGCCATACGCTGTATTAGGCATTAATTTAAATAAATATAAATTTTGTATAATTTGTATAAGTTACGGGTAAATGGACAGGTCTGAGAGTGCAAAAATATTTCATTGTTAGATTAGGGGAGAATTAACCTGTTTCGACAAGCAGTGAACACCTGCTCAATTGTATGTGTGTTACACGTGTACCTTGTGTGTGTTAGTGATGCAGGCATAGACAGGAATCTCAGCAACCCGCCCCAAGTAATTAATAAAATAATTATTTTAATTCACAGTGCGAAAACTAATTAGTGTATGATCAAACCGAAGGCACCAAAGTGTGTGTAAAATTTATAGTTATCCCCAGTGAATGGATGACGTTAATAGAACACGTTATGCGAAGACAGTGCAAAATAAACGTGCCAAAAAATACGCAAATTACCCTAAGACGCTCAAATTAATATAGTGAGTGCTTAATCGAATTAACTATGATTTGTGCTATCTCGATTCCGTGCAAAACATTGCTATTTGCTAATAATTGCAAATAGATGAAAAGGTTCGGGAGTGGGGGCTGTCACGAGATATGCAGGTATCGACAGGACGATTTTGGAGCCGACTGGCGCGGAATCTCGAGAGGGTATAAATTAAGGGTTCGACCAAAAACCCTTCTCTTCATTTCAAGACACAGTTGCAGCCGGCCATGCTGTCCGTCGGCAAAACAGTTTATTTTTATTCTATTACAAGTCGCAGTAACAAACGAAATAACGTTCGTTAAATTCACGACAATATTATGGAAAAAGTAAATACCGCAATAGTAAGTCTACCAAGAGTATATACGGGAAAGCTGCTGTAGAGCGACGCTGGACTCTAGACGCATTCAGGAACATGCTGCCGTAGAACGACGCTGGACTCTAGACGTATCCAGGAACATGCTGCCGTAGAACGACGCTGGACTCTAGACGTATCCAGGACCACGCCAGGACAAGAGTAATGGAAAACTAACTCTCGACAACGCTGGACCCCGGACAACAGTCGTAAGATCATCAGAAATCGAGGTGACATGCGTAATGCATTTTAAATGATTTGTAAAAAAAAATAAGAGCTAATAAAGACGATTTCAAAGAACAGTAAATTAAAACAAAGAAAAGTTTATACTTAGTAATAGTATGTTAAAATGTAAATAAATGTTTAGTCGTAAGAATGAGCGATCGCATATATATAAAAGCATTCATAAATGAAAGAGAATTTAAAATAAAGAGAGTAGAGTTTATTATCAAAATAGATAGTAAAGTGAGTAGATATTTGAAGTATAGAAAGATTAATTTAAAGTTGAATATTAAAACAAGGCCAGTCTACAAGCAATTAATATCAATTTAAATTGAATTTTAAACCTTGGTATAGACTGTGCGAGTAGAGGTCCGATCTGAGATAAGACAATTTATTTCCATATAAAAATATTTTAATTTTATAATAAATTAAAAAACCAATTATTTAACATGTCTAGATATAAGATATTAACATGTTTAGATATAAGAGATTTTTAAATATGTGTAATGTTGCATATCATAAGATATAAACATTTAATAATGAGCAATATCGTGACCGACAATTATTAATGAGGTTTATGAATATTTATAATAATGAATAAATAATAAATACTAGTTTAAAATACTGATAAATAAAAATACTCTTATTATAAATACACCTGGTATAATTATACAACCTGCATGAATTACTGTATATCGAATTTACATATAAATTCGTTGTATAAGTTTGTATCCCTTGAACGTGAGGCCCGACACGCCTACATTTATGAATATTGTTATAAAACCCTCGGCTTTTACGTTGTCTCTTACGGTCGCGGGATTCTCGTTCTTTCAGCTCCAACGTTGCCGGCGTCAATTTTTTATAAAACGGGTATTACTGGATTAAGCCCCACTCTTGGGCTCGTCAATTTGTTATAAGACGACTACTTGCGTCTTATAATGTGTCACGCAATATTAGCCTAGTCGTTGCTATGAACGGGTATGTTCCCCTGTCTTTACTCTCTTAGGTCGTTTTAATTTACTTAATTATTTAAATATCTGAGATATTTGGAGTTGTGGGATATATTGATTTAATTAACTAATATTAACTTATCTCTCTAAAAAATATCAGTGTTAGTGTACTTGAAACTTAAATAATTAATGTGTTATTCTGTAATTTCGTTCAACCCTATTATACCTTGAAGAGAATTATGTATAATATTATATTTTTACGCTCTCTCTTTGGTGTCGGAGAATTCCGCTATAAGCGCTGTAGTACCGGAGCAACGAAACTTAGAGGTTATTTCACTGTTTATGTTAACCAATTATTCTATACTTAGTCAGTTACTTTTTATTCCCAATTCATTAAATCATACTCCAAATGACAAGATTTTGCAACTATACAAAGGTTCTTTATTTGTTTACTTCTTTAACATTGAATAAGATATGTTCTAATTGACATACGCATGGGCTATAGATTTCGTGGATCGATTATTAATCAGTCCGATACTTTATTTAGAATCGGTTATATAATGTGTTTTAATTTGTAATTAACTTAATTCAGGGTGTGAAGGTTCTTGTAACTGTGGGAAAGATTAAAAATGCATAGATAAGAATGCAAGATTTACAGATTTGAAGTGTTGTTTAGTTAATATGATTTATACAATAATAATTTACCAGACTATAACGAAGCGAATCTGGTAGGCGGTTGTTTGATAATTTTACTGTCCAGGACGATTATGCCGTACGATATTCTTTCTTCGGTTTAATAAAATGGAATTCTTGTCCTGTCCACCTCGGAAATACAGCTCTCCGGATTGATTTACAGCCCGATTGATGCTCCTTCTGCAATTACTGGATCCAAATACTTTCTTCTCTCGGTTGAAGCAATTAGTGATGTTCCATGTATTTGAAAGGTTATAAGTTCTAGTGTAGTGTATATTATTAGTTGTGATACAGTTAACTCTTTCTATTTGGTTTAATATATCGTCAATTCCTTTCGGATATGGGACAATTCAAGTCCTTCCTTGTAGAACCCAGTTATATATTTTCTATTGTGATTTCATACTATAGTCTTGTTTGGTTAAACTGTACTGGCAAGATTCAAGAATATTACCTTTAGTATTTTGTTTATTATAATTGTGTCAAATATTTTAGAATATTCCGATTATATGAGATATTTACTAGATTTTTAATCTCATCACATTCAGATCATCAAAAGCAATAATTGAAAATCAACAACTTCTTCATTTCCTGTAGTCCATAGCAACACAGAATTTTTCTTCCTTCTACATGTTTTGTATATAGTGTTTATTTCATATATTTTTTGTCTATTCCTTATTAATTTGCTATCATATCGGAATATAACTTTACCAATAGTTGGTTTATTATTTTCTACACATATTCTGCTGGTTTTTTGATATGAGCCTGTTTCTTTTATATTTACTACCCTTTCGATATTAAACGTTATCAATCGATATCATGGCATTGTGCCATTATCATAATTTGTATAAATTGATATGGTTTATTATATATCATTACTAATTTAATGTTTTTTCCTAGCTCTTCAAACCGTATTCATTAATTATTATTAATTTATGTAACTAACCTTTATGTTATGAGTGGTTATATAGTGTTTTTGGCTGTTAGGCCTTTTATTGTAAACGGACCTACCTGTGTTTATAACTGGTAAACATCTATAGCCCTTTTACATAAATACATACATATAATCACATCTTAACTATTAACATTTACATAAACAATTATTTTTTCCATATCTAATGACAATTTTATCTTGACCTATGGATCACATATAAGAAAATTCAAATCTATTAACGCTAACTAGCTGCTTCACACATCATTCTACAACAGTAATTGAATAATACATCTTGTTTCATTACCTTTCATTAACTCAACAAGTAATTGGTATAACATAACATAAACTTTATCATAACATTCGTTGTCACAAAATAATATTATTTAACTCAAAATCCTTACTTGCTATTGCTATAAGGTAAATTATTGTTTCATTTTTGTTTACTTTCATGGTCATTTACTTTGACAATTTCTGTACTATTCTACTTCTTACACTTCTCATCAGTATCACATTGATTTACTTTTCACTGAACATAGATCATTAACTATTATCTAACTTACAGGTTTGTTTATTCTCGTTATTTCTACCTTGCATCCTTATTTATCTTTATCTATAATTATAAATGTAATTATTAGACTTTTGTTTTATCATGGGGTTAGATATTGACTTGTTTATTATTTTATTAATATAATTTTTATGTAACATGGATGCCAGCATTTCTGTTGCGTTACAATATGTATCGTGGTATAGAATTTTGGCGCTCCAAGATCGTGGGGCTCCACAAATTTAAATTATATTAAATTTGCAACTTGTTGCGTTGTATAGAATGTCGCCCTTGACGTGTGGCCTGATCCCTACCATTTAACTATTAGAAATTTTGTAGTTAAATGGGTGCTCTAAAAATAAAGGTGTGTTAAATGAAAAATATATTATATGTAATAATTATTTATATTACACATTAACTGTATGTTATGTTAATTGTTGTGTACTAAAACACAACTGGCGCTCAACAAAATAAACAGGTGTAATTGTAACATGAGTAAATAAAAATAAATAAATAATAACAGTTCAACAATAAATAAATAAAAGCTTGCATACGGTTCACCAATAATAATTTATAAATAAATACTTAAATATAAAATAATTCACTATGGCGTAACCAGGAGGATTGAATCTAGAAGCACTTAAAAATTCGATACTGGCCATGATGGACGAATTAGTCATAAAACAAGCCGAAAAATTTGAAGAAGAGTTGAAAGAGGAGAATGCCAAACAAATAAAAAAATAGATGAAATAAATACCAAACAAACAGAAAGTTTAGAAAATAAACTAGAATAACAGGCCGAAAATTTTAAACAAGATACCATAAAAATCACGGAGAGTAGAAGAGTTAAAAATTGATAATCTCCAGTTAAAACAAGACAATGTAGAATTAAAGCAAAGCATAGCTGACACTAATGCACAATTAACAGAAAAGATTGTTGATACTAACTTACGTATTGACACGCTAGAGAATAATTTTAAGCAAGCCTTACATGAGCAAGTTGTACGGATTGAAAATAAACAAAAAGAATTACTTCTCGAGTGGAGAAAAGATTTAATAGAAACGCGTAAACAAATACATGATAATAAAAATGATACGTTAAATACTATGACGCGAGAGCAGGATGATAAAATTCAAACTGTTAGTAATATGTCGCAAGCAAATACCAGTAAACTTAGAGACATAGAAACGCGTACTATAGTCATTGAGGATAGAATTGAAGAAACTACGAAGGACCGTTCGGGAGACGTCTCACATATGAAAGAAGAAATCCAAGAGAAAATGAACCAGCTACGAAGTGAGTTGAGAAGAGGACAGAACCAAATGACCATGTTTCCTACACCAATGGAAGAAAGGACCAGACTTAAATTCTCAGGTGGTAAATGGGAGAACAGTATGGAATTCCTAGCTAGAGTGGAGAAGGAGATAGAGAAAACTGGCAGTGTAATAAACGACGACGAAAAGATAGACTTCGTCACGCGATATCTTAAAGATTCAGCCAGTCAATGGTATTCTATTATTAGAAATAACGTCAGTAATATCAGCAATTTCGTGAGGCATTCGAAAACAGATACTGGAACGTGCATACCCAACGACAGGTGAGGGATCAACTCGAGTATGGAAAATTCAACGCGCAAGGACCACAGAGTATTGAACAGTACGCAATTGCGCAAATCGAACGCGTAAAACATTTAAACCAAAATTTTCTGAATATGAGATAGTGTCTAAGTTGTCTTACCATTTCCATAGAGATATTCAATTAGCTGTATATACGCAGGGTGTCAAAACGATTGAACAATTCTTAATACTTGTCACTCAATCACAAAATATTAACAAGAGTAACACATCACCACACTATCAACAAACACGGATTAATTATCACAATAATTACTAACGTAGTGATAAAGCACGAGAACGTGATGATACGCAAAATCGTGATGATTATCGGCGAAATTTCACACCGCCAGCGCACAGTGTAAAGCAACACACAGCTGTGAATAACACGCGAAACCTACAGCAGGAACCACACTCAGAGAAAAACGTGCGTGATACAAATTGGAAGCAGAGTTTTAAGAAAACACATGATCGCTCCGTGTCTACAGTGCAGAGCAAGAGAGGGAGTGGAGAGGGAGAAATCAAAGCGAAACCGCGGCAAAACTCTGTTCAACCATCCTGTTCCCATGACACAGAACAATGACCAAAACACAGGACGTACGGGTACACAATGAACAATATATTTTCGTGCGATGTGAGAAATGAGTTATTAGACACCGACAGAAGGGTGACACCAAATCAACCAGAAATAAAGTGTCCGCTAATTAATGTACAAATTAATGGAAGTAAAATTAAAATGTTAATCGATACAGGTAGCCAATTAACTGTACTAAGTAATAAGTGGGTACAACAAAATAAAAAATATTTTAAACAAACGGCTATTTTACCTGTCAGTAATATGAATGTTATTACAGCCATGAATAAGAGAGAAAAAGTTAGACAGCAAGCTTACGTATCTTTAAATTGTAAGGACTTAGAAATAATATATCCTAATATCATAATGCATAAACTTATTTATGATGGAATTATTGGAATGGATTTGTTAAATACTTTAAGTGCAAGAATTGATATCAATAACAATAAGATGTTATGTAATTATAAGAATGTTCTATATGAATTATTTATGAATGAAGATGAAGAAAATGGTGAGGTAAGTGAAAATCCTATTGTCATATCCAACCCATGTATACGATATGCACCTACTAAGCATGCTAATTCAGCCGAAGAAGGAATGTCATCTCAGGAAGAAGCGAAGTTATTTAAATTAATAGAAGTGTATAATGCAGTATTCAGCGAGGTACCGACGCAGACCACAGTCTACGAACACGCTATTATGGTATCAGAGCCTACAAAATTTGTCAGACGAACGTATCCAATACCCAGGAAGTACGAGGGAGAAGTTGAACTGGAAATACGACGGATGATAGAAAATAACGTAATTGAGCGGTCGAACAGCAACTTTCTTAATCCTCTAGTTGTAGTAAAGAAGAAGAGTGGAGAAGTACGTTTATGCCTGGACATGAGGAGTTTGAATAGCGTTATTCTACGTGAATTCGATTGTGCACCACCTGCGGAAGAGTTATTTGCCAAGTGTGAAGGAGCACGATATTTGACTAAGTTGGATTTAAGGTCAAGTTTCTGGCAAATTCCAATTAGAAGAGAAGATAGAAAATACATCGCCTTCCTATATAAAAATAAATGCTATCAACACAAGGTAGTTCCATTTGGTTTGAGCACGAGTTTGGCTGCAATTGTGAAATGTCTGGAGAAAGCATTGGGACAAGAAGTGGAGCCGTACACCATAGTGTTTGTGGATGATATCCTGGTAGTATCAAAAACACTTGACGAACGCATTGAACATCTTAACATTATATTCCACAAGTTTAAGGAAGCCCATATATCCCTTAACCTAGACAAGTGTGAATTCATAAAATCCTCAATCCAATTCCTAGGTCATATTATTTCTCCTCAGGTATTCAACCCGATCCCATAAAGATATCCAGTATTACCGATTTTCCTATACCTAAGAACATTAAAGGGTTACGAGCATTTTTGGGACTCACAGGATATTATAGAAGATTCTCACAACTATATGCAGAGCAAACCCAACCATTGCTGGAGTTAACAGATATACTGCAGTAATACAACAAATAGCCGACCTATTAGTGGTAACCCCGAGGTTAGACAGGAACAATAAACAAGTAAGCAACCCAATGTTCCGGGAGACCGAGCAAATGAGACAGGTGCTCATTTAAACTAGACGCGGCAGTGAAAAAGGAAGACAGCCCTTCACTGATCCAATATTATGGGGTAACTGAACACAAAAATAGACAGGACAAAGACAGGACAATGACACTGAGAACAAATAATTATCTCAGAGATATTAGGGAGGAATTGTTAGAAGAGAGGGATAATATAGTTGAAAATCATAATAAAGGGAATAATGGTATAGTACAAATTAAGGCAGATATAAATGGTATAGATGCAACATTGCTAATTGATACAGGATCAAACGTACATTTAATCAAGCGTCATTGAGAAGGTACCATGAATAAAAATACAAGTCAACGTATATTTACCAACTTACCCGTACTTAGAAAAGGAGAGAATATTATTAATAAATAAAAATACGAGAAGGACACCTTCCACCAAAGGCAAAAATATATATGTCGAATATAAATTTATTTCCAATAGCCAAGTCAACGTATATTTACCAACTTACCCGTACTTATAGAAGGAGAGAAAGGAATAGATATTATTAATAAATAAAAATACGAAAAGGACACCTTCCACCAAAGGCAAAAATATATATATAAAATATAAATTTATTTCCAATAGCCAAGTCAACTTATATTTACCAACTTACCCGTACTTAGAGAAGGAGGGGAGGAAAGAAGGAAAGGACATAATTAATTAAATAAATTATTGAACAATCAAATAACAATTGATATTACTAAGGAGGAGAAATACTGTCATATAATTGATACTAAAAGGAGATGATAAATGAAAAAAAAAAGGAAACAGTGTGTTACATAAGGAGGTAATGATGAATTTATAAATATAGCTATTGACATTGAAAGGTTTTAAAAGATAATTTTACCTGCGGAGAACAGTATATTAATATAATTGAGAAATAATCAGAAGAGATTAAGAAAGGGAATTTATGTGTAGGAGCCCTATGATCTTTGAATATTATATTTTTTTATTGTTATTATTTGTTGCGAAAGTGCAATTATAAGTACGTCTTATATATTTTCTGGACAGAGATGTGTTTCCTCTGATTTCAGTGGTTATAGTTAGGGAACGGCGGAGATTGGATTGCCAATGGGGCCCCTCTGACTCCGAACCCGCTATAAAAGTTAGGGAATTGTTAGGGAGTTATATCAAAGATTAAATAATTAACATCAAGGTAAAGGAAAGGAAAAGGAGATATGGTAAAGATTGAGACATGGATAATGAGATGGATTAATATATTAAAGGAGCAGTACAGGAATCTAATTATAAGATAAAAGAATGAAATATAAGGAAGCTAAAAAAAGGTTAATATAGAAATGATACTTTCATCAAAACTGAAGAAATGTTTTTCCCAAATTATCAATTTTTACGGGGAGGCATATGTAACGTCACAGAACGTTCCATAAAGGAATTTAATTGCAAAGTAAATTATCATAAGAGGGAGGTGAGGTGAACAGTATCGAACCCAAGTAATCTGAAAAATTTTGTAATATTGTCCGATAATTAATATCTTTAACATGAAAAAACGACAAAGACTATGACTAAGACTCAAACCCCATATATATTGTTTAAGTGAAGAACAGTGTAAAACTGATAATATACTATAAGAGAAACAGATAATCTCAGAAATGACCAAAATGAGGTCATTACATATTAAGAAATGTAACTCTGAGTAGGGTATAAAAAACTATTTATTGTGAATTAATGGACAAGATCTATTATTATACTTTGTAATATAAATAAAATAAATGTATTAAATGATTTGAATACATCATTAAAAAGGATGTAAGTTAAAATAAAAAAAAATATATAAATGTTAAAAATCAAGGGTTTGGATTTGAGACCAATCAATCAGATTTTATGTGAAAATTAATTATTATAGAATTAATATAAAAACTATATGTAAATGTCAATTAGACAGAGACAAACAAATTATTTTAAATAGGGAAAGCTGTAAATTGATTAAAAATCAATTAAAATAGTCAAAAACAGTGTTAAACTGAAAACATGTGATGAACATATAAAATTGTAATATTTATGAATTTTATATTGTCAAAATGCAACAAAATTGTATTCTAAAGTTGAAATACAATATAATGTAACTATACTTGTATATATGACCACCTAACACTTTAACAGTCAAGTTATGAAACTATTTACCTATACCATACCAGGCTGAGGCCAAAAAACAATCACAAAAATAGTCATATTTGACAGAATAATTGCAGAATATTAGAAAAAATAAAGGAAAAAGGTACAATCCTATAATGTACAATGGAAACATACTTGCTCAGTTGAAGACAAGCTTAATTCTTAGAGAATTTTAAAAATAAAAGTGAAAATTTTCACACAAAGAAAATAACTCTTCTGTGCAAAACAGTATAATGCTAAGTAATATTACAGTAAAAATAAAATGTATCAGGATAAACCAGGTATTCCCAAAGATAAACAATATAACAAACTCTGAGTGAATACCCAAAAAATCTCATAATAATACCGAAAAAGGCAAATTATCATCAAAAACTAATAACAAAAATCTAGGCCATATGTAATGCCTATAGACAAATGAACTTATTTATATGTTGTATGTTTTAATATTTGTTTATTTTGTTATGAAAGGATAAATATATTATGTATTAATGTTATAGCAAGGACCAAGCAACTTCGTAACATTTTAATAATTAGAGAATTAGAATTTTGTGCAAACACTACAAGGTAAGAATTGTTTTTTATGTTAATTTATTGGATTTAATTTGTTCAAAACCAATTGTGTATGGTATCATTGTATTCAGTTGAAAGCAGAGAATCCAAAAATAATAATGTCATGCAGATTGTAAGTAGTTCTGTAAAATTGTTTGACAAATACCAGAATAATTTCAGTAATATCCTTGAGTATGAAGAATAAGAAGTTTTTGTTCTAAAGCTTCTACGGAAGTCAAATTTGTTCTATGATGTTCCACTTGCATATTCTTGAACGTTCCAGAAGAAAATTTCACACAAATACGCCGGAAGTTCATGTCAAAATATTAAAACAATGAGCCTTACAGAGTATAAAAGGAAGACGAAATTTGACACAAAAAACACTTTATGCTTTGAATCCACAAGAGACACATGACCTACGAATCCGATCATCTCGTCCAAGGCGAAGTCGAAGAACAAGAATTCAACACGAGGACACAGAAAGGCTTTTTCCCGTACATGACTAAAGACTGACTTAACCTATACAAGGAGTATACGCTAACGTGTTGTTGAATAGAGCAGCAACACGCCATATTTAATAGGACGCACACAGCCAGATATCCAGCGGCCCTGAAAAGGACCGATTTTAATAGAGGAAATCAATTTTGCTGGTATTTCCTAAGACAAACTGATTTTGACAACATTCCCAAAACGATTTACTGACACGAGCCTTCAACATTGAGTCTGGAACTAGCGCTGTGACGGCCGAATCGAGAAACCACGCAGACAGCTGTTCGCCGCCGCCAGAATTCAAAGCATAGATACAGTATGAATTTATTTCAATCGTGCGGAGTTTTTTAAAACCGTATTTTGACTTATAAATATTTACCAGTGCGTGAGGAACGTAAACACGGAGAGACGCAAGACCGGAAACGTCCCCAAGAACAGTGTCCAGTGAAGGAAATACTTACGTGAGTTGTTCAAAAGTTAAAATCATTTTTACCTGGTATCCTTTGTCGCACAATTGTACTACACATGTCAAACACCTTCAAATCACACAATTTTTGTAAAGCATCCCACTGATTTGTCTTGATAGTTCAAAGGAGTCACGTCCTGAGTATAAAGATTTTTCATACATTAAATTCATGCTATTCAACTGAGTAATAAAATATTTATTAGCCGATACTTACTTAAAAAACTTGTCAATAATAATTTTTTGTAACTCTGCAATTTTGTTTAATTTGAGTGTTAGTCCTTCAGACGATTTTTATGAGAAGAAAGATCATTAAACATACGTTATTTACAATTCAAACTGTCTTGTTCACATTCTTTTATATAATTAATTTAACAACTAAGAAATCAAATTTAATAATAGTAATTTCTTGGAACAAATATCCAAGTGGCGCCCACATACACATATTAGCATAAGTTGTGTTTGCAGGACAACATCGTCGCAGAGAAAACAGCCATTAGTAAGTATTAAAAGTGCGCGGAGTGTAACACCCGACATCACAACACAAAACAACACACATACAATTTCTCTTTGTTATAAATTGACGAATCCAACGTGAGGCAACGAGGGAAAGACTTGACGTACACATCAATCTCTTTTAATATAAACATTTAATAATGAGCAATATCGTGACCGACAATTATTAATGATGTTTATGAATATTTATATTAATGAATAAATAATAAATACGAGATTAAAATACTGATAAATAAAAATACTCTTATTATAAATACACCTGGTATAATTATACAACCTGCATGAATTACTGTATATCGAATTTATATATAAATTCGTTGTATAAGTTTGTATCCCTTGAACGTGAGGCCCGACACGCCTACATTTATGTATATGTATCGTTGTAGTATATAATCTGTGGGTTAATAACAACAGGAATTTTATACTATATATATAAAAGATTTTGTCTTAAATGGTTGTTACCATTGTTTGGTAGATGTTGTAGTAAAAGGTTAGAAGAGAAGTTTGAGGAATCTTTTAAACAGGTACAGACATTAAGTACCAAACCAATTGTAGTAAAGCAGTACCAGTATGGAGCGACAGTCCATGACCTGACTGCAATAAGAGGAGAGAGTCCAACAAACGGTTGTACTCAATTCGAGGATGAAATTGTAGAACTAAAAGAGTTTGAAAAGAAACTACGACCAAGGTCGAAAAGAACATAGTAACAGAAAAATTGATGTAGTATCAAGTAAAGTCATACGGTGAAAGTACAGTAAGATGTAAATAGAATTGTCTGTGTTTTTATTAGTGTGATTAGTTCAGTAGTGATAGTAATGTATCATTGTAGGAATTTAAAATTTATAAAAATTATGTAATCACATATAAAATTAAGCAAGATATTTGAATTGTAATAGTAGTTTAGTATTAAGCATTAAGCGTTGTTTAGCTTAAAGCTTAAAATAAGGGGGAAGGTGTTGTAATTGTCAATTGTACTTACTGTACTTGTAGCATAATTGTTACTTAGAAGTGAGAATATAAGAAATTCTTAGTTGTGTGGGAAACAGAGACAGGTGTCAGGTGTGTATACGAGACTGTAGCATATGTTTTGAACATAAAATTAGTTTTAGGGAATTTTTCCAGGATTTGTGAATCACCCTCTTTCTCAATAAGCGTGACTGTCCAGGAAGTGATAATCGTAGGAAATCTGGCGAGACACATCAAATAAGAATTAGTGGTGACAAGGTCCAGAGAGGAAATATAAAATGTCACACAAATTTGATATACTTCTGGGGGAGTCAATTAATGGGTCACAAGCGTGAAGCCAGATGTACTCCGTGGGAACATTGGTTAAAGCAGGTGTTTTATTCCGTGAGAACTTTTAATCTAGAGTAGTGAAACACCCCCAAGTCGTGACGTAGGGTCACATGATACAGTCTTTGACGAATAATAAAAAGCTTATAAAAATTGTATGAAACTACCCTTACTCCAACTAGTTTTAGCCTATCATAGTTAAAATTTTAGAATTAAGAGGAGGGAACAGTCCCACCACTAATTTAAGTGTTACACCCACAATGATGTACTATAAAAACTCTAACATTCGCTGGAGAAGACAGATCTGATTGTGTAAGCGGTCCCAGAGAACTCATCTTTTCTCATTTTTATTTTGACTTTGATCTGTGTTGGAAGGTGTTCTTAGAGAGCCGAAAAACCAGATGTTGTCAATAGTTTGTTTTTGTAATTTTTGAAGTAACTAAAAGTAGTTACATTAATTTGTGAACTAAGTACTAGTAACTGAAGGTACTTAGAGTTTAAAAGAGTAATTGAATTAACTGACTTATAGTGTGTCAAGAAGAGTTGTACAAATTACCTTGTAAAAGTTCGTTTGTATTTTGCTAATCACAATAAATTGTCTTCAAGAAGAACGGTTCATTCTAATGATTCAACTTCACCTTCGGAAACACGTCAAACAAACAGTTGTAACTTAGCAGCCACTCGATAGGTTACAACATATCATTAAACATGAATCAAATCATAATGACACATGGCATACTAAAACTATGAATAATAAATAAAAATAAAACAAGAAACTAATTATGTTTGAAGAAAAGCTGAGATATCCAAGAGTTGTAATGGACATCTCAGAATAACTGTATCACAGTAAAAAATGGACAGAGCAAGTTATTTAAATAAATAGAGTGAATCAAGTTAACCATGCTCTAGGCCAAAGAAAGCATAGACCAAATATTGTAATTTTATTAATTTTAGGCACTTATTGAAGTAGAAATTATCATAAAAGGACTTGAGAGGAACCATATGATTGAAATGTAATCACTATTTGTTCAATTTTTTATAATTAGTCATGTAAAATCATAAGAAATATGTCATAGTCGTAAGTAAAAAACATTAACTTTTTACGATATTAATTGATGACTCGTTGGGCACTTGGTGAAACATATTAATACAAAGGTTTTTATATATTTTACAAAACCTTTGTATTAACTTTTTAGTTATAACACCCACATATGTTTTGTGAGAACTTATTTTAAAGAACAAATCAATTGTAATAACATGGTGTGGCTATAACAAGTGTTACTAGTAACGCAAGGACGTTAAACCAATTTTAAAGATATTCTATTTATTTTGGGCAAAACGAGAGCGTCATAATGATACTCTCCACACCAAAGTCATTAACAAATTTCTGTAAATTAATAGACTCCGCCAAGGGAGTGACCTCGCTATAAGGAACAGCAACAATCTCTAAACCAATGGAATCGATCAAAATCGACCGTGGGGTATGTAATCCCAAAATTGGAACAGCGAAGAGGATCAAATTTATTCACACTTCATCTCAGACTAGCGAAGCGATACGACGGCCATTTTCTGTGCGCGAAAAAAGTCGATTTCGGATCAAATCAGCTGTGCGAGAATAAATGTAAACAATTTGGTCAACATAACCAAAAATTTTTAAGTGGCGAGTTCAACGAAAAAACGCTTGTATAATAGCGAATCGTAATTGCAGAGTGTATAATAAGCTGCAATAAAGTGAATGACAGGAAGTATGGTGTTTAATTATAATTATTGAAGTTTAACTGAAAACAGAAATTTTTCGATTTTTACATTGAGACATGGAAGTAACCATGAAAACTCGTAGAGGTTAAAAGTGAATGAATAAATTAATTAACCTTCATTCACGAACATTAATGAATCTTATATGAATCTTTTTTTATAGAAACAATAAATATTTTTCGACCTATACTATGAAGGTTAACCAACTTAGAGAAATAGACAATGAGTAATATGAGCTCGAGTATAGGTTATCTAACCTTCTGATTTCAATTGTTCCAATACATAAACAATCAATGAATATTTTGAAGAAAGCTATTTAAGCAACACATCGTAATTGTTTACCTGACCAGAGTTCAGCATTCAACGGACACGATAATTTATAACGAACATTAAACGAACTTATAATTATAATTATTTATGTATTTTTGTTATGTATAGGTTAAGGAGTTACCTGATATTTTGAATAGATAATACTTTGTATCACTCAGCATGTCTGAAGTTACTTTAGTGTTGACAACAGTCGAATTCATAATCACATGTTAATAATTTTAAAAACTTTTAATGTATTTTGTTTCTAAATATCAATTCAGTATGCCTGAAGTAAATGTAATGTTGACGATAGTCGAAGATATAATTCCATGTTAATGATTTGAAAAAACTTATAATATAATTGTTGTTTATAATAATTAATTCCAGCTACTCATGTTAAACAGTAGCGCAGACATTTTCTGTTATGTATCTTGAAGTCTCAAAGGAACCACTAAGAATTTGTAAACCTAATGAACCAAAATTCACGGTTATATTTTAAATTTATTTTAAATCAAAATATTTTAATTACCCTGAGATTAAGAGCTAATAAGTAATAAAGTCAATGGCTAACGAGGCAAACAGCCAGTAATAAATATAAAACAATAATTTCCAATTTTCTTTAAAAAAATGTTAATAAATTCAAATTGTGTAACAGAAAAAGAGTTGACGACGTTTATGTAATAGACAATACTGCTACGAGTTAGACTACCATTAATACTTCCACAGGTGGCACTACTTGACTCTGATATATTAGAATCGAGTTACCTACTCGCTTCTTAACGAGTTTGTTAACTAACTAGAACTTCGAATTCAGTAAGTACATGGTGAGTACATAACTTGTGTTTATTTCAGCAACATTAGAATCTGCGGCGAATTACACCTATCCACGTTCGCCTGCGAGGGAATCAACTAGAATAATTCGTCATCAGATTTTTGTTATTACACATTTTTAAAACATCTTTACAAACTTTAACTAATTTAAATAATTAACTACGAACGAGGAGAATCACAACATCGGCACTAATCATTTTTATTACAACATATGCTGTAATAAACTTAAGCAACTACTATACAACTGAAATGAACATGAACCTCCAGTGGTATCATCTTCAAGAGAAGGTAAACATAGGGTGTAAATAGCACGAGTTATGTAAATGCACTATTGAGTCACTTTTCAGTAGGTTTACATATTTTCACAGCTGTTTATGGTCTGAATTCCATTGCCCATTTTTGCAAATTCCACCTTCGATTCATTGTTATTCTGTATAAGAGTAGTTATCATGTCACAATTAGTCTGTAAAAGAGTGTTATCATTTCATAATTAGAAGACATTTTAAAAGACTCTTCATCCATCATGACCCTTCATCGTGTAGTATGGGATCGCGTTCCGATAAACAAACGTCTATCTCTAGTCGCTGTAAAGTGATATCTTTCTAGTCGTGTGACGCCCAATAAATCAATGCGGCATTGGGCATCACACGTTTATAGACGACTCTCAGAGGCAATATATCCAGTAGGCGCAGTACACCAGAGTATAAATCACGGTAAAACAATTTGGTATTTATGAGTGTCGTCGCGCCGCCTTGTGATTGATGTTGTCAAATAACGTCGAACACGTGAAGCCGTGGTGTCCAGCATCCCTACCGACCACGCGTTTTGTGTCTCTTCAGTTAACTAATGTACACAATACAGGCCTATAGGATAAAATTTAATTTCTCCCGCGAAAATTTAGGAAAAACAGAAGAAATGCATCAGTAAAACATCGCGATATATCCCATTCTGATAAAGAAATTTTAATGAGACGGCTTGAAAATAAGTATAAAAATTGTCAATAATAATTATTCAAACCGCAGTTAGTTCATTTCAGTCACTAAAATGAAATAATTTGGAAATCCTACATACTTTAATTCCCATTATAAACATTTTTAGTTTAAGATACAGTCGTGTAGCGGTTCCACTTGTAAATTCAAACGTAATATGAATGGGTACTAAACCTACATGTATGGCCGCGGACTTCTATACTCTATACTCATAAAGGTAGCCAGAGGGTTAATATTTCAACATATTTTTAGAACAATTGGAAAAAGTATATTGGTTACTGTAAAATTATACTGAATTCGTAAATTCACGGCAGAATAAATTATGTTTCATCTTATTACTCTAATAACAAAACATTTCCCCGAGATCCCTGGCGCAATGCCCCAACGCAAACCACCATCTTTAGGGTCCTCAGCAACAAGACCACCTGCAGTTATTCAGATCAACAATGGCATAATGGATTCCCCACTCCTCCAAATTTTCCTCCTCCTTCTCTCTCAGTCCGCACTAGCGTACTCGTAAACCACTGGTTTAGTGGAGGTTGTTCTCAGAACACATCGGCATACAACTTCCTCATATAGATAACAAATACCACAAAAACCACCTAGGACAGTATAATTTAATGGAGGCTGTTCTCAGAATACATCGGCATACAGTTTTCCTCATATAGATAACAAATACCACAAAACCCATCTAGGACAGTATAATTATTGGTTCGATTCAGGCAAAAATCTTTCACTTCTAGAACACCATGGAGGAATCAGCAGCCTAAACATACGGGATAGAATCTGCCGAAACATCATAGAAAATCTTCTGGGAAAGTACAAAAATTCAATGTAGGACTGAGTCTTATAAACCACAGCATAATATTTGTGAAAAACGTTGCGTGCATTTTAGTTAAATTTCTCGCCAAAAATACGTTTCTCAAATATATTGACAGACTTTGTGTGCATTTTGAATATGCTAAATATCCTAAAGATGACTGATTTCCGTGGTCGGCCAGATTCAAAGTATCTACCATGAACAGAAGTCACGTATATTGTTAGGCGGACACTTGGTAATCGAACTGCGTCAGAAAATACTGACATTATATTAAAAGAAAATATTTTAATTAAACCCGGAATCATCTCGTCCATCAACCTAACGCCAATCTGTCAATGTCAATAGTTTCCAAACTGAAAATATTTCACTGTCCCACAGGAGGAATGTATATAACTTTTGCACCGTTTTATAATTATCATTTTACACCCCCTGGCACCTCAAATAAGATATGTGATTGTTTTGTGAGGCAGACTAAATCAGCTTCATTTTTCTGTTCTCTCTGTTATATCGGAACCTACCTTCATTATTTTATTTTAAACGCTTTTTTCTACAGTCTATTTCTTGATGCATATATAATTTATTTAATATTAATAAATTCTTTACCTCAAGATGTTTTATTCCCATATTCGGTACATATTTCGGGAAGCGTATTGTTCCCATCCTCAGCCTCCTGATATTATTTTTTTTTTATCGGCCATCTACGGACCACATGACAATTTCAATTCTTTACTCTTTGTTCTTTCCTTTTTTCCAATATTCCTTCATCTTCTCACTGTGTCTCTTCTTCCTGTCTTCAGTCCACTTTGAACCTGCGTTTTTCTCTCTCCTACCCTGGAATCCCTCCATTTTTAACACTTTTGTCCGAAAAACTTCTCCTTCAATTGCTTCTTCTGGATGTATATTATTTTTCTCTAAATCCTTTTGGACTTCTTTAATCCAACTTCATGTTGACTTCTTCCGCCATAGATATTTGAAGATCTGCTTTATCAACCTATTGTCGTCCATTCTATATAAATGTCCAAAAAATAATAGTCCTGATATTATTTTATTTATATCAATGTTTGTTTGTTGAGTTTTCCATATACTGCAGTATCTTTTGAGATTGCAGTTTTTTCGGGTTTGCAATTTATCATGTGTTTATTTTGTTATTTCTCGCACTTTCCAGCTGAACAGCAATCCTTCTATTATCATATGGCAAATCATCTTCTTCACGTCCTTTTTCATAACTTTAGCCTTCCAAAGATCTTTCGGTTTTGTTGTACAGCTCTTCGTCCTAATTGTCTATGTCTGCCTCACAACTGGGTACTTCATTAATTATTGGGCCTAAATATTCAAAACCTCTTGCAATTTTTGATGTATCCATTTTCTGCTTCTAAGCTTTTACTATTTACTCCGGCTACCTATACCTAAAAATGAACCTCAAATACCTAAAAGTAGGTTGTATGACATTAAGTAATTTTTAATTACAATTTCGTAATACTAAAAGGAGTGAAAATTAATATTTCGAAATCAGCAAACGGCGTGAATAAAATTATGGACACATTTGTGCTTTATTGTGTCTATATGAATGAGAACAACATATCCGATTTTACTAAAGCAGCTACATGTATCTGAGTTGACGTGCTAGATATACGGGACTAAATAATGCCAAAGTACGTCAATGGATTTCGACAAATGAAGATGAATTATGGAAGTGAAAAGTTGAATCTGACCTACGAAGATATAATTAACCGGGTGCTAGGTAAAAAGAGCTATGAGGATGAAAACGGTGAAGAAAACAGGAAAACAGCGGAAACATATTCTGTACAATTCACCCCAGTACCCCAGTTCTGTACCTCAATACTGGGATGAATTGGCAAACGCCTTGCCAATTACTCGGTCGTTCTGTTACACTGAAGATGGCCTCCAATTGTGGGCCGAAACGCCTGTAAGCAATGTCAGTAGTAGATCACGGCCTAATAGCCCGGTACAAAATAATATTAACAATGCTGACGCCGGCAGTGAAAGCCTTAGGGATTCTAAAATAATATATTTTGTAATGTGTACGTTAGATGACTGAATAGCGTCATACACCGAACAGATTGATAATCCGAACGCGTCAGAATTTTACGTGTTCCGATTATTACGACCGTACTTTTTTTGAACTCACGTTGAACACGATTAATCGGTTTTAAACCTTCCGCGGACATTTCACGATGCATAACATACATTCGGCAAGGTCGTTCCATGTCAAATCCTGTAGGTCTCCTGCACTCATGGTTCTTGACACTCCTTTCCAACATTATTCAGGTATTCCCCAATTGTGCACTTGTGACGATAAAGAAGAGTCCGATGCGTCAGTTTTTCGGAAGGCTTTAATCTCATATCCTCTGTATGTGACCATATTTAAAATTGCTTTCTTTCAGTATGTTTAAACAAACTTCGTACCATTCCCATTTTTCTTTCAATTTCGTCATTTGGAATTTTATCTTCTCTTATCAATATTCTAAGCATATTAATTGTCAGCGTTTCTAAATTCCTTTTGTTCTGTTCTTTGATACGCCAGGATTCTCTCCGTATAGGAAAGAACTATTAATGTTACAGGCTACTTCCCATTTTTTCAGTTTCCCTACTCTACCAAACTACATTGAAACATCCGATAATTTTTATAGCCTGCATTATCCTTCTCTCAGTTCCCCTGTCGTCATTTTTAATTGTATCAAAAATTCCTCAGAAAAATGTGGATTTTTCAATTATCTAAACTCACTTTATAAAAGTCGGCTTCAATAGATATTTATTTTTATGTGTTCATTTGTAGCCCCCGCTTTACGATAAATTACACCCCGTTATTACCCACCGTTACAGAATAGGATACAAGTAATGACAAACACAAACGTTCTTTTATAACCATCCACTTCGTGTCAAAAAAAATGTATAATTTAAAAATAAATCTTAAATGACTGCAACTTTGTCACCTTTTATAACGGAAACTAAATTCATAGGATCAGAACGTTACAGTTGGCTGTCATAAAAATCCGACTGCGGTTCATTTCAGTGGGTGGTTAGCGATTACGTACTTCTCTCCCCGAGACATTTTGTTGACGTCACACCGCAAACCAGCCACGTATTTACCCTTTCCTTCTACCATACATCTTACCTCTCTAACTTTCTTTTCTCATATTGCGCCTTTCTTGCAGCACTTTTTCAAAAGTATTATTTCTTTCTTCAAGTTTGTTACATACTGACGCTGTCTCGCTACTTATTTTCATAATACATCTGTTTAAACTTTGTACTGTTTTGTCAGTTGTAAGCAGCCTACTAACATTGCACGGCACGCGCGGATGACGTCACGCTTTTATCAAACCTTGCAATCGGCCAGCCTAGCCGACTGCAAGCCAGTATTAGTTTAGTTTATAACACGACTCCGAGCGCAACTCTCGTTAAACACTTCTCTTACAGCCGCGGCCTTTTGGCTATTGTTCAGCATACATTTATAACATTCAACTTTAATCGTCTACCTGCGTCCATCTACCATGGACCACGATTTCATTCAAAGTTGATTTCGGGCATTATCGCCTCAAAATGCATCCGCACGTGCCGATCGTAACTAACAAACCAAATTATTCAATAAACGCATGTTTAATATCTTAAATACAGTCCACTTCTTTCTAACAAACAATCCAGCCTTCCTTATTAGCGTCTTTGGAATAACTCGCGATTCTTCAAGAGCTTCCAAACCGCAACATTTTTGGTCCCACCGGACCGGATTTCACATTTCAGGCCAAAAACGACATCATTTTTGGTCCAATCAGGCAGGATTTCATATTTTCAGGCCAAAACAAACTACATCATTTTTGGTCCCAACGGCAAAGATTTCTCATACCTGAGTACACAGGCGACAACATTTATTTATATACATCATTTCTGGAAAAACCAATCTGAAGTTAATCACGACAGACGGGCATCATTTTCGTCCTGAGCGACACCATTATCGTGAAGCACGTCGCAGTCATCTCGACAAGATTCAGCCAAGCAGTAGACCAGAGACGACGGGACGAAACAGGACAACATTTACGAGATTCCACAGCTTTAATTGATGGAGGGTACAACATGAGGCAACGGCTGACCGGCAGAGACAGGAGGTGTAGCAGCTCCAAACGGGATCGAAGCCAGCTTCATCACGAATGGATCGACGGCCACGTGACTATAAACTTTACCTATATTTGATTTATTTTTAATAATATTTCACCCAGTGTGTATTTTTGACATATTTATATAAACAATTAACTTATTACACAATATAAATTAATAGATGGTTGGCAGCTCATTATCAGTCAGAACTTTAAAGATAAAGCTATACTTTGTAATAATTTAGATTTATAATTTCAATAATTTAACTGCCAACGAGTTTGATTAGTTAGAGAGAGTAAGTTTATGTTCAAACCAACGATCGCTAGCCACCAAACGTATTTAAACTCATTCAAAATTAAGTTTGTGGTTCACATGCTCGATGCTCAATTGTTTCTAAATATCTTTCCCTTTTTTATCTCAAACTGTAATAATGGCCGATGTAAGGGCTCTGATAAAAAAACGAGGTACAATTAAGGCCTCAATATCCCGAATAAATACCTTCGCGGATAATTTTGATGTGTTAAACAGCGATCCTCATGCGCTCAAAATAAAACTGCGTCATTTGATGGAATTATCCACCAAATATGACGAGATACAGTCACAAATCGAGGCTGAGGAAGCAGACGTTGCGTCAACAAGTGATAGAGTGCAAACGGAGGACGATCTCTGTGCTATAGAATGTAAATTGCAACACTTGTTGGAGCAATCTGAGCACTTGAACCAAAAACCACTAATTAATACTGATGGTAAACAGCCTAAAACAACCCCCATTCAATTGGAACCAATAAAATTACCACGGTTCGAGGGTAGTATTGTGGAATGGCAACATTATTACCATATTTTTATGGAACTAATTCATGTCAGAACAGACCTGACAGATATACAGAAGCTTCATTATTTGCACTCGTCATTACATGGCGAGGCGCTTAACGTAATAAAATCATTACCCATAACACATGAAAATTACGCGGTGGCTATCGATCTGTTGAGGAATAGATATGATAGTAAGCTGATTGTCTCCGCTCACCACGTGTGGAATGTACTAGACGTACCATTAGTTCAGCAGGAATCCCAAGGTAGCATATCGCAATTTATTGATCAAATCTCTGGAAATATAAACGCTTTAAATAATCTCAAACTGCCAGTCAACACGTTTGAAATTATTGTCGTAAATTATCTAGCCAAAAAACTTGACAGTTATACTTTACGTTTGTGGAAAGAGAGTTTATCGGAGCATAAACTCCCTGATTTTAATAGTTTTATAAATTTTTTAAATTCACGTAGGAAACTACTGCAAAATATCGATAACGCGACTAGCCCAACGAGCAGGTTGAACAAAAGCGATAAGTCTCCTTATCGCAAGGCAGTTAAACAGATAAGCAATCCAAAGGGCGCATTCCACTCACATATTAGAAATAATTTATGCAGGCTATGTAACGGTGAACATAGACTTAGCGATTGCCCACAGTTTATATCGCTGTCTATCCCTGATAGAAAAAATGCGTTACTAAAAAACAAACTTTGCTTAAACTGTCTCCGTTCGGGACACGAGGGTTCAAAATGTCCCTCCAAATTTTCGTGTAAAAAATGTTCTAGGCGTCACCACACCATGATTCATGTCCCCAACAGGGACGTAACTTCTGTTAACAACCAGTGTTCACTGAAATCACAGACCAATAAATCGGTATTGTTATCTACCGCCGTCTGTATGACATACAATAAGGTCGGCAAAAAATTTCCCGTTAGGATATTACTGGATTCCGGTTCTCAAGCGAACTTTTGCACAATGGATTTCGCCCGCAGGATGGGCCTCCAATTAGTTAAATCGCAATTGCCCATCACGGGTATAAACAACTCGCTTTCCCAGGCTGAATTCAGCACTAATGTAAGGCTACATTCACGCTATAAACCCTTCACGTTAAACGTACATTGTGCCGTATTACCCAGTATAACTAATAATTTACCGGCGGAGTCGTTCAATCTTACCTCTTTAAATTTACCCAAGCGCATATTCCTGGCGGATCCTCACCTACATTGCTCATCGCAAGTCGACATATTAATCGGCGCTCAATATTTTCTACAATTAATTGAACCTGTGAAATATACGCGCGGACCACACTTTCCTATAATTCAGGAAACCAAGTTAGGATTTATTTTGGCCGGTGACTTACCATTCAACGTCGACATGACTAGAACGGTTTCTTCATTTATGGTCTGTAAGGATGATAATCAGGTTTCCTCGCAACTAAAGGAATTTTGGAAGTTGGAGGAAATCTCTAGTCGCGAAACCCGATCTGAGGACTCACCGTGTGAAAGGCATTTCGTGGAAAACACTAGCCGCAATCGCGACGGGAGATTCGTGGTAGCCCTGCCCCGCAGATCCGCACAATCTTATTTGGGAGATTCTCTCCGCGGAGCAATACGCAGATTCCAATCGTTAGAATTCAAATTCAAGCAGAACCCTACCCTTTATAAGGATTATAGTGAGTTCATGAATGACTACTTAAGACTTGGCCACATGTCGCCGCTTAATGAATACGATCTGTCGCTTGACAGGTCAGAGATCTTTTATCTGCCCCATCACGCAG
This sequence comes from Magicicada septendecula, assembly GCA_034769895.1. Taxonomy (NCBI): domain Eukaryota; kingdom Metazoa; phylum Arthropoda; class Insecta; order Hemiptera; family Cicadidae; genus Magicicada; species Magicicada septendecula. The sequence goes on along the minus strand of CM068369.1, from coordinate 272,023,066 downwards.
TCTTCAAAGACTCTAGCTTAACCACTAAATTGCGCGTGGTATTTGACGCATCCGCTAAAACCACCAATAATTTGTCCCTTAACGACACTTTAATGGTCGGTCCTACGATCCAGCAGGATCTGTTTTCGATAATGGTTCGGTTCCGCACCCACCGATACGTACTTATTGCGGACATTGAAAAGATGTATCGCCAGATCATTGTTAATCCTAAGGATTCAAACTTGCAACGCATTGTTTGGCGTGATGCACCGCATAAGGAATTGCGACATTACGCGTTAAGGACGGTTACATATGGCACTGCTAGTGCCTCCTTCCTTGCTACGCGTTGTCTGGCTCAAATAGCATATGAAAACAAAGCCGACTACCCTACCGCTGCTAAGGCCATAGCAAATGACTTTTACGTAGACGATCTCATAACGGGTTCGGATGATCCGAACAGCTTAGCTGAAATGAAAGGCGAGATCGAGAAGTTGTTGAGGAGGTATGGTTTTTCGTTACACAAATGGTTCTCTAACCACCATAAGATTATGACTCTTCGCGCCCAAGTAACCCGTGACTTCAGCAAGGGTCAAAACGTGCGTACCTTGGGCATACAGTGGAATGTTGAGGGGGATAACTTTTTGTACACCGTTAGGGGTGATGACAATCTAACCGTTCTCAACAAGAGAAGCGTGTTGTCAATCATTGCCGGGATCTATGATCCACTAGGTCTAATTGCTCCCATCACATTCTGCTGCAAGCATTTCGTGCAGCAGTTGTGGTTGGCGGGCACTGATTGGGACGAACCCTTGTCCGGGTCACTAGCCAATCAATGGTCGGAATTATACACCCAATTAGTCTCCGACACTCACTTTGAGATTACGAGGTCGGTTAAGAGTTCGAACAGTTGCCCAGTTAGTTCATTGCAGCTGCACGGATTCGCCGACGCTTCGGTTAAAGGTTACGCGTGTTGCATTTATGTGCGGGCGGTCTATTCGAACGGCGCCATATCATCAAACTTGTTGTGTGCTAAATCTAGGGTCGCTCCGCTGAAACAGATAACGCTTCCTAGACTTGAACTTTGTGCTTGTTTATTGTTGGCTCAATTAACGTCCAAGGTTTTAAATGCCGTCGATTACAATTTTGACGGATTATATCTTTATTCGGATTCGATGATAGCGTTGTACTGGATACATCAGCAATCTTCCCGCTGGAAGGTATTTGTGGCTAACCGTGTCGCAGAAATACAGCGTCTTGTTAGCAGCAGGGGAACTTGGCGTCATGTAGTATCGAATGACAACCCTGCCGACGTTTTATCGCGCGGTTGCCTCCCTCGTAGTCTGCACTGTCATGCTCAATGGTGGCATGGTCCCTCCTGGTTGGCTCGTGATGCGACCTCATGGCCGGTCAGCGCGTTCGACATTAATACTCCCTGTACCTTTCCCGACATTGAAGAGGAACGTCGCAAGCAGGCTCAAACCTCACTAATTGTCGCGTCCTCAACACATAGTTACATTGAAAACTATTCATCTCTTACGAGGCTTATTCGCGTCTTCGCATACTGCCGTCGATTTCTTCGCAATTCTAGGCTCGCGGTGGTTGATAGAGACACGTCCTTTTTGTCGGCTCAGGAATTGTCTGACGCGCTCTTGGTTTTTGTCCGGCAATCTCAGAAGTTGCATTTCGACGTAGAGGTTAGGGAACTTGAGGCACACCGGTGCCTTCCACGCAGTAGTAAAATTCTTGCTCTCAACCCATTCCTGGATAAATCAGGCATTTTAAGAGTGGGTGGACGCTTGCAATTCTCCCCACTTAGCTACGAGACTAAACACCAAATAATTTTACACCCGCACTCTCATCTCACGAGATTAATAATTGAATACGAACACATCCGTTTGTTGCACGCTGGAGTGCAATCAACTCAAGCTTCGCTTAGGCTTAAGTATTGGATCATACACGATAAGTCCTATATCCGCTCAGTGATACATAAGTGTGTCACTTGTTTTCGTTTCCGGGCTAAAGGCGCGAATCAATTACTCGGTCAATTACCCTCTTCTAGGGTCACGCCGTCAAGGCCATTCTCACAGTCGGCCGTGGATTACGCAGGTCCGGTGTTTTTGCGCCATGGCGGGCAGCGCTCTAAGTCCACGACCAAGGCATATATCGCTCTATTTATATGCATGTGTACTAGGGCCATCCATTTAGAATTGGTGTCGGATCTTACTTCCAACGCCTTTATAGCGGCTTTAAAAAGGTTCATATCGCGCAGAGGTATTCCCGCGCAAATATTTTCGGATAATGGCACGAATTTTCGTCGTGCCAACCACACGTTGCATGATTGGTACAAATTTTTAACCTCCAAGGAAGTTGAACAATCTTCTCTGGAGTTTTGCGGTCTCCACGGCATCAAATGGTCCTTTATCCCCCCTTCAGCCCCTCATTTCGGTGGTTTGTGGGAAAGTGGTGTAAGGAGTGTTAAATTCCATTTACGTCGCGTAATTGGCAGTACGATCTTGAATTTTGAGGAATATTCTACCCTTCTTTCTCAAATTGAGGCTTGCCTTAATTCACGCCCGTTATGCGCCGTGTCCGACGATGCTAGAGACCCTGAACCCTTAACACCCGCTCATTTTTTGGTCGGTGCCCCACTGACGGCACTTCCGGAACCCGACTATACACAAGGCAATAATACTCATTTGGGCAGATGGCTTCTGCTCCAAAAATTTACGCAGACCATCTGGAAACGGTGGTCTAGGGATTATCTGCACCAGCTGCAGCAGCGCAACAAATGGCGCACCCCATTTAAAAATTTGAAGGTCGGACAACTTGTCCTCATTTTGGATGACAATTCCCCCCCTCTAGAATGGAAGCGTGGGGTAATTACCAATGTTTTTCCGGGTCAAGATTCCTTAGTACGCGTCGCAGAAGTACGCACTGCGCTAGGTATCTTACGCCGACCCATCCACAAATTATGCCCCCTTCCGGTGGCAACAAGCTAATCGTATGCGTGCCATACGAGACACACGAGGTGTGTGTGTGTGTGTGTGTGAGTGTGTGCGTGTCACATTACATGGAACACGCCCGGGACATTACCCGGGGCGAGCATACAAGTCAATTGTATCATAAGCATTGTAACATTGTTAAGTGTCGCTAGCTACTACAGCAACAGTGACTATGTCTCATATGTACTATCAATTATTATGAATGTTGTGTATCGTTAATATGTTTGTGTGATTCAAATTCTGAGAACCACAAGTGTCAGTTATAGTGGCAATTATTCTATATGTGTATTGTATTTTTCAATGTCATGTACCATTGAACTTTGATACGATTATGATAACATTATGTTTCTATCATTTCTATTACTATATATGAAGCAGTGATCAAGATGGTTTCTCTTATATAATTTAAGAATATTATTTACGTTTGTCAAGGTTTAAATATATGTATTTTTTATCCACATGTTATGCTTCAAGAGAGATCATGCTCAGTTATGTAAAGGTTCATTTTTATCACGATTTTTTATTTGTTGTACCTTTTCTAGCACAGAAATTGTTTTGTTTTGACTTAAGCTTTGTGCTAGATTAATGATTTTTGTTTTTTACAAATTTTATGTATAAGTCTTTAAGTATATTATGTTTATTATGTCTATGCTCTCTGGCCAGTGCGCCAATTATTGTATCGCTTACGACATGTAAGTCTAATTATTATATTGTTCAATTTAACCGTTAATGTACAAAATCGTCCCGATTTTGGCGGGCAGTATGTTTAAACTTTGTACTGTTTTGTCAGTTGTAAGCAGCCTACTAACATTGCACGGCACGCGCGGATGACGTCACGCTTTTATCAAACCTTGCAATCGGCCAGCCTAGCCGACTGCAAGCCAGTATTAGTTTAGTTTATAACACGACTCCGAGCGCAACTCTCGTTAAACACTTCTCTTACAGCCGCGGCCTTTTGGCTATTGTTCAGCATACATTTATAACATTCAACTTTAATCGTCTACCTGCGTCCATCTACCATGGACCACGATTTCATTCAAAGTTGATTTCGGGCATTATCGCCTCAAAATGCATCCGCACGTGCCGATCGTAACTAACAAACCAAATTATTCAATAAACGCATGTTTAATATCTTAAATACAGTCCACTTCTTTCTAACAAACAATCCAGCCTTCCTTATTAGCGTCTTTGGAATAACTCGCGATTCTTCAAGAGCTTCCAAACCGCAACAACATCTCTCTGCTTTTCTACGTTTTAATTTCGTACTAATCCTACTTCTCTTCTTTCTATATATTTCTTCTTTCGTACGTTTAATTTGCCACGCTCCATTTACTATTTTCTCAGAATTGCATAAATTCTAACAAAAAATACGAAACATCTTACTTTGTTATGCAAACATTTACTTGTTTATGCAAGACACAATAACAAAAAACAATCTTTACTTTTCATTTCTATGACACAATATCGTTTCATTCAGTAGTCAGAATTTTTTGGCCACATAGAACTAGACTTTTTCAGGAAAACTGAAAAATTTCGTGTGACCGTAAGGTAACTGTCCACACCAAAATGGGGTTGCGCCTATTTTACTGTCTTCAAAATATTATGACGAATAATTACTGAAACATACTTTCGTGTTATCAACATTTTTTATGTATATTCAACACTTTTGATACGCAATTGTGTTATATGAAATCATGTCAGGTAGCAAATGTCTTCAAAATGGAAAACGGAGCTATCATTAATCTATGACAGAGAAAGTACTTACCGAAAACTTGTAAGGTAGACAGAAATCCAACTTGGTGTTGCAAGGAGTAAATTCCACCCTATTATCTACACACACATTATAGCAATAAGTATATCAAGAAACACGCCTTTACAATAGCATAGCGGGTTGTCGGTAAATAAATGGATTAGAAGTATCGCTCGGTTGAACTCAGAGCTACAAAGTTACATTAATATGAAGAATCTGTAGCCCTAAAAGATCGGGCAAAATAAGAAATTAAGAAATCAGAGCAAGAGGAGAATTTGATTGGGAAACAAATGAAACGGTAGAGGGGAAGCAACGGAATTGGTGTTAAAAGATTACTGCAAGAAAGTTAGCGCCAAAAATGTGGAATCGGCAGTTAGCAACAGAAAAATGAATAGAACGACCGTCACATTCCTAGACAGATGTTCCATTGTGTAACAATCTAATTGCCATTACTTTGTAGCGAAATCGATTGTCCTTTATGATGAAACGGTTTGCGGTCTCTCAGACCGTTTACAGAGAATGGATAGAATTTCACTCCAATAACATTTTGAATTGTTGTTTAGATTTCTGACATGTCAACATTTTTGAGAATGTAACCTGTAAATTGATGCCTGTTCTTTGCCTTCGTTAAAGGCGATTAATGAACGGTTATGAAACCGATTACTATGTTTATTGATTGTGTCGTTTACTGTGAAGTTTTTCTTTTTACAGTTTGGTGTAAGCACTGTCTCTATTCATTTTGTTTCGATTTTCACGAAAGAGTGGTTTTCATATTAAAAATAAAAAATAACAATAAACAATAAAGGAGTACGAGGAGAATGGCTATGAAAATGAGGAGAGGAGGATTATTAGGAGAAGAAGTAGGAGTTCGAGAACGAGGGTCAGAAGTAGGAACAGGTGGTGGAGAAGAAGAAAAGGAAAGGAAGCTGGTACGGTGTAGTTTATGTGCATATATGACGATGTGATTGTGACAGAAGACAGAAGGTACAAATAAATATAATGAGATGTGCGGTACACGCTACACTTTAATGCATTAACACAAAGCGGCCCTTCTTAGTGTTTTACATAACGCCATTACATCGTGCCGTGTATTGTATGTCATGCATTTTCCACGATCAACACTACTTAAGTTATCTTATTTTGCCAAGTTGCAGGCGCGTAAAGGAAAATATGACAGTAACACTACGAATAACGATTTTAATTAATTCATCTCTCCCAATATAACTTTGGAAACTAACACGAAGTGACGAAAGTTTACTTGCAAAAAACTTACTACAGCACGACAGCGTAGCCTACTCGTCGTAAATATCAGCTAGTTTAAACATGGAGAATTCGCGCTCGTAGGGTCACAAAATTAAATCGTTAAGCCTCGACGAAGGCGCCACAATATTACGGCCGACCTACTTTGTGTTACATCTCGTCGCCTCGTATTATTATACTAGAATGTTGTTTGTCTATGCTGGAAGTAGTTTTTGTATTCAGTATTGTAAACATGTACAAAAAAACTTGAAATAAATGCAAGCGATCTGCACAGGATAAAATAAAAACACGTGTAACTATATGCATCTCCCAAACATGCTTGCTTTAATTACCTGAAGATTGGGCGAAGCAACTTGAAATATGAGTTCAAAATTTAAATATAGAATATTCAGGAAAATTCTTATCTTCTGAATTAGCGTTTATTTACATATAATCTCTTGATTCTCCATCACCTTTGTTCATACGTTTTGTCAGTAGCATATTAGATTCATTTATCACTTTTTCTTCTGTTGAATAAAATGGATATAATTATTATTGGCATACAAGAATGTATTAATGATAAATAAAAGAACCAGATGGTTCCGACATGAGATGGTATCGACTGGTCGGCTTTCCTAAGTATAATAGTCTTGTACCACCGAAGTAACCTAGGAGTCATGGAGGTTAGACTGCCTATGTGAGCAAGGAAGGTAATGTGGCCAGCACTGCGCTTTAGCCATTATTACCGTAGGATGTTACCGTAGGTAACAATTTCCACAGAATGAGTTCACTTGAGAGCTGTGAAACGCACCTTTACATTATAGAGGGACCGAGAATCAAAGCCAGGACCTCTGTAACACGGGCGTCAGTAGTAGCTGTACCCCACAATACCCACCAGTGACTACTAAAGGCCTCCAACCTAGATATTCTTTTAGCAGAACACAGGACGAAATTGTGTGTATTCTAATACACGGTCGACATGTAGAAAATCTAAACAACAACTGGAATGTTTATTGGAACTCACGCAAAGGAACTCTCTCCCTTCTCTCTTACAGTCACCGCAAAACCTTTCATCATAAAGGTCAACCGACTGCGCTTCAAAGGAATTCCAATAAAATTGTTGTACAATGGAATTCTTACCAACGAAATGCCTATAGTTTCTCAACGATGAAAGAGCACACTGTTCGCAACAATTTAAAGTCATGGTTTTTAATTTCCTTTGTCTCCAGAAACTGTTTCAGTAATCACTGTTTCTAACAGAAAACAGCGGAAGAGTCAGCTTTTTAGTGTAAGTAATTAATTAAAACTTTGACTGACTCACTATCAAAACAACGTAACAACGTCTTTGGCTATTTATTGGCAATCGCTATATACTATTAAACTTTCCAGCTCTTATGTAATTATGCATAATTAGTCGAAATATTATTAATTTCACAATGGTAGAATTAAGTTTACACCAGAGAGAGTAAAACGATTACACGTTTTATTAAACACTTTTATATAATTGTAATAATCACTACAAATTATTTAAATAAATTATTTATTAAGTAATAAATCTATTAAGTAATAAATCTATTAAGTAATAAATTTAAGAAGAATGATTTAGAAGCTGCTGATCTCAGAAAATCGGTCTCCAGTTGCTCGTACACTGACAAAATCATAACTATATAAATTGCGAGTACACAAAAGAGTGTATTAGTTAAAAAAGTTAGTTACTATACTACTATAGCATAATTGCTTCAATTAGAGTAACACGAATAACTTACAAGCTTCACACAAATATTATACACAACTTTTTCTACCCTCACTTCTTAAAGAATGAAAAGAAAAACAATTCAAACAGGTCTGTTGCCATACTAAGCACACCAAACGAACAAACTTGCCACCTACTGTAATATCATTTTCCTTGCGTAGTAGGCTACTAATTTTGTTTTAAGTTTATTGTAATCACTTTTGTATCCGCTATTTATTAATTAAAATGATACCAGACTTGGTAGGTTGACCGTATTTCACGTAATATGATTTGTGAAGTCCACCATTTCTTTGAAACAAATGTCAATCCTCGTTGACACTTGCACGCTCAAAACAAGTGAGTTGACATTCCCTTCGTGAACACTACTTCAGCCGATTAAGAGTTAAAAGCTAACAAACAAAAGAAAAAACACACCGCCTAAACAAAATATCGTCTGACTTTCTTAGAAGAAAATAAATATACGTAATGCTTGACATCACTTCGCTGTAACTCCCCTGATACTGTGAGGAAGGCAGCTAACTTCCATTACGAGATAAAACAACACGATTGCAGCGTCTGTTATCACCATTCACAACCCTTGATCGTAAACCAATAATACGGGACTGAGGACTAACGGAAACCTACTGCGAATAGCGACTTCGTCCGCACTACTTCCGTTAAATTTGGCACTCGTTTTGACGTGATATCTTACCATTACCTGCCAAAAGTTCTTCATCAGATACCGCCGCCCTTTTTATGTTTGGCGACCGTCACACAAACTTAGGTGGTTCGCAGAATCGAAATTATCAAATTTTTGCTGCAGCCGTGTTTGTAGTCTCATGACAGAGCGCAGATAGAACGATTCCTTATCACAAGAGTTACAGGTTAACAATAGTTTCCTATAACTGAATTATGACTATGACCAAATGTCTATTATTTTAGGATCACCAAAGCTATTCTGGACATTTAGAAGGTAAATCAGATTGTAGAAGAACGTAGACCTCCAACGAGAAAGGCGGACAGACTCGCCGAAGCATTCATAAACAACGCATATAGTCGGATCAGAAAGTTCTGAAGAGAAGAAACGCTCACGAGGGCACAACGAGGATTAGCGTCGGAACCTTTAAAATTTAATTGCTCTAAAGTAGAATTTTATGTACGAAACTACTGACCAGGAAGTACGAAGCATCCGTCTGACTGGTTAAATATTAAATGCGTTTACTCTACACATGCCAACTCGCTTAATAATTCATGTTTCCGCTGTACAAGATGAGATTACGTTGAAAACTCTACTTTGTATTTGACTTGTTCTCTAAGTAGCGATAACTCAGCGAACAACAGCTTCAGTAATTATGTGCACACCAACTGGCAGCGAAACCCCTTGCAACGTACAGTATACATTACACGCTAAATTAATTTGTTCAACACGAATTTGCATTTCGCATACATTTTACGCTTTTATTGCTCACTTTGGCGCTGTGTATGTCTGGAATAAACGAGGTGGTAAATCATATTAAGAGCACGGAGCGATTAACAGTATTTCCCACTTAACTTTCCCTCCTCATTTTGTATTTACTTTAAAAGCTGTATACATAGAAAGCGTTATGATTACATTAAGTGTAAGCGGCCAAAAAATTTCATAAATATACTGATATTTCTTTGACCACTTATAAACGGAATCCTATTTTATAATAAGTAAACTGAATTCCAAATAAGCAAAACTAAACGTTATCTAACAGTATATTGTCTAAATCCCATTTCTGAGGTCTCCCAATGTCCGTTGGTTTATCGAATACCAGCGTCCAGTTTGATTCGATTACGTGTATCAGTGGTGGCCAATGATTTTGCACCACGAGTCACTTTTGTGACTTCAGCGTACCACGTGAGCGAAATATTTCTTATACATTTTTTTAATATACTTATTAATACTTTATGTTTCGATCGCTAGAATCTGGGACCGTCCTCAGAAATTGTGAATGGCAGTTGGAAGATCTACTAACGGTTGGGCAGCTGTCTTCTTTCGTATTTATACTCACGCCTGTCTGCTAAAGATCACGGCTCCCCTACTGCTACCTCCTCCTACACAAAATGAAAATTCCAAGCTTACATGGAAATGTCCAACACCTAACGAAACTTTTTAACCTACTAACACCTGCCCTCAACTTCATGGCCTATAATCACATTCCTCAAAGTATATTAAACCAAGTTTGAGGAATGTGCCTCCTTGCTTTGTTCAAACAGTTCTCGTTAAACTTGGTGAAAAACGCCTCCTTGAATTTACGTTGTACAACCTTAGAGAACTCTCCAATACTTGATTCAAGAAAGAGATGAAAAAGAAGAAAACAATAATAGTATACACATGTAGGCTACATGTAGGTATGAACTATAAGTGTATATGTTTCGAAATATAATTTTCAAACTTGACTAAAATTTCATTTTTTATGTGAACTACTGCCTTTGCTAACAGCTCCATTGTTAATCTAGATACCATGAGTTGGTGACTATGACTTTCTATTTCCTGATAAAGTTAATAATAATAATAGATTGTATTCACTGTTCGAAGGCGAAAAATTTATAGGGGCCTACTGCATGTACCGCATAGTCTGCTGTCCCTGTTTACACAATTTCAATAAGAATATTAAATTTTGGATATAGGTATGTAGCCTATAATTAACTTAAATTTCAATTGTGTTCAATATATAGAAAATAATGGAGTGAATTTCATTCATAAAGAAAATAACTCAAAATAGGGAGTCGAGTTTAACATAAAACTCAATACTAAACAATGTACCGGAAAGTTTGAACGAAGAGTATCAAAAAGTTAATGTGTTTGTTCTCTGTTTTACGTCGTATAGAAACGACGTCGTAACCCGTATTACTAGACAACTCAGTTGTGCAACAGTAGTATAAAATTTACACTGCTTTGTTAGCGTTCTTTGTTGACTTAAATCAAACATAAAATACTCTGATGTATCGATGAAATACTTACGTAATGTTTATATGAGCGATGAACATGAACGAAGTGGGAGTATCTTCTTCCCTACGTAGGAGAAATACGAACCTCTTATTAATTAACTTGGCTTACCTGAAAGTAAAAAAAAAACAATTAATGATACCTTCTAAAGAAATAAAGAAAGTTTTGGATGGAAAGTGTATTTTCTGTGTAATATTTTTATTTGTAAAAAATTATTTATGATACCGGTAAATAATCGACAGTGATACGAGTGTTTTATTTCAATTGAACAAAACGTCCCCACCGGAGATGTAGAAATAGTTTTAGGCTTGTGGGGGAACTTGTTAATGAGTAGAAGTTACACATCCCATATCACTTACCATGCCGAAGAAGATGGACTACAGGTTTTTCACCATAGAAACTGACTAATACGTCATCCCCGGGAGAAGAAAATGTAACGGCCCGTAAACACAATCAAGGGGCTTCTTAATAAACGCTTCAGTGTTACCTACGTATGAAGTACACGCTTCATTTATTTATATTGCGAGTTTCTTGTCATGAGCGTCTAAGAAATTTTGAACTCTGCCAGCTTAGTACAATCTTTTCAATTAGAGCCTCTCATAAAAGTAATCCGAATTTTATTATTTAAACAGAATCATTATTTATACATACAGGCGTGAATAATGTATCTACGCAATTTTATTAATTCGGAAAATGAAGACTAATGAAACAAACGCTAAATGTATGTGGGTGTTGTATAGAAACAATCTGCCCGTGATGTGTTCCGGAAACGATGCCAATTCTGAAAATTACTGACAAATTCAACATTCTTTTCAATTCGATAAATCAGTCAAAGCGGCTGCTTTCAGGGAAAGCCATTTCTTTACCTAACTTCTCTCTTTTTATTTACAGCGTATTTTGCCACTCTCTTATTCCGCGTTTTACGTTACGGTAGTCTTCCTTCGCAAACTGATTTTTCCAGCGTGTTATTATGTGAAAATATCTGCCTATAACTGTTTGAATGTAGTTCTTTCTGCCTGTGATTAGATCAATATAGGCCAATATATAAATATATCACAAATAAATCACATTATGTGATTATATAATATATTCCTTTTCTTTAAATGATACTATTTTTGCCAGCTGCATCCTTAACCCTGAAACTGCTTTATCATACACACCGTTGTCCCACAAATGCTTAGGAGTCTAGTTTTATTATTGACAGGTGGTAAATAGCACAGTTTAACTCTGAATTTGGGATTTAAAATTCATGAGTTATGATAAAAAATATCCGTTCATAAAAATAATGTCAAGGATAATTATCCATAAACTTAAAAATATTCTTATCGGTATGGCAGGCATTTGAATTTTAAATTACTCTACAGTCGGAGACTGAAGTTTAAGCACTTCTAATTTTATTCTGATACATGACTTCCATGTTCTAAGATTTATATTTAAAATCATTCACGAAATGAAATGTTTCATAGAAACTACTTCTTTCCACTTATTGCGTCAGCCTTAACCACAGTACTGTGGTCACTAACGTATACCACCACACCTTATCGCACTCGATTTTCACTGATGATGGCAGTCGACGATACTGCCGGAACGTCTGGTTTTGTAGAAAACATTAGACTACGGCCAAACAGCCCGGGAAGGAATTTTAACAACAAACTACAACTTTGTTGCCGATAACGTAGTACATATAAAAATTATACCCTCCCCCTTCAACTATAATTTTCATTTATAGAAAATTACCCCCACCCCGTTCGACTAGCCTCTTCATTTATAGATGTTTCATCAACGTTTCTACACTGAATTATTAACATCTTCTTATCAGGATACTTTATTTATCAAACTTAATTACTTTACTCTTGTTACAACAAAAAATGTTTCAGGCAAACTGCCCTTTCCCCGTAACCGATCTTCACCAAAATCAATAAGCCTTCAGTCTTCTACAACTCAGGCACATATGTAAAAAATGATTTGATTCTGTTTGAATTTACGGCAGTTATCGTTCCTCATGAAAAAATTTCTCTTGTTACAACATAAAATGTTGCAGGTAAACTACCCCTTTCCCTTAACCGATCTCCACCAAAATCAACAGGCCTTGAGTTCTCTACAATATAGGGATGTATGCAAAAGTTATTTGATTCTGTTTGAATGTGCGGCAGTTATCGTTCGTCATAGAAACAATTACTCTTGTTAAAAATTTAAAGGTGGCCGGTAACCTACCCCTTTCCTTTAACTGATCTTCACAAAAAAAAATAGGCCTTGAGTCCTCTGCAACTCAGGGACATATGTAAAAATTATTTGATTCTGTTTGAATTTACGGCAGTTATCGTTCTTCATGGAAAACGTTCTCTTGTTACAACATAAAATGTTGCAGGTAAACTACCCCTTTCCCTTAACCGATCTTCAACAAAATCAACAGACCTTGAGTTATCTACAATTGAGGAAGGTATGCACAAAATTATTTTATTCTGTTGAAATGTGCGGCAGTTATCGTTCATCATAGAAACAATTACTCTTGTTAAAACATAAAATGTGGACGGTAAACTACCCCTTTCCCTTAACCGATCTTCACCACAATCAACAAGCCTTCAGTCTTTTACAATTGAGGAACGTATGCAAATCAATCTATGATTCTGTTTGAATGTGCGGTAGTTATCGTTCGTCATAGAAAAAATTACCATTGTAAAAACATATAATGTTGCCGGTAAACTACCCCTTTCCCTTAACCGATCTTCACCAAAATCAACAGATATTGAGGTCTCTGTAGCTCAGGAAGGTGTGCAAAACATTATTTGATTCTGATTGAATTTACGGCAGTTATCATTCGTCATAATAAAGATTACCCATGTTAAAACATAAAACGTTGGAGGTAAACTACCCTTTTCCCTAACCTGATCTTCAACAAAAACAATAGGTCTTGAGAACTCTACAATTTAGGACTGTATGCAAAAACTTATTTGATTATGTTTGAATTTGCGGCTCTTATCGTTTGCCATAGAAAATACCCTTTAAAACATAAAAGGTAAACTACCACTTTCCCTTAACCGATCTTCACGAAAAACAATAGGTCTTGAGAACTCTATAATTCAGGGCAGTATGCAAAAAATTATTTGATTATGTTTGAATTTGCGGATGTTATCATTTGCCATATATAATACCCTTGTTAAAACATAAAACGTTGCAGGTAAACTACCCCTTTCCCTTAACCGATCTTTATCAAAATCAATAGGTTTTGAGAACTCTACAATTCAGGGCTGTATACAAAATATTATTTGGTTGTGTTCGAATTTGCGGCTGTTATTTTTTGCCATAGAAACAAATTACCCTTGATTAAAAAAAAAATGTTGCAGGTAAACTACCCCTTTTCCTTAACCGATCTTCACCAAAAACAATAGGTGTTGAGTACTCTACAAATCAGGGCTGTATGCAAAAATTATTTGATTCTGTTTGAATTTGCGGCTGTTATCGTTTGCCATAGAAAAAAGTCTACAGACAGACAGACAGACAGACACACACACAGACACTTTTCAAAAAATGACTTTTTTTCATGTTTTGAGTGTCGTACAATCAGAATCTGCAATAATCTCGAACACGATTTTTTTTGCCATCATCATACTTCCATTCCTTAAGGAACGTGGAAGCAATAATAATAATAAAATAAGAATAATTAAAACTAAATAAGATTGATTTATTATTTACCTAAAATATCACAAATTTTACGTAGAAGACTATGGAATGCTGTATGTTCAGTGAATATAATTCAGCGGTCACCTGTTGGTGCAGCTACAATAGTAACACACACCACTATCAAGGGCTGAGTCGATTGAATAATGAAAAATACGCTTTTATTTAATAGACTTCTAAACTAGTTTTCATACTTTGATCGATTAATTCTCCAAACGTAAACGTTATATGTACATTTTTACTATAATTACCCATAGAAAATTACAAATAATATATTAAAAGGAAAAGTTAACTTGTAATTTCAAGCACGTAAATAGTTCGGCACACCGTACTGAATACTGTAAACACTATAAGTGCTTCACGGACAACGTTCGCAAATGACATTGACGAGATTTTCCGTTATTTTCCATCTTTTAATTTTTTTAATTATCTACCGGTATTTACGTTTATCAGGAAGAATCTTCTGTCAGTTCCTTGTCGAGCAACCATCAGTTAACTGGCCTCAATAGATTTTGTCATGGACTCAAATAAATCCTACCATTTTCATGCTGCTCTACATATTTTTGGAATATCTTTCGCTCTGTATTAAAAAAAATGTTCTCACTCTGGACGATACCGTAGTCGAGCGTAGGCTTAAAATAAGAATTGATCTCTGCATAATATCCATAGTACTGATCCGTGGTACTTCCTAGTCCACTGCACTTTCTAACTACGTCAGTGTTAATTAATTCCAAAATCAAACTCAACATAAATGGCTGACGACGATTTACCAAGATATATAGCTTGAGAGACGTATGAACAGATCTGGAAATCAACGCCGTTGTGGCTGACATAAGAGCCTACCGGCGGTCATGGAAAAACGCTCGTAAGAGGCTTGCAGATGAGATGTGGCCTTGCTTTCAGTAAACTAGTCCTTAGTTCGATTTTTTATTATTTTAACTGTGGACCATAACTTTGGGGTCCTCTCTGTACTGCAGACCATGGCGACCATAGTTTGTATAGCGGTTGATTATTTTATAGATATCAATTATTAGTAACGAATAGACCTACTACAAGTATATTTTAACACCATCGTTACTCCTGTACAAATTTTAATGAAATATTAACAGTTTGTGGATTCGATGCGAGTCTGTGAAACCATAGACGGTAATGTCTGAATAACAAGATGTACAAATACAGTTTGTCATTAAAAACTAGAACTCCTTGAACTGCAGAACTCGCTCACTGTTTTGAACGAATTACATTTATTGTTAGGTAAATTTTGATGTTAAATAATTTTTCAATTACAAAATCAGAAATTTACAAAAATCCCATTTACCCTATTATTTTGTTTAGTGAAGTAACAATTGTAGATCAATCATACAATAAAGATTCAAGTAATAGGATTTGTGTTAAAATGTCTTGTTTTAGATGAAATCCGTCTAGATTTTTACAATTTTTCAAATTTTTGATCCGATGTTTAGGACTTCAACGACAAAAAATATTGACATCTCCAAAACTGTACACTATATTAAGATTTTTGTTAAAATTCTCTTTACTTTGACATCCCACATGGAATTTGGAATTTTATCAAAGGTTTGCGCCATTTTTGTAGCCTAGCGTCCCAAAATGTTGAAGTTACAAAAAATTAACTCTACATTTTAGTTACAATTTAATTTAAATTGGTATGCCATATGAGTTTTTGCGATTTCATAAAAACTTTCACCCATTTTTTGGCCTCCGGCGTCACAATATTTCGAAGCTTTAAAAAATGAACAGTCAATTTATATTTTGATTCATGCTTGCTTCAATGTGATAACCCATATGGACTTGACGATTTTTCAGAATTTTTAACCCCTCACATTTTTGCCCGCCTACCTATTTTTCCCCGATTTATCCCCTCCCGCCTACCATTTTTTGGGGGATAAATCTCAGAAACTACAGGTTACTTTAAAGTTAAAATATAGGAATGCATGGCAAGATTTCTGAAAATCGGTTGATGCGTTCAAAAGCTATCGTGAGACATATCCCAAATAGATAAACAGACGAAGTGCTAAAAGGTCGAGTTAAAACTAATAACTCATTTCGCTTGTTCAATTATACTCTCATCAGCGGGTGCAAAAAGTTGAGGCACGAGTCAAAATGTTACATACGTCAAATTTTAACGTGGGATATCAGCATACCGGACGAGCAAGCCTAACAACACCTGTAATTTTATTTATATATAGTGAATATATTGGTATAACATCTGGAACTGCTTTGCAACGTACCAGTAACTATTCAAAGAGAACCTGAAGATCCTTCTGGAAAGTACGTAAACGCATCAACTCCAAAAATGAACGTTAACTTTTTTAAATTAATTATTAGAAAAAATAAAATCACTAACAAATTAAAAGAGGTATTGACATTCATAGATATTGTAATGTAACAGAATCAGTAGGCCCAAAGTATAACAACATTAAATGAGATAATGCCAGTAACCTTAACAGACACCAAACAAACAATTATAAAAACCAAGGCAGAAACAAGAAGTACAGTGCCTAGGATAATTGATGTACTTTATGTAATAAGTAAATAAATGTAAATGATAAGTTAAATGAAATTAACACAATCAGTGTTAAAGTGAAAAAAAAAGTGAGCAACCACATTAAGTGTTAATCACACAGACAGAATTATGGGGAATGGTACTAGTTTTGAGTGAATATATTAGCTATTACAATAAACACCAAACCAATGTTTTAGACAAATCAAAACAATAAACAAAGTGTTTCATTGATAAAAATAGTTACTATAAGGTAGACTTTAATGTTAAGAGAGGATTTGTTAGTTTAAATATAGTTACTAATTTTCCCTATTCTTTCTAATTAATGATTGTCATTCAAGGGAAAACACCATCAGTTATGTCAATGCCAATAATACATAACAGCTTGTTAATACTGTTAAAGAGTTATGTGAATTTGAGTGAAAATAGTAAGTAAAGACAGACCATAATGGACTGAGAAAAAGGTATTGTTTATATTTTAACCAGTTATTTGAAAATGTGTTATTTGTTTAGTGTTGGTTGAATTTTTAGTCATGACCTTAAGTTAATATGTCTGTTTCAAACTAATGTATTTATATTATTAGAATGTAAGGAATATGTTCATTTCATGTAATAATACCCAGGAAAGCAATGCTAATTGATCATAAGGTTCTAAATCAGCAGGCCAAAGAATAATTGTGAAAAAAAGAAATATAGGGCTAAAGAAATGCCATGACCTAGGCCAATGTTAACATTAAAATTATTGTCAAAATTAGTTAACAAACAATCAAGTCAATGTTAATTAGAAATGAGTAGTGAGAAGTATTAATATAGTATTTATTTTTATAGTAACAACATTGTAAATAGAGTAAGGAATTATAATAAGATTTTGTGAAAGTTAGATGACTAAATGGCCTTTAAAACATGATTTTGTAAACCACCCAAAATATTTATTAAGTCACTCACACAGGACGTGTGTGATACCAATATGCTTGTAATTTTATCGGAAAAACAAATGTGTAAATTAAATGAAGCATAGTTAAGTAATAATTAGGGAGTAATTTGGAGTGGAGAATGAAAAAACTAAATATTTTCAATAATAAGGGTCATGTGACACCTAAGTTCAACTGTATTGACCAATGGGATTTTTGCTAATTTTGGTCAAGCCAGTTAAGAGAAAAAGAAAAAAAAAACATTCTGACATGAAAGTGATCAGATCAGTTCTGTGCTACTCTGAGTGAAAAAGTATATGAGAATCTAATCCAAGTGGAGAAGAATAAAAATTCTATAAAACAAAAATAATAGAGTCAAAATAAGAAAGAAGATATAACGAAAACACAAAATAATAAAATAAGAGAAGAAAAAACTAATAAAAGTAAATTATAATAAGAGTGAATAAGTTTTACAGCTAGAACTAACCCTGAGGTAACCATATTCTAGTATCACTTTATAACGAAACAACACTAGGAACAACTTAAACAGCATTATTAACCAACAGAACACTAGTGAAAGAAAGAAAAAACTTATTAATATACAGTGAAAACTAAATATAAATTATTTTATTTGTAAAAACTGGTGGTGAAAAAATCTTAACATTAATTTTGCTAGACATCAAGCCGCCATCTTTGTTGAGTTGAACACTGGGTAAAAACTATATTGCATTGCAATATCACACTGAACTGAACGATAATTACGTTAAATTTTTTTTAGTACGTAGGCTTTCACGGCCGGTGTCATTATAATTATTTAAAACTTCCGGGCTGAAAGGCCGTGGTCGAATGCTTGATGTTCTGCAGCTATAACGTTTCGGCCACACCACCGGTGGCCATCTTCAGTAGCAAAAATTGTTCGAAGTAGGGTGGTATGCCGAACAAGTCGCCCAATGAACTGGGAACAAGCAACAGTGAGAGATCGCTCTAGGCTTTGCGGTTGTGCGTCGCAGAGACGAACCGCTAGGTATCTGAGTTCCGAGCTACCTTCTGGAGCTCCTGCCTCGTGGCCCTGCCCAAGTAGGGCGTGTGCTCTATAGCACGCCGATTCTCGGCTGTTGTGCTAGCTTACACTAGCGCAGTATACACCGAGGGCGTTTCCACGAATCACCTGGACGTATACGGTACCTTCCCAGCCCAGTCACAAAAGGATTGCCTGGGAACCTCGCCGCACGTGCATAAAATTTGCGTGCAAGCCGCCTGAATGTGTCGTCTAAGGAGCGGACGCCAAGTCCTCTCCTTAGAAGGCGAGATGAAAAGCGACTGGGGACTTTGGCAGCTAGCCGAAGACCCCTGTCGAAGACGCTCTGCAACTTCTTTTATGCATTGCGGCGAGGTAACCCCAGACCGGACAGGCGTAGGAAATGACCGGCAGCAGATACGCGCCGACGATCATCCTGCCCAATTTCCTGATCATGGCTGAGATGATCAGGAGTGGAAACAGTGCGCACAGGCGAGTGGATGCTCGCTTGAGAACTGCCTGTGCGTGGGTACGCCAGGTGAGCCGACGGTCAAGGTGTAATCAGAGGTACTTGACCTCGTTGGACCAGCGCAAGTACGTTCTGCCGATACGTAGCTGCCTAACAGGGTTCTTCCATCGCTTGGAGAATTCGACGGCTACACACTTGGTAGCGTTGAGTTGCACTCTCCAATTCTCGGTCCAGTCCACGAGCGTGTCGAGCTGGCGCTGCAGTCGTAGGACGGCCCTTTCCTCATGACGATCGGCCGTAAATACGGCCGTGCCGTCAGCGAAGAGGGCCATCTGGACTCCAGGCTGTCTCGGCACGTCGTTGACGTAGATCGAGAACAGAAGGGGGCCTACAACACTACCTTGAGGGACGCCGGCTGTGATTCGTCTCTCGGAAGAGACTGAATCGCCAACTCTCACGCAGAAGGTCCTCTCCGTCAGAAAGCTAGCAACCAGATGGAGGTAGCAGTCCGGGAGCTGGACTTCCCTAAGCTTGAATAATAGGCCATCATGCCATACGCTGTCGAAGGCTTTTTCAACATCTAAGAAACAGCCAAAGGTCCGTTCTCTCCAACACCCGGCTTCCGTGATGCTTTCCACCAATCTCATCAGTTGATGAGTGGTCGAATGCCCCACACGAAAGCCGAACTGTTCGGGGACCAACACGTCAAAGTTGGTTACATGTTCTCGTACACGACGCTGTACGAGGCGCTCAAAAACCTTGGACGTAGCGGAGAGTAGGCTGATAGGCTGGAGGTTTTCCGAGCGGGTGGTATCCTTTCTCTGCTTCGGGATCACGATAACCGTCGCCTTTCGCCATTTCTTGGGAAAGTAGGCCAGTCTAAGACACGCGTTGAACAAATCAGTAAAGAATTGAACTCCAGGCTCGGGAAGAAGTCGTATAGCGGTGTTCGTAACACCGTCCGGGCATGGAGCTTTTGTTGGCTGAAGTTCAGCGAGCCGATCTGAGACCTCTTCCAAAGAGATGGGTTCGGGCTCCGCCGTGATCGGAAGAAACAGAAAGTCTTCCACAGCCATCTCGACTTGTTCGTCGAAGTCCCAGTCCATGGGCGGATTGGGAGCGAACTGTCGCTCGAAACACAAGCCCAAGTACTCGGCCTTCTCCTCCGGGCGACCCAGGAGTCGTCCGAACGGTCCAACAATGGCGGGGAGTGGAGGTCGACGCCTCCGTCCCGTCAATGCGGTAGGTATTCTGTACGGGTGACTTTGCGGGTCCACATCCCCCGTTCGGGCCACAGCGAGTTCCCAACAGCTACGTCGGAACGTCTTCAGACTGCCGCGCAGTCGTCCGGTGAGCCGATTGTATGCTGCCTTATCGGCTGGATCACTGGTCCTCTGCCAACATTTCCGGAATTAATTCCTCTCGCGAGCGGGAAGAGAGACTTCCTCAGGGATGCGTTGGTAGTCAGGCGTGAAACCAGCTCGCGTACGTGAAGACACGCCTATAGCCGAGATGATTGCCTCTTCGATTCCCGCAACTCCTTCGTCTAGGAGGCAAACGGAATCGAGTGGGGCCGCTGGCGGCAATCGACGGCACAAGGCCGGGTCGTAGCGATCCCAATCGATAACCTTCTTCTGGTCAGAACGTGCATAGGCGTGCTGGGTAGCGACGTGGACCAAGATAGGGTTGTGGTCGGATGTCAACTCCGTAAGTGAGAATACCTCGACCGGACAGACAACTCCTTGGGTCACCGCGATATCCTGAACATCGGGTGCCGCGTTAGGCCTTGACGGAAAGACCGTGTGTTGCGCTGGACCAAACACCATCGCCCGGCGCGATTCAACAAAACTGAGCAAGCGCCTCCCGTTCGGAGTAGTCAGGCGACTATTCCAAACGCGATGCTTGCAATTCAGATCGCCGGCCAAAATTACCCTTCGACGGGAATCGAAGATGACGTCCAGGTCGCCGACAAGGAGTTCAGCTTTTGGGGGCTTGTATGCTGAAACCACGAAGACGCCGCCAAGAGCTCCGTGGACCTCAATGGCGGTGGCCTCTAGGTTGGTAAGCTGCGGCAAAGCGACACGATGATGACCTATGGAGGTCCTCACCGCGATCGCCGTGCCGCCTCCTCGTCGGCCAACTCGGTCATCCCGATAGACCACGTAATTTGGTAATCGAAACCGGTTCGCCGGGGTCAGGTGGGTTTCAGAGAGGAGACGTACGTCGGGTTTGAACCGAGCCAGGAATTCTAGAAGGTCGGAATGCTTGGAACCGATGTTGTTAGCATTCCTGGCTATGAGAGAGAGATCTCGTCTAAGGGCTCGGTTCATAGAAGACCTATGACTTCGCAGGCTTCCACCAAGAGCATGAATCTCTCAGTTGGGTCAGCAGTTTCCTGGCGGTCTCGGATGGACCTGAAGGTGGATGCGACTTGCTTGAGGTCGTAGCCAGACAGAAAGTCGCGGACGAACTGTGCGTCATCGGATATGACGGACTGGGCGGTTTGCCTGGAAACTGAGGCCGCGTAAGGGCGACCAGGTTTTACGGCAGATCGGGTCGTGGTGGAAGCCACAGGACCAGGGGCAGACGGTTTTGAATCAGCGGCAGGAAAAGTACGCTGTTGCGCTTCGTCGGACTTATTGTACTGGGAAGCAGGACTTTTCTTGGGCTGTGGGCAGGCAGGAGCTCGGGGCCGAGCATCCGGTGTGGTTATCCCTTTTTTGTTGGATTTAGTGATGCCTGCTCGCGGAAATCACGGAGGTGGCGAGGCTACCTCTGGTTCAGAGGCGGGAGTTGGAGGTTCCGCGGAGGTGGAAGGTTGACTCTCCGGCTCCATAACCGAGATGACGGCTACAGGGCTTGTCTCTGCTTCGGAAGGAGACGCGGTTCGTTTAGGTGCCTTTGCAGGGGCAGGAGGTGGAGCCGGAGAGGGCGCGCGCCGTGCCGGTTGTGCCTTCGGTTGCGGCCTAGCCTGTGTTTTAGGCTGCCTCTGAGGTTGGGGCTGCAAAACTGGCTGCCTTGGCTTCGGGAGGAGCCCCTGCGGCTTTTGCTTCCGCAGGAGCTCCGCCTTGTAGACTGGGCAGTTAATGTTATTTGCTGCATGGCCTTGGCCACAATTAATGCAGCGAAACTTGGTCTTGTCTGCCAAAGTGCAGGCCTGAGTTGAATGTCCCAGAGAACAACGTAGACAGGCCGGGGCACTGCGACAGACGTCGGTGTGATGGCCGAACCTCTGGCACCGGTGGCACTGCGCAAGCTTGCCCGGGGGACTACTGGATTCCACCCTGACGCGGAAGCCAAACAGCCGCGTCAGGTGGAATATTTTATCTGCAGCCTCGCCCTTCTCGAGCTGGAGACGGACGAGCGGGAGAGGTACTCGGGTTTCTGAGTTGGTGAACAGGCGGAAAATTGCCTGCACCGGGTACCCGAGGTCTCGGAGTTCCATGAGGATCTCCTGTGGATCAGTATGCGCGTCAAGCCCACGCAAAATTACAGACAAGGGCTTGACTCGCTTAGGAGAGAAGGTGTGGTATTGCAGGCTGTGCGCCTGCAGAAAGGCCTCGACCAAGCGATGGTCCTCGAGCTGGCGGACGACAATCTTGACCGTATCACCGCCAAGCAGCTTCAGGTCAAGCTTGTCGGCCGACAGGCCGTGGGCCGCGATCAGCCGTCTGTATAAGGCTGCGACATTGGACACCCCGTGGACGTACAGGGGCGGCGCGCGACCAACAGCGGCAGCAGCCGGAGCTGTTACCGAAGCAGTCGGAACCGCGGCCTGTTGGCCCTGAGAAGGTCCGATGTCCATGGCCGAGGGATCAGTCTACCTAGAGCATTTGCCCTGGTAGGCTGTGTGTCCGATTTTGCTCTGCAAAAGTTTGTCTAATTTAGCGTAAATATTGAGTTTTCATCATTTTTATCATCATCATCATATTCAGCATCATCAACTCTACAAGTTTCATCAACAGTTCAGTGCTAATCAGTATTATTTAATCTGTGCGGGAGTGTTTTTGTTTCCGTGTGCTGTGCGGTCTGTGTCGTGTTCAATTGTGCCTGTGGATAGTTTTCAGTGTCTGGTGATCCCTCTATCCTAGACTCGCGTAGACGTTCATTTCGGCTTGTCCGAAATGGCGTCGAATTCGCCCCCGAATCCTCTGCCGGCGCCGCTTGTTTCCTTAATGGAAACATGCTCAACCGGCTTCCGTTCAACTCCACTTCCTCACAGTGATAGTGATAGTGAAAGTGATACTAGTGCGGTCGATATGTGCAGTGTTGGGTCGGGGGACGGACAGTTCTCGCTTGTGGAGGGCAAATCTGCCAAACGCAAGCGAAAACTGGCCCAAACTCCAGGTCCAGGTCCAGGTGGAGCAGGGCACAGCGCAGTGCGTGCCCCAGTGACGGCAGCGTCCGGGCAAGCCCGATGACTGCCTGTTGTTTGGCGAGTGCTTGGTGCGAGACTTGTCGCTGCGAGGATGGTTACCCCCTTTTTTATTTTGGCGGAGGTGAAGGAGACGGGCAGTGATTGGCTGAACCGCTGACGCGATCCACCAATGGCCTGAGAGGGAAGTCTACGCGAACGCTTAGCACGGAATGGCGGGATTTGTTCGCCCACAACGGGTCGATACACTTCCGCCAGCCCGGTAAGAGACCGGTAGACTGCCTTACGGCGATACCGAGGCAGGCGAGAGATTGGAGGGGCGAAGTTGCCGACTGAAAGTGGCGCTAGGCACACCTAAAGCCGGCACAACGCGCGACCCATCTGTCGGCCTGCAACGGACCGGAGATTTGACTGGAAGGAAGGTGGTACGATACGATTGGTCGGCGCGTGGACAGATGGTGAGAGGGCAAATTTGTATTTTAAAATTACGGTGGATCGTCGAGCAGAGCTCGAGGGCGGCGGCGTTTGACTGGTGGTGGTCCATCATCGTTATCGAGGTGTTGGAGGTGGGGAAAGTCAGAAATGGATGCTCGATGGAAGAGGTTGAACGTAAGAGTTCGCGCAAATCCATCGAGCGACGGAATCTTCAGCCCTCGCCTGATAGTATCATTTTTTACATACCAGGGGGAGCCGGATATAAGGCGAAGGGTAAAGGGCTTGGAAGGCTTCCATGCGTTTAACGACGTCGGGGGCGAGTTGGGTCCAAAATGCAGGCGCTGCGTACATAAGGACGGCTCGTAAAAAGAGCAGATAAATCGAGAGCTTCGTGCGCAACGGCAGTGGCCCTCGAGGCGATAGGAAAGGGTACACTTTGGCTTTGACGCCTCGGGCGCGCTGGAGCACTGTGGACACGTGAGCTCTGAAGCTTAGGCGTCGAACAAGAGTGACGCCCAAGTACTTCACAGTACGTTGCCAAGCGATTGGGCTCCCTTCAAGGGAGAGGGTCTGGCATCGGGAAGTGAGCTGACGGGAGAAGGCAATCGCCTCGGATTTCTCCGTATTGATCGCCACCCGCCATTTCCTTAGCCAGGCCGGAAGTAATGCGAGCTGGCGCTGCACCACGTCAGTTGCAAAACGAAGGTTTGCAGAACTGGTGTGGTACATCGCATCGTCCGCATAGAGAGAGAGTGTGACTCCAGGCAATACTGGCAGGTCGTTCGTGTACACTAGGTACAGAACGGGGCCGAGGACAGATCCTTGAGGAACGCCAGCGGCGACGGGGCGGACAGAAGAGTACGTCCCGTCGACGCAGATCCTAAATTTGCGGTCGCAGAGATACGACCGCATCAGATGTACAAATGAGGCAGGGAGAGGGGAGGTGGCTAGTTTATAGAGAAGGCCTTCGTGCCAGACTTTGTCGAAGGCCTTGCTCACGTCCAGAAGGACGGCGACAGTTTGATGGTTCCTGTTGATGGCGTCAGTGAGTTGCGTGACAACTCGGACAAGTTGAAGAGTGGTCGAATGCTGCCTGCGGAAGCCGAACTGTTCCTGCCGGATGAAATTATCCAGCAGGGGCGTAATTCGGCGATGCAGGAGGCGCTCGAACACCTTCGATAAGACTGGCAAGAGAGAGATTGGTCGATGATTCTCTGGGAGCGTACGCAGCTTGCGAGCCTTCGGCAACATGATGACTTTAGCTCGTTTCCAAGGGCTGGGATAGTAATGGAGCCGGAGACAACCATTGAACAGCACGTGGATGAGTCAAACGAGACTTGCTGGGGCATTAAGTAGGGCCGCTGCAACAATACGGTCCTCGCCGGGCGCCCGCTTGGGGCGCAGTCGACTAATGGCCGTTTCAACTTCAGCCTCGTCGAACGGGTCGATTGGGTCTGCGGGAGGGCGGGAGAAATATCCAGATAGGAAGTCTGCGACCGCTGCCGAGTGGCCGGGGTCACAGACGCCTCTGTGAACGTTAAATTGTTCCTCCATGGTATCGGCAAAGACTTGTGCTTTGTCGGCCGCGGAGTACACAATCCCGTTCGGTGATCGTAGGGGGTAGCGGGTCCTTTTCTCGCCAGTGAGTCGGCTCGCAGCCCGAAAAACGGACTGGGGCGTGACTTCCAGAGACTCAAGATATGAGTCCCATCGATGTGCAGTGGCATCAAGCAGAAGCTGCTTGACAAGGTCTGATTGGGCGTTCAACCTGCGTTTTACGGCAGGGTCCCGGGTTTTTTGCCATCGCCGGCGGAGCTGGCGCCGTTTGCGGATGGCCAGAATCACCTCTTCAGGTAACTGCGACCGTCTGTTGGGCGCAGGGACGTTATAGGTGTGTTTGTCCATAGCGGACGTGACGACTTCCTGAAGATAGTCGGCCAAGCGGTCTACATCATCCGGGCTGGAGATGTCGACCTGGGGGTCAGATGGTACTGTTCGACCCAGTTCATCGTGGAACGATCGCCAGTTGACTCTCGTTAAACGATGGGGAGGCTGGAGAGGTGTGTCCAGCGTGGGCCGAACAGTGAGTATTACCGGGTCGTGATCAGACGAGAGGTCTGACACGGCTTCGATAGCGATAGGATAGGCCACGTCTTTGACAACAGCAATGTCAAGGACGTCAGGTAGTCCCCTTCCATTGGGGATATAGGTCGGTGATCTAGGACCAAGAGCGTTCACATGAGGATGACGTTGAACGTATTGGTACAGAGAGCGGCCGTACGGGTTTGAGACACGGCTGTTCCACAGGGGATGCTTACTATTAAAGTCTCCGGCTGCGATGGTTGGTAGAGGGTCTTCTAATACAGCGTCCCATTCATCCTCGTCGGGCGGTGGTCCACCTCGAGGGGGGAGGTGGACTGAAACCAGTCGAACCTCCCGATCCCCGATGCAGAGAGCAACCGCCGTCGCCTCCAAGCGACGAGTCGCCGGAGGCGGCAGGGGGCGGTGGGCGATGCGCCTGTGAACCAGAATGGCTGTGCCGCCAGATGCGTACAGCCGGTTCTGGCCAGGCCGGTCTGTGCGGTACGTCGTGTACGCCGGAAGCTGGAACGAGTGTGCAGGAATTAAATTGGTTTCATTTAGGAGTATGACGTCTATGTCATATTCAGTTACGAAGGCGGCCAATTCGGCACGGCGAGGTAGAACGCCACATGCGTTCCAAGCCACCAGCCGAAAGGGCCTAGCCATCGAGAGGGATAAGCGAGGTCACGGAGGTGAGAACGATAACGAGTACGGACTGGACATCCTTGGCAGCAAGAATTTGCGGGATCAAGGCGTTGATCTAAGCACGCACACGGTCAGCGAAAGTCACGTGCGAGGACGCGGCAGACGCCGGTGCCGCCTGAGGCTTGGGCGCCGGGTGCTTGAACATGATGCCATTCTGGGCGGGGGCCTTTTGTTTCGGCTGCCTAGGATCTCGGACATCTGGAGTAGATGGTGGCTGAGGTGCAGCGGGCGTGTGCTGCGAGGAAGCGGGGGGCGACGGTTTAGTCTTTTTCTTGGACGGCGCAGCAGGTTTTGGCTGCTGGGCCGCGGGCTGTGCGGCAGGCTGAGAAGCAGCTGCAGCCGCATAGCTGGGCGCCCCGGTAGACGCCGGACGAGCTGGGGCAGGCGCAAGTGCCGGTGCCGCAGCGGGGATAGGTGCCGCCGAGGCGGCAGGCCTTGATGCTTGGGGCCTAGCTGTAGGCGCAGGAACGCGCTGCTGCGAGGACTTTGAAAGCTTCTTCAAAGCCGCAGCATAGAATCTACACGACTTCGATGATGCCGGGTGAGGTTCCCCGCAGTTGGCGCAAGTGGCGGCAGCACGAGCGAGAGGACAAGTGTCCTTCCGATGGCTATCGCTACAGCGCAAACAGCGGGTGGGGTGATGGCAAAATGCCGATGAATGGCCGTACCGCTGGCAGTTGTAACACTGCTTCGGTCCGGCTTGGGCTTCGAAGGCTTCAACCCTAACCGTCAAATAAAACATAAAGTTGATTTCATAAATGGCCTGGTAATCACCCACCTTACGTATCTTTACCAGGAACGCATTGCGCGCTAGTTTCTTGCCGGGGGAGAAGAGAGGCGTTACAGTATGGACTCTAAAGCCTAAACTGGTGAGTTCATTAGAAATGAGCTCAGGCGGGGTACCAGCAGGGATACCAATAACTTGAACCTTTAGTTCCTTCTCCTCCGGCAAGGCAAAGGTATGGTAGGGGATACCCGCGTCCGTGAGGAACTTCTGTGCAATACGGAAGCTCTCCACAGTCGTGGGGTTCAGGCGAATGGAATTGTCACCTTGGGCCGAAGCAGTCAAGGTGCCAGAGGGAGTATACCGGTGTATACGCCGCATAAAATTAGCCCAGTCCGAAGGCCGGGCGAAAATCAGAGGCGGGATACGCCGGGGCTGGTCGGGTTGTTGTTGGGAGGCCATGGCGGATTGCCCCGCGGTTGAGCCACGACGCGAAGTCCGGCCAGAGTCCGTGGAGGTGGCACTGACACGCCGTTTCCGGCTGACAGACACCATCGGTGTCCATGGCCGAGTCCGCGTCATTAGCTTCCCGCGAAGAGGTAGGTGTAGGGTGGTCCTGAGAAGGGCCATCCGAGAGAGGTTGTGCCAGAGCGCTTGCAGGGATTGCGAGGTCCTGAGGACCGACGGAGGCAGGTTGGCCATGAGAAGGGCCGACGGAAGATGGGTTGCGGGCAGCCATCGGCGAGGCGAAGCCTACGCCTTAGGCGGAACGGACTATTGGACTAACCAAGCACTACGATAAGCAAAATACAAAAGTAGCTCACTTAACAAAGCTCCAGGCAGCAGCGGAACAAACACGAAACACTGCACGGCACAAGAAACACAACACTGCACTGAACACACTGCACTGCACTTTCTTGAGTAGATGGTAAACTTGCACAAAAACTTGTAAACTGCACTAACGCACTGTTTATGTCACGGTTAAAACCGGAGACTTGAACGCACTGAATAAGTAGGATTTTCCCATGAAGAAGAGCTCAAAAAGAGATGTTGATCCTTCGAATCGTAGGGCTGTTATGCCCAAACTCCGCCGCCCGCCTCAACTACACATCAGTCGTCTAGTCACGGTAACAGCGGCACTCAGCGCGAGCGTGAGTATTCAACTGCTACCCAAACTGTGTCTTCCCCACGAATTCCACCCATTGTAATTCCTGATAATAGGAATTATTCTGACCTTTTACGCTCAATATCCCTAGCTCTCCCTTCGGTCAAGGTCGAGGCGAGGTGCCAAGGCGCCTCGCTAAAGCTGGCGACCGCTACGATCCCAGACTTCCGCTCTGTTCAGTCATTCCTGACAGAGCGTAAGATTTCTTTTCACACTTTTGCCCTCCCGTCAGAGCGAGAAATCATGGTCGTTCTGTCGGGAATTCCTTCCTTTACAGAAACTGATGCCATCAGGCAGGAACTTGTTGCGCTCGGCTATGCGCCGACCGCGGTAAGCGTCCTGCATGTTGGCAAAGGTGATGACCGCCGCCCTGTTAACAGCTTTCTGGTCAAACTTCTTAAAGTAGGCCCTTTCGAGGAGATTTATAGTCTCCAAAATCTTCTGCATCTACGGGTGCAAGTCCGAACATTTGACCCGCGGCCCGGCCCCTCGCAGTGTTTCAACTGCCAGAGGTTCGGCCACAGCAGTCTTTTCTGTCATCAGCCCCCGCGTTGCGTGCGTTGTGCTGAACCTCATCGTGGCTGTGATAAGCCTACGACGGGGTACACAGCTAAATGCTGCAACTGCGACGGAGCCCACCCGGCTAATTACCGAGGCTGCCCTAACTTTATCGCCGCCATGAAACTGCAGCGACCTCCTCTGCGCCCTGGAGCGCAGGCAGGCCGTGTAGCTGGCCCTGGCCCTAACCGGCGAGCGGCTTTCCCGCCTCTCTCTGGTTCATCTGCCAAGGTCCCGGCAGCAACTCCGGTTGCTTCCGGTGCCGCTGTCTCGCCTGCAGTCGTCAATTCGGCGCCGCCTGCAGCGGCCTCAACACCGGCGCCTGCCGGAGCGCCCGCACCTTCCTACGCGGCCATGGCCGCTAAATCAGCCCCGCCTACAGCCCGATCGGGCAAATCCAAGCGCTCTCGTCGTCGCCGGAACTCCGCCGGCCGACCTACATCATCACAGGTTCCACCTGTACCCTCTCCGCGGGCTCGACCCGCCCCCAGTCATCGTCCTCAACCTCCCAGCGAGCAGTCTACTACTCAGTCCACCAGCCCAGCGCCATCTGCTACCCCTGTCGAGGCCAGTCAGGCTTGTCCTCCTGAATCCCGGGAATCTTCTCGGGCTTCGGCGGATCCCCTGAATGCCTGGGCAGATAATCTTGTTGCGTCTATCAGGACTGCTCGTGACACTACCACAGTGCTTGCCCTGGTCTTCCAATCATTAGCTGCCCTCTTTCCTCTACTTCCCCTAAATGGCTAATAGCCTGAGGATCGTTGCGTGGATCGCCTTCGGGCTACTCCCCAGACGATCTGAACTGATGACTTTCGTGACGGAGTATGATGTTGATATCATACTTCTTTCCGAGACTCATCTGGCTCATTACCACTCGTTTTCCCTTCCTGCCTACGCCTGTTATCGTCAGGATCGTCCCCTACGGCCTCGCTGTCCCCCCTCGGGGGGCACAGCTGTTTTAGTCCACAGGCGGATATCCCACAGGCTTTTGCCTCCTCTAGATACATCTATTATTGAAGGCTGCGCGGTGGCGGTGGACGCCGGCGGATCGGAGCTGCGCGTTGTTTCTGCGTACCTCCGGCCTGGCCGGCGAACTCCGCCACCACCCGAGGAGTGGGACGCCCTCCTCGACGACCCCCTATCAACAATTGTAGCCGGCGACTTAAACGCCAAACACCCTTCATGGAACAGCCGCGTTGTCAACGCCTATGGAAATTCTCTGTTCCGGTTCGTCTCTGGCGACCCGGCACTTAATGTCATCGGCCCTGAAGACCCTACCTACTTCCCCTTTCACGGCCATCGGCCGGACGTTCTTAACATAGTAGTTGTCAAGAACGTTGCCCGCAACATCGAGGTCTCGTCTGTGTCGGACCTTTCGTCCGATCACAACCCCCTTGTAATAACTGTTCCAGAGCTGTCGGCGTCACCCCGACTTCCCGCTCAGATTGTTAGGAGAGTCAACTGGCGATCCTATCATGACGAGCTCTCTCCAAGGTTACCATCACTCCCGTCGGACCCAATCGTCACTCGTGACGATCTGGATCTCCGCGCCCCAAATCTTCAGGAATTGGTCCAAGGTGTCATGGATCGACACACCTACGCACTCGAGGTGAATCATCGTAAATCGGCCCTACCTGCGGACGTACTACACGCCATCTGGCTACGGCGCCAGCTCCGCCGCAGATGGCAAAGGACCCGTGACCAAGTCGTTAAGCGACGATTTCAACAACAGTCCCTTTACGTTCAGCAGCTACTGCGGGACGTAAACTCTGATCGATGGGACTCATACCTTGAGTCTCTTGAAGTCGACCACGCCTCCGTCTGGAGAGCGGTGAGTAGACTGACCCGCGAGAAGAGAACTCGCAACCCGCTGGAAACCCCGAACGGGATTGTGTCTTCATCAGAAGGCAAGGCTGCGGTCTTCGCCGACTGCATGGAGTCGCAATATACCGTTCATCGAGGCGTTTCGGACCCTGCCCACTCGGCAGAAGTCCGGGACTTCCTATCTGGTTATTTTTCTCGCCCTCCCGCTGGCCCAGACCTCCCGTTCGACAGAGACGAACTCGTTTCGTCTGTCTGTCGACTAAACCGCCGTCGCGCCCCCGGTCCTGACCGGATCGGGGCCGCTGCATTACAATATCTCCCGGCCTCAGGCGTTGACCTCGTTCTCGAGCTGTTCAACTCTTGTCTCCGGCTACAGTACTTTCCCCGCCTGTGGAAAAATGCCAACATCGTTATGGTTCCTAAACCCCGCAAGCCGCGCATGCTTCCTGAAAGCTATCGGCCAATATCTCTCTTGCCAGTTATCTCGAAGGTGTTCGAGCGGCTCCTGCTGGCCCGCATCTCGCCGTTGTTGGATAATTTTATCCGCAATGAACAGCTCGGATTTCGCAGAGAGCACTCGACCACGCTTCAACTAGTCCGCGTGGTAACGCAACTCTCTGACGCCACCAACAGGCGAGCGGCTACAGCCGCCGCACTGCTGGACGTGAGCAAGGCCTTCGACAAAGTCTGGCACGAAGGTCTTCTCTTCAAACTAGCTAACTCCCCCTTACCATCGTCCATAGTGTTTTTCCTCCGGTCGTATCTCAGCGACCGAACCTTCAGGGTGAGCGTCGACGGAACCTGCTCTGCAGTTCGTCCTGTGGCCGCCGGCGTACCTCAGGGATCTGTCCTCGGCCCCGTTCTGTACCTCGTGTACACGAACGACCTGCCTGTTTTGCCCGGAGTCACGTTGTCTTTGTTCGCTGACGATGCAATGTATCATTACAGCTCTGTGTCCCCGCGTTTTGCGAGTACACAGTTGCAGCGTCAGTTGGACCAGCTTCCGGACTGGCTACGGAAATGGCGGGTGACGATCAACACGGAGAAATCCGAGGCGATCTGTTTCACTCGTAAGTCCATCTCCCGATGCCAGCCCCTCTCCCTGGAAGGGAGGCCTATCGCCTACAAAGAGTCGGTGAAGTATCTAGGCGTTCGGCTAGATCGTCGCCTTTGCTTCAACACTCACGTGACGGACACCCTTGCCAAGGCTCGCGGCGTCCGAGCCAAACTTTACCCATACCTCGCGTGCCGCAGCCCCCTGGCGCTGCGCACGAAAGTTACCCTCTATCTGTTGTTTCTCGGGTCTGTATTGACCTATGCGGCACCTGATTGGTGGTCAATTGCCTCCGCCACCAACAGGCGTAGGCTGGAAAGTTTCCAATCCAGAACCCTCCGTTCATTGTCGGGATCTCCTTGGTTTGTTAGAGACAGGGTAATTCGAGGAGGTCTACGAGTTCCTGCTCTCTCAGCCTTTGTCTGGTCATTAGCTGTGACTCTCTTTGCCGCAGCTGAGACCTCTTCCTTCCCTTACCTCAGGACCATCAGCACCACGCAACCACCTCCCCCTGTCCGGGTCAAACGCCCTCGGGCGATTCTCGATGACCCGCCATAACTTTAAGTAAAATTACTTAAACCTACATTTGCATATTCACCATCTGACCCTGCCCCAGAATTTACCTGCAAAGCTGCTTCCTTCCTCCCTTCCTAGTATGCCGACCGCGCTGAATGCCGCTGCTACGCGCTATCACTGGCACGGAGGCTCTCTGCCTCGCGGGGAGCGACCGACGCCTCACGGCGTCTGCATGCGGGACTGGGAACGGGCGACATCTGTCACCTGAACCCGTCCTTGCGGCAGTGCCCACTGATTGCTGATATTTTAAAATAAATAAAAATTGAAAACCTTTCTCCCCCGCCTTCTCAGTTAACTGGTTGGCGGTTGTCCATTCCTGTTTTTAGGCACCTGTAGAATGAACTAGAACTAAGTGTATCCACAGGCAGCCATTGGGCTCCACCCAGATGCTGCAGTCATGCACCGGGTGCAAAGACGCCCCGCAACTATGATGCTACATGCTCCATGGCCGAGGTGCGAGAGGAAGTGGATCCGGGTGTGTGGGTCCTCTTAGGCTTCTTAGCCGGACGATTAATCGTCTGCCGTGAGAGGGGGAAGCGGGTTAGCGAGAGGATCGTCCATCTCCATCGCCCGACGCGATTCAGGCGAGTCGCCCAGATGGGGCAAGGCAGAGCCGAGCGACTCGGCACTTGAGCCGTTGCCCGTAGAAGGCATGCTGGCCAGGTGCGGCTGCCGGGCAGAGACTGCTAGGCAGTCACCGCCAGACCCCAGGGATCTCGGGTCCGGGCGAAGCCGGGTTACCCGCGCGGCTTCCCTGCTCACGACGATGCGGGAGGAGCTGGGCTAACTACCAGCTTCGTTGAATACCAAGTCCTTACCAAGACTGGTGTCCACTGGCCCCTTTACCCCGGCGATATCCTAGCTCGCTTACCACTGGTGGGGGCTTGCAAGGATCGTCCGGGGCAGCGCTACCTAACAGTCGCGAGCAGGTTAGGATTTACACACGGATACGGCACTCACCATGTGAGCCCAGAGCGTCCTCTTCTATCCTGTCCGGCCAAGATGTTTTCCGGCGCAGGTGGTCCTTAGAAGGGCAAACTTCGGCCAGCTGCTTCTTCTGCCAGCTACTAAATTCACTGGTAACAGCTGGCTCCTGGGTCTTCTTTCTTCAGAAGAAAGGCTTGATTCCTCGTCCAGCGGCGAGGTGGGCGATGCAGCAAGAAGCTGAAGCGACGTCCAGAGTAGAGAGAGCAGTCCAAGGAGTCCTGTTCAGTCGAGATCTGGTCTCCTCGTGTCTCTGTGACTGTGTCTGTCTCACAGTGAGAGAAGGCTACGTTGTTTCTATTTATAACTTTTTGGCCGCTTAAGGTGTATAACGCGAACCAATCAGAAGCCAGCTCTTCATTCTCCACTCTGATTGGCCATGGAAAATAAACCATCCCAGACACTAATTAAGGCGATGCTTTCACCTCGGCGGTTCAAGCCCCTGCATGCTGTAGTCCCCCCGACCTGCCCAGCGCCTGCCGGAGCGCTCAGTTACGCGGCAGCCGCCGCCTCCAATGCATCTGTCCCTCCTTTGGCCTCGTCGCGAAAGCAACCCGCGCCAAAGAAGAAAAAGTCATCGACCACCATCCTCACGCAGCACAAGCCCGCTGCAAATAGGTCAGCATCTGCCCCAGCTCCCAAAGAGCCTCGACAGCCTACAACTACACCTCGGCCCGATAATGGTATCATGTATCGAGTGCCCCCGCCCACGCCGCGGGCGCCATCGACGGAGGAAGGGTCCTCGGACCCGACCTTTGCCGATCGTTTGCGTGTCTGGGTTGAGACCCTCCTCCCTCAAATCTTGGCTGCCAAGGACGTCCAGTCTCTGCTAGTCACCATTCTTACCTCCCTCATGACTCTCCTGCCTCTCAATGTCTAGGCCTCTTCGGCTGGTGGCATGGAACGCGTGTGGCATTCCGTCTCGCCGAGCCGAATTGGCTAACTTTGCCACTGAATATGACCTAGATGTCATCCTACTCTCCGAAACATTCCTTACCCCTGCTGCTTCCTTTCAGCTTCCGGCGTACACTACATATCGCACGGATAGGCCCCGGCTACAACCCCCCGCTCGTCCCAGCGGGGGTACTGCAATTCTCGTCCAAAGGCGCATTGCCCATCGTCTCTTACCCCCTCCAGATACTAGGTATTTGGAGACGACGGCGGTGGCCCTCTGGATCGGGGATCGGGAGGCTCACCTAATTTCGGCGTAACTTCCTCCCGGGCCCGGAGGGCCTCCGCCGCCTGAGGAGTGGGACGCCCTCCTCGACCACGAACTTCAACCGGAGACTTCAACTCCAAGCATCCCTCTTGGAACAGCCGTGTCACGAACCCGCGTGGCCGCTCGCTCTACAGCTACGTTCAGCGTCATCTGCAGGTCTCAGTTATTGGTCCTGGCTCACCGACCCATGTGCCCACTAGGGGCCTTCCGGATGTCCTTGACATTGTCATTGTCAAGGACCTGGCCACTCCTATCACTGTAAGTGATGTATCGGACCTCTCGTCCGACCATGACCCGGTACTTATCACTGTTCGTCCCCTGTTGGACACACCTCTCCAACCCCCCTCTCGACCACGGAGAGTCAACTGGCGCTCCTATCATGACGAACTCCAACGAACAGTGCCATCTGACCCCCCGGCCCCCATCGCCTCTACGGCTGATGCGGACCGTATGGCCGACTATCTTCAAGAAGTCGTTACGTCCGCTATGGACACACACACCTATCTTGTACCAGAGACAAATCGCCGGTCTCAACTACCTGAAGAGGTGTTCCTCGCCATCCAAACTCGGCGCCAACTCCGCCGGAGATGGCAACAAACCCGGGATCCTGCTATCAAACGCAGGCTAAACGCCCAATCTGACCTTGTCAAGCAGCTTCTGCTTGATGCCACTGCACATCGTTGGGACTCGTACCTCGAGTCTCTTGAAGTCCGGCCAGAGTCTGTCTGGCAGGCTGCGAGTCGACTTAATGGCGACAAAAGGACCCGCCATCCCCTCAGATCACCGGACGGTATTGTGTACTCCGCGGCCGGCAAAGCTGAAGTCTTTGCCGCAACCATGGAGGAGCAATTCACCGTCCACGGAGGCGTCTGCGACCCCGTCCACTCTGCCGAGGTCGCAGACTTCCTATCTGGATATTTTTCCCGCCCTCCAGCTGACATCCCTGACCCGTTCGACCGGGCCGAT
Source organism: Magicicada septendecula (assembly GCA_034769895.1). Classification (NCBI taxonomy): domain Eukaryota; kingdom Metazoa; phylum Arthropoda; class Insecta; order Hemiptera; family Cicadidae; genus Magicicada; species Magicicada septendecula. Next base: position 271,987,126 of record CM068369.1, on the reverse strand, counting down.
GTTGTCTCGGCTATTGGTCGACTTCGCCCTAAGAGGGCGCCCGGCCATGATCGTATCGGAGCGGCGGCGCTACAACACGCTCCCCCTAGCCTCATCAACTTGGTCCACGAGCTGTTCAATGGATGTCTCCGGATTCATTACTTCCCCAGCCTGTGGAAGCGTGCGAAAATCATCATGATCCCCAAGCCTCGCAAGCTGCGTATTGACCCCTCAAACCATCGACCCATCTCACTGTTGCCAGTCATATCGAAGGTACTCGAGCGCCTCCTGCACGGTCGTTACGTGCCTCTGCTGGATGGTTTCATTCGGCGGGAGCAGTTCGGCTTTCGCAGGGAGCATTCGACGACCCTTCAACTCGTCCGGGTTGTTACCCATTTAACGGACGCCTACAACAAGCATCTGTCCTCCGTCGCTGTATTGCTCGACGTGAGTAAGGCCTTCGATCGAGTCTGGCACGAAGGCCTTCTCTAAAAACTGGCCCACTCCCCCTCTCTGCCTCATTCGTTCATTTTCTCCGATCGTATCTTTAGGGTATGTGTCGAAGGGTCGTACTCATCCGTCCGACCAGTCGCCGTAGGCGTACCTCAGGGATCTGTCCTTGGCCCCGTTCTGTACCTCGTGTACACGAACGACCTGCCTGTTCAGCCTGGAGTCACTCTCTCGCTCTATGCGGATGATGCTATGTACCACGCCAGCTCAGCGAGTCATGATTTCGCAGCTGGCCTGGTGCAACGTCAGCTCGCCGTACTTCCAGACTGGCTAAGGAAGTGGAGGATGGCGGTCAATGCGGATAAATCCGAGGCGATCGCCTTTTCTCATAAATTAACTTCCCGCTGCCAGTCCCTCTCCCTTGAAGGGAGCCCAATCGAGTGGAAACGGACTGTAAAGTACTTGGCGTCACTCTTGACCGACGCCTAAGCTTTACACCTCATGTCTCTCTGAGTCTCCAGCGCGCCAGAGGCGTCAGAGCCAAACTATTTCCCTTTCTCTCTCATCGGGGTTCAGTGCCTGTGCGCACTAAACTCACCATCTACTTGCTCTTTCTTAGGGCAATCCTGACTTACGCAGCCCCCGCCTTTTGGGTACTACTCAGCCCATCCGTTGTCGCCCGTTTGGAAGCTTTCCAATCCCGAACCCTCCGCTACATCTCCAACTCTCCGTGGTTTGTCAGAAATGATGCCATCAGGCGAGGGTTGAAGGTTCCTTCACTTACCGAATTCGTTCGGTCCCTAGCCCTCAACCTATTCTCCCGAGCCTATGTCTCGACCCATCCCCAAATCCGTCGACTAAGCACAGATGTCGGCCCACCACCTAGACGACACAAACGCCCCCGAGCTCTGCTCGACGACCCCCCATAAGCAGTTACAGAACATCTGCCCAATCCCCCCGACCTTGAGTATTTTCACGCTCCTCCTCCTTCCTTCTTTCTCTTGTCCGTGCAGGCGCTCGGTGACAGTCTAGAGGGGGCTCTGCGGTCGCCCTAGGTGTGCTTAGTGCCACCTCTGGTGGACGCTGCCTCCTCCTACGCTCTCTTTCGTGCGCCGACATTGCCGCTTGGCAGCCCTCGGAGACTTTGCCTGAGCGGCTAGGGGCGCCCTACCCGTTGTGGGAGGGTAATTCCTGCTTCTCAAGCGAAAGGTCTTCGAGGTCTCCCCCATTCAGCCGTCACGGGTCTCTTCGAGGTCCCAGGGTCCAAGAAAAATCGAACATCCTGTCCCTCCAAAATAAAATTGATGGAGGTTCCATACCTTTGAAAGCGCGAGATCGCTAGCCAAGGTAACAGCAAGGCAACATGCAGTCATCGGGTATCACCCGGACACTGCGACCACCGGAGCACGACTAGCTGCTGCTCCGTACACCACTGGACCACTGGATCGGCGGTTCAAGAACGCTTCCAGCTCTTGAAGAGGAAACATCTCGCTCTCGACCAGCCAACTTTACCACACCACTAGCAGCAGGACAGGACATCTTGAGACCAGCCTGCATTTCGCCGACTGCCTCACGGACTGGACCTGGGCAACTGCGTGGGAACCGGCTACCGGATAGACTCCTCAGGTGAGTGGACGTTGGCTCTCTCGCTTCCTTGCTAGCGCTGCCCCGAGAGATCCTTGGAAGGCCCCACCAGTGGTAACCGACCTTGGACACCTCCGAGGTAAAGAGTACGGTGGAAACCGAACATTGCATAAAGTTCGGTATCTAACGAAGCCGTACATTACCCCTCTCTTAGATCTCTGTTCCCTACCCGCTTTAGAGAGGTGGCATGTCCACCTCTCAAACATCCGATCGCTCCTTGCGGTACCCAAGCACCTATCTCTACCCTTCGCCCTGATTGGCCCTTTTTAGGTCGACAACACCCAACCCGGCGGCGGACTGCGCCGGTGAGTTCATGGAGATGGACTCCCCGGCAAGTCCGCCTTCCGAACCTGGCCCTTCTCAGGACCACCCCGGTACTGTTGTGCCCGGCGGCCCTGCCTGGAAAAAGGTGAAGAGCCGGAAACGGACCTTCTCCTCTTCCTCGGGCGGGCCGGAACCCAGTGGTGGCTCGGGTCCCACTATCGGGGCAGGTGCTCAGCCAACCCCTCAGTCTTCTGAACCATTCCGCATGCCACCCATAGTTCTTGACGCCCCCAAAGCGTGGCATCCTTTTGCAAAAACCATCAAACAGGCGGCAGCTTTCCCTATCGATATTTATCACCAGGGGAAGCTTCTCCGCATCAAAACTAGGACTCCCGACGAATTTCGCTTCGTCCAGAAAACCCTGATTGACTTGAACGTTCAATTCCACACCTTTGGTCTCCCTCAGGAGAAAGAAATCAAGGTAACCATCCGTGGCATCCCCCACGATGTAGCCCCGTCTGACATTATCGAGGAGTTGGAGAGCCTTGGCTTCATTCCAACCTTCTGCATTCCACTCGTTGACCGCCAAAAACGGAAGGTCAACGTCTTTTTTATTAAGCTCAAGGAGGTAGGAGACTACCAACTCCTCTACTCCCTCCGAGAGCTTTTATGCCTCCGGATTGAAGTCTCCAGGTATAACACCCCCACCGGCCCTCCGCAGTGTTACAACTGCCAGAGGTACGGCCACGCCTCTTACAACTGCCACATGGCACCCCGTTGCGTACGCTGCGGCGAAGGTCATCCTAAGGGCGCTTGCACGAAGGACCCTAATGCCGACGCAAAGTGCGCAAACGGCGACAAGAACCATCCAGCCAACTGGAGAGGCTGCGAATATTATCAATCTGCCCTTGAGCGGAAGCAGGAGATGGACGAGATCCGGCACCGCAATCCGACCCGGCCTCAGCGCCAAACCAAAGTCCAGCAGACCGCCACTCCGGCGGCTGCCCCAGCCCGCCAACCGCCCGTCCAACCTCGTCGTCCCAGTGACGACCCACACCCTGCTACTACTATGGAGCCTCCCTCCACCGCCAAGTCATTCGCGGCAGCCGTCGCATCTAAACCCGCATCCGCGCCTCACCGCGCGAAGACTCCGAAGCCCAAACAGAAACCCCCAGCTGCTAAAGCTCCTTCTAAAAAACCTTCCACCGCTCAGCAACTACCATCGGTCCAACCACCTAAGCCCGAGGCAGCCCCAGAAACCTTGAAGCCAGCTCCCCAGCTAGTCCGCCGCCCCGCGGCCGAGTGAGCCCGATGAGGGCGTGCTAACGATCGCGGAGTTGCAAGACTGGATGGAAGATCTCCTGCCCAAACTAGTTGCTGCTCGCGACCTGAACTCTCTGGTCGTCACAAACATGACCTCCCTTACGTCTTTGTTGCTCGCCCGTAATGGCTAGGCCTCTCACACTCGTTGCTTGGAACGCAAATGGCGTAGCCGGGCGGCGAGCTGAGCTGGCCTGCTTCGCGAGCGAGTATGACGCGGACGTAGTCCTCCTCTCTGAAACCCACCTGCGTCCCCAACACCGATTTAACCTACCAGCTTACGCTACTTATCGTACGGACCGCCCAGTGCCACTCACCCGAGCCGCATCTGGCGGCACAGCCATTCTCATCCACAGGCGATTATCTCACCGACCTCTACCCCCCCCCCGACTACCCACATTGAAGCGACTGCGGTCGCAATCAGCGTAGCGGGAACCGAGCTTCGGCTGGTCTCCGTCTACAACAAACCTGGCCTGGTGCCAAACCCCCAGGAGCTTGACGCGTTCCTTAACCATGATCTACCAACCACTGCAGTCGGAGACATGAACTGCAAAGACCCGTCTTGGAATAGTCGCTTGACTAATCAAAGCGGTCGTGCTCTCGCCCAATACGCCTCGACCAGGCCTGATGTCCTCGTCATCGGCCCGGCCGAACCGACATACATCCCCGCCAACCCTGCCAACCAGCCAGACGTTCTCGACATAGTTCTTGTCAAGGACGCTGTCTGCCCCATCCTGGTCGAGGCCATCTCAGCCCTATCGTCCGACCACAACCCGCTGGTTGTGACGCTCCGACGAACAAGCGACTCCCCGCCTGCCCGTCCTCGTAAGACAGTCAACTGGCGCTCTTACCACGACGAGCTGTGCCGTAGGTTCCCATCAGCCCCCGAGGCCCCAGCGCCCTCTCGAAGGGAGCTGGACCGCCAAGTCACACATCTCCATGACACTCTTACCCGCTGCATGGATACCCACTCTTACACTGTCCCAGCACATCGTAGGAAGTCTCAACTCCCTCCCGAAGTCCAAGAAGCCATCAGCCAGCGGCGGCGCCTTCGCCGCTGCTGGCAAAACACTCGCGATCCCGCTGTCAAGCGGCAGTATCGCCGACAGTCTGATTACGTAAAGCAACTCCTGCTTGATGTCAATCAGCATAGCTGGGACACCTATCTTGAATCCCTGGAAGTCGACCACGCCTCCGTCTGGCAGGCTACTGGTCGCCTCCTTGGCGAAAAGAGGACTCGCCACCCCCTTGACTCCCCGACGGGTGTTGTTCATTCACCGGAGCGCAAGGCTGAGGTCTTCGCTAATTCCGTTGAGGAACAATTTACCCCTCACAGAGGTGTCTTCGATGCGGACCACATGGCTCGCGTCGAGGACTTCCTCGAAAACTATCTCGCCCAACCTTTGACGGATCCCCCACCCCCTTTGAAAAAGCCGATCTCGTCCATGCTATCGCACGGCTAAATCCTAAACGGGCCTGCGGCCCGGACAGAATAGGAGCGATCGCCCTAAAGAATGCCCCATCAGTTGTCACTGACCATATCCTGGACGTGTTCAACTCATGTCTCCGCCTCAATTACTTCCCTCGCCTGTGGAAAAATGCAAGGGTAATCATGATCCCTAAACCCGGGAAATCTCGCATGTTCCCTGAAAATTATCGCCCCATCTTACTACTGCCCGTGTTATCGAAGGTGTTCGAGCGCCTCCTGCACGCCCGTGTTGTACCGCTGCTTGATGGTTTCATCCGCAGCGAACAGTATGGGTTTCGCAGGGAGCATTCGACCACCCTACAACTAGTCCGCGTCGTTACCCAGTTCTCTGACGCTGCAAACAAAAAGCTGCACACCGCAGCCCTCCTCTTGGACGTTAGTAAGGCCTTCGACCGTGTCTGGCACGAAGGTCTGCTCTATAAACTGGCACACACGCCCCTTCCCGCATCTACTGTGAGACTGTTCTGGTCGTATCTCCGCGGCCGGACTTTTCACATTAGCGTAGATGGAGCGGTCTCTTCTGACCGCCACGTAGACGCTGGCGTTCCCCAAGGATCAGTCCTCGGCCCGGTTCTGTACCTCGTGTACACGAACGACTTGCCCGTATATCCCAACGTCACTCTTTCCCTTTTTGCTGACGATGCCATGTATCACAACAGCTCGCAGAACCCTGGTTTGGCTAGCACAGTGATACAACGCCAACTCGACCTTCTGCCTCCCTGGCTACGTAAGTGGCGCGTGGCGATCAACGCGGAGAAATCCGAAGCGATCTGCATCACGCGCAAGCGGACCGCATGCCAGCACCTAACCCTAGATGGGAACCCTATCGCTTGGAAGAAGTCGGTGAAGTACTTGGGAGTGTCTATCGACAGTCTACTAAGCTTCGCCGGCCACGTCCAAACCAAACTCCGACAAGCCCGTGGCGTCAGAGCCAAAATCTTTCCCCTTATCTCGCGCAGAAGTCCCCTCTCACTGCGCACTAAACTCACCCTTTATCTCCTGCTTATCAGAACAGTATTCACCTACGCAGCCCCAGCGTGGTGGCCCCTCTTATCTGCCACAACGAAGCGTAAGCTGGAACAGTTCCAAAACAGTTCCGCCCGTATCCTCTCCAACTCGCCCTGCTTTGTTTGTAACAGAGCTATCAGGACGGGCCTCCGTCTGCAAACGGTGGAAAAGTTTGTCTTCAGACTCTCTGTGGGCCTCTTCTTCCGGGCTGCAGACTCCCAATACCCCACCTCCGTGACCTGGCCAGGGACGAAGGTCCCCCTTGTTACGTAGTCAAGAGACCCCGCACTCTGCTGGACGACCCCCCATAGTCTCCTACATAGGGCCCTTCTCCTGAGGGAGTCAACACCCTACCGCAAGTACCCTACCTCAGACAGAACACCTACCACACCATAGACATAGACATAGCACTACCTCTCACTCTGCCCTGAATGGTCTGCCCTGGTCGTTTGCGGCCTCGGCGGGGTTGTCTTATGTTAGTTGTGCAAGTGCCTCCTTTCATCAGGCGCCCGCCCCGGATACGCAACGGGCCTGTGCTGATCACCGCTATGCGGACAGTGGGGCCACGTCGGAGGCAGCAGCGTTGGCCAACCGGTCCTCATATGTACCGGGAGGTTTCTCCGCTGTGACTCGGACGCGTCACTGCTGGCTTCAGGGCCCAACCTCTACCAGACTTTGGCTAGGCTCAGCACCTCAATTGTGAGATCCTCTCCCCTACCCAACTGCAAAAGGAGCACACCATCCCACCCACTTGACCTTGTTTTTCCTAAAGTCCTTGAGAGAGCCCGACCTACTTGCAGTCATCGGAGGAGTCACTCCGGGCACTGCTACCATGCAGGGGCCTTGAGCCCCGTCCCCTCATTAGCTACGAGCTCGGCGGTTCATAACGACCCTACTATAGCTGTCGGAGACTTCAACTCCAAGCATCCCTCTTGGAACAGCCGTGTCACGAACCCGCGTTGCCGCTCGCTCTACAGCTACGTTCAGCGTCATCTGCAGGTCTCAGTTATTGGTCCTGGCTCACCGACCCATGTGCCCACTAGGGGCCTTCCGGATGTCCTTGACATTGTCATTGTCAAGGACCTGGCCACTCCTATCACTGAAAGTGATGTATCGGACCTCTCGTCCGACCATGACCCGGTACTTATCACTGTTCGTCCCCTGTTGGACACACCTCTCCAATCCCCCTCTCGTCCACGGAGAGTCAACAGGCGCTCCTATCATGACGAACTCCAACGAACAGTGCCATCTGACCCCCCGGCCCCCATCGCCTCTACGGCTGATGCGGACCGTATGGCCGACTACTTTCAAGAAGTCGTTACGTCCGCTATGGACACACACATCTATCTTGTCCCAGAGACAAATCGCCGGTCTCAACTACCTGAAGAGGTGCTCCTCGCCATCCAAACTCGGCGCCAACTCCGCCGGAGATGGCAACAAACCCGGGATCCTGCTATCAAACGCAGGTTAAACGCCCAATCTGACCTTGTCAAGCAGCTTCTGCTTGATGCCACTGCACATCGTGGGGACCCGTATCTCGAGTCTCTTGAAGTCCGCCTGAGTCTGTCTGGCAGGCTGCGAGTCGACTTAATGGCGACAAAAGGACCCGCCATCCCCTCTGATCACCGGACGGCATTGTGTACTCCGAGGCCGGCAAAGCGGAAGTCTTTGCCGCAACCATGGAGGAGCAATTCACCGTCCACGGATGCGTCTGCGACCCCGTCCACTCGGCCGAGGTCGCAGACTTCCTATCTGGATATTTTTCCCGCCCTCCAGCTGACATCCCTGACCCGTTCGACCGGGCCGATGTTGTCTCGGCTATTGGTCGACTTCGCCCTAAGCGGGCGCCCGGCGATGATCGTATCGGAGCGGCGGCGCTACAACACGCTCCCCCTAGCCTCATCAACTTGTTCCACGAGCTGTTCAATGGATGTCTCCGGCTCCATTACTTCCCCAGCCTGTGGAATCGTGCGAAAATCATTATGATCCCCACGCCTCGCAAGCTGCGTACTGACCCAGTGATATCGGAGGTACTCGAGCGACTCCTGCACTGTCGTTACGCGCCTCTGCTGGATGGTTTCATTCGGCAGGAGCAGTTCGGCTTTCGCAGAGAGCAGTCAACGATCCTTCAACTCGTCCGGGTTGTTACCCATTTGACGGACGCCTACAACAAGCATCTGTCCTCCGTCGCTGTATTGCTCGACGTGAGTAAGGCCTTCGATCGAGTCTGGAACGAGGCCTTCTCTACAAACTCCCCCCTCCCTGCCTCATTCGTTCATTTTCTCCGGTCGTACTTGTGCGATCGCATCTTTAGGGTATGCGTCGATGGGTCGTACTCATCCGTCCGACCAGTCGCCGAAGGCGTACCTCAAGGATCTGTCCTTGGCCCCGTTCTGTACCTCGTGTACACGAACGACCTGCCTGTTCAGCCTGGAGTCACCCTCTCGCTCTATGCGGATGACGCTATGTACCACGCCAGCTCAGCGAGTCTTGATTTCGCAGCTGGCCTGGTGCAGCGTCAGCTCGCCGTACTTCCGGACTGGCTAAGGAAGTGGAGGATGGCGGTCAATGCGGAGAAATCCGAGGGGATCGCCTTTTCTCATAAATTAACTTCCCGCTGCCAGTCCCTCTCCCTTGAAGGGAGCCCAATCGAGTGGAAACCGACTGTAAAGTACTTGGGCGTCACTCTTGACCGATGCCTAAGCTTTGCACCTCATGTCTCTCTGAGTCTCCAGCGCGCCAGAGGCGTCAGAGCCAAACTATTTCCCTTTCTCTCTCGTCGGGGTTCAGTGCCTGTGCGCACTAAACTCACCATCTACTTGCTCTTTCTTAGGGCAATCCTGACTTACGCAGCCCCCGCCTTTTGGGTGCTACTCAGCCCATTCGTTGTCGCCCGTTTGGAAGCTTTCCAATCCCGAACCCTCCGCTTCATCTCCAACTCTCCCTGGTTTGTCAGAAATTATGCCATCAGGCGAGGGTTGAAGGTTCCTTCACTTACCGAATTTGTTCGGTCCCTAACCCTCAATCTATTCTCCCGAGCCTATGTCTCGACCCATCCCCACATCCGTCGACTAAGCACAGATGTCGGCCCACCACCTAGACGACACAAACGCCCCCGAGCATTGCTCGAAGTCCCCCCATAAGCAGTTACAGAACATCTGCCCAATCCCCCCGATCTTGAGTATTTTCACGCTCCTCTTCCTTCGTTCTTTCTCTCGTCCGTGCTGGCGCTCGACGACAGACTAGAGGGGGGTCTGCGCTCGCCCTAGGTGTGCTTAGTGCCGCCTCTGGTGGACGCTGCCTCCTCCTACGCTCTCTCCCGTGCGCCGACTTTGCCGCTTCGCAGCCCTCGGCGACTTTTCCTGAGCGGTTAGGGGCGCCCTATCCGTTGTGGGAGGGTAATTCCTGCTTCTCAAGCGAAAAGTCTTCGAGGTCTCCCCCATTCTGCCGTCACGGGTCTCTTCGAGGTCCCAGGGTCCAACAAAAATCGTAACATCCTGTCCCTCAAAAATAAAATTGATGGAGGCTTCATTCCTTTGAAAGCGCGAGATCGCTAGCCAAGGTAACAAGCAGGCAACATGCAGTCATCGGGTATCACCCGGACACTGCGTGCGACCACCGGAGCACGACTAGCTGCTGCTCCATACAACTCTGGACTCTGGACTCGGCGGTTCATAGCGACGGACGCATTCTTATGAAAATGGATGGACTCCAGATGCAGGCGAGTGAAGTAACCCCGGACAGAAGACAACACCCGGGCTTCATCAAACATTACCCGGTGATCGTCGTGGGAAAGAGCGTGTTCAGCGACTGCAGACTTCTCCGGCTGGCCCAGGCGGCAGTATCTCCGATGTTCAGAGAGGCGCGTCCGGACACTACGCTTCGTGGTGCCTATGTATACCTGGCCAAACGTACAAGGAATACTGTACACCCCGCACGACGAGAGCGGATCCCTGGCGTCTTTTACTGGTCGCAGGAACTGTTGGATCTTTTTGGTTGGCTTAAAGATCGTCCTGACGCCCCGTTTACTCAGCAACTTGCCGATGCGGTCAGTCACGCCACGGATGTAGGGCAAGACAGCGGAGCCAACAACCTCGGGCAACACCGACTCGTCCGGCCTACCAGATCTTCTCGGCTGGGCAGCTCTCCTAACCTCCGCAGCAGAGTAGCCGTTGGACTGCAGTGCTTCCTCGAGATTCCGAAACTCATCTTCGAGATACCGGGGCTCACAGATTCTTTTTGCCCAGTCAACCAGAGTCTTCAGCACCGCCCTCTTCTGCCTAGGATGATGATTGGAGGACTTGTGCAGATATCTGTCAGTGTGCGTTGGCATCCTATAAACTTTATGCCCCAATCTGCCATCGGTCCTTTTCAGGACCAACACATCCAGAAATGTAAATTGATCACCGCTCTCGCGCTCCATCGTAAACTGTATGCGCGGGTGCACAGCGTTCAGACGTCCAAGGAAGCGTTCCAACTCTTCATCCCCATGGCTCCACGAAAGTGTCGTCAACATACCACAGCCAACACTTCGGTTTCAGTGGCGCAGATGAAATAGCCAACTCTTCAAATTTTTCCATGTAGAAATTTGCAACCACAGGGCTGAGAGGACTTCCCATCGCAACGCCATCCAACTGTTCATAGAAGCAGCCGTTCCACTGGAAGTAGGTCGTTGTTAGGACCTGCCTGAACAAAGCAGTGATGTCCGCCGGGAACAGTTCACCTATATACCCCAAGACCTCCTGGACAGGGAGCATCGTGAAAAGAGAGACCACATCAAAACTCACTAGCACGTCGCCAGGCTCCAACACCAACTCCCCGATCATCCGGAGGAAATGAGAAGAGTCCTGGACAAAAGAATCCTTCTGCCCGATGTGCGGCTTGAGCAATCCAGTTAGGTGCTTAGCCAAGTTGTACGTAGGCGAGCCAATAGCACTAACGATGGGCCTCAGCGGAACGTCCTCCTTATGGATCTTTGGTAATCCATAGAGACGAGGAGGAAGGGCCTCCGAACACCGGACGGCCGTCTTCACATCAGACGCTAGAGAAGATTGCTTCACTAAAGAATCCGTTTTTCTTAAAACCGTAGAAGTCGGATCTTTTTTCAGCCTCCGATAAGTGGTCGGATCTAACAAACCCTCAATCTTCCGCTGGTAGTCTTCAGTGTTCAAGACCGCCGTAGCGCTCCCCTTATCCGCCGGCACAATGACAACGGAGTCATCCCTTCTCAAATCCCTCAAGGCTCGCAGTTCCGCCGACAGAATATTGCAGTCTGGCGGAGCGGCCCTTTTAAGGGCCCTGGCAGCTTCCAACCGTATCTCATCTGCCTGGTCTCGGGGTAGTCCTCGGATACCTGCTTCCACGCTCGCAACTATTTCCTCCACCGGTACTGTCTTCGGGGTAACCGCAAACTTCTCACCTTTGGCTAACACCGAGGTCTCATGTGGTGTCAGCTGACGGTTCGAGAGATTAACGACCATCCTGTCCATAGCTGCAGAACATCAAGCATTCGACCACGGCCTTTCAGCCCGGAAGTTTTAAATAATTAATTTTTTTCTTTATAATAATTAATTCTGTTTGTATTAGATAATAAGTATTTTAATAATTGTAATGTAATGTACTTCTTGCGCCCAATTACGAACTTTTGAATAGCAGTCTCAAGAACACAAGACAATATAATCATAACCAAAAGTAAAGAGGAAATCGACCCGAGAAGAAGAATCGATACGTGCTGTTGTCAATTTCGACCTAATAATTTTAAATGGAATTCGAATAAATAAATGTTAACCATGATTCATAATTGGTATTAAATGCGTTTTATTTACTCAATATGGTAAAATAAAGGGACTTCAATACATGACAGAAGAATAAAACGGTTTTGGTAATTTGAACTTCCGCACAAATACGAAATTTGGAAGTAACCTCAAATTAGACTATTCGATACCGTAATCGAACGCAATCATCATTAAATTAATTCTGCTATACAAACTGGCTTTTTTAAAACCTTCAAACCAGAAAACAATTAATTTTTTTTTAATATAAATAAAATAAAACAAGACACTCAATTTAATTTAAAATAATTAAATTAAATTAAACAAATTCAATTAAATTCAGAAAAAAAAATAAAAAAAAATAATTTTTTTTATAAATAATTATTTCAATAATTCCAAGTAAATAATAAATATTAATAAGACAAACGACATTTGTAAAAAGTCGCATTACAAATGGCGCTCCAACGCGGGGCTTAACAAAGTAAAAGTATATCAGAAGGATTAAATCACAGATTATCTCAAGACAAATAAAACATATCTAATAAATAAACTACATTTGTAAAAAGTCGTATTGTAATTAATGATGAAACTTATTATATGATCGAATTTTTTAAACAAAGTATTACACAGTAGGTGATAACCTATTGTGACAATGAATATCACGCCAAGAATTTTCATTCTGCCCTCTAGCTCATTTATTTTCCTTCCGAAAATATTATCTACTAGATGCAATAAATCAAAAAGCTGTGCCTTTGGTTGATAACTTAGAATTTTTAATGAACAAATGTGTCACTCTTTAATTGCCCGATGTATTGAGGGAGCACACCTCCCTGATTTAATTAAAAATCTTGTTTTAATTAAGAGCTGTGATTCTATTGAACACAAAGTGATATCTACACAAGATATGTGTGGAGGAAGCAGGTGATTAAAGAGTTTCATAACTAAATAGCCGCTCGGTACGTTTTTATTCAAAAATTAACTTCAATTATGTAACCTTGTAGTCATTCAGTTTGTGCCGGTGTTTGCACAATCCGGCGTTCGAGGAAATGCATCCTAGTTTCTGATTCGGATAAATGTCGAAGTATTAGTTGGTAAGCGCAATTTCTATGGCACTGTTTCGACTGTGACGCTACCTAGCGACCAAGCTCGAATTGCGTTTCCGGGCGCATGGCGAGAGCAAGTCTCTCCAAAGCTCTCACTGAATAAACAACTTAGCCCGCCTTCCTCGGTAGCCGTTCTTTGTGTGTAGTCTTCCTCATCTTTATGGCAGGCTAGTTGCTTAAGACTCACCGGTAAGTGCATTATATACATATACACAATAATTTGGTAGTAAGAAAATTTAAATTCAAAACGTATACAATCTAGATGCGAACGTTAGAATGCTCGTGGTGTCGATAAGATGTGTGTGAGCATTAGGAGATATTTAATTAATGTTATTTTATTTGGATACCGCCTGTAATTGTATTCACTATTGTTCATTCAGCCTTGTATAAAGACGCAAAAGAATTAAGTATGTTAGTGAGAACTGTATCTTGTTAGCTATGTATGAACACGCAAGTGTGACCGGAAATGTGAACATTCTTTTAAGTAAATCATTTAATTGTAAACTTTAAGACAGCCCTAGATGAAGTACTGTGTATCTATTAATTGTCTGTAGCTGATGGGTCTTTAATGTATTCGTTATTTGCGAAAATTGTGATTGAATATAACGCCACGTGGCCAGGCGGCTGTGAGCATGTCAAGTTATGTTGAGGCTGGTCGAAGCCGGAGTGCATTCCTCATTACTGTGCTTGATTATGAGTGAATGATTATTATTTATGAACATATAAATTAAATACAAAATTTAAAATTCTTTTATGCATTATTTTGAGTTGGTTGGGAACGCTAGTTCGGGTGTTTGGTATACATGACAAGTGTGCAAGCTTTAGTGGACAGTACATTAATTATTTTGAATATTTAGGGTTCTCGCATAGAATGGAGATCTGACCACAGCTTGGTGTGCTGCCACCTTCACCAGCTATGAACCACTGAAGCTTCGTTTCTAACCGAGGAGGCGGGACTAGCTGTCACCAACATGATGGAATCGCCCACTATGAGGTGATATAAACTCTTTTTATTTTATCCTGGCCCGCGCAACATTCCATGTGAGGTGTTTGTGCCATAACAGTTTAACTTTATTCAACAACATGGTTAAAACGAGGGTGTGTCGGCAAGACAATTCTATGTTAATTAAACTCGACAATACAGTACAATCACTGCAACTGTAAGCTGACCTGTGGGAGGGTCCCAGAGCTGTTTTCGTAGATATTATGAGTGCAAAAGTTGTAAGGGTAAATTTTCTAAATTAAGTACAAAGGCATGATTTTCTTGATTCCGAACCGGCTGGTTCGGATGTCTTTCTTAGATTATTACTGGGGTTTCACATTTATTTAGTTTTCCTGTATGCAAGGGTTGGGGGGTTTAGTTTCTATTCTGTTTCCGGGTGTTATTTTATAAATGGGTTTTCTGTTCACAAGGTAGGCACCTGTTGGTGCCATTTCATGCAGGTCTTCTACAGGTCATATTTTGTCAGGTCAGGCCTGTTCTGGTACACTCCTACAGCTGCACCTATACACCATGTTTTTTATTTTATATATGCACAGATGGCTGAAATTAACTTTTCTATTCATTTAATAGCCTATACAGTATATTTGATATTTTGAGATTATCAAATTTTACTTGGAATGAAATATACAGGCGGTACTTATATTTTTGTAACTTAGATTTTCTGGCCATTGTATGCTAAACCTGTTTTGTTAATTTTGGTTATTAAAAATCCTTATGGTTAAAAAATGACTGGTATATAATTCAAGAAATGAATAATTTCTAAACCTTTAACATTCTTATGACAGATTTTTAGAAGGGTTCTGTGCATTATATAGATCAACAAGTTTCGCATTTTGCCTATCATTATAGCAAGCTTTACTTATCTTTATATTTTTTTAATTACCAGCCATTACAAATGTTTTCTCAAGTTATAATGTATATTTCTATCTACCATAGAATTGTTGCTGTTCTTAGTTTGTCTGCCGACATTATAAAAATGTAAAAGGGGTTGTCGTTGTTGATGACATGAGTTTCCATTTAGTTTGATAGATAAGGGCGGGTTCCAGTTATTTAATATTTCTATATCCGGGGCGATGAAAGGTATGATATACAGGCAGTCCGTGGGGCTTTTGAGTAGTATGGTGTGTTGGGTTGTAACTGTGATTGGGTGAAATTAATTGTGATACTATCTGTCGTTATGTGTTTGGGGTAGAGTGATAATTATATATACAATGGTACCTTTTTATAATGTCGAGATATAAACAAAAAAATTGTTACCTTATGATTATCATCATTTCCGATTGAGGAGAATATATATATATCTAAATAAATATATTATGTGAGACTTATGTTTTATGTCAATGTGTACAAAAGGGGATATATTTGTATACACAACTATGTGCTTTTGGACATCATGGGGATTACGGGGTCTTGGAATTGTGATATATGTTAATTTACTCAATAAATGCTGTTATTGTTGGTTACCAGAGAGTTCAATTGCAAGCCCCGTCTCACTGGACCCAGCGCATTTTTGCTTCTCTAGGCCTTCTGCCTATTTTTAAAAATCTAGTGGGCCCTCTTTAAAAAAAAAAATTTTAAGGGAATTTTATAAAGTATAAACAAAAATTTTAAAGAGGGGTTACAAGTTCCGGACTGAAAATTAGTTAACATTACAAACTAATGTTACCCTGCCTACCCACTGGTAAAGTTGAAAGTGTAAATTCCCTGCTTTTAGAGCATGGATCTAATTTACTTTTATTTGCAATATTCTGCTTCAGTTGCAGCAACTATGTTCACTGTCGACGAGTTCGCAATGTCTCCATCAGGTCGAATGACCTTACCTTATTGGGTCTTTGACTGAAGACACTGTAATCACGCCGCCATTTGAACTAAAAGTAGTTGCCGCCGCTGTAATGTTAACCCACCTTAAACTTCTTAACTTTAACAATGTGTTAATGTGAATGAAGAAAGCCAGATATGACCCATTTTCAGATTAAAGAAGGAAAATATAATTCTGAGCGCACAGCGCAGAAAACTCTTTTTACAGAAAGTCAGGAAGTCGTAATAATTATTTTCACAGTAGAAACACGCAGTATTCGCTACTTAGTAAAAGCAACTAGGCACGTGAAGGCACTTTACAAAATACGAAATAATAAATGAAACGTGAAATCCTTCCTGGCTTTCCACAAGGATGAGAACGGAAGACGTTTATATCTAAAGTACGGACATCCTTTTTCCACTGAGATGAACTAATGTCATTGGAAAATATAACATTAGCTACAGAAGTGTATAAAGACTAGCAGCATAAAACTGGATGTAAATACCAAAGTTTAAGCTGTAGACTAATTAGAGACGATTTAAACTTGAATCGTAGTTGACAATTTTTATTTAACAAAGCTCTTCAAAAGTTACTATCAGGTTGAACAGGTCGAAGCTACTTACGTAATTTTATCTCTAGTTAACTCGTAGCAATATCATCCGTATCATCCGTGTACTTAATCTTTGACATAAATCTATAGAGTTACACACTGAAGTTACTGACAGCGGTACTCTTGTTAATTGAAAAAAGGCAACTACATTACAGTGTAATAGCATGGTATTCAAATCTACAGCTATAGTACATTTCTATTCGTAAACATACGCATTGAATCGCACCGGTTTCAAAGCACACATACACACACACACACACACACACACACACACACAATTACGTTTATTTTCTTTTATACGGCTTCACAAGGTCGTTTTATTTCTTGATTAAACATAAATAAATCATAACAGATCAATGTCAAAATGAAACAACTCGCTTCTTATTTAAGCGCTTGGTGTCGTCTCCATTATATATAGGTTCCAGACAAGGTCACTAGTAACTAATAAAAAAATGTAGATTGCACGTGTCACGATACTTGTAAAAAGTTAAAAAATATTATGGGCTATTATGCATTTCCTTTAAATAATCAAATCTGAGAATTTGAAACAAGAAAATGTATGTCCCTTCTTACAAATGTGCGTGCATTAAAATCACAGAGTGTAGGCCTAATAATCATCATTTAAATAAGATATACTTATTATAACCCTCATATTGACAGAATATACAAAAAATAAAATTTACTTTAAAATTGGGTGCCTGACAGACATTAAGAAGTTCATAAATTAAACATTTACAATTTAACTAATAATTTAACACTTCAAAAAGTCTGATAATAAATATTTTCCAAAGAACATTATTCTACTAGCAAGAATGTGCACCCATAGTAATTGAATTCTTAACGTGTCAATTAAATTCTTATATAAAATTTCTTACTTGACATTCTTGAATAAAAAGTAATGTTAATTTTACTATTTACAATTTACACAACTATTTACATTTTTATACTTTTTACAGACTCTTTCTTATTGTCTCTGTTTCGTTACTGCCTCCGTTTTTATTTACTTATTTATTTATTAAATAATTTAGTTAATTGTCACCTGGTGCTGTGTGTGTGCTTGTGTAAGTGTGTGAGTGTGAGTGTGGTCCAGCGTCGACAACAAGCGCTACTCGCGATACACTCGTGATTCGCGGATTTTTCACTTCATGGGACTGTTTTTTATTATTCTGTAATTATTTGCTATTGGAGTAGTTAACAAACAATCACTTTATACGATGCACATGATTTTGCACTATCGCGAGTCCACGGGTGCGTAACATTTTGCATAACCCGATGATAAGGGGCTTTTTGTTTTCGTGTGCGGTAACTCTTTTCGCACAATCGCACTAAAAAAAGTAGAGTTTTGCGTGCAACTAGAATGTCTGTACTGGCCAAAAACTTACAGCATACGCAGAGACCTCTTGATTTCACCTTAGCTGGTTTAAATCCGTACAAGGTGCTCAATAAATTTTTCCTATTTTATGTTTGTTTAATTCAAATAAGTAACATTATAAGTATATTATTTGTACCGTTGCACTATTTTGATTGGATTACGTTACAGCATTATTAAATACTCACAGCGAGTCTGATGTATTTACGCTAACTCCAAAGTTCTGTGGCCCATATAGTAGTAGCTTATAACGTTTGTGCTTACTAGATTCGGCGATAAAGTTGTGCGCCATCACGAACCGGTATAGCCCGTTGAATGTGTGCCGGATAACGTTAACATGACAGGACATCGTAAAACAACAAGATACCCAAGCATCGTCCTACGTGATACATTATTGGCCCAGAACAAAAATAAATAAATACAACATAAACAAAATTAGTATCAGCGGTACCTACAGGGGGGGGGGTCGTGTCGCATTGTCGTCATTGAAATTTTTGGAAGGGATATAAAAAAATATTTAGTAAAGATCCCACATCTGAAAAATCGCCACCCCAAAAAAATTGTTTAAAAAATCCATAAACGCATAGTCAGGTAAAAAATATTAAAAACCGCCAAAACGTTTAAAATCCATAATCAACATGCACAAGGATAGGTAATGAATCGCATAAACAATACACAATAAATAAACAGTCTGTTAATTTCATGTAGTGAACCTGACATAACGAATAAGAGTCCCCATGATGAAATCATTGATAAGTTGCTTTTAACACAAAATAAAGACAACTGTTATTGATAAGATAAATAAACTTTCCTTTGTTATTTGCTTGCCGGGTACAATCGGTTAGCTTATATTTTCATGTCACAAAACTATATCATTTCCCCATATTCAAGAAAAAATGGAATGTAATAGAATTTTGTGTTTAAAAGTTTCCTCTCACGCTGTAATGTATTTCAATGTTCAAAAGAAACAGAACATTTCATTGTTAATCACTTTGGTAGTTAAATATGTAGCATCACGAGATAATACAAAAAAGGAAACTCAATTTAATCATCAAAATTTATAGTAAAACTAATCAAATAGATAAATACTGAATGAGGAATGCAATAAAGATTGAATATCAAATGAGAACAACCAAAAATAATTATTTAAGGAAGAATTATAATAACTAAAATAATAAAACATGAATAAAAAATAAGTATTTTACAGATGCATGAATAAATTAAAAACAGTAATTGGCTTTGTAAACAAACATTGTAAATAACTTTACAAACAGAAAAAAATAAAGAACTATACTGGATTGTGACTTTGGCATACTAATTGCCAATAGATTAGGGAAGTGATTTTGTATATTTTATTATAATATTGTAAGTAATAATGTTGTAGTATGTAAGTAAAAAATGTATTTATAGTTAAGCAAAATCATATATAACACAAGCCTAAAAGTCAAGCTAGGTCTTTAACCTAAAACTGGATTTGTAATTAGCTCATATATAGTGTTATGGTAAAGACAAGGTAATTATTTTCATAATTGTGTTTATTCGAAAAACATAGAAGGAGATAAGTGAATAGAAAAGTGATAAATAATAATAATGAAACAGTGCAAATGACACAGTGTAAACAATGATAAAAATATAAAGTGTTGTGAACCAAGTATGGCCAAAAGGTGAGAATGGCATGCATTTTATATAAAGTGACCAAATAACAATAAAATCAATTTCATTAGTGTGAGTGACAATATAAAATTAAGTGAAATAAAAACATAAACGGGATTATGTAAAAATAATCAGGAAAAGTAAGGTTATATTAAAAACTTATATTTACTGGAGGCGGATAAAACAGCCCTGAGACCGAAAAATACACCAAACAAACCAAGACCTCTTATAAATGAATCTGAAGCTGGTTTTACAAGGAAGAAAGCCTTTTTCTTTCTAGTGTGGGCGTTCAATGCAAAAAGAACAAACTAAATCAGTTGCCAATCCAAACAATATTAGAGAAGAAAATTATAGTAAAAAGACAAGTAAAGTTATAGGAGATATCAGTAAACTAACGAACAATATATATTCGACCAACCTGAAGAAGGGAAGCTGAAAATAATATCCTAAAATGGAGTACTACATCTTGAATTTGGTGAGATCGTTTTAATGCTAAAGCCATCTTGACAACTATCAACGTTTTACACAACACTTCAATACAAACTAAATAACGAACACATTTAGTGCGACTACATTTATAAACATAATCGATGATATACAAAGTGAGTGACACAAACTTATTTTGAACAAACAAAAGTGTAGAACACATATAATTTTTATTAAACATTCAGTAGTGTGTATAAACTCAAGGAATATGGCGTACATTGCTTTATTTCACTGTCATTGAAAGGGGACAGCAGCGCGCCATGTTGAGAATTCAAGAACTATGAGCTATATAATAAACAATTATTTTTTTATTTTTTCCTCTTGTCAGTTGTATTACTAATGTCTAATTATTAATTATTTTAATTGTTTTATTAGTTTTACATTTGTAATGTGTAATATTAAGTTTGTAAAATTATCTGAATTGATGTCTTTTTGTATAATCACAAGAACTCACATCCAAACAATCATACACAAAGAACAATTAATTACTACACATTAAAATTTTTTCTTCATGTATGTTATTAACGTAAAACTTGTTGTATGAATTTATAATTTTACTGAAGACGATTGCTAATTTGGTTATAACCCTGAGATAAAAATTTGTTTCATGCATCAGAGAGCTAGATGGAGCAGGAACCTTAAAAAAAAAATTTGTTATTAATTAATAGAAAAAAAAGAAAATTATTATAATAAGAGAATTAAGGAATAGAAATTGAACGATTCAGAGTAGCAAAAGAAGTGTGTTCTCATTTATAAATAAATATTGTTAAACATACGGCTCAGAATATTCCTGAGACTAATTGAGCATTTATACTCATTAAAAAACAATTACAATCAGTAAAAACAGAATCTAACACATTTGGCGCTTACAACGTGAGGGGTTAAAGAACAATATATATACACAGATTATTGGACATAACAATTAATTAATTAACTGAGAAGTATGTGGTTAAGCAGGAAACTGTTGGAAAAAAAAGAGGTGTTTATAGGTAAAAATATAGACAAGATGATTTCACCTTTTTGAGACTTAATTATATTTGATTTACTTAGTAACTAGTAAATTATAAACGTAGTAAATATTTCAATACCGTAGTGTATTCTCTTATTGTGAGCCTGCCAATATAAAGCACGTGCTGGTAAGACGAGGAGGGGGTCTAACGCCCAAGAGGAGGATCCATTCCTTAAAATTGAGGAGGAATAGCATCATAATGGTTTGGGGGGGGGGTGTTGGGACCCTCTATTAGTAGCAGTATAGCAACGCTAGCAGCGGCATAAGGTAACAGACGAGGGAAACGTGATACAGCGGTGCATCGGTCTGTTAGCGAAACCTTGCAGCTGAGATAGCATCGTGAAAAGCTATGACAAACTACGGAGCGTGACTGTGACACATTATGCTTCGTTGTCTTACAAAGAAACACACAGCTTCACGTATCACAAATACTCCTGCTGCTGCGCTCGTATTAGGTATCGCACAGAAAACGGAACACGTACCGTTAGTTTAAAACTCCTTATATAGGCTACCTTCCCGTGAACGAATGCTGGTACGACTTCGTTTAAGATGAATTACGATATAAACCGGACACAGTAAAATAGAAAATTTATTTAACACAACATTCAAGTTAATGGTCAGCGATCTTGATTCCAAAGCGTGGCGTCGTGTGTTCGAATCCGTGTCGAGACGGGTCGTTTATTACCATGTCCCGCCGGGCTTACAGTCCATCTAATTCCAATAAAATCTGGTCTTATCAGTTGGTGAAGATAAAACGGACCTTAAGCGTGGTGTTAACCACAGTAGGGTACCCTATTTGTGTATCATTCAGCTACAATAATGATCGCTGCCTTATATAAATCCTAAATCCTGTAAAAGGCTTAAAGCCGGATATTTGACTAAACATATAATACAATACAGCGTCAATCATCCAGAAATCCGACACCCAAATCATAGGTTATTCGGAAGTATCAAGTTTCTCTTATATTCAAATTTATTATTAGCCTAAATATGTACATTATAAGACACGGAAATAATGTACACACGCACTGTGCGACAGGTATGACAGATGGTATATTTAGCAAACTTTAGGTACGCTAAAAAAGGAAAATCTATTTTCAGGACGTACCAATATATTAAATGCGTATATGTTCCTATTAAATACACAAAAGTAAACATTATCTAAATTTACTCCAATTTTTTGTTTTATAATCATAATTAACCCTTGATAGCCAGTGCAGCGAAGCATGACAGTAAGTCAGCGTAATTTAATGGAGAAACGGCAAAAGCATTTTGCTTATGTTTGGGATGAAAAAGGAGACCAGTCAAAAACGATTTAAGGGGCTCCAGACACCAACAATTTGTTTTGCAAAAATTGTTTTTTGTTCTTTGCAGTTTGATTTGGTAGCTCTATATTGTTGGTCATAATATTGCGGTAAGTGTCCTAAAAAATATTGTATACAAAACACATATGCCTAATAGAGATATTTGGCCTTAACTTTCAAAAGCACTGTTCGTTGGGCTAAAAAATTAAATGCTTGGTCTTGCTGATGCTGTTGCAAGTTTAAATGAGAGAACTGTACTGAAGTAAACAGTGATAGCTTTTGAACACAGAAAGGAGTGGATGAACTGGAAAAAGAAATTACAAAAGGGCTCACAAAGCAGAAAGGAATTTGGAGGAGGAGCTAAAAGAAGCTCATACAGGAGAAGACTCTTATATTCAACTGAAGCTTATTAACAAAGGTAAACTCATCTTTCATTTTAGTTTTCCGAAAGTTTGTTTTGTTGCGTTCATTTTCCTCAGTATCTAAGAAATCTAAGAAACTTAAAATATTTCTAGAGTGTCCTTTGTACGCCTTTTAACGTTAGACATGACGGTCTATGTACTCAATAATTTAAAATTTATAAAACATTTTATGCCAAAAAATACGGGTAAAAAAGTACATTTACAAATTTTCTCCCAGAAGCAAGCAAAAGTTTTTAAGTAGCCTGTGTTAAAATAGCTACTAGGCATAACTCTATATCTGTGCAAAGTTTCATTACTAGCCTATATTTTTTACAGAACCTGAGAATAAGTTACATAAATTTTAACATTGGATAGATAGGGATGTCCAATCTGAAAATTGCTATGTTAAAACTGCGCTCTTAAACAACGCACAAACCTTCACAGCATTCATAATCCCATGTGAAGCGCCTAGTGCAGATAATCAGGCATGGAATTTCCTGAGATATTACGAACTATAATTGAGCGCAGTAATTATCGCCCTGAATTCGTTTCTGATGTAGATAAAACAGGCCTACACTATAGGTTCAGAAAGCAGGACAGGATTGTTTAACGCTTATTATTACGCGGTGATACTAAGGGTCATTTCAAGTTGAAGCCTATGTGTGTGCGTACCATCCTCGAACGCTACCATTCTCGAAGTAAAGTGAATTCGAAATCTAGACTACACGTTATTTGCGAGACAGAAAAGAGGGGGGATAACAAGACATTTTTCATGACTGGTTTTTTCACATTTCTGCCCCGTCAGTTAACCGCTACTACAAAAACAACTTCGAACCAAAAGCATTGTTGCTTATTGGTACTTCACCAGGCCACCGACACAATTCAAAGCAGCATTCCCGTAGCAATGATTTTTCTTCCACCCACCAACACTTCATTAGTTCAACCAATGGAGCAGGGAGAAACAGAGAATTTTAAAGCCTATTAACTTTGACACACATTCAGACAGCTGAGTGGAAAAACAGACAGCGAAGACCAACAGTCTATTTCACAGTATTGGAGACATTACACATCGTGAACGCTCTAGACAGCATAAGCTGCATGCGAAGAAGTTACTGCAAACCACATGAACCGATCGTAGAGGAAAATAAAGACAAAATAAATCTTCAATACAGGGGAAGGTGAGGAGAAATCATCAAAAAAAAACTTTGTGCAATCGACCAGTGAAATGGAACTGGAAGATGGTAATGAGAACAATGCAAACTTGGTTACTTTAAACTAATCAGCTACTCCTGATAAAGATGAAGAAACGCCGCAAAAAAAATTAACAACTGAATTCCTCAGCGACAGCGTTGGTAGTAGACCTATGAGTACTACTGTTACTCAGTAACATTATGAGCCGACTTTCAAAGCAAGGCGTAAAGGAGTCATTAAGACGTTATTTTGTTACCAAACATTACCAAAGGAGCAGAAACAAAAAAAAGACAGGCAACTTTAAATGTTTAGTCTATAATTTCAATACACCAAAGAAGTTATAGAAGAAACACGGCCTGCACTGTTACACTAAAATAATTTTGTTTAATTTTATATTTGAAATTACATTTTACCGTAGTAGAAATAAATTTGTTCATTTTCTGTTATTGTACGTATTATATTTTATAACCGTATTGTACACCTCTGTTTCAAATTTAATAAATATGAACATCTAAAATTAAAATTTAAAAAAATAAATAAGTGAAAACCGCGACCATTTTTCAATTAGTGCTCTATGATCACAGAACGTATCCTAAGCACTAAGCACGTGTTACAGTACATAAAAATAATACCTATGTTACTAGAAAACTACACGAAGTTGAAAGAACAATTCTGATTAAAAGAAAATATTTTTTCCACTCAATTTACTTTTATACAAATTGCATGTCATCTGCCAGTCGTGATGTTTAATAATACGTAGAAACCGATTGGCTGATATAGTGTCAGTAATGTAAAGATGTAGAGCACAAAATATAATGATGGTCATAGTCATTCGAAACCTCTAAATGTGTTGTTTACTAATAAATTAAGCCCCCGCCAAATTAACAATTTATCTAATTTAATTTAAGCTTTTCCGTTTAACTTCACTAATTAATCCCTTTAGAATTTTGTTAGTTATCGTTATTTGGACAACGCTATTTTTTGGTTTGACACACATTTCATTTCAGTTAATGTTTTTGTAAATACATCCATGATATTTATTGAGTTATGAACGAGAAACTGATATAGCCTACTGGTATAATCTTCATCACTACCAACTCTACATTCTTCATACTTTCTCCTGCTCTAGATAGCGTTTGTGTAATCAGTATACCCGAATACACTGCTTGGTGCCTGTCTTCCATATGTTTGGCGTTATCTTATCTCCACTTCTTCACGCTGATTTTATTCGTTGGCAGTTTTCCGTCTGGTACAAGTCACTTCCCCATCTCATACTTCCACCATTATTCCTAACTTGTTGCGTCAAAAAGTATCTTTCCAATGAGTTTTACACTACGTTCTGTCTTTTAATATAATCTTCTTCTCCTTCTTCTTCTTCTTCTTCACCTCAGGATTTAGGCTTACAGCCTGTAACGCTTTTTGTGCTATACTATGCCATTTAATACACAGAGTGAAATAAAAGTCGCTTTTCAGAAAACTTGTAGGGAAAGAACAACATTGTTTAATCCTTCCGTGGGAATTTCATATAGTTGTTACTGATATAGGCCTGTACATGAAATTAACATAATAATCGTTGACTTTGTGTCTCTTATTGTTTTAACCATCATCAAACAAATGTATGTATTTTTAAATTAAAATAATTAAATTAAAATTCAACATCCCCTGAGAGTTACATTGCAGTGCTTCTAGATTACAAAATGCACCTGTCAGTTCCATTGCAGTTTTTTTTTATTCATTTCGCCCGGAGCTGTGAAAAGCCAACTAGATTTACGTGACGTACAAAAATATATTCCTGAATCAATGTACGCAAATGATGAAAAATTCTTGCTGTTTTGTATAGATCGATGACTGGAAAAACTACTCTTACCCGTACGCTGACACATACGTGATAAACTGCATCCCATTCAACCTTTGATGGATTCAGTTATATTACATATGACTACACATTTTCTGTAAACAAATAATAAATTGATGAAAAAATTTATGTATTTACTGAAGTGATATCAAACGACAGGAAGTTAAAAGGAAGATATTAAAAAGACGAAACATATGTTTTCTGAAATAGAAAGTAGATAAATAAACGTAAGTGAATATCAACAAGGGTACTGTATACTGGAAACAGAGTTAGAGATGGGATTAAAGAAAATGAAGAACATGAAAGCGTGTGGGACTGGTGATTTCGCGGCAGAAGTTTTAAAATGTCTAGCGGAATTAGGACTGGAGGAGTTTACATATATTTGTAATGGTATCTATGAAAAGTGAGCGTGACCAGAAGGTTTTCTCTCGACAATTATGGTTCCAATTGAAAAACAACTGGGTGCGAGGAAATGTGAGGACTTTAACACTATTAGCCTAATATCACATGCACGAAATGTTGCATGGAAGGCTGTATGGGAAGTGGAACGACTTAACAGAAGTGAGCAATTTTGTTTTCTGAACGGGAAAGGAACAAGAGATACCACTGGCGTCTTAAGAACAATAGGGGAAAGGTATTTGGAGAAAAATATGTTAGTATTTGTGGACTTCATTGGCTTTGGAAAAATCATATGATAGAGTCAACAGGAGCACGCGAATGGATATACTAAAGAAAAACGGCATAGACTGGACGGAGAGGAGGTTAATTAGAAGGCTCTATCAAGAATAGAAGGTTGTAGTGAGACTTGGCAACGAAGCGGCGAAGGAAACCAAAACAGGAAAAGGTGTGAGGCAGGGCTGTTGTATGTCTTAATATATACTTGGAACAAAAAATAAATAATTGTTTTATAGAGTGCATCTAATGGGAGAAGATAGAGTGTATCAGGTTTACAGATGGTATAGTGTTCCTTTCGGACATAAAATGGAATACTAAGGAATGTTAACAGAACTTAGTTAGAATGAAAATAAATCGAAAGAAGACAAAAAGCATGATCATAAGCAAAATAAGAAGGACTTCACAGATTTAAATAGCTAATGAGAAAATTTAACAACGTGCAATGATCCTCAACGTGTAATGGGAATCCGCAGTTAACACAATAAAATATGGAACGTCAGACGGCACTTTACACGCGGTAGTGCGGCTTTGTTAATGGGCATGTGTTGACACCTGTTGTCGGTGATAACAGCTGCGTGCGGTATAAAGCGCGACGAGGACGACGAACTTAGGAATACATAAACAACAAGAACAACACATAAATACTGCGTACACGAAGTCTTTTATGTCTTGTTCGTTAAATTGCCCAAGTTACTTTGTCCTCGCAGCTGTAAACGACAAACGACTAAAATATCACTACGTGCTCCGCATACTAATTGAGTTTAATGGCTATATCATGTTTTAATTTAAAGTTGTTTTACATTTACCACTCCCCTGCTTTACACGTTTACTTACGTCTTTTGCTGCGTAAGTTTAAGGCTTCGGCAAAAACGCAATTTTATCGTTTGCTAGAAATACTTAATACAAACAGCGTATACAGTAAATTTACAATTCAGCTTTCATTCTTCAAAAATTAAATGATTATAAACTACTGTATTGTGCTCCCAGAAGCAGTCAAAATGAAAAACTGTACAATGTAGAAGATTTCCAGATCCTAAATCCAGATCTCCAGTGAGACAGACTTAATCAAGCAGCTGGAAATTCACTAAACAACATTATACAGTTAGGACAGAATATACAGAATTTTTCCACCAAACCTTCACGAAGTTTACAGGGAGGACTGGTTTTCAGTTTTTGTACATTTTGTAAAGTATATACATTTTGTACGACATTAGGTAAGTATATAAATGCATTTTCATTTTAGAATATCATTCTTTCGAAGTATATCTTTTAATATCTATGAACTATGGCTATGGAACAGGGTATAAAATCTAATCCATGCAGTATGTCATTGGTGATGATGAAAATTACATCTTCATGTATTTATTAAGTATTCTGAAAAGGACATTTTGACAGTAAAACAAAACGTATGTTTAAACAGACAGTGCTTCAAGTTATTGCGTAGAGGTGACAGGATAACAGATGTACGAATATTTTGCATTTAAACGTTGTGACGGTTTGTGAGATGCAAAAAACTTTCTCCGTCAACTTACAGGGACTGTTGACTTTTCAAGTTCTGATTCACCTCATTCAGCAATATTTAATTCAACGTTAATAATTGGTGCAGTGACTAAAAGTAACAAACACTGTGTCTGTTCTTCCGAGAAGACTCAAAAAGTTAACAACAATGTTAAGCATATATATTTTTAATATCCATTTGAACAAATATCTTTACATTATACGATTGTAATCTGTTTTATCTTTATCCCTTTTTTAATGTATTTTTGACGTTATTTAAATGATCACCTCATTCTATTTTTTTTTCAGAATTAGAACTAAAAAGTTAATAAATAATAAATATGAAAGGTTAATTAAAGTCACTCTTTTTCATCGAGCCACTATTTGATTTAGTTTAGTTTATTCCAATAGTTTGATCCAGTTGAATATGTCAATTAATTTCGTTTAGTAAATTAAAGAAACACGTAACTCTTCGCTGTATCCTATCGATCTTTCAAGGATTTTAATTTAAATTAGAATACCAACGATATTAACGGAAAAAATTGAGCATTATAAGAAATGAGATAAATTTGGGAAGAAGTAGTGCAATTTAAACACTTGGGTATGATAATAACGAATAAATGCATATGTTTAAAAAAATAAAAACTATGATAGCAGTGGAAAAAATGTTTTCATCAAAACTTAATATTTCATTAACGAACAAGTATATAAAGCTGTGTGTGGCGTGTGGCACTGAATAGCAATAGGGTAGAGACATGGAACATCAGAGGAGGTAAATTGTCTGAAAAATTTGAGATGTTGAATTGGAGGAGAATGCAGGATATAGAATAATATAAGAAAAGAAATGGTGGTGGGAAAGGTAGAGGAAAACATTATTTACACGTATTAAATAAATGAAAGGCAACTTGTTAGAAAATATGATAAAAGTTATTGTCTTACTGCCTATGAAATGAAAAAAACACATAGGGGCAACAGATCAACGATGGACAAGAGTTATTGATAATGTCAAGGGAGGAAGCGTGCACGAAGGAACGAAGAGGGATGCATCGGATCTAATGAAATGGGAACCTGTTGCATGTTCAGATCCTAACTCTTCGACCTGCAGCAAGATAGGACCCTTGAAGCAAAGATACTACTTTTATTCACTCGACAGGATTTAATATCAGTGTAGCCTGACTTAGCACTACGCCTAAGCATTCTTTAATTTTTCTAGGTGATGAGGCCAGGTGTTCATTAGGGCTGGATGAGCCCAGAGTGCGCCGCTTAAAACAGTGAAGAGTGCGCTCAATGTTAAGACGTTGCGAAAAGTGATAAGTGATATGAAGAGTGGATGGCTTGTAGTTCGCATGGTGTCGTATACCTACATTATCTTTCGGAAGCCATTACGTTGGTAATACAATCTCGACCAAAATCGGATGAAAGTCGGAATCCTTTGATGTAATAACACGTTCTTCAAACTGTCTCTTACACGTTCTTCACGCGGGAATTACATGTTTCCGACTCTGCCTCTGTGCATCAATGATATTGTAACTTTAGTAAAATAACTTTAACGCTTTCAGTCCACTGAGACTCAGCACTGCCAGAATTAGTAGACCTATTCATCAACCGCAGTGTATCACTTTCAATGGATCTTACCCTTCGTGTCGTCGTCAGTCTGCTGTTGGAATAGCGGGCTGTTTAATGATATGCATAAACATGGCAACAATGTTTAGCAGTCTCGTTGAGACCGTTTACACTGACTACGAAGGGAACTTAAACGTTTACGCTGACTACGTTTTTGAATCCATGGCTCCCCTGAACAATAACGTTCATTCGGCGGCTCTCCTGTCTGATTCCTGGTAGAAGCTATAGCGGTTTATGAACATTTGGCCGAATATTTTTAAAAATAAGATCTTTGTACAGGCTTCTTGAAACCGATTGCCATCTTGTACAGTTAAAGGGTACCTTTTCAAAGCTTTTTAGGGCCTAAATAGAAAAATTCCATATTTATACGGTGGGGCGCACAGGTTGTAAACAAGTGACTTAAACAAAAGTGTACATTGACAACAGAATGACGACGACACGGCTTCGTTAAAGGTGATAAGCCGAGGCTGCGGAATGCTAATTGTGATAACGCTGAATCCACGTGGATAAGACATCTTCCTGTCATTTTACTAACGGAACAATCTGATTAACGTACACGAACAGTATCACATCCAAGCGCTCTGCATGTAAACGTTCTGAGCGCGCGAGCTATAACTAACCGGCTAACCTGATGCGAGATAAAGAATTAATTACGTGTGATAACAGTTGCTTTGACTGCCGTCGTTAACAGTTTGGATGAGAAAGTAATCCATTCAATGTGCTCTGCATTGCCCTAGTGGTGTTGTAATTGTAATATCATAATTGTTACTTAGAAGAAAGGCTATAGAGATTCTTAGTTGTGTTTGGCAATAGACAAAGTTGTCAGATTGTAATCCAGACAAGCAGGTTTTCTGATCATAAAACTAGTTTTAGGAGCTATCCCAGGGTTGATAAAGATTTCACCCTCTTTCTCAATAAGCGTGATTGCCAAGGAAGTAATAATCGTAAATTGTAGTTTATGTGCTACCAGAGGTTTCTCTTAAGCCCTTATCTGGACAAGCAGCTGTGGAGGGAACAAGGGCCAATGTGTTGGGACAGCGGAAGACAGATTTGTGAAAAACATGGGAAGTCTGGCGAGACACATAAAGTATGAATTGATGGTGTGACGAGGTCCAGACAGAACACATAAATAATGTCGCCATGGTGTTGATATCCTTTTGGGGTGAGATCAAGTAATGGGTCACAAGTGTGAAGGCAGGTGTACTCCGTGAGAACATTGGTGAAGGCAGGTGTTACACTCCGTGAGAACTGTAATGTAAAATAACGAAACCCTACCAAATCGTGACGTAGGGTCCCATGATGCAGTCTTTGACGAATAGAAGTAAGTCTTATAAAAATTGTAAGAAACTACCCTCACTTCAACTAGTTGTAGCCGATCATAGTTGAGGTTTTAGAAATAAGAGAAGGGAACAGTCCCACCACTGTAAATAAGGGTTACAACCCACGAACTGTGCAAAAAAAGTCAAGTAAATGCTGGAGAAAACAGATTTGATTGTGAGTGTTCATAGAGAGCTCACGTCTCTCTCACTTTGTTCTTTGATCTTTGTTAGAAGGTGTTCTAAGAGAGCCTCTCTAGCCAGTTATAGTCAGGCATACTTTTTGTTTTTGTCCAATTTTTTAAAGAGTAACTAAAGTAGTTACATTATTTTGTTGAAAATAAGTACTAATAACTGAAGGTACTTACAGTTGAGTAAAAGTAATATAATTAATTGAATTACGTTAATTCCAAGAATTATTATTATAAAGAAAATTGTAAAAGTTTTGTATTTGCGAATCATCAATAAATTGTCTTCAGAGAAGAACGGTTCATATCAATGATTTAAATTCAGCTCCGAAGCCACAACAACTAACAGTTGTAGCCTAGCAGCCACTCGATAGGTTAGAACAGTGCTTCCTCGTATAACACCTCTCCAGAACTCCCATTTCTGCCTCAGCCTCTCTGTAACACACTATCCAAGTCAGATTTTCTTGTTGTACTTCAGGCCTACACAAAAAATAACGTACTTCAACACGATCTATAAGTTGCTTAAAAATTTCTTCGTCCAACATCCTCAAATTAAAGTGCGTAGGAGTAGTAGAAGTGGATTTTTGAAAGTATCTTTTGAAAGATTCACTTTTCTAAGAGTTGTTAAAACTAAAAATTTAGAGTTAAAGTGGTTCCTAATGACGTAAGATTTATTACCTTTAATTTAATTTAAAAATTAAGACAGATTATTTTGAAATCGTGGCTTTTTCAGATGTTATTAAGCCCTTATACTTCATGTCGTTTTACTCAAAAGCTTTAAGACTCAAAGAACTTGTAATAAATTACACGTGGTAAAATCCTGAATTCCTCAGTTGTACTGATGAAAATGGGCGGTTCAACCTTAAAGCTAGTCTCCCCCCGCCCGGAGAAGCTAATCTTATCCACCCGCAAGAGCAGCTCCTAGTTCCGCCATTGATTGTTATGCCAGAAGGCTATTGGACTGGAATTCGGGCTAGCCAACAACAGTACTTAATCCTGCTACCTCAGTCCACACCCAGACTTCTTACGTCTTCGTCCTCAGTATCAGCGTTTTGATACTGTACACACCATACTCCATATACAGCAATTTGTTGCTAGTCTCTATCATAACTCCTTAGTCAATAGTCCGCAGAGAAACCTCCGCCTTCTATAAAAGCCTTCCTCCGCCAATGCTACTTCCATCTTTATTTCTGCCGTGCAACACTTGTCCTTTAGTCACAGTCATCTCCATGTACACTAACTACCTCACTCGAGGGAATAAACGGTACAAAAGAGAATACTACTGCTTTAACGAGCGAAGCAAATTCTCGGTTTTAAATAGACCGTTTGGCATTTGTCTGTCTGTCTATCTGCTATTTGGGGTATGTATCACGATAACTTTCGAACGCATCAACCGATATTCATAAAACTTGGAACGCATATCCGTACTTTTACCCTACAGAGCCCTATAGTTCTTGAGATCGATTCCCCACAAAAATAGGAGCAAGGGAGGCAGTAATAATATGAGGAGTCCACATTTTGAAAAAAATCGCAAATGGCCCTGTGGGTCATCAGCTTAAAGAAAACTTAAATCAAAATATGTATTTAATCTTTATTTTTGAAAGCTTCAACATTTTGGGACGCCGGAGGCTAAAGAGTTGGTGAAAATTTTGATATAATAACAAAATTTCATGTTTCTTGTCATATTGAAAAGAATTTCAACAAAAATCTTAATGTAGTGTTATGCTTTGGAAATTTCAAAATGTTGTGACGCCATGTCTCAAAAAGTGGGGTTTGATAAAATTCAATATTCCATGTGGGATATCAAATCATAAAAAATTTTCAAGCAAACTTTAGCTTCATTTTGGTGTAAAGTTTTGGAATTTCAAATTTGTTTATCCCAGGACACAAAAGTTGGTTCTAAAATACGAAAATCTGTAAAAATTCAGCCAGGCGTCAAACTAAAGGCGTTTTTGTACGCCTGTCCTACAATTGTTACTCTTTTCAACAAATATAGAGTCAAAATTTATCTAATAACATATGTACTTTGTTCAAAATAGTGACCCAGGTCTACGGTTCAGGGAGCATATTAATGCTAATCTAAAGAGTATTATATAAATCTAAATATATATAGTATTAATTATTAATACGAGAAGGACTAGTTGTTTGAGGTGTGTGAAGATAATGGAGCGAGATAAGTAACAAGAAATAACCTCAAATGACGGGCACAGGAGGAACGAGACGTATACAGGACGGAGAATTGGAAATTTTAGGCGCAGTTGAAAAGTTGGGAGAGTCAGAAGAGTGGGGACTCCTGGCGGTAAGAAGAAGAATATGAAGTAAAATAGTGGAGAAAGCCAAAGTCTATGCAGGGTTGTAGGGCTTCGGAGGAAACAGAAAATCGTGTAGCCTATATACATGATAATTGTGTTATCCTAAAATTACAGTTTATAGGCCTACTTATTTAGGATAGGCTATAACTTAAAACTACATACAGTGTACTACTGTTACTTCTTCTGTACTGCATACTGCTACTGATAACTAAAATTAAATTAATTACTTCTTGAGTCTTTGTTTCGATCCGAGACCAAGTTGTTCAGTTTCGCTCCTCTTCTATACTCAGAAATATAAAATAAATTTGTAGTCTATATATCATTTTCAAGTCCTACTTTAATGTGATAAATATATCCACTACACGTAAATGTGCATCTTGTTAGCACTATTTATTAATCTGAATCCGCAAAACACCTGAATCTTTAATAATAAACATTACTGAATTATGACCGCATTACATTTGAATATGTGATTTATGAGATTTTATTTTTAACACTGAAGTCTGTAATTCATGGGTAATGGTAACTGGATTTATGACACGGGCTGCAGTGCTTGTGATTAAGCGGTTGTTCACCCGACATCCACGGTTATTCTGTGACAGTAATGTTAAAGTTTACGATTTATCATCATCGAGCGAGACTGCTACGGCTGTTGCTGTTTCACGCATCCTGACCTCAATTTCGAACGCTTCTACAATCATCTTTCTGAGATCTTTACCTTCCGTGGGAAAATCCGTTTATACACTAGGCGACCTCCTAGGACTCTTCCGGCAGCAAGACGGAATGCACTCTAAGCAGTCGTTGGCCATGGATGTTCTTCCATTCTGTGGTCATGTCATGACTGTGTTCCAGACTGCTATCATGCTCTCTAGTGTGTCAATCACATCCAAATTTATACCCAATCTCCTTCCTTACTTCAATGTTCCTAACCCTATTTGATACTTCTGCATCAACAGTTCAGTTCCATTACTCTTTCTTTGTGAAAACCTAAAACTCCGACTACGTAAGTCACAACGCGCTCAATAATGCTCATATGAGTTCACACCTGTGTGTGTGTGTGTGTGTGTGTGTGTGTGTGTGTGTGTGTGTGTGTGTGTGTTTTGTAAGGTGTATGTTCCATTCAGTTGCCAATGATTTAGCAAATCATTTGCAATATTCCCTTCCCACATCATCTCTAATAATTACGCCAGGATATTTAAAGTTGCTAGTTTTCTTAATCCCATGCACTAAATATTACCTAACACTAATACTAAACATTCCGCATCACTAAATAGTCTACTTTTGACGAATGACTTGTTCATTTTTTCATTAGTAAGACATAATATAATATAGTCAATCTACAACACACAAGAAACGTGATTTCCATGACGTCATGTGACAATATCCATCACTATAAACGTAATATCAAAGAAACGAGGAATCAAAGAAATAGTGGCGAATGAACGACAGTTAAAATTCAGCCATGTGTTAATGTAGCTTTTAACGATGAAGCTGTGAATATGTAAGCGAAACATATCGTAAAGGCTGAGTGTCTTAGATGTTTTTTTCCATAAATATCAGTGAAATGTGTACCTTCTCCGTTTTCGCAAAACGTACACGAAAGCAGTCTTGAAAACTGGACTCCGCTGAAAACTTTCACGGCCGGAGTAAATTCAACAAAACTTTTCCGAGTCGTAGAAGTGTCGCCCAAAGTAGAACTCAGTAAACGTTTCGGCTGTACGCTTGAAAAATACCTTCATTCACTTGAAGTTGGGTGGAGAATTTGAGAACTATGCAGTGACGACTGCGAAGTCTGTCTTTCGTTTAATCTATTTTTCGTTTTTACATATGGGACGTAGAACGTGCAGGGACCTGGGGTTCGTTAAACTGGCCATTCATTACTGATGCCCGTCTCCAGGGAACAAATCTAGTGTTGCCAGATTGTATCTGTGTTGGAATAAAGAGTTCATTCACTGCATTGGCCAGTTATTCTCAATAGATCACATAATTATTTAGCGCAATTTAGCAGTCCCGTACTCCCGTTTATTCAACTGTTAATATGGACATTTGAAACCAATAAACACAAGTTGAGGTCTTGCAAACTAGTGTTGCAAACTATTGTCGCACCTTATGACTATACTGATCGGTGTACGGATGAAAGTCAGAAGCCTCTGATCTAATATTGTGTTCTTAATTGCGCGGTACCTCCCGACGCTTCTTCTGTGCGCCGTTAGTAAAATGAGATTACCGTTTTGAGTCCACGTTGCCACTCCGTTGCCACAATTGCTAATTATCAGCCAAGCTTATGACCTTCACTGGAGCCGACTCGTCGTTTCATCGTCATTCTGCTGTCGGTATAGTCGTTGTTTGATGATGTTTTATAATTAACATGTCAACAACCTAACTTCACTGATGCGAGATAAAAAATTAATTATCACTGATAACAGCTGATGCGATGTCGACTGTCTTCTTTTTGCCCGAGGTAACACTACAATACAGTTTTGACAAACATCGGCCCTTATCCGTGGTAAGTTTGTAGATTTGCGTCTGTTGTATACCGATTAAGCTAGACCTAACTTTATATGAATGACCGCATCACGAAATCTCAATGTTGTTTCACTGCCAATTAAATCGGTGGTGTTTGAAACAGCATTTTATTTTCATGACTTATAACATGACACTACTTAGATTACTCACTGAATTCAACCAGTGTGAGCGAAGTGAGACATTTCCGCCTGCCACGTTAGCGTTAACTACAAAATAAACAACTGGCACGGTCAGAAACGGTACGCACTTCATGCTGCACCTCTAATTGCTACAACTACTAGTTTCAGTTCGCTCCGTAACTAATTATATAGGTCGTAATTTCGCAATATGGAATAATAAATTATTCCGATAAGCAAATTAAAGTTATCCAATTAATTTGAAATAACGTGACTGATGATTCACTAACATTACTTGCGCACAACCATGGACGTGTGTGTATAGTTTCCTTGCTCAGAAGGATGACAGTCGGCATCAAAGGAACTGATATAAGTGATAATTAATTTTTTATATAGCGTTAGCGTCGATACGTTGTTTAAATATACAGCACATGAATGGATCGGTTCCAATGAAGGCGATATAATGCTAATTGTTGTCACGTGGATTCAGATAGGTAATCTCATCTTACTAAGCGTGCAATGTAGGAAAGTGCCGCGCAATAAAAGAACAAATTATTACATCAAAGGCTTCCCAATGTTATTCTTAGGTCCAAGGCAGTATTACTGACAATTCTTGGCCGAAGTTGACACTCTCACCAACTACGTGAATAATTAGTTTAATTACTTATTGACGATAATTCTTAGACATGCAAAGATACGATGTAAATTGTTCAAAAGTTACATTCATTAATTAAAGCAACTTCTAATTTTTAAAGCCTCTGTTTGCAGGATAAATAAGTACAAGTCGCCTATGATAGCTGATAAAGTAATTTCCAAAAGATATTAGGCGTGAGCAGAAAATTTTATCGTAGACACGTAGAATGGCTTGATTATCCAAACATCTCTTTAGAAACGACCTTTATTGTAACCCAATAAAGGAAAGGTTTTTTATTGAAAATAAAACAATTTCTTCTTCTTCTTCTTCTTCTTCTTCTTCTTCTTCTTCTTCTTCTTCTTCTTCTTCTTCTTTACTCACGAATTAGGGCCTAACTGATCTGTTCCGGAAACCAACTTTTCTTTGTTATACTGACATTCCTTTTCCCATTAGGTTCATATTTCAAGGCTGCCACTGTGTAATTGGTTATTTGGTATTCAGTCCAGTGTTGGCACCATTGCCTCATATTGTATTTAATCTTCTTGTACAATGATAATCTTTTCACATTGTTTATTGCAAGTATCTAATATCAATTTCTTTCATTTGAAGTAAAAAAGTCGCATGAAGTATTACTTATTATTTGATGTATCTTACATACTTAGCCTACATACATCTAGACCGGTAGAATGACGGTGCCGTTTATCAAAAATCAAACAGCAGAGTCAGTTCCACATTTCCAGAATTATAGTGTACAATTCCAAGTCGAGTTCAGTATATACACGGATACCCGCTCCTGTTGCGAATAACGTCCACTATGCTCTACAGACTTTTCCTTTCAACAGGCGGTTCAAGTCACTGTTCTGCGTTCGTTCCTATCAAAACGACAAGGGGACCCGGTATAGCCTATCTTCCCCATGTTAACATAATGTACCTTTTCTCAAAAACCCTGTACGTTAGAGAGTTAATGTTCTCTTTATTTCAAATTATTATTCTTTGGACACATTTTAACGTAGGGGTTTTTTGAAAAAATAAGTTTTAAAATTTTTACAAATTTTTAAAAATGTGTCTACAAAAATACCTTTTTTGCTAGCCGTTTTTATAACAAAACTCGGATGATTTTTAAAATATTACAAAAAGGCTGTGTTAAAGTTTGAAGCAATTGTTGAATAATATGGATACCAAATTTCAGGCTTCTAACTAGTCGAGAAGATGAGAAAAGGTACATTTTATATTACAAAATGTATATTTTCGGCAAAACGCATTTAAAGTTAAAAAATAAAATATTTTTTAAAAAAGTCTTGAAAACTACCTTAAAACAATCCAGCTCCATACTCTGGGTTATCTGGGTCTTCCATGCTATCTGCCAGTCTCTTCTTAGCTTGTCTTCTTGACTGCCTTGCCTTTTTCTCATACTCGGATACATTCCTTTCAGCATTCCTATGTCGCTCTCTGTCAATCTGCAGCATTGCCTTCTTTGTGTTGATGCCGACACTCATCCCAAACTGTTTCAGTACCCTACACCGTGTAATGTTCCCCTCATTAAAACATCCAACTGCATCGTACACTCCCACCATAAATGCAGATAATCCAACAAAAACTGTTTTGGGGAGCCTGGACCATACCACACTATTCACGCTCTCATTAGGATTTTGAGTCCTTCCGTGGGTGCATTTTTTCAGTAGCTCAGTATTAGCAAGATCTCTTATAACAGGTTTGATTGCAATCATAACAGCTGCAGGGACACTATGGTTATGATGGTAATGGTCACCTTTACCTTCAGCTTTTCTGAATTTGCACCAGCTTTCTTCACCGGGTGGGCACAGACCATGTTGCGGTTCATCATCTGTTGAGCACATGTGAAAATACATTGCCCATACTGCCCTTTTCATGTTTTCTACATTGTTGGAATGTCTTCTGATTGCTAAGCCATAATAGTTTTGAATTTTGTCGATGATGGCATCAGTTAATCTGTTTTTTCCTGATAATGGCTTTCCGTCTGCTAGTTTTATGCCTTTTAGTGATGTTTTCAAACGCCTCAATCGAGTACCCATCCGTTTCTGTATATGTCCAATGCACTCTAATTTTCTGATTTCAATATCATTTCCATATACTTTTAATTCATTTACTTTAGAAAAGGCTTTAGAATCTCCATCTCCTAAATATTCTAAGTATCTCACATTATACTTTTCTTCTGAACGCTGATAGATTGATATAGCACCTGCCACCTCCATTCCGCCACTCACACCTTGATAATTAGCAGTACACATTTCGTCATGATTATCTTTACTTTTGCACCTGCAATGTTTTGTAAGGACTTGTATATCTAATATTTTACCAGTATATACACTTGTCGTACTAACGATGCCGTTTAGAGATGTGTGGCCTCTCTTCTGCCACGACCCGTCAAAAGCTACACGTAAATCACGGCTACCATCGTTTGCTTCTACAGATTCTTCAACAGCACGTCTCATACTTAATTCAGCGATGTCTTTTGTAGCTTGAGCTATGATTTTATTATATTTTGTAAATCTAGAAGGAGGAGTCGGTAAATTCAAAATTCCACATAATGATTGGGCAGCTGCGCTTCCCTTCCCTACTGCTCTCAATCCATATGCCAATCGCATATTACATTCAAATAGTACACCCTTCTCATTTAGTCCATGCTCAGAATCAGGGTCAACATGTTTATTACTTACAGCTTTTGAAGTAAAAAAGGCAACACTGTAATCACAAGTATCACAATATAAGATAATTTCAGTAGCCAACCCAATACGTTTTTGAGTCTTTAGTTGTAGTCCTACTTGACTACAATGTTTGCATGCGACATATACATTCAAAATATTATAAAGTATATTCAAATCAATCAGCTCATAACCTAACTTTTCAGTACAATCAACTTCATCATACAATTCATTCAACCCACTCAATTTCCTTGCAGATGCACTTTCCGCTCTTCCATCGCCACTTTCTGGTAAATCAACTGTTACTTTTCCTTCAATTTTGGATTTACACACATTCTTTCTCTTCTTAAAAACCCTTGGCACATTTGGTCTTGGCATTATCACAAAATCGTGAAGACAACACAAGCACAAAACGTAAAAAGTGAGTACTTATAACCTATAGTCACAATATTAGTCACAATTCACAACTAAAGCAAACAAACAGCTACTTATATCGAATAAGCATATGTTTATAACCTGGAACATTAGCCACAACTCACAACAATACAATATATAACCATCTGACAGCAACAGCTGATGTTTCCAAGCTATTTCACAGCACACAGAGTGTGTAGGCACAGCTGTTGCAAAGAGATATAAAATACTAGCCAGAGTTTCACAAAAAAATTTTTTTCACCTTGAACGAAAATTCAAACCATCATGTGTCATACATCATTTTAGAGAGAAAATTCCAGAGAATGTTTTAAAATTAAAAACAAAAATTATTTTTTTTTTCGATTTTTGCCCTACCGGGTCCCTGAATTTAAATAAATTGGTTAGTCCTGTATTTATATCATATACATATAGGCCTATTTAGTTAATAGACTTTGCTATTAATGGTAGAACTGACTGATGTAATGCGATTTGCAAAAGTGAGTATTTTATAAGGTTTCTTCTCCACATCTTTTTCATTTCTCCATGGACGTACTGTTGAGACTATACCTAGAAGTTTTAATCCTCTTTTTTTCAAGCTGTTTTTCATCGTGATATTTTTTTTGGTCTGTCTTTGTTGCTCTTATTTCACGGTCTGGCTTCATACAATTTTAAGTTATACATGCAGAGCAGTAAAATGAAACGTACTCAACTGATATGTCCCTGTTTTGACTCGTAACGAGATGATTTACTTCTACGGGAATTCATGCCGTTATTTGGTCAACTGCTCGGAGATGATGATAAGACTGGGTGGGGGAAGTTGCTCATTGAAAGTGAAAGGAGTATAAAGACAATATTTCCTGAACACTTTTTGTATAAAAATGGAGGAATGAGTGCACAAAAAATGTACAAGTGCAATTAACAGAGCTATGCTTCCCTCATTAAAACAGCATTTTAAAAGTGAAACAAATAATTTCTAATAAGCTTAACATATACTGTACAGCAGTGGCGTAACTAATAGCGGCTCCTCCCACCCTAAGTGGCACTAGTGGGGATGAGACTAGCTTGAACGTTGGACACCCCACTTTCCTCAGGAAAAATGAGATATTTAATGTTCTTCCATATACTTATTTACACAACTATTTATAAGCTTTACATTAACAGACTCAACTGTCTTAGAAATACTCCTACGTTATGTAATTATGGAATCACTGAAATTTTTAATAACTCTAAATTGATCCCCCTGCCCCCGTACTTATTTACTTATGTCACTGCTGTACTGTATAACTCTAACAAAAACCTGCAGTCTCGACAACTCAATCAACCTGAAGCTACTAATCTCAGTTAATCCGGACAACTGAGGTCCTAATGGTATTTGGTTTAATGGTAGTATAGTTCGTTTTCTTAGTAAATTAACAAATTATAATTTGTTCGGAATTAATTTGTCTAAATTTTATGTTTTTATAATTACGTATGTTGACACAATTACGAACATTTGAGAAAATCTACTCATACATAGAAATAATACACCTGTTACATTCCTAATTTAAAATGTATTAATACAACTGTTTAATATCCAAAGAAATTAAAAATTAATACAAACACAATTTTTAAAACACTAGAAATTCTAAGAACACGCGTCATAATTGTTTCAACAAAAACTTCGTTAATATTACCTCGTGTATCCGGGTACATTGGTGCTCCTCCTTGCAACTTCGTTGTTTTTAATAACTACGCGTTTCGGGACTCATGGTCCCATCATCAGGTTGGTAAAAACGAAAATCACTCACATGGAGTGATATTACAGGAGGTAATATTAACTATAATTAGTTATATGCAACTTGGAGACCACAACACAATATGTATATTAAAAACTTCGTATTATGTAAAAAACAAAGATCGTATAATAGAGAAATTAATTTCCGTATTATAGCAAATAAATTAATATTACAGAAAAAATGTAATAAAGAACACAATTCAAAAAGTTTTCGGCATGTAAGTCCCACACAAGTATTATACACATTTTCTTAGCTCACAAGAATAGATGCAAAAAACAAAACAATCTTGTTGCCATAATAACCTGTAAATAAACATATAACGGGGAATAAGTATATTGTAAGCTTTTTTTTTGTAATCATATTTTTTGCTATCTTTATTAATTAATAAAATACTTCCCATATCGTTAGGTTTGCCCGCGTGTTAAACAATTACATAATGTAATGCCCGGCATTTGTAATGTTACAAAATTTCGTATACTCATTAACCACATTAAAAAAGGAATGGTTTTCCACTTCGATCTATCAAACTGATCCAGCCGTTTTACAGATAGAAGATAACAAACAAACAAACAAATCGCCTAAACCTGGTAACATCCTAGTTGTGTAGTCTGGTACAAATTACTCACACAACCCGGATTAAAATACTGCAACCAAGATAAAGTAAAACTCTAGTATTTACTACCAATTAAATTGTGGGTAAATTCAAATCCACGCACAATTATTTCTTCCAGACGAAATTTCGCGTGCAAGTTTGAAATATATCGTGACAATTACACTCCTAAAATGTAAAGTTAATGCTTCTCCTTCTTGACTGCTAGGAGGCTACCTTTCAAACGAGGTTACAGTTTTATAAAAGTCAGATGCAATAACGTAATGATTAGTTGGCATGCTCTCGTTACCTGAGAAATCTCATTAGAATATTCCTCATCTGGTCCACCCTGAGTCAGTCTACTCGTATGACGCCGGCAATCACAGCCTCTGGGAAACTCGGCGTACACTTTCTCTTACAAAAATTTATCCACGCACTCGCATCGTTAAGTTTCACAATAAAACTGAATACCGAATCAGCACAGGTCACGACGGAATTTACACTAGTCACCTCTCAACAATACCTACGACAACAACAGATGGCCGACGGGCACGCAAATGATTTGCTAAGAAGAAACACAACAAGGAAACGAGCCCGCAACAGTTCACAACAAAGCTCGGTGGCTGTGGAATACTAAACAGTTATGTTCCGTCCAGCGGATTCCCTTACGTCATGTTTCCGTGATGACATTACAGCTCATCTACCTGCCTACTCATACTTAACGTTGCCGTTCACTGCTAAGAATAGTGCCAGAGTAAAACCACGCTAAGAATGCAAAACGCTTTGACATTTTCTTTCGCTGTAATTCACTATTGCTGCTGTACTCAAATGTGATTTATAATTATCCGAAAAATGAAAAAATTACTATGCAAAGTCACAGAAATAGACAAAGACAATAGTGATAACACATTACATCTACAGGAAGTATCTGTCAAGAGCAAAGCATAAGAAACCTAGACACAATCGTCCCTACATTTCCACGAAGTATTATCTGTTTAAAATGTAGAAAGAGGAATACAGGATGCGCGATAGTCGTCGCATCGCTTCCCAAGCTGAACGCTGTTGTTCGAATCTATCTCACGATGGAGTCTTCACGAGTCCATCCAGA
The DNA here is from genome assembly GCA_034769895.1 of Magicicada septendecula. Lineage (NCBI taxonomy): Eukaryota > Metazoa > Arthropoda > Insecta > Hemiptera > Cicadidae > Magicicada > Magicicada septendecula. The sequence goes on along the minus strand of CM068369.1, from coordinate 271,943,965 downwards.
CTCTGTATGTCTCCTTAGCCCTAATGGGTACTTGACTACTTAGACTCGGCAGTTAAAGACAGTTTAGGTGAAGCCCTAGGGACCCTGCTCGTCTTGACCCGTAAGACTGAAATACTCTACGCCCTGATTATAGTGACCCTAAACTCTGTCGACGAATGAAGGGGATACATTTAATTTTTGAGTATACAGGTATATAGTGATGTAAAAAACGTCTCCTTCTGTGTCGAATATGAGACTATGGTTTGTCAAGTAAACCAAGAGAAAGCTTTGTTTCCACCATTTTCTGGGTCGACATTCTTTCCTGCCTCTTAGAGTCTTGCCCTTGTAAGCTTTGACTATTCTGTGACATTATTTTATCAATATGATAATTCCCTTCTTATCTTCATCTTACTGTAAAGTTTAAAACCGAGCACTTTGTATCTTTCTCTGGTAACTAAAAAATTATAAAATTAAATTAAGCGCCTAATTAAGATGAATACTTTGGAAAATTATTAGTACGTATACTTTCACGTTATATATTATTTAAGTCTTATTGTGCATATTCTCTACTTCGGCCAACGAACGTCAGCCTAATGAGCCTACCAGAAGCGTAATTATGTATCAGTAAACAACTATGCGGGCCTATATGTGATTTATACAACTAATACCGTAATAACAACAGGTTTACTATAGCCAATCTAGCTGTTTCAGTTTTTTCAAGGTTCCCATTATTAGCCGTTTCCATCGATAGCATTCATTTATAGTCTATCTAGAGTACAGTCACAATTTACACTTCTAACAACAGAAAACCAGAATGCTTCCCTCCAACAGTTTGTCGTTTTTGCAGTAGTCTAATTAACATCATGGGACATATCACACTCAAAATAATTAAAGTAATCGGCGTTTGCGTTATCTTGTTGTTTATCATAATCTCGGTTTCATGATTGGATTCTTCTATACGTCATGATTTTCGTTTTCTATACAAATTCTTCAGATCTTGATCATATCACTCATGCTGGCTGTGTATTGTGGGTCACCTTCATTCTTACCTAATATTTAAATTCAGACTCGTCTGTAAAAAATTCAAAGTAGTAACAGCTTTTTAAAATTATGTTTTCACATAACTAAGGGTAGAACGTTTTGTGATCACATAATACATTCTGACAGTGTGAAGGGCAGAACGCAGAACAAATGTTTCCATGTTACAAAATCAGCACAAAAAGCAGGTCTTCTCAGAGTTTACTTCTCGCCACCGGAGAAGCCTGTTGGAGAAGGAGCTTCATGTGACTAACCAACCACGATGCTATATGTTTAGCACTAATGAACCACTTCTTTCCACTGTTGCCTCGATGAAACAGTCATAACTATGCTTCAAGTCTTCCACGAAAATATAATTTAGGCTACGAAAATACTGTTTTCTATTTGTTTTGTACATAATGTTAATGCGAATGAAGTGATACGTACATTTTGTATGAATTTACGTGACCATACAGAAACGTAATCGTACCATAATATTGGCTTCAGGCGATTAGTTGACGAGGGTGAGAATCAATCTGTTACAAATAGCTATACACCGTTCTGCAAAGATTCGATTGTATGCACAACTTGTAGCATGGCTGTTTAGTATAGAAATTTTCTTGATTACCCATTTACTAAAGCTACATACGCTGTTGTGTATAACATAACGCGTAACATTGCCCAACATACTTGAGTTTATAATTGAATTTTAAATGAACCTTGTTTTTGAATAAACGGAATGGGAAAATAAGAGCTATAATTTACAACAAAATTTATTTAATATCTATACATTACTGAGTAGCAGAAATGAAATCCCTTCGGGCGGTACAAGGGTGTTTGAAAACTGATAGAGTGCGTAACGATTATATAGGCCTGAATTAGATATTAAAGAGGTTGTGGCCACAGCTCATCGTTACAAGATGAACTGGAGGAATCATTTTCTACACATGTCTGTGATAGAAAACCCAGGACAACAGTGGAGTCTGCTCCACACGTAAAAGAAATGCAAGTCTCCATGATGGTGAACTTCCGAATAGACAGAAATGCTTAAACCTGGACAGACAGACAGACGACGATGACGACGACGATGTTAATGAGTACAGACCTTTTTTTTGAAAAGATCTCTATACTCTTCGTGAAACGCTGTGTAGAAATAACTGTAAGTAGGAAAACACACCGTTGGTTTCACAGAACATTCATTTGTTAACAAACATTAGACAATTTTTCTGGTGCTGCCACACTATCTTCTTGTAAACAATATGAAAATGATTGTAAACACGAATAACAAATATGCGAATACAAGGAACGAAAAATATTCATACACAAACTTGCATGACCTTAGCCGGCTTCCCCCTTTCACTGCCTGGCCGCTCGTCCGCTGACATTGCATGCCATTGTGTGTAAACAAGTGTTTATAATTACACTCCACACTTCACTATTTCTTATTTGTAAACACTTGAGCGTTATGTTCAAAGTTTCTTATACTTCGCTAGATAAATGAGCAAGATATTTCGAGTTTACAGAAAAAACGTGTGGCAGTTCACGAATTCACACATTTGAAGTGGAACTTCTTTGGATCAATTGGATCAATTCCTCCCCCCCCCCCAACAATAAAAAATGTCAGCAAAATTCTATAATCACTGAACGCAGGTCTATTTCTAAGACAGTTGCATTTGTTAAAATAAGGCTTATAAATAATTATAGAAACAATTGTAGAAATAAAAGTAATTACAATGTTTGTAAATTAATAAAATTAAGTTTATTAATAAAATAACATAACGGCAATCACTCAGCATTTTGTAAATAACTGAGGCCTACGTACGCGTAATATTTGCAGAATACATCATATCGGTTTACTCAAAAACTTTGAGACGCAAAGAATTAAAAAAATGTATTTATAAAATTAAATGAGAAGAATCCTGAATTTCTAATTTGTTCGGAGAAGGTAAGGTCCATGGAGTCTAATGATGAGCCCAAGCTTCAAGGTAGTCTCAACCCCCTCCCATAAACTAGTATCATCCCCCTCCCCACAGGAACAGCTCATGTTTATGCCACTGGGTAACAGTATGACTCAAATATACCTCGTTCGTTTTCGCGCGGGTCGTTCCGCAGGAGTCTCTGGAATTCTTTTATTGACCAGATATACACTATGTTCCGAATTTTCACATTCACTTTAATTGCGCACATTTGTTTTTAGACGAAGGTACGGGATACATTTATACCACACATCGATCCGAGCCATGGTACAACAGTTTCTGTAACAGTTCCTTAGAGTTTCTATTAGCAACATCGAAACTTTCGATTCTGCGGTATTCTCACTCGACGATTTAACCGACGCACTATATAGTTCAAGCGTACTGAATAAATGAGATCGTTTCCGACACGTCGATTACAAACTTCGTGATGCACCAGTGATGTAAAAAGTAGAACTGCACAAGCAAGATGCAAATTTTTCAAGAAAAGTTCTCTTCTAGCGTTCAGAAACGTGTCTCTGACACCAAGAAGACATTTATAAAGAATGTAGTTTCGAGCACTTGCACATGTGGGCCGGCAATCTGGTCTTTGAAGAAATTCGAGGAGAGCTATCTTGAAGCTTTTGAGCTCTACTACTGGACGAGGGCCTTAAGATCATCGGGGAATGAAAGAGTACCTACTGATGAGGTTTTGAAGAGACTGTGTGAAATAAGGACACTGACTGGAACCGCTGTGGAAAGGAGAAGCAGCATGGTTAGTCATTTGCTACACCATTCAAACTGGTTCACCACATTGGCAGGGGAGGGACCAGGGAGGATTACATGAACTCCGTAAAAGAAGAAAGAACGTATGTAATGATCAAGAGGGTATCTACGAAAGGGAAGAAATTGCAAGCCACCAACATCTGGGTTGAGGAAAAATTGAGAGAGAAAAGAGATATTGCAGCTCGTGTTCCGTGGTGCACAGCCAATCAAAAGAAATTTAATTTCAAAACTAACAGTGCAGTACTCCGCACTAATAGAAATGCATGTTTATAATTCGTACTTTTTCAGTATTTCTTTTGAAGGACCACAATAGGCTTCTTTTACGTCTTTCATCTTTGGCCATATGTCTGTACGCAGATAATGCTACAGTTACTCGTCTGTACGACTGCAAATCTCTCCACTTCTGCACGTTTTTACGGCTAAACTCTTTATGTTTTCCAATGTCTGTCTTCCTTAGCCATTAACTCCATCCACTGATTTTCAATTACAGTACGTTGGAATCGCGTACTACCCAAGTTCTTTCCGTACAGTGACTACACGGTGCTTCTTTAAACGATAACTCACCCTTAAACTATTAGTTTTTGTCTCCATATTTCTAAAATACCTCTAATTTCCCTTTCATAAATCTATTTGACTAACAATATTTTATCAAACTATAGGCTAATTAAATTACTTCAAGTCTGCCGTTTTGTGTTTGTATTGTCCAGTTCTGACTAACATAAATTGTAGCACGCCAGACACAAACTACTCCTGTCTTGACTTTAAGTCAATTAATTACGGAATGCAACTTATTATCCCATTAGGCTAAACATTAAACGTTCCAATTTTATTGTAAATGTAAACACCGTTTCTACAAAACGTTCAATATATTTTAAATCAAAAAATATCTTGAGTACGTATACATATAAGTAATAGAGGTAAGCTTACATGTGTGCCAGGAAAACGTGAGAGAATAAAATTTTAGATATTGCAAAGTAACCTTCGCTCCGAGGTACAATCCCGTTCCAATACTACGATGATTTGGACAAGTGGATTCAATCAATCTGAGCCATTACTGCAGATTCTAGATATGGCAATTCACAATTCCACCACTCGCATCGGATAATACATACATCTCCGTTGAGTATCGATTTTTATTTGCACAAAAATAGTTTAACGTGTAGCTGTGCGGGAGACGGTGGAGCCAGCGTGTTCAGTATCGATACAATGTTTGAAAAGAAAATGTTCGCCGAGCTGAGCGCTGACAGTGATATCGTCGCTTCCATGTAAAGCCGCCGAAATTACATTCTCACTGCTTATCACAACTGATAGGAAAACGTATCTCTTTCCTACCTCGCTCCTTTATAGTACTTTTTACTGCGTAAAACTAATTTTTGTTTGACACGTTAACAACGTTTTTTCTGAGTCTAAGCTAACTTCTGTTCGAAATCTCAGGTATCCCACGAGTCATTTCCTTCTATAAAAAATATTGGTTATTTTTATTTGTGTAATAGTTTCTGAGTTTCTAATGTTGCCAATGCCAGTAATACGAAACTAAGAACTTAAAAAGTGGGAAGCGAATCGTTACGTATTTTGCTGTCAGCTGTTTTCAGTTCTGTGAAACGGGTTAATGGAAGATGAATTTGACAAGTACGTACAAATTATGTAAAACGTAGTAGGGTCTTGTAGGTTTCTGAGGAACCTAAATTTTTCTAAGGTACTTTGGTGCCTTAATTAATACTTATTCTTTCTGGATACGCTGAAAGACACAAATATAAGCCTACCTACCGTGATACCACTAACCCTTGTTTTGGAAACTGAACTCACACAGCCAAAGGTTTGTGTCTGATGAGGCTTGTCATCCTTAGGCGCAACTGCCCCTTCTTTTTGTGCAACACTTGGTGGTGAAAAATACTTTTAAATATTTGGTAAAATGATTCATCTATGGCGCCGAGGAAAATCTTCTACCCTTCTAATTACATCAATTGCGCTTACAGCCTGTTAAACAGAAACCATCAACTGCCGCCAATAGACAACTCTCCGCATATCTGTATTATTTTTGCACACATTTACATACGTTCCGGGCTTGTTGACGGTTTAACTGCATTATTTGTATAAACAACTTTTCTTTGAGTTACGGCGTGCACTAAAGTCAATGTTTGTTGGTTGCATATTAAAAAATACAAATATAATACATTATAATATGATATAAAATATTGCGTAGTCAGTGAGACAAATCTCCAAGGATTTCGGATTACAGACCTCCACATTAAAGATCAAGGTGATGGCTTTTCATGGAGCTGATCCCATAGGAGCAAAAATTATTGTTAATGGTACTGTTCTGGAGCAGGACAGTAACTTTGAATATCTGGGCTGCAATGTATCTTACATTGCAAACAATTATGTGGTGAATAAGCTGTACAAATTCAACAACATGTGTAAGACCATCAGAAGAACTCTAAAAATCAACGAGGAAAGACACGCCTAAAGGTCTGCAAGGTGATGGCCCTTCCAACACTTCTCTATGGGTCTGAGAATTGGACTTTAACGAAGTTCCAGGCTAGTCGTATTAAGAGACCGAAATGAAATTTCTCAGGCACGCGGCAGGATATACTCTTCAAGCTCGTAAAAGTAATGTCGATGTGGGGCAGGAGCTGAATATTATGAGTATACTTAATAGAATTGTCAAATATTGGCAACAATATTTTAAAATAATTGGAACATCATAAGCGAATGGATTACTGCCACATGCCCAAACAACTACGTCCCAAAGTCAAAAGGACGGAGAGGTGTGGGGCGTCCGAAGCAGCGTTGAAGTGACCAGTTTTAGTCTGTCTCCTTGGAACTGGAAAAAAACATTTTTAGTTTAATCTTTCCTGAAGATTCTGATGAATATTTTGTAGATGTTTTTCGTATAGACAGACATACAGAGAGCGAGAGATAGAGACAGAGACAGAGAAAGAGAGTTGTATGTCAATGCTTTCGGATGTACGTGTATGAGACTGACCACGAGTGAAGTCGATAGGTTTGTATTCAGTGAAGTGTTAATTATTTGGGTAAGAAATTAAGCCGAGTGTAATAGATGAGCGTCCTTTTATAATAATGTCCCAATTTATACACGTCATTCCGGTGCTTCAGTTGGCGCGTAGTGAACGTTTTCATCCAATAATTTTCCAATATAGGCCTCCGCCGCATTATTCACGGATTGCTCATGACGTTTTCACTACGATGATTTGAGGACTTCAATACAAACAATGAACGTGCAACGTCAGACGTTATCTGTGGAATAAGTATCAGATGGGTCTTATAAATTTGTATTCTAATGACATCAATTAACACTGGAATTGCAAACAGGAAGCAGTTGTCTCATTTATATATCTTCGTGGCCCTGGTATTTAAAACCAACATCATTTTTGTATTAAATCTGTGCGGCCATTCAAAATACTACGTTTCCCAAAAGTGACGATTCGGGAAATGAAGACCAATGAAAACTCAGAGCCAATGAAGACCTCTCTCTTTACTGCAATATAGTTTGATTGTGTCGCACGATCAAATTTGTCAACAAACTAGAAAAAAAAACAGACTGTTTTCCTGGTTCCGGTGCAAGCCACTATTCTACATTTCTAGACATGCGTTACCTCTACATTCATAACATGCTTTATAAAATCCAAGTGTCTTCCTGACATTGTACATCCTGCACCGATATATTTACTTCTGTCATCTTATATTATATATATACAGCAAAATGTTTGCGTTTAACTAGAAGCCTAACAACTGATTCCAGAAGCTGTAATCTTTCCTCGCCTGTTAGTTGTATACTATACCTGTTGATTGACGATTCTATTTTTTCATGTCTGTCTCCAGCACCATATTTCAAAACCTGATAGGATTTTGTTCTTCAACTTCTTCAACCGTCCGAACGTGTCCGAACCATTTAAGGCTATGCAGGATGTGCAAGCTCTGATTAGTTTTTCCTATACTCGGGAGCTGACGAAGGCGAAACCTGTCAGCTGTGCAGAGGCAAGAGAAAGTACCACGTGATAAGAGCCAATCTATATTTGTCATCACAGTGAATCACATTGTCTGCGCAATGCCCTTTCACTTTTCGCCACCGTATGTGCTCCCGAGTTTAGTAGTAGGCCTAATGCTTATATGACATGAGAACAGTAGGATGTTGAACATCGCTATCTAACGTGGACGGTGATCTAATAGAGTCAGAGGGTAGTAGGTAAGAAAAGAGGGAAGCTACAAAACGTAATGATGTTCGCACATACAAAGCACCACAGGAAGGAAACAACTAAATTTAGAAATTCTAACAGAAACATCTCGTTATGAAATACTTACATGATGCATACTGATTTACTTATCTCCAAGTAAACGGCTTACCTGCAACAGAAATTATCGTATAAGTTTAACGTAAGACACGTGTATAATATATAAATTACAGAGAATAAGATAAAAGGTATTATTCCGTATGACATACAGTATAAATTAAAACGTTACCAAACTGACATGTTTGAATACTAATTAAAGGATGCGGGCTTAAAGAATGGGTCTGAGAATAAATTAAATAAAAGTAGACTTATTTTTGGCGTTCTCTGGTCATACGTAATTATTTTTTTAATGATACAAATACGTACGATATTTACCAACTTTGAGTGATCGTCATTATTAAGAAAACATCAACTTTATTTTACTAACTTAAAAATATTATAATTCCTTTTATTTTAACATTTATTTATATGACTTATTGCAACACATGCAACTGGCTTAGGAACAGACATACATACGTTAAGTGATTATGGAATTTTGCTGAAATTTTTAATAACTGGGGGGGTTGATCCTCTTGACCTCCCGTAATTACATCACTAAATAATAATAATAATAATAATAATAATAATAATAATAATAATAATAATGCCCCTTTGATTACATTTCAACTGTTCCAGATACACCGGGACTTCTACTGTAAAAACCGGGACCTCTCCTAAAACCCACATATTAAGTATTATGTTCTACTTCAGGTAATTAGAACCTCACAAGTTTTGCGTGTTTTGAGACAAGCTTCAGGTTTCAAATTGTACGACGCATAATCTTTTGACAAGTAATTTTGAAGGTTATGAGAGTAACGCTAAAAGATAGCAATTATTAAATGTAATATATTTAGTATATCAATTGAAAAATGCGCTTTTGTACTGACGATGTATCAATTTGTTGGCACTTCACAAGTAGGACAGCAAAAAAAAGCTCGATTTGGGGTAGCTTCACAAACACTAACTCTATCATTCCAAAGAGAGGTTGTAGATTACACTTGATAAATTCGAGTTGAGAAAGACAGCTTAGATTACTCTACGGATAAGAGACGTTTTTCGTACTTTTTTTCAAATTTCTTTTTATCTAACGTCCGCTTCCAACGTAAGATAAAATGCAATCCTAATGTTGATTCGCTTGACTGAGATACCACAAAGTATGGTTTACAACTTATATTCTATTGTTCTACCAACGATTAAATTTGGATGCCATCAACGTAAAATACCATACGACAACTGAATTACAGACTACATCCAAGCATCATGTTTAATAGGCCTACACAGTATTACACGGTTTAGATAACATCGCAGTATCTAACGGAATCTATTAAAAGGATCAGTTGACCTACTGACTGAAGTCTTTACATCTTGTTAAGATGACCGTAAATATTTCCATTGAAAAGAGCTACAAATGGTGAATTAGCGCATATTACGTTTGAAGTTCGGTTCGAATGTCCGTTCAGTGATAGTGACCATTATATGAAAGTGTATCATCCCTTTGTTTTCGAGAAATATTTTGACGTTCGTAACACTGAAAATGGATGGAGTCGTGCGTGCCAGTGATTATGGTACAACCAAGTGTTTTATTATTTTGTAAAATAAATTTTTTTAAAGCAATGTAAGACGCTGCGTCTTTTAAACACTGAAAATATTACCCTCCAACTCGTCAATTACTACCACAGGGTGCGTCCTGCCAGAAGGACAACTTCTAAATTTGTCATAAGGAATTTGACCCGCTGGGAAGTCGCAAGGGTCAGAACAAAAAGTTCTCCCGGGACGTTCTTGCAGCAGGATAACTGCTTGTACTCTCTACCATTAACTAGTACAAGCTTAACTGTAGTTTGAAACATTTTGACGGCTGAAATAATATATTTTTTACTACAAACAGTCATGAACGATTTAATACTTAAGATGATAGTTAACTCGTTGAATGAGCTGTAATTGCATAATAAGAGCAAGAAAACCGACATATTGTTTTATAATGTTATATGGAACAAACAAACTTTCCCATTACACCAAGCTGCGACAATTTTATAGCGCACATAAGCGAGATAATGGCAAAACTTTAACAGCGGCTGTCGTTTGTTACAACTTTAGTTACTCTTAACTTAACTACATTACAGCATATTTAACGCTCATTCTAACAAATATAGACTGGGACTGCAACATTAGTTTTCACCTTGCAAAGTACAAACTACATGTAACATGTAAGTGTTTCTATAGGAGACGTAGGAAATATTGTATTCAAAGGTGTCAGGTTGGTTTCTTGCACTACAGCTAATGTCATACAACCATTTGATATCACAGTTTGCCACCTAACACTACACGCTTCATATCGCACCAATGGATTCAAAAAACGTACAAAAAATTGTTCTCTCACTTATTTAGGTAATAAATAAGTCTACAAATTAATTCGTAAAAGCTGGAAGTAGCAGAGGTATGTTTAGGAGCCTCAGAAAATGGAGGACGGTGATGGCTAGAACCGAGGAACGAAAGAAACATTTTGTTGTCCGTTAACACTGTGTGACCGTGTTAAGACAATCGGGGATAAAAGATGACCACGGAAGTTTTGAGTATGCTCATTTACTGATTGAAAAGTAGTGGACAGAAAAACGTTGTTGGAGGAGAGAGGAAATGTCACATGACATGAAGTAACGCGGAGATAAGCCTTACGTAGTAATTCTTTGAATAAATATGATATTTCGTGATTTTTACGATATTCATTCATTTGACTGACATTTGGTATGATTTATTTCGTTCGTCTTGTATCGTTCGTGCGTGTTGTACGTTTTCGTTTGACTAAGATGGACTGCACCACTAGCGTTTCCCACATCATACGTACTATTTCTGTCCATTCCTCTAACTTACCTTTTCTTCATCGTCACCATACTCCTTATTCCTCCAGTTAGTGACTTTCCAGCACTTTCTTCACTCCTTCACCTCCAGAAAGTTTCGATCGTCCGTCGTATTTCTGTCTTCTGCCAGATCAACATTTTTTTAGGACCATTATTCTTTTGCCACTCTCTTTATATACTAATTCGATCGGACTGTATATTTTCGATATTTTTGCTCATATCCAAAACAACATGCACACTTGCTCTAAATTTCTCGTTTTTATTCTGCCATCCAGTTCACATTTTATTCTCGAGAAATCGTCGCCACTAATTTTATTCCACCCGATTTTTTCTTGTGGCGATACCTCCCTTAATTTGTACACTAGTGTTGATTTATATAGTTGATTTGGATACCGATTACAAATGAGAAAATCGGCTGCATAGACGACTACATAAATTAAGACATTTTAATAAGTTGAAGAAAAAATATTTTATAAAAGCCTTAGATTGGGTTTTAATAACTTTGTTTTTTTACAATTCAAGGCAATACTATATAAACTTGTTAGCAATCGTTATAGTCAATTAAGCCCGTCTACTATACAGAAGAGCAAAGACATTTGAAAAAAAGTGAAAGAACTTGTCTTATGGACAAGGCAGAATAATGATTATGTAAAACAACTCTGTGAGCGGTTGAGTGCAGTAGTTAATGCGAAACGTCGCGTTCTGTTACCACCTGTTGCCATCACTTAGTGCAACATGAGGCTGCGACAACTTAACAAACACAAGAGACAATACGACACTTGAGACATGCAGTAAAGAAATGCATTCTCCTCTCACAGCAATAAGGAGTAAAATACCGCTTACCCCGCCAAGTGTAAACTTCAATAACGGTTTTAAAATTCCGGTTAATTTCTTTACCTTGTTTCGCTGTAACAGTGGATCGTAAAACATATTTAGGTATAACAAATTTTATGGAATAAACATAGCCTCCATAATGACAATACAATTTTAATACACCTACTACTAGGCCTACTGTTACTCAACGGCGAAACTGGGGGGGGGGCTCAGAGGATTAATCACCCAGTAGCTACATCCATAGTCACATAAAGTTGTCCTTTTTCTAAGCCATTTGCCTATGTTAGCAAAAGGCTTATAAATATAACTGTAGAAATGGAAAGAATTACAATATTTATAATTTAATAAAATAGAGTTGACATTTATTTGGTACACAATCACTCAATGTTTGGTAAATAATGTAGGCCTACGTATTTGCAACTTAAAAACAAACAAAAAAACTATTGCGCACGCTTTAGAAAACGAATGCGGAGCCCATTAACCAACCTTTATAATTCGAAAATATTACAAAAATTTATTGCAGCATTTTACATATAAAAAACAACAACATAGATGTAACACAATCTATAAGTTGCTTAAAACATCCTTAAATGAGAGTTCGAAGCGACTTGAGACCGAAGATTTCAAAATATCTCCACAAATGCTCTTTTTCACAAGAGTTATTAAGAACACAAATTTTGAATTAAAGTGAATTCTAATGACATGATACTTATTACTTTTAACTTGTAGAACAATTAATCAACATAGAATATTTTGAAGTTAGCGCTTTTACATATTTTTCAACCTTCACGTTGTTTTACTCAAAAACATTTGAGATGCAAATGTATACAATGTATTTTTAAAATTATATGGGAAGATTCCTGAGGAATTTGTCCTGATTTATCATTTATCCTGAAGGGAATTGGGAACCCAAGCTTCATGCTAGTCTCATACCCCACCAGAAGCTAATCTCATCCCCCTTCCAGAAGCACAGGTCCTAATTACGCCACTACTACTACTACTACTACTACTACTACTACTGCTACCGCTACCACTACTACTACTACTACTACTACTACTACTACTACTGCTGCTGCTGCTGCTGCTGCTGTTGCTGTTACTACTACTACTACTACTACTACTACTACTACTACCACTACTACTACTACTACTACTACTACTAATACTACTACTAGTGCTGCTGCTACTACTGCCACTACTACTACTACTACTACTATTACTACTACTACTACTACTACTATTAGTGGACCCATCCAAACCGGAGTTGGTTCTTTGCCTCCCAACTAGTATCTTTCATTCTCCTCTATTATAGGCACTATCCGCTCTTGCTCCCATTTTCCCTATATCCTTCTTCGTCTGCCCACTCCATATGAGTTTTGGTCTCCCTCTAAGTCTGTTTCCTCATTGTTCCAAATTTCCTTTATTCTTTCTCCATCACCTCTCCACATTACAATCCGTGTAATTCTGCTATTTGCTAACGTAAAAATATCTCAGTAATTGTATAATACCGTCAACTCTCTGTTCTCCTGTTCTTCCTTCTCCTCCAAATTTTTCCTTCTTTCACCGGTCAAAATTTTTTTAGATAATTTTTTTTAGAAACAGCTAATTTCCTTTCATTCTTTTTGGATAGGATCCACGTCTCAGCTTCATATAAAGCAGTAGGTTGAATGGCATGCATATTGTTAATTCTGTGGCACATGTCAAAAATTTAGAACTGAGAAGCCTGCTACGTGATTAGGGAGCGCTGATTACACTTTTAAATCTAAGTAAAATTTATGAATCTTCATAATTCTTGTTATTAAAATATTTTCCTGGGACATGAATTATACTGATATTCCAAACGAGTAAATGAATAGCGCACCGCTTCAATTCTCTCATTCTCGCCCCCCTCACTTCTCACTCGAAGTGCAATTTCTGGGAGTATTACCAATTTAGTGATCCCCAAAAGAAATATAGGGAATCCCGAAATTAATTATACAAAACAGATAAATGTAACAAATTTAAGTGTTCACATATTGACTCAAAGTTTAAAATCTGATTAAAGGAGATTTAAAATATATTACATAACATACACATTTTGACCTTAAGGAAGCCAGCTAAATTATAAATTTAAACCTAAAAATGAAATAAAATTTTTTAATACTTATGAAATATAATTAAGAAATACAGTTACGGAGTATGTGAAGTGCAAAAATAGTGCAACAGAAATGAGTATATAGTGCAACATAGGAAGAATATCTGAATGACTATCAATGGAAATGAATACATTTTTTAATTTTGTATGTCAATTTCTTTTTTTTTATTAGAATTACATCCTACAGTTCTGTTATGTAAACGAATTTATGTAACTACATTGCTCAATATGTTGTTCAGGTTTTGACACTTACCCGTTTTTTATGTAAAATTAATAGGTGTTGTCAAAACACAAACAAAAAATCGATAACAGTATTTGTCATTTTCAGTGAAGTTTGCATTTCAAAATATTCTCTACTAAACGTTTCAATACGTTTATTCCAAGACAGGAAAACAATCTACTCTCCTCACAATAAATTATTCATCGCTTTAACGCTCTCTCTAACCATTACCACCACAATTAACAACGTTAATACTCTAACTGTTCATACGCTGTTATGTGTGAATAGCTGATGCCCTCATCCCCAACGAGGACAACAAAACGATCGTGATTTTATAGTATAGTCAATTATGGATAGAAATTTCATAACAATATGTGTTTCAATGCTTTAAATTCACTGAAAAAACGAACTGAGAAGGCGAGTTTTTCTTACACGATATGTTACTCAATCTATAGTAGCCTATGCGATAGATTCATAGAAATCTTATAAATAAAACAAGACACAGTACAAAAATTATTTTTTGTAAGACGATTGCAATGCACCATTGATATATGCGAGTGAGGTGTTGATCACGACGAAAAAGGAATGCGGCAAAACTCAGAGTGCTGAAGTCAGGATTCTTCAAAATACTTTAAACTATACATTGCAAGACCGGAAAACGGGATGAGGATATAAGAGAAGAACTATAAGTAAAAGACATAAATACAATCACTTTAACTTATAGAAGACAATGGTGTACTCATTAGCAATGGAGAATCGATTGCCAAAAACCGGAGCTGAAATATAAAGCCACTGATAAAAGAGACATGGGTCATCCGATGATGAGATATATACCGAAACAGTCTTCCTTGTGCTTCTAGTAGCGAAGAGGGAAAAAGAAATAACAAAAATAATGCGCCGACACCCTGAAATAACGATCGATCGGCGACAAAAAACGCATTTGTCGATTCTAAAAATTTCTGAAACTTATCGTATAAATATCTCGCGCCTGTTGAGTCACATAGTACAGTCAAATGTACTAATTGGTTAGAAAACGTTATTCTAGCACTACCATACTCCATTGCTTTATTTAGCTTCTGCATCGTCGTTATAGTGGGGTCACTGAATTGCGGCATAAGATATAATTCCCACTTTATATGAGGAAACATTTTAAAGCCAAGGCAGGTAATATTCTCAGCGCTCCCCTAAATAAAACCCAGTAAACAATAATACCTCCTTTTGTTTACAAATAAAACAACGCAGGCCTATATTAACTTTTCTTTGTTTCTAAAATATCACATTCTTCACTTCAGTCACAGTTCAAGTTTACATATATAAGGAGGGTTTCCGCGTCGTTCATTTTTATTTGTATGTAAATGTAATGATGGTATATTCTTTGTTTATTGCAAACAATTCTGTGTACTCACTATGTTTTTGTACTTCTAAAGCTGAATTCTCAGGTACGTCAAACTGGAATGCGAAAATGTGTTGTTGAACGATATGCTCTTTACACACACTTGCAATACATACACTTTTCTCTACATAACCTCAAAGATAATAATACACCTACACCATTTTTCGGTTGACATCCACGTTTTATTGATATCGTTACAAACGTTTCGACCACTCAGTGATGTTGTATCCTCAATGGTAAAGCTGAGAATGAAATGGAGTTCAATTACCACTGAGAATGTCACATTTCAGAAATGGCGAAGTTACCGGATTGGTTGAGTAAAAGTGTTACGACGATTGCATGAATCTTAAAAACAAATTCATATTAACCAGCGTATAAAACAAAAACAACATTAATTCGAAATTTCCCCTAGTTATACAATTGTCTACTATGCATAGCAGAATAAGAGTCATCAGGGAAAATAAGATTAACTCAGCCACGCAATAGCACTTGGTGTTCTAGCGAAAGTAATGTACTGTGTATCGCCAACCTCCCAAATCTATGTCATGCACACATTCAATAAATCGCAAAACTAAAATATCCATCGTAATAATCACACACCTAAAATATTCAACTATGTTTATAGTCCCTTCGTACCTAATCTTCTCGTTATTTAATTATTCCCTCTTCTCGTTATGATGTCTATTCATCGCAATCAACGTTAAAAGTAAAGAGATCTTTAGTATGCTGATCATATAGTAACTTTTGTATTTAATACTCGCTTACTTTCGTAAAAAAGGGACTATTTTATTTTTTAAGCGGCTGATAAATTTCATATATATGTTGACTAGTCACTGTACGTTAACAGTACAGTACACTCTTGACTTTCGACGATCACCGATAACACAGCCGCGTAACATAAACTGCAAAACCACAAAATAAATACACATTCATGAATATACAAAAACTGATAATACCATTAAAAGTTATGACAAAGTAATAACTAATTTCTAATTAATTTATTTTCATTAGTTCAACAAAATTTATTTCTTAAATAGACCCCAATCAGAAAGTTCATTTGCTTTTGGCTTCTGGAATACTTTGATTTTATTTGAGGACGAAGTTTCCGTAACATTATTCTGTCTATAAGACCATCAACGTGAACAAGAGGTAAGCATATGTTGTTATCTCTGCTACTTCTTCCATGATCATCATTATATTAGATTTCATTCTCGTTATTTCCGTTAAATATCATTTCTTTAGGCTACAAACAAAAATTGTCAGCTGCACTGGACACCGTTGCCGAAAATCCGCATTGCCTGGAATCGAATCGCCAATAATGGAGTGTGTACTGTACTCTTTGTTAACTCTAATAATGACGTGGACTGAAAATCGGTTGAATAGTTTTGTGTAAACTAAACAATATAATTGGTTGGTTCATTAAGAGTTTCGCAGTGGACTACATAACAGTATAACGGATTACGGTTTGTGTGTACACAGGCAGAGCAACTGTACGGACCTGTGGTCACTTAATCAGGTCACGCCACCAGCCACATGCGTTCGGTTCCCAAGGTTGAAAGGTAAAATCCAGAATGTGCACAATCCTTCACATTTTGTACGTGTTTCAATGCATACTTTATTCTCATCGGATATTTTGTATCCGATAGCAACCAAACATATTCTCCTATAGTCAGTCGTTCCGTTTTCCTTTCTTACAAACAGATATCATCTGAGCAGTTAACCAATCTTGCAAGACGTGTTGTCTTTTCCAACCACACATTAAAGAAATGTAATAATCTAAGTTTAAGCAAGACACCCCCATACTTGAACAATTCTGCGTTCAAACCATCCTGTCCTGTTGCTTTTCGGTTTTTAGTTCTTCCAAAGGCTTCTTCAAGCTCGTCCATTGTTATTACGTCTCCCTCGTGGGTAACAGAGTCGTTGGTTTCTGTAGAACTATTCCCATACATTTTTTTTATAAAATATATCTATTGCTTCCATGCTCAATTCCATTCCGATATACATACTGTTGGCGACCTCCTCTTCTTATACAAATACATTTTACAATGTTGAAAAAGTAAATTAAAAATTAATGCAAATAAGAAAATACCAAAAACTGTTAATGAATGTTTTCAAAGTAATGAGTATACTCGTACATGTTACTGTGTTACGCTAAATGAGTAACATTATAGATAAGTTTAAAATGTAAATGATTTCTGACAAGAACGTCAGAAGCGTGCAAGTTTTGGTGGTGTCCGCACACTTCGCATGTCAAATGTTTGTGACTTCACGATCTACTCTTCTCAGGTATCAGTGTCCCACTGTCTGGCTGTATTCGTATTTCTGTTGTCCGCACACTTCGCTGTTCGCACTGTTCGTGATACAACCAAGTGGTTACGAGTTATGACAGGACGTTATCTAAATGCGGGGGGGGGATCATGAAACGTTTCAATGAACGACTGGCACTTCCTTGTTCCCAGAAATTTAAATGTTCGTTTTAACTAGAGTTACATACCATTATTTGTTAACAATTAAAAACAAATAAAAATTAGGTAACTTTCATTTTTATTCTACCTTACCCAAATTATTAATAATAAGGTGTGCTAAAATCATCCGAGAAAATTAGAATCATTACTAAGGTTTTCATTATTTTAAATAAAACTTTTTACATTTTTGTTATTGATAGTTTAAGAACAGTGAAAATTGCGTTTTGCAGATACAATGGTAATATACAGTCAGGATGTAGGGGGGACGAACGGGACCAGAACCTCCCCCAGAGGGTCGAAAAAAGTTGACGAGTAATTTTGTTGAACTCTTAATTTTTAGGCTGATTTATTACTTTTTCAGCTTTGTACTCTAATATAGTAATATAACTCTTTTATAATACAAAATTTATATTTATAATTATAAATTTATAATTATAATTTATAACTCTATATAAGGATTATGATTTATTACGCAGCATTTGCGTATAAGTTTGGAATATGAAATAAAGAAAAATCAATTCAATTAATAAGTATCTTGTAAAAGTGTTCCAATACATGTTTCTATTTTTTATTGTGTTATTACAGTTTGCCTTAATAGGATTGATTTTGTGATGTTATTACACTTTTTTAGCCACTTTGTAATGATATTGATTAGTCTTAACTTGTTTGTTTTGTACGAAGGCGGCTCGACCGGATATCCCCCCAAGGCTAAATTCTTAATACGCTACTGTACAGTGATTAAATTTACGTCAGCATATCCTCTGGATCTTGATAACTTGTATCTTAATACAACAAGTTATAGGAGAATGCAGTTGTGTACAGACATTGAAGAAGAATAGACATACAGACTTAAATTTGTACAGGCCTAATATGTATTACCATTACGTTTAGAAAATGGAATAGAATTAGTAATATCCTCCGCAACTGTACATGCAGCAACATTAAAATTTTGTTTTCGTGAAAAAAGTATAGGCCTAAACGTTTATTTTCATGGGATAATTCTAGTACATCTTACTACTAAATAATCAGATAATATTTTGTGGATATGGTGACGAGTTAGTTCTAACCCATTTATGATAATCTATAACTGTAGTCACAACTACCATTTAAATTACGTAGTAGCGAAAAGTGACACTCTGTCATTACAGAGTGGCACAAAATGAATTTAAACTTTGTTGCTTATCGGTTAGTTTAACTCTTGAGTAATTTTCTTACGGAAGAGAATTTCAACCAAGAGAACAAACGTTAAGACCGTCTAACTCGGTTGGCAATCTCAATATGTAAACTGGTTTGCGGAGAAGTTAGAAGTGCAATCGTAAACCGGCCAATCTAACAGATAAGCGTGACGGATAATGAGTCAAAGGATACAGCTGGTCGAACTGGGTCACAGCCGAGCCACGTTAACGAAGCGACTCGTCTCATCCCGTCTTGTTCCGGTTACACGAAGCGATGATTCAATAAGTCAGCCTTAAATGGACAACATATTCTTTAACTTTGTTAATGTAATTGAGCTTTTTCATCAATATACTACTGGCAATAACGGTAGTGACCAACCTATTTCTACCATAACAGTGAAACTTACGACACGTTGTCCTCAAATCGTTTCATATAAACACACACACACACACACACACACACACACACACACACACACACACACACACACACACACACACACACACACACACACACACACACACACACACACACACACACATGTACACGCGCGTTCGCACGTACAAAATATAATAAAACATGTAGCCTACTAGTGAACTCCCTAAGCTGCAGAACTCCCTCAGACTTCTATAAGTTTTGCAAAATTGTGACTTTCATGTTCAGCTCGAAATGCCCCTAAAGATAGAAATTTTCAAAGCAAAAGTACACTCGGATTTGGCCTTAACATG
The DNA here is from genome assembly GCA_034769895.1 of Magicicada septendecula. Classification (NCBI taxonomy): domain Eukaryota; kingdom Metazoa; phylum Arthropoda; class Insecta; order Hemiptera; family Cicadidae; genus Magicicada; species Magicicada septendecula. The sequence continues at coordinate 271,924,137 of CM068369.1, read as the reverse complement.
ACTTCCTTTATTCTAATGTTCGGCGAGACAGTTTACAACTTTTTCAAAATTTTAATGTACTTTTATAATGTTACATTATAGTTACGTTATAGTTACTGTGTTATAAACGTTTACATTAACAATAACTTTCTTTCTTTAGTGGATCGCCCTATTTAACTTTGTTCATAAACAGATTCCGTTTGTCTAAGCATATACTTTCTGTCAACTTATGTAACATCACAAGAATTACAATTGTTGCGACATAAAACAGAAAGGAAACGTGTTGTTAGTCACGGATCCAGAATAAACACTTAGCCATTGATTGAAAATGTAACATAAAGTAGAAGTCCATGTGTCGAAGCGGCCAGGGCTCTCTCGATACAAAAACGGAGCGTTGCGAGTTCGAATTCATCTCAGGATGGATTTAGTTCCGTTCAGGAAGTCCAGACGAACCAAGATTCATCAGTCTAAGCATAGTGCATGATCATAGACTTCCTGGTATATCATACGGTCTAAATAATGTAGCCTGACAAGTAGACTTAATAAGGATATAAAAATGTTAACTTTAACGATTAGGATATCCCAATATTGAAAAAGATCATTGAATAATATTTTATGAACATGTGCTGTGTGTTTGTGCGCCCGCTATGTGGATCACGGTGTTTTTAAATGCCATAACAGCGTTTATAAAATTAACTTAATAACAGTAAATCAAATTTTTGTTTATATCTTTCTTTGTATAGAGGTGAATTAATTAGTAGGCCTATAATAGGTGAACAAATAAATGATGTAAGTACGTGCAGAGTTACAGAGTCATGTCCTTGTTCTGTCTTTGCTGACCCAGGAGATCGAAGGCGTAGTCTTCCTTACTTGTTCCAGGAAGTAGAAAGCGGAGTCGAAAGGGCTAGTCGTTGGGAAGAGCCCACGACAACGTTCAAGTATCAACTATCACACTACTTGTATAAATGATTCTAAAAGGAAAAATACTGGAACAATTACTTTTTCTTACTATAGGCCTACTGTATGAATTACAATAATGCCTTTACATAGAGGACCGTGTCAACTGTCGTCCCAAGATGTAAGAGATCAAGTCACATCCCTAAAGCTATAAAGATCACATCTGTATCTCATCGTATGCTTAGTGTGAGGATTAAGTAGGGCACCACAACATAGAACCAACCAGTTACTGGCCAGTCCGAGATGAACTCATCTTAGAATATGCGCATTGATGCCAGTTACTAATTAGCGTTACCTAGGAAAAAGCTTGATGACTGAAATTTTTAATTGTACTTGATCATCTTGGTGACTGTCGCTGAACACTCAGTTCCTTTAAATTCGGTTTTGATACTCACGGAGGACTTTTAATAATCTATAGAATCACAACACTTTTTGTTCAGTACACAAATGGATGTAATTCGTGAAAATAGAGAAGACATGATATTGTATATCACTTGTTTTCGTTTTAATATGAATTGTTTCATGAAATGGCGCAGTTAATGTGGACTTCGTGACAGAAAATTGTACACGACAGCAATGTTGGGGCGTCGTTCTCGATTTGACATGAACAGCTGTTATTGGTTTACGACTGCCCACTTGATGTCACATGTCATCACGTCTTTTGCAGTGCTTTCTGGAATCTATAGTACACTCAGTGCACGATATTACACACTCAATAACAAAGAGGACAAAACCGTGTAAACAAAAACTTCATAACGACTGACAACTGGAAAACTTGTTTCTCTACTGTATTCGATTCAAAGAATAGGCCTATAACACCCTAACGGCGATGCAGAAAACGAGAAAAGAAATATACATAATACTGGCTGATTCGAGACCTATATTATATAAGTAGACGAATGTAAGTCCCGGCAAATTTTTTTACGGCGAATAGTGCAATTTTGTGATTCCTGTGAAACAATATTAGGGACACCTCAATCAATATCAAAGTAAACTTAAATAACTGATGCACATGGAAGGATGTACTGCTGTGTATAGACACGGTGCTGTCACATTCGTTCTCATGTATACAAATTTCAATAATCGATTATTATAAAATGTGCGTGTGTGTATGTGTGTGTGTGTGTGTGTGTGTTTAATAACGCCATCTCTGATTAGTACAAGAAGGGAATGTTACATCACTTTGTTGATAACTGTTGTCTTTTTCGGTAATAAAGAAACAAAACGGTCCAGTAAAGGGAAGACAATGAACTTGTAAAACTACCTTCTCAAACAACACCAGCAGTCGCTAATTTCTCTGTAAGAAGCATTTACGTCTCTCACATAAATTATCTAGTTCCCCCACACTTTACTGTCTTGTCATAAAAACTAAAATATCACCGAGGGTGGAGTCTTGCTAAGTGTATTTAATGACCACACTTTGTTTTAATTTCTTGCCTTGTAAATTTTTTTGTATTCTCCTTCAGAACAAAGCGGCAAGCACATTTCGTTACATCTTTTTGCGCGTAAATTTAGACAAACGTCACCTAATTTATGGTGTAACAAACAAAACACAAAATAAAGTTAAATAACATATAACTTCGTAACGTAAATAATTATTTTACTTCTGTTAAATTGTTGGTCTCTTACTGTAACTTTGACGTCACATTATCATAAGTACTCAGTTCCCAATCTTAAGAACGGCTGGATACTGTTGCAGATAGATAAGCGGACAAAAATAAGCAGACATGACGAAACAATTTATTGTTTGATAGCTTTTCTGAAATGATAGCGTTTGCTGAGTTCTAAGGAACATCAATAATAATAAATAAAATATTTACTTTTTTCTAATTTTAATTTTCTAATTAAAATTAATTTATTCGTGAAAAATAAAATATGCTACCCAATTCGATGCACGAATTAATTGAAGTTAAATATGTTGAAGCTCTTAATTTCTTTAATTGATTGAAGTGTAAAAGTAGAAAAAAAATACCTGAAGGTACAAGAATGTAAACTTCTAAACTTATAAATTTGAAGTATGCACTTTTTAGCAATCTGTCGGAAAAATAAAGATATTTTAGGAAGCCTATAGGTTATTAAGGGTATAGTTTTAAAATGCAGGATAGTAAAAAACACATGATTAAAATATTTTAAATTCTTCATTTATCTAATGCTCTAATTATTATATCAGCTATAAATCTTATGTGCTTTTATTGTCAGTCTGTGTAAAAAGAATTTATTTTTAGGCGTTTAATAATCTACGACAGGGGTTAGCAACCCTTGTACCGGAATGATGTTCAGTACGTCCGGACTTTTTACAATACATAACACAATCAATATAAATGAATTCTTTAAAGGACAGATTTTTAAAAGCTATGGTAGAGAGATTCTCAACTATTAATTTCAATATCTGTAGTTTGTCGAATACAAATACAAATATCTGTATACATGAATACTAGCGAGTCGAGAAGCTTGATTGAAATTAGAAGTGACCAAGAACACAACTAACTTTGAAGAATTTATTGGCGAGAAGTGACGACAAGGATCTCACTGAGGTGAAAAATTAGTACAAATTTTATTAACAAGTGTCAACTTTCAAAAATTGTAAACCAAAATTCTAGAATAACGGTTCCACCATTTAAAGTTACATAAAGTGCAAACATTTTTTATAATTACGAAAGTTAAAGAGTTTGAAATTTATATTTCAGAAACCACGCGTACTTTTTCCATTGAACTGTAAGTAGACTAGGTATTAGACAATAAAATCATTAAGAAATCGACTTATTTAATGGAGTAATTACTAGAGGGTATGTTGTAAAAATACGATGTATGTATCATTCCGTTTTGATTTGTTTTGTATGGATGGATGACAGTTGGATGAAACTCTATATGATATCGACAAAACACTACCATAAGGTTGTGTATCACTCCTCTACGCCAATGACTGGCATTTAAAGATTTAAATAATAACTGTGTAGATTACGTCAAACGTAGTATTCGATGATACGATTTCATACTGCGTAAAAATTAATTGAAGTTAATTGTCAAACATTTTTTAAATACTTTTTTATTAAATGTAGCAGATACGTTACAATTATAAGATAATCCATTTACGTAGTACCAAGTCACAGTTGATACTGGTAAAAATTAAAACGGTTCGCTGTTATCAGTTTCAGTTCTCAGTCGGTTGTTGAAAAAGTTAGTTAAGTCACTAACCTTCAAGCTGCGTACAGCGACAGTATAGTTGGAAGGGAGTATTCTCGCAAACGCTATCTCATCGTTTCTGCACAAAGATTTCAGAAATTGCTTTTGTGAAATCTAAATACTATTTCGAGACACTGCTCCTGCCGTTAAGAAACAATTTCTGTAACAATAGCTGCAAATTTTTTACAGTTCAGTTTTAAGAGAACATTGTGACCCCCCAAAAAATTCTAAATTAATACGATTGGCGTTTAGATTAAAATATTACAAAATGGATTACGGCAATACACTACACCACCAATAGAGAGAGAAGCCGGTCTACGTTTAATCACATGCAGTAACAAGGTGCATGGTGGGAAGTAAGGTTGTGTTGTTCATGTGTAGATGTTGCGTTGTTACGGACTGAGGTCCGCCTACCTTAGACATACCGCTGTTTTGCCCCGACAGTAGGCAGACGGGGTTCGGTTGACGCGACTTTAACCGAATCCACAGAACACCACGAATAATGTACGTCATGAAAAGCGAGCTTCCTACCACTCAACACCCGCCGTCATTTGACTCTTTTTTGAAGACAGAAACATGACACTAAGAAACGGAAGGAGAAGCTACAGTACATAAGTTCAACCACATCCGTGGAACCGTCAGACAAACTATAAAATAAACTAGGAAAGGAACACGCCTGAAGTTGTACAAGGTATTGGCCCTCTGCATACTTCTCTATGGGTCTGAGAAAAAAAATCCCAGGCTAGTAGCGGACAAAATGAGATTTCTCAGGCACACGGCAGGATATATTCTTCAAGATCGTAGAAGAAATGTAGGTGTAAAGCAGAAACTGAATATTATGAATATAGTCGATAAGATTGGCCAAAATCGGCTAAAATGTTTGGAACATGTTTACAGAATGGATGACTGCCGCATCCCCAAACAACTATCGAATTATAAACCGAAACGACGGAGAGGTGTGAGACGTCCGAAGAAGTGTTGGAGTGACCAGCTTTAGTCTAACTGATTGGGACCGGAAGAAGCACTGTCGGTTCTATTCTTGCTGAATATGGTCATAATGAATTTTCTCGTAATACAATTGCAATACAAAGCAATATAGAGGTTGAAGAAAAACAGCAAGTAGCCTATTAATATTGGTCATCTTAGCGTTGCAGGTTGCAGGTTCACGTTGGATTGTAGCATCACTAAGGCAATGTAAATATCACAACTTTTTATTTAATCACGTTTGTGTTTAGTAACGTTTCGCCCTTGAAAACTAAAACACAACCATGCTTTAAAATAATATTTTTGTCTTAAAAATCGGGATGCGCAGTTTATTTGATGGCGTTTGGTAATCATGAAAATGCACTACCAAATAACACTAACATTTGATAACAATAGGAATACATTTTATTGTTATGTAACCTCCAATAACACTGAAAGTTTTAAATAGGCGAATTTTATTTAATGTTAATTTAGTATGTCTTTAAATTAGCATGTTGTGTTTATTATGCACACATAAACATATTAGCTCCAACACTTCATCGTTATACAGAAACTTCATACAGGTAAATTTCGAAGTATACACACAGTTTGGAACCTTGTAGCAAGTAGCAAAAATCAAGTTCCTCCGGCCTCAATGAAGTTGCTTCGAGCATCCGTGTAAAGTTGGTGATGTTCAACATACATACAGTACAAGTACACATGATACAGTATGATTATGATACAGAATATAATTAGAAGACATAGTTTTCATATATAAACGGGCAGGAAAATTGTAGTTTATACAATGTTGGCAGTGTCCATACCTTTGTACGTTGTACAAGGGTGTAGATGTAGATAGGCTATAAATACAAGTGACTAAAGAAACTGTATAAAATATGTTAAGTAAAAAAATATTTACGAAATACTTTTAGAAATAAATTACACAGTTATAGGAAAATTAGAGATAAAATGTTATCTACAGCTATGACTGGATAGTTTTGGCTCGGCAATATCCATTTTCAAAGGATAGTAGCTGGGAAAACCATTTGTTAGTTAACGCTTCCGTTTTAGGCTGCTATAGTTGTCAACTTGTCGGAAGAGGTAGCACCTGTAGACCAGTAAAAGACAGCAATACATTCACACTCATGAAGAAATGGTGCAGATGATAACGGTCTTTTAAACAAGTGACAACCAGTTTACAAAACGTTGTCTACACAATAGATAGAGCAATGGATTCGAACTTAAGCGCCTGACGGCCACAATTAAACTTAGGAGCCTACAGGAGGTCCGCACCATAAACGATCAATTTGCGACAAGTAATGGAAAAAGACAGTTGCGACAAGTTTTACTTATTGCGAATGAGTAAACAGAGGTAATTTACACATTTAACTATCTTACTACATATCTGTAACGGTACAAATTTATTAATAAATAAAATAACGATATAAGAAGAATATTAAGTATAATTTAAGTTTTGTCTAGCTGAGGATTGGAAGGAATAGACTGGCCTTTTAGTATAATGAAAATATAACAGGACTAGAGCAAATATACTTCCATTAAGCAATAAAATGAAGTCAACTGGGTATTTATTAATGTATCCGTGAAATATTGCTTATGGGTTTCTCCTCCAATACCATGCTCAGTTAAAGTAATAGTTAATTATTTAGTTACTTATTGAAATAAAAAAAGGTAATTATTAAATTGCTTTCCTAAGATAAAGTCACGAACGCATAAAAAGATGTTGCGGGTCGCTAGTTGAAATCGCTGGGACAGAGCACAAATTATGGGTAAAACGGCGTTTGCAGCTCCGTTTGTATGTTTAATGAAAATGAATTACACCTGTACCAAAGACAACAGATAATACAGTGACGCCTGTTGTTTATCAGTGTCTATAGTAAACAGACTGCACCTGTGCAAACGGAGACGCCTAATTAAAATTTGAATTAATAATCTAACGCGGATTTAATTAGCAGATTTCATTAGCAGATAATCCTCAGTTTGATTGCATCATTAACTCTCCACGTACCTCTCGCACTATCGTTCTTTCTCTTTTCTTTATGACGGGATTGTACCATTGAAATGCTCATTCATAACATTATTTATTGACATAAAAAGTCATCATTATTACCACCATCACTGCCATCACATATTCGTTATATGATCGAATAATGTTGTCAAGGTGAGCACCAGACATCACGTGTGAATTTAAATACTGCTGTAGTAGGCCTATTATGTGTAGATGTTTTAAAATAATTTAATTTTATTGCTAACGACCTCCAAGGAGAGGTGTGATGACGGAACATAAAAAAATGTTCCGAAACGCGTAATACATATAGGCCTCTATAGAAAGCAGAAGCTACAAGACGGATGAAGGTAATTACTTATTATTAGAAGGAAAACAGCTAAATTAGATAATTCTTTTTATAGACACCTGAAGCAGGCGTTTGTTACTAAAGAATTATAAAAATCAATTCAAATTAAATGTAGGGTTTATTTAAAATCGTTTGTTGTATTATATGTAGAAAAAAGTATGTGCTCAACTGAAGCCAGAGCTGACCTGGTCGTAAATCAGCTACCCCGAGAGATAAGCGCAAGGGGATTGAATCAGTCGGATCAGCTGACCCTGTTGACACAACCAGATCATACTGCCCAAGCGGTCTGTCAAGCTGTGATAACGCAGTGATTTGTACTTGGAAATGACGCCTACGCTATAATGGTAATAAGAAAACTTACAAAGAGATTTTGCTTGTGACGTGTGACTAATATCGTAGAATGTTGGGCTTACAGTATTATACGTAACATTGCAATACGTCTTCGACAATTTACTGAAATATAACAAAATCGTGTATAACCCTCACGAAACCTAACACGCCATCAGATTAACTGCCTGTAAATGTGCCATATGTTAATCTGAATAGTTAATGAAAAAGATAACAATTTGACTTTAGTAACAGATAAATAAATTCCCATTGGAAAAATACAAGAATATGAACAATACCATTAAGAAACCATCGTACCATGACCAATACAATACCTACACTACCATCCTATCCTCACCTCCCCTGTTATGAGTGAATTATTAATGAATAATTAATATACTAGCTGTTACCCGCGGCTTCGCACGCGATTATTTGACTTTTAATAAGTATTTTAATATAATTTTTATTGTCTATGTCTATATGGAGTTCAACACTTGTACTAAATTATTACGCTGGTGCCAACAGCCTTTGGAGTTTTAAACGTACCCGTTTATAAACCCTTTGGAGATATTTATAAAGTACCTATTGAATAAAAAACGCTAAATTGTTTACATTGTATAACACATTAAACGTTATATTTCCTCAACCATGGCTTTTATTTATTTCAGCAGTAAACTAAAAACCAAAAACAGTTGTCACATAACCTGAAAAATGAAAACAACACGCATTTTCGCTTTGCATTAAGTAATAGGACAATTAGTACACTTCTTCTTTTCCACATCGCAATATATCGATACAATAGCATATTATATAAAACTTCGAAAATGTACTGCAGGAATGGATAAATGTACAGTTCCGATCGATGCCGCTAAATAACTTTTGGTTATTTACTTGTTACTATGGTAAGTGATTCTGGTCTCCATGGTGTTTTTGACATCTTTAGTACTAGTAGTATTTAATATATTTCATTACTTATTCAATGCATCATCAGAAATACGTATAAATATAAATTTTATAATCGTTTAAGACAATCACAAAATATATAGACGTATCTGTATACAAAATTACAAAATATGTCAATACAATCGCAAATTAAAAACATTAAAAACTGCAGGAACGGATAAAGGTACAGTTCTGATGCCGCTAAATAACACTTGTTTATTTACTTGTTACTATGGTGATTAATTCTGGTCTTCTTGGTGTTGACATCTTTATACGCGTCAACGAAAAGGCATAATTAAAAGGACCTAAATTGTGCGAACGGGGCAAACTATCAAATTCCAAGCTAGACAGTATTTTTCGCCTTGTGGCAAAGGTTATCTGTGCAAAATTTGGTGGCAATCGGTGTAACGGTGTAGATTTGTATTCAGTACCCATAAATCCTCAGACTTTGAGTTATATATATATAGATATTGCCCATGGGGTTTGAAAACCAATGGGTGTGGCGCCTGGCTATGACCTACAAAGTCTCAGGTTTAATTGCGGGGTGCATCATAAAATTAAGGCGCGTTTGTCAGCTCTTATTCCGACCGAGCCTGTAAAATAATTACTTGTGATAACAATACAAATGTTGCAATCGTTCTACTCACGGCCGTTTCTAACGTATCAAAAGTATGATAATTGGAAGCACATTTAAAATAATAAAGCACAAAAAAGTATTGTACTCATTTACAAACACACTAATCAGTATGTGGAAGAAAAATATAATATTCTTATCTTTTGTGCTTCCTGTAGTTGGCTTTTAATAACCATAGTTTGTAGTTTAACTGCAGTAAACCCCATTGTAACATGCATACACGTAAAATAAAACATCCTAAAAATTTACGAACAATAATTTTTCTGTTTTCACACATTCGGTGTTATTTCTGGCAAGAAACGAATTCCGTATATTGCCATGGAATCGATTCACGAACTGTACGTGGGATCAACACCCGCTTTTCACGTTACGAATTCCATTATGTAAAAAATTAAAAGCTAATCGCTTGGCGTCTGAGTGTCGTCACCTTACCCTAATTAGTCACCTGACTACGAGATGCTTTAAATATGTAAAATAAGTTAAGACTGTATGCATTTAATAATTACACGTATAATTTATGTCGACTACATGCTTCTCGTTGCCTACTGTTGGCTCTGGAAAAGCAGTTTTAACTTCTTGTAGTTGTACAATGTCAAGTCTTTTATGAAGAGTACAAACTATCAGGCTTAAACGAAACATTGTAACGCGCTACTTTTGGTGTTAACTAACACACCGCTATAGAAAATTAATTAATAAATAACATTAAATTATTTTTCTGGAACTTCCATTATTTATAATGTAATACATGGCTATGATTTTACATTATATACATTAAAACTACAGGTCAAACCACAAGCTAGAGAACACTAAGAACATATATTATTAATAGAAATATACTTAAATAGAATTTTAAGGTAAACCGTGTACAATATTGACTGGATTGTGTCGTTAGGCGTAGATTCCTTATAATGCTAACCAGTGGTATAACTACGCATCAATCCCCCCCCTCAGAGCTCTTAAAGGTTTCAATGAAATTCCACGAACATTTAACGTAGGCATGTTTCTCTAGCAGTTGCAAGATGTGTTAAATAAAATAAGGCTTAGGCCTATAAATAAATGTATAAATAATTATACGAAAAGATTCTTAAATGTTTGAATTCTCATGAGGAAAATGGGGAGCCCAACCTTCAATAGTCGCATCCCCCCCTCCCCCCAGGAGCAGATCCTAGTTACGCCACTGATGCTGACTACCGTTCTAGACGTTTCGAATCGGTTTCAATCAAGAAATACAGTAAATATGCCCAATGTGGGCAATTTTTTGTTTGCCGCGACTGACGTGATGAATTTCACTAGCAGCAATAGTATCTTAAACAGGCTATCTACCACGTATGTCCTATTTCACGAACCATTGTTAATTTTCTTTCTAGTGGACCGTTTGTTAACTCGAGATAAAAGGATATGTGTAGTTATCTTAATAGTCGTTTCACAAACGACCGTTTAGACTGGTTTAATAAACATTTATTAACACGGCTGTGCTACAATAATAACTGTCGACATTCCTTCAGATTGACGGAAAATTTAAAATAACTTGTAAAGTATCTGTAGTTTAAAACTCCCTATTTTATTACTTTCTTTTACATTTATTTGTTAGACGTATTTTTGCAATTGTATAACTGTTTGCTCTCTTGTTGGTTTGTTTTGATAACTTCTGTCTCTTGGTTTCGTCTTAACTTTGTTACGCGTATCTGTCTATAGCTATTTGTTAATTGTTTTTTTTTTAGTTGAGTTTTCTACATGAGTATTAAAAAATTATGTTAAAATAAAAACTACCTGTTGGGTGGCGTCACTGTGGCGTCGTTTTCCATTTGTCATGTGTATTTTGATACACTTATTTGTATTTCTATTTTTTATATTATAGTTTCTGTTTGCTTTACCTATTATTGAGGATATACCAGATTATCATTAATTCTTGAAAAAGGTAAGCTTTTTTGAAACTCTATAGTGTTATATTAATTCTGAATCATTCAAACGGTCAAAATTGCTAGGATCATTTCTCTTACCGGAAATATTGGTTTTTAAATTTGTCTTTGTTTAGACGTCTTTGTAAGTAAACCTACATTAATAATATAGCGTTAAAGGTTTACATAACGTTTTCTTTGTTACAGTAGTTGATATTTTCTATACATACGCAAGTACTGAAATTACAACGAATTACTGAAAGGACAGAAAACAGATAAAAATAGCGTACATTTTATGATCTGTTGTAACCTATCGAGTGGCTGCTAGGCTACAACTGTTAGTTGACGTGGTTCCGGAGGTGAATTTAAATCATTGATATGAACCGTTCTTCTCTGAAGACACATGATTAACAAATACAAAACTTCTACAATTTATTTTATAACAAATATTATTGAAATTAATATAATTCAATTACTTTTAAACTCTAAGTACCTTCACTCACTAGTATTTAGTTTCAGCAAAATAATATACCGTAACTACTTTTAGTAACTCTTTAAAAAATTGACAAAGACAAAAATATGACGATATCTGGTTATTAGGCTCTCTCAGAACTCCTTCTAACACAGATCAAAGTAAAAGTGAGAAAAGACACAAGTTCTCTCGGATCTCTTGTAGTCAAATCTGGCTTCTCCAGCAAATGCTTGAGTTTTTATAATACACCACCATGGAAGTAACCCTTATTTTTAGAGGTGGAACTGTTCCCTCCTCTTAATTCTAAAGCCTTAACTATGATAGGCCAAAACTAGTAGAAGTGAGGGTAAATCTCTTACAATTTTAAAAGACTTGCTACTATTCGTTAACGACTGGGTCATGTGACCCTACGTCACGATTTGGGGGAGGTCCCTCTAAGATTAAATTCTCACGAAAATAAAACACCTGCCTTAACACTTGTGACCAAATTATTCGACTTTACCCCAGAAGGGTATCAACTTTATGGCGACATTTATATGTTCTGTCTGGCCCCTATCATCATTAATTCTTACTTTATGTATCTCATCAGACTTCCTATGTTTTCATAAATCTGTCTCCTGTATATACAAAATGATTGGCTTTTCCTAATATACCACAGCTGCTTGTCCGGATAAGGGCTTAGGTAACCTCTGGTTGCCCATAAACTAAAGTTTATGATTATTGTTTCCTGACAGTTGCTCTTCTGCGAGAGGGGGTAGGATTCCATTAACAAACAATGGGAAAATTCCCTAAAACTATTTTTATGTTCAAAACATCTGCTTGCCTATTATACAGTCTGGCACCTGTCTCTATTGCCCAACACAACTAAGAATTTCTTACACTCTCACTTCCAAGTAACAATTATGATATAAGTACATTCATTGTAATTGACGGATAATAACAGATCACAGAAAGCAAATAAATATATGCACGAACATTTTATTTATTTAACACGAACAACTTATGCTTGAAAACAACGTACATGACGGCAAACTTAGTTTAAGGTTAGCTCTAGACGTCGTTCTAATGTCCCTAACGGGCAAAGTATCTTCCCTTGAGTAACCGACAGTTTTAACGGCCATTATAGTTAACTGAGTTTCGTGAAGCTGTTCGTCTCCCGTTACGTCCTTAAAGGATGGTTTAAAGGCTAATTTAAACCGACGGAAGTCGGTGAAACGGGACATTATTTTCTTTTATAACTGATGAGTTTGTATTCCAGTTGCTGACAGAAAAGGCATATGTAGACGTCATGTGTTGTTATGAGCTCACGGTGTCTAATATTTTATAAATAAGGTACTGCTTTCATGTAACTACCAAATCATGGTTATTGATTTCTACAAATCCCATTATTTCAGCTCGTTATTTCTACTTTGTAACACTGTATTCAGTTTCATGTTGGTCACAGCGTTCTGTTTATAACAAAATTTCTTTTGTTATAAGGTAGATTTGTAAAGGAACGGTTTGTAAGATAGATTTAATAGTGTCCTACATAAGATGATTAGGGTAAGAGTGTATAGGCTAAGAGAGTATGACGATAAGGGGGTATGAGCCTGAGTAACAAGATAAAGGGACTTTTATTTTTTCGGATTGCGATTCCTAAGCCCTCGATCTTAAGAAGAGAAAATTTGAGATACGTGATACCTATTGTTACAAAAAAATCGAGTGCTAGTTAGTTTTGTTTAGGTACATCTAAACCACTGTAATTTAAATACTACAACTTCTTCTACGATATTACATATTAATACATATTACGATAAATATGTAATAACGATGTGGCTTATTTCCCTGTTTTAACTCGGTCACACTTTTCCCTCCTTAGAACGTAGTATCAAATAACATACTAAATGAAACTATTTTCGTACTAAAAACAATGCTTTAGACCACAGACGAGTGCTGAAAACAAACGTATCTGTGCTGAAAAAACTTCAGATCTTCAGTAAATAACTTCCTTTTTGTGAAACCACTGTTACCAAATGAGCCAGATAATGCGGAGCAATACAGTGCAGTGAAACAATGCCGGCTCCTGTTATTAACTCAACCCCTTGCTACCACGGAAACTTCAATTTATCTTAAACAACATTTGAGTGGTACATCTAAGTAGGCCTATACTCGAGTTTACGAGTATCATGAGCGTGCACTTCCAGCTAAGATATTAACGAAAACTCGTATTAAGCTTGCATTATGAAAAGAGAATAAAAAAAATAATAACTGCTTAAAGTTAACTTTCTAACATTGGTTTCAAATAGTTTTGAGGAACTTTAACTTTAATTTTATGAAACCAATTTGACGGCATAAAAAATTTATCAGCTTCTAAAATAAAGTAGGCTTACAACAGAAAGATTCAATATGATAGTACTTTTGTTGAAAATATTACATAATTAATATAAATTGATGTAAGTAATTTCTTTTTACACAGCACCTAATTTCAGAATAATTAGCTACCAAAAATTAAACTAAATTGGTAATAATGTTTATCCTACAAATGTCATCCATCTGCTGGAACTGCACTATGCTGGCTTACTTTCGTATTTCCTCTAATTACGTTAATTATTGGAGTACTTTTAACGTTTTCCTTTACTCACTATTTGTACTTACCGTACATAATGCTCGACTATTTTATCTTGCCAATAATATATTAACTAGATCTTTCTGGTTCACATGAATCATAGAAGATCGCCTCTATATAATCGTACTCGGAAGTATCCTCGAGTTTCGTTGGAACGTTCCCTATTACGATGACTACAAGCTCCATCTTGAGATTTCAGGGAAGATCTACAATTTGAATAAGCTACGGAATGCCTACGATGTTTCGTCTTTAATGTAACGGAAACAGCCTGAACATCACTTACTTTAACTATCGTTTAGCATTTTTAATGTTCCACATATGAAGTTATTTAAAAAGTTATGAGAGTGAATATACTAAAAACTACGTAGACTTTCTCGGTCCGTATCATTATGGCTATTATACTAGTAAGCTTCCTCAACTGCAGAACTTGCTCAGACTTTTAAAGATTTTAATTTCCATTTTTAGCTTGTGCTGTCTCTAAAATAAAAACTTTCATAGCAAACAGTACATTCGGAATTAACTTACCATCATTCCTTTATTCTGATGTCGCAATGAATTTTTATAATTATTTTAAAAACTGGAATACATTGTTTGGTGTTCAAATTTTTTTTAATTTCAAACCTAAACACCATACTCAGACTGTGGTTAAAATTATCTTTAATGCGACCACTTGGATGTTTGTAATTTTTTCCAAATCTTGCTGCACTTTTTAGACCCCGGTGTCCCAGAATTGTGATATTTCCGGAACTGAACACTATATTGAAATTACGGTTAAAATTCCGTTTAATTTGACACCTCACATGGGAATGTTGAAATTTTGTCAAAATTTTGACCCCTCACATTTTCGCCACAAACCTATTTTTGGAGGGAATCACTCTAAAAAACAACAGGGTGCTATAGGTTATATGTATGGATGTGCATGCCACGTTATACGAAAATCAGTTAATGCATTCAGAAGTTATCGTGAGACACACCCCAAAACAGATAAACAGGTAGACAAATCCCAATTAGTCGAATTAAAACTGAGAACTCGCTTTGTTCGTTCAACTAAATTCCCTGGATAATTGTCAATGGTCTATCGTTCTATAGACCAAGCCGTGGTTTGTCGTCTTAATTTACTCGTCAGAGCCGTACGTATGGAGTAAAGATTTTTTTTTTGTAATACAACACTATTTTAGTGCACGCTAATGGAACTGAGGAAATCTCAAAAGTCAGTGTGAATTCTTACTCCGATGTTATAATTTAAATAACATGAGTATTAGCTTAAGTGGCGCTTGTTACATGTATTACGTAACCAGCCAATATGCGCAATTAATTCGGAACTATTTGGGGCTGCGAATTCTTGACTACATTGTCCGACTGTCGTAGAACATTGTAGACTTTCTCGTCAACGTTACACGCCACTACCTACCTTGCGTGCTTATTAAAGCTAATGTTATAAAGAGCAAATATAAAACTAAGAACATTAAACCGACTGTAGTTCACCTTCAAATTTGCAGCTGATGTGGAACAGAAGCAATGAGTGATTTGGTGGTATGGATATGGGTAACTTCTTTCCTCGACAACTTGGTTAGTCTACACAACTTTGTTGAAAAAATATGAAAAGGCACAAGAGAAGAAAAAACAACAAAGGCGCCGGCTCCGTTCTATTAAGCAGGATATGACAACGTAGGCTTGCTTATAAATGACTGCTTAAAAACTGGCATACAAAAACAAATGCCAATCGAACAAATTAGTTTAAAATTGAAAGACAGCAAGGGAGGAATCGAGGGGGAGAGAGAGAGAGAGAGAGAGAGAGAGAGGGGGGAAGAGGGAGAATGGGGAAAGTAAGTAAAGTAAGTACAGCGTACGCCTAGTGTTTTGAAAAAACTTGGAATATTGATAATGGATTTACATCCTGAAATTTTTACACAATTGACATATACTTCAGATATAAAAGTAAATGCTGATCCAGGATTATTATTTTACGGGAAGATACTCATGAACGTCTTGTTCTATGCTGACGATAGGTAATTATAGGCCTAAAGGAAACACTGAAAAACATCAAGGAAAAGAGGCGACAAATAAACTCAACAATGTCTCTAGAAAATTATGGGCTATATGTTTCGTTACTACAGAATAAAAATCTACAATTCATAAAAATTAAAATTTGGATTAGAAAAATAATAGTCGTGAAGAATCAAATTTAAAAAAAAATTTATAATTTTTAATTGCTTTGGATGTGATACTTCATAAAAACCTCGCTTCCACTGGGACGATAAGTTACAAAAATTTAAAAGCATCTCTGTAACAATTTTTAGGAACCTTAAAAATAAAACTAGAAAGCATGCCCGCATGGAATTTACAAAACCAGAGCTAGGTACTCATTCCTATAAGCAAAGAAAATTTTAAATACTAAAATGAAATTTTAAGAAATACACGAGGACATTCCTTTCCAAATCGGAAAAAATGAAGGCATAGACGAGAACTTAAAATAGAATCTTTGCACAAGAGAATTCGGGAGATGATGCGAACACTTGAACCTAAATAAGGAACGAGAGATGTTTCATACTAAGAAGGATACGGAAAAGGTGAAGTAAGTTCCTTTGAGATGTATATTGACCAGACGAGTCACCTGATTTCTACAAGCGCCCACGAACATGTGAGACACACGAGGAACTAAGTAGCTGAAAAGTGGGCAGTTGCTGAGCATTCGGCCACAACTAATCACATGATAAATTTCGAAAAAGTATCTCTTATAAGGTCGTACAAGGGCTATTATGGCAGCATGGTCCTAGAAGCCATAGAAAAGAATAAACACAAAGACAATATCAACAGAGCAGCAGTCACGCTCAGTATGTCTTGATATAATTTACTTTCTGATTTGACTGTACGGAGTTGTCTGACCGCACAAATAACGCATCAGTGTAACACCTACAGGGTAGGTGTCCGCTTACCAGACCACCAACCGCCACATCGTCATTTGCTTGCCGGCCTCATCGTCACATAAATCGGAGGATACTCACTGTAATGTGGGTGAAATGTCGTACATTACATTTCTGATACGGCCCACACCAGAAGAAGACTTCTACAACAGAAAAGTAAATCCTTAACGCCTAATCCTTGGAGGGAAGCAGAAAATACGTGTAATCGACAAAATAGCGAATTTGTTTATTGGACATAAATTTTCTGTGTATATAATTAATTTTAATAAAATGCGAAAGATAGGCTTCGCACAAAAAGTACTCATCGATGTAGGTTTTATGCAAACAGTAGAACTGATTTCACAGATTTCGCAAAATAAGAAAGAATAAGACTTGGTTTCAGAGATATAGAACAATAAGAAAGAATAAACAAAGTACCGTCACTTATTGAGTTAAGGAACTGTTGCAACAGCAGAAAGAACAGACAGTTACAACGGGTAATGACGGTTTGAAGGGAAGAGTGAGTGATAGTCAACGTCAGCAAGAGATTTGATGAAACAGAATCATGAAATGGCTGAATTATGGACAGTTACAATGTAATATTATTATTATTGTTATTGTAACTATTACTATCACATCACCTTAGTTACATATGTACGTGTTAAGGTTACACAGTTAACATACTGACGATGTAATTAAAATTATAACTCCCAAATTCAAAATAATCACTCATTTATGTTTATAGCAGTGTTTGTAAGAGTATTACCATATACATATACGGTAGATCGCTCACAGAGATACAAGTGAATGTATGGCCGTATTCTGTGAAACTGGCAATGAAATTACGTTTAATTTTGTTTCACTTGACAGTCTACTACGATTTCATAAAGCTCTTCAAGATGAAAAATATTAAAGTAAATGAAGATAACGTGTGAACTCTCTCAGAGACCGTAAGCAACGGTTCGAGTCAGCAAGTGAGAAAGAAATACATACACAGACAGTACAGAGAGCCAGTGAGAGATAAAAACTAGGAACAAAACAAAAAGTATTTATCCGTTTTAAAGAGAAGTTACGAAGCAGGGCACTGCAGATGTTCTGAACAACCATGTATTGTTTTCGTAACAATATGTTTCCTTCTTTACGAAGTTTCCCCTCTCAAATATAACTTGTTCTCTGTTCGCACATACAACATCTTGCAATCTGATTCTGGTGCTTCCCGACGTCAAATTCTGAAATAATAAATTTCTATCTTGCTACCTGGAAAACCTGAATACTTGTTGCAAATGTAGGCCTACTTCAATACAATAGACGAATCTATTTCTTGGGTTTCTTGTAGCATTTTACAAATAAATTTTACATGCATACTGATATTACAACGTGCCTAGTTAAGTTACGTATTTAGACGTCCAGATTTCCTTCTAACGTAGCTTTTTCACAATATTGTTTTTTCCATGTCACTCTATAAACACTGCACCTTCAGCAAGATTTCTCAAAACCTCTGTTCGATCCCTGTCCTTATACCTATGTCCTGACTCAGAACCATTCCCACACAAATGATTTTTCTTTCCTTACAACTCTGCACTATCACTTTGATTTTTTGTGCTATTTAGTGACGATGTTTATACAATTTCTAAAACTATTACAAGTAAAATTGTCAACTTCATATCAAAAATTGATACTGTTACATCGTGACGGCTTATAAAATCCCTAATATGACGAGACTCAAATTCAGCAATCGACTTGTCTCGTCATTGTCATCGTTAACACTATAGCGATCAAAAATATAAATTTAATAATTTTATGATTGAGAAGTGCGTTTGCACAGGTCAAGCCACCAACCCGAGCCAGAGTAATAAATAAGGACAATTTAACAACACGTCAACCCGACGCTAGCTACAAGACAATGAGAGAACGCCTGACATAACACAACAAAAGAGAAATAGGATCGACTGTGACAGACCAAGCTGAACTCAGATTTACAACACCACAACAAACTGAACGAAAGCAGAGTCCAGTGGCACGGATAAGCAGAAATTGAAGCGAGCACATGCTGTAGGGTTAAATCGAAGCGTGCGAGACTTTAAGAAAAGGATACTTACTCACAAAGGATTTAGAAAGGTTTCACCCAGTATGAAGACAAAGCAGCGTACACCAAATGAATACAGTCAAGGGTGTCGCACAGCGTGAAACAACGTTACGATGACAACTGATATTTATGACGAGAGACCGTGGAGGCATCATGGGGTGACGACGAGCAAGAAGCTGTTAATTGGCAGAAAAAAGACGAAGGGAAGCCAAACAATAAACGAGGCGCTACGTATTGTTAGTAAGGGAATAACAGCAGGCCTTGGGAAACTCACAAGAACAAAGGTTTGACGGACAGGCGAGCAATTACTCTACATTCTAAGAAGTAGTGCGAAGCCCTTTCGCCGTGTATTTTAGGGGATGTTCGATAGCCAACCACAGTCTAGCATCTTCCAAAGAAGCAGGTGGAGAGGACTGTCGTCATGGTGACAACCAGAACAGCGAATCAGGGTGTCGAGAACCATAGATCTTCATAGTGGAAGGAAATATCGGACCTATCGAAGACGACCAGAGACGTGTTCGACAGAAAGTTGCATTATGGTAGAAGACGTTTAATAAAAACTGTTTACGAGGTACGCGAGCTCTCAGTAGTTGTTAAAAATTTCTCGGTTTCTCAATTATTCAAAAAGTCAGTCAGTTACGCAGTTTTCTCGGTTACTCAACAGTTCTCAGACAGTCACGCAGTTTTTCAAGCAGTCAATCGTATTTCACGAAGTTTACCGCAGTAACGCGAAGTGTGAAGTGATATAAGTATCGCTAGAATTTGAGTTTGATACTATAAACTTTAAGAGTATTTCGACATGCAAATTAAACATTAATAAGTGAACGAACGACTCGATGTTAGAACTTTGGCGCGACAATTACGAACACAGTGATCGATATCAGAACACACTATGATTCAGGTATAACTATCTCAGGCGTGCGAATTCAGAAACAATAAGTGACTTAGCGCTCATAACACTCGTGCTCAATATTGCACACAATCATGATCCAACTAAACTAAACGTATATAAACACACGAAGCAGTTTAGCGACAGACAGTTATTTGTACACAACCACTAATAATGAATGCACTTATGCAACACAAGACTCTATAAACTTTCATCATTAACGGGCAACGCCAACGGGACGACACAGACCAGGAGTGAATCTTATCCGCGAGTGCAAAGTGATGACAAACACCAAATCTACGGAACTTCTACTTATATGGGATCATCAGTGAACAGGAATCCTCACCGATGGAGTTTTGGATTTTCACTATCTCTAGTAAAATCCTCATGTTATTAATATTATAATAAAACTACTGCTCTGTCACCTTTAAAGAAACCACACTTTGAGAAATTAGATCAATTGTTATTATAATATTAAACATAAAAGCAAACTCATCTGAGGCAAAATGAACGCATTAGTGTAGGATAAATAATATTTGATTGTCTATGTTTGTGTACGTTTATTGTATTGTATGTATGTTTTAAAGCAAGCAACGAAACGGATATATATATATATATGTGTGTATATATATATATTGCAACACATCTTTTTATGATTTCTTTCATTATGGATTATGAGTTTTACATGGACCTGGTTAGGGTATATCATGCCAACACTTACCTGCAGTATATGGTACTTTTCTGCTTTGCCGGCTATTAGGTGTGGGATTTGGGCTTATTAGGTATCAGGTAACGAGTTGGGACGATGTGTTTCCAAAAGAATTATTTTAGGAAGCTGAGTTGTATAAATTGTGAATAAATGAAAACTACCTTTTTAGTCTATCATTCCAATGATTATAATTGTCACCCTCAAGGTGCTTATCTTTAAACAAATCATAATAATAAAAAGAATTTCAAATATTTAACACAATTTACGGCGGGTTCCACCATTTATATTCTTTCTTGAATATTACTTTACCATATTTTCTCTAGTGATATATTGTTATAATGCTTACGTCTAACAATCACATATTCAAATCATATATCTTAGTACATAATTTATAAGTTCCTGAAAATAAGACATACAATACACAGTATATACACAAAACATATAACATGGAAATATACACACATATATGGGCAGTTTCACACTGTCTGCCTGTAATTATAATTCATTTATAAAAATCATTTTTGTTATATTGAAATAATTATTTAATAAAATGGAAATACTGAATTGATTTCATTCTATGAAATCCGTAACCCTGTTCTTTATACATGAGAAAATAAAATACGAACTTTTTAAATGAATATAACAAGGGTTATAGTTATCGTTATCTCTATGTTAATTATTCTTTATACAGTGCACAATCTCATGAAAACATTTGCTTAGAGTCTTTCTGCACTCTTATTAACATATTATTATAATAATCACACATTATCTAAATGTTCTGTCTTTTTGAATAAATGTCTCTATATGATATACAGTACAACATTTAAAAGTGTCTTTAAGCTTTAGTCATACCGCCTATATAATTAAATGTTTATCAATTATTTAAAACTGTTCAATTTCGCTTATAGCGGCTTTTCATTTACTTGTTGTGTTTTACAACATTATTATGAACCCTGAACCATATCAGGTCACCTGTTTTGATGATTTCATGTTACACAGATGTACACGGGTCTCAGGCGTCGGCGTTGAGTACAGCTATTCCTCTCGAAACCTCCGTCAGCGTCGCTTAGCGGTGTATGAACAGCTAGGCTAGGCGTCGTTCCTTTATCATCATGGACACAGCGTCTCTGGCCTCGGGTATAGTCTGATGTCCGTAGTACGTAGTTGTAGTAACTCAGGTGTCTGCCGGTCTCATTGAAGCGTCTTCTGCAGCGTATCGTTCCGTGTGTACGACTCAACGAATACTTTATGAATGCTACAGATGCTCGTTTTGGCTCACTGTTTATAGGGCAAAGCCACGTGTGCAAATGCGTTTCTATCGGCGAATATCTCTACAATCCTTTATTTATTTAGGTAACAAAGTTGTTTGTTAGACGTGTCTTGAACACAGTTATTAGCTATGTATACACGCGATCTTTAATTAGCACCGCGAAAGGTGTGAAATAGTAAAACGCTTATAGTTCACGACACTCTCACTATCTCGTTATGTGTTTGGTGTCTAAATAAAGCTACATTTCCGCACTATTCACTGGTCAACCTAGTTCTTCTTAATCTTTTGTCATTTTTTTATTATTTAAGTTTTAAAACACTTCTGACATGTGCCGACAAAATTATACATATTTATGCAGGTGGACTGTTATCTGTACCCTTCTAAATGTACAATTGTAGCAGATAACGCTTATTATGTGTACTCCAGTTAGAACGATAAACATTGATAACAATGTTTTGTTATAACACTCCCCCACTTGCTTTAAAAAAATTGTTTGTGCTTTACAGAACAATTTTTTTTATCTATGTTTAGTACATACACAGTCAGTTATATTACATGTTTATTAGAAAGAATATAAAATCTTATCTTAAAGTAACAATCACATATGGGTATTATTGGATATAATGACGCAGAGATGACGCATGGTACTTTCCGACGTCCTTTTCTTCACTGGGTCATATACCATGTAGGTGTGTGGTCCTAGACGACTCCTTAGTTCATATGGGCCACAGAATAATCTGAAGAATTTCTTGGAAGTGTTTAATATACTACTTCCCACAGGATTTGTCTTTATCAATACCTTATCACCAATCTGGAATCTTGTCAATCGGTGAGTTCTATTATACCGGTCTCTCCTTTTACCTGCTTGATGATATAACTGTCGTTCAGCTCTGTTTATTTTTATTTGAATTGGCAAATCTACATTATAATTTTCCGGTTTATTAATCATGTTGTGCCAGAATCTTTTAGGTATTTTATTCTCACTTAATTCTAACGGTGTGTATCCTGTAGCTTCACTATAATTGTGATTCATTGCATCTTCGAAAAATTGTAGATAGTCAGGCCATTTACTCTGTTGATTGTAGCAATATAACCTCATGTACTTGCCTAACTCTCTATTTATTCTTTCAGCAAGATTAGTTTGTGGATGCCTTATGGATGTAAGTATAGGTTTTATACCTTGTCTTGTTAATGCGTCCTTCCATAATTTATTACCAAACTGCTTACCTTGATCTGTCAACACTTTATCCATTTTTCCATACTTTGGTATATACTTCTGGGTGATGACGTTCAGAACAGATTTCATGGTGGGTCTTCGTACAGCATATAACTTTACTAGCTTGGTAAACACATCTACCGTCACAATTATATGGCGGTACCCACGACTTGATCGCGGGAGTGGTCCAAGGAAATCAAGTGCAACTATATCCCCCTTCTTCTTAGTTCTGATACTCCCCATTTCAACGCAAGTGTTTAAATTCGGATGTTTGGCTGTTTGACAATCATGGCATTTCCTAACAATTATTTTAATTTTTCTGAACATATTATTACAGGTGAAGGCTTCTTTCATAGTTAAATAGCACTTCAATGGAGATGCATGAGCTAGACTACGATGACATGGCATAATTAATTGCTGTAACATGTCATGAGATAGCACAACTTTCCAATCATAATTAATAAGCTTAAATAAAATTCCATCTTTCACACAATAATTTATAGGTAACGGATTATTTTTTATATTCTGTAATCGCTGATCTTTATCTTGCTCTCTAGCGAGATTACGTAGTAATTCTTGTACTTCTCTCTCGGGTTTGTATGTTATGTTGCTAAGTACCCTGACATCTTGTGGTTTAGCTTCATGTGTTTCTATACAGACTCCAGAATGTAGTCATTGATTTTCAGTCTTCGATGTGGACGGTTTATTACGTTCATCAGTGTTTCTCGGTGTCTCTTTCTGTTTTTTCTCAACGGTAATCGCATGCGTATTTGCATTCCTATCGGATGTCCATGGTTTCGAAAATCGTTTCGACGAATTCGGCCATCGGTAACCTCCTTTGTAATTACCTCTTTCATTATTTTGCTCCTGCTTCTCATATGTTCGTCCATCTTCATGGCGTCTATCATATGATACATTTTTGTTTTTCGGATATTTTTCATCGTCTGTACGTCTATCTTCTCTGCCTTTATCTTCTTGGCGATATCTTTGCAAATACCACGTACCTCTATCTTGATTTTGGTTCCGGTTATCTCGCTGAACTCCTCTTGGTGGGTCTCGTTCACGGATTACACCCTCCATCTGTGTTAAAAGTATTAATAGATCTTCAATGGTAGCTATACCCTGAACATGTATAGCTAGTTGGATGTTCCTGCTGAAATGATTAGCAAGCTTAATGACTAATTATTTTGTGTTAAAGCGGGACGTAAATGTTTACTCCTCTCTACTAACATAATGACGTATTCATCTTCAGACAGCTTACCTGGATTATATTTACCAAATTCCAGTGTATTTCGTATTCTCATTTGTATGTATTCATTCCAATACCTCCGTTCGAATGCTAGTTTAAATTCTTCATACGTTTTTAAATCGTCATTCACCATCGTGAACCAACTGGCTGCTGCATCTTTTAAGTAACGGCTTACAAAGTCTATTTTATCTTTGTCACTGAGAATAGATCCAATACTATCCAATTCTTTCTCACATTTGATACGAAATTCAATGGGATTTTCCCCTCTGGATCCTCTAAAATAGTTAATGGGTCTCTCTTCTCTAGGTACGGTCGAGTATACTAATGCTTGTGTTGGTAGTCTTCTCACTTCTCGTGTAAGTCGGTCTACTTCACCTTTTAACTTGACTTCCAGCTGATCTACCCTGTTGTCATGGTGTTGGATAGATTTCTTGATGGTGTCGTCTGCTGCGGCGAGACTTTTTGTTTCTTCTTCAATTTTCATGGTCTTCCTGACATTACTCTGCACCAACTCGCTGATGACTTGTATCTTGGTATCTTGTCGATGCGTAATTTTTTCGAGTTTCTGGTCCAGTGTGTCGGCCATAGATTTAAAATTTTGTTGTAGTCTTTTTCGCTGCTCTTCGAAATTTTCATTCATCACCACCGCTTGTTGTTTTAGAGACTCTTTAACTTTACCTTCTAAGGTCTCCATTCGTTCCATAATTTCTACCTTACTTTCAGCATTATACGCGTATAGTTTCTGAATTTCTGACGTGCTTGCTTCCAATCTTCTCATAGTTTCAGACGTGCTTGCTTCCAATCTTCTCATAGTTTCAGCACCACTAGTTTTTATTTCTTCAAACCTTTTTACGTTTTCAGCGTTGCTGGCTTCTAACTTCTTCATTATGTCGGCTAAACTGACCTCTTGTTTATGTGCCATGTTTAATTTTAATTTGGTGAACCGATTTTAAAATATTTATTATTAATTTGTATATTATTAATTATTTGGATTATTATTAAATACTGTATTGGTAGTCATTTATTCATCAACATACAACCATTATCTTGGGCGCCTGTAGTATCAGTTTCTGATAACCACAATATTTATCTAAGCTCCCCTTTGTTTACTCTACTGATAACGCTAACTGTACGTTCTTATCAGCTACATTCAACATATAAATGCACGTTTTATAATAATTACACATCAACTCTAAATATTTGTTCTACGTGAATTTATATTTATTTAATTTCTTACTAATTTTTAGTTTTTTTCGTATTATTTATTTTTTTTTTTTTTTAATTTAATCGTGCCCCACGTTGGGCGCCATTTTCTTTTGCAACACATCTTTTTATGATTTCTTTCATTATGGATTATGAGTTTTACATGGACCTGGTTAGGGTATATCATGCCAACACTTACCTGCAGTATATGGTACTTTTCTGCTTTGCCGGCTATTAGGTGTGGGATTTGGGCTTATTAGGTATCAGGTAACGAGTTGGGACGATGTGTTTCCAAAAGAATTATTTTAGGAAGCTGAGTTGTATAAATTGTGAATAAATGAAAACTACCTTTTTAGTCTATCATTCCAATGATTATAATTGTCACCCTCAAGGTGCTTATCTTTAAACAAATCATAATAATAAAAAGAATTTCAAATATTTAACACAATTTACGGCGGGTTCCACCATTTATATTCTTTCTTGAATATTACTTTACCATATTTTCTCTAGTGATATATTGTTATAATGCTTACGTCTAACAATCACATATTCAAATCATATATCTTAGTACATAATTTATAAGTTCCTGAAAATAAGACATACAATACACAGTATATACACAAAACATATAACATGGAAATATACACACATATATGGGCAGTTTCACACTGTCTGCCTGTAATTATAATTCATTTATAAAAATCATTTTTGTTATATTGAAATAATTATTTAATAAAATGGAAATACTGAATTGATTTCATTCTATGAAATCCGTAACCCTGTTCTTTATACATGAGAAAATAAAATACGAACTTTTTAAATGAATATAACAAGGGTTATAGTTATCGTTATCTCTATGTTAATTATTCTTTATACAGTGCACAATCTCATGAAAACATTTGCTTAGAGTCTTTCTGCACTCTTATTAACATATTATTATAATAATCACACATTATCTAAATGTTCTGTCTTTTTGAATAAATGTCTCTATATGATATACAGTACAACATTTAAAAGTGTCTTTAAGCTTTAGTCATACCGCCTATATAATTAAATGTTTATCAATTATTTAAAACTGTTCAATTTCGCTTATAGCGGCTTTTCATTTACTTGTTGTGTTTTACAACATTATTATGAACCCTGAACCATATCAGGTCACCTGTTTTGATGATTTCATGTTACACAGATGTACACGGGTCTCAGGCGTCGGCGTTGAGTACAGCTATTCCTCTCGAAACCTCCGTCAGCGTCGCTTAGCGGTGTATGAACAGCTAGGCTAGGCGTCGTTCCTTTATCATCATGGACACAGCGTCTCTGGCCTCGGGTATAGTCTGATGTCCGTAGTACGTAGTTGTAGTAACTCAGGTGTCTGCCGGTCTCATTGAAGCGTCTTCTGCAGCGTATCGTTCCGTGTGTACGACTCAACGAATACTTTATGAATGCTACAGATGCTCGTTTTGGCTCACTGTTTATAGGGCAAAGCCACGTGTGCAAATGCGTTTCTATCGGCGAATATCTCTACAATCCTTTATTTATTTAGGTAACAAAGTTGTTTGTTAGACGTGTCTTGAACACAGTTATTAGCTATGTATACACGCGATCTTTAATTAGCACCGCGAAAGGTGTGAAATAGTAAAACGCTTATAGTTCACGACACTCTCACTATCTCGTTATGTGTTTGGTGTCTAAATAAAGCTACATTTCCGCACTATTCACTGGTCAACCTAGTTCTTCTTAATCTTTTGTCATTTTTTTATTATTTAAGTTTTAAAACACTTCTGACATGTGCCGACAAAATTATACATATTTATGCAGGTGGACTGTTATCTGTACCCTTCTAAATGTACAATTGTAGCAGATAACGCTTATTATGTGTACTCCAGTTAGAACGATAAACATTGATAACAATGTTTTGTTATAATATATATATATATTATGATTCATATTCTTATGTTTTTCTTGAATGTATTTTCAGGTCATAATTACTATTTATGTCTCAGAAGTTTTTTTGAATGATGTTTAATAAATAAGTATTTACGTATTTGTTAAGTATTTCATGCGTTCATTATTGTCACAACCTTAGTAACGAAACACTAACGTTAATTGAATTGTTTGTAATAAATTTTCTTATATCGATTTATAACGACAATAAAGAGTCTCAGTAATTATGCTAATCGTTAATGAATACAGTTCATTATATCAGAGTAATTAATATATTCACATAAATAAATTAATTTGATACATTTAATCTAATTGAATAATTGAATTTGCATAGATTAGCATAAATTGCACATTGTAACACTGAACGACTGTGTAAAGGAAGGAGTTTGTCGCTTGAGCCAGTACTTCTGTCACTTACCAGCAGGCTGTTTCAAATTATCCCACACTATTGTCGATTTCATCTCTCTACCTGACAAATCGTCTACATCCTTCTTCTGATGTAAATTGTAGAGGACCAATCAGTAATCACTTTAAATCCCCTGTCATTCTTGTTCTGGCAACATTTTCTCTCCGATCCGATTTTCGTCTTATTTACCGATGCAGTACCATTACATCGGTCATTTGAGATACACACGTAATTGCGACTCTTGTCTGTCCGTTTGGTTCTTATCGTATCCCGTCCCATAGCTCTTTGGGTGAATATAAATTTTGCTAACGCCCACAACAATGCAAGGCAAGACTCTCCTCTTTACGGCGAATGCAGACCTGATTTACAAAAGTGTCCAGCTTTTCCATTCTAAGGCTTTACTTGGACAAGTAGCTGTGGGAGGTTAAAAGCCACTCTATTAGGATAACAGGATGACAGATTTATGGAAAACAGAGGAAGTCTGATGAGGCAAACAAGTAAGAGTTAATGGTGACAAGGACCAGACAGAACACATAAATGTCGCCGTAAATTTGATGACCTTTTAGGGAAGAATCGTTTAATGGGTCAGGGTGCAAAGATGTGTCCTATTTCCGTGAGAACCTTTTAACCTAAAAGACGACATCCCACCAAAATTACGTAGAGTCAGTAGAGTCACGTGATGCAGTCTCTGACGAATAGTGGTAGTTGTTATAAAATTATAAGAGAATTACCCTCACTTCCACTAGATTTGGCCTATCATAGTTAAGGTTTTAGAATTAAGAGGAGGGAACAGTCCCACTACTAAAATTAAGGGGTACACCCATGATGCTGTACTATAAAAACTCGAGTATGTGCTAGAGAAGAGTTCTGATCGTAAGAGTTCTGAGAGAACTTACTTTCTGTCTCACTTTGACTCTGATCTGTATTTGAAGGTGGTCCAAGAGAGCCGGAAAACCAGAGATGGTCATATTTTGTCTTTGTAAGTTTTTAAAGAGTACCTAAAACTAGTTACATTATTTTGTTGAACTAAGTACTAGTAAGTGAAGGTACATAGAATTTAAAAGTAATTGAATTATATTAATTTCAAGAAGAATTGTATAAAGGAAATTGTAGAAGTTTTTCTATTTGCTAATCATCAATAAATTGTCTTCAGAGAAGAACGGTTTATATCAATGACTCCAATTCACCTTCGGAACCACGTCAACAAACAGTTGTAGCTTAGCAGTCACTCGATAGTTTACAACAGGAACGGGTGTTATTTCAGACACGTGGAGCTCGTAAAATGACATTCCCAACGTTCCTGGTATGCAGTTCGACACCTAACGGTTACCCACAGAAAAGATTTCTTTGATCCGCAAGCAGTGCACATACACAGACTGTTCAGTCGTTTTGGGCATTTGCAAAGCACAGAAATAACAAAGAATTTAGCACCAGGAATGATTTGTTAGATTCATATCTATTATAACGCTAAAAAATGAAAAAAAAAGAGAGGAACCATCTGTCCGCGCTTGAAATGACATTCACGTATGTGGAGAAACTATGAAAGGAGTTAGTACAAAGGAGTGTAACAGCTTTCAACGTCGACGTGCAGATGTCTGTAGATATCATAAATCTAACAGAGCAGATGTTCGAGAGAGAGAAAATTTACCAGGCAAATACAGCAGAGGTGAGTGAACTAAGTTAACAAGTGCAGCTGGGAGCTTGGAGAAATTAAAGGATTGTTGTGGCTGAAAGGCACAGAAGACGCCAGAACGAAATACAATGAGGAAATACTAAGAAAACCACGACCGTGGCGATTGCAATAATCAACGGGACAGCTGGATGCTTAACGAAACTAAAGGGTGTTCTAGCTGAATGTCATAGAAAGTCGCCACAGAGAAGTACAATTAGAAATACTAAGAAAGCCACGCATGAGGTTATTAAACTAATTTAATAAGTGCAGCTGGACGCTTAAAGAGAAGAAGGGTAGTTCTGGTTAAAGGGATAGCAAAAACACCACAGAGGATTTACCCAGAAAGTTATAGCAGGGGTGAGTGAACTAATTAACGTGGCAGCTGGACGTTAGATAATACAAGGGTTGTTCTGTCTGAATGGCATACAAAGACAGCAGAAGATTTACGAGTCTGAAAATCGGACAGGCCGTGACAGAGGGTGATGGACTAGAGCCAGAAATAAGAAGGGAACAAACGTGGCCTATCAGGAAACAGCATTAAAGGTAGGCGGGTTCCAGGAGTAAATTTCCTAAGAAGAAAGCAAGAAAGACCAATTGGAAACGGAGCAAAATGAAATGTAAGAAACTAGAGGGAAAATGTAAGAAACTAGTGGGGAAGGGTGTGTATGAAATATATACAAGGAACAGAGGGGCGATCAGGGAGTTGATAATAAAATTCGGAGAGAGTCGTTACTTAAAATCGAGGGAGTCTACGTTAAACTTTTGAAGTCTTTACTTAAAGTCAGAAAGAGTCTGTTGTAAAGTTTTCGGAGTCTACTATAAAGTTCAGAGAGTTTACTTAAATTTTCCGTAAAGCCAACATGAGTAAATAACTTGTGAACATTTAAAACTCTATTATAAAATTTCGTAGAATCAAAATGATCGAACAGTCACGGAGTCAAATATCGAGAAAGTGAGAACTAGAGTTTTATTTGCTTGTAACTCGAAAAATAAACAATCGAATCTTATCAATGTGTTATTAGCGATATAAACTATTATAAAACGGAATAAATCGCTTGCGAAGTAAAATTATCGTAACGAGAATAACCGTTGTGGATTAGTGAACAGTTCTTACAGTAATGTAAATATCGGGAGAAGCCCAACAAGAGCAGCAGTTTCTTAGAAGAGATGGTTGGAAAAAGATCTCAAGTCATAGAGGTCGTCGAATAAAGATCTCAAGTCATTTAAGTATGCTTGGTGAGACTTACTTCTGAGAGACAATGAGACATATCAAAGTGATTTTTTTGCAAAATATTAAATAGATGACCAATTTTTGAATAAATGTATTCGGATGTTCAACTTTTTGGTAAGGGTATTTAACCAGGGTGTGGTCGTGGTCGTGGACACGTTTTCATACGAACACATTGTAAATGGTTTTCGTAGAAGGAAAGAATAAGGAAGCCGCACTGCGACGTAGAAGCTGCTAAACTTGATTACTCATAGTTCACGGACTGACACTTCACCGTTGGACAAAGCAGTTACTGTAACTGCGGTCAAGACCCAGATTAGCATATTGCAACAGCCGTGTTGATGTGACGTGGCGATGGTTCCGATTCTTTGCACTGCTATTGTACACGACCTCTAGGTGACAATAAACAATATCAAACGTCTACACAAATATTTAAACTGTGTGAGCGTTTCGTCGTGTACGGTACACAAATAACAATGTCATGGGTAGTAAACAAAGCGGGCAATGGTGGTGCTGAAAGTTTGAGCAGCAGTCGGTGCAAGTACGAGACAGTATAATAACGATGTCATGGGTAGTAAACAAAGCGGGCAATGGCGGTGCTGAACGTTTGAGCAGCAGTCGGTGCAAGCACGAGACAGTATAATTAATGCGCTCTCAAGGCAACACCCGTAGCCACGTTAACAGCTGTTGTTGTTATGTCAGCGGTAATAGATCTCGACACTTCGATGCAACGCGGCGTCAAGGAGGACAATGAACTTGTACGAGTACGTAAACACGATGGCTTTATTACGTTTCCTAAGTCGCCCAGTTACTTTCTCATCTACTCGCCATGTATAAAGACTAAAATATCACCGAGCGCTGCCCCTTATAAAGCGCGTTTAACGACCACAATTTGTTATAATTCCTTTCTTTTATGTTCCTCCCCTTGTGTTGAATGCTTTCAGCAGCTAGTTTTTATAACGCGCTAACTTTTAAGTTACATTAAAGTTTAGTTAGCCTATCATAAAAGTCATTTTTCTACTATCTATTGATAATAAAATTCTTTAAAAATGGAGGGGAGTAGGAAGAAAGAACTGCGTTCTTAATCTCCATAAACGGTAAAGTTTGTGAAGCACTAACTTCCTGAAGATACCACTATCACGGCGAACGTTTGTTCTTTATGCGTAATAATTATTTCATAACACAACTGTTAAATTAAAAAAAAAAATCTAACAACCGCAAAGAAACATAAAAAACCTATCCCTTATTTTATTTTACAAATGCAAATTGTATTTTTTAATAATTCCATTAAATACGAGAGCTATCCAGAAATTAACCTCAGCTTCGCTGGCATGCACAAACTGGTTCTCATAGAAACGGTGCGTATTCACAGTAGCGACCAGTATAGTTTTACACTGTAACATGCAAATTCACGGTCCATTTTGTTTATGTCTGTTGTAACAGGGACCGACGAAACATGGAATCTGTCAGTTGGCCCCCGCCAACTGTAACATGCGTGGTGGTATTCGTTGAAGCCTCCGTTATCAGTTGGGTGCATTCGGGACAGTGTCTCGAACTAACGGACGGCGTCGATCGGCGAGGCTCTCGGTCGATGAAAATGCAGAAGCGAATCTATCGTGTGGGACCGTGTCTCAAACGAGCCGTTGCGGATGGTGTCGCCTCAGTCAATCACCGTGGGATGAGTGGTTGATGTTCTAACCTATCGAGTGGCTGCTAGGCTACAGCTGTTCGTTGTTGTGGCTTTGGAGGTGAATTAAATCATTGATATGAACCGTTCTTCTCTGAACACAATTTATTGATGATTCGCAGATACAAAACTTTTTACAATTTTCTTTATAGAAGTTTGATAAAGAAAGTTGTGTTAGTGGTTAAAATCACAAGCAGAATTATCAATGTAGCACACCACTATTAAAAATTATTCCGATTAGCGCTTTCAAGCTTCACAGCTCATCGTCAGATCGGAAATGAACAAACAGACATGAAAACCAACCCTTCACCCCCACCCCACCCACAATGCTCACACACAACAAGCTATAATTCAAATGTACCCACCCTCTGAGCCCTGTCACCTCCATCTGGACAGTTACATATTTTTCTAGCAAATTCCTTGTGTTTCAGTGTGTGTGTGTGTGTGTGTGTGTGTGTGTGTGTGTGTGTGTGTGTGTGCATTCCTTTTAAACCTAACCGTCTTTCTCATTCACACTTGTGGGCCAGTCACACAGCCTTATTTTAAAACCATCCAATTAGTCCTATGACATTTAATTCTTAATCTTATCTATCTGTCCTCTATCATTTACTTCTTAATTATGTTATAAAATGTTTCTTCATTATCAAATTTAATGTTACGTGTAGTATTAATTAAATTGTCTAACCCTTTTTCTCTTTCTCTCAATATTTCTAACTCCTCCCTAAGCTTCCTTTCAACTGTGTTATTTACTACTTTTACAATTTCGTAGTCTTCCAAAGGATTAACAAACTTATGGTTGTCTTCTATGAAATGTCTTGCATATAACGAATTCGTTGTTCTCCTACCTTCTCCACATTTGTGGTCAGACAACCTGCATACGAATTTTCGTCCTGTCTCACCTAGGTACACTTTGTAGCAGTCTTTACATTTTAATTTATAAATTCTGCCTTTCTGTAATACTGGGATTTTTTTCTATATTTTTATTCCTTATTTTATCAAATACCGTTTCACATTTTTTTAATAGCTATATCTACTCCGTATTTATTAAAACATTTTATAATTTTTCCAGTATGTGAACCTATGTATGTCAATGACCCTGCAGAATTATTGGTGTTGGTGTTGAATCCCAGAGCGAGAAAAGGAGAAGAGCTAAGCTATGCTGCAGATTTTTGTACCACGTATCAAATCTCACAAGCCTCTTAATGATTGAAATCGTGAGTAGTCAACTGGCGGGATATCATGCATAGGCATAAGCGGATAGTCATAGTCACGACATAAGAACAAACACCGACATAGAAGTAGACAAGTGTAGATGTAGATATTAAACTAAAACTTTACAAACATGCTATACTGTGTGTTAATCAAATAAATAAGGCTGCACTGAATAAAAACAAGTCCAATTAATTACCTAGTATGCCAACGTATACTAGTTTTAGCCTAGACCCTAAATGCGCGTCAGAGCGATGTGCCTGGCTATAATGGGAAATATATCGACCCTCCCACAAAATGATCTCACTTTCTACTGCAAGTATGTTGTTTACAAACGATAAGTTGAATATCATTCTGCTTAGGAGTACATACGGTGGCGAAAAGTGAAAGTGCATTGTGCAGAGACAGAGTGATTCGCTGCGAAGTTCCCCTAATTCTCGCCAGCTCCCTCGTTTGATTGGTTTTTATTGGCTGACGGATCACGTGGTACTTTCTCTTGCTTCTTCGCAGCTGACAGGTCTCGACTTCGTATGTGCTCTGATGTATAATAGTTTATTATTAACTGTTGTTTGAAATAAAATAGTTCATAGTTCTTATCTAGATGTTAATTTAAAAAAAGAATGACATTCTTACAGAATTAGACAATCCAATATCGTTACTAGGAAATGCTCCTGGGGGAAGGGATAAGGTTAGATTGATGGTGGGACTCCCATTTTCACCAGTACAAATAAGAAATTTAGGATTCTTCCCATCTAATTTTATAAATATATTTCATAAATTCTTTGCGTCTCAAAGATTTTGGGATTTAATGGCGTATGCGTAATTGTTTTTTTTTTTGGTAATCTGCATATAAGTAATGTGTCTTGTTTACCATATGTTGGGTGAGTGTCATTATTAAGAAAAGTCCAAGTTTATTTTATTAATTTACAAACACCGTTATTCCTTGCATTTCCTTTTATTTACAAAGCGTATTTTAACACACGGAACTGATATAGAAATGTGTCTATAAATAATCATGGAATTTCGTTCAGGGGGGAAGCCTCTGATCCCCCCCCCTCATAGTTATGGTACTGAGTCAATCGATGTTTTCTGTTTGTCACGACATGTAAAGCATAGAGTTTAGGTTTCCCCTGCGAAGATGTTCCGCTTGCCACTGCTTCATGACGTCTGCGCAGTAGTTCATGCTAAAACGGAATACCTGTTGGGGTTTACTTGCCTATTTCAAATGTCTTCCGGTTACAGTTCCACTTTTGTTGTTTCAGATTTCCAGACATCATGGCTTCAAGTGATTGTGCTCTCGTGATTTCGTAAAACCAAAGTAATAAAAATATGTTTTTACGCTACATCTAAAATCACCTAGGCCTATGTAATGGCAAATAATACTGATGGCAAATAAGCAGTAAGTATAACGCAGAACTCCGTTGAGAGCAAAACGCGGGAAAACCACAATTACAGCATTTGTTCACAACAAATTTGCCGGCCACTGAATACTAAACAGTTGAGGACACGATGACGTCGGTCGTCGAGATTAATCTGCTGCCTACTCGTTGATTAACGCTGGGTCGTCGGTCGTCGAGATTAATCCGCTGCCTACTCGTTGATTAACGCTGTAAGTTGCATAACGTGGTTGGCCGAACAGAATAGAATAACCACAAGGATATGGGGAATATACAAGACGTAAAATGGCCTAGAATTCTGCTACACAGTAAGCAAAAATTCTCTTCTGACAAGCGCGTTCGTCAGTTTCATAAAATCGTTCTTAATATGTTCTAATTAATACAGCGCCGCAAAGTTATAAAGCCCCGTTTGTGTCTGATCACATAATTAAAATACTGTCACCACGCATCCCGTTTTTAACGGGATTGCCTCCTTTTTTGCTCTTTGTCCCGTTGTTTCGGGGAAAATTGAAAGGATGCAAATGATCCGTTTTTTCAAGATAGCTCCTCAAATTGTTAAACTTTACACAAAAGTAAATTTAGAAACAATGGTAATGTTTCACATTCAATTACGATATATGGCCTGGTATGTTCTGTGTTCTGTTGGTTCTAGTTATAAGACATATGAAATCTCGCATTTTACAACATCGGTCTCAACATACAACATTCAGTAGTTCTAACACAACTTCAGAAACATCCTGAACCTAGTGTAATTTGTTTAACCATTACAGGGACTAATGCAGCAGTGGATTGAACATTGAATTCAATAA
Organism: Magicicada septendecula; assembly: GCA_034769895.1. Lineage (NCBI taxonomy): Eukaryota > Metazoa > Arthropoda > Insecta > Hemiptera > Cicadidae > Magicicada > Magicicada septendecula. The sequence goes on along the minus strand of CM068369.1, from coordinate 271,887,931 downwards.
TGAATTCTGTATGGTCAGATAAGAAAAGTACTCACGTGGATACAATAAAATCAGTTATCATCATCATGACTTATCTCAAAGACATCTCATGTACAAAGTCTATGACTTTCTCATTCAGAACCAAAAGATTTTGAATGCTATTCAGTTATCAGAAAAATACAGTACAACAGACTCGTCGGAGATGGAGCACACCTACCTAGTCAATTTATAAAATTTATATTGTTTACTTTTTTACTATAAATAATATTTATTCGTTCCTCTACATGTCAATTATTTTACTAAACCGTGTTAATTGTTCATTTCAACTTTAAGTAAAAACTATTTTTCGCACTTGGTGTTCGAGCAGTGTGGAAGGAGTCCAGCAATGTCCCGTTTTTTTAAATTTCAAATCTGGTCACCCTAAATTAAAATTCCCTTTGTTTGTATGCACTAATTTCGGTATGATACGACTGCCCACATATTCCATAAGCTAGCAATGTCTGTTAGCAAATCAATAACGATCAAGCCAGTGTCGTGATATGAGAAGTTTTACGGAACACTAAGAACAAATGAACACTAAGCAGTTCTGCCCTCCGATAATATTTCCTCATTCAAAGCTTCTTAACGCCGGCAGCCAAAGCAACTATTATCAGCCGTAATTAATTTGTTTACCTCCATCAGTGTAGTTACGTTGTTGACATGTTTCTGCACATCATTAAACAGCGGCTACACTGACAAAGGAATGACAACGACACGATGGGTCGTCTTCAATGGAGGCGATAAGCTGCGGTTGATGAATACTAATTGTGGCAACGCCGCGGTACTTGGCCTTAAAACGGTAATCTCATCCCACTAACGGTAGTCTGATTTGTGCATAGAAACAGTGCCGGGACTATGCTGCACGATTAAGAACACGTTACTACATCAAAGGCTTCGATTATCAATCGTTTAGCTAACGTCGTATTACTTATGTTGTCTTTGGAAGGAAGTTACAAGAGAATTAAGCGTTCAGATTATGGCCAGTTCCGCAACAGTCTTCATACATGTAATGTTCATTGAAACTATTTAATTTGAGGCCATCTGTCAGTTTCACGACGTTCCGTTAATAGTTAACGAACCTTAAATTGTTCGTTGAGTTAACGACAAACCTTTTGCTCTTTACCTAGAATCACGGCATTATAACGGCTAAATCTGAGCCTAAAAGTTATTTTGGGCGTCACTATGACTTAAAATGATATAGGCCTTATCGTCACGTATTTGTTAACGTGCTCAAAATGATATTCCTATGTACAGGGTTTATAATTTAACTTGTATAACCATTATTTCGTTTGCACATTAGAAATTTAATTTTATTCGTAATTGTCGGGTAGGAGCAGGCCTACATATTTTTACGAAATACAAGAAAGTGAATTACAAAGACAAATGTTTTAATCCTGAAATTAGACTGTTTGGAATATTTAAAACAGCTTCAAGCGAGATGAACAAACGAAATAATATACAGTTAACATATTATGAAAGTAATTGTAGACATTACTCTTCATACACAATAATGTTTTATCTATATTAAACTAAATCACCTCTTAGACCTGGTGGAACGTCAGATGTTGACTAGTGATATTACAAATCTTGTTTGAAGTGGTAACAAATTTACATATCTTTTTATATTTAAAAGCATTACAAAAATGTTCATAAATATGGAACACTAGATTACAGCCTACTCTTAAAGTCGCATTCAAGAAGCTTCACCATAAATAAATACATCTTCATAGTATCTATCCACAGTCTGCACCAACGTTCTGCAGTGGTTTTACACACTGCAAAATAAACGCATTAATATTTATACCAACGCCGTCGTCTCAGTATGCCCCTATACCCCAGAGAATTCGCTGCATTGAACTTGGTGTATTTTGAAAAATGTTAAGTTTTTTGCGCGTAACAGGGCGTCCGTATCAATACGTCGTCACCGCATTTTAAAAGAACATATTCCCCGGCGCGGAATATCACGACGCCCACATAAAGCACGCTGAAATTACTTTTTGCGTCTTATTGTTACTGATACGAAACTGCTGCGGCAGTCGCCATTCCGCCATAAATCGAAGTGTTTATCTGTGAAATACGCTTTATTCTTAACAACTGTTTACCACTTTCAGTAAATATGGTAATAGCGTAAAGTAAACCAACATTGTTTTCATCAAGAAAAACAACAACAGTCTACGTAACAACACTTTCTTAAATCACACGTTTAAATCACACTTTTTTTCTTTCGGCACGTTTATCTACATCTCAAAGTAAAAGAAACTGAACACAAGATACGCATGCACACGCACACTCCCACGGACGCGCACAACTCACAACGTTTCCTATTTTATCTAGAATGTTTGTAATTGAAAGTGTTCATTTTATATCAATGCTAACGTGGACATTTTGTTGAATTATTTTTTTTCCGACATCATCTGAGATCTGTTACACACTTTACAAATTTTTCTTCTCTCATAAAGTTTACATCTTATTGTCAATCAGATATTATAAGTCATGACTTAGAAATCCTAAGAAATGCCAAATTGGTCTATTTACATACAGGATACTAAAATGTTAATATTTAACAGGGTTTTTCGACACGTTTAGCTAAAGTAATTGTCATATTTGAATGCATTTCTACGTATTCATCTATTAATAATTAATTTTTTTTAGGCTAATATATACACTTTTAAAAGTTAAATTTTTCTCTTTTGTAAAAATGTTTAATATAGCTCCAGTATTTAAAATTGGAAATTATTAATCGAATGCGTAGCTCAATATGGTTTATAAATATATTGTTCGATATATGCATTTTTCTATTGCAGATATTTATTTTTAATTATCCTTTTTTGACTTATATACTATTTGGAACAATCAAGACATTGGAGTCTATATACACACTTCAGTTTATAGTTTTATAAATATTTGGTGAGCTCTTAATTTTATTAAATATCGGTATGGAGAACCATACATGACTTCCATATTCTGAGATTTATTTTTAAAATCATTTTCGAAATGAAATGTTACCATAGAGACTACTTCTTTCTACTTACTACTTCAGCCTTAACCACAGTACTGTGGTCACTAACATATACCACCTCACGTTATCGCACTCGATTTTCACTGATGATGGAAGTCAATGGGATTGCCGAAACGTCTGGTTTTGTAGAAAACATTGGACTACGGCCAAATATCCCGGGAAGGAATTTTAACAAAAACTACTTCTTTGTTGCCGATAACGTTGTACACATATATATAAAAAATATGCATAAAATTAATGGCTTGTATAAGTTAATGATTGATCTCCATTAAGTAGTGCTCAAGTTTCCAAAGTTTTAATATTATGATGTCCGTAATTAAAATATCAGAGCAGGTTAGTGTGTATGAGGGTTCACCGTGGACAAAAATTTTCAACATTTCCTATTGAGCGTTGCTTAGAATAAATCTGCGAATCGACAGTGTACGTTTCACAAAACAAACACGCGGAAAACAAGGAGCGCTCCGAAGTCACTCATGGACCCTCAGCATCTTGCAGAGGGTTCATTCCCTAAAGACGAAAAGTCTGTCTATGAATCGTTCCTGTGTAAACACGTGCAGTTACACTGCCCAGCGATCCACAGGAAGCAAATCGCTATCCACGCTGGACACTTTTTCGGCTTGCATGCGTTATGTTGGTATGGGGTCGGCACTTTCCATTTAAAAAGCGTGCAAATGTAAGAAAATAAACATGAATGAGGCCAGAAATAACGCGAATTGTGTGTGTGTGTGTCTTCCCTGCCTTTTTATTGCGGTAGTGATAATAATAAAATGGAAACGTAAACAGTACATAACTGAGATATGCTTGCCTGCCACGCACGATATATTTTCTCTTATACATGACTAGCAGAATACCCGTGCTTCGCTACGGAGTTTCACGTTGTACGTAATGAAAATGTTAGTTTAATTAATAAAGTTTAATTAAAGTAGGTTTCTTAAAAATAAATAGCTGTTGCCCACAACTTCGTTCGCGTGGTCTTCAATTTAATGCGATAATATATTTAGAACAGAATCTATTCTATTGGGTTGCCATAGTAACCAGATCTAATAGACTTTTAAGACCGCAAAGGACCCCCCAGAGGATCGTATCGAAAAAACACCTGTCCTATGTTGGTTCTCCCTTTGCCGTAAAATATTTGTGCCAAGTTTGGTTGAAATCGGTCCAGTGGTTTAGGAGGCGATGTGGAAGACCCCAAAGAACCCCCAAAAGGACCCCATCGAACAAACACCTATCCTATGTTGGTTCTCCCGTTGCGTAAAATATTTGTGCCAAGTTTGGTTGAAATCGGTAGAGTGGTTTAGGAGGAGATGTGGAAGAAACCTTCGCGGACGTGCGCACAACAACTCACCGAAGTTTCATCGCAATCGGATGAATGGTATAGGAACGCATACGGGACAAACAAAGAAACATTCATTTTTATATATAAGATGTAAACTATACCACTTACTTGACATAAACCGTGATAGCTAAGCTAATGTACAACATATATGTATTAATTATACACATAAATGTTCCTCGATAGACACTCTATCTATTGGCGAAAACTTGAATAAAATCCGTTCAGTACTTCCTGAGATTAGCGATTTCAAACGCAGAGAGAAAACTTTACTTTATACTATGTACAGATTTACATTAAAATGAAAAAATTATAATTTTATTGCCTGGCAACAAAGTTATTTTATTTTTAACAATTACCATTGTATGAAAAAGTTTAAATGAATTTTCAAGTACTTTACTCTTGTTAAAACGTAAAAGGTTGCAGGTAAACTACCCCTTCCCCTTAACCGATCTTCACCAAAATCAAAAGGCCTTGAGAACTCTACAATTCAGGAACATATGCAAAAAATTATTTGATTCTGTTTGAATTTGCGGCAGTTATCGTTTGCCATAGAAAATACGCTTGATAAAAAAACGTTGCAGGTAAACTACCCCTTTCCCTTAACCGATCTTCACTAAAAACAACAGGTCTTGAGTACTCTACAAATCACGGCAGTATGCAAAACATTATTTGATTCTGTTTGAATTTGCGGCTGTTATCGTTTGCCATAGAAAATACCCTTGTTAAAAAAACGTTGCAGGTAAACTACCCCTTTTCCTCAACCGATCTTCACCAAAAACAACAGGTCTTGAGAACTCTACAATTTAGGGCTGTATGCAAATAATCTTTTGATTCTGTTTGAATTTGCGGCTGTTATCGTTTGCCATAGGGAATACCCTTGTTAAAACATAAAACGTTACAGGTAAACTACCCCTTTCCCTTAACCGATCTTCACCAAAAACAATAGGTCTTGAGAACTCTACAATTCAGGGCTGTATACGAAACATTATTTGATTCTGTTTGAATTTGCGGCTGTTATCGTTTGCCAAAAAACAAAATTTCCCTTGATAAAAAAAAACCGTTACAGGTAAACTACCCCTTTCCCTCAACCGATCTTCACCAAAAACAATAGGTCGTGAGTACTCTACAAATCAGGGCTGTATAAAAAATTATTTGATTCTGTTTGAATTTGCGGCAGTTATCGTTTGCCATATAAAAACAATCTACAGACACACAGACACACACACACACACACAGACACTTTTCGGAAAACGACTTTTTTTCATGTTTTGAGTGTAGTAGAATCAGAATCTGCAATAATTTCGAACACGGTTTTTTTTGCCATCACCATACTTCCATTCCTTAAGGAATATGGAAGTAAAAATTATAATAAAATACACTACTATACACCGTTTAAAACTGGTAATTTTTCACATATCGTGTCTTATGATCCCATAATAAATGAATGTTGTAAATTTGTTTATTATTAAATTGTGTGTTATTTGTATTATTATGTAGTCCAATGCACAAATCCTGATTAGCAATTATTTTAGTTCATCATTATTTTATTATCTGGTTCCTGTTGATAACGACAAAACGTTTTGAATGCCGACGCATAAAGCAGAAGTAAATATGTTCATAGTGGCAGTGTGTTGGGGGATTCGTTAATATCTAAATCTGGCAAACGTTTATTTGCCTATTAGCTCAGAGGAGAATAGTAAAACGTTCATTACCATTAGTACGATACTAGCAGTAGACACCTGATACTTGAGAATCTTTCTTTCAGGTTTCGTCGTCTATACGAGCAGAGAGTAGCGGTGACAGTCCTGCTATATTTGGAGAAATGTGCGCAAAACTGTTAATTAAACGACTTCATTAATGTCGTTTACTTTACAAACTCATCACGTAGTAAATTAATCAACAAACAATTTGAAGAAAAGCAGATAAATAATAGCCTTCTACTTAGGAATACTACAATAAATTTCCTAAATATAATTAAATCACTACCGACTCGGAACACAAAGTTTTTTATGGGTAAAAATGTAAAGGTTTTACCTTATAGTCTGAACCAGTTGTCACTATTAAAAAGGTTCTTCAGAGGCTGCCGTTGGGAGCACTGTCCGTCTTGTTGGCGACGGTATCGATTTTTGAAGGATCGATGTTGTGTGTGTGGGGTGTGATATGTTCGAATAATGCGTGTGATTTGAATTGTGTCTGTTCGTTTAGGATGTCGTTTTTATGTTTTCGTGTGTTCAAGAGTGTCTAGTTTTCGGCTTTTTATATGTACGTGTATAATGTCCATGTTATTGTCGATGTACATGGGCACAACATCACACAACATACACAACATCGATCATTAAAAAGTCGATACCGTCGGCAAGAACAAGACGGAAAGTGCTCTCCCAACGGCAGCCTCTGAAGAAGCTTTTTAAAAGCGAAAACTGGTTCAGGCTACAAGGTAAAACTTTTACGTTTTTACCAATAAAAAAAACTTTGTTTTCCGAGTCGGTAGTGAATTAATTATATTTAGTTAAGTAACGGACACGTCATGGACAACGAAATCCAAGAATAAATTTCCTATCCTACAAATTTTATTATCAAATTAAACAGAGTAGAGGTAATCCCTGTACATGGCTAAAGACAAACTCGACCTACTTCATTCTATAGTCTATGATCTTAGCAAACATTCTCCACTGTTTAGGCCTGTAGATTTATAAATAATAAGAACGCATAAGAAATGCACGCTATATGTGTGACTAAATTTATCAGAAAAGATGATAACACACCTTTTCAAATTTGTTTAATGTTTGTTTATAAATATCTGTAGCACATTCTCAAATTAAGACTAACTACTCTCGATAATTCCGCTAAGTGGAATATCCGCTTTGCGGATGAACCGCTAGGTGGGCCTATATGTAATGCGAAACATACGTATATTATTCTTTACATTTTCGTACTGGTAATCAATTCACATACCTGTAGTGTAACCTATAATATTCGTCTTCCTATAATTGTGCGAGCGAAGTGAATTCTCAGTTTCAACCGTTTGCCATTTGTGTGTGTGTGTGTGTGTGTGTGTGTGTGTGTGTGTGTGTGTGTGTGTGTGTGTGTGTGTGTGTGTTTAGGACTTGCCTCACAACTTTTCAATGCATCAACCGATTTTGATAAAACTTTTAGTGGATATTTATGCGTATTAATTGCATAAATTAATTACTCATCAATTATGAATCATATTAATTAAAGATTTATGTTGTACGTTAAATTTGATATATCTAAAAGTTGTTTCTATTCGTCAGATTAGACTCAACACAGTGACTAATTAAATACGATTTATGAGTCTATTAATCGGACGTCTCAATGGTCGAGTTTGTTGTGTCCATTGATACTTAGTATACGTTGTGAGACTTTTAGTGTAATGCTTAGAATGAAATACATCAATAATAAAGGTTAAATTCCAATAATGAACGCAAGAATAATGTAAATTAACTACTTATTTATTACACTCGTTACTTAAGTAAGTGACTATATCCTGCAAATTACATACATATGAAAACACATGATATAAAATACAATTTATACGATGTTTCCTGAAACATAAACACATGGTACATTCAAATGCAGTAAATAATGCAAATATACAAAACATATACGAACAATAAACAATCAACAAATATACTTATTCCTACCTAAATGCGTTCATTATTCTCAGATGATGCATTACATTAATGTTATTTTATAGATTTTATGATTCATATGATTCATCTATATATAATCTCTTAGGGTTTGTTCTTTGAAAAGAGGCAACAGAACAGTAGTATATACTACTAAGATTAAATAGACATAAAGCTTATCTTTTGAGAGTGTTTATCCATTATTCCGCCGTTGTGAGAAGACATCTTCTGGATGATTCGTCGAAGATCATAATCACTGTTATGAAGAGCACTAATCACTTCACTTCACTAAATCTCCACTCCCGTCACGTGTACGGTGTTGTGGTAACCCGCTGATGTCGAGTATCCGGAGTTCAAATAGTGAGGTGTTAATGTTGTCATTAAACTGAATTGTTCTGAAAGTTTGTCGTGTTTGTGTACATGGTTAACTGTTCCGTCTAACTGGATCTAGCGCGTACTGTGTTTCTTAACTGTTTGATACAGTTCATTCAATTAATCGTTCAACATAGTGACGCATTGTAATGCGAGAATGTTTGAAGTGTCACTCACTGTTCTACTTTGAACGTTAATTAGTATGTTATTATGTTCGCGTCAGTGTAAGTTCCAAGTCCCGTGCGCACTTATAGTTTGTGTTTGTCGCACAGAATTGTGTATAAGTGTGACTATATCGATGTCTCTGTTCACTTATGAATTTACTAAATTGTGAATTCGGTCGGTCGCACAAACTGTTTCTATCACGGACCGTATTACTGTTCCGACTATAATCAACTGTCTGACTATCGTACTAACTTCTGACTATTAACTGCGACTTTTGACTCTTAACTTTTAACTTTTTACTGCCAACTATCTACTGTCAACTATATACTCTTGACTGCCGACTGACTGATTGCGTGACTGACTTCCTAACTTTTGACTATTAACTGTTAACTTTCGACTCTTAACTGCCGCTCCGCGTCTTCGCAAAACAGTTTTATTGAAGCATCTTACCCATAAGTCTAAGTTTTGGATTTCTACGCCTTCTCGGATTCTTGATTGGTCGTACAAATTCCTACTCTTCTGCAGATCTCATCCTCTGTTTCACGATTCGTCGTCCGAACCCTTCTTACTCTCTCCACGAGCTCTCTTAGAAGATGCTTGACGCTGGTTGGTCGTCGTCATCCCCGGAGTGTTTCATGGGACGAGCGTGGTACGGATTCTAAGAAACTAGGGCAATTTTCATGGCCTTCTGTCATCCTTTGTTTAGACTTTCCCTAAGGTTCTGACCGAGCTTTTGTTAACAGACTCCAGAGCCCTGGTTAATTGTTTAAGTTACTCGTTGTTCGTTCCGTCGATTATCAACCCTTCGTTGGCGTCATTCTGGTTGAACTCTACTTTCCAGTCGTAAATCTCAGTAAACTGTCAAGGTTTGTTTTCATGCTGTGCAGGATGCACTGGCAGCATTCACTGAGTTACGTCTATTGTCTATTTCTTCGTTAAATTGCTCTGTACTCCTTTTGTAACATAGTAAAGCCTTTCATAATTGTGCTTGTACGCTTCACCTCCACAGCAGGCGTTCCGTCTCGATTCCGTGTAACTCGGCAGCTGTACGAAGTCTTTGTTTCAGATTGTTGGGTGCTGTAAATTGTGACAAACTGCTAGCTGTCAGCGACGCCCTGAAATTCTTATTGTGTGCAGTACTCAGACGTTTCTTCTTTGTCTTCGCACTGTCGTCGGGTTTGACGTGCCCCTGATTCGTCATTATTTACGACCTGGGCTTGTGTCCGTCGACTTGAGCGTGGGAACGTGTCACTTGATCGAGGAATTAAAATTTTTTTTTTAATTTCGATCATTACATTGTCCCCAAATTGGATTGGATGTTGGACTTCGGGAGACATCTGATCCAATTTCTGCGCTCTGTCCCAGTCGTGGATGTCTGCTTCGGAATGGACATGGTTGACTGACATCTATCTCTCATAGGAAGCAATTAATTGTTATTCCCCATCTTGATGTTTTATATGGTCATATGAATTTATTGCCGCCCATCTGAGTGAAATGAACGCATTTTCTACACTTTATCTGTCCACCTGCGGACTGTACAATACGATTTCAAGTAAATAATTGAATTTAAGACATGGACGTTTGTCCATTTGACAGTTTGTTCAGTTATCGTTTATATACAATGTAATAGATAAGCTGTAGATTAGCTATCCATTAGATTAATCGATCTTATGTCGATGACCTATATAGCAATAAAATACTTTTAAACTTGTTATTACTGTCTCAAGAATACAGTTGATACTAACAAATATACACATATGATTAATTCGTAACATATTATAAACGATTATATTGATAAATGAAACATACATATTAATTAAACAGTTAAGGAATCAGCATACTTCATGATGCATACTCAAACGCTTACTCTTAAAGTTATAAAACATTCGTCCATTTTGAATTATTAATTACATAAACAAATTGTTCGAATCTCTACATTTTAACAAGTTATTATTATTCATAATTATTAACGTCTTTGGTGTCCTGTGTCATAGTATTAGAATGTCCTTCTGACACATGGTACACTTCACAAATCACTTTCTGTATATGTTGATGTTTACATGTCTAATTAACATAACGAATGACAAATATGTGATGATCATAAACACAGTTAGCATTGAACTACAGACTAAACACAATATAGTAAAATGCACATCATTATTTGGTTAGCTGGACTGGCCGCGCGAGCAAATTACCTAACCTATGTCTTCTGCTGGTCGCCGGGAGTCGTCGCTACCACTCGTGTTATCTATACTTCCGTTCGCTGGCTCATTTACATTTAATGCACTTTAATTTGCCGTATGTTCTACAAGCTCATACGTGGCTTTGTTTTAATTTCATTCATTAATCTTATACTCTTCATTCATCAATATTCATCTCTAATTATTTTCTTTGGTTTATGTATTCCCATACAACCAATGTATTTAATGTATTTTATTCAGTACTATCTAATTTCATCATTACATTTTCAAACATTCTTAAAATCGTCTTCTTAATACGTTTTCATTTATTCATTCTTAAATTATATTTGTGATGACATATTTTTATGTCCTGTCAATATAGTGCTGTTACTAACGCACGCATTTTGTTTGTAAACAGTAAGGTGTTTGACCTTGGGTTTTGCGTCACATATTTTTCCAATGGCCGGTCGGCCGTCCCCGTTATTCCGGTGCAATGTGCTGCACTTGTGCGCCTAAGATTTATGACTATTCTCCGTCTCGTTCTATGTGAGTGAGTGAGAAGTGTGTCACACCTTCCTTTTTGTCGACCCTCCTCAGGCCAGCACGAGTTGAACCGTTTCCCTTGGCTTAGACAACCCTTCGCAGCGGTACTACCATTGTCTACGTATACATTGAGTAGTTTTCGCCGTTTTTTCCAAGCCTGTATACAATTCCGTTGTTCGACAGTCAGTTCACTGCTCGTGTGCTTACATAATAAATTTTTGTTTCTTAGGTTCCTAAGAAGTCTTACCTCGAGTGCTTGGGCTCTCCCTTCAGTGCTATCACGATCCTTTACGATATTTTTAAGTCGTCTAGTAGAAATTTTTCTTCTCCTCTTCCTCATGACATTTCTTGTCCATGATGAATATGCATACGGATCTTGTAGGTCCTTCCGTTTCACGTCATCCATGGCTTGCGTAAATTTGCTTTTAGCCTTATAACATGCGGTATTTGTTTCAGCTTTAAACTTTCCCTTCATGCTTCTTATTGATGCAGCTCGACTACTTCGCCGATCTACGCTTATTTCACGAGCTGGATACTTCATCATATGATTCATTGATGCCGTATCTATTCTCGTGTTATTTAATTTGTACCTTTTATGCATTCTACTTGGTAGTAGTAAATCTTTACTATCTTTATCCATGTCTGGATAATCCTCTTCCCACTTCCTCATAAACAAAGGAACAAAGTGTCCATACGTCTACCCTACAGAACCTACTCCATTTGAGATTATTTCCTTCAAAAATAGGGTGGCAGGAGGCAAAAATGTGAGGGGTCAAAATCATGAAAAAATTCCAAAAGTCCATGTGGTGTATCAAACTAAAAGAAATTTCAACTACAATCTGAATTTAGTGTTTATTTTTTAAAAATTGAAAATGTTGAGACGCCAAGGCTGTAAAAATTGCTTGAAAATTTTTATAAAATACGAAAATTCATATGGGGTATCAATTAATGAAAATCTGAATACAGTGTACAGTTTAAGAAATTTAAACCGTTTTGGACAGCAGGGCCAGAAAAAGGTATCAAACATTTGAAAAAATTGTAAAAATCCAGCCATAGAGGTCTTTTCTTGAAAAATGCTCCTCTTGCTTGTGCAAGTCTACTTTTTACATCACTGATGCACCTTCCATCTGATGAGATGTAGCTCCCGAGATATTTAAAGGAATAGACTTGCAGTAGCTTCCTTTTTCCTACAGTCTGGAAATACTTCTGCCTCCCGTTTTTCAGTACTGGAGTATTTCATGTCTTTTGTTTTTTTCTTTATTTGTCATCATTATTCACCTGGATTTCCGTATATTATGGTAATTATATCGTTTATAAACCTTAACTTAGTAAATATAACACATACAGTGAACATAATATATATATATAATGTTCATTGTATGTGTTATATTATATATATATATATATTTTTCAATCACTTTCTGCTACAGTCCGTTTCTTGATGTATATAATACTATAATATTTATGACTAAATTTACCTCAAGATATACTTTTTCCTTTAGGAACAGGTTTCGGGAGATACCAGAAACAAGATGGCGAAGGCTGAAGATGGGAGAACAAGATCTCCCGAAACATGTTCTTAAAGGAAAAATCTTGAGGTAAATTTAGTCATAAATATTATAGTAATATATATATATGTATACGACAATTAAAGAGCTTTTTTATTTAAATAAAAACTAATATAGGCCTACATTGAAAACTGATATAAATGTTTAAATTGATTTCGCAGTAGGTTATATGAGGATCATGAATTTAACAGATAACAGGTTGAATGGAATTTAGTGGCAGCTTAGTTTATGGAGGAATAGACAACTATCATGTAACAAAAAAAGCAAAACAAAACAAAATTGTGTATATTTTCTTAACAAATAATTGCGTTAATTAACGTACAATCATGTAATAGCTTTTGGTTTGAACACGCTGATCATGCGTACTGTTCTCAGCTGCAAATAATTCGCTACCCGCAGAGTTTTATTTGTTGGGAATAAACTAATATACTTTATGGTTTAGTGTGAATGTTTAAATTAATTCTTAGTATTTTTATTCAATTTAATGAGGATGCAAAATTGCTTGCGCTCATTTAAACTGAGATTACCATCTGAATAATTTTCTATTCTTATATATCGGGCACTTTCTTATGCGTTCCGTCTCGTTGTAATAAATACATTACACTTAATGCATTAAATACTTCGTTTTAATAATTAACCATGCAAATGACTTACAGTGCGACAAAAGAATAAGGTGAGATACACACCAAGATGGCTCGGTTGTCTCTCAGTCAGTAATTTGCTAGGACACTCGTGTTTAGAGAAGGTAGTCGTAAAGCCACTAATCCAATAGACGAACTTGCTTCGTCGTAATGAGTCGGACAGCGCTATAGACCTTGTTTGCAAAACCGGACCATGAAATAACTCGTCTGGCAAGACAAGCGACACACAATAACGAATCACATTAATGCAGGTTTTAGTGGACCTTAAATATTTTGACCTAGACCTATATATTGCAACTTCTAACTTATCTTCTCCATTAGCCACAAAATATTTATTACAAACTCAAGCTTTATATGTACACAGTAAGTTAAATCAGCTTATAACACTAAATAAAATAATATTATACTCTTATAAAATTAAGGCACATTATTAAGTGCCTCTGCCTGAAATAATTAACACGTAAACAAAAAATGAGTGTTTAACATACATAAATAAAATTTATATGGCCTATCGAAGTGAATCTACATAATTATGCTGCAAAAGTCTTTTAATGACTTTAAAAGTTTGTATTCTCCGAGCTACAATATCGAACCCGACATACTGCAGACTATCTTCACGTACCGTCCCGAACAGCGGACAAAGTTCTGCAGTTACTCGTACCTGTCGGTGCGGTGAATAAGAAGATAATACAGATTTTTTAAAAAAGTCCATGTGCGGTACAAAATTAAAGTAAATTTTGTAACCACAATCTAAATATAGTGCTCATTTTGGAAAATGTTAAAACTTTGGACGTCAGGGCCCAAAAAGTGGGTTAATATTTGGTAAAATCGCAAAAATTCATGTGGGGTTTCAAATTTAAGAGAATTCCAACTAATATCTGAATTTAGTGTTTTGGAAATTTTAGAACTTTGACACCCCAGGGTCGCAAAAAGATCAAAAACTTGAAAAAAATTGCGAAAATTAAGCAGGGAGTCAGACTAAAAGGAATTGTAACCCAAATGGTTATGTTTCAAATGTTTAGTGTTTATTGTACGATTGCGTGCTCTACAGTTGTTATATGATTTCTTAAGAAATATTAGAGAGATCGGGTTTAGTAGATCATTCCCATGACTGAAAAACTATATAACATTGAAATTTATGTGATAATAAATATACTTCGTTCAAAATAATTTGAATGCTCAGGGAGCAAAGCAAGTTCTACAGATCAGGGAGCTCACTAGTTATTAACTTATTCTTACGGCCAATACGAAGGTGTAAACACTCCTTTACAAGGAAGAGGTGACGAGGATAATTATGCACGGACACTCTCTAGAAAAGAGCAGATAAAGCAGAGACACTTTAAGTGCTGAGACGCTCAGATACTAGTCGTGCTAAGTGCTGAACAAATTGCGTTTCTCCCTTCAAGAAAGCGATGAACGAATGAGCCAGAAAACGTGAAGGAATGTCGCCCGACAAAACAAAGTTGCCACGACTGTTATTAACTCGACCCTACGGTAAACGTATACATTATCAAACTTGAAATGCTTAAATTAACTTTTTATCACATTGTAACAAATACAGAGTTACAGAGTAAATTGTTACTATAAGCTAATTCAATGGCACACTAAAATAAAGAAATTTAATTTCAGTTTAAGAGCAAAAGACAGAACTGTGACAAAACAAATCCTATTGTTCAGAGCTTCTCGTGATGTGAATCCTCGTTAATGCCTGTAGTTTGTCTGCAGTGAGTGTAACAGGGATCTAAGGAGGAGGCAACGGGGACCGCTGGTATCCTTTTGCGTTTGCAACTATACAGGAATAGTGCGAGGCAAGCAGGATCTCCGTTTCCTTAGTTATGAATCAATTAGAATAAAGCATATCGCGGCGTTAACGGAATTCAAAAATTCGCTACCTATAAGACCTTGTCTTGCCCTGAGCCGCGACCGGTTGCTGGATGGCGAGAATATATTCTGTCCCATTCACCGTGTGCGGTGGATTTGGATGCTTATGCTTCTATATGCTGTTAAATCCTAAGTAGTAGATATTCCGGAACCCGCAGAGGGTTAGAGCTGCACGTCTCAGTACTGGCACATCGTCAGGTGCCTGGTCAGGGTTCAGAACCTCCAGCTCGACGGAGAGCCGGGGATGAGGCTTGGAACATCTCTGTTATCCTTTGAGTTTCTGTCGCTTTCACGAGACCGTAACGTCTGGCACACTTTATGTGAAGTTCCTCAATCCTACTTCAGTAATCTTTCTGCTTGGATAGATAGATATCTTTCTGCATACTTCATAGATCTCTTGTGTGATACCACTCGTCTGATAGCTCATCACGTATTCTGACTTATACTCGACTACGATATCGATAATCCCTTCTTTAAAAATTCCGATTGCATACGATCCTTCTTGACATCTGACGTTTCGAGTATCTTGGTTTTATGAAGCTACAAATATTCAAGTGTAGTCATTGCACTTAGTAACAAGATTATAAGCCATTAAACGCCTCTAACCGTTTTTACGATTACCCTTGTCCCCCTTCCCTTGAAACCTTCATATAATAATGTTCTCTTAGTCATTGTGCATAATTTACTTACACACGATAAAGTAGGCTACAGACTATTCACTAAACGAATTACATCAGTGTTAAAACACTTAATTCAGATGAGTAATACGGTTTACAGGTATTTTTATGAGTCCAATTAGAATCAGAGTTTTACTACTCCCTTGGATTGCAAATATATCGTCTAACAGCGTAGATTTATATGATTGCGTGCTTCCGTAATATTTCCACCGCCCGATATCACTGTCTAACATCTAAAACAGTGACCTGCTTCTTATCTCTGAATTATAGATGTTATATGTCTTCTAGGCGACCTACATAATCACAGGTAATATTTCTCTTGTGACTCCAGTGATTATTTATTTAAGTCGTTATCACTCTTCTGCTTTCGTTTCTTACGTGAGAGATTAATATTCTCGACGGCGATCGCAATTCCTTTAAATTGCAACGTTTGCTCGTTATTAAATTTTTCTGACGAAGAATATGTTCGGTTATTTGTATCTATTCAGAGAACATGAAGTCGGCGTATAGGGCTACATACTCTCAGACCACTACTCTGTAGCAACGAGAGAAGACAGTTTATTAATGCAATTCTGTAGTTATGTTAGAGGGTTATAGAGTAGCGTAACTAAGAGCTGTTCTTGGGGTGGATATGAATAGCTTCTGGGAGGCCAGGTTCTCCATTTTCCTCAGAAGAGATGACAAATTCAGAATTTTCCGTATAAATTTATAAATACATTTTATAAACTCTTTGCGTATCAAAGTTTTTTGTAAACCGACGTGGAGTATGTTGCAAATACGTATGAGAATTACCCAACAAATTATTTTGAAGTATGTTATTTACCAAAATGTTATGTTATTTTGAAGTATTTTATTTATTAATTATTGAATGATTGCCATGATTAAGAAAACTCAATTTAATTAATTTACAAATATTTTAATTCCTTTTATTTCTGCAATTGTTTTTAATTTATATTTTAACATACCTAACTGTCTTATAAATAGGACTACGTTAATTGAATATGGAATTACCTGAAATTTTTAATAGCGCTGGAGCTCCCTGATCCCTCTCTGTAGTTACATTTGATGTGTGTAAGTTAAAAATAAAGGATAACTTACCTGGAAAGAGGTACTAATTTTTTTTTAATACTATTAATTTTAAACTGAATACAGAGACCTATATTTACTGTTTACTTGTATAAATGCAGTTATTCTGTAAATCAACATATATTCATTTAATTACCTCTAGAAAACATTTTAATAAAATTACGTGAATACGTTATTTAAAATAATTAAATTCATTTTTTAACCGGTCCACAAAATTTATCACTTTGTTCTCGCAGTTCCAGTTCTACGTACAGTCTACTTAATCCGTACTTACCTTTTACTTTCCATTAAAACGTTGTTTATCATTCACGTGTATAAATGATCATCTGCCTGTTAATTTTACTGACTGCCTGTCTGAACATGTGTTGCGTTATTGACTATGGTGCTACAAACAATAGAAATCTTGCACACATTATGATTGAAATACCATAGATTGAAACTTTTTTTTTGTCCCAAAGACTTTATTGGCTGATCTACATAGTATCTTTTGCGCTGAATTCAAAAATGCCAACCATTTTTCTCTATCACGTAAGGGTGTCGTGTGACAGCTAGGTTAATATTTTACATTAATAACATTTACAGTAAAGTTTTTACAGTAAAGAACTTAATCAATGTTCAACGTACCTAAAAGGTGTTAGTTGAAGATTTCCTGGAGTACTTTGCATTAGGAACATCCCTTTTGAGAGGCCAGCAGTAATCTGCTAACACATTTGAGCTCCACTTCCCTTGATACCTTTTTCCCATGCTTGAAATGTCTTGATGAAAGCGTTCACCGTGTTCATCGCTTACGGGTCCCAGGTTTTCCGGAAAAAAATCCAAGTGAGAGTGAAGAAAGTGGATCTTGAGAGACATATTGTAGCCTAAATGTTCATATGCTTTCAGCAGCTGATTTACTAGATCCCTGTAGTTGTCAGAAACAAGCCTAAAAATTGCGTCACTACATTCTTGAAAGAAATCCATGCACGTTTTTCTATGTCATTCAACCGTCCTTCAAAATGTGCATCTTTTATTAGTTCTCTTATTTGTGGTCCTACGAATATTCCTTCTTTAATTTTGCATCACTAATTCTGGGGAACTTTTCCTTCAAATACATAAAACCTCTTCCATTTCTGTCTATTTCCTTCACGAAATTTTTCATCAAGCCTAATTTGATATGAAGGGGTGGAAGATAGATCTTTTTGGGATCAACTAAATGAGCATTCATAATATTTTTTTCGCCAGGTGTGAGAGATTTACGTGCAGGCCACATCGTCTTTTTGAAATGACTTTTGCGATCTCTGCTGTCCCACTCACATAAACAGCAGCAAAATTTTGTGTATCCAGTCTGTAAACCTAGTAGTATAGCGATCACCTTAAGGTCTCCACATATGTTCCAATTGAATTTTTCATACATTATCTTGTCTAGAATAATCTTCATATTTTTATAAGTTTCTTTCATATTAATACCATGTGCTAGTGGAACTGATGGAAATTTGTTTCCATTGTGAAGAAGGATAGCTTTTAGGCTAGCTTTAAACGAATCAATAAACAAACGTCATTCCTCTGGGTTATGAGAATGTCCTAGAGTATCCATCACTGATAAAATATCATTACAGTACACAAAATCCCCTTCTTGAGAAAAAAGTTCTTGAAATCCTCTTGACTATTTCGAAAGTAGCATACCTTAGTTGCGCGATCAAGAAGGTTCCACCCTTATAGTCGTGATCCTAACAGTTCTGCCTAATTTTTGGATAAATGTAAATCACGCACTAAATCATTTAGGTCTCCTTGTGTCAATAAATGAGGCTCGTTAGAAACTTCAAAACTTGGGTCATGTCGATCAGAGTGATCTTCATTCTGATCCTCTTCAGAGCTTGGATTGTCATTTAGTACATCGATTGATACCGGGTGATTTGGTATTGGGAGATCATCACTGTGGAGAACAGGTCGAATCGCTGAAGGTATTGGGATATTTCAAAGTGTGTTTCGACTTACTTGTTATTCCCGTTGTATTTGTTAAACAAAAATAACAGTCGGAAGAATGATCTTTTGGCTGTCTCCACACCATGGGAACTGCAAATGGCATATGGCGAGAGCCGTTTGCCCACCCCGTTAAAAGCCTTGAACAAGTAACACAACAAATATGGGGGGGGGCCAACTCTGGTCCTGATCTCCTACCTTGCAACCAAAATAAAGTTGATAGCACTTTTTTATTAAAGGGGTAAAGTTCCGCCTTTGAAGTTTAAAAGTCAACTCACCACACACATAACAAAACGTGTCCGGATGGTTTAGGGACTTGGGCGGCATTTGTGAGTTTTCACGCAAATAAAAGCTACTAATACAGAACAATAACACAGTGTTTAAGATAAGATAAACAATACGAGTTGTTTATAAAAGAGTACACTTGCACGCCTCTGTATGTTCGTAAACTAAGCACAACATAACCTCCAAGCATACTTCTGCACAAATGTTCACCACAGCCACACATATTACATCACAGCAAGAATCAACGAATACCAAACGTTTAAAAAACAATCTAGCAGAGTGCAGCACGTATAACTTCGCAACTAACGTTGTATATCGGCAATACTGAGGCAGCGAAAGTTGAAAACGTACATATACGTGATTACTGAATTTGGTCCCTCAGAGAAAAAACGTATATATTATAACAAGATTCCCTTAACGCCCGTGTTATTTTGCCACACGTTGGATGCGTCAATTCTATAACGACCCCTTTTACGTCACATTCGTTATTGGTGTAAAGGTGTAAGAGTGTAATGTGTACTCTCAATTCTTACCAAGTCGTAGTCGCTCTTACACGTACCTCACGCAGACTGCGTCCGTCGCGAACATACGAATAACCAGTACCGAAGTCCTTACCTGTCCTATTTTGTATTTTTAATTCCCGAAAGGCGCCAAATTGTTTTTCATAAAACAAATAAAAGGTTCACAGTTAGATTGTCTCCTGTACGGTGAAAAATAATTCGAATTACCTCGCTGACTGGCGGGAACTCGACTTTCACTTGTCTTTGGACGTTTTGCCAACATAAAATTTTCGCAAAGAATTCTATTCTCCGCTAAAGCACATAATACAATTTAAATAAACACAGGACAGCTAGTAAAGATTCGTACCTATTTATTTGATACGATAATTCATTAATTTTTGATAATTGTCCTACAATAAATGTTATTATAATAAAGTTTATCCTCGGCCACAAATTAGTTTTCACTCAGCGGATAGCAAAAGGTGGCAGCGCCTCAGTCGTAGGATGCCGCTATGGCTGACATGTGTATTTATTTACACAAGTTAATTTTCCAATGAGTTCTTTTGAGTACGAAAAAGTTTTAAAACAAGATGTCACATAAAGTACACCACCTTACAATTGTGGTACTTAAATACTAAAAAGGTTTACATGAAAATTCAACTCTGTTATTCAAAAGTGTGTGTCAGTTTTATCACTTTCGGACATAGGTTATCTTATATTTACATACAGCGTTATTAAATATGATTCATTAATCCGTGAAAGAAATTGGTGTTCCAAGTTTAGAGTGAGAGTTATATATTGTGAAAAAAGTTAATTAGTTTTAGTTCGTAAGTATTTATAATTTATTTCATACTTAACAAAACCATGTTGTTAGTGTTATGGATCGTCAAGGAGTCTTCACTATTGGGTTAGTACTTTCGTTTATTTTCAAAGATAGGGATGCCGTCTCCTTCTGGCGTCTGTTTCTTTATTCAATTTTGTAGTTAATTTATTAATTTTAAAATTTCGTTTATTGTTCCTCCTTGTGTTACTGGAACTATTGTTTACTTGTGGTCTTCAAATTACTTTCATTTCTTTTTGATTTTCTTCGTTATTTGCCTTTAAAATGTCCGCATCAATATAGCGTCTGTACCTCCGGATAGTTAATAATGGAACTCTTGTTACATAACGGTCAAAATTATAATAACGTTCTGTTGTTATGGTAACCAGCTTAACTCTGATTGGTTAAGTACATTTGAAACTATTGTTATAAATCCTGGTTTTCTGTTCAAAATGGATAAATATTTTATAATGGTCATTTTTCCTTGGGGATATTTCCAATGCTTGAAATATTAACATAGATGTCCCTATTTTCTTTCAAAGATCAATTTGACATCTCACAAGGCTGGTCTAAGCCATGTATTATTGTTTTTGGACAAGATTGATAATACTACGTTAGTACATATTTTACTTATTTATACTGTTTATCACAATTCTGACATGTTATTATTGTTAGTTGATGGTAATTACATAATTTACTTGGTCTTATTATTCAAATACAATTTTCAGTTGTTTACAATTGGTTTTCTGAAGTTAGACAGCTATGTCATTTATAGGCTTAAATTGTAACATCTTAGAATTTCTTATTTTGCTCTATTTAAACATTATTTGTTAAGTACATATGGTCTGCTTATTTTAATTTCGCACGTATTGGCTTTTGAATTACTTTGAAACTGTTTTACAATCTATTAGCGTTATTATACTTTTAAAAAAAATTATTTCTTATCTGATATGTCTCTTTCTATTTATATAATAGTTATTAATTTGTTGATTGTTAAGTTTAAGTCATTACTAGTTTTATTCCTACTCCCATTTCTCACACACCTCTTTAACACTTAAATCTATTAACAAAACATAACACAGAAATAACTTAATGGTCTGTATATGGTTCAGCCATATTTCTTCTCATTAAATATAATTATTATATTGCATGTCATTACTTAAAATGGTCCTGCTACTCCTCTCTTTAAACCTTCATTACTTACATAAAAAATACAAACATATTACTGTAAAGTCAGGTTCTTGGTTTATACTCCTTTAAACACTAAACAAACAAATTAATTTTCTTTCAATTAACAAAATAACAATTTTGGTGAGTATTGAATCGACACCGTCTATTCTATAAATATAATCATTCTAGTGATTCTTTTACTGACATAATATGTTTTTCTATTCCTTACACCCACAATTACTCTGTTTCTTACAGGTTAATACAATTAACTTAATGGCCTATTCATCATTTGATTATGGTTTTGGTTTGGTACACTTGGTTACTATTCTTTTTCCTTAATATTATAAGTTGTTTATTTTAATATTCTCATCACTTCACTGTTTATTGCTATCACCTACCTATCTCTCACTCTTGGTTTCAACGATCTTTTAGATATACATTTATAACTATTCTTTAAAATTTGTGCCTTACTTTCTTATTATTATAAGGTTCAACATACTTTGAACATACATGTTTAACAACATACTTTATTTAATAATAATTGTCTTACTTATTCTTTATGGTTAGTGTACTTTCTTTATTATTGTTTTATTCATGGTTAATTGTATATTTTCTTTACTCATTTGTGTCACTTTTCATTGATTTGTCTTCTTAATCTCTGTGAATCTTTTCTCATCTTATTGTCTTTATCTGGCCAATCTCTGGGGTTGGGTCAAAGTCATTTGTTTGTCAGCCTAGTTTATTCTTTTAATCATTGTTCTTGTCTATAATTCTTCTTTCTTCTTTCTTAACCCTATTTTATATTTTTTCATTATTATTCATTAAATTATTTTATCTGTTATCATTTCTCTAATACTTATGGATACCATATATGATCTGATTTCTGCAACGTTATAATATACGTGATTACTGATCAAAGGGTTAACCAAAGTCTATATGTCACATGTAGCTTTGGTTTTCATTTCCTCAAATAAATAAACAATACGTGCTCCAAGTCAATACTGTAGTAATATTTATTGCAAAATAATACAATTTCCAACATAGAAGATTGGAAAAAAACGTTATTCTTATATCTATAAAACTATACGTGATATCAAAATTTTGATAGCAAAACTGGATTCCTCGTATGAAAATACATAAGAATCACATAAAATTTTGTCTGGGACAAAACATGTGTTGACCAGTGTTATTTTAGAATATTACGACTGACCTTACCTTTAGTTGTCCTTCACAAATTTACCTCCAAAGACAATTATATGCTTGCGCAGACACATTATTCTATTGAAAATAGATTTCGGTTTCCCCGTTTCCTCGTAGAGGAATAATTTCATAGGTTAGTCTAAAGCGAATGCACTTTTTGACAAAATAGGCTCAATCGATTTTTAGCATTCATACGAGTACTTCGTACTGTCTTGGTGTCTTGAAAAGAATAAAACAACAGACAGTTCGCAGGAAAATTAAATGTTTTTAATAACTATTTAGAAGTAATTCGTGTTAACTTTGACAGTGACCTTGAGTGAAAAAAAAGCTTACCAATTAAAGGTTCACTAATCTTCCTAAATTCAATCGAAACGATTCGTTTTGATTTTACACCTAACTGTCCGAGAATACAAGGAGAAAAGTCACGTGTTCTTCTGATATATAGATGTTCTTCTGATATATAGGCCTATGTGTGAAGGGTCTTTTTGTTAGCTTGTGTAGAACAGTTATTTATAGGCACAGGTTGCACTGGTTAGACGTGATCCAGCTAGCAGCTTATACAACTACGCGTATCAAGACTTAAATTTTAATCATAAAGTTAGTAAAAACTAATATAAATTATCATTCGTTCACAAAGAATTAGTTAGTTATTAAAATTTAGAGTAACTTAGCGCCACCGTACTGAACCTACGCGTCGTTACCCAACCCGGACCGTCACGTAATTGGGCAGTGACAGAGGTTGATGTCTGCATCTTGGCCGCACATATATGCTAAAATTGCCAAACTCGGGTGTAGACAACTCATTAAAATTAAAAGTGAGTTTGTATATCAAACCCCGATTACGGTGAGTTTTTGAGGCAGTCTAAATTTCAAATCCACCAGCGTGTCATTCTCATAAGAATGCAATGGCTTAAAGTTGTTATGAAGATTAGAATATGGTTAGAATAGACAATACGTAACGTTAAGTGTGACATGAAATATTCCTCATGTAACCTCCAGACATGTTCGTTGTATCTATGTTCATAATATCTACTAGTTTGTCTTATATACACATAACATATAAATATATAAACGTGTCCTGTATTAAACACTTTATATGTTTATTATGCTTTCCAAACTCAAAACCACTATGGATTTCGATAAACAAGTTAATAACCAGCTCATCATACAATAAACCCAAACTCCATTATAGTCCAAACGTGTACGGCTGTAAAGTTTTAGTAGGTACACAAGTCGGGGTAATTAATAGTAAAATGTTAAATCGGCGTAATTATTTAATTAAAAGTCGTATAGTCCTTTTGTGTCCGTAATAGCAAATCATATTCTTCTTACCTTGTTAATTTTCTCATGAAGAGTTTCAGTCTACATTACACGGTTTGAAGCCAACGAACCATACGACACCGACTGAAACACATAACAAAACTAAAACAAGAAGTCGATACGTGATCGGACCGATTGAACGTATTAACATTTAATACGAGCAGATGGTTACAAGGGTTTAACATGACTGCGCGATCCGGTCGAATTCGCGTGGCGGACATTTTGCTTTCTTACTTAATACTCCGTAACCACATGGGAAAGGTTAAGGACGGACATCATGCAGCACGTGCCTCTGTACAGTATATCATCGATACATCGATACAAATCGATACGTCCATCGAGACGACCGACACGGCACACAATGCCGTCTGTGTTTGCTGTACACACTATTAATAGAAACAAATTTGAGCGTCGACACGAAATTCCATCCGTTATTGGCGAAAGTTCCTCCGAATGACGGCGACATCGTGTTGGTGTTTATTTTGTTTCAACGGTTTATAAACACGCCTTGACGTAGTTGAAACACTACACAGTAAACGTTCGAATACCGTTACATTGTTTTGTCTGTTATACCATAATCGCGGACAACGAACAAAAAAAAAAATATTTTGGTCCGTGTAAGCGAACCTTGCCGAAGTACCTCCATGTTAATCTTTTGATTTTCTCTTTGGGATCTGCGTGTCGCCATATAGTGTCTCATTGCTGATGTAACTCTGGGCGCTGATAAGGTTTCGTAGGATATTCGATTGGAGCCTATTGGTGTTGGATGACGGGCGCAACCCCAGAGCTGGACTCCGTATGACAAATCGGTTTGATGACGGTCTTACATAAAAGTAGTTTGTTCTCAACAGACGATTTTGATTTTCTTCCTAGAAGCCAAAAAAGTTATTGGGATTTACGTTTGATCTAAGACTTTTTTGTTACACTGTACGGCTTCCAGGTGTAAGTTTTAATGTCACTTGTGTCACTTGATTGGTTGACGTTTACGAGCCATGTGTCACACCGTGTTTCTAGTAGGTTTAAGTGATGCTGAAGACTTCCTCTGCCACTTGGGGATCGAGATTTGTAGCTAGAAGTGCCGTACGTTGGCAAGAGTTGCGATAATCGCATTGTCTGTTTAAGAAGTGTCATATGTAAAGATGCTGTATAAGAAGGGAGCAAGAGCGCTGCCTTGTGGTACGCCTGAGTAGATTTAGTGGTAGAGAGACATGGCAAGGTTAAACTCAACTTGGAAGAAACGATGGTTCATGTAGGATTTAATAAGGAAGTATAATAAATTATTATTGTTACTTGGTAATAAATGGTGGAGAAATAATGGTTCAATTCATATAGGAGTCCTGTGTAGCAATCGCTGTCAAATGGCCGTTCAGTGTCAAGGAAATCATATCTGGAAATCTGATTTATTTCACATAATAATATGATAATGCTATGTCACATGAGTGAATAATGTATAAATGGTGAGTTAAGTAGATAAATATATTTCTAGAAAAATTCGTTCTAGAAAATTTGTATTTTCTTTTCCATTAACATATTGCTTTATCAAAGTGTGTGTGTGTGTGTGTGTGTGTTTATTTATTTATATAAATCACCTGGGGTGTGGGGTTAAATATGAAACGAACGAGAAACAGTAGCTCTGCCTGAATCTTTTTAACGAACAAATTGTAAGATATATTTCCTCATAAATCCAGAGGCGTGTTAGTATATCGTTAATCCTCTGTTTGGTTCTTACAAGGTGGTAGAACAAAAACATACACACACATACGTATGCACAGGTGTTCCGGGAGGAAAGAACACTATGTGACGAGTTAATTCTAGACTTACAAACAACAAACATATCATATCAACATAGGTGCGGTAATTCTTTGTTCTCAACTTTTTGCTCAGTTTTCTGTTCCGAAGGTAAAATAATACAATATGAAAATATCTGGAACACGAATTATCGGGCAAAATTAGTAGTTCCATATGTCGATTGGCCTGAAATGTACAAGAAACATTGTTACAGACTTGTGTTACTAGTATGTTTTAAGAGCATTGTTCAAACGTTTTCCATCTCTGCCAGCCGATAACTTGGGCTGGAATGATTTTTTACCTAAGCCGGTCCTACATTTATACTATTGTGGGAGGCGGCAGGTACGTACTGTTGGTTTGCCGCCGAACTCCTGTCTTAACCCGTTAAGTACCATTTGGGGATATTTCGTTCTCTAGCATGTAGGTTGACAGTACGGAATTTTAAGGGCCAGCTAACTACATAGAGTCATTATTTGTTTTGTTATGCGCGTCTTGATGAGCTAAAGTTACATTTCTGTTGATATTCTACTTCCTTGAAGGAGTTCAAAACAAATACAAAACAGAAGTTCAAAACAAAACAGTTGAAGGAATGTCAATTAGTTCATTTTAAATTCTATATATTCCCATTTCCAATTTATTTTAGGACTTTATTTTTGCTCAACATAATGTTTATAGGTTATGTAACACAAAGCAAACAATTTTTTTTTATTTATTTTTTTTTTATAATTCAGCAGATTTTGTGCACCTTTTAACTCAGATCACGGAATTTGGGGGATCATGGAACATCCCATATAAAATTTTCCCATACTACAGTGCCGAAACTGGCACTTTTTCTTTCCAGATATGGCAGACAGGCAGTTTCTAAGATTAAGTAAAATAGAAAATATTGTAAATGACCCTGATTTCTTAGATTCAATTGCCGTAGATGATAACATAGATATTGCGCAGCTAATTCCAGACAAAGTACATGGATTGTCTGATTTAGAAGAAATTGATGAAGACATTCTTGACGACAGTCTTCCGACAGATGTTCCATGAAAAAGTGAGTTGCATTATAATCTAAACAAAAGTGACTTGACTAATGCACAGATTTCATTACAATCAACCAATACAAAGAGATAGGCTATAGAAACGAAAAAAGAAGACTTTAGGTCTGACGAGGAAAATAAAATGTTTGTAGTTACGTGGAAGGACAACAATGTTGTAAAAATATTATCAAACTTTGAGGGTCTAGAACCCATATAGAAAGTAAGTGCAATGTTGGACTTTTTCACGTTAACTGTTTTTCAGCTTGGCATAACAAAACACTTAATTAAACACTAAATAATAATGTTATCTGTATAAACTTCATTTACATGCTTTAAATGCATTTAGTTTTATCAAAATGTACAAATAAGTAAATAAATAGATGTATTTAAAAAACTGTGTTTTTCTACGCTGCAAGTGGCATGATCCCCAGTTGGGACTTTTTTGAAAAACGTGTTTTTTCATTTGTGATAAATTTTTGTTTGAAAATAATTATATACAACATCATTTTAAATGAATTTAAGCTAAACTACAACAAATGTACGGTTTTAAAAATTTGGTTAAGGGTTAAGTGTCGTGTCAGCCAGTACTCTTGTCGCGATAATTAGATATAGGCCCCATGTCGATTGTATACAGGGTTAACACAGGAATTTTCAGGCCTTTGTTCGCCACAAGCCTGTATTTTGTGAAGTACTGGTTTTCGTGACTGTTTAACTAGCTGATGACGGCTGGTGTAAGAGAGGTAGCTAGTGTCACCACAAACTGCTTGTAGCGATTCAGCGACTCCAAAGCAAAGACATATAACTAACAGTCACACTACTCTACATCCAAGTCACTATAGACAAGATCAGAAATACTATAGACAAAATTCTACGAGTAGACACTATAGCCTACTATAGACAAAACGCAACACGATTACAGCCTACAAGCCACCAAAGAGTCGAATCGTTGCTGAGGAGTCCAAAAATTATAACCCGCTTAGAAGAAGGGGTATATGAAGTATCCTGTTACGACTTCAACCATTGGAGTAAGTAAGAGCTACTGTTTTGGGGGGAGGGACGAACCTAGCTTGAAGGTTGGACTTCTCATTTTCCTCAGGGCAAATGAGATATTCAAGATTCTTTTCATATAATTATTTATAAGCATTATTTTAAGACACGCAGCTAGCTTAGAGGTAGGCCATTTTGAGAAAGTATTTGAATTATATATAGGTTTCAACGAACAAACGATCTGAAGGTAATAGTTTAAGGTAATTTTATTTTTGGCAAGTTTAAACTTCAAACCTTAATGTCAGTGAAGCGCTATTAGCAGGTTTTTAACAACTACTATTTCACCATGCCCACGCGCAAATTGTGTAGTACAGTACCTTTCTGTGCTCAGTAAATGCCATTTTCTCTTTATTATAGACATGTTTGAATTGCTGTATGTATTAAACAGCAGCGTCCGCCCAGGTTACTGCTCTCTGTGCGTGGAGATTATGCTTCTCACGTGCGGTCCAATCGGAATAAATTATGACATATTTTAACGCGTTGCCGGCTATTTAACGACCGTCATCTCTCCCTCAACCCTCTCGCTGGGTGCGCTGTAAATAGCAGCGTAGTCTCATTTTTCATCGACTTGTCAGCGGCCCGTGTCATGCACATTTTCGCTCCACAAATATCCGGCAGATGTAGCTGTCAATTTTACCATTACCGCTTAGTACAGTGTAGTCTGTAAATGTTTAACATCAATCGTGGATTTGTTTACAGAGTTGGAACTAGGAACACTTCGTGCGTAGCAACTCGTAACTGGTGTAACGTGTGTATTGGAACCGAAAGCTTCCACTGGCTGCGCAACAATGTTTTTCTGATATACAGGTACCTCATCTTTTCGCTCTACGAGAATAAACACAAAATATCGGAGCCTGGTAAAAAAAAAAGAAATATAATAAAAATAAAAACTGTTCATTCAGTAGTCAAATGTCAGTCCGTGTTTGTTAGGCGCATTAAGGGGGGGAGGGAAGTAATAGAAGATTTTTTCAGGCAGGAGATAGACAGAGTTAATGTTTATTATTCATTCGCATAACGAACATATTACTTTTAACCGAAGAATGTATTCGAGTAAAACGTTCGGTTAAAATTATGTTAGTCTGTGTTAAACACAGGTCACTCATCAGAAAACTGTAAGTAGGCCCTACCGGAAAAAGTAGTCAGCCTACTGACAGTGACAGATGATTAACTGTTTCGAATGACATTCCTGTTTGGGGATAAATGACGAAACGTGTGTCTAGAACATACATAGTATAAACAATCTAATTTTTAATAATAATTACCACTCAAAAACTTTCAGAATTTTGTTTAATAGACCTACTTTGAACGCGGTATTGGATATTATGGTGTTTTATATCATAGTACAGTGTTCCCTCGCCATTCGCGGAGATTTCATTTCTGAACAACATCGCTGTTAGTGATCGTGATTGGTAAAATTATTTTTTTTTGGGGGGGGTTATATGAGGTGAATAAGTTTCCCAACCTAAGTTTTTCAATGAGTCCTAATAAGTTTTCCAACGATAAGTTCTGTTCAATTTAAAATAGCTGGCAATTATTTAAATTATAAGAATTAATAAAAAATAAATTACATTATAAAGAAAAGGCCAACGAACAAATCATCTTTCGCTGCTAAGGAATCTCCTGGTATTAATATGTTTGTAAATATTTTTAATGTAAAAAAATGAAGACAGTTTTCATCACTGAAAAATTTTAACATTAATTAATACAATTTTAAATTCAGACGCATGAAACTTTGATAAGGAACTTGTCAGTTGACTTGCCAGGAAGCTTTCAGAGAGGTCTTCTGTGTGAGTTAATAATTCCTTGAAACCCCATTTGAATGGTATACCCCGCTTTATGCTAGAAAACGTCTACTGTCAGTGTAGGCCTTTGTTTAAGTGATACAGGAACGTGTCAACAACTCGACTACGTGGGTGGAGCTAAAACATTATTACAACTGACAAACGTTGCTTTGATAGCCGATGTTAACGGACTCTATACATAGCTGAGAAGTGAATATTTCTTCCTAGGCCTGACAGTTAACTATAGTACATCCAATATTAAATCTAAAGTAACAACGTTTAGTAACAAATGTTACTTACAAATGTTGCTAACAGAACACTAGTTGACTTTTTGGTTGTTATCTACATTTTGGCACATCACCACGACACCGCGCCTCGCCTGGTCAGTTGGCAGAAAAATGTCGAGTGTTTAAGACGTTGTTCTCACTGCAGCTGCGTGTGTGATTTTGGCGAAGCAGGGAAGACTAATAAGATTCTGGGTGAGACCTTCACTGCAGGCAAGAGGTAGATATAGTGGAAGTGACTTGTTAAGTGACTTGAATGAAGACGACGTTGATCTTTTGTCTGGCGAACAAAGGTGTGATGAAAGTTTTAAAAACTTTTTAAGAGTGACTAGTTGTGACTTTGAATATTTAATATCAATGATAGAACATAAAATTGGTTCTAAGGCTATTCCTGTAATTGAAAATCTTGCATAGACCTTGCGTTTTTTAGCGACTGGAGACTGTTACTAACATCGAAGAGGCGCGGTAACACGTATTACTAACAAATGTTATCAACATTCTTTGATCTTTACCGACTTTTAGTAGATAACAAAATTCTTGTATGGTTGACAACACAGCTTGTTGGTAACAAATTCAGAAGCGTTTTTCAAAATGTTACTTAAAATTGTTTGTAACACGTGTTACTAACACCGGTGTAAACGCAGCTTAAACTTGACTCGATCTATTTTCTACGACTTATTTTGTTTTAGCTGCACATACAGTTTGTAATCGAGAAATTTAACATGTGTTGAATACAACAAGCATATCCTTTAGAATGTGGCTAACTTGCTGTTAGCGTTGATCAAATGCCCGCGCAAATGTAACGCATTTACCAATCCACATTAACGTGCGTGCTTCGCAGAATTCTTGTTACGTTCAATACCAAGTAGTCGTGTTTGCACTTAATTAAATGAGATTAAATTCCCAACGTAGACCTGATTCAATTCCTATTGCACTGGCCCAGATTGCTGACTCGTATTGTTTCGCTGTTGCTGCAGTTGTATACAATTTCATACAGCAGGGTACTGTGCAACAGACCGCTGGGAGAACAAATCCAACTTACACCGGATTATTTATTTTATACTGAAAACCACAACTCGTCCATTTGAAATGTTAGAAATGCTGAACTCGATTTTTGTTATACTGAAATCTATGCAACCACCGGACTGTGGTACACGATATAAAACAAAATAATAAAGTAAAAAATAGGTAAATAATAAATAAATAATAAATAAGATTTTAATAATAAAAATTAAACACACTACACAATGTTTAATTAAACATTAAACACATTTTTAATGTTAAATACATAACTTTTAAGAGATGACATAGTGTGTTAATAAATGATTAATTATAAAACAAAATGATACAGGTATTTACACATAAAAAGAAGTAGACTATGCTACCATAAATAGTGGAATTATTCTAATTTTTATAATTATTAATCTTGATTGCATTTATTGATGGATTACATAAAATTAAAACTGTATTGAACTTCAAATAGGCCTATACAGCCTAAGTAAAATTTAAATTTACCAGTGTATTCGTTTTGTGACTTCTTCGTAAGTAAACTACAACGCGTACATAGGAGGCATCTTCAGGCCCTCAGTTCACTTCGTTACAACATTAAACGATTAGAATGAATGATGTACAGTTTCAATGTCGCGCACACAAACACTTTAAGGACTCATGTGCATCCAATGCAGGGACCGAGGATAAGGAGACCAAATGCCAACGGCCTCCTTGTAGGACGGATAAACTGGTTAAGGGTAGGGCACTCTCTTGCCCTTTGAGTGAGAAATCGTTTTTCGAGACGGTTAAATGGGATGTGATCAACTGTATTTGATGCAGAAGGCAAAGGGAAACCACTGTATTAAAGATCTGGTAAGGTTTCTCAAGTTAAGGCAGTATGACGGAAGACTTTAGTAAAATGTTCTGGAGTAACACTTCCGTCCGAATTTCCGGGAGGGGACTACTTAAGAGATTAGTTACAACTCTTTATCAAATGAACGTATGCTATATCATTTATGTACATTTATGTATATTCGTGAAAAATATTAGATATAGGCAAATCTATGCAAACATACATAAAATTAATGGACTAAATTATTTGTAATTTAGTCATTATGGTTATAAATTTAACTAAAAACCTTTGCAGTAATTTGGAATTTTCAGAGTTTATTGTATGACTGTCTGCTTTTCAATTGTTATTTTACTAAAAAATTGGTAAGTAGCCTAATCGCAGTTTCAGAATTTTTTATAAATGCAATTTAGCAATTGAAATTAGCTAAATTAGAATTTAATTTAGCTAAATTAAAATTTAGCTAATAAGTTAATAGTACTTTGTTCAAGCGAGATCTGCATCTCAGAGAACCTTTCTAATAGTACACGTAACAGCAACATTATTAATACTGAATCTGAAATGTTAACAAAGAAACACTGCCTGACTGCTGTGGAGACATATCGTCGCATGAATACTTAAACACTTGCCAAAGTACATCAAGACTGTTACGTACAGAGCAGTGCTTGGTATTCTGTGCGTTGTTGTGTGTCTCAAAGTGTAGTAATCTCTTCAAATTAAGTCGGACACACGAAGACACGCGACGATCGAACTTAAATAGGTCGAGCACAAACGTGCCTGGAATCACGTCGCATAGCGCTAGCGCCCGTTCCCACTGCGTCGTACTTCAACGCTCTTGAAATTTTTTTAATAAACTGAATTGATTAACAATACGTTATCAGACATAATTTTAGGTATTTACAACCAAATAAATTGAAGGTGTGACTCAATTTGTGTGACTTTCATTTATTTCAAAGACGAAGAACGATCTGCGCCATTAATCTGTCTTTTTCGCAAACGTACGATTCTCCATTAGCGACTTATTAAGAATCGTATTCATACTCTTAATCTTTTATTCTCACTCATATTACTTCTATTTGTTGTGGGGATATGTGCACATTTTAGCTTTGTTACATCAAACCTTTCGCCCATTGTATGTGAAGCATTTTCAGTGTCTCAACTGAGCCTGAGGAATGAATCCTCTTCAGCTTTAGTCAGGGACGACGCATTATCATAAAATGAGCGGAACGCTGGGTTTAGACAAAAAAAATATAGTCTATTTATCTTTAGCCGCCAGACAACTGATAGTATAGCTGCATCAGTCAAACTCATAACAGTCGGCATCAAAGCAACTGTTATCAGTAGGAATGTTTTATCTGGAATCAGTGCAGTTACGTTGTTGACATGTTTCTGGTCATGTTTAACCAACGGCAGTACCGACAGCAAAATGACGGCGACTCGACACGTCGACTCCGTTGAAAGTGATAAAGTGCTGTTTGAGTACTAACTATGGCAACACAACAGCAATGTGGACTCAAAACGGTAATCTCATCTTACTACGTTGCAATCTGATTGGTGTATAGAGGCAGTGTCGGAAGTGCGGCGCAATTAAGAACACGTTATTTCATCAAAGGCTTCCGAATGTTAACCTTCTGGCCGAGACAATAGTATCCAGTTGGTTAACATTTAATTCTCGGACGAATTTAATAAACCAAAAACATTTATTATTAGATTTTCATTTTAAAGCCGAGAGAAAGGCTTATATGTACGACTGTTAACGTTACTGAGAAACACCAGGAGGAGGTGACCATACTTAAAGAGTAAAAAAAGGAAAAGAAGAATTACCTAAAAACACGATATTCTAATATTCTTTTTAGTAAAAAGCAGATAATCTTTATTATTATTTTATTATTATGAATACAATAATTTCTTGTTCTTAAGTTTACGCACGTTTCCACTGATATGT
Organism: Magicicada septendecula; assembly: GCA_034769895.1. NCBI lineage: Eukaryota > Metazoa > Arthropoda > Insecta > Hemiptera > Cicadidae > Magicicada > Magicicada septendecula. Next base: position 271,853,828 of record CM068369.1, on the reverse strand, counting down.
ATAGACCTAAATTGAACATTTTTCAAAACTTATAAAAATATGTAACATTTTGTTGTTGAAAACATAGCTTACAAACTTTTTAAAGACGGTTCAAAAGGTGGGGTTGATAAATATTAGATTTGACAAATTATTAAAGATACCTCATAATTTGGTGTCCTCCAGAGAACCAAAACACGTAACATTTTTTCAAAATTTTTATTCCCATTTCTGACCCCAAAGATTCAAAATTTTCAGTATAAATCTACATTCAGAGTAGTGTTTCCTGTAGCGTGATTCCCGGCGTGGATTTTTGAATATTTTTATAAGTTATTTTTTTTTGACACCTGGTGTCTTAGAATTTTGAAATATGCAGAACTGTTTTCAGATGTTGGTTAAAATTCTGCTTAATTTGGAACCCGGGATTTACTATTTTATCAAATTTTGGTACTTTTTAGATGGCGGGTGTTCCAACATTTTTGAAATGTCCAAACCCGAATGTATATACAGATTGTAGATAGAATTCTTTATAATTTGATTTTGATTTTTTTTTTTTTTTTTGTTGAAATGACGACCAAATATATTTGCTCCTATTTTTGGGCGAATCAATCTCAACAACAATAGAGGTTGGTGGCGTAAAGGTATGGACACGCAAGCCAAGTTTTATGAAAATGTGTTGATGCAGTCAAACGTTATCGCTAAACACACCCCAAATAGACAAACAGACAGACAATTAATAAACGGTGAAATTAAAACTAAGAACTCGCTTTGCTCGTTCAATAATAATGTAACAATTTTTACGGGAATTAACACTGAAACCATGAATAAAACTGCAACTTTCCGACTTACAACGACGTTTTAATCGCATGTAGGCCTATATTCAATTTTCTACACCAATTGATTAATTTTTAGTAAAAAATATTTATACTTCAGCGCATCACGGGTTAGGAAACAATATTTTCCCGTTCAACGATAAAGTAGTTTACACGGCGAACGAAACGCCAAGAGAGGGCGGCGGTATAATGTATAAAAAACAATCAACCTCTGTCTCTGTCCCCCCATGACTGAGATAGATGTCAGCTAAAAACCAATCAACGGGGAGAACAAAACAAATTGTGTGGTTTATGGAGAAGCGTGGGCCGGATCAAGCTCAAAGAGACAGAACGGATTCTACACGGCTCGTCTGAAAATCAATTGCTAATAAACTGTGACGGCTGTTCTGACGATACGGTAAAAACACATAAATGAAAACACGTAGACTATTAACCGCTCAGTAAGTGAATTCTTTAAATTGGTGTACATCAAAGCTAAAACTGTGGAAAAAAGATATAAATTTTAACGTCGTGCAGCGATATTGTTTTGATAGATAACATTTTGAAATATGGAAGCACGTTTTCTAACATAGGACTTTCATCATCAGTGCCTTGCATTCATTCAAACTGTTTCCTTATGTAAAAATGTACGATCTGTTTACATATCAATGGAAAGAATATTAAAAAGAAACGTGCTGTCACATTTTATGTGTAACTACATAAGGCGGAGAGCAACATTAGATTTACTTTAGCTGCCCTTGTGAATACGTACTTTCCATTTCCCTACTTTGGGACACTATTTAATATTATAGTAATTAAAAATTACTGGGTGACTTTGATAAGACAGCAAACGAAAACTCGTATCTAATGCTACTTCATAACTACTCCGTTTTTTCATGCTATTGCTCACTCACTTTTACCATTTCTTCAAATTCAGTCTGTTTAGAAGCTGAAGCGCCAACGCTAACAGCTATACTTCCAACAGTTTTGCCACTTTCGGTTTTACTAATAAGAGCACATTAAGAGCACATTAGTATATGGGTCTGAGACATGGAGAATGAAAAAACACCTGAAAAGAAAGATAGAAGCCACAGAAATGGACGCCTTAAGAAGAATATGTAGAAAATAAAAATTAGACCGGGTCAGAAACGAACCAATTAAGCAACAAATGAATATAAAAGAAACTGTTTTAGAACACATCGAGAAAAAACAATTAATTTGGTATGGGCACGTGCAGAGAATGTGGGAGGAGAGGTTGCAAAAGAGAGTGATGAAATGGATACCACAGGAAAACAGAAAAAGGGAAGGCCAAAAGTAACATGGATACAGGGTGTAAGGATATCAATGAGTGTACGAGGTCTAACCGAAGAAAACTGCAATGACGGGAGATACTGCCAATTAGGCATCGGACAATGTCGCAGGACGTTTTAACCAGAATATATGTATGTGCAGTTTTACTAATGTCAGCCAAAAACTACGTCCTATGCAAACTGAAAATTCGGCAACCGTTTCGTTTTTCTGATATTCATTCTGGGATATTTCTAGTAAAAATTTCATACAAACATCACATGTCTTACAATTACAGTACCAGCTATGAGCAATATCTAGGACAACAGAGTTGGAAAAAAGTATAACGCTAAAAAAAAAAAAAAAAACTATGTGCGACGGTCCCAATGACATTGATTGGAGAGAAACTAGGAGTGTAAGTTATTACAATAGAGTGTGAAATTCTTCAACGTCGCCGTGCCTGTATATCTGTATATGGACGTATCGTAAATCAACAAAGTAATGGGATTCTAGGAGAAACTAAGGGTTGTTCTGGCTAAAAGGCATATAAAAACGCCAGGAAGATTTACGATTCTGAGATCAGAATGCCGCGGCAGAGGTGATTGAACGAAGTGTAAGAAAGAAAGGGGGGAACAGACGTTACCTATCAGAGAACAGTTTTGGAGGTAGGTGTGTTCCAAGAGTGAAATTTGCTAAAAGAAGAGAGAGAAGGACCAATTAAAACTGAGAAAAATGAAAATTAGGAAGCTAGTGGAAGAATTATGTGTGGTGAAAAATATACACTTAACTTAGGCTCGAGAGGGGAGTCTACTTTTAATTTGCTTACAGTCAACATGAGTGAACAGTTTGTGTAACGTATTAAATTTTGGTAAAGTGAGAACCGAGAGTTTGTTAGTAAAAGTTAAGAAGTAAAAATCGAGAGAATTTAGCAAGTGTTAGTTTCGTGACTCGTGAGAATTAGATTGTATCATGTGTTACTAACGATATCTAAACTATTTAAACGGAATAACTACTTTGCAAAATGTAAATTAACGTCATGAGAGTAACCGTAATAGCTAATGAACAGTGTTTATACTAAAGTAAATATCGTAAGAAACCTGATATACCGAGAAGGCAGCAAACGTACGAGGACGAGTGGAGGAGTGAGTTAATAATGTGTTTACGAATCAGTCGCTACGAGAACGACCCACACCATGAGTCATCCAAACTATCCGGTGGTCAGAGAAGTCGGGAGCGAAACAGAATCTACTAGACACACCTAAGGAGACGGAGATGAGAACACAGTACATCTGCGCACCGTAGATTGGATTATGCGTACCCACAGTAAAATTTTCATGTATTAATACTATTTTAAGATACACCTGTCTGTAAAGAACTCACATGAGAAATTACACATTAGAACTTAAATTCATATAATTAGAACATAAATGTAAAATATGTAAATTTTAACAAACATAACTTCAATTAATTATATGCATTCATATTTTAAATGAATCCATTTGAAGAAATGATTGACATAAGAATAAAAATAATCTGTAATCTAATAATTTAACTAGATGTAAGTATTATTTCACGCTCGTGTATAGAAATAGAAAGGAACCCTGAGATATATTGTAACGTAGCAAATTTGGTAGTTGCATAGAGTGAACAATTATTACGTCAAGTGACGGGAAATCATGAAAATAGTTCTAAGTACGTAAAACAATGGAAACAAAAAGTGAGTATCTACAGATACCTTATTGTAAATTTCCAACAAAGAAGAAGGAAGTGTAATATAGCATCATCGAGTACAAAAGAGAGAAATAAAATTACCACAAGCCAATATAAAATGTTAGACACCAGGCCCAATAGTTTCCAACAGTGAGGGGAAACAACAAAAATAATAAATATGTAAGATGAAAAGAAGACAACAGACTCCCAACAGTGAGGGGAAACAACAAAAATAATAAATATGTAAGATGAAAAGAAGACAACAGGATTCCCAACAGTGAGGGGAAACAACAAAAATAATAAATATGTAAGATGAAAAGAAGACAACAGAATTTCCAACAGTGAGGGGAAACAACAAAGATCATGACTATGTAAAATGAAGAAGAGACAACTCAAGAGCAACCACAATGATGGCAAACCAACCAATCTATTTATAAATACAAATACTACGGAACAACGACTACTACAAATGGAAATATTGAAGAAGACGTTTAAACCAAAAGAAGAAAGGAAGAAGAAGAGCAAGGAAACATGACACGAAGAGTGAAGATAATGTATGTACAATACAAGAAATCACCATTCACCAAGTATACAAGGAACTATACTAGTGACCGGAAGAAGAATAACGATTATCAGCTATGAAGAAACAGTGTTTAGCATATTTAAGAAATCACAAACAGTAATAGTGAATACTTAATGTAAGTGTGAGAACCTGTAACAAGTTAACCAATTTTAACCTAAATAAACCCCACAGACAATACAAGTGAGAAGGTTTATAACAGAGGAAAATGTGTTACCTTTATAGTGGAAACATCAAAGATTAAATAGTTAAAATGCACAGACAATTAGTGTGACCAATTTAATCAAGATTGTAATCCAAAATAGATAATCATAAGACCACCAAGAGAAATGTAAAATAGAACAGTAAAATCATTGTTCATAGAAACTGATAATAAAAGCTTTGTAAAGTTTAAAAATGAAATATAACCGAATGCCACGGCAAGACAGAATACAATATAAAGAAAGTCCAGAAAAAATAATAACAAACAAGCTAGTTTGTTAAGTATCAACAACAAAGGTACCAGAAATTAGGTACAACACAACAAGAAATGTAATACCATTAGATTAAGAATATTTGTGTTATTGTTTAGAAAAATAGTGTAAACATGTGTATTAATCAACAATTAAACCATTGTAATAGAATACCATAATGAAGTCATAATAGTAGAAGCAAATACTGCATAAGAATATGTTGCACATTGATACATAACCCCATAGGGAGTGCACCTATAACACAAAATCATATATGTTAATTAAACCTGTAACGTTTATTTTTGAAAAATATTTATAAAATTGTAAAAGTAGTACAGAATAGCTAAAAATAATGTGTACCAACAGTTCTATTTGACAAAGAAGTATGTGAGGGTGTGTGAAGGGAAAGTCGGTAAGACTGTCCTCTTGGCATTGTAACCTACAGACAGCTTGATGTGTTACGGCTGTAAAGTTAATTGTCTGACAAAAAGAGTGACACTTACTAAATGTATGTGAGACGTTGTATTTCGCATCAGGCAGCTGGGCTGAGTAAGAAAGGCATAAACCCCAATAAACCAATTTACCCTTTTTAAAACTTTGACACAGATTGAAAGCAAAGAGTTTGTCAATTCGATACGGTACAACATTAGAGGCCAGAACAATTGCAACATAGAAATTTGACGAAAGTCGTGCTTACAAAGGAAGATTCGTTCCAGACTCAAAACAATGCTAGAGTGCAACTTGAAATATAACAATGGTACAGCAGATCGAACAATACCAGTATTGTATCTACGTTAAAGTGTAACAGAAAGTGGACACTAGGAGAAGGCCACGAGAGACAAAGAAATGTCGCCTGATTTACAAGGGGAAAGCGAAACTCACGAATTCTGGAGTGCGTGAATGAGATTCCTAGTAAATAGAGAAAACGGCTGTAGGAACAATCAGGACCAATGGGAGTTCGACAAGAGAGTCACGTATAAAACAGATATACTCGAAAACCAATTACAAATATACAATTTGTTACACTGGTTAAGGAACCAATAAGAGTATCCAAGCAGAGGGAAGATTCAACAGCGGTAGGCGGGATGAGAGTTTACTTGGTAGATCTCAGTACAGAAAAACGTCAGTCTACTATAGGAAGTCGAGTTTAAGCAGTCTAGTCAGTCTACTATAGTCAGTCTACTATAGTCAGTCTACTCGAAGCAGCCTAGTTTAAGCAGTTTAAGCAGTCTAGTCAGTCTTGTACAGTACTCATCAGCAGTCTAGTCTAGTTAGCTTAACAGTCTAGTATTCATCATCAGTCTAATACTCATCATTTACAAAGTGATAACCACAAAACATTTTAATTCGCAAGAGTGTTGATCTTCACCGTAATTTAAACAAAGTGTCGGAGAATACGCTAACAGACATTCTACAATTACAATCATTCATAAGAACTATAAACATCACAGCAGCTTTGATTAATACAGAACACATTAACATAGAGACTCAGTGCATATTCTACAACAGAGACATTAGACATAAAATTCAGCAATCTAAAGAACTATTTAAAACACAGTACACATGAACTTTTTCTACATCAACTAAAGACACTCATATTCAACACAATACGTGTGCCGTGAAAAGTGAACAGGTCGAGAATGCGTCAATAATTAGACAGTGATTGTGAGGTGCAGTGATCGCGAAAGGATACGTAAGCTACAACGACTACGGAGATCAGCAACTACAACACAGAGGACCACATGATATCACCGAGAATATGAACTACTAATAATCAACGTTCTCAAACTAATGGTATTTTTTAGAGTTAAGTCATCAAACTCAATTCATTCAAGTCAAAGAACTCACACTAATAAGTAATTAACCTTGAGAACTGCCTCTCAGTGCTCTGCATTCGACTGAAGCGAAATAAAACGTCTACTAGTAAATTCTTAAAAAACCATATCTAAACAATAATATAAATTTGCCAAATACAATTGTAGATTATAAGTTACAATTATAAGTGTTATAAATTTAATAAATGTTCATTAATCGCGATTTCAGAGATAATTATTGTTAAGATCAGAGAAATGATTATACGTAAGGAAAGATCCATACAGAAGATTATATTTGTAATTTACTACAACTTGATTAATTAAATAAGCATTAGAAATAATATTGTTGTTGTGTGTTTGGCAAATGAATCCTTTATATCCACATCCTTGTAGATATGAGGTGGCGCCCGGGAATTTAAAACATTTTGGCAGTAAGTAATTTATAGAGTAAAAATTTCCATATAAAAGATAAATTATTAATGTATGCTAATAAATTTGCATAAAATATAAATCAATTCTTATATTTGACTGTACAACACGTGGCATTACAATTGTCAATTGCAAATAAAAATTCTTATATTTGCCGCCCAAAGAACATTGGACATTAAAATTCTTATATTTGGCGCCCAACGTGGGGCAGACTCTAAATTTAGATTTGTCAATCTTATATTTGTCGCCCAACTCGCGTGGCAAAATCTAAATTTAGATTTGTCAAAAAGGCAGATGAATGAATTGAGTTAAATAAGTTAACTAAACTGAGAATTAGAAATAAAATAGAAGTATTAGTAAATAGAGTAGACATTAAGAACATAGGGCTAGTAATTGTAACTACAGTTGCTTAGTCACGGTTCGAATATACGGTATATGTTGACGCGAAGTAAGGCACGCAAAATGGAAAAAGAAACACCTTATACGACAACGGTCAATGAAGAAGAAACACAGGTACCAAGGAGAGCTGAAGAGAGCGAAGAGATGGAGATATATAACCAAATGGGAGATCCTCAAGTCATAGCAATGATGGAGGAAGAAATCAGAACGGATATTGAAAATATAAGGGCAGAAGGACCACACGCAGAAGTTGAACAAGTAAGTGCGACAGTACCACAGACGGAGAAGGAACAAATAAGGGCAGAAGGACCACAGCCAAAAAGTGAGCTGCAAATGCTATACGAATTGATGAGAGTAGATAACAAGAAATTACAGAATAAATTAGAAATAAGTCTGAGTAAATTACATGAAGACAATAAGAAATTACATGAAGACATTCAAGATATTAAAATAAATCAGAAGAAATTAGAAGAAAAAGTTGAAGCAAATCAGAATAAATTAGAAGTAGCTATTAAGGATATTACAGGAAAGCACACTAAGTTAAGAGAGGAGATAAAAAACGATATGAACACGTTGCATGACAAATTAGTTGGTGATATTCAAATAGTGAATAAAACATGGCGTGAAGAATTGAATAAGACGCTTATAGTAAGGAAATAGAAGTTGCCATCATAACTAGAGGCGTCCAACAAGTAGATCAATTTGAAAGCTTATTAAATGAGTTTGCTACCATTCAACAACGAGAAATGAGAGGATCGTATCGGTCGCCACAACAAGCAACGGCTGACAACGGTGGAAGACATATTAACAATAGCTATCATAAAACGAAGGGTATGAAAGTGGAGACTGAACACGAGGTTCACAGACCTGGGTGGCGCAATAAACAAACGTTTGGCACAGAGGATAGGGGAACAAAACAGCCCATTGTCAACACAGTGACAAGTGAGCGACAACAACCTGGTCCTTCACAAGAATCACGTACAAAAAACGACCAGCCAACCCATTATCGCGGCAACAATTCTTAGCTAGTCGAAAAATAGATAACCAGTTAGACGTAGCATTAGATTATATTGATATTCGTGAAGAATTGGATAAAATGGATGAAGAAGAAGAAACCACTAATTTCACGTACAATAAATGTCCGGAAATAAAAATAAAATTAAATAATGTAGAAGTAATTGCACTTATTGATTCGGGCAGTCAATTAAACGGAATTGCCGAAACGTGGTTCAACCATAATAAAGATAAATTAGGTAGAATCGAGTTATTAAACTTATCGAATACCAATATAAAAGGTGCATTCGGACATAAATCAAAATTAATACGAAAACAAGTACTTTTAGAAGCTGAGGTTGATAATTATAAATTTGACTTAGTATTTTTTATCATCCCTGGACTGAATAAAGACTGTATACTAGGAATAAATATGTTGAAGGAAGGTGAGTGTACTATAGATTTCCAGCAAAATTTAATGCATATTAAAAATAGAAATTATAAGAAAAATGTAGAGGATCCTAATGAAATTGTACATATACATCAGATCGCTGTGGATAAAGAAACGGCTGATGAGAAATCTATTAACTTTCAAGAAGCTGTCGAAGAGTTAGCTAATATAAATACAGAAACGAAGAAAAAATTAACTAAAATATTGATGAAAAATAGAAAGCTATTTCGAGAAGAACCAGGCCGAATTCATGGATATGAACATGAACTACGTATCACGGACAACACCCCCTTCATCCAAAAGGGATGGCCTATACCAATTGCCTATCAAGACAAAGTTGAAGAGGAGATCCAGAAAATGTTAAGATACGGAGTGATCGAGCGAGCGAGCAGCCAATATATCAATCCCATGGTGACAGTTATAAAAAAGGACCAGAGCGTAAGATTGTGTTTGGACGCCAGGAAGTTAAACAAGGTGGTGATACCTGACTTCGAAGGGGCACAACCAATCAACGAGCTCATTGCTAATTGCGGAGGAGTAAAATATATGTCATCGATCGACCTACGCTCCAGCTTCTGGCAGGTACCACTTAAGCGAGAATGTAGGGACTTCACCGGGTTTCTATATAAAGGAAAGACCTACCGCTTCACAGTCACACCGTTTGGATTAAAGACAAGTCTGGCCAGCCTGACGAGAGGATTGGATACTGTGTTGTCAGATGCAGTCAAGAAATTTACGATAATATATGTAGACGACTGCCTATGTCTATCTAACAGTCTGGAGGGACACCTCACACATTTAGATCTATTATTGACCAATTTATACGAAGCAAACATCACAGTGAACTTCAAAAAATCACAGTTTTTTCGTAGAGAAATTAATTATCTTGGTTACTGTTTATCAGTAGAAGGCCTTAGTCCTATGCCAGACAAGGTAAAGGCAATCCAAAATTTTCCACGTCCAAGAAATCAAAAGCAACTAAAAGGATTTTTAGGGCTTACAAAATTTTATAACAGATTTACCAGTCGATATGCTGAAACAACATCTTTATTAATACAATTGTTAAAGAAGGAGCGCTACTTCAAGTGGACGGAGCAGCACGACCGACAATTTAAATTAGTCAAAGAATTATTTATAGATACTGTAATTTTAAAACACCCAGATCTCAAGAAGCAATATTATTTACAAACAGATGCCAGCAACTACGCACTAGGAGGGCAATTGTTCCAATATGATGACGAAGGACACATCGCCGTCGTAGCTTTTACTAGCAGAACTTTCAAAGGTGCTGAATTAAACTATCACACAACCGAGAAGGAACTGCTGAGTATCATACATTGTTTGAAGAAATTTCGGATATACTTATTAGGACATAAATTCACAATCATAACAGATAATAAAGCTCTCACATTCCTACACAAATGCCACCTATCAAATGCTAGAATTACCCGCTGGATACTGTGCATCCAAGAATACGATTTCGACATTGTGCATTGTAAAGGCAAAGAAAATATGGTAGCCGACATACTAAGGCGAAACCCAGAGGACTCTATGGACAGTAGTGATGTCAATTTTAGTGAAGAGATGGAAATTAATCGTATTACCTTGAAATTGACATACAAAACGTCTGTGTATCACCCCAACAGCAACCCTGCTGAGAGAGTGTTGAGAGAAGTAGGAAGGATCTTAAGAACCTACTGTCACAGCCAGCAGAGGAAATGGGAGGAATATCTATCCCCGGCTGAAGACTTCCTGAACTTAGCTTATCATCAATCAACCGATGAGACACCTTATATGGCTATGTATGAGCGAAGACCACCCCGGGAAATTACTGACATTATAAAATTTCCTCCAGAGAGTGAATTCATATTTAATAAGACCAAGTTTTACAATAACGCAGTTGAACGAGCTGACAAACTTAGGCTCAAATACCAGAAATCGCAACCTAAAATCATAAAGTAAGAAGTGGGAGACAAAGTACTCATAAAAAACCGAGAGCTCCCAAGTGCAATTGAAGGTATTGCGAAAAAACTGCTACTGCTATTCACAGGCCCATATACTGTAACCAAAAACAACCTGAATAACACTTATGAGTTACAAGACCCAATAACTAAGAAAATAAAGGGCACATACAACCAAGCTTCAATGAAACGGTATATCGAAGATTAAATTATAAGATAAAAGTGAAATATAGCGATGAAGATTATTGTTTATTAATAAGTGAAAAATGGAAATATGATTGTGAAAATAAATATTGACTATATGAAGTAAAAATAACATATTGCGATGAAAATTATTTGTTACTGATATTAAGCGAAAAATGAAAATATGATTGTGAAAATAAATGTTGACTATAAGATAAAAGTGAAATATTGCTATGAAGATTATTCGTTGTTTATATTAAATAGGAAAGGAAGATATAACTATGAAAATGAACGTTGACTATATTGTAATTTTATAATGTAAAAATATGTTCCAAAGAAGTTATGTAAAGGATAAAGAAAATTGTATTTACAAATTATTTCCAAGAGCCACGTCAACAAGTAAAACACCATCCTACCCGTACTACCAAAGAAAGAAAAAATAATACTATACGAGACTGACACCCAAGATCTTTGGCACAAATTATTTCCAAGAGCCACGTCAACAAGTAAAACACCATCCTACCCGTACTACCAATGAAAGAAAAAATATAATTATACGAGACTGACACCCAAGATCTTTGGCACAAGTTACTTCCTAGAGCCAAGTCAACAGTAAAATACCATCCTACCCGTACTACCAATGAAAGAAAAAATATAATTATACGAGACTGACAACCAAGATCCTTGGCACAATTTACTTCCTAGAGCCACGTCAACAAGTAAAAACAACAACATACCCGTACTGATAAAAGAGGAGACAGTGAACTAGATGATATATGAAAGAAGAAGAAGAAAATAAAAAGTTGGAGGAACGAAACCGAATAAGTATCAATAATGTAGATAAGAGATAACACACAACCATAGTGTTTTCTAGTGTCTTTACTAGAAGAGAGCCTATACCAAATGGACTATATCTCAATTGAAACCATGAGAAAATATATTCATGAATTGTATCCAGAGAAGTAAACCTCGAAAACAAAGAAGATTATGAAATGACGTTTAATGTAATACAAAGAGAAGAGATTAATTGATGACGAAGAAGAATGAAAAAATAATGTATTAACGAAGATGATCATGAGAGTATACCAGTGATTAAATGTAAAACAAACTATCCCTGTAATATGTGAAGAATTTAGTTGAGTTGAATCAAGAAGAAGAGAGTATAACAATGTATAAACCGCAGATGCGTGAGATAATCCCAAGGATATTTATTATTTGTCGAAAGAACGACCACTTTATGTTTTTTGATTATTTGAGATGAATTGACTGATGAATAATGCCAGCAATCATTTATTATTATTGATGGAGATGATGTGCCTCCGTATTTATTGATGTTAGTATGGCCAGTGGAGTTGTATGCCAAAGTGAGCCGCTCTGAACTGCCCCAGCTAAACTTATGTTAGGGAAATAGGGAACTAAATAAACAAGGGAGATAATTACATAGAAGAGAAATAATTATGATTCAAATAGAAGAAAGTGGAGGGATATATATAAAAAAGCGTATGAGTCGACATGGAACGTACAATAATTGATGAATTCTTCAATAAAAGAATAAAAAACAATATAAGTATACTGATTCAGAATTAATCAATTCTTATAGGAAGGCATATGTAACGTACCAAATTTGGTAGTTGCATAGAGTGAACAATTATTACGTCAAGTGACGGGAAATCATGAAAATAGTTCTAAGTACGTAAAACAATGGAAACAAAAAGTGAGTATTTACAGATACCATATTGTAAATTTCCAACAAAGAAGAAGGAAGTGTAATATAGCATCATCGAGTACAAAAAAGAGAAAGAAAATGACCACAAGCCAATATAAAATGTTAGACACCAGGCCCAATAGTTTCCAACAGTGAGGGGAAACAACAAAAATAATAAATATGTAAGATGAAAAGAAGACAACAGACTCCCAACAGTGAGGGGAAACAACAAAAATAATAAATATGTAAGATGAAAAGAAGACAACAGGATTCCCAACAGTGAGGGGAAACAACAAAAATAATAAATATGTAAGATGAAAAGAAGACAACAGAATTTCCAACAGTGAGGGGAAACAACAAAGATCATGACTATGTAAAATGAAGAAGAGACAACTCAAGAGCAACCACAATGATGGCAAACCAACCAATCTATTTATAAATACAAATACTACGGAACAACGACTACTACAAATGGAAATATTGAAGAAGACGTTTAAACCAAAAGAAGAAAGGAAGAAGAAGAGCAAGGAAACATGACACGAAGAGTGAAGATAATGTATGTACAATACAAGAAATCACCATTCACCAAGTATACAAGGAACTATACTAGTGACCGGAAGAAGAATAACGATTATCAGCTATGAAGAAACAGTGTTTAGCATATTTAAGAAATCACAAACAGTAATAGTGAATACTTAATGTAAGTGTGAGAACCTGTAACAAGTTAACCAATTTTAACCTAAATAAACCCCACAGACAATACAAGTGAGAAGGTTTATAACAGAGGAAAATGTGTTACCTTTATAGTGGAAACATCAAAGATTAAATAGTTAAAATGCACAGACAATTAGTGTGACCAATTTAATCAAGATTGTAATCCAAAATAGATAATCATAAGACCACCAAGAGAAATGTAAAATAGAACAGTAAAATCATTGTTCATAGAAACTGATAATAAAAGCTTTGTAAAGTTTAAAAATGAAATATAACCGAATGCCACGGCAAGACAGAATACAATATAAAGAAAGTCCAGAAAAAATAATAACAAACAAGCTAGTTTGTTAAGTATCAACAACAAAGGTACCAGAAATTAGGTACAACACAACAAGAAATGTAATACCATTAGATTAAGAATATTTGTGTTATTGTTTAGAAAAATAGTGTAAACATGTGTATTAATCAACAATTAAACCATTGTAATAGAATACCATAATGAAGTCATAATAGTAGAAGCAAATACTGCATAAGAATATGTTGCACATTGATACATAACCCCATAGGGAGTGCACCTATAACACAAAATCATATATGTTAATTAAACCAAACTACCATCAACAATTGTTTCAGTCAAAGATTCATTATAAATAATGATGCACACTAATAAGTAATATTTTATACTGAAATACACAGCACATAAAGCAGATTAAATATGATAGCACAAAGCTAGATGAAAAGAAACCCAATATGACAAGTTAGTTAAGCAAAATACATTATTAAAACTTACACAGAGATCACTGAAAGTGTTACCAGTAGTTAGAAAAACATCTAATACTACTATGAGAACAGATCACAGTTATAATAATAATAGTTTCATAATCAAATTATTGGAAACTAACTGACTATGAATGTATAGCCAGATGTAAACAAAGACAATGTGACAAACTAGTTAAGCAAAATACATTACTAAAACTTGTCCAAGGATTACTGAAAATGTTACCAGTAGTTAGAAAAACATCTAGTACTACTATGAGAACAGATCATAAGTATAAGAATAGTAATTTTGTAGACAAATTATTGAAAACTAAATGACTATGATTGTGGAATCAAATGTAAACAAACACTATGTAGCAAGTTAGTTAAGCAAAATGCACCATCCAAACTTGTTCAAAGGTAAATAAAAATGTTATCAGTAGTCAGAAGGATATCTGATACTACTATGAGAATATATATCAAATGTAATAATAGCAATTTAGTTGTTGATTTGTTAAAAAATAACTGACTGCCATGTCATAACCTGATGTAAACAAACCCAATACTAAGAACTGGAAAGCTTTCAGATAGCGAAAGACTAATAAATACATTAAATTAACAAGGTACTATAGTTGTACACTATTTTCATTTGTAACATTATATACCTTATATGGTAAAATGATTGACAAAGTGACAATTTAAAGAAAAGAGAACAGAAGGTATCTTGATAAGACTATTAGTATATGAAAAACAACATTTTTCATATAACAAAGTGTAAACCGATGTAAATAAATGTATATGTTATTGTTAGAATACCAAACAAATGTCATTAGATAAGAAATAATAGTGTTATAAGCGATTATAAATAATCGAATATGGACGTTTGAAGACGCCATTACCAAATATTGTTGAAATAGTAATTGCACCTATTTTCTGAATTAAACAGATGAGAAATGGACTCAAAACGTTTAATAAGGAGTGCTATTGTGTAATTAGAATAAGATCTGGTGAAATAAACTTATTAATTTTAAGATTCACCATAGGAATTTGTGAAATAGTTGTAGTGAGTTAATAATGGACGGATTTTATCCTTGTTTAGACTTTATTTAAAGCCCAAGGTGTCCGCGATCTATTGCCACCAACTATTCAACGATATGACAATTAATAAAAAAGTCATAGCAATTATAAACTTTTTAATCATTTTGTGTATCAACGCTTACGTCACTATAATCTCCAACCCATATAAGAAATTGGTAAAAAATTAAAAGTTTTATTTAACCGAGGTGTTTTGGGGTGGAGAGTTCGACAATTTAAACCAATCAAATGAATTAAAACAACCAGACAAGCAAGAGACGCTTATGTGAAGCGTCCCAGTCATCATTCAGTCGTCAAAGAGTCTACCAGCATAATTCGACGGGCAAGGTCGATGAAGAAATGTATGAAGTTGTATTTAAATTGTGCGCGACACGGTCATGAGTCACGCTATACACACATAACCTATACATAACAAAGAAATAACGAGTGTACAGTGCGGAGTGAGTTCAAATAATAAATACGGCCAGTTTCATAATAACGGTCGTATTTTCGAGTTTTGTGTTTTATAAAAAACCAGGGAGTACTATATTTTCATTATTTAACAAATAAAATGGAAATAATAATTTCTGTTAATGAACGGAGAATTATTGTTTGGGTACTACTCTAGTCAGTAGTATCGAAGTGTATTAATTATGATGAAAATTATCAGAATTAAATAAAAGAATTATCTCGCATTTATTAACTTAAAAAATAAATGTTTTTACGATTTTATCGTCATTAAAGAAGTCAATATTAATTTAAATATTACAAATAGGAGTGAAATGATTAGTCGCTCAATTGACTCATTTCGTTTGATTTGACTAATAAATAATTTTTTTGCGAAAGATATTCTAATTAACTGATAGTTACACATCAGACGCATTATGAATAAAATATATGTGTTTAGATTATTAAGAACTCAATGAATAATTTACTTATCCACAATAACTACTTACGTTTATTAGCTAACCTAGAAATAATAACGACAACTTTGTCACCTTTTCATAAGTCTGTTCTCAAGTAATATAAATCAAATGAAAGCTATCACAAGAGTTTTTTCTTATTATAGATTTTTTTCTCTTGCCAATAAATGATTTTTATAACCAACTATTAAATAATAATTGTAATTTTTAGCAGTGCAGCTCAACGCACGTGTTATTAAAGTAACTGCTGTGTCCCTTATATCCAGCGTACGATAGTACGATAGTTATCGATTTTATGGTACCGACTTTTAATTTTAATATTTGTTTTTTTTTTTTTTGTATTAATTCTTTATTAAATATTGTTATAAAAGATAACATCTTGTATCTGGTATCATGCAACTTCCAAGAACACACGAACTTGGTAATTTAACTGTGTAAAGAGGACATGACCTCTCTAACTAAAATTATTGTATCAACCTTCAGTGTTACCAGCCTTGAGGTTAAAAGAGTTTCTTTTTAAAAATTGTTCATAATAACTATTATTTTGTAAAGATATTAGTGATTGATTGTTTATTTAAAAGAGTTAATGGCATTTCAGAACTGTTAACAAATCTCAATTATTTTTACCAGTGGAAAGAGTTTTTTGATTTCAAAATAAAATAGTTTAATTCTCATAACTAGTTCTATCAGAAGGTGGCGGCAGAATTCGAATATTCATTATAATTCAAATCACAATTAAGCCCTTATTTTATTTTATTGTGCATGTGTATCACTTAGGGTATTCAAGTAGAATATCCACATGTATGTATAAAGTGTATGTTGCAGCAGAAGCAGTCACCAAACAGAACAGTAATAACATCCACATATGGTAAGTGGGGAGGTGAACAGTGAAGTGCTAAAATACTTTTTAAATTGAGAGATTTAAACGGGAATACCCACACAACTATTATTAATAATCAACACTACTAATAATAATTCCATTTTAAAATTTTAATATCTTATTATCTTATATTGTTGTAGATACCGGAGCGTATCTACACACATCGTTATACAGTATATCTGTTCAGTAACAATATATATATATATATATATATTTAGCTTGTAAATGATGGAATTGGTTAAAATCATGTGTAATTAATTAATGACAAGAATATGATAAGAAGTAAAGAATTAACTGTATGAAGAGATAATAAACTATTGTATTATTCCCATTGTACCATAGAAAGCTGGTGTTAATGACCGTAATTTCAAATATAATAAATTGTTGGATAGACAGATAAATGTGTCTTGTTTTAATTTATTAAAGATCAATTTTATGGGTATTATACAAACACTGTTGCTTGATACAGTTCTCATAACACCAACAAATTAATTATAAGAATAGTCTTTACCACCTATGGTTAAAACAGTTAATACTTGTGTTTAGTACTAAAAAATTTATCACAACTATCAATAGAGCTTGATAAATAAGAATTACAAAAGATAACTTAAAAAAAT
Organism: Magicicada septendecula; assembly: GCA_034769895.1. Classification (NCBI taxonomy): domain Eukaryota; kingdom Metazoa; phylum Arthropoda; class Insecta; order Hemiptera; family Cicadidae; genus Magicicada; species Magicicada septendecula. Next base: position 271,836,112 of record CM068369.1, on the reverse strand, counting down.
TTCTTTTTGATGTTATTAAGAGTACTCCTTAAAAACTACTATTGTTTTCAAATCGTCACCTCTATGGGAGCACGTTCATCAAAAGAAAACGTAAATAATAACACATAATCATCATCATCTCATCAAGGTTTAAACCAAGAATGGTTTGTTCCGGTCTCAAATACGCAAATATTACAGCTGGTCACTCCACCGCTTCCTCGGACGTCCCACACCTCTCCGTCACCTCGGCGTATAGTTCCATAGTTGTTTGGGGATGCAGCAGTTATCTATTCCGCAAAGATGTTCCCACCAATTCAGCACATACTGGGCGATCCTGTCGAGTATACTCATAATATTCAGTTCCTGCCGTATATTTCTTAACAGAAAGACCCCAATTACAACTCAGGTATAAGTATGTCAGGCATAAGTAAGCTTAAGTAGGCTACACTTACATACTTTCTAGTGAATTATATTGTGATGACCATACATTCTGGCAATGCTTGCTTAACAAATTCTAATATTTGCTTAACAAATATCAACAACAACCCAGTAAATGATACTGTCACACATCTAGTCTTTATTACATTAAAACAAAAATTATAAGTATTGCAGGTACGAATTTGTAGTCTGTAAGCAACGAGGGGTGTTGTATAAAAAATTAACAACAATATCTTAATCCTGTTAACAGTCCTGTTTTAATTTTGTCACAAATTATTCTGTCTACTTTACTTAAAACTAAAAGTGAAGTTTTTCTATTCTCGACAATGACTTTTGAGACACATGGACAGCGGCTTACTTCTACTTCACTATACACCAAGCGTACTTAACACACGGCGTGAAGTAGCCCTACTTCAGTCTGTTGTTCGTACTGAAACTAGAAAAAACGTTTTATTAAAACTTTACTGAAATCGTCACTTCTGAGGTGTATTAATCTAAATTTTTTAAGAGTTTCATTTCTCACTCAGTTGCCGACCTCTTATTAGTGGATTAGGCCTATGGGTTCATTATGTGGAAAACAACTGTTGGTATTCCCTACTGTAGTCATTCCTGATAAGCGCTTTCAGGTTATCTCACGAGTACTATTTATTTGATCTGAGGATGAATTAAATTACATAAAAGGGATTTTATCGAAACTCACATGCGTGTATGGCAACAAGTTGTGTTCTACATGAATTATATTTAAAGCAAACTTCGATTTTAAATTCACATTAAAATAAGATTTATCCGCCTCAGGGTACATCGCCTTATCGAAGCACTGTCCATGCGGGCGAAGAGTTTGGTGCTCCAGTGAAAGTTGAGAGCTATGCCGGCAATAGCCGCCTCCCATGCCAAACAGCCTCAACCCAGGAGCCAGACACAGATGTCCGACAACGACTCATGTAATTATCCCGTATCCCTTACCTTTCCTGCCGCTTTCATCGTCCGGTCAGACCGGACTCACTAGCCGTGGAGAAGGCAACCGGTCTAGGGAGGTGAACCTCGGAATCAAAGCGCCTGGTCCTTCAAGTTGGGGTTTCCATGATAGGCTAAAACTCTGTCTGGGTAAAACAAACTCTGGCTAAGAAACCTAAGGGCCAAAAATGACTTAAATGGTTTTTACGTGCTTTTAAATTATTTCACGTGTTTCGGATCTGCATAAAATAATATAAACAGTTCTAAATTTAAAGAATTTCATATGAGTCTCCTTTCTTGTTTTCATTCTTTAAGAAAATAGATTAGATTTAACAATTTCAACAGCTGCCCGTCAACTGTTTATTTTCCTTTCAATGTGCTTGCTGTGGGATGTCTTTTTTGAGAACGGCATTATTTCTCTAATTTGCATTGATACTGTTGTTCGTATTTCGTATTACACAACATTCAAAGTATGTTTGAAATATTATGTATTCATGTCCTTAGATCATGTAACTTAGATCTCAAGGTAGTAAGACGGCTATACAGTAAAACACTGGTTGAATGTAGTAAACTGTAGTCATTGCGGAAACTGGGTGATAAGGTAACAGAAATCATAAAGAACTGGAAAAATCTACAGTTGCTGCGCTGCTTTCTGAGACGCAACTGAATGGCAACGACATGACTACATTTGTCCAGAGGAGATCAGATATGTAGAATCAAAAGATTTGGATTTATAATCTGAGGGAATGCCGTTGAAATGTAAGATCCAGAAAAGTTTAAGTTGACTGGAACGGCTTAAAGAAACGGCAGCACTAAATGAGGTTATTTTGTCAGTCAGGAACATAGTGGATGTTACAGCGGTGTCTGGATTTCCGACGTGTGATTCAGTGACTATTTGTTAGTGACACGAATACGTACCTAAATTAGTAGGCTACCGAGTTCATTATCATAAAATATTGTGAAGTGTGAGTTCAAAATTTTTCATTAGCACATTTTTGTGAAGACGAATTACCGAATTAATTATGAATTAAATTTTGTCTAACGCTTTCACGGCCGGCGTCAATGTTGTTATGATATCGGTTTGCCGGGCTGGAAGCCCGTGGTCGAAAGTTGTTAGATGCAAAAGTTTCGACGACCATCTTCAGTGCAGAAGGCTGAAACACACTGACACAGTACTGTGGTCACTGAGTACGAGACATTTTTCCGTGTGCTTCAGACTTCTGTACTGAAGATGGCCGTCGAAGGTACGGCGGAAACGTTTGCATAGCAACTTTCGACCACGGCCTTCCAGCCCGGCAAACCGAAATCTCAACAATAACGATGAATTAGTTTAACACTGGTAAACACAATTTGTAATCGTTTTAGTGTCTTCTGTGTAAATTTTGTTTGACTAGAATAACCGCTAATTGTACCACCTAACGTTAATCTATTAAGGTTTTTTACAGACTGACTAGGTTTTCGTCTCCAGTCTTTGCTCGTAACGTCGAAAAGGCCTAAAGGGAAGACATGTCCAAAGCTGTTACAGTTATTTACGCGTTCCGTAAATTTATATAAATTTCAGCTTCACAAAGAAAATTATAAATTAAATGATTCGGATTTGGCTACAAAATAGGCCTATATAACCACCACGCGTATTTTAAAAAGAGAATCTGAGCGTGTGCTGCTTTTCAGTTCGTACATGCTGTTTTTAGAGGCGCACATGCAGCTGTGACTACTGACGCGGTGTCAGATTGCGGTATACAGTACCCTGTAATAACAGTTAGAAACCAGTCTTCTTTGTCAACGTGATTCGCGGATTTAATGACCGCAGATACTGCAGACGAGAGGGATTATTTGGAATCTTTCGGGTACATTACCAATGTTTTGTAGATAGCCGAACTTAATTTCTTCGTTCTTCAACCCTTGTCGTTAATTAAAAAGTTATAACTCAGTAACCTCGTCACGGCCTACACCTTCAAGAAAGCTTTGATCTACATATAAATAAACACGTGTTTAATTGTCAAAAACATCCCAAAAGTGGTCAAAGAACTCAGGCAGGAAGGCAGGAAGGCAGGAAGAACTACATGGAGAACTCAAGAAGGGAGACTCTTCTACACAGTGACAAAACATTGGAATTATCTCTACTGAATTTGGCCTACTCTTGCAGTAGACAGGACTGTTTACTGATTATGGGCACACTTTGAAGTAATGTGTAGGCCTAATATACAGTACCGTTAGGAGTGAATTAACTAGGAACTAACACCGGCTTAAAACCAGAACTCATAGTGAAAAATCATGGAAGTAATTATTGTCATTTGAGTTTCTGCAAAGATATATCAGTAGTACATCTTTCCGGTTTATCGGAACTTAGGGTGGAGGACAATTGGCAAGAGTTAATTTTTTGTCGTTCACCGATTTTATAGTTTTCATTTTAAGAGGACATTTTAAGTAAGCTGGGAATTTAGAGTTTGTGTTCGAGAGAAAACGCTACAAAAAAGAGGGAAAAACGAAGAAGAGAAAAAGAGAGTGAGAGAGAGAGAGAGAGAGAGAGAGAGAGAGGGGCAGGTACTGACAGGAAAAGAGGAGGAGATACTGACAACTATAGACAGAGAGAGCGAATGAGAAAAAGCAAGAGTGAGACTGAAGATTAGCTAAAGTTGATATGCTGTCGAGATTTAACGTAAATTTATGTTGTGTCTTGAGAGCGGGTTCTTCGGACAGCTAGTGTCTGAGAAGGCGTAAAGTGTCAGACATAATATAACACGTCAAACAAAATAAGTTGCTAATTTTAAGATTTTTATGATTAATACACATGCAAGAGGTGCCCAGGTAATTTATTCACAATTGCATTATCACAAACAAAACTTGCCGTTCAAAGCTAAACTCATAATATAGGCTGTTATAAAAGCGCGGAATGACAACAACAACAACACTAATAATAATAATATAGTAATAATAATAATAATAACAACTGTTAACATTCGGGAGAACACAGGAGATCGTTACAAGAAGTAATTAGGCAGAAGGTCTCTTCGGATAACATCGTCGAAGCGATGCTCCGAGGGGAGGACACCTGGAACTGTGTGGCACGCTTCGCAGAAGAGATTTTTCGCACGAAGAAGATACACTAGGGCAACATAATACATAAGAAGAATAACAAGCCAAATCTAGCCCTATATCTAAGTACACATTGCTAGATCTAAGGATACATATGTTTGACGCATATGAAGTAATGCGTCAAACAGTTGCAAGCTATTGTCCAAGAAGAGGACAATACACAAACCTAAGTACAAAAACCTACAGATCCCGGAAGTGTGCACCCTTCCGGGCAATTGATCAGCAAATTTTCTACAAATAAATATTGTTCTATTATGAATAAGTGATGCATTTACTTAAAAACGACCGTTCTCTAAACATACGTTTTATTGTTCTATTTTTTAGCTGATCACGCCGCCTGATAATTGCGCTTTTCCACCTACCCCAAAACCATGCAGTCAGGACCTGCTTCTGGACGTTCCCGAGAACAGCTAAGTAAACACCTTAAAATGTTGGCGTACATTGATCTAAGTCCTAGGAACCGTAGTATCAGCTGGGTGTCTGTGTCTTGGACGCTTTTGTCTTTTCACTAACTCGCCAACTGGTTGCGCTCGTCTCTGCTCGTGACTGATGGTTTCTCGTCTCAGATTTATTCATTTCTAACATATGCTCGGGCTTACTTAGTTCTCCCAACTTATTTTGGGTCTTCCTCACTGTTCTGGATCGCATTATCTTCATTATCCGCATAGTTCCGTTCTGCATAGTCCGCGTGAGCTCCTGACGTTTTTTGATGAACGCCGACAAAGGCGTACTAATATTTTTCCAATCAAATGAAAACATAGATTCATTTGTCTCTTGGATGTGTGAGGTGTCAGACTAGATTTACAAGAATCATGCAGTGACAAAAATGTTTGCAAACATAGCTTACAAACTATTTGAAGACAGTTCAAAATTTCCAAGGCGTCTTGATAAATATTAATTTCCTTAAAGTATTAAATACACCGAATTTTTATTTTGAGTAAATAAAATAAATAAAAAATGAAGTAAATAAATAATTTTATGACTTACATTGACTTTTACAATTTTATCAAAACAGATTCCATTTATGGCTCGTGGTGACCCTAAAGTTAAAATATTTTCAAAATAAATACATTCGAATATGGGATAAAATTTCCTTTAGGCTAATGTAAATTAACATTGAAAATGTTTATAAGGACGTGTCGCACATTCGAAAACGACCGCTGGTGCGTATCGAAAATTGGAACCGGTGAGTTTCCATAGAAACTACTTCTTTGTTGTCAATAACGTAGTACACATATAAAACTTCGCTTATGAATGCGACTACATTTAACTTATAATCTGTACATAGGTAAATGAAGAGTAAATTCATTGATTGGTGAATGAACATAAATATATATATTTTTTAGATTTATTGAAGCATTTTCAATGCCCTCTCTGTGCATTGCATTTGTGCAATGCCTGTCAATTTTTTACAAATTTTTGAACTACATTTTCACCCCCAGGTGGTTTCAAAAAATTTGAAGTTTTCAAAGAAACAAACTAAATTGAGATTTTGCTTAAAATTGCTTATTAATTTGATATCACACACCAATTTTTGCGTTTTTTTTTCAAATATTAAACTCCTCACTATTTTATGTCTTGCCCATTATTTGGTGGGATCGACTTCAGAAACAATAGAAGTCTGTGGGATACAGGTATGGACACGAATGTTCAGTTTTACGAAAATCCGTCGATGCTTCAAAGTTATTTAAGACTTCCCCAATAGTCAGACAGACAAACGCCAAACGGTCGAGGTAATCTTGAGAACTGGTGTCCCTGGTAACAAAAAATGTAAACTACGTATATCAAAATTATGAAATACAAACGCTTTGTTTATCTTAATAAAATCAAATTCGTGCTCACGCTAAGATAAGCTTCGCAATGAGGATAAAATGGCGTGAGCTCAACCTATTGGTTGAAAAAGTTGAGTGTAACAGTAGATGGAGGGAACATGTTCTTCGCATGGAAAAAGAACTCTATACAAAAAGACGCATAATTTTATGCACCACATAATAGTAGTAATGTAGAAAGGCCCAGAAAACGATGGGTTGCTTTTTAATTTAACTCAAAAAATTGATAAATGAACAATTTAAATTCTAAACGTATATGACGCCTCTGAAACCGCAACAACACCTACCCCAGGATGGTAGAAGAAATCAAATTCATTAAGTAAAGCTTGTTTTTACACTGTCTACCAGCGTCGATTTGATATTTATTCCGTGTTGACCTATATTGTTTCAGATACTTTATTGAGTATATTGTCTTATTATTCTAACTAATAGATTAGTTAAAACAGTCTACAGAAGGCACGATAACAACAAAACGACGGCTAGTAGGTTTTCACTGATGAATTTACATTATTTATTGTTTTATTAATTAACTGATTCGATTAAATTAATGTTTCTTTACTGCTTTAATGTGTTGTGCTTCAATATGTTATTTGTAACTCTCCGAAAATTTAGTATTAATAACTTATTTCGAATAACCGTATATTTTTATCATCACGGCTCGGACTATCAAGGTTGTCAAGGTTCCACTGTATAGTCGACACTGGCACATACATTCTAAGATATTCATAAACATACGCATTCAAAGGAATTCACATCCTTAAAGGGGATATTTTGCACTTATCTCTTTCTGTTTTGAAAGTCGTAAGTATACGTTTACAGCAGACACTTTATAATATCAAGCACTAATATTAAGCCAATAAATGGCCATTGTTATTTTTTTACACACTTAGTACCTTCTACCTGTAGAGAAGAGAGAATTAGCTCTTGCAACCCATGCGTCTCGCGGCTGCACGTTTGCGAATGAAAGAACTCTTTACATGCACAACGTTCTACAATGCCGGCTTCGGAAAGTAATGAACAGAATGCACTCGCAATCGTCGATATCGATTGTTATCGGACTACACTGTTTCTGCGTTTTCATAATCCTTCGTAACACGAGATCACTGGGCGTATGCGTGCACCAACAAAATCTCCAACCCTTAAACTAGATTGTAGTCAAGCGTCCGATTACATCATTTTTTACATTATTCGGTACAGTGAAATCGTAGATCGTATAAATCAACTCTGACAAAGTAATTAATTACAGGATGTCACTTTTTTAATAGGCAGAATATAAAAGCAAGTGACTTATGTGTTTTTACAAAAAATAAAGGCTACCCCAATTTATACATCGAAAGCCTGCTGCTTTCTCTCATTTCCTCATAAATTCCACAAAGGGATGCTTTCCACAAACAACTTTCCAACTCAAACTTTCAAATGTTGTCCAATTATTAATTATATAATGTCTTGATGTTATTCAATTTGTTTCTTCTGCAAGTAGTGTAATTTCGTATTTCCTTTTAACACCTGACGCACGTTTCACTGAAAAATATCAATATCATTTGAGGTTTGTAAGTAAGTAATTTGTATATCATTAGTATGCTCCCTTAGTTGTATATCTCCCTTACTATTTTGAACCAAGTACATTTATTAGCACATAAATTTCGAAATTAAATCATATTTTAATTATAGGAAAAATTATAACAGCCAGATTACTTTACTAATTCTTTAGTAATATAACAATTGTAGAGCACACAGTCTTGCACAAAATACTGAAAGGTCTAAACATTAGGGTTTGGGTTACAATTCTTTTTAGCCTGACACCCTGCTGGATTTTCACAGTTTTTTCAAATCTTTGATCTCTTTTTCGCTTCTGGAAACCTCACATTTTGAAATTTGTTTATAATTCATTACTAGACTATATTATGTACATTCATTACATTATGTACATTTTGAACATATAAAAGTACTTTATAATTTAAATACCTCACATAAATGTTTGCTACTTTATCAAAACGTTCACCCACTTATTGGGCCCTGACGTCAAAAATTTTGAAATTTTCAAAACTAAACAATATATTCAGATTTTGGTTAAAATTCCTTTTAATTTTATATCCCACATGGATTTTTGAGATTTTTGTTACAATTTGAACCTTTTCATAGTTTTGCCTCACTCTGCCCAAATTTGTGAGACATCAATCTCAAAAACAGTAAGGTTCTGTAGAGTAAAAGTATGGACAAGGATGCCATGTTTTACGAATCTCGGGTGATTAGTTCAAGCGTTGTCGTGAGACACCCTAAATATACAGATAGATAGACAGACAGACAAACACCTAACGGTCAAGTTAAAACTGAGAACTCTTTTCTCTCGTTCAAGTCATATTAATATTAATAACAAATATTAATCAAACACAGTACTAATTAATTCCGCAATGCGTCTGATGAAACTACACCATGCTGAATGTTGGGGGACGCGACTGTAAGTCAGTCTACGTAATAATACATTTTGTAACGTACTGTAGAAGAAAGAACAAATAATGCTGCTGTTATCCTTACTATCACCACCATCGTCTTTCTACATCATTGGGACCATAGCCGGTCGTACCCGTACCCGTGTTTACACTACCTTTAGACAGAAACCAGCCTGCATTCACAAATTGTGTGAGTTGACATGTAGATGTCGCTTTGTTACTACCGGATATCCACTTGTTTCGGCCAGAATGTTATTTTTCCTCAGATAACCAAGTAAGTAGATGGGTTGATAAACATATTCCGGATTATTAGGCCGTGGTGCATAATCACTAAAACAACCGTTGTTATCGGTAAGGTGGTTCATGATAACAACAACAGTCAGTAAAATATATTGATAAAACTTAACACATTTTTGAAAAAATTAACTAACCAGACGTTTTGCCTGTGCCCACGACGGCCTTCCACAGTAGAGCGTGAAAGAGGTAACTGGGAGTCAAAATTTTAATAAAATTGTAAATGTCTGCAGCTCCTGGAGCTCGCTACTCATTAGTTTTTTAGTAATTATTTATTTTTCCCTGAACGCCCTGTCCTCGGCTAACCTTGTAGTGAATAACCCATCGCTTTCTCAAGTTAATCACCAATTCTTTTTTGAGAAAGTCCGAAGATTTACAAACTTTTTCATAGTAAACCGAACGTTTACAATTTTTTTCGAAATTTATATTAATCCTTTAAGTCTGAAATGTTTAAAAGTTCCTACACTGAACACTATATTCAGATTTTGTTAAAATTTTTTTTTAATTTGACACCCTACATGCAATTATAAGATTTTTCCAAATTTGTACACTTAAAGTTTTGCCTCCCTTACACTATTTTGGGTGGATCAATCTCAAAAAAAGTACTGGTTTGTGGGGCTGAGTTATGGATACGTACGAGAATCGGTTAATGCATTAAAAAATTATCATATGACAACACCCCAAATAGACGTATAGACAAATGGCAAACGGTGGAGACATAACTGAAAACACCCTTCGCTGTTCAATTGCTAACAACAGACTTTCAGTATGGTAACAGAATAATAGGGGAGCACCAGTAAGAGTATTTCAAACATACATTGCACGATGAGATTTAGAAAGCACTTGAGTTACACGAACGTGAAACGTACATAGAAAAATATTGGACGGGTATTTATTACCAGTAGTCCTATTGTAGCCCTACTTGTTGGTTTTAAACGGCAGTTAAATATAATCTGGAAGATACTCTTCGCCTCCACGAGGATAGCATTCACCTTCCCTTGAGTTACATAATAAGGCGTATGACATGGCCAAACATTTAAGGTAGGCAGATATATACTTGCTTACACTTATAAGAACTTTATATGATAAACTTACTGCGCAGCGTCTTACTACTGCTTGGTCCAAGCACTGTGTACGTATATTACCTGAAACAAGTATTTAGTAAATGAAATAACTGAAAGCTCTTAAAGATTATCAATACAATTAATACCATCATATAATAACATTAATAATAACTATTCAATTAATAAAATTATATTAATTAAAGCTTAACTAAGAAGCAAGTCAAATTATTACCACACAATTTTTCATTAAAGTGTAGATGAATAGAGTCAAAAAATAATTCATTGAAAAATAAAATTTTATATACTGAACTGTGTACGGATTCTTTAGCTTCTCAAAGTGTAAACGTTTCTTGCTTATAATATCATAATCTGTGGTAGGTCAACAAACTGATAAATTATTTTTAAAGAAGAATTTTATTATTTACAATTCATCTGGTTGGTGCGTTTAGCAGTATAAAAAATACATTTATCATGTCATGATTTAGAATAAAATATGTATTAAATTTATATTATATATGTTAATTGGGTGTGTGTATCTGTGTAATTATGTCGTCTACTTAATATTTACATGAGTCTACATTTGTCTACAAAATACACATATATTTTATTTATATTCACATTTAATATTTATATTGTTACGACGGTCTTACTTATCGTCGTATGGTACAGTGGAAAAAAATACAGACACAAACGAAATCACTAAATACCAGCTTTTTTAATGATCCACAAACAACAATTTGGAATCAACAAGGTACTATCATACTGTATGTAATTCAAGTTAAATTTGTCCACACGCAATAATAATGTCAAATTAAAGAGTCCGCACTAATTGTAACATAGTAAACACTCTCCACAACAACCACTTGACCCGGACTGAATAAATCGCCCAACATAACTGACTGACAAAGCCTGCCGCTGTTGCTTATATAGGTAGAATAGTTAGATAGGTTGCAGATGTTCCAGAATAACTTTCCATCCTTTTGGCGGGATGCCAGATTAATTTGCGTATTTACAAGTGTTCTCGAACAGTCTGGAAGGTACTATAGTCCTTGTGAGCAGACGGCCTTAATAATATCAAACATACACATGCGCGCGTGACCACCTTAAAATACATGTGGCCATGTTTAAACCAGAGTGCCCACTTATAAACCACTGTATCTGAAAGTGCAGCATCCCTTTAACATATTTACCATTTCGATGTAAATTTTCAGAAACGCCAGACCTTTTTAACAAAGCAGTCAATCACAGCACGATGTTTGATTTTTTCCATTTTTCAAAACACGTGTGACACGTAAATTTAGAACAGCTGATAAGCAACGAATACATTGGCACATAGATTTGGAAATAATCAGGTGTTTCCACGAAATATGAACTTTATAATACATGACAAATTTTAGTTCTACCATTGAACTATAGATGTTGCTCCGCGAACGTTACAACTGACCTTCGTAAACTAATCAAGAAGGACGAAGAAGGGGTAGTGAAAATGCGTGAATCGAAAATAAACGAAAATTAAAAAGAAACAAGTAACGACGCAAATTCATATTGAGTGTTCACGTTACAAACGCAAAATTGTTTCAGTCTGCTAAAGTTTGATGTCGGGACAATTAAGTGTGCAGTCGATCCAATGCATTGTACACTATATTGTTGTGCAGCAGTGAGTTCTCGCGTGCATACACGAGTTAATTTCCTGTTCTCTGCAAACAGCGTTGCAGTGCATGTTAAAATTTAACGATAATTCACTGGAAGCATTTCTACATTCCAGTGCCTTGATACTGTGGTATGTAATGTATATATGGTTTATATGGTAAATAAGTATCTGTTACGACTTAGAAAATAGTAAGTAGGCCTAATATCCTAAATCCAAAATATTTCTTTCAAATCAGGACCTGCATTTTTTGGATTCATTCAATATGAATACATTTATAGGTATAGGTATCGACTTTTATAGAGTGTATACCTTTGAGCTGATACCCACATGAGAGTGAATTTCTTTTACATGCGAGTCAGACTAGTCGAATTTCACGTCATAAGTAATCTGTGAAACTGAGAACTCGATAATTAAATTACGCGCACTAGTATGCTACAGAGTGTGACGTAGTGTGCATCGGAATTTACGGGCGCAAATAAGATGACCGGCGGATAGCGATAGTTGAAAGCGACTTTCTCAGAAGAATCTGTAGATACTCAAAAATGAATAGAGTTAGGAATTAGTCCATTCGAACTGAAATGGATTTGGACCAACCTGTAAACGAAGATATAGTGATGGACAATTAAGATGTTTATGTTCAAGAGGATTTGAAAAGGCAGATGAACCCGGAAAAAACTAGAGGGACATTTTTCAAGAAAAGATTTCTTCCAACATCCAGAAACCAGAAAACCAGGAAGAAATTTATAAACAGTTTTATTTAGAGCATATGAATATATGGCTCGGAAACATGGACTTTGAAAGTGTAGAGGCTTGAGAGATGTGGTGCTCTAGAAGAGCCTTAAGAATATTGTGGACGGACAGAGTACCTAATGATGGGGTTTAAAGGGAATCGGGAAAAAGGACACTGATTGGATCCACTGTGGAAGGAGAAGCAATATGGTTTGTCACTTGTTACGCCATTCAAACTGGTTCACCACCCTGATCGAGGGAATAATCGAAGGGCTTAGTAGGAGGGAAATGCCCACGCAGGAGTATATGGATGGGGAAAGAGGAAGAAGGTATGTGGTGATCAAGAGGCTGTTTACGGGAAGGAAGAAATTGCAAGCCCACTAACTTCTGGGTTGAAGAGAAGAAGAAGAGAGAGAGAGACGATGAACCCGGGTTAGACTGGATACTACCGAACGGAGAAAGAAGAAGGACATTAAGAATCTGGCCATACGACGTAGAAAACTGTCTCATACACACACACACACACACACACACACACACACACACACACACAGAGGATTTAATTGACGTGAGCGTATCTGATTTTTTAACGTTTTATAGAAACGTCATAGGCATAAAAAATATTAATATATTTTTTACAAGTTCATAGTCTGCGGTTGTGTACGACGCAGGTTCTCGCACGGCATGCAGAGAAACACGTTTTACTGTTAAAGCGCACGAATGGACGGAATTAGCAATCTTGTTTCATCAGAAGGAAATTCACTATATTTGTCGCTACATTGATTTTGAAGCACCGCAACGTATTGTCCCTGAAAACGTCTACAGGTATATTAAACGTCGGGCGCACTTTATAAAGGTTCGTGGACAGATATAGATGAAACATATGAATTTTTAAGGTGGACAGCAATCCAAGTGACTGAGTTACAGAAAAACTGTACAATACTATGGCTCCTTTTTCTACCGCCTAAGCAATGTAGGAATAACACAGGCTAGGCTACTTTACATGAACCGTTTGGCATACCAACAAGGTAATGTGGCCAGCACTACGCCCAGCTACCCCAGGATGTTAATCCTGGTACCGATTTCATTAGGCAGAGTCAACGAGAGGGCTTGAAAAAACGCAGTGTGCGCCCGGGAATCGAACACGAGAGCCGCAGATTGGTAGCCGCGCACCATACCCTCTGTTCTACAGAGGAAGCGTGAGAAAAGAGAAAGAAAGAGAGAGATGGAGAGAAAGTGAGAGAGGGGGAGAGGGAGAGAGTCTTGTTTTTGGTTGACATCGTGTCAGATAACTGATGAAGGTGTCAAAGCTATTAATTAACCCAAAGTTTCTACTGCCCAAGCGGCACCTCGCTTCCTCTGCAACATTTTAACCGGAAATGAAACAGTACCGTACTCTGGTTTCCATGACTTCTGGACTTCAACGTTCCACGATTTCCTAGGACGTCGTCACTTCCTCCTTCACACTGGTATCCGTTACCATATTATTGTTCCCATCTTTGATTATCCATTGGTTTAGGACCTGCAAGATACCTCTGACTTCTTTGTTTGACCGGTGTTCTCTCCTAGAAATTCCAGCTACTCTGCATCAGTAATCCGTTATCATTGACTTTAAATGGTGACTGTACTTTCTCTTCGCCTTCCAGATTTCGCAACCATAGCTGCAATTCTCTCAAGAATAACCTGAGCCGAATAAAGTCGCAACACTACATTCAGCCGACGCATAACGAGATACCTCGTTAAAATATCCTTATCACATTCTTAAAACATGTCACACATTATTTCATTTGTGTTGCTAAATGATAAAAAACTGATTTTTTGGGGCAATATTTCTTATTAATATTAATACTTGTTATTTTTATTAAATTTGTTATTAAAAAGAAAGTAAACAACTATTAATAATAAAAATTGCCGTAAAATGATTTATCCTTGTTATTAGGTCATGTAATCACGGGAGAAACGCAAGACACGAGAGCAGTACTTACACACGTACTGAAGAAATGGCACAGCAATTCTTCTGATTGGCATACATGTTGTTATTCTTATATTCCTGTCTGTGCCTGTCTCATTAACCGTTCGGTCTAAAAGGAATTTTTACTTCCAAGATTAGTTATTTCCAAGGACAGTTTAATGAATAACACGTTTTATTTTTGTATCATTTAAAATTTCGACTGCACGTACTTGTTTGATTGTATTGTACGCCCTAAATACAAACTGTGTATACTTGGGTGGGAAGAGTGGTGCGCTGGAGTAGGCCTACTTCACACTGGGAGTTAAGTACACTCCTTGTTGTGTAGCCGTCGATGGAGCCTCTTCAATTACCGTAGGCAAAAAAAATTAACCTTTAGTTTTAAATAAAAATAAACGTCATAATTATTCGTGACGACGCTGGAAGAGGGAACTTAACAGGTAGACAGACACTACTTACGACGTACTGGTTAACTTTCAATTACACTTACGTTAAATAGTACTACCTTCACTTACTTCATATTGCCTGATTTTATTATTATTATTTTATTTTATTATTATTATTAGTAGTAGTAGTAGTAGTGGTAGCAGTGGCAGTAGTAGTAGTAGTAGTAGTAGTAGTAGTAGTAGTAGTAGTAGTAGTAGTAGTGCTTTTTTCGAGTGTCAACGGTGGGTGCTGGAGAGGCGAGGACTCGAATCGGAGAATGGCTCCATGACGCCTGATAACATCATAGGCGTCATGCTCAACAGCAAAGAGAACTGGGACATGGTTGTGACCTTCGTGAGGATGGTCCTGCGGCAAAAGAAGCCTGAACTGGACCGTCTCACAGGTCGATGATATAGATAAAGCTGTAGAAGCCTAGTAGGCGCAATACGAGGTGCCACCCTGAAGCCATACGAATAGTTGTTCCAGGGGGGGTTCCCTGCCTGTAAAGTGGAGGTTTTTTAGTGGGTGCGAGTCCCACACACCGGGAGACCAGTCGGGTGTCTCCTGATGGTGCATAATGCATTTTCCTCCCCCGCAAAAAAAAAAAAAAAAAAAAAAAAAAAAAGTAGTAGTAGTAGTTGTTGTTGTTGTAGGAGCAGCAGCAGCAGTAGCAGTAATAGTAGTAGTTGTTGTAGTAGTAGTAGTAGTTGTAGTATTAGTAGCTATCCTGGTTTTGTGTGTTTGCATAAGAAACGTGATTACGCTCCTGTCAAGTAAAGTGTGTTCACAGCTACTATCCTAAGAAATCTCATTTCTACATTTTTATTTTCCTTCAATTCACATACCCAAATAGGTGTGTGGGACTATCATAACTTTGTACAATTTATCTGGGTCATACCCTGATATTCCTTAAAATACGACTTTATAATTCCGCATAAATACTAAAACTTGTGGAATTCATGAATTACGACGTCGCTACAACTAATAATTAGTCCCGAATCCCAAATATGTAAATTTACGATCTTCTCTTCTTCTCCACGTCAAGGTATAGGCTTACAGCCTATTCCGACTTTACTGAAGGCACCTCTTCCTCGGTCTACCTACATCTCGTCTTCCTTGAGGTATGTATCTTAATATTTGTTTAGGTAGTCTCATTTCTTCCATTCTTTCGATATGCTGCCTCCATTTTATTTGTCTTTCCCTTATTCTGCTGGCCATAGAATACACATTTAACTCGGCTCTTATATCTCAATTTCGTATTGAGGAAGAGCCAAAGTAATATATAAGCGAACTTTCGTCAGCCACCTTCGTTATTACCATATCAAACCACCCTGATTAGCGTTTTCGCTCGCAGCATGTAAACCTAACATAGTGTTTATCGTACCCTTTGTAAAACAAAAATTGGAAGTAAATTTAAACTAATAATTTTTGCCTATATGTAAATTCCGTGGAAAAACTACGGGGGTAACAAAGGGCGATTAATCCGCCCCCCAAGAGCTACTAAAAATTCAATCGAAATACCATAATCAAATAACGTTCGTCTATTTCTAATCCAGTTGCGTGTGTTAAATGAGGCTTATAAATAACTACAGTAACAAAAAGAATTACAACGTTTGTAAATGAATCAGTTTTCTTAACAACGACAATCATTCAGCACAATGGTAAATAACGTGCGTATTCAGCATACTTCACGTCGGTTGACTCAAAAAGTTTGTGATGAAAAGTATTTATTAAATTATAAGAGAAGACTCCTGAATTTCTCATTTGTCCTGAGAAAAACAGGAAGATCATCCTTCAAGCTCTTCAAGCTAGTCGCTGACCAGAAGCACGTCTCTTCTCCTTCAGAAGCAAGTCTAACATCCCCCCCCCCCACAACAGTAGCAACTCCCAGTTCCACCACTGTAGATTTCATGAATACCATGTATGTAAGCCTCTAGTGAGCAAATAGCAGAACAAATGATCTTTAAACAAATTTCGAATACTGTTACGTCGCTAAAATTAGAGAGCACGCTAGAAACTTTCCACGCATTCAAAGATCGGCTGGATGACACAACTAGGCATATTCTCAGCATTTCTGCAACATATTCTCAGCATTTCTGCAACTCTCTCGGAAACGTTACTAAAACATTATTACGCCGTACAACTGATTCTGCCTGCTGTATGTTTATTCATATACGCCTTATATTAAAGTAGTCATCCTGTTATGATTCTGATACAGCTGACTTCAGTGAATACAAGCAATAAGGTATCCTGTTAATAAAGTGCATTATTGAAAGTGTCACAAGGAAGTCTATCAGCGCACTTTGCGTTTGGTTTATGGAGTACTCGGTGTTAATTATAGAATGTGAAAACGGCAATCTAAGGCGGTTAAATTGAAAAAATTGCTATTTGTGGGATACTAGTGTTTAATATCATCTAGAGCAGTCATAGGCAGCCTTTGAATGTATGGGGGCGCATATATAACTGAGGACCAGATCGATGGGCTCACCTCTCCCCACCCAACAATGGAAAATAAAAAGGTGCGGAGTTCAACAGACGGACGTTACAAACATTAACTGTTGCTTTATAATACCCTTGCGCTTATATTTAGCGACGTGTAACACCGAATCAAAAAAAAACCTTTCCAGTGTTTTTCATATAAATTTGTGGAAATTTTTAACATTAGGTCGTTAACAATTTGTCATCATGCACACGCAAGTTAAAACTAACAGAACCTTAAACGAAAAATAATGGTTAAACAGGAAAACATTTTAATAAAAATAATTTAAAGAACTTACCACAATAACACTATTTATTTTCTTAAAGTGTACAGAAATGTAAAACTTGAAAAAATCACTTTGGGGAGAAGGGTGTTTACAGGCTCTGGGCGACAAGTTCGACAATCGTATGGGGGGAAGGCGTAGCGCGGTTCGGTAAATGGCTTGTACTATTTTATAATACAGTACTTCGAAGCAGGAACAATGCGGGTGCGTTTCTTCGTTCAAAAGAAAATAAAATTACAAATTGGTTAGCGGGCGCGTCAATCCTTATCGATGGGCGCACTTACGCCCGCGGGATCAGGGTTGTCGACTGCTGATCTAGAGTGTACCTTAACGGTAATCGGTGGGGAAGTGGTTGGAGGTGAAGTAATCTAAAAAACTGGGGAGGTAATAAACAAAAAGTAGTAGTATACATGTAACAAGACCAAGCGCAAGTTAAGTATCAATTGTGGCCATTATCAGGCAAAGAAGAAGAGGGCAAGCGAGGCAAAACACTTCTTTCGCTCATTAATCTGTCACATACAACTTCGCAGAAAATAACTCTCGATTCTGATGTAATTATAAATGGAAAATAAGTAAAGTAAAGAGGGAAAATGAAAAACGAAATACGAAACTGCTAAAGTCAGTATTAATCTTCACCTAAGCTGTAAAGTTTATTACTGCAAGAAATTATCAGATTTATTGTATTCCTTCTAAAAACAAGGCGACAAAAGAACGTGAACAACCACAGTTGCATTACTTCTCAGTAATCTACAAGACTATCTCAAAATCCCTTCCGTCCAGGGCACGTGAGAAAATACCAAGGATTTAGGAAAGTACGCTCCTGTGTCATGAATCTTAAATCTACCTTTCTTTTCATGTCTGAAAATTGGAAATAAGAAATTCGTGGTGAAATCTGTCGACTCATGGAAGATTACGACTCGATTGATCAAACATACTAATCCCAATCTTGAAATAATTGGGTTTAGAAAAAGAAACAGACCGATCATTCAATAGACCGTGACAGCCAACATCTCCATATTGAAGTGCATGGGGGAGACTTAGGACACTTTCGAAATCAGGACAGAAGTTACACAAGAAGATGGGCTCTCGCCACTGATCTTCAACTAGAAAATTATCCGCGAATGAATAAGAAAACTGAAAAAAAAACAAAGATCTGAATAACGAAGGGTTTAGACTGAGATTTAGGAGGTTACACTGAGATGTGTTGTTAGACTGAACCTAGTAATCAACCTAGTATCGACTGTCTAAACTTCGCAGATGATTTTGCGAACTTTTCTAATTTCCTGGGCAAAGGGGGGCTTCTAGAGCGGAGGTGATAACAAACATCAGGCTGACGCCTAAAGAATTAGGTGTGCAACAGGGAAAACTCAAGCGGCAGAGAACTTTAAATATGCAAGTGGATGTACTCCATCTCTGAGAAAGCAGCCCTCCCATCAAGGAAATTGTATATCAGATAGCTGATGAGAATCATCCCTCCAGACACAAAGGGGCCTGATTCACACAGATGGAACGGAATCTACGTACTGCGTACTACGAATGAAGACATCCAGAAACGTGAGATTCTTAAGGGGAAACGTGGAACAAATCCAGGGTTTTCAAAAAAAGGGAAACGAATGCAGAATTAATGGGAAAAAGTTAAAGCCGAAAGAAGAAAACAGTTGAGCTGCGGGTCTACCTACACAAATACTAAATAACTGAAAAAGACTGCATGACATGCCGGCGCGATACTCACCACTGAAACTCTAACGTGGTCCGTAGCCGGGCGAAACATAATAAAAAATTGCAAGAAAATTGTATCGTCAATCAGAAGGCGTTAATAATGCGGATCAAAAGGTGACACAGTACAGAATTCGCTTACTACGACGCGTTCTGTTTTGTCTGATGTCGGGTTTTAAAGTTGCCTTCCTCTAAACGGTGTGAAATTAAGTAGGCTATATGAAGGACGCATATTGCAAGAAGAAATAAACGACAAACAAACTGTATTAAAAACAACACGCTAAAATTATGCCGCAAGTAACACTAATTTACAAGTAATTAAATTCGAGCAGTTGTTGGGAAGTAGGCCTACGTCTCGCTCTTCAGCAAACGGAAACCAGATTGTATTGTTTTATAAATCTGCACTCATTTCAGCGCCGTAACGTTGTAGCGTTTCATAAACCACTAACGGCAGTCCACTAGGAGAACAAACTCGTCGTTTTAATTCAAATTAGTTTCTTTATGCTCCTTCTTATCCCTCAGCGAAGTAAATTACTTTTAGAAACATCTAAGTTCTGTTAGAAAAAATTGTTCTCTTTTTCTTAAACGAAAACGAACGGAATGCTGAAAACATCAACTATTTAAAATTTAATTTGAAAGTATTTCTTACTGTTGCTTTGCTGATTAATTGTTGGAACCAGCCATTTTACACTAGATGCTTTAATAACACAGACAATACAAATTACATCCCTTCCCGTTGTAAACTATTATAATACCAGCTGCAATAGTTAATAATAAACTCGGCAGGTGACTCGGTTATCTTTCTCGTTTACTTTCTTTACCTAATTTGATCGGTTGGTAGTTCTCCACTTGATTTTCTCGAAACCAATTTCTTTTTGACATTGGACATTGCTACTCCTACATCATTGAATTCAGCCGAGTACTGTTAATCCCCCCCCCCCCATTAAAATAAAATACGCTTACTGTATTCACGGCATCGTATCGTCTACTTCCTGGAATTCATACTAACGATCTTTCCTCACTGATTATTTCTTATAGGTGTTGGGATAGAGATAAGTAAGGATATTTTTCCACTCATTTTTCTTATTGTGTGTTTCCAGGGCCGTATTTCAAAAGCTTCTAAGGATTTTTTTTTACCTTCTGTTGTCCACTTTTGCGAAAGACGATGCTGTACTCCGTACACAAAGTTTGATTAATTTTTTATCAAACGGTTGACAAATATATTATTTGAGCATATTCGTATTTGTTGTTGTTAAAATTTAGCTTTACCTTATCTTATTCTTTATTTAACAAATTCTGTTTTCTTTCCATCTTTTGTTATTTTACTTCTCAGTTATTCAGGTTAATTGGCTTCACCTGTCCTGACCGCTACTTCGTACGGTTTTTAGGTGCACACTAGTACTCTTGTTTCTAATATATTGGAATAGCCTCACAGTCTGTAATAACTATAACGGGATTCTTATTCATACCATACTGTCACGACGGTCTCACCGATCGTCGTATAGTACAGCAGAGGAAAACAAAATACAGACACGAATGAATTCACTAATAACCAGCTCAAATTAATCACAAATACACTTTATAGTCAATTCGTACAATAATTCCAGTCAAGTTCGTCTACACACAATAATAATGTCAAATAACAGAGTTCTACACTAATTATAACACAATAAGACTTAGGCCTGCTGTTATTATTAATTTATTTAATTATAAGGTCGCTGCAACGGCAACGGTCATTAACGACCACAAAAATGATAAAAATGAATTTGTACAGATTCTTAAACAGGTGTATTAACATATAGTAAATATCTGTTTAAATACCAAATAGTGCAAACAAATGAGATAGATAAAAATACAATAAGACTTTACAATACTTCAACCACTAGTCGACCCGCACTAAGGAAAATCGCTCACGTAACTGACTGAACTAAGCCTGATGCTCTTGCTTTTATAGATCGCGCAGAGGTTCAGTATAGCTTACCTTCCTTATTGCACGCCGGCTTATTGCGTATCTCAAGTGTTCTTGAACACGTTAGAACCCACTTGCGAGCGGCCTTGCCTGAGGCTACACCTGCCAGACTAGGCGGGGAATGTTCGATGGGGTTCTCGTTACAATATATTAGTAGCTCCTTTAGATGCAGAACTCGCTTACTATTCTGAATAAGTACTTTATAATTTGATAAATTTTGGTATTAGATAATTTTTAAATTATCACAAAAATTACGAAAATCTCAATAACCTTTTGTTTAGTAAAGTACTTTTTGTTTTAGTAAAGTAACAATTGTAGATTAATCATACAATAAACGCTAAGACTAAGATCTCAAATTATCGGATTTCTGTTCAAATTCCGTTTAGTCTGACATACGGCTAGATTTTTGCTATTTTTCAAATTTTTGATCCCATTTTTGTTCCCTATATTAAAAAGAATTTTTAATTTCCAAAACTGTCCACTATATTTAGATTCTGATTAAAATTCTCTTTCATTTGATGTTTTTAAAATGAGTATCGCCAAAACTATTCAAAGGAACTCTTTTTATATTTATTTTTTTATACTGTAACCATTCTTCTTATGCTATTTTCTTCTTTTTTTTGGCACTACGGTCCCTGTAGAACCCTGGCCTGCTCAACGATTCTCCTCCATTCTTCTCTGTCCAGAGCTTTAATCCTGCAACCTGCCACTTGCATCTCCCTCAAATCCGAGGGAGTAAGTTATTCTTACACGACAATCTAATATTTTATTTTCCCAAAATTTTAAAAGTTCCATTACATTCAGATTTAAGTAAAAATTCCCTTTAATTTGATTCATCACATAAATTTTCAAAAATAAACTACTCTGATATTTTGCTTAAAATTCCTTTTAATTAGATACTCCAAATGGATTTTACGTGATTTTTTCAAATTTTGACTGGCTCATATTTTTTCCTCCCGCCACCATTTTTTTTGAGATCAATCTCAAAGACAATAGGGTTCTGTAGAGTAAAACTATGGGCACGCATGTGAAGGTTTACGAAAATCGGTTGACGCGTTCAAAAGTTATCGTGAGACATACCTCAAACAGATAGGAAGACACACAGACAAACAAATGCCAAACGGCCGAGTAAAAACTGAGAACTCTCTTCGCTCGTTTAATTAATCTAGTGGAATACTTTTATTAAAATCTTCTCAGCTGCGGTGAATAGGCCTATGCTACATCCCAGATAACGAGAGGTTAGCGATTTTCAAACAGACGAATAAATAACTAATTGCCAGAGAAAACGATACCCACTAACACATCTATGAATAATATTCACACGATTTTGCTTTTCTTCTTTCTAACACAGATGTTTGTAAGCCTAACTGGAAAATGTGGTCAGTAGGTCTATTGAAAATGTTGTGTTTATACTGTAGCATAGCATACCCCAGGGAATATAAACTGCAAGCTTATGTCCTTAACAGTATTAACTGAAGTCTCGTTTGACATTTGATGAAATGCATTAGCTGAAAAAGACATTATAACACAGTAGTTAGTATCACATGATTTTTATTGACAATCTCTCACAATCGTTTCAGCCTATTAGACTTCTCTGAAAAGTTACAAGAAAAAAACTTGATTAGGCTATTCTTAGTTATTCTTGTAACCCATTAAGAATAGCCGTTGATAATTGGCTATAGCATTTGCCAGAGTTTGTCAATAAAAATAGTTTAATACTACCAACCATGGGCGTAACTTGGGGACTAACTTTGGGGGGGTAGGGTAAAACTTCATAAATTCACGTGTGTAGTGAGACCATATATATAATAAAATTAAAATAAAATATATTATATACAAAATTAGAAAGTTTTGTAATAATTCTTAGTTAGTAAACGAGGGACAATTTCATTTTTTAATTACCAGCAAACCTTTCTTCATAAGTTGTACTTCCAGTTATGTTTACCTAGAACAAATATACTGTAGGCCTATAAACATAAACAATTTCAGTTCTTCCAATTCTTATACCCAGTTTTCGTAAACGCATCCTCTCCCTTAGGCACACTGTCACAAAATGCTCGGCAGTAGTAACAGTAAGCCGAATCAGTCACAACACAAAGAAATTTTCAATTTGCCAGTCAGCCAATTTTCAAATAAATTAAGCAGTGTTACTCCTTTGCGTTTTTTATCTCCCATTTCCCAGCACTTATCAACACAAAAAACCAAAACAATCACAACAATAACGAATTAAGAAAGAGACATGCGATGTGTAGTTTAAGGGACTACGTACACGACCGAGTAACCGACCGCACTTGCATCAGTAATCATTAACAAATAACTGTTCCAAACGACCGTCTTTTGAGATTCGTGAACAAAGCCATCGACGTCTTGCGGTGTTCCAAAAACAAGTTAATTAGGTTTCTAGCGTTTTTTTTCGAACAGAAATATTATTTTGACGTATATCATTCAAATCTGTCAAACATTCTCCTTACAAGTTTCTTCGAAAGAAATAAGAATAATAAATTTATGGCAACTAGTCCTCTGATAACAGTACAGACGTTGAGAAATAGTGCTTACTGTGCTCGCAAGCATAGATACTGTCTCCTGTTTGACTATTTGTTAGTTTTTATATATAAACAACTGGAAACAAAATTTTATAATGCTCGGAATATTGGGGGGGGGGGGCGAGTGCCCCCTTGCCCCTCCTAAGTTACGCCTATGCTACCAACAGTGCTTGAGTCTTAGATTATGATAAAATATCTGTCTTAAAACTAAATGGTAGGCATTTCAAGACAAATACTCCTTTCAAAACAAAACAGTAGTAGGCTATATAGTAAAACCTAAATAACACGTTTCATTCTTTTGGAATCTAGGAATAGATGTCTGAATTGAAAGAGAGTAAAACGTTAACGTCTAATTGATATATTGCGCTCTCACGGCTCTGTTAAAGTTGTTACTTCTTGACGGGCTATTAGTCTTTATCACAGTACTGTGGGAACTGGTGAACACCTTACCAGTGAGCCTTTCAGTCGTATAACACTGAAGATGGCCTCCAATGGTGAGGCGGAAACGTCAGCTGTAATTAACGGGATTAGACGACGGCCTAATAGCCGTTTATAAGTACAGAATTCCTAACATTTCTTTTTTACTTAATGTTGGAAAAGAAATGAAATATTAGAGAGAAGTTCTTATCTTTTTGTGTTGAAGTGAATTTCCTAGAAACTCCAAAAAAATTAGATAAAACATTTTGACCATACACAAGTTTTAAACTATCAGTACAAATTAAAACCGTATGAAATGATTTTACTTGGACTCTCTACTATGGTACTAGTACAGCGGAAAGTGCCCGTCGGGAGTAGTAGGCTACAGACAGTTTCATATCATCAACGCTCCTGTCTCCATTCTGCCCGTTTCCAACGTCCATCGCCGCCCCACATCTCGTCCTTTACGTCCTCTCTTCTCTTTGTACCTTTCCGCTGATATTTCAAAGATTGTACGAAGCAGACAATCTTTACGTTTTACCTCTTTCCCTGTGTTTGTATACGCGAATGTTTAATTTCCTCTGTCCGAAGTAACCATCGTTCACCAATGAACTTTACTTTTTCAGACTATCGGGCTCAAGAAGGACAGAACGCAGACTTCCGTAAATGAAGTTTGGAAAAGTGCAGCTGTTACGCACAACAGTAAAGCAACAAAACTGCAATGTCGAAGAAGCAAACAAAAGGGAAAGAAGAAAAAAAGTTTCTCAGAAACACAATACTAAGTTAATTCAATTTGTAAACGCAGAATCGACGCACCTTGTTCCAGTAATAGACGAAGATGAGAGTTATCTAAAGACCAATTAGCAAAATAAATTGAATTGGTTTATTGGATCGCGTGGGACGGGTGAAGCACAAAGAAGACGGGGTAGATTTCAAGCTCGATGGCTACACAACGAGTCTGATTTTACTGAAAATCAATTCCTAAAAGGAGAACAGTTTACATTAGTCGTCTGCCCCTGAGACGTAAATAGAACCTTACTCCTTTATTAGACAATTACAAAGTAGTTTCGCAAGGGCGAAAAGTGAGACAGTTATCACAAATTGTGTGACGAAAATGGTTAGAACCACAATTTTACTGTCTATCTTTAAAAACTCTGACAAGAAATCAATGAAATTGAATTATTGTATTCTACAACTGTTTTCTTACCAAAATTATGTCCTTTTCAACCCCTGAAAGAATTTTAGGATCAGTGAGAGACTAGATTATTTTTGCCTCTAATGTGGGCAGGATTGTTATTTCGGAAGTAGGTCTCTTCTAGACCTAAGCAGTTTAAATATAGTTTATTATTTAGTTCATTAGACACAAAAAATTCTGATGTAGAATTGGGAACCCAGTAAGTAATAAAACAACGCTAAATGTGAAGCACATAAGCAAAAGCTAGTAGTTTGAACAAACAAATAATTTGGAGAGCTTGGTGAGAACCGTGTCTCAAACAAGAAAATGAGCAGTTACCGTTAATTTTATTTTGGAATGAAATATATCAAGTTAAAATCTTTTAATTTCTCACCTAGAAAGTTTTCGTCATCATGATCGTCATCTCCAACAAGGATTAAATAAAAAATCTCTCTCTCTCTCTCTCTCTCTCTCTCTCTCTCTCTCCACACACACACACACACGCGCGCGCGCATAAAGAATTTCGACGAAACCGAAACATCGAAGCATGATAATGTTTTGTAAACAAAAGATTTCTAGACTGTGGGAAAGTGAAAGTGTGGAAGCGTTACATTTTTCGATGACACATCACCCATTTTGTGGAATGACCCCCAGCCTAAAAACATTATCATGTTAAAAATGGTTTGTTCTGGTCCTAAGCAGACAAGCTAGAGCTAGTTACTGCAATGTTCTTCGAATGCCTACACCTCAGCCCGTTCTTTCAGCTTATTATTGAGTAGTTGTTTGGGGATGTGGCAGTCATCCATTCAGTTAAGATGTTCGAGCCGTTTTACCCAATATTGGGTAATCAATCTATTATACTCATAACATTCAGCTCCTGCCGTATATCTGCATTTCTTCTACAATCCTGAAGAGTATGCCCTGCAACTTGCCTGAGAAATCTCATTTCGGCACCTTCAACACGACTGGCCTGGGACTTCGTTAAAAGTCCAATTCTCAGACCCATAGAGAAATGTGGGGAACATCTTCAGACGTGTTTCTTTCCTAGTTGATTTTAGATTCTCCTGATCGTCCCACACGTATGGATGGACTTATGTAGGTTATTCAACATGCCATTATTTGTAATGTAAGACACGTGATAGCCCAGATATTCAATATTAATGACCTGCTCTGGAACAGTACCAACTACAACTCGTATAGGATCGGTCCCCCATTAGAGCTGTAATCCCAAATTCTTGGAAATTCGATCCAATTTATGTACAGCCATCTCCAAGCCGTTTTCCGAGTTCGACAGGACAATCTGGTCTCGACAGAAAGTTTCCTTGTCTCGGAATATTAAAAATAATCGTATATGAATTATTCCATTTCTAATTCTTCCTCCAGTTTATCCTGATAATACTGTTAAGTATCTTAACGGTATTTAACGGTCGTTAAGTATTATTAACGGTAATAATTGGTGTAAATGATTAGTTTCAGAAGTTACAATTATATTTATACATGTCATAAACATGCCTGTAACATAGAAATGGCGTCTATTGAAGAATAGTAAACAGCTTTTCTATTCGAAAATTGTTTGTCGAGAGCTATTTGCCTCTCGAAGGAGGGGAGTTTTGCTTTAACACTGCCGAATTTACAGTCGGTTTTTTCTGTTGAATTGGGAAGGAAAGTGGACACTGTAAACGACGAAACAAGTCAGCCCAAAACATTGGTTTCAGGAAGACACTTGTCTACTGCCCCCACTTTACCGCATGTTGAAAGCAATTTATTTCGTAGGCTACAACTCTCTCTGAAGGTAGAAATACGTTCCCTGCCACCTGGTCGAAGCCTATTTATGTTACCCAGATGTCGGGCAACAGCTGATTTATACTGACAAGTGTAACAGCCACTTAACAGTCGACGGTCAAAACTTTTCTAGACATTGCCACATCCTCTTTTATTCACGTATCTTCTACCTTCCTTAAACCATTCTTCCTTAACGCCGTTGCTCGTATCGCTAAACCAAACGCGTAACAAACTTTACTTCGTCAAAAGAGACAAACTATAATTTTCACACAAAAATACTGTTACACGGATAACAAACTTACAAGCAAGTAACTCAATTGAACACCTGACACACTAAAAACTGTAACAAGTTTGTTATAGGTTTTTATCTAGTTTACACGTCGTTCAATAATCTTCGTCAGATAGGACGTTCTA
The DNA here is from genome assembly GCA_034769895.1 of Magicicada septendecula. Lineage (NCBI taxonomy): Eukaryota > Metazoa > Arthropoda > Insecta > Hemiptera > Cicadidae > Magicicada > Magicicada septendecula. The sequence continues at coordinate 271,808,456 of CM068369.1, read as the reverse complement.
TTATGAGTATTCTGATATAAGTCCCATCTCAAAATTTCTCATACCTCAAAAACTATTTATATTAATGTGGCTTTTTGGCTTTTATGAATATCCCGTAAGTTGTCAACATTAGAACCGTCATAAATAAACATAACATAAATAAAATAAGGCAAGGTTTAAATTTATTTGTTTGTACTTATGAACAAGAGTGAAATATATAAGTCTATGACGTATGTATTGTTTAGTATATAAATAACCATTAATTAAATCAGTATGTGTCATAATATGCTGCTACGTATCAGAATGATTTATAAACACATCTCACTTTGTGTCTGCTGTTTACTGTTGACACGTCAAATAGCTGTGTTGCCAACAGCTGTCATTCAGCTTTGTGTTGCCAACTCTTATCATCGCAATGGAATGTGTAGTCGGTGCACTCTGCTCCTGATTATAATATATTTTTTATAATCACCACATAATGTTTGTCGTTACCATCGATGTATACTGTAAGGATCGCGTGCTGACAGGCAAAGTGAACTGCAGACAACCGTCCGAAGCACGTACAGCTTCCCACACAATGGTGGGCAATAAAGCGTTTGGCGCTAAGTTAACACGTGTATTAAATGAGTCATTCAGTCAGTAAGGCACTTGTTTTGACACCTTACAATTATTATATTTGGGACAGTTCTATTGAAAATTTGTGGTTAAGAAGATTTTATTATTATAACAATTTTGATTTTACTTTTGCTTGACTGATAACAGATGACAATAACTTGAACACTTACACTCATTTTACTGACTTTGTTTCAAGCGGAAAATTAATTAGAGCGTCATCAGACGTTTTGAAGATTGTAAAATATATGTATAATTTATTGATTATATCTGACAGTAAACTTAATACCAAAAAATGATTATATTAGCTTGCAAAAACTTTGCCGGCACAGTGTTTAGAAAACAAATATTTCAAACAATGATTTTTCTTAAGACAGCCATGAAGTGAAACTTGTCAAATTAATAGGGACATTATTTTATAAAATCTTGTGCTATGATATTGGTAAGGAAACAACCGCTGCAGCTATCTTCTGTAAGGTTGGTGTCTGCCAAAACTTAAATAAATTTGTATTATTTAGTAATGTTTAATGTAAACAATTTTTATACAATTAATACATAGCTAATTAAATACAATAAAAAAATTTAATGTAAATTATAATTGCTAATTGAACACGTTAACGACAATGGCGAGCGTATACGCAATAAACATTTTAAAGTTTACAGCTCAGGTCTTTTATTCTTTGTTTCCCTTATTCTTATCTTTATTCGTGTGACTTCAACATTAAATGTTCATAAATAAGAACGCAACAGAACTGTTTATGAACGCAACAGAACTTAGCGACAAACTGAAATAATGTGTCAGAACACTGAAATCTTACAGTGAAACAAATGTTTATTTTGGAAAAGAACGTATTAAAAACCTCCCACTTTGGAGTCATTAATTGTTAAAATGACATAGCTATACCACTTAACGCAAAATATGCTCCGCTAAAGCAACAAAAGCTATAACAAAGCAGAAAAGTCAGACTTTGTACAGGTACAGTATATAGCATACGCAGTGTTCTAGCCCACCACTGGTGCAGCGGTCGGACCGTATTCAGTGAATGCAGCACGCGATCCATATAGTAGTCTATTCATCGATGGTAGGTACATAAAGGAAATGTCTGTTTTGAATGGTAGCGTGCGCCCCACTCAGAGCGCCCCTGCTCTGAGCGTCATCGCTGAAATCATGCTCTGAGCGCCCATACTGATAAGCCATTCTGTGCACTGAGCTTATCTACGTATGCATCATTAGACGCGGTAACACCTGGCTCCATATCTGTCTGTCTGTTGTTCTCAAACTCCATAGACAACACTAGCGGTCCTATGAAAATGTGTACAGTTCATTGCTAAAAAACATACTAGTAAGATCCCGGAGCTGCAGAACTCTCTAGATTTATTATTAAGTTAGTTTAATTTCAATATAAGACAAATTTTTATATTATCAGAAAAATTATGAAAACCCAAGTAAGCTATTATTTTATTAGTAACATAACAATTATGATCAGACAATCATAAAATATATACTAAAATTTCCGAACTTCTGCACTGGATTTTAGTTAAATTTGTAACCATAATACCTAAGTGACAAATAATTTAGTCATAGCTTTCAGTTTATGTTTGTTTCCGTAGATATCTATAGGACTATATCCAACGTTATTCACAAATACACATAACTGATAACAAAATATACTAGTAAAGATTTTTTTATCACATAGTTCACAAACATTTTGAAAGCTATCCAAAATGAGTGTTGAGACATACTAATTCTGTCAAATTACTACACATACAAAATACAAGGACTACAGATACAGATTTTGTATTTTCACTAAAATTCCTCATAACTTTACCCCAAATTAACATTTACAATTTTATTAAAATTTTGAGTTCTATTTTCGGCCCTTGGTACACGCAAAGTTAGCTTCTTGTTTTGATGTGCCCTTGACACGCTGACGTTTTTCCCTCGTACACACCCAGAACGTAATATACTCATTTCACCCTGTACTGATATCCCTTGTGAAAAAGTAGAGACTTTACTTTTTTGTAAGTAATGACTCCATTTAAATCAAAATTCACTACTTTATGCCTAATACTACTGTGTCACAACGACTGTCAAACCACGACTAAGGAAAGGCGCGAATAACAAACTCATCTGCGAATCTATGGTCAGCGGATTCAATGCGGTCAATCAATCGTATGCGGCTAGTTGACCATACAAGTGAGTTTCGTCTTCTTTATCAATCCGCTTACATTGCACATCCTGTGTTTACGCATATGTACAGCTCAGCTCTCCGTCTCATAATCGTATTTTTATTTTCTTAATTACACTTGTATTTAATCACTTTCTTTAGTTCCCTCCTCAGATTTGTTCGTCACAACAAAATGAGAAATTCTGAGAAAATAAAGGGGATTATTCGGTAAAGATACATATTCAAAGGCACTATTACCTGCATATTAAAAAATTTAAAGTGAAAGTTGGAGGCTTCTGAAAAATGTATAAGGCAATATTCATCCGCTCCCTTTAAACATCAGAAGACCTGAAATACATAACTACTTATAATACTTCCGCAGAAATAAGCTATTTTATTTCTCATTGACACACACAGACACACACAGACACACAGACACACACACACACACACACACACACACACACACACACACACACACACACACTTATAGTTTAAAATTGAACCTGTGATTTCTGTAGTTAAGTGTGATGTACAATTATTAAATAATATAAAAATACTAAATAATAATAATAATAATAATAATAAAATCCTTAATTTAGTAGTGATCATCGATCAATAAGTATAACACTAAGTTTACATTGTTTGTGTCATCATCAGGACCTGTAAAATAGAGAAAAATCAAACACATAACCACAAAAGGCGATCACACCCTACTGCCTTCTAAACACGTGTTTTTTTAATTACCTTCACAGATCAAACGACCGATGTACAAATGTCTTGTGGTTTGTGTTTATAATTAGGGCGTATGTTGTAGGTACCGTAGGTTGTAAGTGCCTCATATAATATTATCTTGTATCAGTTAGTTTCAACGTATGAATAATTAGTAATGACACATATTCGATTAGTTTAAATTCGGTGAAGTTGTCAGACCGCGTCTTGAATATTTTACGCTTACGTAGAATACAGAATTTATATGTAGGCCTATATACCTGTATGTGTGTGTGTTAAACTGTGAGAAAGAGTGAGAGGGAGTGCGATAGAGAAATGAAGAGAGTATGGTGAGTGTTGAAGTGCAAGAGGGGGGGAGAGAGAGAACATGTGAGTGAGAGGGGGTACAGTGTGAATGTCAAGGTCTACATAATTTTACTATATACAATAGTACTCTGTACAGACCATATACTCGTTAAATATTATTTTACACCAATATAAATAATTAGCAATATTACAATTATTATCAATCACATGATTGATTGTTTTACCGTAATTTTGTGTTTGTAATATTTGTAATTCTGTTATTTTGTATATAATTCTCTAATTTATGGATAAGTGTGTACAGTACCAGTAGTAATAATAACTTGTAATAATATAAGCTTAGGTTGTTATTGAACATTTTACAATCTGTTTTCAGCTATAACATATTTTTACACATGTATTGTTAACTGTATCAATTCCAATATGCATTCAATAATGTAAATAAGTATAGATTACTGGATCTATAATTATTTATAAACATAAATAAGATATTACTGTATTTTTAATAATTTAAATTATAATATTGTATTTAGTAGGTGTTTGGAATATTGTAACTAAACAATATGTAAGAAATTTAATTATTTTGCTGATGTAAAACAAACTGTCTCACCCCTCATACGCACACATTCACTTCATAATTGATCTGGTTATGTCTTTGATTTTTATCTACTGTCCGTATACAGGTCCCCAATAAATATTGTCGAAACGTCGACAGATATGTGAAATTTGTGTTATGTTTATAACTATATTTATTGTTATACTTATGCTTATGTGATCCTCGCTTCATTGTATACAAAAAATATTAGCCTATAATAATAGTAGTAATAATAATAATATAAATATTTAAACAACATTAAAAGTATAATATTAAAATTATACATTATTATAAAAAAATTGTAAAAATTAAAAAATTATGAAGTTTAATTAAGCTATTGGACGGTAAATTAGAAAGATAAATAATGCCTGGTATTGTATGACAATGTACAGACAGCAGGCATACATATGTTGTAGTGTGATTTACAGGAACAATTTTCATTATTTAAGCAACTCGAGAAGACAAGATAAGTGGGCGCTACGAGCACTTCAGTTGTTGATAGGCACTCAGAAATAGAGATATGCTAAACTAGTATTTGAAAATAACAGGTACGAACGAAACCGTTCTAAAAAATAACACGTACAAAACCTTTCATTATATACCTATTATACATATACCTGTATTATATAATTTGTTATAAGAAATAAATTGAAACTAAAAGAATTAACAGTGTTACTTTACATTGTGACTTGATTAAGCTGTTACTGTTTAAACGAAAATAATAAACAAGAGAACTTATAGGCCTATCTATCTTTGAAAGATACTAATAAGTTTTCACTAGGAGTAACAAACTGACATAGGTTTAATATTAAATTATTGATTCTATTTTGGTTAGACAAATCAGTTTGCGAAACTCAGCCAACGAAATTTATAGTGCACGTAATAACACTACAAATAATGTCAAAAATAAAACATCAGAAACACATAATAAAAAACATAACAGTAAGCCATAAGAGTTACAACAATCTCTCATCATTTACGTGAGATGTGCAGTGAAATTAAAATTGTCTCCGAATCACATTAACAAAAAGTTCAATATAGCCTACCAACTACCACATCACTGTGTAGGATATAACACAATATAATTCGCTTGTTCAAAATTTATCAAGTTGGTGACTAGTATAATATATAATTTGTTATTATAATCTGTATTATATATCTGCATAAGACAAGAGAATAAATGTAACATCAGTCTGAATGTTTTTCACTTATTAAAAACAGCTTCGTCTCTTTGGCATAGAGATATTCTGAATCTCGCTGTTTTGGTTCCTTTCATACTTGTATGGCAATCGTCACATTCACAGAATGAAGTATTCAGCACCAAAAAAAGGACTGTACTCGTGTACTCGTTTATTCGTTAGTTGCGTAGGGGGCTCCACGACTCGGAACCGCGAGGCCGCCGCCAAGTAATCAGAACGGGTGTTTCAACTATTCAGCTTTTCGGTCACTGTTATATCCATTCCTCAAAAAAATCGTTAAAAAATACTTGTTATAGGTATATCGGCCCACCTCTACTCAGAACACGGGCGCTCTGAACACAGAGCCTTTTGAATGAATGGTTCGAATTAGTCTGCTTATGGAAACTTTTTAATCCTAGACAACAGAAATATAATTTAATCTCTGAACATCCTTACACTGTAACTAAAGCAAAAAATCAAAGTTATAACTTACAATATTTAATATTTGACTAGTTTTTTCATGCCCACATTTAACTTGATTTCACTGCTACTACATACGCACGCGCGTGGTGAAGATACATGGTGAAGAATGTACGAAAACTTGGTTCCAGTTCAACCTACCTTTTTTCTTTTTCTTTTTTAACTTTCTAAGGAGACTAATTCGGCTGTTTAGGTTTGTCTCTTCTCTAATTATGTATGACAGTGAACTTAGCTTTGGGGTTTCTTTGCATAGTGTGACTGTGGGAGATTTTTCTTTTTGGGTCTCTTAAGCTGTCCTAATGTTTTCCTCTCTCGTTTGCGATACCCCAGCTGCCGCAGTAACCGACTCGGTAATATATACACTGTGTATTCAAAAGAAGACCGAAATTTTGTAATAAAAACTTTATTAATGTAATTACAACTTTATTCAGGGCTGTCCTCTTCAAAGTAGTACCCACTACTGACAATACATCTTTTCCAACGCTTCTTCCACGTTTGGAACGTTTCCTAGAAGGCGTTTTACGGAAGCTGCCGTAGCCTATTTTTCTCAGTGTAATTTATTGTGAAACGACGTCTGTCTTTCAAGGTTGTCTTAAATTCTGGAAACAATAAAAAGTCTGCTGGGGGTAAGTCTGGAGAGTACGGTCGGTAGAACATGAGAGTTGTTTAGTGTTTTACCAAATAATTTCAGATACGGAGTGACGCATGAACTGCCGCGTTGTCGTGGTGCAACATCCAACTCTGATTCTGTGTTGAATTTGGGCGCCATGATCGTATGGTGATGTTTTTTTTCTCAGCACTCTTAGACAGTTCAACGGAGATTCTCACGAATCATTGATCACCCTATGTTGATTTAGAAGGTCGTCCAGGTCTGGAACTGTCATCAATCGGTGTTATGCCCGCTTTAAAACGATTGAACCAATCACGTTTAGCTCTTACAGTCCTCCCCAAGTGCTTGATGAAGCATTTTCAATGTGTCTGCACACGTTTTACCGACTTTGAAGCAAAATTTAGGTATGGTTTCACTTTAGACGCACGCGTCCACATGCGAGGAGCGATCACACTTGTCCAACGACGTACAACCAAGCTGTAACTACCATTTTCTATCCACTTTTAGTTAACAAGATGGAATTATCCAACGATAAAGAAAACAGGGTAATGAAATTTTTAATGATCGCTGAAGAGTTGTAGAAAGAGGAGTACTTTCAAAAGAAAGTTGTGGAAAGAGGTCAATGGGTACTTTCAAGATCAAGAAGAAAACAATCGTAGACTACTTTTCAAGACGTGGCATATTTCTATGTAATAATAATATGAGTAGACAAATACAGTAAATAGGGCTAAAAATGATATTAATAATCAAATAAAAAAAATTATTATTTTTTTCTAATTTTATTTATTCATTTTTAAAGCTTCACATTACTACATTTTCTAGATTTACGAAAATAGCATATATTACAATGTTTAAGAATTGGTATACACTCCTAGTGCCTTAATCAAAAATTGAAAACATATTACCGGAAAGACGAGACTTTCTTCATTATGTTTCACATAAAATAAAATTACTTAGTTAATTATTAGTCTTTCTGAGCAAAAGATCTAAAATTGTCCCACAGTAGCGACATACGGTTAATAAGAGTGTTACTATCCAGAACCGACTGTAACTTCAGGTTTTTCCTATGTCGTCGTTTCGTACATGATGTCATAATTAATAATAAATAGAAATAATAATAATAGTAATAATAGAGAAAGAAATATTGGGAAAACATGCAACAATTTATTAAACGACGAAACTAAAACGCGACACATACGTTGGCAACACATTCACTTGACGAGTTTTGGATAATAGCTAATTCTTAAGCGGACTAGTCCATTCGTAAACTCGTTTCTGCGCATTTGCCCTTAGTTTTCTGTAATACTAATATATAAAACATTTTACGTAAAAATAAATAACTGAAAACCCTTAAGCGGTGTAGAAACTTTCCAATATCGAACAAATATTCCTAAACATTAATGCGGAAAGTACACTTTAACTGTGAAAAACAAAAGCAATTCTTAGATCACAAATGACAGTATTGCTTAAAATTTCATAATATCTAATTTTTGTACAGATAAATTAACCACGTTATGTAAATCCCCAGATTACTTTTAGCAAATGCAGATGTTCATTCGGCAACTCAGCAATGTGGAAACGCAACAATCATTATTCCACAACTCGTCTCACGTAATGAAAACTTCAAAGATTTCAAAACAATTCCCCCTTCGCGTTGTCTACATCAAAATCGCAAAATTATGACTTTAATCACAATATTCCTTTGTTAGGTGGAGCTGCTTTTAATGTTACAGCGTACAACAAAATGAATACGTGTAACGGAATGCTACGGAATAACTTACGTATACCAGCTGAATTCCCAACAAGCTAAATTATAAAATGTTCATTTTTTTTCAACTCTTTATGCACCTGTACTTTTTATTTGTATTCAGGGACTTTATATTGACACAACAGCTACTAAAAAATGAGTTAATGGAACGCTTAGGGTACAGTTACTACACTTCACTTAGGTTCAAACGTTGGAGTCCAGTTAACTCCTAATTTTGTTACACGGTTTTCACAAATAAAACCACAAAAATATTGTTAGCAATATATATTGCTCTACATTTCGTGGTTTTAATATCCGGTGTACGATTCTTTTCGTTTTATCGTGTAGGCCTACCCTGCTGAAAGTTGTGTGGACCGTTTGGAAAAGACGAGAAACACTGTCGACCCTCCCTCTGCAGTCAGCCGCGACGTGCTCGTTGCAGACACTGAAGATTAAGGGATAGTTGTCACGGGCACAATGAATACAAATATATAATACTCTGAAACAACAGACTCTCGGTGTTGGGTAACTGAAGACTATACCCTGTACTGCTAGCGCGAGGAGCACACTTAACCATTCGGTCAAGCCGATCGGACGTTCTTGTTGACCGAAGAAGGATGCTAGATGGCAGTACAGGAAACGGGATGCCGAAGTGTCAATCTTGTGGCCACTGAAATGAAGATTGGAAAGGCGATATTCATCATTAAGAAGAGGGTTCTGCTCGAGGAAATGACATTATTGTGTTGTAGAAAACGTCAGCAGGAGAAGCTTCCGAAGACGGGGAATTGGCTTCAGTCAATCAGAAAGCACGAGCAAAAGACCTGACGTAACGTAAGTATATGTTGGGAAGATAACAGTTCAGAGTTAGAAAGTGACTAATTGTAGAACAAAAAAGAACGCTGACAATCATGTTACACAAACGTTAGGCGACGCCTAGTGTGTTACATAACTACGTGCAGCCTGATGCAAGCCATGTACAAACCATCAGAAACGTCCAGCGACCTATAAAGTCCCACAAACCTCTAGAAACCCGAGTAACCAAGTCTGGTGCTTCATCAGCTGTCGTCCATTGCCGTCAACCTTTAAAAATAGAGAGCGTCTGGAGTTCAGTTAATTAGCGACCAATGAATTCTACAAATTGTTTCACAGCGATCAGAGTTCGATGGTGGTGGAAACCGTAAGTGTTTAATTTTTTGATCGTTCCGTTGTTTTACGAAAATAATTAGCTGAGTTAATTTATCATCTGCTAGGTATAGTGCGCATTGTTTGTATAGCATAGGAGATTAATTTTTTCAGTTGGCGTTATTTTTTTAGGCATTTTAATCAAAACTTTTCACTATCGCTTTCTCTAGCATTTAATAATTGATCTCACTTTTGTGAGACCCCTATCCACGCGTGCGTCGTCACAATATAATGTGTAAAGAAAAAATGTTAACTGCATCACTGGATATGTTCTCTCTTTATCTGTACTCAATGTAGAAAGAAATTCAGCATTTACGACGGATTAAAAATACGTAGATATCAATTTTAAAAATTGCCCATGTCCAAATTACAGAAGATGACAATATGTATGGCTCATTTCTACTCATAAATTACTTTATTCTTCACGTTAAGATGATTGCAAAATTAGGGGGTGTATCAAGCTAAATGACCGCGGGTGCAACGTGACCACACTCCATTCACAAGTACAGTCCACTTACAGTACTCAGATTGTACACTGTACTTATTTAGGAGAAACAAGATTGTTTTTAAATTTACTGTATAACGTATGTTGTACTGAAGAAGACAATCGGGTAGAATTTATAATACGTTACCTACACCTATTTGGGCAGTTTTTGATGTGATTTTATAATTCTATTGCACGACATTAAAAACTCATATTATAAGAAACTGAAACCTGTCCTATAAGAAATACATATGATTACAAAATTGAGACCTCAAAGATAGCACTTTATAGAAGACTGAGAGGGTATACACGTTTCAACAGAACAAAGTAAACAAATAAGGAAATAATGAATCGTAGATACTAGGAGTTAGAATCAAAGATTCACGGAAATGTGAAAGGTCGCATTTAAATAATACCAGAAAATAGATTACCAACGGCAGCATTAAGTTATAAACCCCAGGTAGACGTGCAGATAGATCTAGGTAAAATATGGATATTAATATTTGAAAACACCAACGGCGGGCCCGTTTATCTAATCCTTAAAGAAGAAGGAGAAAAGAGCTAATTCGTTCTGTCTGGTGGGGGTACACTATTGAGCCGACTTTAACATTAATATAAATATAAGAGAAACTCACAAATACAACATTCTAGACATGAATTCATTCGTAACTTTCAAATTGTACGTATTATTTGCTATTCCTTAGAAATGATGTAATACTGTACAATATAAAATCAATTAATTCCTGTGATATTGTTTGATTCACTGGTTATATTGAACGGAAATACCAGTAATACAATGGGATATTAATACTGAACATGTGGATTCGATTTGCCTTTGTCAGAGGTACGAATGGAATGCGATATAGGCTAATTATTGTATCCAAGAGTGATACAGTTATTGACATAACTAGAGCAATTATATGGTAGTTACTAGCTATTGAACTACGACACATGATTAGTGAATGTGATTGGACATAATAATAGAATTCAAATCCGACGTTCCTGCGACAACTGACGCAATAACCAACTAAATTGGCGGTGCTATGAATAGGAACGTTTAGTTTCTACACAAAACCTTTTCCTCATTCTACGATGAGCCATCCTTAGTGGTTTCACTGCGTCTGATGTCAATGTATGATGCCACACCTATTTATACACCAAATTTCTTCAATAATTTTTGCACAAAAGGCTAAAAATAACTTTAACAAATTTATTTCTGCATAAACATGCCAGAACTTACTTGATATCTACAGTAAAGAATTACATATAAAACTAAACCACGATCTGCAACTAGTGTAACATAAATCCTCGGCAGGCGTCTATCGTTTTATTAGCTATGGTTAAACTCGACAACAACAGGGCAGATTCTGATGCGGTTTTAGAATTCTATAGACAGCATTTATCGACGAAGGTTTATGTGTATGAAATGTTAATATCTGACAAAAGTAAGCTGAGTAGTGCCGACGTAAAAAAGTCTACGAATAAACGGCCATCTGAGGACATGCTTGGGATACACTACCACTAACGATACACACAATAATGTAGGGAAGAATTGTTCTGCATAAAGTGTTCTACAGAAAGAGTCCCCACGAGAGCATGTGTATTTAAAAATAGTCCTCAATAGGCGTTATATTGTAGTTGGAGGCGCTTTTAACTTTTTAAAGTTAATCATTTTATGTGTGTGTGTGTCTGTGTGCGTTTATGTATATAATATTGTGATATTGTTCAGTATACTTTCTTCTGCAAGTAGAGTATTGCGTTTTCCTCGCTTCAATACCTAAAAAAACGCAATACTCTACTTGCAGAAGAAAGTATACTGAACAATATCACAATATTGTATAACTGCTACAAGAAACTTTGAGTTACGTATATAGAAAATTATATATATTGTCCCTTGTATTATGTAACTTGCATTAATACTTTATGAAATGACAGCGTTCCAGTGAAAGCGTGCTCCATACACCTAATTTAAAGATTTAAAGATTTCTTTTCCAGGGTAATCTATACAACCACTGAGTGCATTTTCATGCGGTTTTTCAATCCTACGTACGATTCTCACCATAGACGTAGGTTTTAGGGTACGAAATATTAATCTATGACAAGAATGAGCCGAGCAGTGTCGATCTCAATGAAGCAAGTTCAAATAAAGACAAGGGAGAGGACAAACGATTACTGTTGTGCATTAGGAAATTTATAACGACTGGGTTGTGTTCATCATTAATACAAATCTTCTTTCTGTAAAACCTGAGCGTATCTCTATGTATTGCAACGGTTCAAATTTGATTATACTAATAAGGATATGGTGAGTGTGTGAAATTTACAAACACAATTACAAATTTACAATTTTATTATCCTATCATTGATAAGAGTTACAATTGAGTTTTAATACTCCTTGTAAGTACAGTAAAAGTTAATAGTTTACATTTAATTTAATGGTTTATTACAGAATTTTGTAGAAATCAATAAAGTTAAATTTTTAATTGAATTAATTACATTTGGACTTTAAAGTTTATTAACACATTTTCAAAGAGCTACTTCAAAAAAAATTAAGACAGCACAAAAAAGAACTCAATTTAGTTAAAGTGTCTAAAGGAAGAGATACGCCTAATATATTTTTGTGTACAAAATTTCGTATTACCAATAAATGTATTAATCACTCATTCAAGTATTTAGTAATTTTCTGTACATATCTCAATCTGTCTGTTGCAATATATAGTGAGCGAGCACCTTTGGTTATGCGTGTGTGCGAACGTTTAAAATACAATAATCTTTCAATATAGTTACAGAAATAATTATATTACATTACAATAAGTTTATAAACCTATTAAGAACCAATTTTTAAAATCTCAACAATTTGTCAAATGACACACGTTCATAATTTTTCACAAGATATTTAATATATATTGCAACGTTACAAGCATTTCAAAAATTCACACAAATACATTACTATGCACTCAACGCAACTATGAAGTGTATTACACCGGCCAGGACGCAGGATTTTTTTTTATTCTCGTTGCGTCAAGTATAGGCTACGTAGTTGCACAAAAATTAAATAATTTTCAAAGAGGAGTGAGATGTAGATTGACATGAAATAATTAATTAAAACCGTTTTCAAAATAATCATTCTATGATTTATTAATATTATTAGAAATTATACAAATATAAAAAAATTCGAATCTTAGATAAATAAAAATATTTTCTTTTATAAGTTTACACAAATACAATGTAACCTTCTATGCTGTTCATGACATATAAAATAAACAACCATATAATCAATCTTAATAGCTAAACAGACATATTAAAACAAATTATGTAAACCTTTTTATTTCAGTGTGGCTGACTTTGACTCAAATTTTAAATAACATCAACTTATTTACAAAGGAAAATAATATTCAATCTCAAGAATAAAATTAATTGTTGCTCAAAACAAAATAAAAAATATAACATTTACTTCCAACCTATTATTTATTTCTATTGACACACCCAAATTTTAATATACAACTAAAGATTAGTATTTTTAAATTTTCTTGTTAAATTAAGTTCTTTTCTTTAACTACCCTTTAAATTTATGTACAGTAATTATATTTGAAACTTTAAGTCTTTACTGTTCATATATAAGTTTCTTTTTTTTAGACTTCTTTTCACAAACACAAATATAATTGTTTATTCATCACCTGTGTACTGCCGATGTTACCGTTACGTGTGTGTCCTGAATCCTGAGAATTTGATGATGATGATGATTATGCTGATTCTGTGTTCTCTGTCTCTACGGGTTGTTTGTGATGGTCGAGAGTTCCTCCATAAGTCTTGATGTGTGTGGTAAAGATCTCCATCGATCGGCAGACCGGCAGCGTGACGTTGTGTGAAGATTTCTTGAGTCCGAGACCGCCCCAAAATTGCCGGTGGTATTTATACTGGACGGCAATCTGACAAGTCCAGGACTGTTTCCGACCTGTTAGATATTGTCACTTCGTGCAAAGCGTCCTTTTAATTACAAATCACTTTTTGGTTCATTTTTGCGATTTCGTAAACATACTCGTAGCACGAGCGATATCATCGTTTGCATAATTTTTTCCTGGTCACTCACATATAACACACTTATTAATTATTATTTAATTATACTAGTAATTAACATTAAATTACCTGGCATCTTTATTATTGCAAACTTCTGCAATACTTTTACATCACTATATTGGTTAAAAATTCCTTAATGGAATGGTGTTTTTATAATTGGGGTAAGTCTTTGTTCACAGGTTTAAAACGTATTAATTAGTTTATTTTTATCCGGTTAAAACCGGTTACAGACGTACGCATCACCCCATCTTTTCCAGTCGTAGCTTGCGTTCACACACACAAAAACACAAACGCTGTATCACTCGCGGGGGCAGGTGTACGCTTTCTGACAATTCTTATCCTGCGTAAAATTGTTAAAAACTGTTCATCATATATTTTTCTATGCTAAATATTTACAAACATACCGCCCTTAGCAAATATGCAAATATATGTATTATTGCAATATATTTAATAATCCTTTATTTACATAATAAGATATATGTGATTGTCAGCTGTCGCCTTTGAGGAAATCCGCTCGAAAACACTACTACTTTTACTTAGGAAATTTAGGAAAAATTTCAGTTGAAGGGAAAAACATGAAGGCAATCTTATGAGAAAAAGAAGGGAATGGCGAATACCTGATTCGCGTTGAAACAAAACCGAAATAGATTTAGTAATATATAAATTTAATTCTCCGTGAAATCATAAACGGACTCCCTAGTCGGAGGCAAATGCATTACAGTTTTAATAAATATTAGGGAGGACTAATAACGTTACGTCTCCCCAACAGTGTCAGTAGCAGAATGCGCAGTTTAGAATTATAATACGAAACAAAACGCTGTTGGAACGTATTGAAGAACACAAGCGATTCGAATATAATTATCTGCACGGTGCCAAGTGGCGGTGAGGTTAGACTACAATGCCGGTGGATTCGATCGACTTGACAATGCCTTATTGTTTCATCGAAAGGGCAATTGCGTCTGTCATATGCAGCTCTTCATCTGCCTGCCTACCTCCAAATGACAGGCTAGTCTACAATACCGTGCTGGCAATTGAGATAGGTTCGTTCAATGCGTTACAGCAACCGATTCGGACAAATATGAATCCAGCTCGGGAATGAACAAGTTTGGTAGTTGCATATTTTACGTCTGGTAGTTAAGATATTTAACTAACAATGAAAACATATTGATATACACCGTGCTTTCGGTCAAACATATGTTCTTGTACAGGTATAGCCTGCTAACTACATACGTACGCGCGCGCGCACACACACACACACACACACACACGAAAACCAACGTATATTTTGCAAATACGGATTCATTTAGACCTGTGTGGTCAAACGTCACGTGTGCCAAGTGTTAATCATGTGTTAAGTGGTACGCGGTAACACGAGAAGAATAAATTTTCACTTCAATGTTGTAACCATTGGATAAATTTTTACTGGGTTTTATAATAAATTTTGAACCCTTACTTGTAACGTAGTTTTATAGCAGACCTATATTAAAATCAAAAGCATTGTATTCCAAATTAATATCTAACGTAGTACATAACAAGCTAGAATCTTCAAGAGAGATGTCATTAATCATGATAAATCTGTTTTTTTTTAAGCTTGTAAAACTAAAAATAATTGTTTTCTTAATTTCAATTTTGTGAAAATAAAAAAAAATGTTTTTGGATCTAATGTTATCTGTTTATGAAGGACATTAAAATAGCTCCAGCCTACAACTTAAAAAACAACAAAAGTGACTAGTGGTTGAAGTCACTGATTTACACCTAATTATTACAAATATATTCTGGATTTATTCTGAATAAGGTATCATAGATTATTCTTTATACGTATAGACTTAATATTTCAATACATTCTCGTCGTCGTCGTCGTCGTCCTTCTTCTTCTTCTTCTTCTTCTTCTTCTTCTTCTTCTTCTTCTTCTTCTTCTTCTTCTTCTTCTTCTTCTTCTTCTTCTTCTTGTTCCTTATCACCCTCTTTCGGCGTCAACGTCAGTATCCTTAAGACACTTTCTAAACTCTCTTCTATCTTGGCGAGAGACGTTTCACTATTAACAAGGTCATTCCATTTATAGGTGCCAGCTTCTCGATACTTCGCCAATTCCAATCTCCATCTTTCTCGTTCCCCTCCTCTTTTTGACCTTGATTCCACTATGAGGTTTGATTTCCTTCATCTTCCATCTTCATCGCCGAAACCACTGCAGTTCTCCCCCATACGCTACCTCTAAAATTATTCGTCCGAATTGATTTTCTAATTCGGTCTCTTCTAGTTAACATCGTCTAAAATAATGATCTCAAGCCGACCTGTTTTTATAGATCACTACCAGCGTGAGGTGTAAGTGGGAAACCGCTTTGTAGACCAAAGGATTTTTGGCTTCCCTTATGGTTTCCTTCTTAACCAAAATAATAATAAAAACCTTCTATATCTGGTTTGCCATCTGTACACTGTAGTATATTTCTTCTGTCTAAGGTGATTTATGTTTCTAAATATTGTAACGTGACGTTCCTTCCCATTACACAAAGAAAATACATAGCTAATAAATAAAAATAATAATAATAAAACAGAGAGTACAGTACAACTTTGGAATAAATAAAAATGTAATAAATGTATAGTAACTAGTTTACCAAATTTAATTTAAAATAAGAGGTAAAGTGATTCAAGGTAAATTATAAACATACCACAGTGTTAAAGTGAAGAACATTGAAATTAATCAATAACCATCCCACAGACAATATAATAAGGATGAAGGTCAAAGACAAATAAAGACAGATCCAAAATGGACTGTAAACCCAGATGTAATATTGTTATTTGTTAATCACACAGACAATTGTTGAAAGGTGTGTTGTTATTTAGCATTAGGAGAAGTTGTAGTCATTAAGACATGATTTTTAGTTAAGAGTTTTGTTTAGTTATAAAGGAGTTAATATTACTAGAAAGCAAGGAATAAATAAGTTCAATTAATAATTTCCCAAAATGGGGGGGCATATCAATCAGCTATCCATAGTTCTAAAATATTCTGTTTTGTAAAAGTAAATTCCCCAAAACTAATTATTAAGTTACAAATACAGGTCATGAGTGGTACCAAATTGCTAATAATTTTACCAGAAAAAAACAAAATGTAAATTATATTAAGTCTAATTATATAATAATTAAGGAATAATTTGGGTGTAAAATATAAAAATAATGTATTTTTTATAACCGGTGTCATGTGATACCTAAACTCATAAATTGGACCAATAAGGATCATAGTAATTTCTGGTCAATTCAGTGAAATAAGAAGAAACTTACACTTTATTGTTAGAGACGAGAGAGTTCGGTTGAGTTCAGTGCACAAACCAAATGACAAAATTTATATACAGGAATCTAATTTGAGAAGGAAGAAAATTTAATGAATTGATGAAAATAATGTCCAAAATTAAATAAAAATAATATAAAATGAAGATATAACTAAACACGGAACGACTAACAAGAAACAAGAATAAAATAAAACTAAATAATAACCAGTGAATATCTCTACAAGTTCAACTAACCTAAAGGTAATATCCAATATACGGTTTATCACTATCAACACTAGGAACGATCCAACAACATTTACAACGGATAAAAACATTAATGCACAAAGAAAATATAAGTAACAAGTAGTGAACACTTAATGACATTTATTTTATTGAATAAAACAGCGGGTAAACATTTCACATGGTTAATAGCAGACCAACAAGACGCCATATTGCATTCGTCAACTCGCCAAGCCCATGATGCTTTGCGGCCTTAGACTAAATTAAGGGATTTCTAGTAATGTATTTTCAATTTTAATTACCATTGTTTCTGTTATATTAGATGATTAGTATTACTATATTTGTACTGTAATGTACTCCTTGTTTTTCTTTTTAATGTAAATAAACCTTGCATAGCAGTCCAAAGAACTTGCCATAATAATATTAATGAAAAAAAAAGAAGAGAAATCGAACCCTGAGACAGAATCCATCTATGCTATTGTTAATGTGGAAAGCATAATTTTTAACTAACTTGAATAAAAATAAATATTAAATATTAAACATTATCATTATCAAATACAATTCCAAGGGTTTTATTTCTCAAGGTATTAAGTTAATAGGTTTCACATTGAACGAGCGAAGACCAAGAAGACGTCAGCGTGTGGTAATTCTGAACATAACTACAAAAATAGAAATAACCTCAATCGGTACGTTCGAGATGGTAATCGAAGGTCTCATTAAAGAGTTGTTTCTAAATTACAACCGTGTTATTCAAACGTCTGAGGCAGATAGCGAATAATTGTATTCGCCGAAATCATAGAAAAATCTATGAAGGAGATTAGAAACCTAAACAAACCAACAAATAAACATAATTAAAATACATACGAGGAATAAACACCAACAGCTATACTCAATTACCAAAAATAAAGAGTAAACTGAGTTAACAAAAATAGATAATAATTTGGATTACAATTAATTAACCACAATAAAAGGTAATAAACACAATTAAAAAATGTTAGGTTACAAAGTGACGCAACCAACGTGTGGCTTATAACCGTACGACTCAATTACAAAGTGACGCCAACAACATGTGGCTGATAAACCGTATCGGTACGTTCTATTACAATATTCGAATGTCTTGACTAACCGCTTTCCTTCCCAGCAGTTATTCACAGTATTTAGGGGCTCTTTATTAGTTACGTAGCTTGGTTATGACCAATATCAGTCTTTCGATACAAAATGTCTCAAAAGTTTTGTAAACTCCATGAAAAATATTTTTAAAATATTTTAATGCAACTATTTTATAAGATATTTGCATAGTGAAATTGCAACGAATTACACACCCCGCTACACAAGACACACACACATCCTTATATTTAAACTGTACATTACAGGCCTATTGTTAAAGTACTGGCAAACTAATGAAAAATATTGTTAAAGTATAACCCATCATAAGTTTCTTTAGATAAGTTTCTTTAGTTACATTACAGTAATTACAAAAATCATTGTTTACTATATTCTGAAAAGTGCTTATAGGGTGCTTAATGAGTCGTCTTTGTAAACCCTCTACTCGGACTGCCTCCGTTTTACCATTTTCGCAGTTGCCGTTTCAACCCCCGTCCACAGAAACTGCGATCGTCTACAGAAGCTAAAAGAAAAGAGACAAAAGAACTAACAATAAAATAGGTCATTATGTCTGTCAAAAGGGTTGTCAGATCTTTCACCAGGAACCGTAAGCCGCCACTTACAGGTAAGAAAGTTTTGTTTTAGATTACGTTTTGGGTAATTCTGATGCAATAATTCTAATTTATGTACGATTCACATCTGTATGGTATGATTTTTAACGATAACAATTGGTAATCTGACAATATTTTGTTTCAGAATTTCAATTCAAATTTATTTTGTGTTCTATTAGCTTCTGAAGACCACTGCCGCTTCTGGGGGTCGAAACATCAAGTGTGAAAATATCACGACGGAGGCAGTCAGAGTACAGAGTTCACTAGAACCGTCTAATCACCCATCAGTTAGGAGCTTGAGATGAGACGTTTTATGTGGATATTTAGCGTTCGTGTGAGACACTATAAAGCGGATCTTTAAAGAGAACTATAAAGATGGGATTTCGAAGCGGATAGAACGAGTAAAATGGATGGATGCATGCAATAGGTAATGAGGAGATGCTCGAAAGAATCAAGAAATCTTTAACAAATTTTTTTTAGTTGGTAAGCCAAATTTGATTGGAACGTCCAGAGTGCAAATGGAGCACTAAGAACGGTTTTTAAAGGAACGTGCAAGTAAAGAAAAAGAAATGACGAAAAATCGAAGTTCCCCGATGGTATACTATGTAGGGGTGCCGACAGATGAGGTTAAACCTCAAACCTGAAAGAACAGTACTAGTGTTTGAATACGATATCTTATTAAAGACGTAATATTGAAATACTGCGACGGAAACATTTCATGCAATAATGTAATCTTAATTGCGGAATACTCCCCTATCCTCTCATTCTGTATCGATCAATTGCACCTTTAACAAGACGAGATTATCGTTTTGAGTCAATTTCACGCGAGGTTGCCGCATGGCTCTCATTACTTCGATGCTAACGGTAACGGTTTAAATGAGACAGTATTGTACTTAGTATTCTATCGTATATTTATATTATTTTATTACCTGTTACAGAATAAACAAAACAAAATACAATTTACACATAAATTCACATAAATGCAATGTACACATAATTATATACGCGTAACGCGAAGGCGTATGTGTGAACATAACCATTACGGTAACACACACTAGCCTGAATTTGCCGCTGTCAACAAAAACGAGGATAACGAAAAGACTGTAAAATTTAACAACGTTCACTGTTGCCCATAAAGCGAGATAATGAGATAAATGAGATAGATAACGTTAACACCGTGACGGTATGTTAGACACGAGAGGTCGGCAAAACAATGAATAACCCTCTCTTTAAGGGAGAACAAGTGTTTAATTAAGGACCAGTATTATGCCGCTGCCGCGAGACGCGTAATTAAGAACGTCACACACACTCGAACACGTGACATTTTGTCTTGCATCGTTTTTGTTTTTCGCGTACTCAAAAGTAGACAAAAGGATGAAAACTTTACGGTAATAATGTTGCTTAAACAGTGTTACGAGGGTAGCATTACACAACTGTAACAACGAGCATTATTACCACATGCATTATCAGATTTTTATTACATAATCGTCAACACGCTCTACGTTACTATCTTCGGGAGCACATACGAGGGCGAGACCAATCAGCTGCGAAAAGGTCACCCGTCAGCTACGTGATTTGTCACCAATGAGAGCCACTCAATCGTTTCGCTGACTGGGGGTGGGGCGGAATCAGGAACCGGAGCATTTTCCAGCGTTCAGTGGATCTGTCTCTGCGGAATGTGCTTTCACTTTTTGCCAACGTATGTGCTTCAGAGTGGAGTTGTTCTGTATGTTTTGTTTTCTACATTGTAATGAAAATATACATGTTTTGTTTCTTCGATGCTCAAAAAAATTTTTAACTTCATAACACAATGGTTTCTGGTTTCTGCATGTCATCACCAGGAGCGTTAAAACCTGGTCGGGTGCTGATCTACTGAGATTGATCTCGCCAACGCTCTCTGTCTACTGTAGGCAATTTCAAACTGGGGATTCCAGCCTTTTCAGCATCTCGCTACACCTATCTTGCCACTCAGCTTGTGTCGTCCTACTTTTCCTCGCTGAGAGACTTTTTACAGAATCCAAGGTGTCCATCCTTATAACACAACCAGCTCAAGTTAGCCGTACCGTCTTTATCTTTTTACGTTGATGTCTGTAATAAAGTTTGTGGCTTTTAATTACCTATTTTTCTCCAGACAACGCCTTTGTTTACTGATCCGTCTATTCTCCTTAATATTTTGTCTCAAATGATTGCAGTGCTTGTTCACTGTTTCTGCTCATAACCCAAATTCTGAAGCATATTATAGTACTGAGAGAAATACATATATTTTTTTTGTAAAAGAAGCTCTTTCCTACACATGATAGCATTTTAGAGTTAAATTCGACTTAAATTCAAGTACGCTTGACAACAAGAATATGTATTTTTTGATAGTACAACACAAAGTTCTTCTTTGAATAAAAAAAATACTATTCTTACGGCTAAGAGATAGGCGACAGACACAGTGTGTGCGTCATACGGACATGTATAGCAAAATTGAAAGTTATAGATCTGGAAATTACGCTCAGATAAGAAATGGCGATCTGGAGGATATCGTTCTGAAATGTCAGAAGAGAATAGTTGTTGTGCAGCCATTTGGTTGGATACTATTTTATTTCTAATAGTAACTAAAACTCGCGTACTGTTAAGGTTTATAAAATGTGTCACCAAAGATGTCTGTCTGTCTGTCTGTCGTCTCCCTCTCTCTCAATAATATGTTTTCTACTGCATTTTATTAGTAACATTTCAAATTACAGTTAACATTGTAAAAGGTAAGACAAAGTACTAGGATAAAGGATAAAACAATATAAAAAATTAAAATATTATAGTGTTACACACACACACACACACACACACACACACACACACACACACACACACAGATTTTCTATGGATTGATTACTACAAAAATTGTTACCGATTACAATAATACAGAGTATAGAATTACATAGAAAATGAAACAATTGAGGTGTGTAAAAAGAATGAACTATATTATATATACTTATCATTTTCTATATAAGTAACTCGACGTTTCTTGCATTAATTATATAAATTTGTGATGTTATTCAATTTGTTTCTTCTGCAAGTATTATAATTTCTTATATTCTTTTTGTATTCTTTTTTAAGAAAAAAAAATTTAAGAAATATAAAAGAAATATAATACTTGCAGAAGAAACAGATTGAATAATATCACAAATTTATATATATATATATATACATATATATATACTTATATAGACTATTTTACAAGATTTGTGTATATTTATATATTTTAAAATATATCTAAACTCTTGCTTCTACATATAAAACGCGCTATAGACTAAAAACTTGTAAACGGAAAACAGAAAACTGAACTTCGGGCATAGAAGGGAATACGTGAAGCTCGGTGTAGTTACGACGTACACTGTAGCCAACATTTGTTGGTTAAAAATAGAAAACAAATTAATATAATACCAAATTTTGCATACACGTTTTGCCTAATTATCCTGAACAAACCTGAAATGCTTTGCAAGAAAGAAAGGGACGTCATCATAAAGAACTTGTTTGTTGCTTTATGACGTATACTAGAGACTTGTATCCCTAAGTAGTGGACTATGCTATAATCCATACTACGAGGTCCCTGGTAGAACTAACTTAATGTCAACATGAACTTGCAAAAAACGCTTCACAAAGTCAGCATTTTTACTTGCATAATGTGTGAATTGTAGATCTTATCAGATATCAAAGGAACTTACAAAAAATACTTCATAAAGCAAACGTGTTTACTTGAATTATGTTATGTAAATTGTAGATTGTTTTCTATAGAAATGTCAAGGATTTTATGGAAACCAGAAACCTTTAACCAATACTATTTTCACAACGTCCATACTAGCTAAGCTGGTATGTAAAATTGCTGTAACTTGGTGCCGCCTATAACAATTTAACATTCATTAGTGTTTATGTCAATTCAGTTAGAACAAATCTGTTATGAAGCATTCGAAGATGAACAAACTGATAAATTTATGGTCTGATAAGAGGGTCAGGTATGTAACTTACCTGTTTAATGTTATATATGCTGAATATTATTTATATTTTGTAATATTTACGGCAACTTTCGGACTGGCTAAAAGACATTGTTCGTAGCTGGAAAATCAATTAGGAAAATTAACACTCTCTGTTTTAACAGAATAGGATAAAACAAATTTAGCAAGAAGAGCTGAGAATAGTAGTGGAAAGATTAAAGGTAACGCAGGAGAATGTGTGAGCAAGTCAGACATCAGACACGGTGATATTGAATGGAAACTTACAACAAAACACACACACACACACCCACACACACACACACACACAAATTTAAATATATAAATAACACATGTACTAATACATTATTCTCATAATTTATAAAAGTGCCTTCTCCGTTGAATAGTGGTCTACGCCAGTATCAATATATCATGATCCTTTTAATAATATACTTAACTGTAGGTCTTAAAGTGGAAAAGGTAGGCCTATTAAGAAAAACATAGTTTCAGTATAGCCTAAACATTGGAAACAAAAAAAATTATCTTGAAAGCGTATGATATTTTTCTATGAAAGAATGAAAAGAAAAATTTGAAGATACATGGCCAAGCCGAAATTTTCTTGTCACCAACAGACTTACCTTTAATCTTCATCTTTCCTCTGACGTTACAACCTTACATGGGTTTTTGGCTTCATGTAATACAGACAGACAACAACATGCTTCTTTCTTCGACAACTCTTCTCCAGTTACGTATGCCAATTATCTTTAAGTTCTCGTTAACATTCGGCAGCCACCTATTTCTCAGTCTTCCTGTTCATCTGCTTCAAATATTTCCATTCGGTTATTCTTCTGACGTGTATACATGGTTCAATTCCATGAGTATATCCTAGCCAATCTAATCTTTACTACAGGCATATTGTAACATTAAACTCGAAGTGCATCCTAAGGCCATGAACCATCATGTCCTAAGACCGACCCAAACGTTTTTCTCAGTATTTTCGTCTTCAAGGTTTTTAAATGTTCTTTGTCTCTTTCATACAGGTCCATGTTTGACCACCGTATTAACTGGTCTTGAGAGTTCCATAAATTTTTAATTTTGAGTTGCCACTTTATATACGAGATATTAATAGTAACTTAATAGTAATATTAATAGTAAGAAGCAGCTTTGTTTATCCGAATATTGTTTTAATTTCTCGGTTTGTGAAATTATTTTTGTTTAGAATAGAGCGTAGGTAGGAAACGTTAGATAGAGACGCAAACGTAATAATATAAACTATATTTCAAATGAATTTCTGTTTTCATTGTCTGCCCTTGATGTTAACTGTTATTTTGTTTTGTTTTAATTAACTATGAGTCTATCATCTGATGATTCAAACTTGGTTTCTTTAAACCTTTATTTAACTACATTTTTACGTTTAAACTACTGGTAGATATTTTCTGATAACAAAACAGTCTACACAAAAGAGTCTCTTCCAAAAACGTACTGAAACATCGATAATAATTTATAAACATTTTAAAGAATGCTCCCTAAAAACACAGCTATTCGGCTAACTTCTTACTGACTTATTTCATTAAATAGCGCAGACTGTGGATAACATCACTGGAGCGTGACGTTTACGAAACAAAAAGTTTACCAGTCGCCTCGAATCTAGCGAAAGTTTAAACAACGCCACAAAAAGTTGTGTACAAACGACGAAAAAGAAAACGAACAGACGACCTAAGTTAGTTTACCGTCTCCCACTTTCGGCCGTATTTTAAACTAAAAAAAATAAATTTACTGGTTGGGAAAAATTGAAACGTTACATGGAATAAATCTGAGTAAAAAACTATTGTAATAAAATAAACGAAACGCACTAAGTGTCAAAGAACGCGTAGCAAGGGGTTGGAGCAAACAGTTATCGCTCGGCTCATACAGCACTAAAGGCATACAAGTGTGTTATGCGGTTGTCTTTATTATATACTTTGAGGACGTGAATGAATGATGTAAAAATAGTCAACATTTTTAAATTCCTAATTTTCAACATAAGAAAATGATGTTTATATGTTTCCTGGCAAAATATGTACTCTTCAAACAAATTTAATATTGGAATTATTCTTATACGCAAACTTAAAAACATTTAAAATTAAGTGTCTTCTATAATATACATCGTTGTCGCCGTCATCGTCTTCAGCAAGGATTAAACCAAAAATGGTTTGTTCCGGTCCCAAGCAGACAGACTACAGCTGGTTACTCCAACGCTTCTTCGGACGTTCCACACATCTCCGCCCTTTCGGCTTATAATTCAACAGTTGTTAGGGGATGCCGCAGTCATCCATACGGTAAGACGTTCCAACCATTTTAGCCATATTGGGCAATCCTATCGAGTACACTCATAATATTCACTTCCTGTCATACTCCAACTTTTATTTTTGCGATCTTCAAGAGTACATCCTTCCTCGTGCCTGAGAAATCTCATTTCGGCCGTTTGATACGTCTGGCCTGGATTAAAATCAATTTCCCAGACTCATAAAGAAGCGTGTAGAGGGTCGAACTTCTCTAGGAGGAGGAGATTACCTTGTAGAACTTCACGCATGTTTCTGTACTCGTTGAGTTTAGAGTTCTCCTGATGGTCCCACACTTTGTTGAACTTGTGCAAATTCTTCAACACATCATTGTTCGGGGACACACTACAGGCCAGATATTCAAAATAACTGACCAACTCCAGAGTAGTACCATCAACAACAATTTTTCTTCATATAATATACATTTCACATCAATTATTTACTAACTGGAAGGAAATCAAAATATAGAACAAAGTAACGCAAAGTTTTATAGGGTGTCTGTAAAATGCACGGCAGTAGGCCTACTCTCGGAGAGAGATAAATATACAATTTTTCTTACTTAACTTGTAAAAATCCTGATGCGATTGAGGAAGTCACTTTCGAAAATGGTGCTACTGGATTATATATCATCATATATCAGAACTAAAACAGCTCTCACAAAGTTTTATTCTGTAGACCTGTGATCGAGGTTTTTCTAATTTTCATAATAATTTAAAAATTATGTAAGAACGAAGTTTCTAATAACAAATGTAGGCCCAACTTCGTTCAAAATAGTGAGCTAGTTCTGCAGGCGACGGAGGTTACTAGTTAGTTACGAATAACATACACTAATAGACGCAAATCCTTCAAAGTACTTTTCTAATGTGGTGACCACTTTGTTGAAGGCTGTAATCAGATTGTGCCAACAAGGTTAAATTTAAATAATTAAAAAAATACCAGTTTCTGATGAGATTATTATTATGAGAATAATTGTTGAATCTAGAACGCATGCTGTCGCTTGGGAGCAAAGAATGGGTATGCCCTTGAACACCCTGCTGCATTATCGCGAAGAACATGCCTTCCTCGACAATATTGTCAATAGGGATGAAGCGTGGATCTATCAGAATACTGCGGAAAAGGAAAAGTGACTTGATATAGAATCATCCATGATCTCGAGCTCCAAAAAATTCAAGGTAACAACTGCTGAAAGAACACTTTAAGAAATCAGGAGGACAGGGTAGGAAACTTTTGACCAACCCCTTAAAGCTGTGTTCAGGACGCTGAAGAAACATTTTTCAGGAAGACGATTTTCGTTTGACGAAGAAGTGAAAAGTGAGGCAGCAGACTGGCTGACAAATTTTCACGTAAATTTATATGAAGAAGGCATATTAAAATTAGTGTCACGTTGGGACGAATATTTAAATCGGTTTGGTTATTATATTGATAGCCTAAGTAACAAATGGTCTTCATTTTGGTATGTAATTTAAAGTAGTTGTAATGTTCGTTCCTTTTACGTGTACCTTACTTTTGGAACTACCTTCGTACGTTCCTGAACTGAATCTTCCTCTATGAATGTTATGTTACTCCCTCTCATCCTACACTTTATATAAGCAGATAGACTGGTGCTGTAGAAGCGTGCCTTGTAATGGACGGGAAAATTTTCCCGCTTACATTGCCATCTTGAGCCGCCTATATCTTTGACAGCTAATGTAATAATAATAATAGGTTTTCGCTGTAAAATGTACGAGCTAATACAAGGTTTTCAACTGAAAGCAAACTATTGATCGTGAAAACATAGATGATTATTTTCGTATGTCTGAAGAATAAGAATGACTAAACAGAAAATACAAAAATCTATCAATTTAAAACACAAAACAAAAATACACTTCAGTGGCACGTCGGAGAAGTTTTCCTCCCAGTCGGGGAATGAAATGTCACGTACCGCGGAGATCGGGCTGAACAAAAAACGCTTCGTAACCCGGCAAAGGTTGCGACATTTCTTACTTCTTAAAGGTCGATCACTATCGAACTATTTTAGTTATTATAACATCAAACTTTGTAACAATACCGTACTCGTTTCAAAGTGGTTACTTTGAGATGTTTACCTACAACGTACATGGAGATTATTTCAACTATTTCATTACATCTTAACACAATTTTACACGCATTTACTAATTCAAGTATGCCCTACGTCACAGTAGGATAAGTGCATTGGCCAGTGATGCAAATATGGTCAGAATGACAAAACGAAAAGAAACGAAATTACTCTAATGGTCCAAATATAGTCAAACGATAAACAAAAGAGTATTATATAAATAATTTAGAAAGTAAGTTCTGTGAAATTCAAAGTCATGTTCCTATAAGGTGAAAGACAAGTTGTTTATTTTGTACTTAACGATTAAACTAATGGAAGTGTCTGTTCACGTTCGAGGGACTCTTTATCAGACTCTGCTAATGCGGTCCGTTCGACTGACCTAGTACAGAAAATAAAACCACCAAACGCCTAATTAAAAAAAAAAATCATGTCTAACAATCAGACTTAATTGTTAACGTTATCCCTTGTTCAAAAAGGTTGCAAATATGTTCTTACAAAGCGTTCTTAATAGAAACTTGGCAACCGTTCATGAGCGGTGCAACGCGCGGAGCCAAGGAAAAAATTATACACCCACTTACGTATAGCTAAAGTTCGTTGTCTAATTCACATAGGCTACATGGCTCTATGTCACGTACTGTTGTTACACAATGACACCAGCATGCTTCTAATGTTCTCGCCAGTCTTGTTGCCTGCCGATGTTCACAATAGTAGCGTAACGTTGAGATCAATTCACCCCCAGAGCTATTAAAAAGTTAGTGAAATTCCATAAAAACTTAACGTAGCTCTATTTCTAAGCCAGTTGCATGTGTTAAAAATGACTTATAAATAACTGGATAAATAATTATATGGGAAGAATCTTAAATATCTCCCTTTTCTTAAGAAAAATGGGAAGTCCAAACTTCAAGCTAATCTCACCCCCCCCCCAAATAGTCAAATCCTACCACACTATCTGTTCTGGACGGGCGTAACCACACCTGAACTCCTTGGTGTCCAAACATTTAACTGATGAAAGGACTGAAGCCAGTACGACTCTTAACAAGCACTACGATTGCCAATACAGAATTTATTTCAAAATTATTTCGATAAGAAAAGTTAACTAACTTGATTACATTATTCTCTTCTTCATATGCACTTAAACCTTAATGCACGGTGTTGTCATCTCGTCCATTCTGTAAAAAACTTGTATGTTTTTCAGCAGTCCTTCAGATCAGTTGATCTTCTCAAAGCTAAATTCAAGACTATTGGAATCACCAGTCTCGCATAACACTTCGTCGATTTAGCTTACAAATGAAACAGTATGGAATGTTTCGGTCAAACTGAGTCTCACAAAGTAGCTTAGAAACACGTAGCTAGAAGATGCATTAAAATCACATTACAGCGCTGTCTTTATTCTCTAGTTAACGTATCCGTCAACTTTCGTAGCACATTATTCTGTTTTACTTACACCTGAATTCATTTGAATATTTAGTCTACTTACAAGAAAACAACTTTCGTTGAAGAAATTCTGAAGTTTTTCATAATTTACTCCATGTTCACTACATTTTAATTTGTCAAGAGGAAAAAGCAAACACTAAATTCTGGGGAGCCACGTATTTACCTTATTCAAAGACAATACCAAAAAGCAACACTACATATAATCTGCATTGGAATGCAGCTTGTTTTGACGTTTTTTTTAATCGTACACGCGTAATCCGATGTGATAATTGAATAACCGTTGGAGCAAAGAGGTGAAATTACACACTTTTATGGCAAAAAAATATTAAAGTACAGTACAGTACAGTTTACAGTAAAATACAGTTTTCAGTACAGTTTACATACATAGTTTACAGTAAAATACAGTTTCAGTTCAGTACAGTTTACAGTACAGTTTACATACAGTACAGTTTACAGTAAAATACAGTTTACAGTAGAAAACAGTTTACAGTAAAATACAGTTTACAGTACAGTTTACATACAGTACAGTTTACTGTAAAATACAGTTTACAGTTTAAAGTACAGTTTACTTTTACGTTCAATGTTATACAAATGTGTGGACGTAACACATTTCCTGGACAGCTTACGAAATGTCATTATGTTTTTAAGTTTGTAGAAGGGAAACTTTGACTTCATGTCCATAAGGTAACGTTCGTTTAGCAAGCGGCTAACTATCGCAGGGACCGAGTATCTTCAGGAATAAGGACAACCCTTCTATCAATTGCCAACAGCCTCTTGAGTCTTTTACGATGAACGGCATAGAATGAGGATACCGCATAAGTGGACCGTGTGGTATCCATAGTTCCACTGGTCTAAGTTTTCAAGTATGGTAGATACTGAGAATTATCTTGGTTAGAGTATATATTGCGTAGAAACTGTCTGTAGCTAAGGATCATAGAGGGAAAGTGGAACGAAATAAAGGACGGGGAGGAAGAAACGTTGGAACGCTGATGAAATCAGAAACGAAAGGAGATAGAGACTGATGAAGACATATGAAAAGGACAAAGAAAAATTGAGAGCATCCAGTTCAAACCTGTCGCAAGACACTTTTGCAAAAGAATAAGATATGAACCAATTTCCCGTTAAATGTTTCTTGTTCTGATGATAATATATATATATATATATATATATATATATATATATATATATATATAATATATTGCGACAACACAATTGAATTAATTCTTACGCATAGGATTATGGTGTGTGTTTTATAAATAAACAAGTCTATATTGGAGGTATTATAATTATTTATTGCACACCAATTGAATAATAGTTCATACGATATATTTTTAAACATACACAAATGTTATGAATTTTGACATATTGTTTCAAAACAGTTTATATAAAGTTCAGATCTGGATTTGTTACTTGAGTGAAGATATTCCAATTTGATGCGACGAGATGGCTGAAGGCGATGCGTATACCTCACGTGTCCTTCCCTCGTGGATTCTGCTGGGATGGTGTCCTGATGATAAACACGCTGAACTTGCTCGACGAACTGCAACACTGCGTCTCTGAGATAACGCTGATTATGATTGTTAAAGGTTTTTAAAATGTTTTAATATTGTTATAGCTTATTTATGTATCTCAAGGTGTAACGTGGGTGTTTAATAAAAAGCTGTGTATAGGCGTACACCTTCCGGCACGTCTTCAAGTTCACAGAATATAGGGAAATTGTAGCTAATATTAAATTTTATGTCTTGTTCAAGTCTCATGTAAATCGGATAATTATAACGTACACAATAGAAACACGTTAATAACTCGCGCACCCGCGCACACTTTCACAAACACATTACATAGAAAAATGACGAATACATTTTTTAAGAGTTTGACCTATTCTAAATTCTTATCGGTAATACAATACAAAAACTATAGCTAAAAAAACCAATTTGAACAAGAAACAAATTTAATCACGAGAATGTTCGCCATCCATGCATAAGACATAGTCCATTGCTTATCAGTATCCTGTGTTCTATCGCAGGATTAACCCCCAGCACGTAAATTTTTTTTTTAATATAATGTCCAAGTCCTAATAATAAAATAATAAAACATTACCCTAATAATTCAAACACAAACTAAATAAACAACTTCTAATTCTCGCCTTCCATAACTGTCATCTTGACAGATAAACATAAACATATACACGTGGTTAACATTGACAGATAAACATAAACACTTACACGTCCTTGGCGTTTACAATCCAAACACAGATAAGCGTACACTTCTGACGTCATTAACTATCCCTATTGTCTACAATCGTTCGTTCACAGACTTATTCAATATGAGCATGTATTCTTACTATGACATATTTTACATTGATGTTACACATTCATACATCCTATATCCTGGTATATTCCCTTAATCATCTTTAACATAATATTTCCTTAGTGATGAAGCGTGAAATTTGCCAATCATACGGTTTGTATTGGGGTTAGTTAGGATGAACGTATTTTTCCCCACCTGTTCGGATAGCACGTAAGGAGCGTTATACAGTCTAAAAAACTTAGCTGCCGTGTTGTCTTCCCTACGTCCCACATTCAAGGCACGCAAGAGTACCTTTTCGCCAGTTTTAAAACTCACTAGTTTATGCTCAGCATTAAATTGTTCTGTACGCTTTTCCGCACATTTTTCAATGCGACGCCTGGCTTCTATTTTTTTTATTTCATTGGGTATTGGTACATTCTGAATCGCTATTCGTTTGATGTAACCTTCCCAGATACGTCCTGGCATTTTTCCGGTTTGAAGCTCGCTAGGGGTATATCCTGTTGTTGTATTGTAATTTCCGTTTATGGGCGTCTCAAAAAAACTCGAGGTATTCCGGCCACTTACTCTGATTCACATTACAATACGTGCGGAATAATCTCCCTAATTCCTTATCGACCCTTTCGGCGAGATTGCCTTGCGGTCTCCGGATCGCTGTCAGCACTGTCTGGACATCATGTTTAGCCAACTCAGAATGCCACTTTGTATTTGTAAATTGCTTGCCTTGGTCGGACAAGATTTCTTTTATTGGACCATATTTCGGGATGTATTTATTTAGGATTATATTTAACACCGCTGTTGTTGTCGGTCACCCAATGGCGTATAAAATAACGTGTTTAGTAAAAGCATCAGTACAAACCACAAGATTTATCATACCCCGAGATGCATTCGGGAGTGGGCCTAAAAAGTCAATACAAACAAGGTAATTTTTGTTTTGGGCCACAATGTTGCCCATTTCTACTTGAGTATGCTGGTTCGGGTACTTATCGGTTTGGCAGATGTGACATGTGCGTAAGATGGCCTTCACTTTTCTGGCCATATTTAACCAGACGAAATCCTCCCGCATAGCCAGGTAACATTTATACGCACCGGCATGTGCCAAGCTTTCGTGACATATCCACGTCAAATCCTCGACGAGGGCATCGGGTACCATTATTTTCCATTCCCCACTGATGATTTTGTATAATACGTCTTGATATTTGGGGTTTTCATGCACCCGAATCTCGTCGCTAATCCTTTTTAACTTGCAGTCACTCTGCTGTTCAGAACTTATGTTTTTTAATCGGTTTTTCAAATCATCGTGAAGTTTGTATCTTATGGCATGAATCTGAACCTCATTATTGGTAGACGAATGCCGGTCTTCAATCACCGGTGGATACCTGCTAAGTGTGTCAGCAGTTTTATTTTCGCTGGCTTTGCAGTACTTGATTGTAAAATCGTATTCTTGAATTGCCATAATCCATCCTAGATATACGTGCATTAGCAAGTTTACAACGCAACATAAATGATAACTCCTGGTTGTCTGACAGAATTTCAAAATGCTGGCCTACAAGGTAATAAATTTACCGAGACAATACACTATCGATAAGATTTTCTTTTCTGAAGTAAAATAGTTTCTTTCCGCCCCTTTTAACGACCTACTTATGTGCGCGATGACTTTATGCTCACCTTTGTTGTTTCTTTGGTAAACATTTCAGCGTTCTGTTAGCAAAATCAATAGTGGCTTGCAATTTATTCAACGTGTCAGTACCCACTATGACGTCGTACACAAGTTTTTTTATCACCAGTACGGGGACTTCAATTTCCACCCCCTGTGTATATATTGTTATAAGTGCTTGTTTCTCGACCACCTGCGATTCACAAGTCGCAGATGTAACCATTTTATTATTAACAGGTAGAATCGGAATTTTTTTAAAATAGTGCTTGTGCTTGGTCAAAAAACATTCATCAATAAGAGAAATTTGTGCTCCGCTATCAACCAACACTTCACCGACACATCCGTTAATTTTGGCATTCGCCACAATGTCATTATCATCCTTAACTCTAACATTTTCCACACACTTATCCCCACAGTTACTATAAACTAAATCGTCTCTTATTTCAGCAGGATATAGGCCTGACACAACGTATAGATCCTTATAATTAGACGTATTAACATTAGATCTATTGAACTGCTTTTTGTTATTGTTTTCTTTATTTGTAATTTTATTTGTGCTTTTTATTTTGTTGCACGGACTCACGCCGTGCAACCTTACTCGTTTTTTTTGTTGCTCTTCATTCGAATTTACTTCAGTAATAGCTGATACTTTATGTGCATTAAAATTCTGAAAAGTTGTTTTATTTGTACTTTGTTGTTGTTTTTGTTATTGTTGTTGTTGATGTTTTTGTTGTGGTTTAGGTTGGAATTGTTTACGCTGCGGTTCACTATTATTATTGCCACTGTTTTGGCTGTCAACATGTTCCCATTTTGTCAACAAAAGGAGTAATTCTTCCAAGGATTTGACTCCTTCCGTGATTACCGCAATTTGGATACCGCGCCCGAAATGGTGCGCTAATTTGTTGACCATTTCTGGCTCCGCTATTTGTGGTTCTAGATATTTGAGATATTTGGCCCGCGATACCAACTGGATTAGGTAATTTTCTTTTGAACCCTTTATATTAGAATACCTACCAAATTCCAGCTGTATTCGGATTTTCCGTTGCATTTCACTATTCCAATACCTATACCTGAAGTGCCTCACCAGCCCTTCATAGGTACTAATTTTATCCCGTACAATAGTAAACCATTCCGCTGCGGTACTTTTTAACCTCCTCACTACATAATTAATCTTATCCGCTTCGCTCAATGTGTCCCCTATCGCTTCCATACCGCGCTGGCAGCTTTTGATGAAGAGGATGGGGTTTTCGGTATCGTGGCCAAAAAATGTCAACTGCGAATACGTATCGTCTAAGGTTTTGTAAACGTAGGTTGTATGATTGGCTGTTGATGACGTATCTTGGAGTCGTGATAGTTGTTGTTTCAACTCCTGGATGCGTAGATCTTGTTCTGCCACCAACTCACTTACCGTGGAAGCATGTTGCGCAACCTTTTCCTCGATGCCGGTGATCTTTGCCTCGCACTCGCTGATACGTAAATTATTTACTTCGAGTGCAGTTTCAATGTCGGCACGGATTACCTCCACCTTCTCGCCAATCCGTTTATCCGTGAGTAGAGGGAAAATGAGGATTCAAACTCACAAAGGAATGCCGCCTTCTTAAAAAACACTAAAAAAACACTAAAAAACATGATCTCAGAGATGACGCCGCCACCGCTGGACCCGCAGCATCCCGAT
Source organism: Magicicada septendecula (assembly GCA_034769895.1). Taxonomy (NCBI): domain Eukaryota; kingdom Metazoa; phylum Arthropoda; class Insecta; order Hemiptera; family Cicadidae; genus Magicicada; species Magicicada septendecula. Next base: position 271,773,658 of record CM068369.1, on the reverse strand, counting down.
GGACCACAGCACCGCGAATTTCCGCGAATAAATTTTTTTATTTTTTTAATTTTATTTTTTTTTATTTTTTTAATTAAATTGATTTGGTGGGATGATGTTCAATGGACCACCAGCATCCGTGAATTTTATTTTTTTAAGAAAGCTGATTTGCATATCAGTGGGTGGTGTTGGGTGGGAGGTTGTTTTTTTATTTCATATCAGTGGGTGGGGGGGTGGTTCCAACTCGAAGCATTATAGTGTATACTAAAATATATGATCAGGTGTACCAACCTTTGCATGAGTTCAAATTTGTTGTGTGTTATAATGTATATTAAATCTATATGATCAGGTGTACCAACCTCTGTAGTATTATTATAGTGTATAGATATTTTATATGAGCAGGGTTGTCAACATTTTCTGCGGTGGGGGGAGGGAAATTCAAATATGTGTTATATAGTGTATATATTAAAATATATGATCAGGGTTACCAATCTTAAATTATTGTGTGCGTGTATAGAGCAGATCTGCCAACATTTCTTTCTCTTCTGTGGTGGGAAATTCAAACTATATATGATCATAATTGTTACTCTCTCTCTCTCTCACACGGTGTGTATGTCTCTCTCACTCTCTCTCTCTCGTTGTCAAACGTTATGCTCACCGGCATTATAGTGTATATTAAAATATATGATTAGGTGTACCAACCTTTACATGAGTTCAAATTTGTCGCGTGTTATAATGTATATTAAATCTATATGATCAGATGTACCAACCTCTGTATTATTCGTCCTCTCTCTCTCTCTCCCTCTCTCTCTCTCTCTCACACGTTGTGTATGTCTCTCTCGTTGTCAAACGTTATGCTCAAACTGTGGTCAGTACCGAGCGCATGTATATGAAATTAGAAAGTTTATATTTATTCGACAAATATTAACGTCCTCTCTCTCTCTCTCTCTCTCTCACACTCTCACTTGTTTCAACTGTGTCAACAAATAGTAACGTCCTCTCTCTCTCTCTCTCTCTCTCTCTCTCTCACTCTCACACGTTTCAACTATGCAAGGTTTCATACCCTTTCTCCTGTCTCCCTCTCGTACATTGAGTAGTCGGTGTGATGAATAAATAATTTTAGCCCTCTCTCGTTGTCAAAACGTCGTCTTCATTTTCAATGTATTAAATAATTAATTAATAGTTTTATAATGCAGTCAGTGTGATTGATCCTTGTTAGAAATATATATATTTGGCGTCAATGAACTACTTACCTGTTATGTTGTTACAGACAATACTTCTGTTTTAAGGTTGCAGTTTACACACACATAGGTTCAGTAGTGTATAGCGAAATAAATTAAAATTATACACACACATGAAAACGGCGGCTGAAATTCATACAAATCTTCTGATGTAACAGTTCACAAAAAATAAATTAATTGTACACATGTTCAGAGGTGTAGAGTGAAATAAAATAAAGTCATAATTTGTTTAAATGATTAAATATATTTTAACATTCACAATATAAACTTCACAATTAAATAAATACATTAGAAATTGATATTTTTCGAAAGTTTATATATATATAATTGTGTGTCGTACTTGTAGAAGAAGCAACCTGCAACATAACAATACAACAACAACATTAAAATCATGTTAAATATCACACACACAGATGCACACGCAACGCGCGCACATACAGACGCATACGCAACGTAATCACACACACACACACACACACACACACACACACACATACGCATACGCAACGTAACCAAACACGCAACGCGCCCACACACAGACGCAAACGCAACGTACACACGTTTGGGTTACACCACACGTGCACGCACACACACACAGACGTACACGCACACATACGCAACGCACCCACACACAGACGCAAACACAACGTAATCATACACATACATACAACATGTACATGTAGGACCAATAAACAGATAACAGATTTAAATATGCTATAGTCATTGTAAGACGTTACAATCATTGAAGTGTTTAATAAGTAAATTGTATGTATGTATATATCACTGAATAATAATAATAATATAATCGTTCTAGTGTTATCGTTTGCTGCAACAGGTAAAGCAGTTACAAATAATTACATATAGGTTCAGAGGCGTATAGTGAAATAAATTAAAAATCCATTCATCAAAACTTTGTAAATTAGAATCTGCACTACATTCAAACATACGCACACACACACACAATGATAAAAAATTGTTTATTAAAAGTAGTTTGTTACCTTAACGAGGTACGATTTCCATATGTACTGTTTGATTCCTCATGCCTCGAAACACGAGATGTAGGTCGCTGGGGCTTATATGACGGAGCTCTTCATCTGTAAAGACGCAAGCATACCTCTTAGGTAGATATACACGATAGCGTAGCTCACCATCTTCCAACGTTACAAGCACAGACTTCCCATATCTTGTGTCCACATGCACCATGTTAACAATCGGATACTGCTTGTTCAATGTTAATTCTGCACACCGTTTGTACTCAATAGCAGAAACTGCATTGAATTTTGTGATAAACGACATTATTTATGAGAAGTGAAGACGTCTGTATCAAGCTAGGTGCAACTAAACAATGACTACAAAGAAGACTAGTGAAAGTAATGGTGGTGATGTGGTCATCAGGAAAGTTCACGTTCATCGCCCGAAGCTTTGCATGTACATACACACAGGCAGAATTAGCGCTGTTACAAAATATATATATATTAGGAAAGTCAAGCCCACAGACTACTAGAAATAGTTATCGTTTGAAAAAAAAAGAAACCACACATTACGAACTAATATCGTTACAATAATAATAATACATAAACTTACGTTTACGGTCGTCCAAACTGAAGTATGGAGTGACAATAACTATACAAATAATTACATATAGGTTCAGAGGTGTATAATGTAAAACAAAATACAGATTATATGATAAGTAAATTGTGTGTATATATCACTGAATAATAATATAATCGTTCTAGTGTTAACGTTTGCTGCAACAGGTAACGCAGTTTACAAATAATTACATATAGATTCAGAGGTGTATAGCGAAATAAATTAAAAATAGAAATTAATTCCTCATAAGTTAATGTCCTTTCAAATAGTATTCTCTGCACTACAGTCAAACATACGCACACACAGTGATAAAAATTGTGTATTAAAAGTAGTTTGTTACCTTAACAAGTACTGTTATCCTACGCCGTTGGGGGGGGGGTCCTCATGCCACGAAACACGAGATGTAGGTCGCTGGGGTTTTATAAATTGTTTATTAAGTCTTTTAGAAATGGTCTTATACTTGAGCTTGGCCTGTTGACTATTGCTTTTAATTTTGTAATTTCTACAGGCGTTAACCGTTTCGGAGAAAAAAACCATTTATGGAGAAGATCCTCCTCCTCTTGTTTTGATGTGGTATTTATTCTATGATCCATCCTTCTTGTTCCTATAATAATAATAACAGTACCTGCTTCATTATCATATACATTATGTGCTATATATAAATATATACATAAGGCTTTCAACACACACACACACATACCATAAATCCAGAACAGGAAAGGTATTATAACAAACATTACGAAAACAAGTACGTACATAGATCAACGTTTAAACAAACAGATTATTACCTGAATAAATTTTTTTTGAAAACAGGACAGCGTATTATCTATATAACGTTCTGTTTCAGATAAGAATAGTTTGAATATAAAATGAAAGGGTACGTTGTATTTTGTTATGAGAAAATGCATTTCTAAATTTCGTTACATTTGTCAAAAGAGCTTATTGATCAGACGTATGAGTAATTATATTAATCCTTATGTAGCAAATACGCACGGATTCGTAAAATACAGCACTCAGGTGTAGGGCAATTAATCCTTTTTGTATTGAACGTATTTAAGTAGGCCTACTCGTGATATCAGTAAATTCTATCTAAACGTCATCTCAACGGAATCATTAAGTTTTTCAAAAGATCTTATTGATCAGACGTATGAGTATAAAATTGGAAATCTACAAACACATCAAAAATATCTGTCAAACCCCTATCAAACAAAAACCCCCGTTCTTATCGAGAGACAACAGTAACTGACCTAAGCACATGTGCTTCATTAGGCAACAGACCAAAAAAATCAAATAGACGACTATAAGCTCAATTTAAATAAAATCTGAATATTCAATAAAATTTTTTTTTTTTTTACTTAGTAACATATGCAAATCTTTTACTTACCTCTTAAATGTTGTTATACACACAATAGCCGATTGAACGATGAGTGTCTCATACAAATGAGAAATAGTGACATGTCGTCTTGTGTGTGTGTGTATGTATATATATATATATATATATATATATCATACGGTGGTAGCGTACACGTTTGAAAGTTGATACACATTAAATTCCCTCTCTCTCTCACACACATTACAGAGATTGATATTAATTGCATGTATGTTCAGAGGTTGGGTGTCTAAATCGATGCATTTTACTTTCACTTTCTAATTTGACACATGGCTTACTGCCATACATAAATATCTATCGTCCATATCCGTCTACGAGTGTTGCTAAACGAAATTGAAAATGTTGTAATACATAACGTCCTGTGTAATAGTATGGTATGTTTTTTAGGACAGCCAAAAGCATGAAAGTATTATTTAAATCTGTATGGAAGTCATATATAAATATCGGGTCAGCGCTTGAATTATTTGCGCATGCGCATAACAGCTTTTTAGTACAGTTGCACACACACACACACACACACACACACATCGACACTCACTTGCAACAACGTCTTACTTATCACACGTTCATGCGCTACAAATTGATATATAAAACGTTTAAGATACACTATAATAACATAATACCAGCGTTATAACCGTACCTTTTGTTTTTCAGTATTCATTAATTCTCAGTAAATAAATAACACTCGTCAGGGTAATATGTCAGTTTATTACTAACCGCAAAGATGTCGGCTACTCATGATTTTAGTATTGAAAGTGAAAGAATAAAATCGTTCAAGTATTGGGAAGTGACGTTTATCAGCCCCGACGAGTTAGCGTTTGCGGGGTTCTACTTCTACCCTAGAAATTTCGATGTTTGTGGACATAGTATGTCATTCGTAGACGATAGAGTGGAAAGAAGGTGACAAACCTATGAAGGAACATTAAAAAGTTTCATCTACAACACAATTTCTAAACGATGTTAAGAGTGAGACTTTTCATACACGCACCAATAGACATAGTATGTATGACTCAAACGTTAATTCGCATCAGCAAGTTTGCACGCTACATAATTACAAAAATAATTTCTTAACTGTGACAATTGGTATTGAACTTTTTACCTTGTTCAGTCTGCTCCTCCCCACGTTCCTGCTGAAGGTTAGCTAGTCGTGGTTTTGGACTTGATAATGATTGAGACACTGAAAGGCCTCGTCCGAAGCATGACAGGTAGCAGTTCTGCAAGTAAGCACGACAAAGTTGGAATTACAGAGACTGCTTATTTAAATAACAATTAAGATGAATGAAGATGATTCGTTAATTTTATACCTGAAGGAAGAGAGAATGTACAGGTGAACATATGGACGTGGACTTGTCAGTTTGGCTATTCCCGCCGTTACCTCGACACTTCGAGCTGTTACGACTTTTTTAACTCTATAGTCACATTAAATTTGTAAAGTGGGCAACCAGAGTATCCTATCGAGGTAACAACGTCCCTTTCTGCTAAAACCTCTGTGTAGTAGTCAGTGAGTTGACGGAAGAAACGGTAATGGAAGTAATCATAATCAGCTGGGCAAGTATTGGGAAGTGACGTTTATCGGCCCCGACGAGTTAGCGTTTGCGGGGTTCTACTTGTAGTTCCATAATTATTTGGGAATGCGGCAGTCATCCATTCGGCAAAGATGTTCCCACCAATTCAGACGATACTAGGCAATCCTGTCGCGTATACTCATAATATTCTGTTAATGCTGTATATATATATATATATATATATATATTACATTTAATATTTATAATTAAATTTACCTCAAGATGTTATTTTTTTTTTCCTTTTTTGGAACATGTTTCGGGTACTATCTTGTACCCATCCTCAACCTTCCGGTTTTTTTGTCTGGTGAAGTACATATGTGTTGTTGGTTGACTATTATTATTATTGTGGCTTCCTGGTGTGTGTGTGTGTGTGAGTGCACGCTTAAGTCACAGTACACAATAAAGACAGAACATTGTAATGTTACGTAGGATAATGAAGTATAACATGTCAGATTTTGGTAATGGAAATATAATTTGCATTTTCATGTTAGACGTAATATAGTTACATGTAGTTTATTGGCATTTGTGTATGTGTGTGCACTTGATATTGCGTAAACGTGTCTGCTCTGCTCTACTTGTATATTCTCATGCAATAAAGGGCGTACCTCGGTCATGATCCGACGCACGCACACACGAACACACACAGACGCACACGTAATCACACATCTGACGTGCACGCACACACATACATACGCAACGTAACCAAACACGCACACACGTATACACGCAACGAGCGCACACGTACACAACGTAACCAAACACGCACACGCGAACACACACAGACGGATGAAACTTTTTAATGTTCCTTCATAGGTTTGTCACCTTCTTTCCACTCTATCGTCTACGAATGACATACTATGTCCACAAACATCGAAATTTCTAGGGTAGAAGTAGAACCCCGCAAACGCTAACTCGTCGGGGCTGATAAACGTCACTTCCCAATACTTGAACGATTTTATTCTTTCACTTTCAATACTAAAATCATGAGTAGCCGACATCTTTGCGGTTAGTAATAAACTGACATATTACCCTGACGAGTGTTATTTATTTACTGAGAATTAATGAATACTGAAAAACAAAAGGTACGGTTATAACGCTGGTATTATGTTATTATAGTGTATCTTAAACGTTTTATATATCAATTTGTAGCGCATGAACGTGTGATAAGTAAGACGTTGTTGCAAGTGAGTGTCGATGTGTGTGTGTGTGTGTGTGTGTGTGTGCAACTGTACTAAAAAGCTGTTATGCGCATGCGCAAATAATTCAAGCGCTGACCCGATATTTATATATGACTTCCATACAGATTTAAATAATACTTTCATGCTTTTGGCTGTCCTAAAAAACATACCATACTATTACACAGGACGTTATGTATTACAACATTTTCAATTTCGTTTAGCAACACTCGTAGACGGATATGGACGATAGATATTTATGTATGGAAGTAAGCCATGTGTCAAATTAGAAAGTGAAAGTAAAATGCATCGATTTAGACACCCAACCTCTGAACATACATGCAATTAATATCAATCTCTGTAATGTGTGTGAGAGAGAGAGAGAATTTAATGTGTATCAACTTTCAAACGTGTACGCTACCACCGTATGATATATATATATATATATATATATATATATACATACACACACACACAAGACGACATGTCACTATTTCTCATTTGTATGAGACACTCATCGTTCAATCGGCTATTGTGTGTATAACAACATTTAAGAGGTAAGTAAAAGATTTGCATATGTTACTAAGTAAAAAAAAAAAAAAAAAAAATTTTATTGAATATTCAGATTTTATTTAAATTGAGCTTATAGTCGTCTATTTGATTTTTTTGGTCTGTTGCCTAATGAAGCACATGTGCTTAGGTCAGTTACTGTTGTCTCTCGATAAGAACGGGGGTTTTTGTTTGATAGGGGTTTGACAGATATTTTTGATGTGTTTGTAGATTTCCAATTTTATACTCATACGTCTGATCAATAAGATCTTTTGAAAAACTTAATGATTCCGTTGAGATGACGTTTAGATAGAATTTACTGATATCACGAGTAGGCCTACTTAAATACGTTCAATACAAAAAGGATTAATTGCCCTACACCTGAGTGCTGTATTTTACGAATCCGTGCGTATTTGCTACATAAGGATTAATATAATTACTCATACGTCTGATCAATAAGCTCTTTTGACAAATGTAACGAAATTTAGAAATGCATTTTCTCATAACAAAATACAACGTACCCTTTCATTTTATATTCAAACTATTCTTATCTGAAACAGAACGTTATATAGATAATACGCTGTCCTGTTTTTAAAAAAAATTTATTCAGGTAATAATCTGTTTGTTTAAACGTTGATCTATGTACGTACTTGTTTTCGTAATGTTTGTTATAATACCTTTCCTGTTCTGGATTTATGGTATGTGTGTGTGTGTGTTGAAAGCCTTATGTATATATTTATATATAGCACATAATGTATATGATAATGAAGCAGGTACTGTTATTATTATTATAGGAACAAGAAGGATGGATCATAGAATAAATACCACATCAAAACAAGAGGAGGAGGATCTTCTCCATAAATGGTTTTTTTCTCCGAAACGGTTAACGCCTGTAGAAATTACAAAATTAAAAGCAATAGTCAACAGGCCAAGCTCAAGTATAAGACCATTTCTAAAAGACTTAATAAACAATTTATAAAACCCCAGCGACCTACATCTCGTGTTTCGTGGCATGAGGACCCCCCCCCCCCAACGGCGTAGGATAACAGTACTTGTTAAGGTAACAAACTACTTTTAATACACAATTTTTATCACTGTGTGTGCGTATGTTTGACTGTAGTGCAGAGAATACTATTTGAAAGGACATTAACTTATGAGGAATTAATTTCTATTTTTAATTTATTTCACTATACACCTCTGAATCTATATGTAATTATTTGTAAACTGCGTTACCTGTTGCAGCAAACGTTAACACTAGAACGATTATATTATTATTCAGTGATATATACACACAATTTACTTATCATATAATCTGTATTTTGTTTTACATTATACACCTCTGAACCTATATGTAATTATTTGTATAGTTATTGTCACTCCATACTTCAGTTTGGACGACCGTAAACGTAAGTTTATGTATTATTATTATTGTAACGATATTAGTTCGTAATGTGTGGTTTCTTTTTTTTTCAAACGATAACTATTTCTAGTAGTCTGTGGGCTTGACTTTCCTAATATATATATATTTTGTAACAGCGCTAATTCTGCCTGTGTGTATGTACATGCAAAGCTTCGGGCGATGAACGTGAACTTTCCTGATGACCACATCACCACCATTACTTTCACTAGTCTTCTTTGTAGTCATTGTTTAGTTGCACCTAGCTTGATACAGACGTCTTCACTTCTCATAAATAATGTCGTTTATCACAAAATTCAATGCAGTTTCTGCTATTGAGTACAAACGGTGTGCAGAATTAACATTGAACAAGCAGTATCCGATTGTTAACATGGTGCATGTGGACACAAGATATGGGAAGTCTGTGCTTGTAACGTTGGAAGATGGTGAGCTACGCTATCGTGTATATCTACCTAAGAGGTATGCTTGCGTCTTTACAGATGAAGAGCTCCGTCATATAAGCCCCAGCGACCTACATCTCGTGTTTCGAGGCATGAGGAATCAAACAGTACATATGGAAATCGTACCTCGTTAAGGTAACAAACTACTTTTAATAAACAATTTTTTATCATTGTGTGTGTGTGTGCGTATGTTTGAATGTAGTGCAGATTCTAATTTACAAAGTTTTGATGAATGGATTTTTAATTTATTTCACTATACGCCTCTGAACCTATATGTAATTATTTGTAACTGCTTTACCTGTTGCAGCAAACGATAACACTAGAACGATTATATTATTATTATTATTCAGTGATATATACATACATACAATTTACTTATTAAACACTTCAATGATTGTAACGTCTTACAATGACTATAGCATATTTAAATCTGTTATCTGTTTATTGGTCCTACATGTACATGTTGTATGTATGTGTATGATTACGTTGTGTTTGCGTCTGTGTGTGGGTGCGTTGCGTATGTGTGCGTGTACGTCTGTGTGTGTGTGCGTGCACGTGTGGTGTAACCCAAACGTGTGTACGTTGCGTTTGCGTCTGTGTGTGGGCGCGTTGCGTGTTTGGTTACGTTGCGTATGCGTATGTGTGTGTGTGTGTGTGTGTGTGTGTGTGTGTGTGTGTGTGTGTGTGTGTGTGTGTGTGTGTGATTACGTTGCGTATGCGTCTGTATGTGCGCGCGTTGCGTGTGCATCTGTGTGTGTGATATTTAACATGATTTTAATGTTGTTGTTGTATTGTTATGTTGCAGGTTGCTTCTTCTACAAGTACGACACACAATTATATATATATAAACTTTCGAAAAATATCAATTTCTAATGTATTTATTTAATTGTGAATTTTATATTGTGAATGTTAAAATATATTTAATCATTTAAACAAATTATGACTTTATTTTATTTCACTCTACACCTCTGAACATGTGTACAATTAATTTATTTTTTGTGAACTGTTACATCAGAAGATTTGTATGAATTTCAGCCGCCGTTTTCATGTGTGTGTATAATTTTAATTTATTTCGCTATACACTACTGAACCTATGTGTGTGTAAACTGCAACCTTAAAACAGAAGTATTGTCTGTAACAACATAACAGGTAAGTAGTTCATTGACGCCAAATATATATATTTCTAACAAGGATCAATCACACTGACTGCATTATAAAACTATTAATTAATTATTTAATACATTGAAAATGAAGACGACGTTTTGACAACGAGAGAGGGCTAAAATTATTTATTCATCACACCGACTACTCAATGTACGAGAGGGAGACAGGAGAAAGGGTATGAAACCTTGCATAGTTGAAACGTGTGAGAGTGAGAGAGAGAGAGAGAGAGAGAGAGAGAGAGAGAGAGAGAGAGAGAGAGAGAGAGAGGACGTTACTATTTGTTGACACAGTTGAAACAAGTGAGAGTGTGAGAGAGAGAGAGAGAGAGAGAGAGAGGACGTTAATATTTGTCGAATAAATATAAACTTTCTAATTTCATATACATGCGCTCGGTACTGACCACAGTTTGAGCATAACGTTTGACAACGAGAGAGACATACACAACGTGTGAGAGAGAGAGAGAGAGAGGGAGAGAGAGAGAGAGAGGACGAATAATACAGAGGTTGGTACATCTGATCATATAGATTTAATATACATTATAACACGCGACAAATTTGAACTCATGTAAAGGTTGGTACACCTAATCATATATTTTAATATACACTATAATGCCGGTGAGCATAACGTTTGACAACGAGAGAGAGAGAGACATACACACCGTGTGAGAGAGAGAGAGTAACAATTATGATCATATATAGTTTGAATTTCCCACCACAGAAGAGAAAGAAATGTTGGCAGATCTGCTCTATACACACACACAATAATTTAAGATTGGTAACCCTGATCATATATTTAATATATACACTATATAACACATATTTGAATTTCCCTCCCCCCACCGCAGAAAATGTTGACAACCCTGCTCATATAAAATATCTATACACTATAATAATACTACAGAGGTTGGTACACCTGATCATATAGATTTAATATACATTATAACACACAACAAATTTGAACTCATGCAAAGGTTGGTACACCTGATCATATATTTTAGTATACACTATAATGCTTCGAGTTGGAACCACCCCCCCACCCACTGATATGAAATAAAAAAACAACCTCCCACCCAACACCACCCACTGATATGCAAATCAGCTTTCTTAAAAAAATAAAATTCACGGATGCTGGTGGTCCATTGAACATCATCCCACCAAATCAATTTAATTAAAAAAATAAAAAAAAATAAAATTAAAAAAATAAAAAAATTTATTCGCTGTGCTGTGGTCCATCGGGATGCTGCGGGTCCAGCGGTGGCGGCGTCATCTCTGAGATCATGTTTTTTAGTGTTTTTTTAGTGTTTTTTAAGAAGGCGGCATTCCTTTGTGAGTTTGAATCCTCATTTTCCCTCTACTTCCGTGGCTTCCAGCAGTTGCTTGTTCTGTTTGTCCTGGTCGTGCACCGCGGTATAGATTTTTTTATTTTCATCGTGAAGTGCTTTGTTCTGTTTAATCACGTCCTCTTTAACCGATTTATTTTCCTCGCGCATCGTTTGCATATTAGCCAAAATCACGGCCAATGTTGTTTGCATACCCATTGCTGGAGTTTGAGACTCGGTCATATTGTCAATTTATATTAAAAATCTTACAAATATTAAAATTTCCTTATTTATCGGAACGTCAACTATTATTATTACAGGATTATTGTTGTTAAGAATGTTCAGGTTATACGGTTTAAAGTATGCAGTCCAATATCATCAAATGTAAACAAACTTATTCGAACATAAACAAATAATAATTCAACCTCCAATACACTACTGATAAGCTGTTCATATAACATATACCCGAGAATACGCAAACATAAGATATATATTCTCTGATAAAGAAATGAACAACACACACAAATAAAAGTTCACAAAATTAGTTTATACAAAAAATTTAGAAATATTACTTAAATTACTAAATTAATCGTGCCCCTAGTTGGCTAGCGCCATTTAATACTATGCGACAACACATTTGAATTAATTCTTGCGCATAGGATTATGGTGTGTGTTTTATAAATCAACAAGTCTATATTGGAGGTATTATAATTATTTATTGCACACCAATTGAATAATAGTTCATACGATATATTTTTAAACATACACAAATGTTATGAATTTTGACATATTGTTTGAAAACAGTTTATATAAAGTTCAGATCTGAATTTGTTATTTGAGTGAAGATATTCCAATTTAATGCGACGAGATGGCTGAAGGCGATGCGTATACCTCACGTGTCCTTCCCCCGTGGATTCTGCTGGGATGGTGTCCTGATGATAAACACGCTGAACTTGCTCGACGAATGCAACACTGCCTCACCGAGATAACACTGATTATGATTGTTAAAGCTTTTTAAAATATTTTAATATTTTTATAGCTTATTTATGTATCTCAAGGTGTAACGTGGGTGTTTAATGAAAAGCGGTGTATAGGCGTACACCTTCCGTCACGTCTTCAAGTGTCCTCGTTTCTCGTTTTGTTGGTTCTCGACAAAATATTGAACTTTCCGCGTACCTCCTCACGTGTCCAACGCACACGCAGGCGAAGTGTAAATGGAACTCCTACACTTGACCTTCAACGTAATTCTATATAGTGATTCTGCGAGGTATTAAAGATGAGAGAGGGCGTCCTGTGGCCTGTGGCCCTTTTATTCTGTAAAGATCAGACGATGGGGGAAGTAGCATTTACGTTAGGTGAGATTAGGGTTAGAAGTACGGGTTCCCTCGCATGCATAATGCATTTTTTCATCCCACCTTGAAAAAAGTACTCAGACATTCAAATACACATAGGCGTACTCAAGCACATTTATTTACTCACACCATGGCTATGTTGGGAGTCTATTTATATCAGATATATATTTCGTCTGGTGTATGTGTGCAAATGCAGGCATGTGGGTTTCAAGTAGTCCAAGGAGATTTCGGTACCAATCACTTGCGCTGTTTAACCGTTACCAGTAAATTCACAAACTTTATTTTAGTCAGAAAAAGGAAGGACAGCCTACATGATTTAGCACTGAACCTAGAACTACTTTAATTGACAGTTAAATTGAATGAAGTTGAACTGATAGGTCAGTGACGTATCTCGTCTTTCGTCTGTCGCTCCTCCCCCCCATGCTCAGTCGCAACCAAGTGCATCGATTACTCAATCCATTTATCTTTTATTTTTTCTTCTGTCGATTCTAAAATGTCTCAGATACAACACGCACACACACACACACACACGCGCGCGCGCGCACTGCGTTATTGTCTATAATATAGCCATTTCGATTTGTCCTGTTATTTACTTTTTAATCACATTAACCAGAGCAACACAGTCTCTGATACGCTATCGCGTTTATCTCGACTACAAAAAGTGTTCACCGCGAAAGCAACCGTACGAAGGACAAATCAGTAAGATCCAAATCAGTACATTAATTACGGAACGCGAATCTTGAAATATTGATAACGTGAAAGATTTACAAATACTGAGTACGTTGATACGAAAATATAATTTTAATTTATAGTGATGTGCAAAAAATGTAATGACAACACAGCCATGTACAAGAATTTTGTTAAGCCGTCCACAACAATTTGAACATATTTCTTACAGGTTGCGCATAATTTGAAAATACTTTCTTTCTTATGATGTATAAATATAATGTGACGCAGATACAAAATAAAGATACATTTTATAATATATTAAAAAGGGAAATGAACTGGTAGTATTCAAAGCGTTACGTATAGAACGGCCTTAACATGTATGTATATACATGCCGACACGGCATAGTGCCGACGTATCTATGTATAGTGCCGACACGGGTGGTTGACCTCGCCCATGTGTGGGAAGTAGATGACAAGAGCGTTTTACCTGTGCGGTTGTTTACGAAAACGTGTACGCTTTCGGTACGCAAGTACGCAGTATAAAGGTATTGTCTTATTGTTGTTGGGTTGTTGAGCCGAAAGCGTAGAAAGCGCCAATTGGCAGTTGTCTATGTAGTTTGTGTAAATGAATGTAAGACAATAATAATGGTGTCAAAAAGGAGTAGATACGAACAACACCAACAGCATTACATGTTTGGTGATTAGTATTTTGATGCAGTCTCTAGTTTCAAACACCTTTTTTCTAGGTATACCGGTACCTTTATTCACTGTCAGTGACACTGAAGAAGAGGAGAAAATAAGGAAAAGAATTGCAGACGCGAACAAAGGATACTTTGCCTTGAATAAACACTTAAACTGTAGGGTAGTGCGCCAATCAACGAAGTTCAGGTTGTATAAGAGCTTAATTAGACCAGTCATGGTGTATTGTGGTGAAAAGTGGACCCTTAATAGGTCGACAATGAAGCTGTTGGACATATTCGAAACAAAATTTCTTAGTAGGATTACAGTCCCAACATGTGAAAATGGGATATGTTTGGGGAGAGAAATAAAGAATTGTATGCGGCATTGATTATTTCAGCATTGCCTCCTTCATTAAGATACAAAGACTAAAGTGGCTGGATCACGTCCTGAGAATGGAAGAAGCACGACAGCCGAAAAGCTGTCCTAGTAGAGTGCGACCTACAATACGGCCTAGGCTAAGGTTAAAAAATGTCCCTTGCTCACGACCGATATGGATGGACGAAAGTGTTTGAGCAGCTACATGCGTCTGTTGGGCCAATGAGGAAGAAAAAAATGTTACTATCTTAAAAAAGGTTAAGATAAAGGTAAAGGTGAGGGTAAGGTAAGGGTTATCAACTAAAAAAGGTTATTATTGAATAGGCAATACTTTAATATACTACACCACGCAAAGCAAAACTAAGTGTTGAATATTCATTAATATTAATTTTTTCGTTGTAGGACCAAATTCTACAACTATGCTCTCAAAGTAACTGTTATTTTTAAAATATTAAATAACATCAATTTGATCATTACTGACTTTATGTTATAAATTATATACTTTTTTTTTTTACTTATTCTATCTTTAGGGTTCTTGATCTAAATATATATTATAACGTTGCAGAAATCAGACCCTATAGGGTATCCACAAGTATTAGATAAATGATAAAAGGTAACATAATTTAATGAATAATAATGAAAAAAATTATAAAATGGAATTAAGAGAGAAAAAAGGAGAATTGTAAACAAGAATAATAAATAAATGAATAGACTAGACTGACAAACAAATGACTATGACCCAACCCCAGAGATTGGCCAGATAAAGACAATAAGATGAGAAAAGACAAACTAATGATAAAAGGCACAAATGAGTAAAGCAAATATAATAACTAACCATGAATAAAACAATAATAAAGAAAGTACACTAACCATAAGAAATAAGTAAGACAATTATTAGTAGATAAAGTATGTTGTTAAGAACCTTATTATAATAAGAAAGTAAGACACAAAATGTTGAAAGAATAATTATTATAAATGTGTGTTTAAAATATCATTGAAACCAAGAGTGAGAGATAGGTAGGGAGTGATAACCATAAATAGTAAAAGTGATGTGATAAGTGAGGAATAATAATAACTAATGAAACAGGCAGGACTGTGGAAATTAATGAGTTTAGTCAGTGAAAATATAAGTATACTCAACCAAAAAGATTAAAAAACAATGTTGGAATAACAATAATAAGAATTCCTAATTATGCTTTTCAATGAGTAAGGGGATTGCCAATTTTGGTATTAGTTACAAAAGATCCCTATGTCTTTGTAACAGTTAATGTTGATGCAAAGAGACATCAACAACAATAAGATACGATACTTATACAGTCAGAAAGAATTAAATTAAATTGTGTTGAAGAAACTGAACTGAGGAAAATAAGATTAATGTATGGTAAACAGTTTGGTTAGTATAAAGAAAATTAGTTTATTTGTTTAGTGTTCATAGGAGTATAAACCAAGAAGGCATAACATTAAGGTAATATGTTTGTATTTTTTATGTATGTAATGATAATATAAAGAGATGAGGAGTATGTTAATTTCAAGTAATAACATACTATATAACAATTGTAATTACTAAAAAGGAATATGACTGAACAATAGACAGACCATTAAATTATTTCTATATTATGTTTTGTTAATAGATTTAAGTGTTAAATAGGTGTGTGAGAAATGGGAGTAGGAATAAACTAGCAATGATATAAACTTAACAAGCAACAGATTAATCACTATTATATAAATAGAAAAGAAAAAATATCAGATAAGAAATAATTTTGTAAAAGTATAATAACACTAGTATATGATAAAACAGTTTCAAAGTAATTCAAAAGCAAATAAGTGCGAAATGAAAATAAGCAGAACATATGTATTTAATAAATAATTTTTGAATAGAGCAAAATAGGAAATTCTAAGATGTTACAGTTTAGGCCTATAAATGACATAGCTGTCTAACTTCAGAAAACCAATTGTAAACAATTGAATATTGTATTTGAACAATAAGACCAAGTAAATTATGTGATTACCATTAACTAACAATAATAATATGTCAGAATAGTAATAAACAGTATAAATAAGTGAAATATGCAATAACATGGTATTAGCAATTTTGTCCAAAAACATTAATACATGACCTAGACCAGCCTTGTGAGATGTCAATTTGATCTCTGAAAGAAAATAGGGACTTCTATGTTAATATTTCATACATTGGTAATATCACCAAGGAACAATAACCATTATAAAATATTTATTCATTTTGAACAGAAACCCAGGATTTATAACAATAGGTTCGAATGTGTTTAACCAATCAGAGTGTAAGCGGTTGCTATAACAACAAAACCTTATTATAATTTTGACCGTTACGAAACGAGAGTTCCATTATTAACTATCCAGCGGTACAGACGCTATATTGACTGCGGCTCTATTAAAGGCTGAGAAAGAAGAAAATCAGATATAAATGAAAGTAAAATGAACACAAGAAGTTAACCATAGTTCCAGCAACTCAAAGAGGAACAATAAACAAAATTTTAAAATTAAAAAATACATAAAAATTGAATAAAAAGAAATAGACGCCAGAAGGAGACGGGCAACCATACCACTAAAATTAAAGAAAGTACTATCACAACCTCGAAGAAATCCTGACGACCAATAACCAAAACACGTGGTTTTGTTAAGTATAAATTAAATTATCAATAATTACGAACTAAAACTGATTAACGTTTTTCACAATATATAACTCTCACTCTGAACTTTGAACACCAAATTCTTTCAAGGATTAATGGATCATATTTATTCACACTGTATGTAACTGTAAGATAACCTATGTCTGAAGCCTATAAATTTAACACACACTTTTAAACACCAAGAGTTGAATTTCATGTAAACCTTTTTAGTATTTAAGTACCACAAATGTAAGGTGGTGTACTTTATTTAACATCTTGTTTTAAATCTTTTCGTAACCCAAAGAACTCATTGGCAGAATAACTTGTGTAAATAAGAACGCCAGCCATTGTGGCGCCACCGTTCCTCTCAGCTGAGTGAAAATTAATTTGTTGCCGGGGCGCAACTTTATTATAATACTCTCTATTGTACAAAAGTTATCACAAATTAGTGAATTTTAGACTCAAATAAATAAGTACGAATCATTACTAACTGTCCTTTGTTTTTATTGAAATTGTATTATATAGTTTGTGTTCTTTAGCGGAGAATAGAATTCTTTGCCAAACATTTATGTTGGCAACACGTCCAGAGACAAGCGAAATTCGAGTTCCCGCCAGTCTACGAGGTAATTCGAATTCATCATCACCGTACAGGAGACAAACTAATTTGAATCTTTTAATTGTTTTCTAAAAAACAATTTGGCGCCGTTCGGGAAATAAATATATAAAATAAGGACGGGTAAGCATATCGGTACTGGTTATTCGTGCGTTCGCAACGGACGTAGTCTGCGTGAGATACGTTTAAAAGTGACGACGACTTGGTAAGACGTCGAGAGTACGACCGAGTTTAGTTATAATATATCTAATTGTTGATATTCAACTATTGAATTTAGCTCTTACTTTGGCGTAGCGACTCTTATAATTGATCTCAGGGTGTAATAATTAATAAAACAAATATAAATGTGACAAATTGTACGTTTAATACTCTTCTTGAATTTAAAGATTACATTACTAATATCAATATTCAGTTTCTTATGATTATTCTCTTTTTAATTGTGGATTCTTTTTAACTGTTTGAGTTACCAAAAGAAATGAACATTAATTACAATATTAAAATGAATGTTCATATAAATTTTACTTGTTTGTTGAATTCCGTATTTACTGTGCGGAGTGTCTCCTCAAACGTCGTCGGTCCTGTGATCCTCTGGTCCACTGCTGCTAAGTATATCCCCGTCAGTCGCACTCGTTCATTGGTTAACTCTATATACACTAGTTTCACATACACCAGACACAATTCACCTTTTATGATTTAGTGAAAATACAACGGTGACGTCTTACACATAGTACATAAGTTATTGGATATAAGTGCTTCCGACACGGACACGATAGGCTGACACCGTCGGATTAATTAGTACACGACAAGTTCCGCTATAGAATTTCTCAGCTCACCGTAACTTTACACTTCGAACTCCGATTCAATTTCAGACGAATTATGATTGCTTCGATAAATACTTAATACTTTATTAGAATACTGTTTACTGTTTGAAACTTCTTCAACAATTTACTTTCATGAATTCTATTATTTCAGTGATTCAAATACGACTGTTAGTTTTACTGTTTTGATAACTTCACTGTATACAACTTACTACGTTTGCGAATATTACCTGTTTAATGTATCAACTAACTAAATAATAATTCTTTAACACACCGGTTACGAGTCTAAATAAATGTAGTATCTCCGCAGACTGCCTGAACTTTTTTCAACTACGTTTTTTAAACCCGACTTAAAACTACCCTCACCAAATATTTACAAAATACACTCTGATTGGTTTCACGTACCGCGAAATACAAATTTACCCAATCTACCCCGAGAATTCACCCGCTAAAAAAATGACGCTTTACACTATTCGTCACCCCAACAGCGCGTGTGTACGTAGCGGGAAAGACGCGTTACTTGAATTTCTCTGTCTACGCTCTCTGTCTTACATAACGGTATTTTAATGTTGAAAGCACTTAAAATTCGCCAACTTTCACATATTTTTTGCTAGTTTCTACGCATAATGCATTTTTATGATAGCCAACCTTCTACGTGACTTTTTGTACTTTCTGGCCGTCTGGCAGGCGCCAACTCAAGCTTTGTTCCTTTTGAACAAATACCGCTCTGGTACCTTCTAACTGCATTTACTTAACATCGTTTTTTTAAAGATTTACATTTGATATCTATGATATATGAATTAATCCCCGTAAAATTGCATCGTATTCAATTTTAACGTTATAAATACGTCTGGGATAAGTAACTTGTAGCGTCATAGTAGCACAGACAGCAGAATACTCGCCTACACAGACTCCTACCCATCACTGTATTGTACGTTTATTGTTAAGTCATAGAACGCGTCTTCTTTACTGCAAAATTGCAATACACGTAAGACGATTGATTCTTCCTCACACACTCAATAATCGCATGAAGTGAAGGATTTAATACGTGTGAATGTATGCCGTCAAGAAACGCAAACACGGCGCAGTTCACGTCAACGAAATGACAGACAATAACACCAATCTCTAGCTTCTCAGCTGCAGACTTCAATAGCTTGGCATCTATTTCTCTGATGGGTACACGATTTATTATCATTATAAACTTGGTTCGCAATTTTAAGCGAGCAGTTCGTTTTTATTCTATCTGCTCTGAGACAAATACGGAGTAATGAGACCAAAACAGCAACTGCATATTTTACCATTAATCCGATGGAAAAACCTCGTTCTTACAAGTTCTGAAAAAGCGAGTGACTATTACTCCCAAATAAAGGAATATTTCGTAAAACTACCTTCAATATTCTTTTTCTAAATTGTTTCCTTTTACTCTAACAAGTATGTTAGTAGTGTGTATAATGTGCTCCCGTTGGCGCACTCCTCACTCTAGTTTATCCTTCGTTCGTGTATAGACATTTCACTTTCCTACACTAGTTCGAACGGTTTCCGTCTCTGCAATCCCCGAAAAAGTCCATCATTATCAATAAATTGTAGCACTTAATTATTTTTATGTTTACAAAGCCTTTGTTCATATTTAACTGCAAACGTTTGAAAATAGTAACTACAGCTATTTTCACGTGGATGTCATCGTTCCTTAATACCACGGTGCAACAATAACATGCAAATCACTGTATTTTAAAAAGTTTGGGTTATTTTCATGTCGGATTTCTTAAATAAACCCTCACCTGTATCAAAACTTGTTTATATAATAACAGTATATTATGCAGCAATAGTTGAAAGTGTCATCCAAGTAGCTACCAAATTTTCTTGAATTTTATTAGAACTTCTTCAAGTTTTTTTTGACAAGTTCTTTCCATCTAAGCTTAGCATCTAGAATCTACCCAAATACTTTGCCGAATTTGTATACGGAATTATTCGATGATTAACTAGAATAGGTTCAGTGATCTATTTTCCTGTTGGTGAAGTTCAAATGAGTAGATTGTGTCTCATTCAGTTCAATACGCCATTCTTTAGTTCAACTAGTGACATTATTAACTGCCATGTAAAAATGTCCGTCGCTGTTTATAAACTGTTACTGGTAGCTAACAGTGCAATGTCATCAGCAAATGTAGCTTTTGTCACCCCATCACATTTCGGAATATCTCCCGTGTACAACTAATATAGAACAGGTACAAGAACACTCCTTTACGGTACCCCAGCTGAAATATTTTTTGACTCGGAATAATCATCACCACACTTTACTCGAATCTGACTTTCTGAGATATACGATCTGAGAATTTGGCTATCTGTAAAGGTAGGGTTTTCTCGTCTTATATATCACAGACCCTCATGCTACACTTTATCAAAAATTTTGACCACATTCAAAAATGTTCTGCTCGTATTTTCTTTTCTTCCAGTGCGCTCAATTACATTTTCTAAATGAGTAATAAGCTTGTAATTGTCAACATTAATAAGCATCGTAAGAATACTGATAACAGTAACTGTCAAGCTATAGAAATTTCGTCGATTTTAATAAAACCAATATTAAAAACGTTTGCTTTGTGCAATGTGGACGACATTAACTGACATGACTAAATCCTGTGGAATAAAAAACCGTGGTAGCCACAGAGGATAAAAATGCTTTTTGGTACAACAAAGTCATCCACTGTTTAATAATAAATGTCAATTTACTGGCTTAAAAGTTTTTTGAAACTTTACATTTGTGAAATACAGGCTACGTTGTGTTTTAAAAATGTAAAATGTTTAAAGGCAGGCAGAGGACAGGTAGTACGATGTGGAATGAGAGATCAAACCGCAGTAGCGTGGCTTAGTGGTAGGTAGACTGTTAGTCTCGGCCGACCTACTGCGAGTGCTTTGCGAAATATTTTCAAATAGAAACGACGTTGTGATTGTGGCGAAGCGTGACAAAATAATTTGGGTAGACACAAAAATACCAGCCAAAAGCAACCTCTTGCTAAGATTATTGACGTTCTTAATGAACCAGTAAAACTATGGTAAATAGAGTTAATGCTACGTCTATCAGATAATATTTGTACTAGTAATATAGTAACACTCCAATATAACAATAAAATATCAGATAATATCTAAGTGACTGTCTGAAACACACGAATTTTTATATAATTTAGTCTAAATATCAAAAAAGCTACTGTATTTTTATTTGTATCGTTTATGAATCTTAATTAGAAAATATCGCCAGAAAAACATAAATTTTATTCACATTTTGTAATGGTGACAAATCCGGATTACTGCAGGCATTACACAAACGGTTCATATTTTCTTTTAAATGAGATCTACACGCCGTGTCTCATTTTTTTTTCTTATGTTTAGTTACAGAATCGAGAGATTGCCGTGCAATTTTGAATCACTCTGTATATGCTGTTTCATGAAAGACTCATGAAACTTTTCCAGTAAATTTAAAGTTTCTAAATAATTGCCCTTATTAAGAGATTGCTCATTTTCCTTATGCCTACTAAAAGCTAACTCTTGTCTCCCTAAATAACAAACAACATCTGCCAAACATCCTACTATCCTTCGATTTCGTGCCACATTTTCAATTTGCTGTACTGCTTGAATTCTAGGTGTTTCGGACAAAGAGTTTCAATTCTGTTACGTCCTAGCATGTGAAACATCTCGGAATTTTTCTTATGAGTTTTGCTACTAGCATGTTTAGCGGCTTTAACTTCAAAATTGTTTACAGCGCCTTCTCCAACTTTGCTCCATGGTTCCTCTCCATTAAAAATCAAACAGTAATAGAAGTGCAGAGTTTTGTTTCGCTTACAACAAGAGAGCCATTTATATTTAATATACCAAATTTTCTGATAACATTTCCATCCTTCTGCGACAAGTCTAAAGACGCCCGAGATATTTTTGACGTTAGCAGTACTTTTTGCTCTAAATGTAAAGTAATACTGATTTCGTGTTTTAACAAAAATTCTAATAAATCAAGGTTGTTAGAGTTTATATCAAATACTTCTGCCGTAGAACTGGTACTAACTGTATTCATTTTGCTCCTTTAAACCAATTAAACGGTATGCTTAAAGCACTTAAATGACGACACTTAACAATATGTACTATTAAATAATTAGTGCGTAAATGATTACACACTTCTTAGTCTATATTTTATGTTACAGTGAATGTTGAAATTTCAGTTAAGGTTAACCGTCACTAGTTACGGTCGACATTCACTGAAAGTTTTAGTGAAAGTTGAATACTCATATTATAATACCATTCATAATCAAATTCCACTAGTGAATGTCGACTGTTCCTAGGGAATGTCAACCTACCCTACTACAGCTTAGGGAAGGTGTACCAACACTAAACATATTAAAGGAATAAATTAGCAGTTACTGTCGGAATAAACAAGAACATAGTTTATTCAAGGTTGACTTATATAAGTATAACTATGTACTACAACATTGTAACACATTTAAAATCTTAGAATTTTATTTTTATTTATTACAGCATGGTAATGCACAATGGCACTTAGAATTACAAAGTACATTATTTTTTTTGCAGACACATTTTTTTGTTTGACATTTAGTTTGGCAAGTGCGCTTAACGAATCCTTGGCCACTTCCAGTTGATTGAAATTTCCAGTTGAAGTTTTATCTAATTTTTAGGAGTCCTGAGCTCAAAAAAGTTTGAATTTTCAAAATTATACATTACATTGTTTTTGGTTAAAATTGTCTTTAATTTGACATCCCACACGAAAGTTCAAATTTTATCAAACTTTCGCCGCATTTTTTTGCCTCCAGCGTCTCAAAATTTTGAACTTTTTAAAATTAACATTAAATTTGTATTTTAGGTAATTTTTTTTTAAGTTGATACCCCGCATGGACTTTTGTGACGTTTTCAAAATTTGGACTCACTCGCATTTTTGCCTCTCGTCCCCCTATTTTTCAGGGGGATTAATCTAAAAAAATATGGACAGCATGCTACGTTTTAAGAAATATGGTTGATGCATGCAAAAGGTATCGTGAGACATACCCCAAAGAGGATAAGCAGACAATGCCAAACGGTTGAGTTAAAACAGAGGACTCGATATGCTCGTTCAAAAATTCCAAGGTTTTTACTGTATGCTATCTTCCACTCGTGCATTTCATTATGTCACGCTACGCTGTCATTAATTCTTTGTTTTATGTGGCGCTAAGAGATCTCACACTACATCTCCCGCGTATCTTAAGGGGATGTTTGTCTCGCCACCGTTATTCAAAATACGTTGAGTTCAAGTTGTTCTGACAGCTTTATTTATTTCCAGTTTTTTATGCAGGAAGCGAGACAGAGAGAAAAACAAAAGGCAGAAAAAGTACGAGACATAACAGTGACTGTAACCGTGTCAAACGTATTAGTTCAACTTAACAATATACGTAAACATATCGTTCATTTAGATATGTTCATTTTGTGTGTGTGTGTGTGTGTGTGTGTGTGTGTGTGTGTGTGTGTGTGTGTGTGTGTGTGTGTGTGTGTGTGTGTGTGTGTAACTGTGTGAAGAAAAAGAGAAGTGCGGTGGAATGTCTACGTCGCTGAATACGGTTTTCAGATTTTTGTACGTACGAAGATCTCACGTATTGCTGTATTCACAGTAAAACAATATTCATTTTACGTATAAAACTGAAAAAAAAGTCACCAGTCAGATGCTGACTATCAATATACACTCATAACTTAATTCAGAGATAATTATATCTACTTGAAAATTAAACGTGTTTGTAAAATCCACGATGTCAAAACGACGTAGCTATTTCTGTCGTAATCATTAAAAAAAAATTTCGGTCGCTCCGTAGGATGGTGTACAAGGAGGTCGCATCAAAAACGAAACGAATCGCGAGGGATATGTTAAGGGCGGACTGTTTGTCAAACGATTGTATTTCTTTCTCTCCTTCTTCTCTTTCTTTATAAAGGTCAAATTTTTATACTTCTTATAATCAAATGTCATCTGCGATCCACGTATACGGTTCAGTCAAATCACTGTTCATGATTACCTTCGTAATAATGTAGCCTACTCACATTTTTTTTAATAATACAAAACTTACACACACACACGGATGCGCGAATAATTATTTGACTTTTCTTCTTTTAGCATTTTCCCTTTGAATCTGGAGGTCCGCTTAAGTCTGCTATAGTCTGTGGCATCTTCTGGGTTCAGTTTTGCACTTAGAATATCAGCGTTCAACTTGTCTGTCCATCGCAATTTGTGTGATTCTCGTGTCTTTCTATCGCCAACTGATAAGCTACGTTTATGACTGAGTGAGGTGTTGTTTACAGGACATGTCCATACTAACAAAGTCGCCGATCCTGAACTTTCTGATTTATTGCAGCCATGTCAACTAGGCACGTAATCAACTAGTGGTGTTGAAACGATCAAGCCATCCGCATTTCCGTATTGTGTAATGAGTGCTCTGCTCTATTGCAGGCAGTCCATCGGGGCAACTGATGTCACCATTCTGCGGTATATCGTAGATTTCAACCTGCTCGGCATTTTGTTGTTACAAGGATCTTGGGTGACCTTCCTCCATCGTACCTAGGCGGCATTAATCCTTGCTTGTGCGTCTTTATTTGAGCAACCATTACCCTGCTGCAAACGGTATCCTAGGTAACGGACGGTATTTACCTTGGAAAAAGGGATTACATTAATATGCATGGTGGCAGACGATGGACCAGTTTCCAGGTATTCCGTTTTAAGAATAACCGAACTGATCAAGATAGTCCATGTTAAGTTGGAACTTAACACAGAAAATCTTGCCTTGCGTTTGCACCAAGTAAGCCTGTGACATCGTCAGTGTAAAACAATGTCCATAACCAGAACAAAGATCAGTGGGGTCAGGGCCGACCCGCCAAGAGCCACAGCAAAGCTATCTCACAGACCCGCAAGCACCGCACCTGGATGCTTGTTTTATTTACAACATTCTGATCCAATAAATGAGTACGTAGGGTATATGATGCTCATGGAGTGCACACAAATCATCTGATAGCGAACACTACCAAAGTCTTTCTCAACGTCATCAGGGTAGCAATTTGCAGTGGTTTGGCACGGTCCTGGTTTTTGTACCCAACCTCAATCTTGGATCGGTAGCCCTTACCTACTTCTCGCGTTTTACAGGCGGGGCTTGACACCCTAGCAAGGGTACCCTTGCAAAAGTACTCTTTGCTTGTAATCGATAGGAGGTGGCAAGCATTTTAATGGTAGTGTAAAAGCAAAATGGTGAGGCAGGCATGATTCCTGAGGTTTATCATAAGCAGACTAGAGGCCCTAAACTAGGGACCTACGTAGAGCAGTAAACCTTGACCAAAAGTCGTGGTTCTTCAGGGTACGGCTTGGGCGACAGGCTGGTTTCCTATGTTGGGAAGTACGACATTTTAGGTTACTAAGAATCCTAAAATCATCATGCATTAAAAATTACTTTACGATCCTTGTTCAAATTTTTCCATATTACTTTTTTATCAGTTCTTATGTGCTTCTGTAATTACCGAAAACACAACGCAGCAATTATAATTTCTACATATCATTTCTGGACTATGCCACAAAAACGCAGTCAAGATAAAAACTAAATAACTTCACCTGACATAATGTACACAATATATGGTAAGAGGTATTCAAAGGATATCAGTTTCTGAATGATGGAAAAAACAGGTAAATTGTGAACATTCCAAAGAGTAAAGTGGTTAGTAATGACCAACGGATGCCTGCCGCATCCTCAAACAACTAATGAATTATAATCCGAAAGAACTATAGGATGTCCGAAAATGCGTTGGGGTAAGCAGCTCTAGTCTATCTGCTTAGGATGGAAGCAAACCATTTTTTGGTTTAAAACCTTACTGAAGTTAATGAAAAACAGGAAACAACCGGTAGAATTCAAAAACTTTATTGCGAGACCCGCACTCTTATGGGTGTACAACGCGTTTATCTGTAATTCATACGATTTTACATCAAATGATAGAAACAGAATCTGGATATGCATTTCATCATCGCCCGCATCTAGTCTTACGGCTTATTAGGATTTGTTTAGAACTGTAGAGAACAGCTGCCCATGATGTGAAGATGCCCACTTTGTGTTGGCATCATATCATTTTCCAATTAGACTTTCTTATTAAATTTTAGGTAGGCTTATTTAATCTGTATTAAATAATCGCGTGCGTGATTAAGTCAAAATTACCTCCACATCTGAACGAGTATATGGAAACATAGTAGACTAATGGGCATGGCCCTGTATTAATTTAGAAATCGCGGGTTTGATTCATGTTGCACCGTAAAAATCAAATAATGTTTTTCACTACGCTGAAATAAGTACTTGGGATAATAATGGGTGTCTGAAGCGTAGTGCTGGCCACCCTGCCGTCCTTAAATGCCGAACGGCTCACACAAACGGCTCAGCTAGTGTCTACGCCTAAACTGCGGCAGTAGAACAAAAACGAGGCATTAAGAAGTAGAGACACAAAAATAGGAAACACAAAATATAGAGAAAATGGCTCTATTTTCCTTTTATCAGTTGTGTTTGGAAACCATAGTTATGGCCTTTAAAAGATTGATGTACTTTCTTAAGAACAGAATGTAGTAAATGAGGAAAGTGTTGATCACTGTGATTTTAATTGTTTGTGTTTCAAAATATGCTTCATTAACACCTGGGACGTACTTTTCGAGGTAAACAGTTTTTAAACATATGTAAAACTAGTTATACCTTTACGTAGTAGAGTCTAACTAAATGCCACTAACTGTATACTAATATATGCTTTTAGAAATTATATAGCAAATAGAGAGTATGTTAGAAAACTGCTTCAAAGATATAGGCCTACGAGTATAATTAAATTAAATATTTATAACGACCATTTGGGTTTACGTGTGGTAAAAGTGAAGTTATTTACACAAATTAAATTGTTTACGGTAAAACGTAAACTCTATCCAAAGGCGATCTGGCATACACAGTAAAAAAATGTTTTTGCTTTCTTGTCACGTTCCGCCAACAAAGATACGCAAACGTTATTTGCTTCCTTCCTTCCTTCCGTATTTAACTTATACTACTTTCTTACGGACAGTTACAAATCACCACCAACCGTCCAAACATTGGACAACTGCCCTGTTGCGATAACTCTGAAATTACACCAGAGTTTCATTATTCCTTGCCTTCAGACATTTACTCAGTTGAGACATTTAGGTTGAGAGTAGGTTAATTTTGTTAAAACTACCCTGTTTGCGGGTGGTCAGGTCATCATAGCAGACAATGAAGACAGCCGGCAGAGATTCCTCTATATGAATTGCAGCACACAATTCACGCGTACGGTTTAAAAACCTCTGGTATTAAGACCAAATCCATCGCTTTCAAAGTTCCTTTCCTTTCAGAGGTAATCTGGTTGTACTATATTCGACTCATTGAGCAGGTGCATTCATTTAGATTCCTTGGATATGACTTGTCTTACGTGGGGAAATTGGTTGTCGATAAAAATAAAGAAGTTTAACCAAATTTGTCAAACTATCGGAAGAACATTGAAGGAGAAGGTCAGACGAGACACTTTATTAAAATTTTATAAATTGATGGCGTAGGACCCGCATTAGAATGAGGCTAGTGAGGTGACATTTTAGGATCTGTACTTGGAGCATCCCGAGAGACCAGCTATAAGGATTCTTAAAGCTCCACGTTTTTTGTGGCGTCAATTATGATTATTATTTTGAAAGAGCTCCACTCAAATTTATATTATTAATTATTACTTGGGCGCCAGAGCAGGAGATCTCAGGTTTGTTTATGAAATAATAACAAACTGTTCAGATACTAATATTTGTATTGTTAGATTCTTATCATTTAATAAATCTGAAACATAATCATTTATATCAACCTTATTCAATAATCACACCAAAATAGTATTAATAATTCTAGTTACGCTTCTTTTTGAATTTATATTATTTAAATAACATTCATAGGAGTTCTTAGTATATTCAGTTTACTCCATTAACAAATTTAAATCATCGCTATCAAACACACATATATGTGTGTATATATATATATTCAATTCTTAACTGCTACGACTTCTATACTATTCAATATATATTTAATTATTTAATTCATCTATCATTTCAATAATTATTAGTATTGGTTTCTTACTTTACTATATCATAATTCACCCAAACATGTCATCTAGCATAAATTGAATGTTTAGTATCTGAACATCGTGGGTCTTTTTAAA
Source organism: Magicicada septendecula (assembly GCA_034769895.1). NCBI lineage: Eukaryota > Metazoa > Arthropoda > Insecta > Hemiptera > Cicadidae > Magicicada > Magicicada septendecula. The sequence goes on along the minus strand of CM068369.1, from coordinate 271,744,453 downwards.
ATGAGATGAGTTTATTGAGATATTAAATTTATGTTAATTGATTGTATTGTAATTTATAAGTGAGATATTGTTACTTGTGGCAGGATTCCTGACAGGCGAATGACGAATTGTATTCTTGCGTTAACTATCACACCACACTTTCACTGATCACGCTTTATTAACTTTCTTTAACCACATCACACGCTCGCGTTATTACCATACGTCACGCACAAATAAATAATATACTTTTGTTGCAAATTACGCGCACAATTTAAATAGCTTCTTGTCCACACGTACTTTCGCGCACATATTTAAATAAAACTTCTTGATGACTGATACTATTAAACCGAGAGAATATTGATTTGAACTTTGAGTAATTTAATTTGCTCACATCGAGTGACGCAGGTTTCACGTGTTTTGCGTGAAATTTTAACTTAGACTTCCTCGTTGTGGGCTCCGCGTGTTATTTTTATAGTTTCTTCAATTCTACCCTCACTACATCTTCTGTTGATCATTTCTCATAGGTCTTACATTCAAATATTTGCCGGTATTTTTGAATGTATCCAGTCTGGTGTCGTATCTCTTTCGCGCTCACTACTGACGCTATTGGTGATTGGTTCCCAAAGTGCGGGCGATAATTTTACGCGGTTGTCCGTTACACACCTTAAAAAATGACGCGACTTTCTAAAATCGTCATATTTACTGGCGTGGCATCTTTTGTCTGTTGAAGGACACCGTACCGTTAACCTAACGGTATATAGGCGTTTTTTGCTAGTTTTACACTACAAAACAATTTATGCGTTTACGACATGTAGGGTGTCTTAGGTCTATTGTACATATTTCTGCCGGCGTCGGTCTGTCGCACTGCCGAGCCTCTTTAGATTCACTATTCAATTATAAATTTACTTAAAACTACGTATATTTCAATACTTTAATTTATCATATATGGTTATATTTATCATTAATATTTGCTTACTTATTATAGGTATTTACATACATATTAAATTATGATACAGTTATACAGTATCGTTTCATTTGTCCCCCGAAATGATTCCAATAATTGTTTTATATAATTTGTGGAATCATTTCGTATGCCTCTAACAGCACAACCATTCAATGAAAGTTACACTTTTGGTGTGACACACTTTAACAATTCGGTCAAAACCGGTCCCCTTAGCTAGTCACTCTCGCTTTCGCTCGGAGGGTTTACGCGGTGATACATATCTTACCACCCTTACTTCTAATTTACATAACATTACTTTCTCATACCCTCGCTTACTCGCTACGTTAACACACATTTTAAACAATCACTATCCCTTTCTAAGATTTAAGTTACTTTCTCTCCTTATCGTATAACATTCGATTACTATTTTTAAAATTTTGTCCATTTAGTTCTAACATCAAATTTCCTTGTATCTTCTTTACATACATAATATTTAAGTTATGTTAATTACATATAAATATTAATACACTTTATCCATATCAAGTTAAATTGATTACATAATTTTTTTTTTCATTAATTTTGTTACGTACAAAATGTTTCATATTAAGTTAAGTTGCATACAAATTTGTTTATGTTAAGGAATTTTAATATTATTTATTTTCAAATTCCCTATTAATTATAATGACTCATCCATGGTAGTATGGCTTCATCTGCCTGACGTTGAAAATGCCTCGCACCGATTCAAGGTCGTCGACCTCAGCTACCACGTATGTTGCACCCCCTTTGACCTCCTTGACCTTGTATGGGCCTTCGTAGAGCTCACAAAATTTCGCAGTGATTTTATTTGTTAACTCAGAGATCGGGTTAGTTCTGATCAGCACCAGGTCTCCAATATTGAACTTCAGCTGCATTTTCCCTTCATTATGTTTCCTCGCTCTCTTCTCACCCTTTCTTTTCAAATTTTGGTAGAGTTCACCTGGGTTTACCTTCCTTTCGTCCTTCATCAGTTCTTTGTCAACGTACATCTCCCACACTCTTTTTGGTTTCCGACCCCAATGAGCCTGATGTGGTGTCATCTCGATGGTATCGTGATGTTTCATTGATACACTTTTCTACCAATCGAATATATTTAGCCCACTTTGTGTGGTGTCCACCCACCAGTATTCGAAACATATTCCCTAGCTGTCTGTTTACCCTTTCCGCTAGGTTCGTACATGGGTTCCGAATAGCAGTGTACTTCGGTGTAATCCCAAGGTGGATTAAGTTCTTCACCCACGATTTACTGGTGAATTGGGATCCATTATCAGTTAATATAGCAGTCGGTTTACCTACCTCCTGTATATATACCTTTAACTTATTAATTCTTGTGGCAGTCGTTGCTCTCTTCATGGGATATAATCTTACATATTTAGTAAAGTTATCTATAATTATTAATAAATATTTTACACCGCCCGTTGATGTCGGTAGTGGTCCATAGAAATCCATGCTGACCAACTCTCCTTGGGCCTTTGGTAATATTTGTTTGGTCTCACCAATACCCTTTCTGTGGTGATCCTTACATTTTTGGCATCTTTCGCAGTTTCGGATCAATCGTTTTGTAAATTTAGACAAGTGGTCCCCCGTGAAGTATTCTTTGGCTAGTTCATATGTTCTTTTTATACCAATATGACCATATATTGTGTGGCTCTCCTCCAACTCCTTTATGAATTCCATGGGGTATTCCCCTTCCCCGTTGAACGACACACTCTTCAGATGCTCCACCGTGATACTGCGTTGCACTGGTACAGCTCCCAACTGCGCAAATCTCGCTCTCACGTCTTCCTTTACCTGAGTTAATCGTCCATCCACTTCTACACAATTATTTTCGTATCGTTCTGTGAGTCTTTGTATCTGCTCTGTAGTTACATCTCTTACCTCATTTATTTCACGGGTAACTTCTTGTCTGTGTTGCTGAACTTGGTCTTCTTGTTTCTTATTATTTCGATCTACCTTTTTAGTTAGCTTGTTAATTTCTAGTGCGACTTCTTCTCGCGTGTGCCGGAGTATCTGTTCTTTTCTCTCCAGTTGTTCGTTCACGTGCGTTTGAAATGTTTTCATCTCTTCATTTACCACTTCCTTTGCTTCCGATCTCATTTTTGTTGATAAACCTTGGTTCTCGCGCCTAATCTCTTTAAGTTGTTGTTCTACTTGCAATCTGTGCTCGTTTAACTGTTGTGTCATGTACTGTTCAATATCCGTCTTTAATTGTATATTGTTTTCATGCATCCTCTCTTTAATATCTTCAATTCTTTTTTCTAGCTGCTTGGTATTTTCTGCCAGTTTTTCCGTCATGTGTTGCGTTAATTTTTCTTCCAATTTTTCCGTCCGTTTATTGTTTTCTGTCATTTGTTTTGTTAGTTTTTCTGTTGTCTGTTTATTGGTTTCCGTTATTTGTTGTTTTAATTGTTGTAGCATTGTGACTATGTCCATGTTTGTTATTGTATGTTGTGTTGCGCTGGTTACGTTTTCTTCTGCCCGTCCCCTTGCCTCTGAAGGAACCGGTGCGGTTTCGTTATCGGTTAGTTCGTCAAGTATTCCCGTCTCTCCCATCTGGTTATTAACTTCGAACTCCCCTTCATCACTATCATTGGTATTATAGTTACTTGCCATTTTTACTTCACTATTTATATGTCTATTAAAATTCCTTAATTCTCTAGTTTTACTTCTAGTTAACATTAATTTTAAATTTTTATATTCTATTTCTTATTCTCTACTCATCTCATTTTACCGAGCTTACCTAATTTTATAATCAAGCTCCACTAGTTGGGCGGCAAATATAAGAATTCTTAAAGCTCCACGTTTTTTGTGGCGTCAATTATGATTATTATTTTGAAAGAGCTCCACTCAAATTTATATTATTAATTATTACTTGGGCGCCAGAGCAGGAGATCTCAGGTTTGTTTATGAAATAATAACAAACTGTTCAGATACTAATATTTGTATTGTTAGATTCTTATATTTAATAAATCTGAAACATAATCATTTATATCAACCTTATTCAATATCACACCAAAATAGTATTAATAATTCTAGTTACGCTTCTTTTTGAATTTATATTATTTAAATAACATTCATAGAAGTTCTTAGTATATTCAATTTACTCCATTAACAAATTTAAATCATTGCTATCAATCAAACACACATATATGTATGTATATATATATATATATATATATATATCATCAATTCGTAACTGCTACGACTTCTATACTATTCAATATATATTTAATTATTTAATTCATCTATCATTTCAATAATTATTAGTATTGGTTTCTTACTTTACTATATCATAATTCACCCAAACATGTCATCTAGCATAAATTGAATGTTTAGTATCTGAACATCATGGGTCTTTTTAAAATGAGATGAGTTTATTGAGATATTAAATTTATGTTAATTGATTGTATTGTAATTTATAAGTGAGATATTGTTACTTGTGGCAGGATTCCTGACAGGCGAATGACGAATTGTATTCTTGCGTTAACTATCACACCACACTTTCACTGATCACGCTTTATTAACTTTCTTTAACCACATCACACGCTCGCGTTATTACCATACGTCACGCACAAATAAATAATATACTTTTGTTGCAAATTACGCGCACAATTTAAATAGCTTCTTGTCCACACGTACTTTCGCGCACATATTTAAATAAAACTTCTTGATGACTGATACTATTAAACCGAGAGAATATTGATTTGAACTTTGAGTAATTTAATTTGCTCACATCGAGTGACGCAGGTTTCACGTGTTTTGCGTGAAATTTTAACTTAGACTTCCTCGTTGTGGGCTCCGCGTGTTATTTTTATAGTTTCTTCAATTCTACCCTCACTACATCTTCTGTTGATCATTTCTCATTGGTCTTACATTCAAATATTTGCCGGTATTTTTGAATGTATCCAGTCTGGTGTCGTATCTCTTTCGCGCTCACTACTGACGCTATTGGTGATTGGTTCCCAAAGTGCGGGCGATAATTTTACGCGGTTGTCCGTTACACACCTTAAAAAATGACGCGACTTTCTAAAATCGTCATATTTACTGGCGTGGCATCTTTTGTCTGTTGAAGGACACCGTACCGTTAACCTAACGGTATATAGGCGTTTTTTGCTAGTTTTACACTACAAAACAATTTATGCGTTTACGACATGTAGGGTGTCTTAGGTCTATTGTACATATTTCTGCCGGCGTCGGTCTGTCGCACTGCCGAGCCTCTTTAGATTCACTATTCAATTATAAATTTACTTAAAACTACGTACATTTCAATACTTTAATTTGACGTTATATTTAATGGTTATATTTATCATTAATATTTGCTTACTTATTATAGGTATTTACATACATAATAAATTATGATACAGTTATACAGTATCGTTTCACGGCTAAGGCTTGATGACACAAGAAACGCCCTCGTCAGGACAACTATCTAAGCAAGTGATGTTTTAGCTTCCCAAGGAAAATCGCAACTTCGGAAGACGAAAGAAATGGTGTTCAGATTAATGAGTGCGCAACGGACTATAATGCCCAAGGCCTGGAGAAGGAGAAGGATGAGCATAGATTAGGGGAATAATGTGCCTTTGGTTAGAATAGGTCAGGACGGGAACCGGTCATAGTTTGGCTGATGAGAAAATTAATACGATCCTGAAGAGGAAATTAATAAATGGGACAGTTAATATGCTTAACATTTTGAAGACGTCTATCTGAGATACCACCATGCGTCATACCGAACTGACACTTTATGGACCACTGTTCAGTTATTAAATGTAACAAATGGCTTATAAATCTGTTTTGTATGAATATCTGATTAAAATACACGCCGGCTTTTACGTATAACAAAAGAGGAAAAGAGTGAAAATTTTTGTGGTTGTCGTTCTGTATCAAAAAGACTGTCGAGCGAGAAGATAAAATTAATTGGACGAATAATAGTTTTGTTCATTAGCGTTACTTGTCTGCATGGTATTCAGTTTCATAGTGAAATATGGGACAACACTTCACTCGGTCTTAAATGAAGCTGCTCCGCTCCTTACAAGAACAATAAAATATCAAGTGAAATATGATGACGGCTACACGAAATTCCATGATATATATCACTCCACCATCTTCTTACATTAGGAGGGTTTGTAACATAACCCTCACAGCGAAGCAAGTGGCACGTTTACGTGTTATACAAAACCATTACACTGTTTCATTTATGTAAGCGATTTCCAACTGGCGTCCCGGACATTTTTTATGCGTCCCGCGACTTTATCTTGTAAAACCAATTTAATAATTACTCTATTTGCTTTAATAACTAAATTAATAATAAAATCACATTTTAACTGAGAATAGTCTTGGAGGAGAAATCTATGAAAAAAATGTTTGGCTGGTTTACTAATAAACCTACATTAGATTGCACTTTGTTTAATGGAAAGTGTATTTTCATCATATTACAAGGCCCAGTCTATATTTCTTACCATCCCTCGGCTAGGCGAAACAGAGACGCTTGTCAGATGTTTCATTCTTAATTCATAGTTGGTGGCATCTGTTACTCAAAATTACGTTTAAGAGTTTTGGACTGTGTAGTAATTTCTGTAACCTGCTAACTGATGAACGCTTCCCAAATCAGCGAAATTTTGGTCAGACAATGCGTAGAAGCACATAGGTCTGTGAAAGCGTGTTCTCCACAACTTAGTTATTTAAGAACTAGAGCAGACACTCGATGTAGACATCCCGGCTTCCGTGGCTGCAGATGATTGCCTCAGTTTTATAGATTTTATGTAAATATAAAATGTTTAAAATATTTCTCGTGTTTCCATTATTATACTGAGATAATAAAGACGGTACGGTTAAAGATATACAGTAGGCTTAAGTTATGTTAAATGTGTAAAGTTACCTCAGTTTACTTATTCACAATTAAATACAGCGTTTTTTATTTCTACTTTACTTTTCGGAAATTGATCGCATATGATGCGGCCCGCCGACAGGGTACTGAGTTTAATTGTGGCCTTCAGGCCTTTGATCTTTGGAAACACTGATTTAATTGTCTTCTTCTTCTTGGGTAGTCGATCCGTATGTTAGTCAGCGGCAGTCCTCCAGTCGGATCGATTCTCTGCCCTTCTTTTCATATCAACATACCTCCTGCAAACAACATGTTCCATAACTTGATGGTCATACCGTAAACGGGTGAAAACTGAGTGTTCCTCTGTACTTATTTCATTTTAGAGTTCCCTCCAATATAGTTCTGAGTAAATCCTCATGTCTTTGAACGTGCCTATTCCTCCGTCCCTCCTAGATTTATATGCTTTCACAAGGCATTATAGGCCTATTCTCCTGTTCTTCGTAAACTTAACACAAAAGCTGGCTTTTAGGTGTAATACAAGAGAAAATCGAATTTCCGTGAAATAAGGAGATACAACAAGCAGTATCGTAGCGTAATTCTGTAATTCTGTATCGTAGTGTAATTCAATTATGTTCGGAGTTGCATACGTAGCAAACCATTTGGTATCCCTCAGCATGTGCATTTCATTGTATTGTAATTAATATTCAAATTATTTAGACTTCAAATTAAGAAGTGTGAAGTCTCGCTTTATACCCATTTGTACTGAAAAAGGTCGAATAAGAAGTCGATTCTTCCTCAATTTGCTGTACAATAGATGTATTGTATTTTATGTTTATGGTATCTTTCACAGATAGTAGCTCACTTTCTATCTTATCACGAATATTATTATTCCAGTTTTATGTTTTATATCTTCTATTCGCACATTAGATAAGTGGAAAGGTTACTTGAATCGTATTTTTCCATTTTGATAGTGGTAAATCAATAATAGGTTTCATTTTTAAATTTGTCTTTTATTTTTACGACAGACGTGGCTGCTGAAAAGGAAATGTATGACGTAAACATACAGGTAGAGGGACACAACATGAGCAAGTGCACGATTTTGTAAACTTCAGAAGACACAGCAGTTCAAAAAAATAATTACACAAGCAGTTAAGTGCTGAGCAACAGTTTTTTACGCACCAAGACGTTTCCAGTTTTACAATCGTGAATTTCGGTGAAGAAACATCCACGTAGTATACAAGCATCGGAGATGAGATTCTTGCCGCCTGTTGAATGCTGCAGACGAAGAGATAGACTCAACAATGAAGACGAAGACCGTATTGCGGAAAACAAAGAGAGATGGATTTCTAATTTGAATAGGATTCCAGTTAGCAGGTTGCGCAACGAAGATTGGCAATAGAAGGTCATTGGACAAAGAAGCATGGGAAGACCTAGGAAGCGTTGGTGAAGTAGATTTATTCTTTTGCGGCCGAAACAGGCGATTCCCCTATTCCCTGACGGAAGAAAAAGAAGAAGAATATGTATGGAAATATTTAAAGAAATATTTAAGAAAAACTTAAATATGTATAGAAAAATATTAAGCCAATACTGACTGTAAATGTAAAACATGCACAATGATCTACGTAATGAGAACGCGCAACATTTGTCGGTCCGAAGGTTTGAAACGTGTTGTTTTTTCCAGACCTTCCTGTCAGTCAAGAAAACTTGTGTTACCATGAAATCTTGTCCATGTTTCTGTTTGATGTTTGCCTACTACTGTAGTTGACAATTTTTTTTGTTTTTGTTTTTGAGCTAGCAGAGGAATTCATTTAATTTTGTTCTTTCGCTGGTCTTGTAGACGGATAGTCTTTACGAAATCTAAAAAACGCTCACTCGCTCACTTACGTCACTCATCCTGAATATTTATCATTACACACTCTGTACACTTATTAGAACTGTACAAAAACAATTATTTGCTTCATAAGTAATATATCGTATTACTGAAAGATTTATGCCAGCATACAATAATTAGCAGAACCGTAAGGATATCTACACAAAAAAAGTATACTGCGAGGCAACTTGAAACGGCACAGTAAATCGGTAATGGTTTTCAACAAGAACAAAGAAACGCGGCACTTTACAGCTGACGTTAGCGTACGTTGAATCTCTGAATCTGTAATCACTGCACCACAGCATACAAAGCAGCGTACAGGTTTTGCGCGCGTGTATCACACCACTACCCGCTGTACAGCAGCAGGCACAGCGCACTCCCAGCCGGTCTGGCGTACGGCCACTATAGATCTAAATGTGAAAATCACGCTATTCACTACTCCTTGTTGGGTAAATAATCCTGAATCATTTGTTTATGGTAAATAATTAAACGCTAGTGGACTTATTCATGTTCTCATGGAAAAAGGACTGGACTTGACTGAATGTATTTAGATATTGATTAATGTACTTAGATTAATTTTATTGAATAATTTTGTAAGATATTGTACAGTTTCTTTTGTTTGTAAAAGTATATCATTTTGGAAAACTGATATTGTTTATATAAATAAGTAAATAAACAATTTTTATTTTCTCTGCAGTTTAAAAATATTTGTTACAACAGTTTGCAGACACTTGCAGCAGCAGCTTTGTTAAAGTGCAGTTTGTTATGCACTTTATATTACAATTTGTTATATAACTGAATCGTTTTCGTCGATTCAGATTTTGTTGAGTGAAGCGTTCACCAATCGATAAAGAATGAATAGGGACGTCGCGTCATTAGGGTTACCGAATTATTGTACATTTACTGAGAGTATTCACGGTATTTTCGGGTAAAAAGTATTTAAGTTTTTCATCCAACGACTGATTTAAATTTTACTTTAATAAATCGATACCGTGAAACATATAATTATCGTTGCCTGATTTTCATCCAATTAAACAATAGTTACACTTTTCTTATTTGCTTTTAATATTACTGTCCAAATGTATAACATTAATTGCGACAAATTAGTAACAACTCCACAGATTGTCAATACTGACGACTAACTAATTACACGGGAATACTGTGTGTAGGATCAAAAAATAAACAAACAAAAACCTTAATGTTACTTCTGCTTAACAGATAATTAAGAGCGCGCGAATAAATTGTGTTTGGAATACACTGTGATCAGCAAGAGCATGAAAGTTAAAATTTAACCTATAAATAAACGTTTGATGTACTCGTTTTAGTTTATTCACAAATCCGTCTCGTGTAGTAACTGTTTCTTATAACGTATCCTCCTAAAACAAAAATGTTAATTATTTCTTCCAAAAATTAAAACAATTAAGACTTAACACATTTCACTTTAAGAGTGCTACTTACCACTTAAAAAAATTCATTATTTTAAAGCCACTCAGTGACATGTAAATGTGATGGGGAATGATTAGTTAATTGGCAGTTACTACACACCAGACTAAATAATTACTTTCTATGCATTCCGGTGGTTAGCTGTGCTACAATATTTTGACAGCATTTATAATTTCCTTAAACCTGTGGAAATGCGTGTTGCACGAGAGAACAAGGGAGAGAGTTAGAGGGAGAGGGAAGAGAGGGAGAGGAGGGAGAGAGACTGACAGACAGTCGGATATAAGCAGAGAGAGACTGAAGAGGTCAGGGGAATAGTGAGATCGTGCTCGTCTGTTCAATATACTGATCATTCCGTAAATTTTTTCTTACTGGTTCAGTAATTTATGGGCATTGCTTTTAAATTTTACAACATATCGAATACAATTTGGCAGAGTAAACCAGGTGGTGTGCCAAGAACATTATCAAATTAGACAACGTTTGTACTCACCTGTTCTTTGTTGAAATTCTCTCTAACATAAAGTGTAGAATAACGGACGTCTCACAAAATCTACGGAATAGCTCTTTCTTAGTGTCTATTCAAATTCACATTACCAATTATAACATTTACATTGCCAATTAGGTCTGTAATGATTTTCTTCTATAATCGATTTGAAAGGCAGTATTTCATCATCACCATCACCTAAAGGCCGTGCCTTGTAGAGTTAGCCACGTCTCTCTCCCCATCATTGTCCTCTATAAATCGCAGTACCATAGGACGTTCATCTCCTTTCCCATGTCTTTGAAGAACGCTGCTCTTGGTCGTCCTCTCGGTTTTCCCCAAAAACCTTTACTTCAAAAATGTTACTTAAGAATTGATTGTGTCGTAACACGTGCCCGATCAATTTTACCCTTCTTCTTCCAATCGTTTTTAAAAGCGATCTATCTTCGTTCACTTCTTCGAGGACTTGCTCATTACTTTTATTATCCATCCAACTCGTCCTCGCCTTTCTCCTCCAGACCCATATTTCCATTACTTCCAGCTTTCTCCTATCTATTTTGCGGAGGGTCCACGCCTCACATCCATAAGTTAAGACACTCCACACAAATGTTTTTGCAAACCTTTCCCTTACCTCCATACTTAAGTGATTATTTGTAAGTAAATTCCGTTAGTTCTAAACCGCTTGCTTTGCTGGATCTATTCTTCTCTTAATCTCTGTCCCATATCTATTTTCACAAATGAAGGTGCTCTCCAGGTAGCAAACAATTTCAGCTTGTTCTAAAATTGTATTACCCAATTTAATATCAAGATGCTCTTTCTTCTTCTCTATCCCCATTGTTTTGTTTTATTCTTGTTAACCTTTAATTTAAATTTCTCTAGGGTTTCAGACAAGATTCACTTCATTCTCTTCATTTTTTTTTACCGAATCTACGATTATTACTATATCATCTGCAAAGGGGATACTATGAATGGGCCTTCCATTAATCTTAATGCCTTTCAAGATAGTATTTATGAAATTAAAAAACGAAATAAAGTGTTTAAAAACGTTAATTTATTACTTTATCATTCCAAGATTCAGCAGTTTTGAGTAACGGTGTATTGTGTTCTGACAAGCACAAGCTCAAAATATAGGGGTGTTTGTTTAAGGGCAATGTATACACGGTACTTGTCACCGTGGCGGGTCTACATAAGAGATCTGCATGACGCCTACGATCACTGATTGACACCGTGAAGATCTGTTGCCAGCTCTAACCGAATCCTCCCACACATCGAAAGCAAGAACGTTGAAGCCGGAGGAGGTCTCTGAATCATGACAGTGATAGCGAGTGAGTTCTTAATAGCTGTGTACACACGTCTAGTCATCACTGAGATGTTCTTTGCGTGATTAATCAGCGTGTTCTTGAGTGACGGGACACGACGTTTTGACAGAATCAGGGCATGCGCTTGCTTAGATGTCAAAGTATCACTCCTGGCAATTAAGGCTTGTCAAAGTAGTAGGTATATAATTTTTTAGCAGTTTTTCAATCAGAGCAGAAAGGAATGGCTATACATTTTAATTTTCAGAAGTAAATTTACTTTCGTTACTTTCGCAAAACAAACAAGCTAATTTTCAGTTGTGTTCTTTAATACACTTGTACTATCGTTTCAGATGGGCATCAATTAGTGGTACTGACTGGTGATGTTGATGTTGTTATAGTGTGGTTATAGATGTAACTAATCAGTACGGCTGACGCACAGACACACCTCGTGCAATTAATGGCTCAATCATCTGTACGCTACACCACTACTGCTCCCGGGGGATGACACTAGCTTGAAAGCAGGACTCTCACTTTTCCTCAGGACAAATGACAAATTCAAGTTTCTTCCCGTATAATTGTATAATACATTTTATAAATATTTTGTGTTTCCAAATTTTTGATAAACCAACGTGAAGTATAAGAATTGGAAAAAAATACGGGAAAGCGTTGATTTCAAAATATTGTTATCTTGATTAACTGTCATTCAAATTAAAGGTAATAAATCTCATGTTATTAGAATTCACTGAAATTCTATATTTGTATTCTTAATAAATGTTGTGAGAATGAGTCTTTCGGACGATATTTAAAAAACCCCGGTTATATTACCTGTTAGCACTTTAATTTAAGGATGTTGTCTGAGAATGGTTTAAGCAACTTATGGTACGTGTGTTAAAGTACGTTACTTTTTAAGGAATATTTTTTCAATTTTTAAAAAATTGAAGTCGAAAAGCTGCTAGTTTACCTGTATAAAAACGACGATTCAAACCAAAGACATATTAAGCTAGACGAGCCCTGACATAGACAACCCTGTAAAGGGAGGTGGGAACGGAAAAGATAAAGTTAGATTAAAACGCTCTGCATTCGTTTTCAGGCGCGTGCGTAACAGTGGAAATAACTTTTTTTAAAGTGGAATCACGACGATTTTACAAAATGTTGATTGATTGTCATTATTAACAAAATAAACTTTATAAGGCTTATTTCAACACATGCAACTGGCTTAGAAATACATCTACGTTAAGTGATAACGGAATTTCACTTAAATGTTTAATACCTCTGGGGCAATTGATCTCCCTGATTCCCAGTCATAGTTACAGCATTGCCACTACTTATCTCTTCATAAAGTTAGTTTGAAGTTACTTCCTCGGTTGTTCACTTAGACAAAAGTTCTATAATGTAGAGTGTAACCCAAGAATTGAATCACGTTTTTGAGTGTAGGCTACATATTTAACTTTCCAGACAATTTTGTAATATTTTGTGTACCACAATAATAAAGGTTTAGGAAGTCGCATTTGAAACATTTTTTTTTTTAATAGAAAGAAATTGGCAACCTTCATAAAACAAACGTCACTTTTGGTATGTTTACGCAATATATTTTCAGCAAAGCACCTGGTATTTCAAAGACAAAAAAATAATATGACTTTTCTTACTATAGAGTAACGCGTTATTAAATATTAAAAACGTTTTACGAGTGAAAACGTAATAACGAACAAAAAACCAAAGAACTTTTCTCAAAATGGAATCTATCCACAGCTGAACAACGATAGCTTGACAAACTTGACAATAATGTGTCTATCAATCCCTGAATCCTGAAGAATGCCTTGGGATTAAAAAAATGTGTGTGTGTGTGTCCACGTATTCTCCTACAACACTTCAATTTCTCTTTAGTTATAAAAGTAATGTTTTAAAAGAAACCGTTGTTTCGCATATGAGTAAAATTATCTTTAAACTGTTATTTTATCTGTTATAGACTGTCTTTTAACAATGCACTAAAAGACTGCAGCCTGATAACTAAGAGCACAAATGATTTTAAAAATAAGCGATTTTAAAATTAACTAGCTTGTATACAAATTTATGTTTAATTAACACAGGATATTTTGGTGATTAATTACGTTGATATTTTCAGTCTTTCTTGGAGAAGTTGCATTACTTCAGCCAAATGAGTTCATAAACACCATTTTAAAAAAATTTTTTAAGTGTTGTGTTTTATGCTGCATATTATATGTACCTGTGTCGACGACGCTCACCTGAGTGGGAATCTTTATAAATGTTATGTAGTAAGTTTACTAAATGATCCAATTGAAGATGGAACACAACTGTTCCGAAATGCATCTTGGGTAAAAAACTAAAAATTTACCGACTTGAATACCTAGAGGTGTACTTGTAAATACTAAAAATCCTTTATACATTATTAAAGGTATTCTTTGACTGTTTCATAAAAATAATTAAAAAAAACAAAATACATGCATCGTCTTCGTCTTACACACTATGTATGTCCCATTTTGTGTGCGGTTCGGGATTTATTTATTTGGTTTCTGACTGCATAACGTCCAGATACAGGTTCTTACCAAAACCAGGACGACTTCAGTTCTCAGAGGTCGCAGATTTCTACTGATAAGATGTTTCCTTTTTTCCAAGTGAACACACGTCATTGTTTCTAATAGCTGATTCGCGGTTCCCGGATAACAACTTCTTCATTTCTTCGGTCGTCAATCTTCAGATTGGTGTGTGGCAACACACTGACTTACTTATAACTTATCCTCCAGTGCCATTTTCTTCTTTTCGCTATAATATCCTGCTATCATACTCTCAGTTATTTGTTCCATGAATTGTTTCGTTGACCTCTTTCTCTATTTCTCGGTATTTCTTCCCTTCTATTTACCTTTCTTATCTACTATTCTGTGATGGTCACAAAGTATTTATTATGGCTTATTAGATATCGAATTCATTTATATCTTCTGTTATTTAGGTGTTTCCACATTACTCGCTTCTCGTTTATTTCTTCAGAACCTATTTATTCGAGGTTTTTTTTAGTGAAATATTCAATAGCCGGCTCCAGTGACAAATCTCAAACACCTTCAGACTGTTCTCTCTCTCTCTCTCTCTCTCTCTCTCTCTCTCTCTCTCTCTCTCTCTCTCTCTCTTACCAATTACCCACGTCTCTGAATCGTACAGTGTCTCAATGCTCACAAAACGTTTGACAAACATTCTTCTTGTTGCAATACTGATATTGTTTGATATGAGTAGCTTTTTCTTCTTGCTGAAGGTAGCTTTAGCTTAAGCTAGTCTACACTTAACGTCTCTTGTATTTCTTCGATCAGCTGTTATCGTGATTTCTATGTATTAACGTGGTAAATGCATTAACCTGTCTCAGTTTTTTACCATCGATTGGTATACAGCCAGCTCTATAGTGTCTCTGACAGTAACCATAACTTTCGTCTCATTTTTATTGATTTTGTAATATTTTAAAATTTTGTTCATTATTAGTATGTTTAGTTTCAGGTCTTCTTCACTCTCCGCAACCACAGCTATATCACCGCAAACCTATATTTAATTAAAAAAAATCATCATTCAAAAAAAAATCGATTGGTACAGAAGTCAGCATACTTAGTTCCAAAGTAGAGCCATAGGCTTGCCAAAAAATGTATTAAAAACTATGTCAAAATAATGTGTACCGAATAATGTGTCTACGTAATCACAAAACCAGAGAAACTTCACTGCGCTAGTTAAATCCTTTCATTGGTATTATTGCACTTCGGAGACTGATAATATAAATGCAGAGACTGATTCTATACAACTGTTAATTAAAAACTAGACTGTTATGAAATTAAATTATAACAATGTTCGCCGTGGGAGGTGATTACAACTGAAACAACGATCGTTCTGCAACTTGCCGTGATATGAACAAAATAACTGAACAATTTCCATGGCGTTTTTATATCGCTCATTAAAAGCGCAGATTTATGCGATTCCCCGGTCGATTCTTCTAAACGAGCAGTACGTACCGCTGTTCTATACAATTTTCTGTGGGTTATAAAACTTTCTGTTAATTCATCGCCGTAAAAAGACCTGTTCTTCGCAGCGCCATGACCGTTATTCCTGTTAAAACTACCTCTTCTTTAGTTCGTAAGTTAAAACCACCGCCGTATATATATATATATATATATATATATATAGGCTATCTTTAACCCGTAAAAAGTCAGGAAAACGTCGCGGATTATCTCGGAACAAATGACCGTAAAAAAAACGTTAACTGGATGTGGCATTAAAATCACATCAACGTAGGATTTACGTTGTCGTTAACTAGTTTACGACGTTTTATAGAACATTCAATCTGAGCCTTACACCAGTGTTCTTGTTTAGTTTTCAATGACCTTGTTTACCGAAAGAAGTTCCTTAACTCTCTTCTCGACTTTCGGTCTCGCTGCATTCGTATCGTCCTCCCTGCCCAAGGATTTCTCCGCTAAATTGCTATTCAGTAGTAACATTATACTTTTCTTCGGACAGAGTATTGGCTAATAAACTGATTCCTAACACACATTGTTTGGATAGATCTCAAGCTACGTCGTTTTTTAGAACGCTCATTCAGATTCGATCTGCCTATACCTAATGCTAGAATATAGCCTAAATTAATATACTGGCTAACCTATCGTTCTCTCTAAAAATAATAATGAGAAGAAACTTCAATTAACATAGTACAGGGTAAGTCAAAAAGTAAAGGCAAATTTTATTTTCCCTGCTGCAATGGATGGCAGCACTGACTGAACAATGAGATATCATAACCTCAAAGTTTTTTTGTTCTTTAGCTGTGTTGTTTCAGTGCTCAGCTCCATTCGTAGTGATTTCAGGGCATTTTATTATGAGTGCCCCGTTGTCCGTGTGCACCAAGGAAGAAATGAGGGGAGTGGTACGTTTTCTGCACTCTGAAGGGACTAAACCTGCGGAGATTATTCGCAGAATGCAGCAGCAGTACGGTGAGAGCTGTCTTAGTGAAAGCAAAATTTATGAGTGGATAAATCGCTTTAAAAATTGTCGTGTATCTATCTGCGATGAAGAGCGTTCAGGTAGGCCATCCACTTCGAAGACGGACAAGAACATCGAGACAGTTGAGCGAATGATTCATGATGATCGTCGTGTCATAATTGATGATATTGCGCATGCGTTGAACATTAGCCACGGGGTAGCAGTTGCAATCATCCACGAATCACTAAATTACCACAAAGTGTGTGCTTGTTGGGTACCACATCGACTGACAGACCAGCACAAACAGAAACGTTTGGAAATTTCGAAATCACATTTAAGGCGTTTAGAAGAGGAAGGAGAAGAGTTTCTCAATCGCATAGTAACCGTTGATGAGACGTAGCTCCATCAGTTCGAACCACAGAGTAAGCGGCAGAGTATGGTGTGGAAACATCCATCCTCGCCTACAGCAAAAAAGTTCAAAAGACAAGTTTCTGCAGGAAAGTTGATGATGACAGTGTTTTGGGATATGAAAGGTCCACTTCTAATTCATTACACTCCTAAAGGTCAAACAGTGAATAGTGACAGCTACTGTGAGCTACTGCGAGATCTGAAACCCAAAATCAAAACAAAGAGGCGAGGAAAACATTCAAAAGGTGTGCTTTTGCTTCAGGACAATGCCCGTCCTCATACTGCGGGGAAAACGATCCAGTGCATTCAAGATCTTGGTTTTGAGCTGCTGGAGCATCCGCCGTACAGTCCTGACCTAGCTCCAAGTGATTTTCACCTTTTTGGTCCGATGAAGGAGCACCTGCGTGAATCCAAGTTTTCGTCGGATGACGAGGTTGTGGAGGCGGTGGGCGAGTGGCTGTGCACGATGCCACAAGTCTTCTTCCAGGACGGAATTACGAAGCTTGTCAAGAGATGGACCAAGTGTATAGAAGTTGAGGGAGATTATGTAGAGAAATGATGTTACTTGTCATCTTGTTTTCACAATAAAAAGTTCCTTTTTAAAAAATTGCCTTTACTTTTTGACTTACTCTCGTACACGTTTCATAACTGTCAAATAAATACGTAAATGTCACAAATAAAATATCTGTTGTACAAACCTAGTCCTACAATATACAAGGTGGAAACTAAGGCTATTATACAAGGTGGTAATGGTTTTACCATCGTTGACAAGGTGTTTACGAAATGAGAATAAAGTTAAAAATAAACTGATGTCTTATGTATGATATTCTAAAAAGACCCACTCCTTTGAAGAGATACTTCTTTGAAAAGAAATTACCCAAACAGAAGCGTAGGGTGACTTGAAGTATGTGGAAGGCTAACCTGAAGGTGAAACAGACAAACACCCTGAACAAGACAAAAATATAAATACAGTACAGGAATTGAGTGTAATGATATTTAACGTAAATTAATTAACGCAAAAATTGTTTTTAAAGTAACGAACAGAACCGAGAAAATGAGAAACATTTACAAATAAAACTAACACTGAATTCACAAAGGATATCTTGAAGTGTTTTCAACGTAAATAAGACGCTAAAAATAGAGAATTTAACTAAGCACAAAATTTCATTTATTCACATTTAGGAAGTGTTTCAAACACGCTAGAAATCCAAAAACCGTGTTTATACCAGCACTCTGAAACAAAGCGATCCCCCCAATGGTACTTCCTACTTATCAGCATACTGCGTGATTTGAAAGAATCAAGAGGACGACGTAATTAATTAGCTGTCAGAATATTCCTTCCAATATGTAACTACCGAGCATGATCAGGGGGATCAATCCCCCTCCCAGAGCTATTAAAAATTTAAGTGAAATCCCATATCAGTTACATCAGTTAACGTAGAGCCATTTCAGTTGCGTGTGTTAAAATAAGGCATGTAAATAACTGTATAAATAATTATATGGGAAGAATCTTGAATACCTTACTTGACTTGGGTCTTACCTCGAAAGGGCGGCTCCTAGTTACGCCAGTGATCCTTCTACACATTTCTTCATGCGAACATAATGAACCTCTGAAGACGTGGTATGTTATGTTTAATTAATTGAAGCAATCGCATTAGCAGATTCTTGTATATAAATACTAACTTTCTCATAAATTACCTTAGAGAGCAAATTTTTCTATAAGACTATTCTTAAAAAAGTCTGGACATACGGGATTTGACAACTGAGGGCAGTAATTAATTCGAACGTGAAGATCTTGAAGCGCTCAAAGAGATTGCACTCTATCGTCCACGTGCCCTATCTATCACGCCGTACAGAGATCCGTATCAAGACGATTCGTTCAAGAAGAAATAAAACATCATTACACAATGTTCACTATAAACAGAATAACAGTCACCTCAACGAGCTGGTAAACAAGTCCCGGATGATTCATGGGGCATAAGACAACTTAAACGACACAGAAAATTGGTTTTAACAACTTGTCTTTTTTTATTATGAGAGTAAGAGTTCTCGCTGGACCACTTTCCACACGACATGTATTTACTTTTCTTAATTGCGATACGATTTGCCTAATCTTACTTAATGATTAGGTTAACTATATATATATTGAATTTAACATGTTAAAACTGGTCTGTGAGACCAACCATCAACTTATCTCTAATACCTCTTAATACTAAATACATATCAGCCAAATTAAGTCCAATGACATCATTTAGTTAGTTCTGGTGTTCTTAACTAAACACTCTCACACGCGCAGAATGCTCTGCTTTTGTAACACAAAACACTACACAGGTTCAAATGGGTTTGTTCTTTTCAGACTTCGGAACACGTGTTGATTGTCCAGCAGTTAAAGAACTGCATTTCCGTGGAGGTGAAGCCTTCTTCATCCTTCTTCGCAAACCTTGTAATCTCTTCTTTAATTAATTGTTAGAATCTCTGTGAATATCGGCGTTTCTAACATACCATGGTGCATTCACCATGGTCCGCAAAACTTTGTTTTGGAATGTTTGTATTATGCTGATGTTACTATCTTTCGCGCACCCCCGAGTTGAACTCCGTACAGCCAGGTGGGTTTAATTATCTGATTATAGACCAGAGTTTTACTGTATAAAGAATGTTTTCCTATGAACCATTTATATTGTTGGAGTTTTATGTTAAGTTCCTCTTTTTTCTTTTTTACATGCTCTTTCCATCTCAGTTCGGTACCCAATGTCATACCCAGGTATTTGCCTTTGTTTCAATAGCAGCTACCGTTCCATTTATGACCAATGATGGAAGATTATTCAATCTTTTATTGGTGAAATTAATGTGTGCCGATTTGGCTTCGCTGAGTTCAATTTTCCATTTTTTGGCCCATTCATATATGGTATTGCTAGCTTTCTGCAATAATCGGGTTGAAATAACCTCATTTTGCCCTGTTGTAAGCAACGCTGTATCATCACCAAAAGTAGCCAATTTTGCTTGTTCTAAGTTTGGTATGTCACTAGTAAATAATACATACAAGACAGGCCCAAAAACACTGCTCTGTGGTACTCCCGCCTGCACGTCTTTTATGTCTGAATATGCTTCTTCTTGTTTAACTGTAAACAATCTATTAGATAACTACGAGGTAAGGATTTCTACATATTGTCTAGGTGACATTTTAAAGATAACAAATTTAAAAATAAAATACAGATACCAAAATTAAATAAATACTACTTTCATTCAAATTTTCATTGTTCGACTTTACATAGTTTGCGAAGAAATTCAAAATACTGTATTAACAACACAAATATGTTTAAATATATAACACTAAATACGTTCAGAATATAATCTTTATTTTATTTATTGTCTTCTCTCCAGCGGTTAGGGAATTTGCTTATTTCGATTTTTTACGCCCCCTTCTTTGTCACATGGGTCTCTCTTTCCCATCGTTATTTCCAGTTCAGTTCACATTCACCTATTATTTCATTAAGACTGTGACTCCGAATTTTCTCCGAACGCCTTCACTAATTATACGAATTTCCCAATTTTTCCCTGCCACCTGTGAACGCATTTAACGACTAAAACGTAAGCTACTAGTCAGTCAGATAGTGTAAGGCACATTCCAGCAGTACATAGAACGAGAACATTGTTTTGAACGCAAACTGACGTACATTAAACAACGCACATGAGTATACTCAAAAGAAACAGAGAGAGAGAGAGAGAGAGAGAGAGAGAGAGAGAGAGAGAGACAGACAGACAGAGACAGAGCGAGAGAAAGACAGGCAGACAGAGACAGAGACAGAGAGAAGAGAGGAACTGGAATTGTCTATTTAGAATTTCAGTTCCGCGTGTCATTACTCTCACAGTATTATTATTTAACAGAGATAATGTAATGTTCTCGAATCGATTTAATTTGAACGGTAACTAGGGGATGAGCAGTTTATCAGTTATGTCGTGAGCAGCTCTACCTGTAAATGACAGTTGACAGAGCCTAGGATGCTGTGCTTGCTACTGTCTCTAGAACAAACGGACGGGACTAGTGCAATATTGAAACGTTACTCTATAAAATTGTCTAGACTATCTATTTATGTGCTCGAATCACGCTCTCAATTAACTCAGTCCCTATTCCTTTCCAACCAGTTCCATTGTGGCCTCCCTCGAGACCTGCGAATGTATACAGTCATACAGGTAAATTAATCACATACTTGGTTTGATCACACAAGTCACAGCCTCAACATTAAGCTAAAGTATGCCCGAAAACGACTGTATGTGGAAATAAAATTTAAAGGTGCTCTTTCCGTGGCAGACTACAAAGTGAATCCAAAGCAAACTTCACAGTTCAGTGGTTCAAACGTGCTTCTGAGCACGTCAACAAGACGTGTACGAAGCATGAAATTGGAATGCTTTCGTAGCTGTGCCAGCAGGGTAAGAGTTCATTATGAAAAGTTCTTGATGCCAATAATGTGACAATTTGCTTAGGAAACTTCAAGAGGCTTAATACTTGTCTGAAAAAATGAAAAAAAAAAAGGAGAGGAAGAAGAAAAAGGAAAAGTTGTCTACGACTACAACAAAGGCAAGGAAGGGAGACAAAATAAAAGGAAAACCTTACAAAAGAAGGCAAAATGAAAACGATATCGACGAATAAGAATGAAAACAGGAAATTAATATAATATTACAATAAACATAACGTGACGCGGACCGGCACAATGGTAACGTTCAAGACTCACATACTCAACGGGTGTGCTGCGGTAGTGAAATCGATGTCATGATTTGATGTCCACGCCCACTTCTTTCGCTGGGGACAAATAATACAGAGTTATTGGTTGGTTTGTCTGGGGTATACAAGTAACACACACACACACACACACACACACACACCTCCTTCTCTACCGTGCGGTTCCACTGCAGGTGGTTCCTAGATGGCTGATTTTTCTCTAGCGTTGGTGAACGTGTGTAGTACCATGGCAACAGGCCACAGGACTAATGCTTGAAAGGATAGGAGAAACTGAATAAAAAGAAAACAAAATACAAATAGTAGGGCGAGAAGAAGAATATCAGGAAGTCAAAATTCACGAAGCATGAAATAGCACTGGGTATTAAACAATAATTTTTATTTTATCCTCATAGATCTATTGGATATATTAGCTCCAGGGTTGTAATACTCGAGAAATATAACATCTTCACCAACATCAATCAACTTCCAAACGACAAGGAGACGATTTAACAATATATTTTCTACTCTTAGATAAAAAGTTTCGTCTATACCTCTATACAGATCTGTCCTTCACGGTTTCTGTCCAAACAGGTACGTGACTTCCATAACTTGTGTAATATGATGACTGTGTGAACAATGCCTGATTGTAACGGATCAGTGATAGCAGGAAATTTTACTGACGCTTTATGGCTTACTGTTACGCTACACACCCCTTACGTACTTACAGGGAAGTCTTATCCTGTGCCTGGAA
The DNA here is from genome assembly GCA_034769895.1 of Magicicada septendecula. Classification (NCBI taxonomy): domain Eukaryota; kingdom Metazoa; phylum Arthropoda; class Insecta; order Hemiptera; family Cicadidae; genus Magicicada; species Magicicada septendecula. The sequence continues at coordinate 271,721,750 of CM068369.1, read as the reverse complement.
TTAATCGTATAACCCCGGCCTGTCTGTCCGGGGTAAGTAACCAACGGACTGACGTTAACCAGTTATCTTACCTGTAATAGATAAACGTGGAATATTACATAGAAATGAAAACGTAAAATAAAAAAAAAACTGGTAATGTTTAATAATCGCTCAATTAAATTGTAATTGACAAGAAAGCAAAAGCTAATTACAAGTCTAAAAATGTGGCACATACGCACACTCAAACCCTTTAAGCGCGCGCACACACATTTTTTTTATAAATGATATTTAGGTTAGGAAAGTTGAAACGTGATTTAGGATTTTTTAAGCGAATGCAGCACAGCATTACTCGGCCTCGTCCAAAAATATGACAGTCGGAGGCTTTTGATGTAAAAATGTGTATTAATTCAGCACTTCCCAACATCGTTCCTGTGCACCAATCAGACTGTACCGTTAGTAAGATGAGACTACCGTTTCCAATCCACGTTAACGGAACGGAGGCGCCCCGTCGTATCGTTGTCATTCTTCCGCCAGTGTAGCCATTGTTTCATGGTACAGAAACATGTGACGGACAACTACTCTGATGTGAGGCCAAAAATTAATCACCGCTGATACCAGTCGCTGTGATGCCGACGGCTAAAGGTTTAAATGACGTAGTATTAAATTTTCTTCTTCTTCTTCTTCTTCTTCTTCTTCTTCTTCTTCTTCTTCTTCTTCTTCTTCTCATGCTTTTCTTTCCCATTTAAGGCGCTGGTTATGGTCCATATTTTAAATCCGCTCCTTCCTTCGCGTCACAGATCTTTCCGCTTTCTTTAACGATGACTGTAGTATTACCTTCCCATTGGATTCGGAATAGTCTCCTAATTTTCTTTCACCAAATGTACTTCAGTTCCTTGTACATAGCCTACTTGTTTCCAAGTATTCTTATATGTCCTAGGTATTCCATCGAGACTCCATCTATAGTCATCTTTCTTCATTAAATTACGAAGTCTTTCACGGCTAATTAGTAGGACGAGCGCAACAGTGCAAAAAACTAGTAGTGATTCATTGTTAAAATGTCTCATAACATTCACCAGTAGGCCCAGCAGCGGTATTCAAGGCGAGGAGACACTGGTTAGAATTATCCCTTGTCCTTGTATCCAGCGTTGGAACAGTTCTATCCAGTTTCTCCCTTGAAGGTGGCTGCTGTGCGTGCTGCCGGAACGTCAGCTATGACGTGACCACGTCTTCTGTGACACGCCTTAGTTTACTTATGCGAAAAGCAAAACATCAACAAAAAGCAATAAGCATGTCTCGTTTGTTCTGGGCTGGCTTTCTAAACGTTATTGTCGTATTGCAGTTGCCATATCCCATACTACGCAGGCTGTCTCAATCGACAGCATTGCCCTGCCTCACTCTAGATGCGAAGACTTTACTGAGAGGGCAGAGCGGTACAGTTACAGTGTGCCAACAAACGAAATAGACGGTACAACAGTTCTACCAAATTACAGGGAGGGACCAATAACTTTTGACCGTAAGATACCAATGGTTACTCATCCAATGCGAATGTAGACTTATCCTCATTCCTCAATTATGATGGCAGGATCTACGACACAGCTAAGGATTTATCTGCAACGTGGATACAGATTGAGTGCATATGCTATAGGAATGATATCTCAAAGAACGAAACGAATCGGTATCCTTCAGTTAGACTTCTACGGTTACGGGGACGTCAACAGGTTGGTTTAATGTTAATACAGAATATCTAAGTTAGCTCAAGGGACAGTATAAGCTATCAGATGTTTCGTTATTAGCACTAATCTTTTTCGTGCTTAATTTTACAACTTTTTCTCACAAATATAGTAACGATTCACTACTTACTGTTCAACATTCTTAAAAGTAGAAAATTCATCTCTTGTAATTTACACTAATCACCTGCCAAAACACAACTAAACTGTCAGGTAGTGGTGCTTGTTTATTTATATATTCGCTCAAATTCATTAGAGAAAAATGAACATAATAGTCTCTACATAACTATAACACACTTCTCGATGATGGAAAGCACTATTTATAGTTTAAAATGCTTATAATTATTTTTGAAATTTATTATTCTTATTTATTATTAGTTATAACTTATTTCAATAAACTTATTTTCTTCTTGTCACGTCCCTTTCCTTTATTATTTATCCACATAATTTCAAGTTCAAGTAAATCCTCATATCTTGAAGACGTTACTTAGAATTTCAATTTTAAAATTAGGTGTACACGTAAGTTTTTATTATTCGCTGCAAACATAATTCAATATACACGAAACAAATTGAAACTTGAAAGGGTATACACACGGCGAGGTAATATCAGACAAATCATAAAATGCGACGTACTCTAATATCTTATCATGAGTTTAGAATCGTGCAGGCCTCAAATAAGAATTTGCTCCAAGAATTTCAAGTCACGTAACAAGAGAAAATCTGTTTCCCGGCAGACGTCTAATAACCTTCGGTACTACCATCAAATGTTTTGGAAAATAGTGTCTGTGTGGCCATAAAATAGTTTTATATCAATTTGACGGTAATCTTGTTATTTCGTTTCTCAGTATCATGACTTTTCCTAACGTAAGTACGTAGGCCCAGATCATTGATCTAACCAACATTTCTCCTACGCGTTACGCAGAGTAATCAATCTTTGAAGCCTGGTTACTCGGAGCTCAATCGGTATTTTGTCCAACATTTAAGCTCGAAACTAACGAGTAACTTTCTCGAAACTAGTCGGTAATGGAAAGCTACTCACCGTCATCTGTCTCGGACGCCATTTTCTATCAAATAAGCACACAACTGTGACTAAAAAATGATTACTTTAGCGCTTTTGCTCACGACTGTCCCAACAAAACCCGGTAATCTGTAGACTTCCCGTAAAACCTATTAACATTTACACGTCTTATCCAACCTTTTCACCTCTTTCGAAGCTTTCCTGGTGTTTCTATAAGCTTATCTGTTTGGTAAAAGCAAAGCCATTTAGAAAGGAATATGTAACCCTTCCTGCTTTAAGAATCGGTTAAGCCACACATGTCGAAGCGGCATTGCATCGTTATAGGCCTATCTGTATTCATAAACGAGTCTATAACTACGGGATTATTAGCTTGTAGATTATTACGCACATGTTTGGCAAAATGGGAATACATACACCGAGGTTGCTAAGCGTTTATCGATCGCTATAGAGGCGGAAAAACTCTACCGAGGGCTCCTTCTGTAAAAACTACATCTATGGCTCTTCCAGTTTCTGTAGCTCTATCCTACGATCTTCAGCATCGCTTCAATTTATCAGTGTTTACCTCTCTCTTATATCATTGTTGTGTGGCTGATGTTGTCAACTGTTAGTCCATTAAATCCACATTGGATAAGTTCTTTACGTACTCAGTGTGAGATATTATTCTTCTGACACCAAGTAGGCCTACACGTCCACGTATGTTCATGTTTTTTAAAGGGTCTTATCTTATAGGGTCTTAAACTTATAATTAAGGCCCTTGATAATATAGAGTAGTCGAAAACTTGAATAAGACACTAGCAAACATTATTTTATACCATATAGAAAAACGCCAGAAACCGCTAGAGGAAAAAGAACAATTACTTACGTACTGTAGGCCCTACATCTGTGTTCAGATAGAAACGAATAGCATAAGAATATACAGTATTAGAAAAATACGTAATTTATACGCCGAGAAATATTTTGTGTAATCTAATTGTGTGTCTATCAGTTTCAATTATAAGAGAACAAACGGAAATTGCAAAATATAATACCAGCAATAGAATAGGGGAACCGAACCTTGTATGCGAGTGCATTGGCACCGTTACTGAGTGACCGGGCAACGGACCGGTAACGAGCAATAATAAACTAGTTACCCACCGCAAGTCGTTTCAAATTTCCTTGCAGCTGATTGTATCAACAAATAAACTTGAAGTATCAGATATAAAAATACAGTATCTAAAAAATACTCTTACCAATCTCAAGCGAGTGGAAACTGCGAAGATAAAAAGATCAACTTAAATAAAACGTTTGTACAAGGTTGCCAAGATACTGAAATAATCTTGTATATGGTATGCTTGTAAGCTATAATATTTAAATCTTTTTGTAATTGCTTGTAATCTTTTAAACTATATCTAGTAATAACTTAATAGTCTACATTTTATTTAGTTGACTTAAAACCTGGTCTTAACTCTTTTATTGAATTATCTTAAAACCCAAGAAAAAATAATGGTTATTTGTCACTATGAAACGAAATGCTATCGTTAAATCCTACCGATCTTTACTTATGAGATAACTGAGCCAAATAAAGCCACGCTAACGTTTAACTTATTGGTATTTTCATGATTACAGAGATAAAAGTGTAAAAATGGTACACCCAGTTTTTGGTCATTTTACGAAAGGAAGAATTGCTTTATAATTTTTCATATTAGGCTACGTACATACAATGTACTTGACATTTTCGAAAAGTCGACGTTTCGGCCTTATTAGGAAACCAGGTTCCAAATAAGGCCAACTCTTAGTTTTCTGTTTTAATTATTCAAAATTGATCGCAGCAGGGTATATTTGTTTTCATAACATAGCAAAATTAGCTACAATCGCATATTTTCCTGACTAAAACACAAATGCACGCAAACATTGCGTAAACACCCAATAAAAATTCAGAGAGAGGTGACAGAACGTAATTAGGTCCAAGTTAAAAATATTGGGTAAAAAGATAAGGAATTATTACTTCAGATTTAGATAGGCTATGGTATAACTTTTAAATTTTAATTGTGTCAGAAATATGAATTTGAAAGCATTATCTTAACGAAGAAAGTCAGGACTTCAAGAGTGCACAAAATCTTTGCTAATTTACTCACATAATCAAATAATATGAAGAAATATGTAATCAGCAGAATATAATAACACGCACTCGCGTTGGGATGGTTTAATGTCAGGGTGGTAATAGCCATCGATGTGTACTATATGGATCGCGTGTTGCATTCACTGAATTCGGTCCGGCAGCTGCACTAGTGGTTGGCAAGAACACTGAGTATGCTATATACTGTACCTGTACAAAGCCTGACTTTCCTGCATTGTTATAGCTTTTGTTGCTTTAGCGGAGCATATTTTGCGTTAAATGCTATAGCTATGTCATTTTAACAATTAATGACTCCAAAGTGGGAGGTTTTTAATAAGTTCTTTTCCAAAAAAAAACACATTTGTTTCACTGTAATATTTCAGTGTTCTGACACATTATTTCAGTTCGTCGCTAAGTTCTGTTGCGTTCTTATTTATGAACATTTAATTTTGAAGCCTAAGATAAGAACTAATGTTGAACTAATAAAGATAAGAATAAGGGAAACAAAGAATAAAAGACGTGAGCCGTAAACTTTAAAATGTTTATTGCGTAAAAGAAGCTGGCGTATACGCTCGCATGGTCGTTAAAGTGTTCAATTAGCAATGCTAATTTGCATTCAATTTTTTTTGTTTATTTAATTAGCTACGTATTAATTGTATAAAAATTGTTTACATTAAACATTACTAAATAATACAAATTTATTTAACTTTTGGCAGCCACCAAGCTTAGAGAAGGTAGCTGCAGCGGTTCTTTCCTTAGCAATATCATAGCACAAGATTTTATAAGATAATGTTACTATTAATTTGATAAGTTTCACTTCATAGCTGTCTTAAGAAAAATCATTGTTTGAAATATGTTTTCTGAACACTATGCCGGCAAAGTTTTTGCAAGCTGATACAGTATAATCATTTTTTTTGTATTAAGTTTACTGTCAGATATAATCAATACATTATACATATATTTTGCAATTTTTAAAACGTCTGATGACGCTCTAATTAATTTTCCGCTTGACACAAAGTCAGTAAAATGAATGTAAACGCTCAAGTTATTGTCATCTGTTATCAGTCAGGCAAAAGTAAAAACAAACTGTTATAATAATAAAATCTGCATAAACAGGTGTAAGACAGGGTGATGGTTTATCCTCAATTCTTTTTAACTGTGTCTTGGAGAAAGTAGTGAGAATTTGGAATGAAAAATTAAAGGAATGCAAAATATGACCAATCATGTTGGGAAGAAGGAACAAATGTACTGAAATAATCTGTTTGGCATTCGCAGATGACTTTGCAATACTTTCTGAACATCTGACATCTGCATTAACACAAGTTAATTTTTTGGAGGACATAGCCAGTAGAACAGGCTTAAGAATTTCTGCAGAAAACACCAAATTTCTCACAAACATTAAAAACGCGCCAAAATTCCTGGTAACAGATATTGGTCGAATAGAGAGGGTTCGAAAATTTAAGTATCTAGGACAAATAATTCAAGAGAATGTCTTGGAAAAATCTGCTATAGAAGAAAGGATTCATAAGATGGAAAGGGCATATGGATAACTAAAGATATTTACAATAAAAGTGCATATCTGAAAATGCGAAAATAAGACATTACAGTACAGTACAGTAGTGAAGCCAGAATGCCTATATGCAAGTGAATGTCTAGCATTGAATTAGAATTTAGACAAACTAGAAATATTGGAAAGACGAATTATTAGGAAAATATTAGGCCCACGAAACACTTCAGAAGGTTGGAAATTAAGAAGTAATGACGAAATATATCAAAGTATAGAAAATATAACAGAAACAATGAGAAAAAGAAGACTATTATTTTTTGGACAAAAAATTTATATTATTATTTATATAGAATAGGCGACAATAGGTTGACAAAGCAGATCTTCAAATATCTGTGGGGGAAGAAGTCAACATCAAGTTGGATTAAAGAAGTTCAAAAGGATTTAGAAAAAATTAATATAGACTACATGCAGAAGAAGCAACTGAAGGAGACGTTTTTCGAACAGAAGTGTTAAAAATGGAGGGAGTCCAGGGTAGGAGAGAGAAAAACGCAGGTTCAACGTGGACTGAAGACAGGAAGAAGAGACACAGTGAGAAGATGAAGGAATATTGGAAAAAAAAGAAAGAACAAAGAGTAAAGAATTGAAATTGGCATGTGGTCCTTAGATGGCCGATACGAAAACAAAATCTTCATAACCACAAATTTTCAGTAGAACTGTCCTAAATGTAATAATTTTAAGATTTCAAAACAAGTGCATTACTGACTGAATGACTCGTTTAATACACGTGTTAACTTAGCGCCAAACGCTTTATTGCCCACCATTGTGTGGGAAGCTGTACGTGCTTCGGATCGTTTTCTGCCTGTCAGCACGCGATCCATATAGTGTACATCGATGGTAATAGCTTACAGATACACGGATTCATTTCTGCAGACCTCCTCGGGTTTTTATAAAGAAACAATTGGCCTTATTGGGACCACAGCCTTATTTGGCTCTGGTACCTTATATCTACGTTAGTACATTATACATTATACAATAAGTAAAGGGCACGGCTAGAATTTGTATATAAGTAGCCTACATAATTTTTACAAGTATATTTTGAGAGTGTCACATAAAGCCACATATTTTGATAAAAGTATTTAAAATCCCAAATATTTTCGCAAATCGCATTATCACTGTTCTGCACATTTTTATGCACGCCCCAATATAAAATATACATGCAAAATAAGTGCATGAAAATTATATATTTTAGACTGCTCTCTTACTCTGTCTGAAAATATTGGTTAGAAATTGTAGACGTGACAATAGGCTTTGAACAGTGACTTGAGATGCGCAGTAGACGCACACCCCGTTGCGAAGATAACACAATTTTCATACGTTTCGCACACGCGAGATTAGTCTTGACATTTCCGATTGCAACTTACAGGTTTCCACACAGTTGACGATACGGTGTCTCGTTACGGAAAGCTAGTGAGTTACCACGTTGCCACCAATCCCGATGTGTTCGGGTAACCGGAGCGGAAATAGTCTCTAACTTGGGTAGAAACCTGGCTACCGTTCTTGAGCAGTGAAATGGTGCGCGGAGCCAACGAGAGAATTGTGCCCATTTGAAAGTACAGGTATATCATACGGTACGTAGGAAGTAGAGAACGCGATAACAGTTCACTGTATCCCTACGCATTATTTCTGTCTGTCACGTACTGTCGCTTCACAACAACACTTGCATGATTGTTCCCGCCATCCTTTGCTGTAGCCGACCTACACACTGTGAAACGCTATACAAGACTGGAGTCTTTTTTGATATAACCCCGCATTCGTTAACTCGGCAATTTTTCATCTTTCATTGTACTTCCTATACTCTATAGACTCTCAACAGTTGGAAGATGATTAATTATTCTAAGTGACTTACCTCCAATACACAAAAGTTGATGATACACATAATACAGTTAGTCCAATACTGCCAACTACACTTTGATACACATGATACAATTAGTTCAACATTACCACCTACACTTAAACGTAATGTATACACATTATTCAATAACTATTGAGGCGGCCAATTAATATCTATCCAGATTGAAACAAATCACTATATTTGTTGCGATATCTCACATAAAGTCACAAAGATACGAATCTAGTTGATTCCGGCTATTCCGGATTCACGCTTGTTGCGACGGTTAATGGCCCCCCTTAAGGACTCGATCGCCTGCGTGTGTGGCCCACTTACAGGATCCACAAAATTCTGACTGTGATTGATCGACAAATGGAGGAAATTCATTCCTGGTAAGTATGGTATTCCACCGTACGCTTTCCACAAAACAGAAATAATGTTGTGCCAGGCCTTATACAGGCTCTAATTGTGTCAAGCAGGGTTTCAGCGGTTCTGTCTGCTACACCATAAAAAAAATCATTGGCAGATACAGCCAAATACGCTTTCCACAAAACAGAAATAATGTTGTGCCAGGCCTTATACAGGCTCTAATTGTGTCAAGCAGGGTTTCAGCGGTTCTGTCTGCTACACCATAAAAACAAAGCATTGGTAGATACAGCCAAAATACCCACTGCTGTCGATATACACGCCCGACTTCGCATTTCCTGACTCTGTCGAGAATATTACGACTTAGCGTTAACAACGACATTGTACGAGTACACTGCAACAGTTGAAGCAGAACTTAGCTTAAGAATGTGCATGCTATATGTCACGTAAATATCACTTACTCGTCTGTTAGGTTTTTCTGAGAACTATTCAACCGAGGTAGAGTGACAATAACCCACAGAGCGTGCTAGATGTTATATAGTAAGTTTCATGAAAGATGAACATGATGAACGGTTTGCGGGGTTACATCGAAAAGGACCTAAAAGCACAACGGGTAGTGACGAACCGTCAACATTGCTATTACTTCAAGCAATGCGTTACGAAGCTCGCCCTATTTTGTAGACATAAACAAAGCCTTTCTTACGGCAGATATAGCCTTACCCAGTGGCATAACTTGTTCCTGAGGGAGGGGGACTAGCTTGAAGGTTGAACTCTTCATTTTCCTAAGGACAAATGAGAAATTCAGGATTCTCCCCACATAATTTTATTACACTTTCGCACTTTAATTTAAAAATGGTTTTTACGTAAAATCCAGCAATAATATCTTCACATTGTTTATAATTATACGCTGTCCAGGCAGTGAAGGCGGCTAGAGGATTAGGAGACCCTTGGCTCACGCACGCACACTGGCAGGCCGCCTAACAATAGACTGGGGCCGGCACTTGACCTGCGCTGCTGTCTTTTTAAATATAGTTTACTATAATAAATTAAATTTTGTTATTCTGATTAATCTTATAGTTTTGGTCGTTCCATTTAATTCAGACTGTGATTTCATTTAAAATAAATCCAAACACGAAGTTTATACGACGATTTTCAAATGTTTTACTCTTATTTGTTTATTTTGAAATATTGTGATTGCTAAACTTCTGAGAATTATTTACGCGACTCTTATCAAAAAAATTGTATTATTAAAAACTAAGATTCTGATCATTTAATTTACTTTTCAACTATTTTTCTGAGACACCCCCTTTGGATGCCAGAAGCCGGTTAAATGGCCCTATGGTTCATTGTTGGAACTGCTAGCGGCCGATTAAATCGGCCCGTCAAATGACACTGAGAACTGCCAGCGGCCGATCTCACTGGCTTTTTGTATATTCATCGTAGCGACTAGCATGACAGATGATCAATCGTTTGCCTTTACCCAGAGGGCCGCCCAGAGTTCCTTGGATAGTGCCATCAGTCCAACCAGTGTCCTTTGTCGTGTTTTCATTGATTCAGGTCTCGTCCAAAAATATAGTGTTTTTAATATTTACTTCATGCATCTTTCTTAAGAAACGACACCTTAACAGGGCCACAGACGGCTTTTCCATGAGGATTTTTCTGCTGCTAAATTTCTTGTACTGAAATCCCATGTCTGATAATAGTGAGCTCAGTGAAGATTTTCTCTCATATACAGTCCAGCTTCTTGAAGTGACACACAAAGTTGTCTGAGGGTAGGCGCTTCTTTTCGAGCATAGTAGCTCAATATGTGACGTCGAATAGCTCCTTTGTCGACGTCATCCATGTCTGTTACTGGCCGCTTTCTCTTCAAACTTTTCTTCCGAGGAGTATGAATAATAATATTTTCCCTCTTGGTGCTGTTTAAGGTGTTATCTTGTTGATCGTCCTCAGCTGTGATTAAATCAATATCTTCAACTACACAGGGATCTTCTTGATTTTCCAAACTTTTTTTAATCTCAGCGTTGATACGTTGTATTGTTCTCAACGAAATGCCACAAGCATCTGCTGTTCTCTGCATTACTTTCTTAGTATCAAGTAAAGGACCTCCGTTATTCTCCTCTTTCTCAAAATAGAACAGAACAGAAGCAATCATTGTTCTGCATTGAGTATGTAAAACTTGGCGTTTTTTACAAGAACTCATAATCACAAATCAACTATACACTAACCACAAATGAACTGATTCACTCACAATATACGGGACAGATCTGCTCTCTGACAAGACTGGCTGGCCTCACTACCCCGTGCAAGCTATTTAACGAAACGACTAATCAGCGGGTAATCAGTGACTGACTCGGGGTACCCGGTACACGAGCAATGACCTCTACTGTTTGTTGGTTTGAGGGTGAATCACCCTCTCTATCTGGAAAAATGACTATAGCGACCAAGTGTAAACTAAGTAAGGAAGGGACGTCTCTCTTGCATGTTACTGAAATCTGCAATACCGGTAATTATTTTCCAAATTACGTGATACAATAATATACATTTAATTCCTGACGCGCTACGTCGTCCTCTCAAGTTATAGTTAAAGTTTAATAACATGGACAGTAAATTTTTAATATATTTACATAGATACATATCACATTTCATTTTATGTGTCTGCAAAACAATAATATATAATATTTTTATAATAAATAACATTTTTAAAAGTTCGTGCTAGTAAAAGACAAACAATTATTTCGATTACGTATAACAACTATTATTTCATATATTGTTTATTTGAAATAAAAATATGAGGTTTGAAATAATCTTTATATCTATATATTAAAATCTGTTAAATATGTTGATTAATTTTTTCAGTATTATAACAATAAACAGGTGGGTCGTCAGTCTGCTCTTTATCGAGTATCACAATCGGTGAATCGGAACAGTTAAAAAAAAAAAAAAATGGCCAAGGCCGACGCCAGGAATTTTAAGATTCTCGTAATTTCGAGGTCAAGTTGTAAAATCAAAAATCAATTTGTAAAAATATTACATATTGAAAGGAGTGTCACAGAAAAATAGTTGAAAAATAAATAAGATGATCAGTAACTTAGTTTTTAATAATCATCATTTTTAATAATAGTCGCTTAGATGGTGTTCTAAAGTTTAACAATAACAATAGTTCAAAATATACAAATAAATGTAAAACATTTGAATATCGCCATAAAAACTTCGTGTTTGGACTTATTTTAAATCAAATTACAGTCTGAATTCAATGGAACAGTCAAATTTAAAAGTTTAAGCACGACAATAAAATTTAATTTATTGTAGTAGACTGTACTAAAAAGACAGCAGCGCAGGTCAAAGGCCTGTCCCTGTCTATTGTTAGGAGGCCTGTCAGTGTGTGTGTGTATGAGTGAGGGTCTCCTAATCCTCTAGCCGCCTTCACTGCCTGGACAGCGTATAAGTCAAGAAGCTGTTAGTTTAACTGTACAAAGATGACGGATCAAACCATATAGGTATGAGGTTACAGGGGTCATGACACAGACAACCCCTGTAATTTACATGACAGTAAATTTTTTTATTGTTACAAATATGTAGTACGTTATTTACCAACTGTTGAGCGATTTGTCATTATTAAAAAAACTAACTTTATTTTATTAATTTAAAAATACTGTAATCCCTGTTATTCCTAAAATTATTTGTAAGCCTTACTTTAACACACGCAACTGACTTAGAAAAAGTCCTGTACTATTAAGTTACTATGAAATTTCGCTGAAAGTTTTTAGTGGCTCTGGAGAGGGGGATTGATCTTGTCGATTTACCACTGACCTTGACAACTTCTTTTTCACGATTCTCCTTGAAGAGATTTGTAGCGGTAGCGTATATTTCGAATTTGTGTTGCATAGATCCATAAATATGATCGACAATTCGACAATAAAAATCTTAGCCCTTGTAATCAATAAAAGTCTATCAGGTTTTACTGTATAACGATATATTTAAATGCTTAAAACAAGTTCACATAAGTTATCCAACTAAAAAATCAGTCTTCACAAAATTTATGAACTAACACAGGTTTGTTAATTTAAATAAAAAAACAACCCAAGTACGCGTTTCCTGTATTTAAAAGTATTGAAACACACGCGCACGAACATACGCACGCACGCACAAAGACACACAAACACACGAAATATGAAAAGGTTACAAAAATACTTCTACTGTTTCGTGTTATATTCTAACTGAAAGTGGATTATGTTGTTCGTCGATCTGATAGTACTCCAGCGTTCGAATGTAATTTCATGGAACTCTCAACCAGATTCGCTATACCATCGCCTTCCGGGAAAACAAATTTATCTTCTATTCTATACTGCTCCGCATTTCGCATTACGAGAGATATTCGAGAGAGCAGAGCATTTCCCCAAACTAATAAAACAGATTACACATACAGCATAATACGTTACTACCAATTGTTACTGGAGACACTTGTTTAACAACAGTCCCTTACATTTTTTTCTGAATTGACAGATCGATTTCATAAATTGGAAGACTTTTGTAAATAAAAGTAACTGTACATTAGGCCTCTGCACTAAAACGAAGCTACAAAATAAAGAAATATACATGCGTTGAAGTTCTGGGCTGGTTACGAGAAACAAAAAAAGCATAAAGCATTAAAAAAACTAATACGATTATACTACTTTCATACAAATAAGATGCATTACTCTTAGACAAAAACCGACAACGATAAAATGAAACAACAAAATAGATGATAATAGTATTAAGAAGAACAACAACAACAATAATAATAATAATAGTAGTAGTAGTAGTAGTAGTAGTAGTAGTAGTAGTAGTAGTAGTAGTAGTAGTAGTAGTAGTAGTAGTAGTAATAATGACTCCTTTTTTACTGCCTACGCAGTCTACGAGTTAGGCAGGGTATCCTGCCTTTTATGAGGCGTTCGCTATACAAGGAAGCAGGTGAGACCAGGACTGCGCTTCAGCCGCCTATTAATTATTTCAGGATGTTATCCCTAATACCCATGTGTACAGATGAAACCCTACCACGATTTCATGCGCCAAAGATTCGAACCCGGGACCTCTAGGTAGGTAGCTAAGCCCCATACCCACTGATCTGCGAAGCATCAAAATAGGAAAAATGGGAAGAATAAAATAAGAGAGAATTAAATAGGCCTATGCAAATAAAACAGTGAAAGATACAATAAAATAAAATAAAAAGATTTCGTGAGACTGGCTTACAAAAACGCCGCAGGCTAGCCAGCCTGCAGAACTACGCTATAAGCATGCAACTGGAAGGAAAAATTGAGGTAAAAGGCGAAAGAGAGTACCGGAGGAAGAAAAGGAAGAGGAGGAGTTTGACGGGGAAGAGCAGGAGATGGTGAAGTGGAGGATGAGAAGAATGAGGACGAGAAGAGACGAGAAAAGTAGGAGGAAGATGAGAGGACAGGAGAGAATCATGAAGAGGACGGGAATAAAAAATAATATTGGGCATCTAATTGGGAACTATAAAAGAACTAAGTACGAATTTGGAGTTAAAACCATAACTTCTGTAGCGTTTTAGCCTAGGGACGTAGGCCCTATGTAAGCTGTGACTTAATCGTGAACTAAAAACATGAAAAACTTTTGAGACAAACTGGAGCTGATTTCAATCAGAGACTTATCATTCTCGCGTATAGCTATCGTCAAAATTATACCGGTTAGCAACTACATCTTAATACACATATAAATGTTAATCGTGACTCCCTTCTGACATAAAACTATTACTGTAATTGCTTTTATAGGAACCTATATTTATGTAGCCTTCATAATAAGCAAACTTAGACATTCAGATGTTATGGTCTACGGTCCACAAAAGTGTGTTAGTAAGATATATGAATCTGACATGACATGGCATGTATGTGTATACCACTGAAGGCCGCAATGACATACAGATTATTATAAAGAGTGGAAAATAGTTAATTTAGAAACGCGAATAGAAATAATGTTTCCACCGTTAGATTTCCACGCTGGAATGGGCGGACGATTGGTAGGAAATATCAAGTTTCACTTCAGGCTACATTCTAAGACAGCAAGATCTTGCAGCAGTACTAATGTGGAAACAGAAGATAAGGGGAAAACGAGCAGGACCAAGAAAAGACTACTTTTCCATAATAATTCAGGCTCTGAAGCTTTTGGGAACTGTAGCAATTCGTTAACGAAAAGATCATATTATAATATACGTACCTTTGCATTAATAATCAAAGGTGATAATGACCGCATTATATATACCATCTTTTCTCTTTCGGTTATAGAGTTAAATAGAAAGAGCCAGGTAAGAATGTATTATCCGATACTTAGGAGACTAAGGTAGCAACAAACAGTACGCAGTTTTGTTATGGGTTTGCTTTTATTTTGTAGGTCTATACAAATAAAGATTAGAAGAGACGCCTCTGGCGTTGTCTTTTGTCATCTTTCGCCTCTTATCCAATCCATCTCTTCCTCGCTCCATCTAGTTCTCTTCTTCCTGTTCCCGAGGCTTTAGTGTAAGATTAAGTGTAAATTAAGATGTACCTTTGTGCACATTACTAATGTGGTAGCTGAATAACCTGAAGACTGTGTTATTTTAAGGCCTCCTGTATTACCTGACAATGTCTCTTAGGCGACGTGTTCGCGTTGTAGCCCCAGAAACTCACCGTTCATCCTCTCCCAAAATGTGCCACACATTTCGCAGCCATTGTACATAGTACGTTTCACTCATGAGTTCTTGGACGTGGCTGTAGTATTTGATGGTAGATCTGTCGACAACAGCGGGATTTTCTACGAATATTGTAGTTCACCATAAATTACAAGGACCGTTACCATTCTTCGATCTAATATTTAACCTGTCCAGTCATATAATTAATCATAATATTTGCTGAAAACATAATAAATACCTATTAACAGAGTCGGCACCTTCAGGACTGTGCTATGACACTACAATTCGTGGCTGGGTCCACACGCGGATTGCAGCCTACCTCGCCTTTTACCAAGGCCGATGTTAAGAAGCAATGCGTAAGTGGGGTCCGAAAGTAGAGTTTCTTTTAAGCCTACCTTTTTTAAGTCGTCTTCGACCCCGTTACTCCACTGCAGTTCCCACCGATGTTGTGCAATTTGTTTTATATAAAGGCAGCACAACATATTTTGTATTCTTGCCACATTCTAAGCCCTAAAAGGTGGGTAAACAATAACTTAAATAGTCTTGTAGGTATTAGTGTCAGAGTTTTTTTTTATTTCAAAATATAAAAAAAAATTCTAATTAATTTTTCCTAACTACTTCAAATAGGATAAGCCCTCGACTTACGCGAACTTGCACAAATAACATTTTTTTGCCCTACATTGTCACCTTTAAACACACATTTAAACAGTACAAGGACGCTACTGTAAACACAGTACGTATCTTTTGTTTTAACCTTACTTCCGTTTTTTCCCGTTTCTTGATGTTAAAACAAAAACACAACTATGAGAAAGTTAGAAGAAAACTCTAATAGTTAGTTTCTTATATTGCTACTTTATATTTATAGTTTACAGGAACTTCTATTGCTCCATTATTTGCAGTGTATAAATCTCTAGTACTCCAAATTTATACCGTACAGTGTTGAAGTTTTCCAATTAGCTCTTCATTAGTTCATATAAAAATACTTTCTGAAGTATACGAACATTTTTCCGCTATTATTCGCAAAATCCTAGAAGACTCATAAAACTCAGATGCCTCTATAAACCACCGTAACGCTGCACGAACCCATTATCTGACTACGTAAAATATATAGTACACATAAAACTTTTGAAGTTAAGATTCGAAACAGTTCAAAAGATATCGCAGTAACATGTACAGTGCAGACGAAGAAAATGTTTCGGTTAAACGCTTGCTCAATAAATCCAAGAAATTTTAAATCGTTTTAGGGAAGTAATATTTTTGAAAATTCGTTTTTTACACTACTACACTAATACACGCAGACATTTTTGCGTAGCGTACGTAATAACATCGCTGTTGTTTCGCTGGCGACTATTACTCTTGTGCAAATGTTGCTGAGATGAAATATGGAGCGTTATGTTACACGGCTTTTCCGTCCCACAATAGTAGCTGACACGAAATGTGGTTGTTTGACGCTTTCACAGCGGAAAGGAGATGGTAATGACGTGAGCCAACGGAAGCGCTTCACGTCCGTGGTCGTGTAAACCAACCGGTATGTGATGCGTCCCCAAGTTTTGACAGTCGGAATCCGCTTTTAAAAATATATAATTAATTTGCAGTAAATAAAAGATTACTTTTATAAAACAGTCTAAATTTAATAATTACAATCACTTATGTGCCAGAATAGATTTTAATTCTTGCCTAGGTGCAATTTATTTTCATTAGTACTTCCCTTGTTATCAGAAAGGTCCCTTTAAGTTTAAGAAGATGCGTTGTACTTGTACTTTTGATAACAGGTTAAACTGAACTTTGTTATAACGCTACACCTTCTATTTACTTTTGATTTTCGACTCAGTACCCTGCAAATTTCTCATAGCTTTATGTGCGGTTACTGACGTCTCCTTTGGACATGCTTCTGCCGTTTTAGGTTTAGGTACAAGCATGAGTAGTTTTACTTCCAGTGTAAAACTGTTTTCACGTAACTACCTAGAACATTATCGCTAGAAAAATTCTCTCTATACAACTCCATTTAAATCGTGTACGAACTTGAGAAATACAAGCAACTGTGGAACTCTCAAAATGTCTAACACAATACTATTATTCACATCTTGTAATCGGCGCAACTTGGTAAGTCTCTAATTTTACATCCCACACTGATCTACATTTAGTCCGTGGTCTTGATTTCAGGTAATTTGAACAAGGTCCCACAAAATCTAATTATAGGAGAAAGAAAATTTAATGGGCTGAAAGAGTTTAAATATCTTGGGAAAACCCTAAATGAACATAACATGATAAGTGACACCATTCAGAAAAGAATTCAGCAAGGAAACCATACCTGTTTTGCCAATATAAAAATGTTTAAAAACTATATATATATATATATATATAGTTTTCTCCCTCAATCATTTGTTGATTTTGCGGTTATTTTCTACCTTACAATGTGGCACAAAAAGAGCCACTTCTATTGTGGCTCTGTTGGGGGTGAGATCAACGAAGGATGGATAAATTCTTATATATACATTTCAGTGGCTGTATCTCAGTAAATCGATTGTGGTTCCGGATATTTGTATATATATATAAAAAATATTCATCTGAAAGCAATTAACGTTGATCACATTTTATACAAACCTTATTTTAATACAAAAGTAAAACGTCTTTAATAAAGTTTTTGTTTTATTTTTCTGAAAATTATTTTGCTTTTGGTTTTTTTCCATCGTCGAATGCATAAAAATTATTATTACTGAATAAATCTCTTCGAATTTGAGGTTAGACGTGTTATGTGAAGCGAGAAATCTGTCTACTAAGCTTGCTTGGCTACCTCTTATTACGATGTACTGCGCGCTTTGTTTGGAGTGGTGTTCTTCAAATTTTACATTATCTGGTAAGTAAAACACCTTTTGTAACATATTTATACCTTATTTCTATGGAATCTATAATCTTAAGAGTGCTATAATTATGTAACAATGAATGAAAGGTTTCAGAACTGTCAAATGTCTATATAGCTTTTATTAATAGCAGTGTTGAAAATTTTTTAATTTTGTAAATTGAATTGCTTATTTAGTTTGTTAAAATCGTAATGAATATCTCTTGGACTTTGTTAGGTTAAAACGTTTTAGGTTTTTTACGGTCACTGTTAATACTGTCAATTCACTTTTGCCTTGATTACATAACCTAATATTTCACATTTATGCTTAATGATAAAATAATGAATTTTCTAACTGTTTAATTAAGCATTTGTCGTGGTAACTTAATCCAAGTTTATTTTTGAAATTTATTTACGGTAATTTAACCTAGTGTCCTATGAATAAACAATTTCTTCATTTCCATCAATTTCTGATGAATTAAAATTCACTGCAGTTTAAATATCTGTGTGAATTACGATTGGTACACTGTTCATCTTTTAGTGTTAAATGAATAATCGAATCAATTAAAATTTTAATTTTTTGACAGAAAAATTGTATTTTATATACCATAACCTATTTCATTATATTGTTAGGATAATATGTTTACAGACCTAAATAAGCTTACTGATTGGTTTAATTTAAACTTTTCCAATTTAGAATAATTATTTTTATAATGAAAAACTGATTTCGCACATTGTTTTTTAGAGTTTTCCTTTACTTGATTTTATAACATATGACAGTTATTTTTCTGATTTTAACTGTCATTTTTATGGTTTTATATGGAAAGGAATGACTCCACACTTTGGTTAAAATCTCTTAGTAAATCTGGCAAGGAATGAAATGCATACCTGTGATCTACGCATGTAACGACATGAGTTATGCTTTACTTTAGTTGGCCATATCAAGAGTGTTTCTTTAGTTTATTATTGCTGGAACGAGCAAGGGACTATGTGGTAATTGATCCAGATGAACAGTAGAATCACTAAAACCTAATCAAAGAATAAGGTCCTCTTTAATCTGTTTCTTCGGTCTACGCAAATTATCGGGTCAATAGGCCCATCGCTCTCTTCGGCAAAATAAACTAATGAATCCCTCTTGTCATAACCAGCTTAATTAAAACATATCTCATTATATGTATAGATCACTGTTTTTCGTGTCATAGTACATAATAATGCTTTTCCAAGGTGCTGGGCTTATAATGGATTTAAACCCACGTTTTAATTGGTAAAGAAATAATAACAACAGAACTAAAAGTTTTGTAAAGATACCTCCATAACATTTTTTTCTGTACATTTTCATAAAATGTGTTTTTGAAAAACATATAATTGTATAATGCACATCAAAGTTATATTGTAGGAATCTCATGAATTTATATTTTCAGTCTTGAAGTCTTGATACATAGTAGATGAGCAGAATGTTTATATTTTTATAATCACTAAAATTATAAAAAGAAGCATTATTAAATTTTGATATTAGGTATTTATTACTTCTTTGTAAGTGAAAATTCTTTACTCCAACTAAGACATTTCATTACTTCCAGTGGGGTAAATTATTAAACACTACAGTAAAACCCTTTAGATATAGATTGGCTACTGTATGGGCTCAGTTCAAGGACCAACCAAACATCCACTCAAATTTCTAAATATAATTTTATATTAAAACAGAAAATAATGAAATTTTATAATTAATTTTCATTTCTCCTAATATGTTCATTGTAAACATATTAGCAGTTGCCAGTGTTATTAAAGAGATTTCACTTATTAACGGTCGTAGAGAAGGTCTACAAACACCATTAATAATTTTATTAAAATATTATTATAGGCGGTTAAATTTGAAACGTAATAATTAGACCCATAAACTCTTCCCAGTTCATGTTAATTCTTAATATTATAAATAATTAAAATGATAAGTTGTGAATTAAATTAAGTTAAGTGTGAAGTTTTAGCACTTTTAGCATGTGCTGTAATAAAGGAGCTTTTACTATACACCTTTGTCTTTATTAAATTAACTTTTTTAAGTTTGTGAATAAATTGATGTTTTTTCAGATTCTTGCCGTAAAAAGTTGTTTCAAACATCAGCAAATGAAACTACCTAATCATCAGCCAATGAAACTGGAAGCTCTTTTGTAAATTGTGACAAACAGTATGTCACTGAAAAATTTGTTATAGGACTTAAATAACTATTTTTCGTAAGTAAGAATTGTGTATTGATTTGATTTTTTTTTATTTACTTTATTTTACATCGCATCAACTAATAGGTCATTAGCAGCGACATTAGATTTAGTGCATTGAGTTCTTGAACTGTATGTTTTTTTAATAAAAATGATAGATGGAATTTTAACAGCCTATGGAAAGATGCCATGTCTTGACCAGGATGCGAACCCAGGACCACTGGTTTCCTGGGTTTAGCATTGCGCTACAGTGAATTGCTTTTAAATAATTATAAATTTTATTATTATTATATTTACAGATATATTTATTTTAGTGATCATATGTTAACAATACATCAATTTTGCTAGTTATCAGTTATAAGTAAATTCTCTTTCAAGAGTTGATAGTGGAGAATAACAAAAACTGACACTGTAAGGTTGGTATGCTTATTCCTTCCTATCTCATACCCATACCTGGAGATCGTAGATTTTATAATCATACTGTACAAAGTTCATATTTTATATTTATAAAACGTTTTACAATTAGTTGTTGCCCACAACTTCTTTGATTTCATACCCATTACTGAACAGAACTAATAAGTTAAAGCAGTAAATTACAAAATTTCAATAAAAACAGTTGTATATTAAACTTATAAAAAAGTATCAGTTTTAAATATGTTAATTAGAGTGCCATAAAGTGAGGTAGTATCATATATTGTTATATTGTTTCATTTTAGTTGTTATTGTTCTAATAGAAGTTATGATTAACGTCTGTGTATTTATCATTTATGTTTACTGCATGAAGTGAAATCAACTTGATGTTATTAAGTCTGTCGATACATTGGTGCTGAAATCTCAGAGCATAATATTTTATGAATGTTTCCTACATTTAACACAGTAGTTCCAAAATGCTCTAAGAATTCGCAAAGTAGTCAGTTGCATTATTCAAGTCAGGTAGAACGAGTCATTTAAATTATATTCTACAGAGTTAATTTTGTTCTCGTTAAGTTTCTAGGTGTTGTGTAGTTTAGCTAATGTAAATATTCAGTTCAGGGTAAAATTAATAGATTCTGTGGTAAATTTCATTTCTGAAATTTTGAACCAACTGTTTGGATAAAAATGTAGATTTGTTTCTCGAGTAGATTGTGCTAAATGAAAGCTCATTATCATGGCAAAAGCAGGTTGTTTTGTGACAGGGACTATCAACTGTTGTGAAACAAAGTGATAAAATTTTACTGATTTACTAGAATGGCATAAAATTGTTTTTACATGTTCCTATTAAATAAATAAACAGATAAATAACATGTGAAGCATTGGCACAACTTGCTCCTAGCTGTATTTTTAAGTTATTTTAATATTGCTATGAAAATATTGTATAATTCCATTAAGATTAGGTGGGTAATTGTAAACGAAATATGAAGGATTAACATATTTTTATTTATTAAAAATCATGTATAGGTCTCCAAAATTAAATTAACTGTAAATAATAGTTATTTCAGTCTTTTCTACTTATGTTGCATACAAAAAATTGTTTAAATGAAACCTTCTAAAATTCAATTTACAATTACCCCAACATCTTAGGGGTAATTATAAAACAAAAATTGGAACAACTGTAAACTAATTGACACTGTACTATTTTGTGTTGCGTTTTTAATCCCAACTGCATGTTTACAATTATCCAATCTTGGCTTGTATGAAAAGTTAATGGAAACAAGATACTTCAGACATTATGGTTATTAAAAATCATAAAGATATGTTGTTATGGTTACATAATACAACATGTAAGTAACAGCATAAAAGTTTATCATTTTTAAAACACAAAAACATTATAAAGAAATGACACTAACAAATAATAAACTAAAATGTATCATTTTCAAAAACAGGAACACATCCAGGGTACTCGTAGAAAATGTGTCTATTAATTTCCTTCATTTATGGATTGGGTAAAACTGTCAATATGTGTTCAAATCTAATACTACTTTCATCATTTTCGTTTAATATAACTTTGTAAAAATTTAATTTTTCAGTCAAGTTAGTTTTATTAGCAGGCATCTTAACGCCAACTTTGTCACCACTTATTGCAAAATTGATAGTTGCTTCGCTCTCGACGAGGCCTTTCGGTGTTTTTACCATCTTCGGGTCTTAAATGACCAAAGATGGTGGGAAACACTGAAAGGCCTCTTAAACGACCTAAGACCCAAAGACTGTGCAAACACCGAAAGGCCTCGTCGAGAGCAAAGCGAATAGCAGTTTTGGAATAAGTGGTGACAACGTTGGTGTCAATGTTTAATCTTTACGTTGACATCCTGTGACATAAATCTACATTCATCATCTATCGTCATCATTCCAAACATACTTGTAGTGAGTTTTATTTCTTGGTCCCCCAATGAAATCAACAAGATAAATTTTCCTATTGAATTTTTTGCCACTTTAATATTTCATATGTTACTTCTGTGGTATTGTATTTCAAAAAACTTATTGCAAATGAATCTTTGTTTTGTTTTTCATGTTTTATTTTTAATTTTTTTTTAATTTTTAAGTCCCTTCTTAGATTTGTTTCTTTAATGTTCCTAGACATTTCTTCTTGATTTGTTCTAGCTTTCTTTCTTGATGCTGTCTTCAGCTTCTTTAACTTTTGTCAGGACTCTGCAGTTGTTAAAACTTCTCTGCAGTTTTAGAGAGAACTTCAACAGATGATGTAATGACATTGTAGCCAATAGTGATTGTCTATAAACTAAATTTCCCTAGTGTTTACAATTACCCTACCTATCCCTACATAAATTTGAAACAGCATATTTTGAAATGGTTTTTATCTACCAACGTGAACTGCACCCTTAACATGAACTGTATAAGGGCTATCATTTTTATGTCTGGACTTAAAGGTTTCTTCAACCCCAATTTACATCATCTGGAAAGATGGAACAGTGTCACTTTATAAAACTAACAGTACTGTACAAATTTAACAGAAAATATACATTTCTAAATTGAATTATCTTGACTTACAGGCCGGTCATAGTAAGAAATACTAAAGTGGATGATATTTCCTTGTTTTTTGTTTGAATTAAAACGAAATGTATATGTAATATATATAACGTAATATATGTATATGCATACATATAATATCATTACGTTTCATGAATTCAAATTAAATTTTTTATAAATTTAAATATTTTTCAGTCCATTATTGGAAAATATTGTTTGTCTTAGCGGTTCAGCACCACTGTTAAATTAAGTGTAACCTGATTTAGGGTGGGGAGGGAGATTTTATTTTTCATTGTTCTGCAGATTATATTGTATTGTTATTAAATGATTAAATGTAACTACCGTTTTTGTGTCTGTTTCAGGAAAATAAAGCAGAAGTGGCAGTGGAAGTTGTAGATGAACATATCAATGTTGAAGGTGTAGATGAACATAACGATGTTAAATTTGTAGAAAGTGATGCATTCGATATTCTAAATTTTCGAAGTGATTATTGTAGGCCTACTCCTATTGTAGAGGCACCAAACTGTGCAGGGTGTTTGATATTGGCAGATATCCGTAAAAAAAAAGAAAAATCAATTATTATTGACCAAGGAAATGCTGATTGTAGAAAAGAAACTATTAATGATAATAAGAAAAAACTGTTGCCGGTTTTGTCACATTTTAGTGACAAATTTTGCTAGAAACATTGTAAAACATCATCCATTTGAAGAAAAATTAAAAGAATATACTATGATTTTAGATGAAAATTTAAAGGAAATAAAAAGGAAAAGAATGGCTATTACTGACAAACTGAGAAAGAAAGGTAATTGTGATTATAACTTGAAGGTAACCAACAAGGGAAACTGAAAAGCTCATACCAATGAAGAGACCAGCTAATTCAAAATACACAGTAAATTCATTGACTCACGTTGTTTCCACAAAATGTCTTGGATTTTTCGAAAAAGAAAATATGTATCTACACTACAGGCACTGCAATAATAAAGGATTTGATGATAATAACTGCGAAAGAAGAAACAGAGTTACAAAAACGTGTTCATTAATGTTAATCCCAGATGTTACTGAAGTTTCTGAGTCACTGAAAAAAGTCATATTTCCAACAATGTTGAAAGATAAATTTAGTTTCATTGCTCAAACTGATCCGTTAATTGTACGATTTGCTACAAAGTTTTTTAAAAACCACAGAAGTAATCAGCATATAAAATATTACTAATTGTCAGCTAATTATCTCAATTTATGTGTTTTACTTGAAGTAACTTTAATTAATTGTTTCTGGAAAAAATTGTGTTTTTTAAATTAATTTTGTGTGTAATCTACTACTTATTATATTTTTTATTAGTGTTTTAATGTCTTAAAAGACAAGAAGTTAATTTTTTGTATTATTGTTAATAATATTTGTAATTATTTACTTTCTAATTAGTCGTTAGTCTAATTAGTTTCCTCTTGTTGTGACATTTCTTTTTACAGTTATTGAGATGGTTAATTTAATTACTGTTATTTGTTAAAATAATAATTATAATTTTTTTTTGTTAGAATACAATTTTCCATGTCTGAAAATGTATTTTATTTTTTTATTGTGTTAATATAACCTTAATTGAAATGAGGATTACAAGTGTTTAAAATTCAATAAAAATATCTGAAAAGTTCAAAAGACTCCTGTATTTAAAAAATAGGTAATTGTTATTTTTAATGAACCCTTGTAGTATATTCTTGTAATAAGAATCTGTACAGTGTGCCAAAGTCTGTGTGATTTATATTTAGTGCAAACTTTTTTACTTGGACGTAATTGTATATTATTTTTATTATTATTGTACTTTATTGTAAGACAAACAAATCTTTTCTTCTAAACTTTGTCTAGTACCACACTTAAAAAATGACAGTGCAGCTAATTATCTCAATTTGTGTTTTACGTGAAGTAACTTTAAATAATTTTTTTGTTTTCTCATGTTTTTGAAATTAATTTTGCTTGTTATCTATTATTTATTGTACTTTTTATTAATTTTTAATGTCTTAAAAGACAAGAAGTTATTTTTTTGTATTATTGATAATAATATTTACTTTCTAATTAGTAATGGAGTTTTCTCTTTTTTGTGAGATTTCATTTTAGAGTTTTTGCTATGCTTAATTTAATTACTGTTATTTGTTAAAATAATAATTTATTTTTGTTAGAATACAATTTTTATGTTTCAAAATGTATTTTTATTTTTTTCTCGTTTTTGTATAACCTTAATTGGAATGGTGATTACAAGTGTTCCAAATTCAATAATAATATCTAAAAAGTGCAAAAGACTCCTACATTAAAAAAAATAGGTAATTGTTATTTTTAATGCATCCTTGTAGATTCTTGTAATGAAAACCTGTACAGTGTGCCAAAGTCTGTGATTTATATTTAGTGTTAACTTTTCCTTGGTGTAGGCTTATTGGCTATTGGATTTGATTCCAGGATAGTGTGACTTTTGTTATCAGTGGTTCTCTTTGTCCCATAAGTTCCCGCGTAAAATTTATATTACTTTATCATTCAATCATGCAAAATAGACTATATAACACATAGAGTCTGTTCAAAACAAGCTAAGAAAAAATAGGGAAACCAAAGTTTAGTAACTAAATTGAAGCGTTTTATTTTATTCACAGGGTTTAACTTGTGATAGAAACTGATAAGCTTATTGAATCAACCGAAATGTGACAAACAAGGGTTGGCTAAAGATTAGATTGGTGAGAATATATTGTGTTTCCACGAAATTTAGGTACATGATTTCTAATTTGATCAATCGTATGCAAAATTTTATTTAACTCACAAATAGGATACACCACCACCTAGCTTTTTGTCAATAAACTAATTAGCTTTTTTCTTTTTATTAAAGACCCTCTTAAGTTGAAAGTTTCTGTAAAAAGATCCGAATTTCAGCTTTGACAGGAAAAGAGAAAATATCACACAATGGGGAATCAACCGTTTTGTTATATTAGTTACTGTAATGAAAGGGACAGTGATCGTAAAATTAACATTTTACTCTTCCATACTTTTTCCACTTGAATGAAGTAACCATTATTTTATTCCGTTCTATTCAAATTCTGTTTGCAGGAACCATTAATATTAAACTATAAAATGAGATATTCTTTATGGAATGTCTCTTAATTTTTCTTTAACAATGAAATGGTTAAAAAATACAATAGAAGTTTCAGCTGTAATAAACATTGTTGTAATAACAGAGACAAAGAAGAAACTTTAAAGTACAAAAGATTGTTTGATGTTGCACAGCGCCATAGACTCAGCAACAAGAGTTCAGAGTGGAGTGGCAGTTACGACTGATAAGAGATGGAGAAATAAAATACAAAACTATATTTATTTCAATTGTAGAATAATAATAGTGAGATTTAAGATAGACAGAAGGTATCTTGTTGTGGTAGGTGTATATACACAAGAAGAAGGAAGAAAGGAATGTACTAAAATACATCAATATTTTATGAGGAATTGCAGAAGAAAATTAAAGTCAATCCCAACAATTACTTGGTAATAAATGAAGATTTAAACCCCAGAATAGGAGATTCGCCAATTCAATTCAAGGAGTTGTAGGCAAGTTTGGAGAGCAGACTTTAAACTCTAATGGACATGAGCTGAGGTGCTTTTGATTCCTATAATGAATTAAAAATAAACAGCTTTTTAGAAAAAAGGACATACATAAGTATTCGTGGTGTGCGAGAGGGCAAAGATGAATAATAGATTATATTAGGGTCAATAAGAAACTGAACACAAGTGTACAAGACGTTAGACTTTTCAGAGGTAGTGACAGGTTCTGACCAATTTTTAGTAATTAGGAAAACACACCAAGACTGCGGGGATGTACTGACATCTAACATAGAAGCAGACGTTCATGGAAGACAAGAAGTAACATATTAACTTCTGAAACAGCCTAACAAAACTGAGAAAGATAATGCACAATTTCACATGACAAATGAGGAGGTAAATAATACAGGAAGGCAAGATATAACCATCACTCTTCCGGTTGTTAATAGCAATATATATCTTGGGGATAACATAACAATATCGGGGAACCGTGCTTTGCTCGGTTTTGGTATTTATTTATGTATATACAGATTATTTTTACATTAAATTGTCTAGGATTTGTAAACATAAGCAGAAATTTGTAAGCGTAAACAGAAACTATACGTGTATTGTATAAACATTTAAAATAATAGCAATTGCATTATACACATAAAAAATAAAGTAAACAGAATAATACAAAATACAGTATAATACAAAAGTATTGGAAAGTTAGAGTAAAGTCTTCTAGTATTTAGTATTTCTTTCCATACAACATTTCGTGTATGGTGAGGATTTTCTGGTGGCAAAAGGACTTGTTACGTTTTATTAAGTTACAAACTTTTAAGCTGCTTTGTCTTTTTACTCTAGAAAATGCTACATACAACGTTCCATGCATAAAAACTGATATAAGTAAGTAGATACCAACGGGTTCAAATGTTTATCCTTGAGCTGTGTGGATGGTCAAGCAAAAGCAGGTCTTATGAGGAACTGATGTCGTTGCATAGTACATCCAACTTGATTTTTGCTAGAATCTAATGTGATCCTTGGGATATGGACTTCTCGGCGTGCATTCTCTCCAGTGATAATCTTTGATTTAATAATATTGTTACACAACTCAGTAACTATTAACCTTGTTCCATTGCATAGTCCTTCGGAGACATCCAAGTTTTGCAAGAGCATTATTATTGTATTTTTTACAAGTTTCAGTTCATGTGGTGGTAGATCAGCCATTTCAACGGAATTCAGAAGTAAATTAGAGACCTCCTTCTGGTTGATCTTTGACAGAATCATAACTGTTGTAAACTTTGCACTCTCCAGGAAGCTTTTCAATAATTTCTGCATTAATTTTATTAACATCTTTATTATTGGTTCTAGTATAGCCCTGTCCTTCTTATTTTCATATCTGTTTTTAGCCAGACAGTCTCTGAATACTTCTTCAGTAAGATTGCCGTTGGAAAGAATATCCTCTGGTAGTTCAATCTCATGCATAGCATTTGCTGGCTAGTCTCCATTGCCAACTTTTAATAAATATTCAGCAAAGTCTCTTTGCTCTGGATTCACACGCATATTTTCTGTCAGTGAAAAGAAGTTAAAATGACGCCAAAGTCTGTTTTCCTTAATCGAAAGGTCTACCAACTCACTGCGGTTAGCACGAGGTTGAACGGGCAAACATTGCCGGAAATCTCCTCCAAAGAAACAATCTTTCCACCAAAGGCTATATTAGGATTTCCTATAGAACGACGTATTTGATCCATATTGTGTAATCCATATTTAGGTAACATACCCCATGCACCAACCCGAGCGTTTTACTCTATAATAAAACGTACCTTTCTGTTTTAAGTCACAAAGAAGCAAAAGCAACAGTTTCAAAAATCTCATAAATTATTATTAACTTTAGCTTACTAACAACCTTTTTCGAATGTTTCAATACAATCCTTTAATTTTTTTGTTCATGACGTGTCCATGTACTAATGCTTACCTCAGAGAATACAGAAAACACAACAGCGTACAGGGAACACGTTATAAATTAAATACGTTATTGCTCGCTTAATATAATTAGATAGGGTAAACAATTATTGCTCGTCTCAACTCTTATTTTGTTTATTTACATTGATTGGAACAGCTAATTATTCTTTTTCATATATATACATATCGATACTGCGCCGTTTGCATTTATCGACGGTTTCTGTAATTTATTTATCTGTAGGTTAAGAAAGCTGGTTAGAAATTACAGTTGCTTAGCAATAATTAATTGTTACGCGTTATCGGTCCTGCGATATTTTAAAATAAAGGCCCTCAGATGTGGCCCTGACGAATTTTGCGGAGAATGAGACCGAGTCCAATCAATTCCTGGTGTCAAAACACCCTTAAGTACCAACTTCCGAGAAAATCGTTAGAGCCGTTTTCGAGAAAGAAAAACATAGCTGCATACAATTATATTGCTCTCTTAATAGTGTAGGTTTAGAAGAATTAACAAATGTTCTAGACCAAATGAAGAATAAGACCCGATGGAATTAACACAGAACTCTTAAAAAGTGGTGGACTGCTATTAAAACTACAACTTTGGCATTTGATTAATGCATGCTGGAAAACAAACACTATTCCAGATTTTTGGAGAATAGCAGAGGCTGTTTAAAAAGGGATAGAAATGACTGTGGAAATTATCAAGAAATAAGCCTTTTGAATACGGCCTACAAATTATATACATGGATAATTAATAACAGACTGAAGAATACTGCAAACACTCTCCTTCTTGAACAATCTGGATTTAGAAAAGGAAGATCCTGTGGTAACAATGTCACAATTATACGCCAATTGATCGAAAAAAGAAGAGATTCAATCTAGAGCCACATATTGCCTACATAGACTGTGAAAAAGCATATGATCATGAGAATAGAGATATATTGTGGAAAATATTAGAGCAAAGAGGATACCCACATCATATAATAGAAGTAATAGGAAGCCTATATGAAAGAACGGACATTACTATAAACACTGAGAAGGAGAAAAGAGAATCTATTACTCTTAACAAAGGCATTAGAAAAGGGTGCAGTTTCTTTGTCACTCACTTTATTTAACATACGGCTATATACTCGTATTGACGATGTAAGGCAACGGAAACAACGAACTGGTCCTGGAATCTACTTACTTCCCGATAATTTCTCCATTAATATTATTTTGTTTGCTGACGATCAAGTCATCCTACAAGAAAAGGAAAGTGGATTACAAAAATCAGTGTACCAACTCAGTAAAATTTGCCATGAATGTAATTTAAAAACTTCCACGACAAAGACTAAAATAATGGCATTTAAATAGTAATAGACAATAAAATTATTGGAAAAATATCTCACTTCAGCTATCTAGGGTGCAACGTAAGCTATGAATATGAAGACAATATCGATAATAAAATAAACAGATACCACAATGTGTAAGACTCTGGGAAAGAAAGTACGAAAAGATACAGAAATGAAATTTTATGGCTGCACCAGTATTGATGTACGGGAGTAAATCGTGGACACTCACCCAAAATCAGAAAAAAACGAATTGAAGCTGCCGAAATAAAATTTTAAGGGAGTCAACATGTCCAGCCTGAGATATCACATAAGAAATGCAGACATAAGGCAAGAGCTGGATATCTACTTAATAAACGACAAAATTAAAAAAAAAGAAAGAAAACTGGATAAAACACATAAATAGAATGGGTGACTCGATAATACCAAAAAAGATAATCCAGTATAAGCCTCTTGGAGAACGAGATAGAGGCAGACCAAGAAAACGGTGGTTGTGAAGACGGAACAGGCTGAAAGCCTAATCCTTGAAGTGAAGAAGAAGAAGAAATTTGGCCCAATCATGCAACTTTGTTTGACAATATTTCTATATATTTGGTTGTAACGGTATTACGAATAAGTAAATTTTGTGCTAATTGAGTGCAAACTATTTAGGAATTACGAGGAATATCGGGAAACGGATTTCATTGTAGACTTAACAGAAAAAAACTTCAGTTACCAGGAAAATATTGGAAGCTATATGATTAGTCTTTTTTTTTTTGTGGTACTGTACTGTGTTCATAAGGTATGGTTTTTTGTATGTACTGTGTTTTGTACGAATGGATTTTTTGTGTGTTAAAGAACCGCGGTGGCAAAACCGACTAACCCTCTGTCAGTTGATGTATTGGTTAACATCGCCTGTCATTGTGTGTTAGACCCCCGGTATAGCAGAACTAAACAAAACCGGCTCGTATTCACTGGTAAGTGTTTACGTTACTTCCAAGGTTCTGAATCTACGTAAAAATTAAATGTCCACAGCCCGGTGGTTGTGCTCTTGTGTATTGGTTATTTCAGATGGCTGAAATAAAAATAAACAAATAATATAGCGTAGTAAAAAGTCTTAGATCAACGGACGCCTTGATTGATGGCTCAGTCGGTTGATCGCCATTCATTAATACGTTGAAGGTCTCGGGTTGCGATTACCTGTTTAGGCTGGAAATTTGTTTAACTAGCAAAGCTATTGTAACAGTTCCAAATGGGCTCCAGACTGTAATGACCATTGTAGCTGATGCAACTTTACATACATATTCTAAAAAAAAATTAATAAGAATAATAGATACCAATCCCTTGTTTCGTGCGGTTAATTCGTTCCCAAACATTTGCGCACGAAATGAAACTGCACTGAACGAGAACGTATTTTTCATAAACAAATATGCGTTTCATGGTTATTCGGTTCTGAAAGTCTTATATTATTTATTCAACAACCTGAAACCTTATGTTAGTTTACATAGCATTCACAAACGTGTAAACCTATTACCGTAGTGGTGGCGTAAAATATTTGTGTATAAATATACAATACGAACTCGATAATGTGTCTCATGTTTGGTTCTAGAGCAAGTACAGAATTATCATAATAGGGTATTATAGAAAACACAGAAAATATATGTAACTCTAAGACGAAAATATAACAATGAAAAATTTTCCTGTGTTACGCACGTAAGGGTCGGAATTTTGGAAAATATGACTTTTGGCCCTGTTTACATTTAAAACGAGTTGACACGGTTCTAGTACGTTCTGTAATTATGCTGTCTGTGTTAAACACGATAAAGTTTGTAGACACAAGACAAAAAGGTTCACTGAAGAAGACGTGACATACATACTAAAGTTTGTTAAAAGTTTTTATTTCATAGGCCTAATTGTTTAGCTTTTTAAGTGATATAAATAAACGATTACCTTACAATGCAACACGAAACGGGCTAATATTAATGACATTCATTCTACTGACATTTTTTGAAAAATAATTCAATCTTAGTTTGAACTCTGCATTCTGTCAGTACGTTTTGATGATTTTAAAGTAGTGAACACTATTTCCTAACAAGCAAACCAGTCACGAACTCCTTTCATTATCTGAGTTGTTCTTTAATACAAGCACAAGAGCTTTTGAAGTGAAGAACCTCATCCATCCCCTTTACAGTATAGCTGCGCTTTCACTACAACTGGTCAAATTACTCCTACCCCATACCCCCATTATCATCACTTTCACTTCGGGAGACGTAGAGACAGATGAAGAACGTATTTGAAATATTTCATTAAAATGGGAAACTTTATTAATAACAAGTACAAAAGGTTGTACCGCACTGAATCGAATCTGGCCCCGCGTTATAATGAGGGATAGGTCATAAAATAATATCCGTACTAAACCGAAACCGCACCAAATGAAATTTTCTGAACCGGGGATTGGTGAAAAAGAATTAAAGTACTTGCTGATTTGGGGGGGGGGCAGAGTTCTTTTTGAGCAAAACTAAATGGGCAAAGCCCCCTAGGGCAGCTACATGCAATCGAACTCCTTTAAAATTTGGCTATCGTGTAGAATTTTGTGACATTCAAAATAATATATGTTTGAAATACGTTAAAGGGTCCACAGCCGGAGTTTTAAACTATCTTCTCGAAATATATTACCAAATGTGTAGGCCTACAGGCCTACGTCTATGTAGATGATCGTATCTACAACATGGTTTTTGTTCGGCTTGTTATTCCGTTGTCATGGAGAATAATTTAATTGATTCAAAAAATATTTTACAACGTTTGTTGTAAGTACACAATTGAGCGATGTACCGTGCATATGTGATTTTCATTGGCGACTATTTGGTATTTGGTATTTGCCATTTGAGCTTTAAGGACTGACATCTATAAAACAGATTGTAACTGTGAAAATTCAACCAATAATGCATGTGTACAGAATGAATGACAGGGTCTTCATGTCAGCATGCTTATAAAGGTAATAACTGTAATATTGGCCAAGGTATAAGCGAGATTGTCATTTGTTAACCACCAGCTACACCAGCTACGTTAAGAAATTGTGTGATGTCAATAGGTATCGTGATTTCATGTTAGGTCGTGTTGTTCACGGCAATAAGGGTTTATTGTTACTCTTAAATTTTGAAAATAAATAATCTTTTCTGTGCTGATATGTGCTTAACCTGATGTGATATCAGCCTGATAACGAATTTATGACTTTTCTCCAGATTATAATATTTTTTATTAAATGCCATCGGTTGAAATATCAAGACGATCTGTCCTCTGACGCATACTAAAGTGTTTTGCCAAAAAATATCAAATTACCGAAAGTTGTCCTAATGCAATCTGTTTGAACAATACTATTTTCTGACAATAAAACAAAAGTGTTATTAAAGAGTTTTCATGTTAAGATTAAGTAAGCAGCTATATAAGTGTATGCAGTTTTTCTAACCCGTCCAGCGTTATTCTTTACGGGTAGCTTAGTTTTACATTTCTGACCCTAACGAAATTACACTAACAAAGTTTTATCATTTCTAGTGTTTACGACAATAAAACGACTGACATTTAGCTGAAGACAGAAAAATCCACTAAATAGAAAAAATTAAGTAAACATTTACATATTACAAAAATATCTCCGCCTCACTTCTGTCAGAAATCAGTATGCATATGTCACCCCATTTATGAAATCATCTACGAGGTTATTAGCGTGCACGGTTGATATGGAACATCATTTGGAACACTACAGTTTTCTCTAAACGTTTTATTTAATAACAATGACAGATGAAATTAGTTAGCGTGTGAAAAACGCCGAGCCTGACCGAGTTTCAAACGCTGGACCATAGCACCATATGAAAGGCAGACGCTAACGACTCTGCTACGTGATAGGAATGAACTGCCTTTTTTTATTAATGTAGTACATTAATTATTATTGTGAGGTTATTCTAAATTTTATTAATAACCTAAACAAAAATTAATAATAATCAACTATCGGTTAATGTTTTTGCACTTTACCGCATGATCAACAATAACTGACTGTTGCGGCCCGACCTGAATTTATACAACTGTGCGAAAACTGTAGAGAGCGAACAATATGAATCGTCAACTACTCACGCAAGGAAAAAAGTTTTCCTGGCAACGCTGTCAAGTCTTGGCAACGCTGTCAGTTCCGTTTGTCTACATCACATTTGTTTTGGTTTGAAGGC
Organism: Magicicada septendecula; assembly: GCA_034769895.1. NCBI lineage: Eukaryota > Metazoa > Arthropoda > Insecta > Hemiptera > Cicadidae > Magicicada > Magicicada septendecula. The sequence goes on along the minus strand of CM068369.1, from coordinate 271,687,472 downwards.
GTGACCTTGCAGTCTTGTATATCTGGCTGTCGCTTTGGGAATGTTCAGCCAAAAAGCATACTTGGTTGATCCAAGAGGAATTTTGTACAGAGCCACAAAATGGTTCCCGCGTTTTTAAGGTTTGAGGTTATGTTCCCTCGCCCAGATCAACATATCTGATCAACAATATCGTTTTATATGTGATCAACAATCAATCGTTAAAAATATTTAACTATTTTTAATATTATTAAAAAATGTTATTCTTTTCTTTTACGGTTTTTGCCACTGAATTCATTAATGTAATAATGAAAGTTGTAGCACTAAAACCTAATGAGAAATAAGCTTTATACAAAAATCAACATTCATGGAAATTTTCTGCGTGATCAACAATGATCCCAAAAAGATAAATATATATATATATATATATATATATATTGTGGCGATACATATCACCACCATGCATAGAAGAACTATTCAGATAAAGAAATAATAAATGACTAAGTACTACAACAAATAATAAATGAAAGGAAACTTACTAATCAGGGAGTATTAAGCAGTGTATTCTGGTTCCAAGCTAAAACAAAACAAGGGATGAAACAAAATAAATGTTAAAGCAAGGTAATATTGTAATTATAATGAAAATTAGAAGAATAGAACTTCATAACGTGATAAACCCAATAGATACGGTAAGTGAGAGGTACAAACAAACCCAACGATGAAACAACTAACTGGAATAGAGACATGCGACAAGCAACAAGACATTGAGGACCACATTAATGACAAGACAACACAAAGGAATAAAGAACTCAAAAGATAACAAATAACAAAAGAGAATAAACTAAAACATGTTAATGACCAAGTAAAATGTAAATTGAAAAGTACTACATAAACTAATAACAATAATACTAATTAATAGAGATAAGATCAGAAAGTAGGTAGAGTTGTAGAAAATGCAATACAATAAAATAAATGAAAGTAAGAAAAATGTGCATTAGTTTAAGAAAAATTGTAAAAACTTATATTGTAGGGAAGTGCAGTGATTAGTGTACAAGGTAGGAGATAGTGATGATCAAAGATCATGTTATAACCAGTGGGGAGGGAGAAAGTGAGTTAATAGTCTTATGTATGGAATAACATCCATTAAGAACCAGTAAATATAAAAGTTGTATGTGTTTAAAGGGTTCAATATACCCAGGAGTTATTATATTGTAGTTAATTATTTAAAGGGATTTCGTATACCCATGATATATTATGTTAGAATTAGTTATTTAAAGGTCTTATATATATACCCACAGGATTATGTTGTGTTAAAATTAACTGTTGGAAGGATTTTTGTATACCCACAGGATATTGTTTTATAAGTAAGTGTTCAAGGGGTTTTGCATACCCATAAGTTTCTTATGTTAGATTTGTTTGTTAAAAGATTTACTAATTGTTCAAGAACAGTAGTTATAAGAGCTGTTTAGGAATATCAAAATCAGGTACATGGTAAAACCTCATATTATGTAACAAACCATTGTAAAGGAATGGCAAAATGCTAAACCTATAGCCTAGGTTAAAAGAGGAGATCTGAGCTTAAACAGTAAAATGTCCAAAATAGTCTTAACTAAACCAGATAAAATCAAATAGAAGCCTGACCTTAATGAAACAGAGAAGGTACTAACAAAATTATATATAAAAACTCATAATTGTAAGAATCAGATGAATAGGGAAGGTAATATTAACACTTAAGATAAGCCATTGAACTGACATGCTGTCAATATTATTGTTATTATAAGAAAATGAAGAATAGCTATTTAAAATTGTAATGTTATATATGAGGTAAAAATATCACACATTATTGTTATTAATAAGTACAACCCTATTAGGGCAGATTTAAATAACAAAGGAGGAAATAAGAAGTGTTAAGAAAAAAACATATAAAATCCTAAAAACTTAAAATTTGTAAATGTGTTAGAATAAGTGATACTGGGCCGAAATGGGCCACATTCGGTATCAAAACAATTCTATTTTTCCAAACAACAACATCATATAACTCAAATTTAACTTAATCAAAAAATAAATAAAGAGTAATTTGAGGTGACAGATTTAAATTTTACATATGTCAAATAATTAAAACCACGTGACCGGGGTCAGGGGAAAATGAACCAATCATAGCCCATAAAAGCCGGGGCAAGCTTATATATTTTAATATATTATAATTTAATATATTAAATTAGTTTAGTCTATTGTTGAAACTCAAGCTGTATAGATGTGACATTGTAACAGAGTAACAGAGAATCATATTTGCTGAATAATTAATGACCGAAAGAAAAAATAAAGAGATGTGGATACCAAATTAAGAAAAAACATTAAAGAATTTCACAGGCGAAACATATTAACAGAAATAATTGAAGACCGAATAACAAGATAACGATTTACTCCAACTAATACGTTCCCCAGTACGAAGTGTGTATCGACGATCTGGTGAGATTGAAATAACCCTAATAATAAAAGAATCACACCTTTACATAACACGAGTTTCACCAACAACACTGTTAATCCAGACACTTGTGAACTTCAACAAACCTTTTTTTAGTAACATTGTGGACATAAAAAATATTAAAACATTATTTAATTTAAAGACATTAGGTGGAGTAGATCTTGAAACGCTTAGACGCTGGCCGACGGCCATTTTGTTGAAACAATTTCGTCATTTCGAGTGACATTTGGAACAGAACGCAGAGTTGTATTTAAAATTAATACAATTTAAATTTTATTATTTATTAAGGGGGTTAATTAATTAATTGTGATGTATTGTATTTTATCTGTAGGCATTTTCTGATCTTTATTAGCAGCTCAAAGTATCCACGACCTGATATAAAAAATAATATTGTATTTCATTTTTAACATTGTAATTTTTCGAGTCGAACTCGGTGAGCGAGTCGATACGGTTACTGTTCCGTTCGATTCACGAACCGTTTTACCCTGAGATTAAAAATCATCAAATAAAGTGATTTATTAATTTATAAAGCATCTTATTTCGTTAAAGTAAACTAAGATAAAGGATTTGCAGGCGATAAGGAAGAAGAGGATTACGGCTGGAGTAACGAACATCAAGCAATTAATAGAAGAGACCAGGTAACCTATAGGCCTAAAACTGAGTCGAGTCACCAATCGATTGTGAAGAACCCACATAATCTATTTTTAATTATTAAGAACAATTTTTTTTTTTTTTTGCGACATTTTCAAAACCGTAAACTCAGCGACGGCTTGTTTTGCTTGATAATCCTTGTTTTATTAATCAAACTAAACTAAATAAAACTAAATAAGGATAATTCAACAAATAATTAATTTACTTAAAAATAAAAATTACAGAAAAATTAGATAAGAAAATACGGGCAGGAGATTACATTTCTTACAATATATATAATTTCTTATGTTATTGATTTTGTTTCTTCTGCAAGTAGTATAATTTCGTATATTTTTCTTTTTTTCTTTTTAAAAGAATATACGAAATTATACTACTTGCAGAAGAAACAAATTCAATAACATCAGAAATTATATAATTACTGCAAGAAACGTCGAGTTACCTATATAGAAAAAAAAAAATATATATATATATATATATCATAACACTAATATTTTTTTAACGTCGTTTATATATGTTAGAATCCCCGCGTTCGAGCGGCAATTTTGTAATAATATTTCTTATTAGTGTGTCTTGTTTGTTTATTCGTGAAATAAGCAATTGTCTTTTATAGTATTATATTTGTTGTCGTGTGGTTCGTTAGTTTTTCAATTATTAACGGCTTCACAATAGCGAGAGTATCGTACGCAGACGTATCGTTTGAATCGGCGCCGAGAGAAATAATTAAATCTGCAATAGATAATCTGATCGAGTCGTTTCTTTTCAATCGATCTATTTTCGCGCCTTTCTGTGAGGTTATTCCGCTTGAGTGGCGACGTACTCGATGTCCCTGCTCTCGCCGCAACTTCTTTCCTCTGTCACCTGTAATTACTGACTCCTGTAACCACTCTAACAAATAAAAAAGAAACTGATATGATTAACAAATTAATTTATTATCTGTTGTTTTTTTTTTAACATGGGCCGGTCTGCCGACCCGTGAGTCGAACGGTTACAACTTGATTCGATTCTCTCACTGCTTCCGATTGTGACAAAAAGTACTTAAAAAGATTTACAATATAATGTTTCTTTCTCAGGTAATGGGGTTCTTTGAGATGTTAATAAAGATCGGAAAAATGCGTAAAGTAAAAATACAACATCACAATGTTATAAATCTAATTCTTAATAACTAACAAAGTATATCTGTATTAGTGTTGGTTTAAATTTGTTCATATTCAGAAGTTGCCTACACGTTAAACAGCGATCTCGCTACAATTTCAAAATGGCCGCCTGCCTTTGTCCCGTATTTGAGATGATGCTCCTTCCAATGTCAGATTAAAATTGGTTTAAGTAATATAATGTTCATAATCTCTTAGAAAAATAGTTTATTGAGGTTTATAAGTGTCTGGATTAACTGTGTTTTTAAGTTGAAACGGTGTTGTGAAGTGATGTAGTTGATTCGTTGTATAGTTAACCAAAATCCTCACCAACTCTGCTTACGATAAAAGATGACGCTCACGTGAGAGGTGGTTAATTTCATCAAATTCCCATCAGTGTTAAGTTTTTTCTCGTTTTCGGATTCGTGTATTGTGTTGAATGCCTCTTCAGTTATCTGTTTGTTGCATATTTTTGTTTCTCGGTGTGAAATTTACTGGTTTAATATTAAAACTTGATTCTCAGCTACACTCTGTTGAACTTTTCAGTTTAACGTTTAACAATTGAGTGAGTACAAAATACGTTTAATTTCCGTTGATGACCCTGTTTTAGTGTTCTGTGATTGGTTCAAATTCCATGACCTCGGATCACGTGACTTTACATTATTTGAAATCTAGGGAATTCATTTCTGTCACCTCATATTATTTTTGTTTATTTTAATTTTAATTTATATTTGATCTACACCATGTCACTGCTTGGTAAAATTAAATAATTTTGATACCAAATGTGCCCCATTTCGACCCATTATTTACTGTCTTGACATGTTTATAATTTTGTGTTTCTTAGGACTTGACCTAATCTTGCCTGACATTTGTTATAGTTTGTTTTGCTAATTTAATATATTCTAATATGATTATCCTTACTACTAACAACAATTCTAGGTGTCCTTACTTTACATATAACATCACAGTTTTAAATACCTACTCATACATTTCCTATGATAACAATAATACTGGTACCATATCAACTCAATGGCCTGTCATATATGCTATAATTATGCTTCCTATCTATCTTGTTACACTTATGGTAGGTTTATACACATAATTTTATCACTACCTTTCCTGTTTTATTACTGTTAGGCTTTGTGTTCATTTTTATTTAATTTAGTGATGTTTATGCTGGATAATTTAGTGTTATTTGAGTTTGACTCAGTTCTTTTGATCTATAGGCATTTAGTTGTTTTTTATACAATATTTTCGTATACACAATGATATGCCCTAAGGTTATGCAACAAGGTTATGACATTTTAAATATTTTTCTAAACTAACATTTCTTAAACAATTAACAAACTTTTAAACCAATGGTTATAACAACTTAAATTATGGTGTATACTGACCCCTTCTATCAACTAGTTACAATGCAACAAAACATGGGCGTTTAACACCTTAAATCATTGGGTATCTAAACACTTTCTATTAATTACTTATATTACAACAAACATGGGTGTCTAATACATTAACTTATTAAATCTATTAGCCTATTCTATTTACTAATTACTACACAATAAACATAGTTCTTTTAGAAAATCCTTAAACTATATATTGTAACAGTACATATGACACCACATCCACCTAACTACTGAAAATTAAGTTAAAGGCCACCACTAGTAAAAATACATTAAAAGGTCTAGAATACCACCAAGTATACTGAAGAAGAAAGTGCCATAAGTTTAAATAAGTGAAGCATCATTGAAAGGAATTCACTAGTAAATGCACCAATAAAGAAGAAAGAAGAATAAAGACGAGACGACTGACATACTATACCCAATAGATCAGTGAGAAGGACACAAGACCACAAAGGAGGAAAGAAAAATCAGTAAAGAGGACACAAGAAAACAAAAGAAGAAAGAAGAATCAGTGAGAAGAACATGAGCACAAAAGAAGAAAGAAGAATCAGGGAGAAGAATACAACAATGACCACTTCAAGAAAGAAGAAGGTAGAAACAATGTGAAGAAGACAAGTGAAAACCACATCATGTATAAAAATAAACAACAGTAAGAAGGAGATCAGTGAAGAAAGAAGAAGGAAGATAACCAGACCAAACACAAGAACAAGGGAAGGAAATTGAAGTATAACAAACTAACATAAACCTTTGAAAGAATAATTGTATTAAGAAGAAGGAAGAAATGTGAATTAATTACATGATATAAATCCCTAAGCTGTATGGTAAAGTCAACACTGACCACAACTCATTTAATGAATACATTCATTGTCTATGTGAACCACATTATTGTAAATAAGGACTAAATATTGTAAATAAAGAGTCACAAGCAAACTGAATGAGGACAAGATGAGTTTATGATAGCTAAATGATGTGTAGTTATAGAATAAACAGAGGAATAAGTCCCAAAATAGTGAATGACCAATTGTACAGTGGGAACGATGTTCATACAAACCCACTAATTAACAACAAATAAGATAATACAGGAGTAAACTAAATGTGAACTATTGATAACCAATAACCAATGTACAAACATGGAATGTAGACCAGTCGAATAGACTAATATAGAAATACACAGCCATCAACAACCCATTACTGCTCACTGAACCTATAACATAACCTAATCTGGGCATCCAGTTTCCAGTAAAACTTGATGAAAACTAAATCAAAACAATGTTAAATCAAAATGTAATGAGCTAGGAAGTAAATAGAGCATATAAGGAACGTTTTGTACACGATAGCTAATAGTATAACAGAATATAAAAGCTATATTTATGTAATACAAATATGACAAAATGCTTGTAATGGCGAAGAGACATTATGCAACCAAAATCATGTTATAAACACATTATACAAAGATAGTAACTCAACTAATGACCTGATGTCAGACAGAATACTGTTCATATGAGCAAATGCAACCAAAATAACCATCTAAATAGTCTATATAAATGTAATTACAACTAAACCATTGTGACAGTTAGCTGCAAGTAAAATTTACAGCCACCAAACCTAGATAATAACAGAATTAAATGCAGAGTGAACTGCATCACAATAACGATAAGGTCATTGTGACTATTTCAATTATCAATTAGGAAATAATGCAAATAAAATGTGTAGGATACCAAGCATACAACCAGGTAACTCCATATAAGCATGGCAAGCCTAATTAATAAGTGATAATTAAGGCACTAAACCAATAATGTAGGGAAAAAGAACACTGCCAGTAGTGACTTAACCCATCGATATTTAATTACACCATGTTAAAATTCAATTAAATACTCTTATTGCTAGGGAATAAGAAAAACAAAAATGTATGACAATAGGTTTAAGTGCGAATCCATGAAAACGGACATAGTGCTAATATTAAGACATAGTTTTAAGGGAAAATTGTACAGTAATTTAAGAACGAGATATTACCATAGAAAACAGAATAAAAACGATAAAATATTGATAATTAATGGCTTAATGGACACTAAGTATAAATGCTAAGTGCTAAGTCAGCTAACCCTAATCAGAAATATATGATGAGGGCGTTCAAATTAATCGTCTTTAAAAATCATGAACAATGAGGGTAATCTTAACACCATCAGTACAATTATAAGGAAGATATTGGACTTTTAAAAATAATTGTATTATGCTCAGCCCTTTCGCGTGGGTATGTGAACCATGATTTCTTAATCTTGTTCCCAAAGACTGACGCTGATGAGAGCGTCTGTTTTGACGAAGTCTACCGTAAATAAACGAATTAAAATAAACTGACCAAACAGAGCTTATAAAAAATCCGAAATTCATCATTCCGACAGTGGAACCAGGGACAGTCTTTCAACAACAACGAAGCGAGCTGCATGCCCGTCGACGCTCCAGAAAAACGTGCTTTTGACAGCAACCAGGCGTAAACAAATTAACCTCAAACTGGGATATAGGTTACATACATTGAAGAATCAGTGCAGTATATTTACAAGTGTACTTTATTCGGAGTTAATGCGCATAGGAGTGGATGCAGTGTAGTGATAAAATTTAAATAATTAATTAATAATTTTTAATTAATTAAAAGGTGTTAATAATAAAAAAAAAAGTGTAACCCTTCGAACGACAAGAGACGCAAGTATTCATACCCACAAATATAATGTTATGATTAGATGATAAGAAAGATAACTGAACGCTAAAAGCGATTCAAATTAACCTATAGAAACAATTAAATTCCCTATTCTTAACAGAAGGGATCTGATGAATACAAATGAACAATGTCGAAGTTGACCGATTTGAGCAACGACAATTTCAACTATTTGTATACTATAAATATCTAGAATAAGTAAAGACATTGTAATATCAATGAAGAGTGTATGTGCTCTTATGGTATTAGCAGATAGGAGTATGAAATATTTTGTTACTAAATTCAATTAAGAGTTTCGCCAGAGAGTGATAACTACAATAAATGAGTTACCTTTACCTGAAATAGGAATATCCAATTTTACAGATGATCTTAGTACCTGACACTGGATTATCACAATTACTATTAATTAATAATAAATATTTAACCACTTTTAACCAAACAAGGTTGCACTAAACGATATTTAAAGCATATGCCTAACCATGAACAGTAGTTCATATTTTATCTTTTTTTAATTAATAAGCAATGAATTCTTATCTTGTATGTTTGTTCTAGCCGTAGCAATTATTTCAAATAAGTGTATTTTGCAGTCTAAAAGAACCTACTACTTTTATTATTGTGATTATTAATAACATTTCAAGTCGAATAATACGACATAACCTATATGTTTGTCAACACACATTTTATAACTAACCAGAGGCAGTCATGCCAACTTGAGCTTATCATTTGTTTTAGAGTCCATGTTCACTTTTAAAATATTAATTGCTAACCAGAAGGAAGAGCAAAACGTATTATTGTATTGAATTTCACTGTGTTCGAATTGAATAAATAACCATTATTATTTTTACCAGTGAAAGAGTTGACCTTTATTGTATCAGTAAATACAGCTTAGAGGAGAAGAACGAGGCGGTTGGTACCATACTTAGAATGCGAATCATTCAAATTGAGTGATTCCATGTTTTGTTTACAACCGCACAGACATATATGTTTATAATATTATAAAGTAATATTATACATGAGTTACTATGAATGTCATGTCTATGTATGTGTATGTTAGTATATAGGAAGAAAACTACTGATCTCCTCACAACCACTGATCAACAAAGAGTCGACGGAACTTCAAGTGGAATAATCCTAACAGTGAATATAATACATAAAATTAAACCATTTAAACAGACAGCTAATACGACGAAAGGAGTGTAAGTAACCGGCTTATTCAATCCTGGATTCAACAATAGGTTGAATTGAGGGGAATAAGTCACTAAACAGTTAAATAATAATAAAATCCGATATTGAATAATAACAATTAGCCGAGTACAAGACCCGTTTTAAGTAAAAATAACCCTGAGACTACTACGTAATAATAAATATAAATAATTATACACAGAGACGGATCTCGTCTAATTACAAATTGGCTTCCATCGCGGGGCATAGAAGAAGGGGAGGATTTGAGTCAAATTACAATATTACTACTACTTTCTGGTTCTTACTACCTGTTATTTGTTTATAAGACCACTATCTCACTTTTTACTCCTCCCCCACTGGTTTATCCCATGATCTCTGATCATCACTGATTTCTTTTGTATTACACCCCCACTGCACTTGTCTTAATATCGTTTGATTACAATCTTTTTTATACTAACACATGCATTTCATTTTATTGACTCTACTGTATTGAATTTTTAAGTTAGTTTGCTTGTTATTTGATCTTTATCTTTTATGTTATCATCAATTAATTTGGGGTGGTTTTATTTGATTCGGGACCTAATTGTAAGGTTTTTAGGTTTAATCTTCTTTTCTCAATGTTTTTTACCCTAGTTCTTTGCCTCTTCATTTCATTATTTATTCAATGTTGACTCCACTTTCTTGTAGTCTGTCGCATGTTTCATTTTATTCATTCTGATGTTCGTGGTTTTGTTTTATTTGTACCCCTCACTTACCATATCTATTGGGTTTATCACGTTATTATAGTTTTCTTTGTGTTTCTCTTCTAATTTTTCATTATAACTATTGTGTTGCACTTTTTTCAATATTTATTTATTCTTCATTGACTGCTTTTGTTTTAATTTGGGATTGATATACTATGTTTATTATACACTTATTTTTTTAAGTTTCCTTATCATCCATGGTTTGTACTAGTACTCATGACTGGTGTTTTACTATTATATCAGATTATATGTCTATGGTGATGAAACGTACCGTCACAATATATATATATATATAAATCGGTTAATAACGTTATCCTACGTCTTCCGATCCTAGTTTCCATTGGTCTCGATCTAACCAAGATTCTTCTTCCAATTCCCGGTCTCTCATTGCCCGGTTGATCCCTTCTTTCCCACTCAACCTAGGTCTTCCTCTTCGCCTACGACCGTATGTTGTCCATCTCAAAATTTGCTTGGGGAGTCGATTATCCGGCATTCTTTGCACATGCCCAAACCATCTTAGCTGTTTTGTTTTTATGTCGTCGACAATATAGCACTGTACCCCCATTATCTCCCGGATTCTGACGTTTCTTACTTTTTCCAGTTTTGACCTCCCTGCCGCTCTTCGCCAATAATTCATTTCAGTAGCTTCCAACAACTTTTCTGTTCTTTGTGTTATTGGCCATATTTCACACCCGTATTCTGTAATTGGTTTCACAATTGTATTGTATATATGATGTTTATTTTGTTTTGATATTTGTTGGTCCCACAATATGTTGTTCAGCAATGCTATTGATTTTCTTCCCAAGTTATTTCTTTCTCTTATCGCTTCATCTAGACTACCATCTTGTGTAACTATTGTTCCTAGATATTTATAGCTATTGCAATTTATTATTATAAGAATTATTAAGAATACTAAATTCTTCTGTTCCCCACCAATGCACATATGCTCCGTTTTTATTTGTGTTTACTTCAAGGCCCCATAGCTTATATTCCTCTATACGTTTTCATGTCATGTATTCCATGTCGTGATAGTCCTGCGCTACCACGACTTGGTCGTCAGCGAAACACAGTGTGTACAGTACACTGTGTTGTCAATTAGAGGTATCCCCTTTGTGTGGCATTTCTTTTTCCAGGTTTTGAGGGCTTGTTCCAAGTATATTTTAAAAAGCGTCGGTGAGAGACAACATCCCTGCTTCAGGCCCTTACCAACATGAAATCCTTTTGAGACTTTACTTCCAATTTTTACATGCGCTTTCAATCCGTTATATAAAGTCTTAACCGCTTCGATTAAAGTAGAGGCGATGTTTGTTCGTTAAAGTGCCAGCCAAGTTTGGTCTGCGGTATACTAGAAACAAATTGATTAAAAAACGAGCCAAAATTAAGACTTACATAAGCTTCGTGCGCCCCGTTGTTACATACGTCTGTGAATCATTGATCTTGTCAGAACGGGAAGAAAATTAATTGAGGAGGTTTGAAAGAAAAATCTTGAGAAGAATATTTGGTGGGATTAAAGAAAGAGATACTTTGAGAATAAAGAAAAACGAAGAATTTATCACAATAATTAATGGAAAAATATAGTAAGGTTCATCAAAGCACAAAGAATAAGTTGGCTGGGGACATGGAAAGAATGGAGATACAAGAAGATCGACCAAGGAAAAGGTGGATGGATGACGTCACTCGATACCTTGCTACGATGGGTAAAAGAGGCTTGAAAGGATTGGCGGAGGATAGTGGAAGAGGATAGAACAATGATCGATATTTAGAATTTGTTTGCGTACAGACACAACACTTAGTTAAATAAAATAAGAAAGCTAGAGACCCTGGCTAGCTGTCATTCCACATGTTCTGGAAGAGCATCATCGGTGAATGTGTTCTCTACTTGTGATACAACTGCCAGCATAATTTACTCAATGTATCACATTTAATCGTGAGTCGAATACAAATTGGCAAACAAATAAAAGAAAACGCTAAAAGAGTAGCTACGTTAAACGATCCGCAAAACATTACCGTAAAATTTCAATCAACGCTGCTGTCAAAAGCTGAAAAAAGGAGTCATATTTGGCTGAGTAAAATTGGCATTCTGCCGATCGTCGGTATCATTTTTTACACCCATAGTTATTTCTGCGTAATTCTTTCACGCCAAATATTTGGCACGACATAAATTTCATGAAAACGCGACCCAAGCGAACGGCTTTTATCACCTAATCTAGTCCACAAAACGTTTTCCTAGCACAGGGTGCCGATAACTTTTATTTCGACATTACACATACTACTGTCGTTAAGTCCTTTGTTGCTTAATTTAGGAGTGATCGAGTTATTTAGGACATAAATAAACAAAAGTGATGTAATATGGGCCCGATCTAATCGATGTAAGCCTTTATGCGCGTGACAATACTTCTGGAAATGCGGATCATTTATACTTGGAAGCTATATTATTATTAGATGCAAAAAACTATGGCGGTGTCAACGGAGCCCGCTCTTTACACGTTGTGAATCCACAACAAACCAATAGATTGGGTGGTGGATTTTAATTGTTTTGGAGTAGGCCTACATTTATCTGTGAACAAGACCTATTATGTCACGAAACAAAGCAATAAGCATAACAACGTAGATAGATTATCTCTTTACTCTTTACGCTAAGGGGAGATATTTTGTTACCAAGGTATCTTTGATATTTCATCATCATCATCTTCGTACATTGGTTTAGGCATTTGCGTGCTCCGTCTTCAAGTTTCTTGCCATCTTTTGCTTATTCTTCCTACGTTCCTTCTTCCTTTTGTCGTTTATTTGAGAATTTGTTTCCTCAGTCTGTCCTTATCAGTCCTTTCTATACGCTCTTTCATTTTTTGCCTATAATCTTTCATTTTCTATTCCTGATGTTGTTGTGATTACTGAGTTTGTCGCAAATTTTGATTCACAATTCTGTCAGCTATTGTGCATCCTTTCACGTCTAGAAGAAATGTTACCTCATGACACTGTATTTGTTTATAATTTTTGTAATCACAACCCATAACGTTTCATATCTAAGGAACGTGATTAGATAACAATTTTACCACATGAAAAATAAATTTACAATAAACAAAACAATTATGCCAACATTTTGCCTACGAATCCTTGCACGTGATGACTCCACAAAAACGAAATAAGTGTTTGGGGGAACCGAATAAATAAACGTAAGCTTGGTTCACACGAATGGAATTTCTGCAGAGGTGAGTCTGCGAGGATTCCAAGAGGACACTAATTTGTACTAATTAATATTTCCAGACGCACACACATTGGTTACCACGTTACGATGTTGATATCATTGCGGATATCTCAGAATATATTATGTTTCGTATTAGTTCATGTTATTACGTATGTTAAACGAAAGAAAACAGCTAGGTGTAAATGTATTGGGTCCATCAAGTCATTACTACAAGTTAAGTAAAGGTGCGTTCTACACTTTGTACAGTGAATTGAAAAAAATTGTGAAAAGTTTTTTAATTACTTTAGTAAATCGATTCGTACGTTCGATGAACTGTTCCAGCGTTCCTCAACTTATGGAGCGCGACCCACTACTTGTTCCCGAGGGCGCGTTTAGTGGGTCTCGAACTCGGGCTCGAAAATTTATTTACTTCGGCTTAAAAATCTATTACATATTTACTTTTTTAGAATCCAGTATGTATAACTGTTTGAGAACCACTGAACTGTTGTCTTTATATGTTTTGTATTTATCGATCGTAGTAAACACGGCTTTATTGACATTTCAGTAGACTATATTACATTACGCAGACCAAAAATTATAAAAAAATAACTCTAATAAATTTTATTGTTTCAGTCAAGTTTTATTAGTTCAGAGATGATTCTTTACTTCTTTGTTACTATTTAGAAGGTTCCTATAATTCATATTTTATAACAATTCTAAAACATAGTTAATGTATTTACAAAACTAACAGCTGCTCTGCTAACGTCTTCTAAATGTTCAAGTAACCTTTTGTATTTCATAGTGAGAGTTAATTAATTATTACAATTTTTTTAATGTAAAAGTTAAGTTATTATAATGTAAACTGCTTCTTACCTACAGAATGCCTTTCTTATTGCAATTTTTGATAGAAGCTATCCTTTTCTTGTTCGTATCTCCCTACAGACATTATTGCAAATGTTACACAGACAAGGTCGTTTATGTTTCCACGAAGATTTCTCCATCAGTATTTTTAAAATTCATTGTGCCCTAATCGGCACAAATTTTGCTCGTGTAAACAGAACCTTAGAGTTAATGGTATAGAACGAGTCAGAATCCAACATATTAGAGATGCTGACAACCGACACACATTTTAACGTTTAAGAAAACAGAGGAAAATGTTAAAAGATCAAGTCATGAACAATTTTGGAAATAATTAGAACATTTTTAAATATACCAATACCACGCATGCTAACAGTAAACCGACTAAAGAGACTGAAAAATAAGCGCATAAGTTCAATTAAACACTATTTACCTAAACCTCATTCAGTTCAACAACTATACTTGCAAATTCAATAATCTGTTATACAGAATTCACAGTAAAATATAATTCTGTATAAAGCCGATAACCAGAAAACTCGATAATTTAGAAAACAAGAGTTAAAAAAATAAACATTATCATCACGAGCGAATAAACGGTTAATTACGAACAAGCGAAAAGAATCTAATTAAAACTACATGCTTAGTCTTGGCTCCTCAAACTCTATACAGAGTTTGATTATATAACCAATCACATTCGAATCATTCTGTTCCACCACCATTCTCTCAAGAACTCTACGGCTTTCTGCAATGAGCAATTTCTTAACTCTTGATGCTCAACTCAAATTATTAGCGCGTGGATCACGTTCCACTGAGTATTCAACACCATGCTCGATATTACAACTGGTATAACTATTTAATAGCGCTTTTGTTGTTTCGTTTCGTATTCTGGCTCGTCGAATACCTCAGTGAAACTTTCGTATACCGCCTTTGTACCTCTAACGTTTTCTTTCCAACCAAGGTATTTTAATGTATGGACATTCATTCTTAATGCAGCCAACGAAAGAAACAGCTTGGAAACGAAAGATCGTAGCCTACTGTAGAGTAATTTACGACATTAGCACCACAACGGGAATAAATTCAAATCTGCAATATTCTTGTTCTTCTTGTTCTTCTTCTTCTTCTTCTTCTATTCCATCCCATTTGCCGACAAGCGTCAGGTCCTTCAGCCACTACCGATAGTCACTTCTGAGCGTATGACCTCGAACACAGTCTTACGCCTTCCATGTGCCAACTTTGCCAATATTAGGTGCCACCAGAATTTTCTCGAGGAATCGACGGATTTCTAGAATGTTCCATTTTAACAGCTGTTGATGCATCAAGTTATTAGTTCATGCGTCATCACGTTCTACTGCGTACTGAACATTGTGCTCGACATTAGTTGATACAATTATGTGACATTGCTTTTGTTTCGTATGGCCGGGCACTTCAGTGAAACTTTGTACACCGCTTTTGTACCTCTGACCTTATCCGTTCCAGGTATTTCAGTTATGGTCTTTCATTCTTATTACAGCTAACAAAAGAAACAGCATGGAAAGGGACATCACAAAGACAAAAACAGAAATTTAAATATTCTGGTACTTCTTGTTTTCCATTCCCTTTTGCCGTCAAGCATCGGTGTCCTTCAGCCACTTCCGATACTGTCTTTTATCCTGGGCCAGGCGCCTGGCCTCTCACAGGCTGGCCTCTTCCCCCTTCTATTTGCTAACTTCTCAACACAGCTAATCAAGTCCAATCTTAGTCTGCCTTCTCCTCTTCCTCCGACTGGACACGCTTCCACGCATCGGCTTCCATTCAGCTATTCTCATTATGTGACCAAACCATTACAGTACTCTTCTCTCTTATTTCAACAACTAATTCCTGCTGGAACAGTTTTCTGACGGTCATATTCATATTTCGTTCTCTCGTAGTTTTTCCACTGCTCCCCTAAAAAATCTCATTTTACTGGCCTGCAATCTGCTTTCATGCTCCTCTATCACGGTGAGGTTTTCTGTTCCATAGAGAAATGTGAGTGCAATAACTGACTTAAGTAACGCAAATCTGTAACATAAGAAGGTCTACTGAGAAGATATGACACTGAAACGTAACGTAGAAAAAACATTAAGAGAATCGGAACGGATTTTTGAAACGTCCAAAGAGAAAGGATAATAAATGTGTGGATATGGCAAATTATGTCAATTATACGTTCACTAATACATGGCATCAGAAATAAACAGCTGATCTGGCATAGCCTATCCAAGAATCCTAAAAGGAGCGTATGTGGAACTGGCAACCTGGGTTTTGTTACAGCAGACGAGGAAAGCTGAAGGGGACTGGAAATCGGAAACTGTAACAAACGATCAGTGATAATGACTTTCACTCTTCGTTGGCTCGTTTGGCTCTGTATATGTGCTATACATCTCAGTCTTGCGTGCCACATACTAATTATACTTTTACGTAATTTATTTCGCAACGTGACTTTCGTTTCTTGTAACTCAGTTTGCACGACACTACGCCGAAAGAATTTAAAAATGAAAATTAAGATCTCATGCAACTTATTACACAAAAAAGAAAAGAAGATTATCGAAGTGATCGCTTTGAGCCCCAAAGTTTAATCTAATTTTTACAACACGATGACGGGCATATAAAGCAGAAATTTAATTAAAAACTACTTAAAGTACTTCGAATAATTTGTTAATTATTAAAACTTAAAAAAAATATTGGTGCTGATTACTGAACCAAATTCGTCTTGCGACTTAGCTAAGTCGCCGTCAAAACTAAAAAAAGGGCGAATCACTTAAATTAACATAATAACGAAGTTCATAATCTAAATTCAAATTTTAAGAAACGACTTTGTCGGAGAGTAGACAGTGAAGGTGCAGCTTTATGACAGGCTCGTGTTCGCTACAGTTGTAAAGGCTTTGCAGTATTAACATTCAAGGTTACACACACAACGTCGCCTGTGAATATTTAAATAAACCTCTTGAATTTATGAAAGGGAGAACTGGTAGCTTGCACATCTAGATAATTGTCTTCGTCACAGTATTATTCAAGCAATAACGTACATTCAATATACATATTAACAAGTATACGTAACTAGTTTTATGGCTAAACATCAGTCATATAAAAAATTCTCGTTAATGAAAGATACACTTATGAAGTGGAAAGGTATCTCATTCTGATATTTAGGGTTTGATATTTCCTGTGAATTTAATGCCAATGTAGATTAATGCCAAAAAGATTAAAAATGTTCAGTTAGTTGTGGCATCGTTAGAGATACCTTGTCAAGGAAAGTAAAAACCTTAAGAATTTAGACAATAGAACTGGAGTTTATATGTTACGCCAAGAAACACGTAAGGGAAGATCTTAAAAATTAAATTGAGGGTGTACACTGGGTAACAGTTTTGTCCAAAAACGGATACAGTGGATACAGCATATATACTAGAGGGACTTTTGGAATACTGTAAATACATTTTTCAGTATGATTTTCGCATGCGTGTCCAAAAACAGGGATAATTCTTTAACATAAGTAACAATTAAAATGACACACGAGGCCAAAGGAAACTGTTATCGTGTTCTGTGTGCGCCTTAGCTTAACAGACTTTTAATCTAATTACAAAAATAATAGCTATCATTACATCCACTTTATAATACAGTGGGTCGATAGTTGATTCTGTCAGATTGATCTTGAATATATTAAGTAAAATTGAATAAAATATTAATCAACAAAAATTAATAAAGAATACGAAAATTATGCTAAACTTAGATTTATAATATAAAAAAAAAATCTAAATTCAGCAACATAATTTTTCAAAAAACTCACCAAATCGAGGAAATAAACAATGCATAATATGATTCCTTACCTGTAACAATAAGAATAATAAGCTATATAATATAGAATTGACTAGCTTAGTGGAAACATGAGTTTCATTGTACACGTTAAGAATTACAAAAAAAAAAAAATTGGGTGTTCGTGGGACACAAGTCAGAAATGAGAACTTCAGTGGCACATGGCGAGTGGACTGATTCAATGCGTAAAAGTTGCTCTATGTATTTGAAGTAAGAGAGACTTTGTTATAAAGAATTAAGATTAAAATAAGAGTGAACGGATAACTAAATGAAACTAGGGCATACCAGTCTTAATACAGTATGTATTTTATTATAGGAAATTGATATATATAATGAACATATTTGTGAATAGAATCAGATCACACGCTGTTTTTATTTTATCATACCGGTACGTGCACATACATACAATACGCAGCAAATAATTTTTTCCAATGTAACAATATGATTACCAGGAATATTTTGTTGAAGAGTAAAATGTGGTAATTACTATACATTCATAATATAATTCTATATTATATGGTATATTTATATTATATTATAATTAATTTACTTAGTATATTAATTCAACTTTATAGAAATTATAAAACAGCTAAATTAATAAATCAAAGTTTGTAACATATGAAGACTTCCAGCCAAATACAATATAAAAACCAGAACCGAACTCACGGATTAACTAAAAACGTAGAATGCAAACAAAGATACAAAATTATACTCTTTCAACATTTTAAACATGTACACAAACATTCTCATAGACGATACTGTAAATATTAAAATAAAAAATAGTTTCACTGATTTTAAATTGTTTTTATGAATTAAAAAATTGAAAAGTTGTGAAAATATATTAAGCTAATAATGAACTACGAACAAGAAAAAGATTTCAGAAATATTCGGCTCGATCTCTCAGCATATGATTACATTTTCTTTTTTTATGATAAATCAAATTATTTTTAATATTTACGTTATTGTTGTAATAGTATTCAAACGTTTTTAGAATATCCTCACATTCTTTAAAATATTACGTTGTGCTTAGAGTGCACATATTTGTGGCAGTGGGGAAATTTTGGGTAGCTATGTGGGGAAAAGTGGTTTGATTGACCTGGCAACACTTTCATTACATCTATTTCGTTCCACGTTACGTTATATATGTTTCGTTACACGTTGAATCACTTTATTGGCCTAGCAATGCGAGGTGTCCGGAAGTGAGCCGAGCACCATAGTGCCGTATATGAAGTTCTCACTTCAAAAAAATGTCTTGACGCACATGCATATTTGTATACTTAGACTCGCATATGTAGACATTTAGTATACCAGGAACAGAGAATTCAATATTCAGATAAAAGAACGTATATTTTCACATAAAGCTATTAGAACTAGAAATTAAAATAATTTCGATTTACACTGAAATACCTTGTATGACGTTTGTACGTTGACGTCATTTAACATCTAAAACTCAAGTGAGACAGTAAAATGTCTCACACGAATTAGTTTTATTGTGTTGTAATTCTGATATTCAATTTTCTTTTTATTATGTCTTGGAAAACGTCTATAATTTTTTTAAGCAGGACAGGATTTAGTTTGAATCAAAATAAAAACAAGAAATACAAAATAAAGCGTATTAACAAAGATATTTTTAGTGACTATCGACTGTCAATAATATTTAAATAACGATTTCAGAGAAAGTAGCTAAAACAAAAATGTTGAGGTAAAAATATTTTGCTCCCTTAGATAGCTATGACTGTAACAAGAAGTAGAAACGTGAATGGGAGAAGTTTCTCAATCCAATTTTCACTTTCTTTGATATATTGAACAGCCCCAACAATCACAAACAAACAAACGCACAAACGAAAAGACAGACAAAGAGGCAATTCTGAAGGTTGTTCTTGTTTTCCGAAGTCTGTTTTCGAATTTAGTTTTTCATACTCGTAGTGGATGCTCGAATTGTAACTTTCTGTCTGAAAACACTGCTGAATTTACGTGTATTTCATGTGACGGATAAGAAAAAAATCTATACTCTTTTTAAAAGCATTAACGGCCTTTGGAAGGGACATAAACAGACTACAGCAGCATAATCTGTGTGAATTATACGCAGATGAGAGAAAAGCTAAATAGAATAAGCAAGAAACTACGAAATAACATCAGGAAAAGCAGTTTTGTCATAAGAGGGTACTTCACGCTATAAGGAAGCTTTTTTGTAGCAACATAAGTGACAACGCATTGCGCGGTTTATAGTGAGCTTACACGTATGGACGACAGCAGGACAAGAAAAACTCAAATTGAAATATGACAGCAGGATATCAAAGATCAAGACTTTACACTTACTTTACACTTTACTACGTAACGTCTTATATTAATGATTTACACTAGAGATGATATTAATTCTCGTAAGTTGCAGTAATTACACAATTACTTTTCTCAATGAGAATGATAATTCGTAACGATTATTTCCTTTTTTGAAATATAATCTTTTTCGTAAGTAATTCCTCAAATTATTGAATACACATTATTCCGCCTTTATAACATCTATAAGGAGACTGGTCACCCACATCAGACAACTGATTACTTTTTGTTCAAATTCAAAAATAGACGACACTCTAATGTTTATTCCTCTACGGTTCTTTTTACTATGTTTTTATTATAAACGTATACATATATATCAAATTACTATTATCATTAAAAGTCTCCTCATGACGATGCCTTGTACACATTTTTTAAGTGTAGCGGATTTACAAGACAGAGAATGGTGCGAGAGGTGGAGCTCGGGAAGTTCACCCTTGAGATTATGATTCGTGGAAAGGTGCAATGGGACCGCATTTCTGCATTTATTCAATCGGTTCTACTAACGGGCAGTGGCGCATACGGGGGTACTAGAAGTAGTATGATAAGGGCTCAATAGACTCCATATTGAAGTAATAGGCTTAGTGATTCCAGGGTGGATATCAATGCCTGAATTAGAGTTGGGTTTTTTAGTGGGTGAGAGTCCAACACACCAGTAGATAAACGGTTTCCTTTGACGGTGCATGAAGAATTTCTCTTTAAAAAAAAAAATATATATATATATATATTAATCATATGTCTAACACTTGTAATGAGTCTAACAAGAAGAACGTGGCCTACAGGTTGGAGGAGGTAAAAATAAGTCACCATGTAAGTCGGAGAAAAGTATGGCAAGGAGATATGAGAGGAATAGAGGAGAGGAGAGATCATTATTATTGTTATTATTTGTATTATTATTTCAGTTTTATTAGTATTACTACAATATCATTATGCTCGTTACGATTATTATCAAATCCATGTAAATATAATTAAATCCCCAAAAAAGTACTCACCGAAATAAAAAATATTGTATTATGTTTTTTCTTTTTGTATCGGCCATCTATGGACAACATACCAATTTCAATTCTTTACTCTCTGTTCTTTTCTTTTTCTCCAATATTCTTTCATCTTTTCACTGTGTCTCTTCTTCCTGTCTTCAGTCCACTTTGAACCAGCGTTTTTCTCTCTCCTACTCTGGACTACTTTCATTTTTAACACTTTTGTCCGAAAAACTTCTCTTTCAATTGCTTCTTATGCATTTATATTATTATTTTTTTTAAAATCCTTTTGGACTTCTTTAATCCAACTTGACGTTGACTTCTCCCACCACAGATATTTTAAGATCTGCTTCATTAACCATTCTATATAAATGTTCAAATAATAATAGTCTTGATTGTATTATTATTATTATTTTATAAAAGATTTTATTATTACAAAAAATTTTTGTATTATTTATAAAATGTCAGAAATATGTATCTGTAGTACATAGGCCTATACAATTCCCAAAAGGGATTGTTTAACGTATCTTGAAAGAAACTGTCCGTTAAGTAAAAAACCTTTGTGTTTCATCTTGTATCAAATAAAAAATTCTGCGAAAGAATACCTTCACAATTACGCTGAAATGATTCCCTTAAAGATCGAAGGTTTGCTATTTAATTAAAAAGTACCACAACAATGATTAAGAAAAGATGAGACTAACTCGTCGAGAGAGGGCAAAAGCTGATGTGGTATGACGGGCTGTTTAAGTGTGATATTAAATCACAGTCGCTTGAATTGCATGTCCTAAGTTATTCACTATCCCATGTTATTGGCGTTCCTCAGTGTAAGCGTATAAAACGGTAAGATGTAGCAATATTTATTAGGCCTACGGAAAATATTCTCTTTCCCAGAGCAGTTGAATATTCCATTCACACTTTGAATATTTATTATTTTGTTGCACCTCTTGCATATTTTGCCGCATATTTTTTTAAAATGTAAAGCGCGCGCATGTGTAGGGTGTTTCACGTACGAGTCTCGCAAACAACTGCCTGCTTATAAACGGTAAAAAGTATGAAATATACAATACAACCTCTCAAGAGTTTTAAAACTAATTAAACTGTGACAAAGTTTACAGAATCACCCATGCGCACTAATACTGCACCCCACAGAGTTGATAAGTTTTCTTCGTTCTCACGGAGATTTTAGCGACGGTAGACCACGTCATGCGATCTACAGACCGAACGGAAAGTCTTCATCCTCTCCTCTCCACTAGTCTTTTCATATCCTCTTGCCACACTTTTCTGCTGATTTGTTTTGAGTGTTGGGGAGAACACCTCTACCCTCGTACGTTCTCCTTATTAGACTCATTTACTACGCGTAAATACCTGTTCCTCAAATATACCGTCTCAATCGGTCTTTTATACCTATAGGCCTATTGGTCTCAATTTTAACGTTTAGTCTACTTATTATGGGACATATTCTCTTCGCGTTCAGCTAGTTTGTAAGTTGTATTTTTTTTGTCTCATTTATTTTAGTTTGTTTATAAGTTTTCCTTAACGGTATAATTTTTCTGGTTTCTTCATAAATTTTAATTCATGTTTTAATATAACAATCGCGAAATCGGGGCCGTGATTCTCTGCCGAAGAGGTCTGACTGGAATTTTGAAGTACGTTTTTGTTCTGAGAGCAAGTTGCATTACGTGGCTAGTCTCATTTTTTAAGATTGTGGTGGGAAAGGTGAGTGAGGATGTAAAGAGCTGAGGGGAAATGTCAAATACTTTTAACACGTAGAGTGACGAATTCTTTGAAAACGAATAGTCGTGTCTTCATAAATTAATAAATTGGAACCGGTCGTAATAACAGGTTTATTGATTGCCAAGTTTCGTCAAATTAAAAACTGGTTATTGGCATATATAACAATTTATATAAAAATTATTTATGCAAATAAATAATGCATTTCATAATATCTAAACGTACCAGACCAATTTCCATTTTCTAAAAAGTATATTTTTTCTTAATAATTTTAATGATCTATATTACAAAAGTTAATTTTTCAAATTTCATTTTCTTTCGAAAAATAAAACGTATTTAGTGCTATTTTGTAAACAGAATTCAAACCCGCTACATATTTTGTAATTAATGTCTAACAGACCGAACTAAAACATCTACTTGACTAACAAAAAAAAAACACACACAAACAGAGATTAATATATTCTGTTAGTCCCTGATTAACTCACATATATTGAATGCAACCACTTACAGAAATGAATTAACATGATCGCTGTTTTAATACTTGTGTTTCTGTATTACGAGTAGACGTTCAGTGACGAAAGCCGAAGGAAACATATTTATTGAATTATTACGAGGTTGATTTATTTCGTACACGTTGCCTTCAAACATAATCTGGCACAGTAAGCTGAAAGTGTTGCCAAAATGTGTAGTAGAATCTGACAACATTTACATCCAGAGTGAATATTATCGGGAATTTCTAGTCGTGATTAAATCGTAACATGACAGAAGTTTTAAAAATGTTTGGCAACGGATTCTATTTGTGCCATTCGAATTTTGTCACATCCCTGTGATAAACAATGTTTCTCTGTTTGTAGGAAGAGGGGCACAGAGGTTGCTAACAATATAAAAAGACGACAGTGAATGGGTTTTCGTTCGTTATGTCAAAACTGTAACTAGTCGAATGTAATTACAAATATGTGATCGTAACCACCCCAGATAAAGAATGAACAATAGAATTTCTAACTTTTTTTGTGGAAGGACTTAAGACGTAACTTTTTTTAGAACATGTAACGCGTGTGGAATTTTGAAAGTTATTATCTGCTGCTCTGGTAGGCTTATGAAATTATGCTGCTAATCGATTTGTGGATTTTAGGGGGAGTAAACTGTAATTACACATCTTATTGAGAACAACATCATTTTAAGTATAACGTAAAGGCCAGAATGCAGGTCTGTGTTACAGACTGGTAAAATCCTTCCTTGTCAACTATAAACACTTATTACATCCATGATCTGTCAACCAATAAGAGCCAGTCAACCGTTTCCCTTATATGAGTGCAATTCGTGATGCTTTTGTTGCATTTGTTGTCGCAATAAATCACTCTGTGTCTTTTTGCGTAATGCGCTTTCACTTTCGCCATCGTACGTGCTCCCGAGTACAGTTGCTTTTCGGAATTTTAAAAAGCACCGGGGTGTAGTAGACAAGTGGTTAAACATGTGGCGAGACAAAGCTAACGAAATGTGACAAAAACCTGTTCACATTAACTATTAACTTTACCCCAAACAAAAGCAACCCATTCTTCACCTCCTATAAATGGACGCTATCTGGTACATTCTGAGCATTTGTCGTATTGACCATTCCGAGCAGTGTTGACTACATGACCGTAACTCACAGACTTCAACTGACAACAAAATATCGCTATCGGGCGCCATCTTGAGACCCTGACTGACTTGCAGCATCTAGCTGTGGGGTGTGGAAATTCTTCGTTTCCGAAGTAAAGTTTACCGTGTCGCAGTCTCAGTCGCACTTAGAAGCTGTGAAAAATACATGCCAACAGTTGACGAAACTATAGCAGGTTACAGCTTCAATTATGACACAGTGCTCATCCAAACGGATAGTGGAAAATGACAACAAACATAACAAACAGGGGCGTATCAGAAGAAAAATAAACAAAAGAAGGAATCATTCCGTGGATCATAATGATACCAAACAATTGCAATTTTAGTAAAAACTATAACGATTTATAAATTTAAACGTTTTTAATACACTTTTTAAATACGTAAGTGGTGACTGTCGCGATACGGCGTTTTGAGATACCTGAGATTTTCTAAGCTCTTATGCAACGACATAGGAATCCTATATTCTTAATAAAACTTTCAAGCTTGAACACAAGACGTGCAAAGAAGTACGATGACACAAATATCACAGTTTCATTAAAAAACGAGCTGTTCTTTCTTACAATGCTGTAACAAATTACAATTTCAAATCAAGCTGAAAAATGTCATGTCAAGCCTTTTTTAAGGAAGAAAAATGAATCCAACGATTTTGGCACTTCGCTGTGAACCTACAGGCACCCTACCCGATTGTTAGCAATTCTGTGAGATCAAGGTGTATGAGTCGTGTGGCCGCAGGTGATCCAGCCTGTGAAACTACCTGAGGAGTCAACAATGGACGCTGGCCACACTCCCTTCCTTGTACGCCCATCTGTTCGCACAGCGTCTTAACTCACACTCCACATTGCTTAGCTGGTACAGAAGGAAGCCATTACTGTTTACAAAAATGTCAATGTCAACTCCTCCGCAAGAGAACAGCACATAGAAAACAGTTGTCGCTGATACAAAAAATATTTTTTCTGCGGTGGCATTTCTGAAAAGGTGTGTTGACAGGCGAGTGTATAATGTCGGCGTTGTAATGTCACGGGTGTCTCTTGATAGCTGCGTTGTGTTTATCTGTTGTCGGGAAATATTAAGAAGTGGAAAAAGGGATGAAGAGAAAAGTAATGTTGAAGAATTATAAACATCACCCTAACATCTGAAGTACAAAACGCACTGCCTTAACACTGTAAGACTGATAAAAATGCACATTTTCCACTAAACCGAACTGTGAACACACTAGACATTGTTTCAGTAATGATTAACCATAACGTTTGAAAAGATTAACTAAAAACCTTGAAAAGCTAAAAATGTTAATGACAGTTTCCAGAGCAGCAGCGAAAGAAGACGCCACCTGACGAATCCGAATGAATTTAAATTTAAATATTACGAATTAGTAAATAGCGAAAAGGTTATAATCTAGAGTAAAGTTAGGTTAGGTTAGGCCGCAGGGAATTATTATTGTAGCCGCTCACACTTCGGGTCGGTGTACAAGAAATGGTCAGTGTATTCCAACATTAGTTTATCCTCATTTGTTTGTATACAAAGGAAGGAATATACTATTATACTATTATCATATCATTATTATTGTTACTATTACTACTACTACTACTGCTGCTGGTGCTGCTGCTGCTGGTGCTACTGCTACTGCTACTACTACTGCTACTACTACTACTACTACTACTACTACTACTACTACTACTACTACTACTACTACTACTACTACTAACAAGCTTCCGCATGTAAACGTTCCGAGTACACGAGCTATACTTTTGAACTCGATTACTCACTTTTCTCAATATCATTATTGCTATTACCATAGCGAGTAGAAGAGAAAGTGAGATCACTCTGGGCGCGCGCTATAGTCGTGAATAGGGCTAGCGGTGACCACGTTAAACTTCGGCGTTGCGATCGCAGGTTGTTGTAGTTGAGACGGTAAGCCTATTAGCCACGTGCAAAAAAGAGCTGTGTTTTATGTGTTGTGAAAAGTGTGTTTGTGCGTCTTGTTACTTATATCGTCTTCAGTTGCAATTAGGTTTGAGTGATTTACAAACATTCTGATAATACATAGTAAAAATGCACAAAATGTATGAATGGTTACAGTAATTATTTGTGTGTGTTAATTTTCATATACGAGTAGTTTTTAGTTTCAGTTAACAGTGCGTGTGAAAAATGTATGTAGTAGTACAGTTATATAGAAGTTCTGTGTTAAAATATATAATAGAAATGCCATCATGTTTTGTACCTGGATGTAGGAATGGCTATGGTAAAAATTCCTAAAAAGGAAATTATTTCTTTAGACCTCCCAGGGACGAAGATCAGTTTGCAAAGTGGGCGAGGGCGATTCCCAGGAAGGACAAATGTCTTACCCATAAGTCTTATATCTGTCAAGTACATTTTTCTGATGATTTGATTTTGAAAGTAGATTCATTTGTTGTAAACAATAAAAAGGTCGAAATTCCAAGACTGAGATGGAACTTAAAGCCTGGCGCGGTACCTCATATCTTTCCCAATTTGCCTACATATTTGACAAAGCCTCTAGAACTCCGAAAGTCACCCGCAAAAAGGCAAATACAGCAAGTACAAACAGGCCAAGAATAAAGCAATTCGACGAACTGTTCTGTGACAGAAACAGTGAGTTCAGACCACCCCCAGACTAGAACACACCAAGACGATCAACTGGATGAACAAAACCAAATCATGTTGCTGAAACGGAAAATACAAAATCTAACTCGTACTTTGATATGAACTAAAAATAAACTGCGTTGTGAGAAAGCAAAAGTTGTTTTACTAGAAAAGAAACTTGCCAGGAAGGAATGTGACTCATATGAAAGAGGGATGAAGAATTTAAGTAAAAAGCAGAACATGACTGTAGATGCTATTGTTAAAAAGTCTAATTTGTCAAATTCCAAAGGAATGAGGTACGGTAATTAGCTAATACTGGAACGTTTGCTGCTTAAAATCAAATCCCCAAAGGGATACAGACATTGCTTGGAACATGATTTATTGCCACTTCCGTCGGAAAGCCACCTGAAAAGACTGTGTAAAGGTTTAAAATGCCCATACGGGGTACACACTAACGCTGTAAATGCCATATCAGACTTTCTGCAAGAAGAAACTGATGAAAATAGACGTCTCGGAGTAGTAATATTCGACGAAGTGAAGCTAAAGGAGGAAATTCAGTTTAATACAACCTCTTAAAAAGTTGATGGCTTTGTAGAATTTGGTGATTATACACCTACGAAAATGAAAAATTCTCTGACAAACCATGCCCTGGTATTCATGTTTGTGCCTCTGTTATTCAACTGGCTACAGCCTGTAGCAGTGTACGTAAGCAGGAATGCAACCCCGGTGATATTCTGGCAAACATTTTGATACAGGTTATCTTGCAGTTGGAGCAGCGAGGTGTAAGGTAAAAAAAGTTACTCAGGGTTACTCTAAAAAGTACTCTGGAGGCATCCGAATATTTGTGGAGCAAGAAATTTAAATATGTAGGCCCTTACTTACTTAAATTCAGTCAAGATCCTCTAGAACGCCATTTCGGGGTTCTCGGCTCTTTGTCGTGCGATGACCATCCATCTACAGTTGACTTTCTACATCTTCATATGTTGCAGTCTGTATATGTTCCACATAAACTTACGTTAGCAAAAGGAGCAAACTGTGAACCGAAAAGTGAATCTCCACTCACTTCTTTTGTAAATCAAATCCGTGAAATGTGTAAGGAGGTAGAAAATGAAAACAAAGCCCTCAATAAATCAATGGAGTTGCTCATCAAGGGAAAGGTAGTTCTAAAGGACTCGGAATGCTACGAATGGGCAGAGGAACTACCTGAGCTTAAAACTGGTGCTCCGAAAGAATGTCTCGTGTATCATTTGGCAGGGTACATAGTAAAAAAACCATTTAGAATTACTGACTGTAGTGACTGTGCTGTTACAGTGAGGAACGATCGTCCTCCTAATCTACCTGCTGCTGAAAGACAAAAATAAAAGATTACGGAACTATCGAAGAAACATCTCATTTAATCCACCCTTCAAATGGTGTTTATCATGTACTATTGCAAGCAGAAACAACTGCTACAATAAAACTTAGTTCACCAAACAGTATGCGGGGGGATATTTTTTATGAATGTTTGGATGAAATCAAAGAAATTAATGTGCCCGCAACGGACACCGTTGAATGTTGCCGTGAACACACACTAGACATTGTAGGCAAGCTAATTTTCAAATATACCCAGTGCCGATTCTTTTTCCGTACGAAGGAAATACGTGGAGAAATGACCAGTACAAAATCGGCTAAACCCTCTTGGAAAATTTCGAAGGTTTAGAACTGGATGAGTACATTGTTTAAACGTTATATCCTTTTGTATTTGTACGGATTGCAGTGTATCGTTAATATAATTTTAATTGTTACAACATGTAAAAACATTTCACGACAGTTTAAATTAAGTATTATTTAATACAGAAATGTGTTTGTATTAAAACTTATTTCCGTCCTTCACGCTGGCGTATACAACAACGGGCGATGCTAGCGCCACGCTGCGGCGAACCACAGTAACTAGCTAAGTGATCTCACTTTCTCTTCTATTCGCTATGCTATTACATTATTATTATTATTATTACGACAGCTGACTATTCTTATGATAACTGAACAAAAAATGTTACTACTTAATTTACAAAAGCTACTACTTAAAAATTTACGTTGTCTAGCCTGTTAGTTCTAAAAATTTAGATTTTATAGAAAATTTAATAGTTGACAAAATTAATTTCTTTAGAGTTCGTATTTCGCTGGAAAAATATAGGCCTATTTTAGAGCTCGCTGGTGACATTACAGAGTATCGTAATCCAATTAAACTGTTCAAAATGAATCCCAGCCCACAGTTATTGCAAAGTTTAATTAACAAGACGTCAAAAGAAAAAGATATCACCACGACGAAGTCTCTTTAATTAACGCATACCGCTAAGTCCGTAATCTAAATTCAAAGAACACACGACGCGTCTGCCCGAGGATGGAACCCTTGTAGACGGCACAACAAACATTTGTATGACAATTTTTCCCAAGTAGGCAGAATTTTAAGTGCCACGCAGTTGTCAACTTTCATCGGGTTGAACAAAAAATTTCTTTCAGCGGAATATTCAAGTAAAAGTAGGTCTATATTATTTGTTACATGGGTAGCGGTTTATAGATTGGTGGAATTAAATTGACACTGGAGCGAGAAATATAACCTTAAGTTTTATTAAATATTGTTAAACTAACACTTGATTCAACGGTCCTACATAAATGCAATGCCTGATATTCCAAAATTAAAAGTATATAATAGAAAGTAATAAAGAACAAAAATAATATTATTTTTTACCAAATTGCAAATTAACAAAATAAACCTTGGTACATTGTTACACTTAATACACTTCGTACAGTGTTCTTTTATTTCAACATTCTTCCACCTAAATATGGGTGTGGTTTCCCTCTAGCCTCTTCCACTACAAGAAGAGATGCCGAAGACTGAAGAATTGTAAGCCATAAAACGGTCATGGGGGGAGGGTTGGTGAATGAGGACAGCATGAGGGAGAGACGAAACGTGATATTGGATGGGATTAAAGAGGAGGGGCATGATATCCCTTCTGGAAATGCAGATCGGAGAGAACAAAGGATCGCGTGGGCAGATGTGCTGTACTGAGGTACACATGTCCTAGAATGAAAATGCACAGAAATGACTATCCGTTCTATAATACTAACCATCGCGAACAAATATATCACTATATATCAACTCGCTAACTGAACCACTAACTGGCACACTAATTTAGGGTATATTCCGAAATATACGACTTGTAACTCATAACGCACCACATTGCTAGTCGATGCATCATGTTACATAACTAACGCCACGCTCTGCGTTCTATCATGTTTTGTGCATCCTCATGGCACCATTCGGCCGATATGTAGATTTTAACTTTTACTAGTTAAATTCTAAAATGGCGAAATTTAGAGTGTTACATCACACAACGTTAAACATTTCACTGTTAATAGGTTTTGCTCGACTTGACTTGACTCACCTGACTTGAGCTGATACTCCATTTGACTGTAAAGCGAAGCATACGTTTTAAAACAAGGAGTGTTTGTTATCAAAACACCCAACCATAAATATTTTACAACTATAAATATTTCATACTGGTTTCCGCCTCTTGCTTTATTCATACTTAATTTCGCTGTCAGAAACTGGGAATTCAGTTAGTAACAACAAGCACAAATTAGAAATATTTCATGAGAATTTAATATATTGGAAATGACACCCATTCAAATATTTCCACGTTGTTTTTGGTTCAAAGTTCAAATTCGCATAATCATTAAGATCCTGTTTATAATTTGTGTTATGTTAGGCATAAACACTGATACTTCAAAAAAGTTTGGATACAAACCAATCTGTACATTACTAACAATAAAAGATAATATAAAGGAAATATTTGAATGGAGCAAAATTATAGGGATAGAGACATTCTTTGTAAAAAATTTGAGGTTTCTGCATACACATTTAAAGAACATTTTAACCTTATGTTGCATCTCACTCAGTTGTGTTTCTGTTAAGACCGAGTAGAAAATATTTAGTAGTTTCATCCAACAACAGACTGCCTCCCCACCTCCTCCTTCTCAAACTCATAACTTCTCCGTCGTTGCACGTACGGCTGCTTGGTAGCTACTCCATACACAGTTCTACGAGGGCTATTCTGAAATTAAGTTCCGCTTGGCTGGTATACACAAACTGGTTGTGATAGAGATAAGGGGTATGCGCAATAGCGACTACATTGTTACACACAAATCTGCCATTAATTTTGTTTACTTCTATTCGACTAGTGAGCGACAAAACATGGAGCCTCCTGGTGCTTCTCACGCCGGCTGAAAGGTGGGTGGTGGTATTATTTGAAACGTTCCACAGTCTGTTGGGTAAGTTGAGGACTTTGCCCCGAACTATTGGACGGTATGTAACAACAAGGCTCAGTCGCGTCGGTGTTAATGCAGGAGTGAAACGTCCGGCGCTGCCGGGTCTTACGGGACGTTGCCTCAAACGGCCGGTGTGGACGGCGGTCTCTCCCTTCGTAGAAAGACTGTAAGGTGGAGCCGAGTCATCGATATAACTACCAGGCGCTCGAATGTGTTCGGGCAGATTCCACATTCTTGAAAGCCTCGCACTAGAAAGAATTTCACAAACGGGAATAGCGGGCCATCATACGCGTGCCATCTCGATACCGACACATCGCCGGAGTAAATCCAGGCAAGGGTCACCTAGGTGATAGTCTGGCTGGGTACTTAGCGCCTTGACTCCAACGAGGATCCCACTAATGGCGTCAACTCTCGGCAGGGTACTTTGGCGGCAGCGTTCTTCGACAAGGAACTGCAAAAGCTGGTGCACCGATATAACAAGAGCCTATATACAAGCAGTGATTATGTCAAAATATAAGACAGATGTGTATGTAACTTTTTTGTATAATAAAATATCCTCCCACATTTTAGGCTTTCTCTCCCTACTAATCAAAGTTAATTTTTAAATAGCCTTCGTAAAATACAAATGTATGTTGGCCTACAGTATTACCTTCATTACATTACCTACACGTCGGCCTACGATAGCACGTTGATTCAGAAAGAGATAACGACCATTTCTCAATTACTGAGTTGAGAAACTGGTTACTAGGCCTAGGTAAACAATACCATTGTTTTAGTAATTATCTGATTCGCCGCGAATTATTTATATAATATGTTCATATGAATAACTTACGCAACACAAGTACTAAAGCGACTGAGATCCATCACTTAACTGCTGCGGAGAACAGTTGCTTCATCGTCGCTTTGCATGTGTCGACTTTGCACAACTAATTACTTGTGTTGAAGTCTATAGTTAGGAGTAAAATAAGAGCACTGTCGCTGATAATGAGAGATATCCATATGAAATTACATAATTTTTTAAATAAACAACCGTAAGTTCGTGTTTATATTGTTCGAATTACGACGGTATATTTGTTTTGAAAATCGAAATATATAACTCTAACAGAAGTTCCGGTTGAACAGATATTAAGAAAATTATAGGCTGTATCTTTTACGAGGCTTAACTGCCGGGAGCGATGTATTGATAACAGCGCAGCAACTGTATGCCCCGATTCTGTCAAAACGTTGTGTCCTGTCACTCGCGATACGCTAATTAATCACGCCAAGAACGAGCGAAATACATTGCGACAAGACGTGTGTACACGCACTCGTTCACAGCTTAATGTAAAGCTATATTAATTTAAAACGTAGTAACAAACCATATGAATATACTATTTTAAATGAAAGTAATAATGATATATTTCAAAACTAGGTCTACGGAAACATGTACAATTATTTGAAAATTATGAATACAATGTTTACTAAGATTTATCTAAGTAAGGTAATATAAACTGAGGAAATACAGTGACATCAGAAGCAGGGCCGGGGCTATCAGTTAGCAACACATACATTTCCTTAGGGCGAAAGACCTAGGGGAGGGTGAATAAAGGGCAGCAAATTTCCCGATGGTATATTTTTGTTGTGAATATAAATACTGCGTTTATTATTTAAAAAAGGATGTCTATATGAAGTATACATACACGGTGAGTGGCTAACGCGACAGCCTTGGAGACCGAGGGGTAAGTGGTCCTTCTCGTAGGGTGTTTTAAAACTAAGAAACTCTCTTGCCCTTTCCTCCATTCAAGGGTTATGTTATCCCAATACCAGCGGCAGATGTGGCTCACTTAAGGGAGAGACCCCGAAAACAATGAAGGTCTACCTCGACTGAGGAGGCAATCTACCGCAGACTAGATTCAGCGAAGCTCCTAACCTCACCTTGGTAAGAGTTACTTGCTGATAATCTAATAATCTAGTGACTGGCAAAAGCCAGTCAGAGCTTCGTAAAAGGCGTGTTATATGTCCGACGCAATGCCAGACTGACCAACTGTACACCATATGTAGACGCTACAGGCAGAAATATCTCACCATGAAAGACTACGATGATCATCTTTTAAATCCATACAACAAAAACAAAGGGAATCTGGAGCTATGTTTACAGAAATTCTTTCTATACTTTTCCTGTAGAAAATTTCCCAAAAACATTCTGTTATTTTGTGAAACGTTATGTATAGTGTCAGTCCTATAGCGGTAACATAATTCGGTTTACTCTGGAAGCCAAGAAACTCTCCCACTAAATGGATAGTCTATGTTCCGTTTAGACGAGGAGTGTGAAGGTAAGTTGTCAAGTGTCAAGCCAAATTTCCAGGTGGACTGTACCACGAATCAGAGCCCCGCGGCAAACACAGCTGTTTAACTCCATCCCTAAGCGTTTTTCAATTTCAAATAGAAATTTAATCCGATGCGTATAAATTAACCCTGTACAATTATTCGTTAATTTGTTTCGTGCGATCGAAACTACCGTATAATTTAGGCTTTTCAAAAAATTCAGGCAATGATAATACCAATACAATGAGAAAAGTGTCTACACAATGAACGAAGCAATCTCCGTGATAATACAGCTATCACTCATTATCAACGTAAAAATTCCTTCACGTTAGAAAAACCGTGCATAAATGACCACATTAAATTTTTGCCACCTTATTCAACGACCAAATGTGCTCGCTAAGTGTACAACTAACTGGACAGAAGATTTCACGAAAATCTTCATTATTTTCATTTTTAAACTATGGCCCCAAACAAAATCGTCATACTTTAAGTAAAATTTAATTCATTATCGAGACTAACGTATCATCTATCGATCCAATATAGTCAATAACGAGTAGACTAGGGGACCGAATTTTATAATGGCCATGTAAACCAATGCCAGAAAGCATATGGTCAAAAAATACCAGAGTTGGAAAGAGACAGACTCGCTGAAGAACTCCCCGCTGTTTTTATATCGTCCAAACTGTTGACGAGAGGGGAGAGAGGAGACTTATCGGACGGAGGATTGAGAAGAAACCTCCGAGAAGAAAGTTAAAGAAGGAGAAGGAAAAACTCGACTGCTAGAGAAAATAATAAAGGTCAATACACTGAAAACAGAGCCAAACGTTTTAACTGTTGGTATTACAAAAAAATGTAAATGTTAAGAGATACTTCCAAAAACAGTGGTTTCAGAATGGATGTCTGCCAGTTGCCCGGTTTTGAAACAAGGACACTGAATAAAAAGAGAAAAGATATCTAGAAGGTTTTGAAATGCGTTTTGAGAGGGAAGTGTTAAAGATTAGGTGGTAGTCAGAGTAACAAATATGAAGAATTAAAAAAAAATGGTTTGTTCCGGTCATATATACTAGAGCTGGTCACTCCCTTGCTTTCTAAGAAAACGTTCAACACCTACTCGTCTTTTCGGCTTATACTCGTAATTCAGTAATTGTTTGGCGATGCGCCTGTCATCCATTTGGTTAAGATATTCGAACCACTTTAACCGATATTGGCAATCTTATTGAGTATACTCATAATATTCAGTCCTTCAGTATATTTGCATTTATTCTGCGATCTTGAAGAGTATATTCTGCCACGTGCCTGAAAAATTTCTTTTCGGTCGTTGGAATACGACTAGCCTGGGTTACAAACCTTTAAAGTCCAATTTAAATTCTCAGTCCAATTCTCAGAGAAGTGTGAGGAGGGCCATCACTTTGTATAACTCCAGGCGTGTTTCAATACTCGTTAATTTAAGAGTTCTCCTGATGGTCCCGCACATATGTTTAAAATTATGAAGCTTACTCACCACGTCATTGTTTATAATTATTAGAAAATGGAAGGTAGTTCATAGGCTAGTCTCCCAGAATGTGAGGAGGAACTGAGTGCAATAGGAAAGAAAAGCTTCTTACGCCACGAAATCTAGGCGAAAGTAGACACAAGAACTTATAGATGGAAGAAGTATAGGTTGAAGAACTTAACAACAGTTTATGTATTAAACGTAGCATTGTATATATTCCAGATGTGGACACTTAATGAAAGAGACAAACAGCGTGCAGAGGTGTTTGAGAAGTGGTGATGGAGGCAGAAGATGGAGATAACTTGGTTGGATAAATTGGATAATGAAGAAGTTTTAAAAACAGTGAATGAAGGAGAATTTTGAAAGCTATAAACAGGAGGAGGAGCAAATGAGAAAGGCATAGACGAGTCATAATGACTGCATGGATACTTTAAGAGAGAGATATAGATCAAACAGAAGAAGGGGAAGGACAAGGAGGCAGTTATAGTTTTATGGAGGAAATGGGACTCGGGAGTTGTTACCAGGATCTGAAGAAATTAACTCTGACGACATTGAAATAGTTGCTTCCTGCTTTCTTTTCACGAGAATTTAATTTTTTAGGTCAAAATCAAAAGGGTCAGTAAACATGGTAATTTATTTTTAAACATAAGTTACTATTAAAGGTGCTGTATGTAGAATGCAAGTTAAAGAAATAGAATGTGAGAGAAAATATCTAAAATAATATGGTAATTCGTTTACCGCAATCTGTGGCTCAGCTGAGTAAGTTGCTGTGCAGGAATAATATGGCGCATACTCCGAACACCAGAGAACATGACTAGACCTATGCTTATCCGAAAAAAAATTGGGTACCTCTTATTGTGATAAATAACTGAAGAATGGTGATAAACGTATGAAACGTTACAGTAAGTTGTCAATTTCATAGCGGGTACCGAATCAGATGTCAGGCAAACAACAAATAGGCAGTGTCAGCTGAAAATTGTAATGAATACTAGACTATTAAGTGGTTAATAATGTGCGTTTCATTGTCTCTGGTTTGGATTAAATTTTGCCCTTGAAGAGTACCAACAGTCGTCCTAGTAACTGTATTTTAGCAACCGCTTTGCCAAATTTGGGTTTCGATACAGAATATTTGCGTTGCTAAAAACCACTGGTTTTTAATGACTGGTACTATAGACCACCGTCGTCGTCGTCATCCTTTACAGTTTAGGCCAACAGCCTATTCCAGGTTTAACGGAATTCATCCCACCATCGTTTATGGGGTCTTTCCACACTTCTCCCCCACCCCGACGATAGTCAAGGGCTCTTCTTGAAATCTAGTTGTAACCGACACTTAGTTTTATAGCGAGATATTTTACCATTTAAGCTTACAGCTAATGAATGATCATGATCATGTTTGGTGAGATCTCCTGGTACAACCATTTACAACCATCAAGAACCTCATTTCTGCCCATGGTATTCTAGACATATCTTTTGCTTTTATAATCCAAATTTCACTACCATAGAGTAGTTGAGGTATGCCCAGTACATTAGAATATTTCAATTGCGTCTTATTTCTTGTTTTCTTCTCTAATTATTTAATGATACATCTACAAAGCGAATAGAAGAGACAAATTTTCTTTTCAACCTCTTTATCATCTTGATACGTAATGCTCCACCATAGGTATTTGCAATCAGACACCTGTTCTGTTGGCAGTCCTGTATTTGTTCTAATAAGATTTGTCTCTTAGAAGCCATAACTTTTGCTTTAGATAAGGAAATGGTTTGATTATAATGTGTTAGAATATTGTTAAGATAAAGCAACGATCTTTGGAGGCCGTTTAATTCTCTTGGATGATCACAAGTTATCTGCATACATTAAGATGTTTAAATAAAATCCTGTCCCCAAGTATAATCTTTTGGGGGCGTCCAATTCCATTTCCTTATGACACCATCTACATAAACATTTAATAAAATGACTATAGACCAAGTAATACATATTTAAATTATATTTATATAATTCTGTTACAAAAAATACGAACTTCTTCACACCATTTTAAGTTTACCAAGAGAACTGGACACGATACGTATCATAAAAATAAAGAACAATCGTCATGGTACAAACGAGCACAACGAACGCTGGAAATCAATATACCGATTCCATCTGTGTTCCATAAATAACTACCCCATCGTGTACTGTACATACAAGAGAGTGAACGGGGCTATGTTATGTATGGCTGGTTTTAATTTTACGCTTTATGATGAATGTTGCTATACGACTGAAAAATATTTTAATAAAAATTCTTTCATAGTGGGCGTATGAATGTATTTTCACACGCCAATGATTTTCCACGTATTAGCTAGTTCACTGTAGCACAGCTACACACCTAACACTGTACCAAAAGTGTGTTACACACTGTTACCTTGGAAACGATGATTTTTCGCCGCTAACCGTATTCTGTTGGATAAAATAATGTGGTGACCTATACGATTTCTTCTTCTAATGGTGCCGTGTCTCGTCGGAGGTCGGGAATCATCATAGTTACCCGGACCTTCAATTCAACCATCCTGTAAAAATCTATTGATGTGGAATGGAAACAGTCCCACACACGAAATTCTTCCTTCTAAAGACCTTTCACCTTCGAGTTAACCCTGAAGTGTGAGTTGTAGACAAATATCCCCAGATTACTGTAGCTTTCTTTTCTGAATACTAGAAATCAGTTGGATTCTTTAAACAATCCGCAAAACGTCAGTATTCGACGTCCCAATTTGTAATATTTCGATAAAATATGAAAAAATTCAAAAGCCTTAATTCTATTTATTCTGATAAATATTGGGCTACTTGCTAAATCTAAAGTACCAAAGTACCAAGTTATATGGCTTAATAATTTCGAGAATTAAAAGTTAAGCAATAGCTTTTAAAGGATGCTGTCTCGATAGAATTCAACCCAATTAATTTCACAACAACAAAATAACAAATAACAGTAATAAACATGCTGTTAAGAAACATGCATATTGATTTGTAATTTACCATACGTTGCAGATTATAAATCGATATTAAATCAATGTATTCAGTATTACATAGAGTATAATACAAGAGTAATTAGGAGCGTGAGACAGCACTTTATTAAAATATTTTAAGCGAAATTTTTGAGAGCAAAAGACAATTTTTGGTCACTTTCCAAAAGACAATCTGAACAGGTCATTATCAGGATATGAACGGCTGACGACAAACGAAGAGAATACGCCAGGTTTTTCTTCTTTTTCTTCTTCTTCCCAGGATTAGGCACTTCTCCTTGTTCCGGGTTTAACGTCTTACATTCGATCTCTCAACACTTCGATTTTCCACAGGCATATAGCTCACAGCCTGCCTTAGCATTCTATCCAGGGACATATATACATAACATAGTCCCCCATCTTTCCTTATACCACAATGTTATTTCTGTTGAAGACTGTTCACCTAATTCCTGTCTTATACAATTACTTCTTATACGATCGTGTCTTGTACAACTGTTGCTGAGCGAAGAAATCTAATTTCTGAGGATTTCATCAATATAAAGTCTCCTTTTCTATTCTTCAGAAGCAGCCTCCGAATAAGACCGAAATCCATGGCTGTCAGGTTAGTAATAAACGTATTTAGGTTGAACGAATGGACAAAGAAAAATGTAAACAACTGGTAATATTACAAACAATGAATGGAAGAAATTAGAATGGACTGTCGAAATAGTGTCAAAACAAAAACCAAGTCAAGTAAAAGCCTATTAAAAAGTTGACGACATTGATAAAATAAAAAAATATGAACACCTGCACGCACGCGCGCGCGCACACGCACACACGGTATGGTATTCCTTACATTTAGTTAACAAAACTAAATTTGTGAAGGAAGATTTATGTTCCTTCCTTAACTTTTACAAAGCCATCCAAAACAAATCGGTGAAGGGACCAGTAGCAAACATCAAAAACTGAGAAAATGTTGCAGCAAGAAAGTACAGTAGAAAAGGAGGAAGGGATTAGGCGTTCGGAAACCGCCAAGGCTACAAGACGTTTCAAACTGATGTACTCACGTTATAAATTAGGTGTGATGGACATTAATAGTAGTAGTACGAAAAGTTAAAATTCTTTCATGTCAGCTTATAGTTTAGAAAGTCTGTGCTACAAGAAACAACGGACGGCCTACATACTGTTAGGATTTAACACCATTAAGTAGACTTTAATCTAGTGTAGATGAAGCGGACAGAGAGTTGTAACATTTGTCGCAAACACAATCTCCCCGCCTGAGAGGCAGTACTGTAATTTCCCGTCTCACAGCAAACTCTACCCTCACAGTGTTCACCATCAACAGCAACCCTTTCGTTATGCGTATCAAATATTTACTACCAAATGACCACCGGGCAGTGATGAATTTGGACAATAATATAATTATTGTCGGACAAATATGGGTTCTAATTGAAAACTCATTCTGTGTAATTCTGATTCTCAGGTTTACCGTCATTTTTTGCACCATGAAATGATATGCCATGTAATTTTCCCAGCAAAAACAAAGAAATGAACGGAAATGAAATGGTCGCACCTCTGCCTCTTTCTGGTCTCCCTTCTTTCTCCTTCTCTCCTTCTCCTTTACTCTCTCCCAACCTATCACTCTCTCTTCCTTTATTTCTTTCTGTTCTCTCTCGTTCTAAAATACGGAGAAAGGAAGTACTTGTTAAGAATATTTCTTATTTTCTTACGAATACAGGTATGCTATTTTGTTTGCAGTGTACAGATCTACATGCTATAACAAGATGTACAGATTCGCACTGAACGTGTAGGCCTATCACGTTGTATATCTGGTACAAATACAAACATCGTTTAGTCATATATTTGTTTATCTACGAGCAATAATACACCAACTCATACCATCAATGCTATTATTATGAATACCGTTGGCACATAGGCTACACGCAACCGGCTGATTATTGGAAAGAATAATTCCAATAATAAGCTGGGATTAATTTCCAAGTCTTGTAACTAAATAAGTCACTCCGTTTCCGGAAATCTTTCCTTAAATTTAAGTCCTCATTTATTAACATATGATTCATGCATTATAACGGTGTAAGTTTTCGAGTGACAGGTTGGTGGTTACATCTGGTTTTACTTAAATTAATTAATTGACCCTCCTTTACTGTCAGACTCACAGATCGTTTTTTTCGTGTTTCACCTAAAATATCTAAGTAATATGCACGTTCTCTCTTTTCACCTCCGTTACTAAATTAAATTATTTGTTTGGGCTAAAACAGCACCCCTGGTTTGGTGATATTACTGTTGATGTCAGGTTCATGTGTCATGTGTATTGCACATGTCCTTGTAGTAGTATAATATACATGGAAAGTCAGTCGTCAAAACTTTAACATTATAATAAAGTTTAAAAAATGCAATGAAATTTAAAAATTAGAAGAGCTGGTACTGACTGGAACAGGTGATAAAAATATGATAATATTTTCTTGTTTCACAGGTATTTATGTACTAATTTCGCCGAAAGTTTCGTATGTTGGTGACCTACGGTATGTGCGCGCCTTATTAGAGAGAACGTGCATATAACTTAGATATTTTAGGTGAAAAACGATAAAAAACGAGTAAGTCTGAGGGTCAATTAATTAACTTAAGTAAAACCAGATTTAACCACCAACACTGTCAACACTACTTTAAAGTGTTGAGTACCAAGGCAAAATCAATATCTCTGGCTATGGTTCAATTTGGTTTGTGTAATGGAGAATAATGGGTAAATAACTTCACCAGTTGAACAAAATCCTAAAAAATAAATGCGACATGATGATAATTAAAGAAAAAACAAAAGTCACGAAATGATCCAGAACTTGAAAATAGAAAGTTGAGATATTTATGGGCGGT
Organism: Magicicada septendecula; assembly: GCA_034769895.1. Taxonomy (NCBI): domain Eukaryota; kingdom Metazoa; phylum Arthropoda; class Insecta; order Hemiptera; family Cicadidae; genus Magicicada; species Magicicada septendecula. The sequence goes on along the minus strand of CM068369.1, from coordinate 271,646,063 downwards.
AGGAAGATAGTGCAAGTTGGTTCATTTAATTATCTTGGGAGCTGCATCACATCAGATGGAGATGTTCTGGTGATGTAAAAAGTTGAATTGCACAAGCAAGAAGAGAATTTTTCAAGGACAGAATCCGGCGTCAAGAAACGTGTCCCAGGAAACCAGGGAGAAATGTGGACCACATGCACATATAGCTCGGAAACCTGGGTACTTGGAGGAAATTAAAGAGCAGCTAGTTTTAAGCATTTAAAGTATCGTGTTGGAGGAGGTCGTTAAAAATACTGTGAACGTAAAAAATACCTAATGATGACGTTCTGAAGGAGGAGGTGAAAGAAGGACGCTGGTTGGGACAATTATGGAAAGGAAGATCAGTATGTTTGGTCACCTGCTACTTAGCCTTTAAACTGGTTCACCAACCTGATTGTGTGAAAACAGGAAGGGAAGGCCCAGCCAGTAGGACATAGATGGGGTAAAAGAAGGAAGATGGTATGTATGTGATGATTCAGAGACTGTCTGCGGAAAGGAAGATATTGCAAGACCACAAACCTTTGGGTTGAGAAGAAGAAGATGAAAGGGTAAGTAATGTTTTGTAAGTCATTAAGTCATAGTACCTTTTTGAAGATCACTCGATTGCTATAAACTCTAACATAACATAACTTTAACCAACTTTAACATACATGTATTTTTCATTATACATTAAGTAACTAAGGGACCCGTATTACATGATGTACATGTTTGTCTCTGTCGTGAGCTGCTACAAGTCCTCATACAGTCAAAACACTTGTATCCTGCTTTTTTAATGTGATCCTGTTTCTTGCATGCAACGAATACAGTACACCCTACATCTGTATACAATTTGTATATTCTATTTTCAATGCAGTTGCAGTGTAACCAAAATTGAAAGAGCTTTCATCGACTTTTGTCTCTTTTCTAGTGCACCGATGTTCTTAAAATTAATTAGACCATCTACCTTCTAGGCATATGTTACGAGAAACATCACTTAGTAATATCTAACATACTGCGTACTCATTCACAGGCTATTCTGTTGGAATAAAACTAAATAAACTGATTTACCAAGAGCGCTCACCAGACTGAATGAAGGGTACATAAAACAGTATATTTTTAAACACACAATAATTCAAACTGCACTAAATAGCTCTAGGCAAAACTGACCTTATTAAACTCTGTATAGTTTGGTTATCAATTTTTTAATATCTCCATAGAAGATTAGTCTACATCTATCTTTTACCATAATTGCTTTGGGAATTCAGTAATAGTTTTGAGGGTTTGCATTGTAAGAAGAGAAAATAAATTGTATTAAAATGTTTGCGAAACGTTTACGTACAACATTGTATGTACATATGTACACCTTAATTATGCATCACACGTTTCGTTCAGCTAAAAAAGTTACATATAAAAGACAATAATTCCCATATGACTGTAAAAAATAACTATCCAGAAAAACCACAAAACTCAACAAACCCGGTAGTTATTTCTCGTAATCTCACAAATTGTACATTCAATAACAACAAGCTTTAGTCCCAACCCCTATCCAGAACTGTGTTAAATACTGCGCCACTGTTCATTAGAGTTAGCTAATGTTGCTAGTTAGCTAACATTTCCTGTGTAAGACAGAGAAAATTTCAGAATGAAGAAACTGTCAAGTCTCCTTAATTGAAAACTAAAAATACATGCGCTAATACACTTAATTTGCTAAACTACGGAAAGTAATATTAGTAGAAACAAATAACTAATAACTGGGATCTTCCATCAACGAGAATAGTCCGAGAAATTTTCATGGCAACCTACGTGTCAGCAACTTTGGTTTAAACGTGTGAAAATGTGGGACCCAAAAGCTTCTTACCTTCCTAACTACCCGTCAAGAACTAAATGACAAATGGAGGGAACAGCCAAGAGGTGAGGGAAAGGAGTTAATAAATAAGAGTTACAGAAGGACGGGAGGAGGAGTTCCTGAAGAGAATTCAAAGGTGAAGGAACAAGAATGTGTGTGTTGACCGTTCAGAGTGTCAACAGTCAATGCGGTATCAATATACCGCAGCAAACTGTAGGAAAGAAATTTTTAAGTATTTACAAGTTTAGAAAATATATTTAAGGGTTACTTTCTTGTAAAATGATAGTATTAAAAAATATTACGTAAGAAAAAAATAATGGTAGAAATAAGGTTTAAGAATTTCATAATATTTCCAAAAATTTGCTTAGCTTATTATTAGCTATAAATACTATTTCTCTTTCTAATTAAAAATTATTGTTATTATTTACTACTAAGTGTAGATCAAATCAATAATTAAAAGATATTCTCTCAAAAGTAAGCAAAGAGATTTCTTAACCCCCCAAACCACCATACTCTTGCACCTTTAAAATATATATTCAGAAATGTTATGTGTTATTGATATGTTACTGAGAGGTGTCTCTTCTTTTCCGGCCTTAAGACCTGTTACAGCTTTTCCATCTCGTATTCAGTCTACAGATACGTCTATTCTCTTCTGGCCGATAGTTTAGGAATTCTTCTCTGGGGCCACTCTTTCCACATTTCCTTCTATCTCTTTGCAATATTGACCATTTGCTGTACACTCAATTCTTCTCGAATAATTTCACTTCTAATTCTATCTTCTCTAGTACATCTCCTCACGGACATCACAATTTTATTCAACTACATGTCAGCCGTATGTCCTTTATGCTAGATTTCCATATACGTACGTACAACACAGAAGACATGGCCATCGCTTTGTAAAGTTTCATCTGTTTTTGGTACTTTTCTTTTTAATGTCTTTCTTTTAGTGTTATATATTCTTGATATATGTTCGTCTCATTGTGGATATCTTTGTCTTTTTTTATAAGAGAAGTCGAAATTCAAGTACTAGAAATGAGAGATATTTGTTTTATTAAAGACTTATCTACAACGATCTATGTCTTCCTGCTTCTTCCAAAATATTACAGGTTTCCAAAGGATCTTGGCTCCCTCCGCTATTCAGCTCCTCTCAGTTCCTCTTGTTTCTAGATGTGTTCAATTTATAGGTGTGCTCCCCAAATCCGATTCCATCGCCTTTTCGGTATTCCTAACAGCCTCACTCTTCCCACTTCACCATACACGATACCCTTTATTGTCTGTCTCGACCCACTCTCTCCACTTGCTCTAACTAGGCAATGCTTTTGGATTTAACAAATCTCACTATGCCTTCTCCTTCGAGTACAGCATCTATCTCGCACAGTATATGTTCTCTAACAGGTAGCTTCTTTAAAAGGCCTGAGAGACCTTTAAACCGTTAAAATGTAAGATTTACGTGAAGTGTAGCGGAATTAAATTCAGTCTGAAATTTAAACTTAGCTAAAAAACTTATTTCACGTCAAATATTTTCACTGTTTCCATTTCAAAACTGCTGTACACGGCACATGATATCGAACAGTGGAATCAAACACGCCTTTGCCACTTTACTTAAGTTCTTCAACAGTCATCTAAATGACACACTAAGCAAATAGAAAGTTCAATTAACATCAGAAGTAAAAGTATACGGGGATACTGTACGTATACTGAAATATTTTTGTATGCCGATGATGTTACACCTGTGAAGAGAAAGAGCATGACCTACATTTAGGAATTCAGGCCAGTGTTTGTGAAGAATATCGTCTAAAGTTATTGCAAGAGAAAACAAGATCTATGGCTTTTGTAGGGGGAAACACCATAAGATCGAAAATATGTAGTGAACAAAAAATATTGAAGCAAGTCAGTCATTTCAGTTACTTATATCTAAGATTTGGCAATAATATGATAGATTAAAAAAACTAGTGATATATGGTGTTATACCTATATAGATTCATAAAACAGAGGTAATGACAATGAATGATGGTGACAAACAAACGTCAAATATACCATATACAGGCAGCAGAGATGCGGTGTGTTAGGATGTTGAAGAGCTGACAGATTTTACTGAACAGCGTATCGGAGAGGAACTTAACAAGACCCAGATAGTATACCAAACAAGGTCCAGGAGAACAGAAGAAACTGGATATACTCATGTGTATAAGAGTGTTAAATGTAGAAACCTGCGTTAACCGAAGAGCCACTAGGTCCGTAACAGGTGCACATTAATACAGGAAATGCACGAAGTTCATATAATGCATGAAGAAGAGGTTTGCTGTCAACTTTTGCGCCATCTTTGGAACTCTCTCTTTTGGAGCTGTCTATCATTTTTCTTACAAATTTTTGATGAAAAAAATTTAGCGCACTATTACTTAAGAAAAAATTGGATACACTAAGCACAAGACAATTCATATAAATCTACGGTGACTTACATTTTAAACTTTACTGAAGTTGCATTCAAGGCCAAGTTGCTGGGAAACTGAGTGTAATTGAGATTAATTACACGCATCAAGACTAGGCCTACATTGGTTTTACAAAATATTTTTATCGGAACTTATCTCGACTGGGGTTTTAACACAACACTCTCAGTCCAGAGTAGGACGACAAATGTAAACAAAAGTGGTTAGTATTTTACTTTTAATCGAATCACTGTTAGTGCTTGTTTGTCACAGTGTCAACCGGCAGAAAGAACTGTAGTACTAGTAAGACGATTTTAATCCTGTCTGAAGGCGGGGCGTGTGTAGAAAGCTTGAGTGGAAAAGGATAAAAGAGGACTAAATGTTCGATATGGTCAAACGTAATGACGTGGCCACCAATTGCCTTTACGCAACATAAAGTGTAGCTGTAAATCAAACGCACTGTATTCACGGAAAGTCAGTAAACACGAAGCTTTTACTACACACTCTGTCAGCCATGTCGAAATTGAAACGTTAAACTGTCATATTTTGCAGAACGTAACGATGGGTACCGCCTTCTCCCAAACTCAATCTTCTTGTACCAATTTGTCACTGTCCAACCAATATTACGTAAGTTAATTTAAGAATCGATTATAAGGAAATTGCCAACGTAATGAGTTCCAACCCCCTCCCACGGATTAGTAATACACAGAGACACCCAAACCGCCACCACGAGTATAACTCTCTAGTCGTTTACCAGAGTCGATAGACGAATAAACCATGAAAGTCGGGCAGATGTTTCATAAAGTGTTTTTGTACATGTTTAAGGCAGGCGCAGTTAGCGACATTAGGCAATAAAACGCAATGTAAATAAAAGGACTTTCTTCAGACAATCAGTACATGTTTTTCTCTTTTAACTAACGTAGATGGTGATGGTGAGCCGATTGCAAAATGCGGATTAGTATCGCGTGCTTCCGGCCTGAAAAGGAGCTTCTGTGATTACCTAGCCCATAATCGACTGCCTATACTCAGCATGTAGGAATGGACGTGGAATCTGACAAAAGAATGAAATAATCTGGATGAGTAACCAACGTATTATTCGAAGCAATTAATTGTGACTTAGTAACAAGATTACAGCTACGTACTGTCTGACAACGTGCATGTGGGAATCCCCCGCTTCCTCAGTCTGAATAAAACCAAGCTGTCCTCATAACATCCGGGTAAACTTAACCTTAATTTATATAGGCCTGTATACACATATACTATTTATTTATTATATACATTCGTTACATCTCGCATTTCAATCGACAGTAAGAATTGTACACCAACCATACACTAAACGTTGAATGGTTGGTGAATTATTGTTTCAATTCCGAACAATCGGGTTTGTATTGAAATTCCCTTTAACCTGACACCCTGCTAGATTTTTACAACTTTTCAAATTTTTGTCCCTCGTGCCCCAAAATTTTGAAATTTTGAAACTCAACACTACATTCAGATGTTAGTTAACAGTCTCTTTAATTTGATACCCCATATGATTTTTTGCGAGTTTATTAAAATTTTCACCCATTTCTTGAGCTCCGGCATCCCACTAATCTTAAATTTTTAATACTTAATATTAGATTCAGATTTTAGTTGAAATTTGATTTATTTTTATATGTCACATGCATTTTTGCGACTTTATCAAAATGTTTAGCCACATTTTGGCCCCCAGCGTCCCAGAATTTTTAAATGTTCAGAAATGAAACTCCTTTCGTTTTTTGTTTAAAATCCCCTTTAATTTAATAACCTTCATGGACTTTACGATTTTTCAAAATTTTTACCCATCACATTTTTGCCTCCCGTCCCCCTATATTTTGGGTGATCAATCTTGTGCTACGGTATTCAAATGAATTCCGTGGCGAATGCTAATTTGTTACAATACGCTCCACATTTCCCGGGCGAGGTCGTCTGCTAAGTGGTTTGTGGTATTCCTGCGGTGCGGCGACAGCGGTAGGCCAATGTGCCGGTCAGCTGTTTCGTTGAGTGAAAAACGCCGTGACCGTTTGCACGACTTGTGCGGAGTGCTTCGCCTGTCTTCATACTATTCGCTTCAGGGCTCCGACGGCGAAGAAAATTTTGTTTGTCTGATACCTCTACTATGGTTAAATAATTTCATAAAGGACATCTGGGTTCCTGCCCAGCCAAGGAATTGAGAGCAACTCGATGGTGGCACTTCCATCTCTCACCATCCGCCGAGCGATGCAGTAGAGCTCCCCTTCGTCGTCGGAAGCTTCAATGGGACCCGCATTATCTCCACGATGAACCTCTTCCATCTTGAACCAGCAGTCTGCCGAACATCTGGTAACTTCTAAAACTCAGGTGAAAGAATTCAGTTTATTCACACTCGACCTCGCGACTTGTTTTCTGTAAAACAACTGCTCCGTGAAACGTCAAACAACATTAGATTTCAGTTTTTGGTAATTTGGATTGCAGTTAAAACATCTAGTGTTCAGAAGCGAACCTGTCCGATTGTGATATGCACACTTATAGGCTAGTGCTATTAACATGTAAATTACCTATAAGGTTTACGGATGTACGGAGATGTACGGTATAACCAGCCGCATGTTCCACGCCGTTACAAATAAATAATTTCCTTGTGTAAGTTCAAAGAAAAGAAAAAAAATTTTATTAAAAAAAATTTTTGTTTGTTAAAAAAAATTTTATGTTTGTTTGTTATTGTAATAATTTAGAAATAATCCTGGTTCTGTGTTTTGTTTAAAATTTTAAAATTCTGTGAGTTTATTTTGGTTAAGTTTTACACTTCTGGTAGACCTTAACTAAATCCGGAGTTAATCAGATTATCTTCTTGTTGTAATCGATTAGTGATTTTCAGCGCTGCTCCAGTATATCACTTTCAGTTATCGTCTTCCAGTAAGTCCTGTAGTTAGTTAAACTCTTAATTTAAGATGTGAAATAATTGTAAAATCCATATAATTGAAATAATTTGATTTATTAATAATAATTCTTAAAAATCGATTTAAAATCGATGTTGAGCAATTGTTCGACTCTTTCACAGGGATATATCGATTTGCGATTACAGGTTATTTTTATACAAATATTGAAAGAAGGTTCTTATAACGATTATATTTATATAGTCAGAGAAGGATAGGCCTAGAAAGTATAACATGTACAAAAATATAAGTTTTAAAAGTAAAAAAATGACAATTTGTTAATAATACATAATGTTTGTAGTATATAATTTATACCCATTCGTTGACGAGACGACCTTGTTGTTGGTTGATACTTTGCATCACGGGAAGATCAAAATGGCGGCACGTCTCGCTGTGGAATATTACTGTGAATTGATGTTTGGAAATTCTTATAATAAATTCACCTTTACAACTGTTTTATTGGTCTCCGTGATAGTGTATATTGTCTATTGTGTTGTTCTGGTATCCTGGATAAGTGTTCAGTGTTCACTGGTGTTAATTATCTTATTTTATATGTATTCAAGGTTTGCTGGTTATGGTGAAAAAATCGAGAAGTTGTTACAAAGTGAATTATTAATGTTAGGTTGTTTGAACAGTTTAATCCACTTGTATTGCGTTGTGTATTGTTTGTTTTCACTATTGTGGTAGAGTATTTCACTGATTTTAAGTCAAAAAGTGTCAATTTAGGTAACTCTCGTATTTCACTGATTTTCAACTTTTACTCCATTACAAATCGTTGTACGGTTTTAGAACGCGATTCAGCATCGACCGTTCCCGTTGAATGTTAACAAAGAACTGTTTTACTTCCTTCGTCTTGGAAATATCTTGCCAAGTTAAAATTGGAAAAGTATTGTTAAAATAATTTTCATTTCCTATATACATCATTATAAAGTACATTATATATGGTATATTTTTAGTTTATTGATTGCTTTCATGAACTATTAACCACATATTTGGTTTATTTATCTCATTCTGTTTAATTTGATATGTCATAGTCCATATTTGTTGATATTTTTGTTAAAATATCCATATTTCGTCCTTTTTGGAAATCTAGGCCCAAAAACCTGTTTCCGTTCTTGTACACAATTCCTGCCATTGTAGGTGTTATAAATATAATTATAATAAATTTCAAATGGTCACAAATCTTTCGCTTTCCTTAATGCCTTATAAATTTAACATTTGAACTGCCTTTAAGTGATAATTCATTAATTTACCATTTCTCCTCTGAATTAGTTAAAGTTTGCATTTCGAAAATGTTTAATAATTTAAGACATTTTTCTATATTACTCTTTTAAATCATAGGATCATTTACAGTAGTTAGTTATCGATCCACCTTATCTAAATCTTGTTAGTTTACATGGTTAATTAACCAGTTTATATTAATTTTTGTGAATTCATTATTTGGCCTAGAGTTTAGTATTTTACATATACGGTTTTTTCAAATAAAATTAATTCTACACCTCCTCTGACTTTTAAAAGTTAACATAACATGAAATAAAATTGTTTACATGACTATTGATATTTGTAGCATCTAATTCAGGCTACTAACACAAAAATAATATTTGATATTAACTAGCAGTCTTCAAAGTTAGACACGTTTGTTGGAACTATTTTGCACATACATTTGAAATATTTTACAAATTAATACAGCATCCATACCTAAACATTTTAATCTGTATGCATGCTGTTATGTAATTAAAACATCTTACTCTAAATATAAACCTTATTCTATTAGAACTCTTTTAAAGTGGAGTTCACAGGCTCTGAACATTATTAGCCATTTAATTTCTTAATTTTATTTAAACTTAATTTATTTTCAGTCCTTTCTGATTATATTGTATTATTATCTTTAATCCCCTTGTAAAGTAAACATTTCCCCGCATACTTTCTTTATTATTGGCATTACTATGAATGTTTTGTTATAAAAAAGTGACCTTATTTATGAAATATAGGAAATATTTGTCATTTCAATATTTCATCACCGGTTAATTATAAAATATAAAAGTTATTTAATAGCACCTTGTTTAAGTGATAGTTACACATTAACTTGAAGTTTATTACATTTAAAAAACACTACACTGGTACACATTCACTGTTGGTTCTGACTTATGTTTGAGTTTTATCATATTCTCAGACCAGACCTTTAGTCATTATGGACTGTGAAGATTTGTTTATTTTACCATATAATAACTTTAGTTGGTGCACTTCTTATCATACTACTCAATACTTTTGTCTATAATTAAATTACAATTTCATAAGGTTTTGGGGTGTTATACTTTCTTTAATAGTATTAACATTTGGTTTGGGGTTCATGGTAGTTAATAATAGGTTTTTATTGTGGTTCTCCCATCCTATATCTTCCTTTCTTCTCTTCTTCTTTCTTGGGTTCCTTCTTGGGTAATCCAAGGTACTTTGTTTTATTTTGTCCGATGGTTGGTTTGGGGTATCTTCTTTATCGTCTGCTTCTAACTTTCTTCTTCTTTCTTGGGTTCGGAGTATCTTCTTTATCATGCTACTAACTTTACTCTTCTTTCTTGGTTTCGGGGTATCGTGTTTATCACCTGATACTAAACTTCCTCTTCTTGTTTCTTCTTGTGTTTGGGGTATTTTCTTTATCTCCTGCTCCTAATCTCCTGATTTTTTAATATGAGTTTCCTTTTAATTTATTGGCTTGAATTTTATTGTTGCATTTTTATTACTTAATTATTGTTTTTCTTTTATAGTGGTGTTTTTCCTTGAAGTGTGAGTTTCTTTCATTTGAAATTCTTGGTTATATGTAATTTAATTATTTATATGATCTTATTTGAATTAATTATTAGTGGAATATCTGTCACGCTACAACGGAGATGTACGGAGACGTACGTGTAAGATGTACGGAGGGGCCAGCAGGCATTTACAGAACGATTGCTCGTTTTTTTGTTTGGTTTTTCTAATTACTTTTATTCTTAAATTCAGTGTGACCTGTCCACCTGACTTATCGTGTGATTTCTTTATCAACAGGGCAAGTGTACCTCATTAGCTGTTTAAATGTTTAACCCCAGTGTTACTCATAGACTTACAGCTTCCTTCCAATTGCTAATATTATTGTACACCGGTATTTTCCATCCTTGTAATTAATTCTAGCATATACTGTTTGTCTGATTTCGCCGGTGCATGTCCGTGCAGATGCGTGCATGTATGAAACATGCGGTATGTAGTTGGTCATATTCGATTTGTATTCTATTACGTAGCAAATTTCGGGTATTACATTCTAGTCTTCCCTGCCTATTCTTATTTTTGTCTCTTTTATTCATAGTTCTGATTATCGGATTTTCATCGAGCTGTCCATGCCTGCAGCCCTGATGAACACTGCGAGGGTTACTATTTCAGTGTGCAATGAAAATCATGTTACATAAATATATAGTAGTACTGTCAATTTTGAAAAGGCATATAAAAATAATTAGAAGTACCTATTGTTGGCATGCCATTCGTGTAATTGTTGAATGATTGTTAGTTACCTGTAAGGCACAGAAAGAGTAAAATGAGAATAATTAATTACTGCTGATCGATTATTTGGAATATGGGGCTTAACGTGAATTATGTGAAACTTAATATGAATGATGTGAATTATAAGGATTATGAATTATGGATTAATATAATTGTGTGATTATTTGAAAATTAATGTGATTTGTTAAATGGTTGAAGCCACTTGAAAAGAATATATGTATAATGATTAGTCCTTTCTGAGAGGTCACTTTGGAGAATTAATGTATTATTGTTACCTGTTGAAATATTTTTGTAATTTAATTGTTAATTGTTTATGTTTAAGTAATGAAGAGTTTTAAGGAACTTAATGTTAATTGCAGAGTGACCCATTAAATATTCTTTCTGAAAAATAGATATATATGTATGTATTATGTACGTATGTTGTTCACACTGAGATCAAACGCAAACAAAATCTTATATATAATTTACCTTAATTTCCGTCCAGTGACGTCAAGCGTAATTTGTTTTGGTTACGCGTTTCAGGCCATGTGGCCCATCCTCAGACCATCACTCCAAGAGGAGCTCGTTAAAAAATAAAAAATCCACAATAAAACAAACACATAATAAATAAATACAAAAATATATTAAAACATATAAAGGTGTTCTATTACACGAACACGGTGCACCGCGTGTAGCATGCCTGAACTGCGTCAATGGAACCTGTTATCTATTATTATCTGTAATCGATCGCAGCGCGGTATCATACAGTGGGTTGGACCTGAAGTTAAGTTTATCATTAAGTATGTCGTCACACACATCTGGGTTATTATGACCTCTATATATCTCGAATTCTTCAAGCGCATCCATATAACGGCCTTTGGCACAATAATGTAGGGGTATGAAATTATTGTTGAAATTTGTATAAGAATGATTACATGAAATCAGATGCCTTGTAAAGTTGGATTTAATATTATCTATGGAAAAATTACCCCTGTTAAAATGGCTTTGTGGTTTGTGCTCGCGGAATCTTTTGATGAACGGTCTACCCGTTTGGCCGATATAAAATCGGTCACAATCGTCACATATAAGTTTGTAAATACCAGTTTTGGATTCAATTGTTGTTTGAATGACTGGGCGAACTAAGTTCCGTAGACGGTTATTTGTTTTAAAAATGACAGTATAACCTAATTTATTTAAAGTGGATGTAAGGATCTTGGGCATCAACTCAGTGTATGTTGTTGTGATGTATTTGTTGTTAGGTGTAATATCATGTGTCTGTTTGGAACGACGGAATTTGTGTTTTCTAAGAATATTGTCGATCATTTGGGATTCATATCCGTTGGCCAGAGCTATGTGTTTAATTATGTTGAGTTCACACTCGAAATCATCATTATTTAGGGGGATCATCAAACGTCTGTGAATAAAACTGTTGTAGGCCGCTAATTTTTGAGAGAAGGGGTGGTGTGAGTCTGCATGTATGGTCACGTTTGTGGTGGTAGGTTTTCTGTAAATTTTAAAGTTTAAGCTGTTAAGTTGCCTGGTGACAGTAAGATCAAGAAAGCTGAGTTCATTATTGGTTTCAGTTTCCATAGTAAATTGAATATTGTGGGTAACGGTATTCATATGATTTTTAAGATTACTGATTTGGCGTAAAGTACCGTTATAAATTAGAAAAGTATCATCAACATATCGGCCATAAAAGATAATATTATTGGCGAAGATATTATTGTTAAGGATATAATTGTTCTCATAAAAGTCAAGATATATATCAGCCAACAGGCCGGATAACGGTGAACCCATGGCCAGACCGTCTGTTTGAATATAATAATTACCGTTGAAAGTAAAATAGTTTTGCTGAAGGATGAGGCTTAGTATGATAATTAGTTCTTTAATGAGTTGTGTGTCCAATTTGTTAGTATCATGAAGATTGTCATTCAAAATATCTAAAGTTTGGTTCACGGGTATATTTGTGTATAAATTGATGATGTCAAAGGAGGCAGTTTGTAACTGGCTTGTAATTTTATGTCGTTGACTTTATTTATGAAATCAATATTGTTGACGATAATATGGTTGTTTTTGAGAAAGATGTTATCTTTAATTAGTGTGACGAGTTTTTTGGCCGTTTTGAAACCCGGGGCCGTAGTAAAATTGACTAATGGCCTGATAGGAATGTCATCCTTGTGGATCTTGGGTAAGCCGGTAAGTTTTGGGGCGCGCGCGTTGATAGGTTTTAAGGAACGTCGAGTACGATCGTTAAATAAATTGGTACAATTGTTGATAGTACTATTTAATGATTTTACATATGAGTCAGTGGGATCGTAACTTATTATCTCGATATTGTTATCAGAAATGAACTTGTGTACTTTCTGTGTGTATGTGTCGTTATGGATTATTACCAAAGTATGACCTTTGTCTGCCTTAGTAATAAGTGCGTTGTTATCATGCAACTTAGTTTTTATCTTTTTAAGTGTCTTGCGTTCAGCCTGTGCTCTTAACTGTTTCTGTGTCTTACGACCATTAGTATTAGGGTTATTTAAAATTTTATTAAATTTATAGTTGATTATGTGGCGTGACTGGCTTTGGAGATTCGAGTCATCAATGGCCTTGACTGCAGTCTCGGCATTAATAACTTCATCAACAATATTATGTTTGTTATCAGGTGGCAAGTTATAGTCTAAACCCTTATTAAGTAAGTTCATTTCATCGTTATCAAATGCTATATCGGTGAGATTGACCGTGCGCGGGTAAAACGTATGTTTACATTCGGGAATATGATGCGAACATTGTGCTGAAATTAAACGTTTAAGTTTCATAGTTTGTTTTTGTCGTAATGTACGCATTGTACCTGAAATGTATGTGTTTACTTTGTCTAATATATTATCTATAAATGCAGGATGAATCTGGTTATGAATTAATAAATGCAGTTTGAATAAAGCTTTGTTAAGAGTGGCCTTTTTGGCATATAATGATTTAATTTCCTGTTTAACACGGTAAATTTCAGCGTGTTTCTTAGTATTTATTGCTGCCTTAGTATTAGAATTAATGTGTATAATGGCATATTTAGGAATGATTTTATGTTTTAGACAAAGAACATTAAATTTGATGTGCGTGTTAGTTTTAAAAAGCTGGATTTTAGTATTTTGATATTTGAATACCGCGCTTGCTTGATGAGCTTCTAATTTAAACATATTTAAAGCGGTCCAGGTCACTGTATGATAATTATATATAATTTACCTTAATTTCCGTCCAGTGACGTCAAGCGTAATTTGTTTTGGTTACGCGTTTCAGGCCATGTGGCCCATCCTCAGACCATCACTCCAAGAGGAGCTCGTAAAAAATAAAAAATCCACAATAAAACAAACACATAATAAATAAATACAAAAATATATTAAAACATATAAAGGTGTTCTATTACACGAACACGGTGCACCGCGTGTAGCATGCCTGAACTGCGTCAATGGAACCTGTTATCTATTATTATCTGTAATCGATCGCAGCGCGGTATCATACAGTGGGTTGGACCTGAAGTTAAGTTTATCATTAAGTATGTCGTCACACACATCTGGGTTATTATGACCTCTATATATCTCGAATTCTTCAAGCGCATCCATATAACGGCCTTTGGCAGTTGAACTTATATGTGACGATTTTGACCGATTTTATATCGGCCAAACGGGTAGACCGTTCATCAAAAGATTCCGCGAACACAAACCACAAAGCCATTTTAACAGGGGTAATTTTTCCATAGATAATATTAAATCCAACTTTACAAGGCATCTGATTTCATGTAATCATTCTTATACAAATTTCAACAATAATTTCATACCCCTACATTATTGTGCCAAAGGCCGTTATATGGATGCGCTTGAAGAATTCGAGATATATAGAGGTCATAATAACCCAGATGTGTGTGACGACATACTTAATGATAAACTTAACTTCAGGTCCAACCCACTGTATGATACCGCGCTGCGATCGATTACAGATAATAATAGATAACAGGTTCCATTGACGCAGTTCAGGCATGCTACACGCGGTGCACCGTGTTCGTGTAATAGAACACCTTTATATGTTTTAATATATTTTTGTATTTATTTATTATGTGTTTGTTTTATTGTGGATTTTTTATTTTTTAACGAGCTCCTCTTGGAGTGATGGTCTGAGGATGGGCCACATGGCCTGAAACGCGTAACCAAAACAAATTACGCTTGACGTCACTGGACGGAAATTAAGGTAAATTATATATAATTATCATACAGTGACCTGGACCGCTTTAAATATGTTTAAATTAGAAGCTCATCAAGCAAGCGCGGTATTCAAATATCAAAATACTAAAATCCAGCTTTTTAAAACTAACACGCACATCAAATTTAATGTTCTTTGTCTAAAACATAAAATCATTCCTAAATATGCCATTATACACATTAATTCTAATACTAAGGCAGCAATAAATACTAAGAAACACGCTGAAATTTACCGTGTTAAACAGGAAATTAAATCATTATATGCCAAAAAGGCCACTCTTAACAAAGCTTTATTCAAACTGCATTTATTAATTCATAACCAGATTCATCCTGCATTTATAGATAATATATTAGACAAAGTAAACACATACATTTCAGGTACAATGCGTACATTACGACAAAAACAAACTATGAAACTTAAACGTTTAATTTCAGCACAATGTTCGCATCATATTCCCGAATGTAAACATACGTTTTACCCGCGCACGGTCAATCTCACCGATATAGCATTTGATAACGATGAAATGAACTTACTTAATAAGGGTTTAGACTATAACTTGCCACCTGATAACAAACATAATATTGTTGATGAAGTTATTAATGCCGAGACTGCAGTCAAGGCCATTGATGACTCGAATCTCCAAAGCCAGTCACGCCACATAATCAACTATAAATTTAATAAAATTTTAAATAACCCTAATACTAATGGTCGTAAGACACAGAAACAGTTAAGAGCACAGGCTGAACGCAAGACACTTAAAAAGATAAAAACTAAGTTGCATGATAACAACGCACTTATTACTAAGGCAGACAAAGGTCATACTTTGGTAATAATCCATAACGACACATACACACAGAAAGTACACAAGTTCATTTCTGATAACAATATCGAGATAATAAGTTACGATCCCACTGACTCATATGTAAAATCATTAAATAGTACTATCAACAATTGTACCAATTTATTTAACGATCGTACTCGACGTTCCTTAAAACCTATCAACGCGCGCGCCCCAAAACTTACCGGCTTACCCAAGATCCACAAGGATGACATTCCTATCAGGCCATTAGTCAATTTTACTACGGCCCCGGGTTTCAAAACGGCCAAAAAACTCGTCACACTAATTAAAGATAACATCTTTCTCAAAAACAACCATATTATCGTCAACAATATTGATTTCATAAATAAAGTCAACGACATAAAATTACAAGCCAGTTACAAACTAGCCTCCTTTGACATCATCAATTTATACACAAATATACCCGTGAACCAAACTTTAGATATTTTGAATGACAATCTTCATGATACTAACAAATTGGACACACAACTCATTAAAGAACTAATTATCATACTAAGCCTCATCCTTCAGCAAAACTATTTTACTTTCAACGGTAATTATTATATTCAAACAGACGGTCTGGCCATGGGTTCACCGTTATCCGGCCTGTTGGCTGATATATATCTTGACTTTTATGAGAACAATTATATCCTTAACAATAATATCTTCGCCAATAATATTATCTTTTATGGCCGATATGTTGATGATACTTTTCTAATTTATAACGGTACTTTACGCCAAATCAGTAATCTTAAAAATCATATGAATACCGTTACCCACAATATTCAATTTACTATGGAAACTGAAACCAATAATGAACTCAGCTTTCTTGATCTTACTGTCACCAGGCAACTTAACAGCTTAAACTTTAAAATTTACAGAAAACCTACCACCACAAACGTGACCATACATGCAGACTAACACCACCCCTTCTCTCAAAAATTAGCGGCCTACAACAGTTTTATTCACAGACGTTTGATGATCCCCCTAAATAATGATGATTTCGAGTGTGAACTCAACATAATTAAACACATAGCTCTGGCCAACGGATATGAATCCCAAATGATCGACAATATTCTTAGAAAACACAAATTCCGTCGTTCCAAACAGACACATGATATTACACCTAACAACAAATACATCACAACAACATACACTGAGTTGATGCCCAAGATCCTTACATCCACTTTAAATAAATTAGGTTATACTGTCATTTTTAAAACAAATAACCGTCTACGGAACCTAGTTCGCCCAGTCATTCAAACAACAATTGAATCCAAAACTGGTATTTACAAACTTATATGTGACGATTGTGACCGATTTTATATCGGCCAAACGGGTAGACCGTTCATCAAAAGATTCCGCGAGCACAAACCACAAAGCCATTTTAACAGGGGTAATTTTTCCATAGATAATATTAAATCCAACTTTACAAGGCATCTGATTTCATGTAATCATTCTTATACAAATTTCAACAATAATTTCATACCCCTACATTATTGTGCCAAAGGCCGTTATATGGATGCGCTTGAAGAATTCGAGATATATAGAGGGCATAATAACCCAGATGTGTGTGACGACATACTTAATGATAAACTTAACTTCAGGTCCAACCCACTGTATGATACCGCGCTGCGATCGATTACAGATAATAATAGATAACAGGTTCCATTGACGCAGTTCAGGCATGCTACACGCGGTGCACCGTGTTCGTGTAATAGAACACCTTTATATGTTTTAATATATTTTTGTATTTATTTATTATGTGTTTGTTTTATTGTGGATTTTTTATTTTTTAACGAGCTCCTCTTGGAGTGATGGTCTGAGGATGGGCCACATGGCCTGAAACGCGTAACCAAAACAAATTACGCTTGACGTCACTGGACGGAAATTAAGGTAAATTATATATAATTATCATACAGTGACCTGGACCGCTTTAAATATGTTTAAAATAAAATCTTAATAAGTTAATTATGCGTTTCATTTGCAAGTCCTGTCACAAAATTTGCTCGGTGCATTTTATGCTTCGTCTAGGCCATCTGCCTAGTTTTCAAATTTACGGGATGCCTTCTCCCTTTAAAAAAAAAAAAATTGCCTCTCAAAACTTTGAGAAGGGGTAATGAGGCAGCTCAATCTAAAAAGCAATAGGGTTCTGTAGGGTGAAAGTATGGACACGCGCTCCAAGTTTTACAAAAATCGGTTGAAGCGTTCAAACGTTATCGTGATACATATCCTAAGTAGAGAGGTAGGCAATAAATGCCAATGGTCGAGTTAAAACTGAGAAATCGCTTTGCTCGTTTAACCATTCACGTAGCGACATATTGATATGAAATAGGCCTACATCTGTTTTGTCGTACGACGCGACGGTAATATATTGGCAGGCAGTTTTAATGTGTAGCGGAATAAGCAGATAGTTTTAACAGTCTGTTAGATAGGCCTACAATGTAACGGACAGACAATAAACAGATATTCGGAATAAGTTGCAAAGTATTTAGTTGTAAAAGTAATTGGAGCGGAAACTGCAGTAGTCTTGGTTTCCCTCGGTGTCGCCATGCACCATGTACTGTACTCTGTTGCAGTTGTGCGTATAACGCAACATAGCATGAATACACAGACGCTTTGAAGCGTTTGAATTGTTCTCGGACCGCAAACACGCTCCAGAGAACAGCTACTCTTCCACTAATGCAAATGTTTAACACTTTACAGACGAAATTCATATGACATTTAAACTTGTTTGCATCGCTTAATTTATATGCCACGCCCAGCTGTTTACCAATAACGCTGCACCTGAAGCGACAAATATGTATCTAGATTGTCCTGCTTGAGTAAACGGTAACTGCACTCATGTCATCAATTAATGCGCAGCTACTTCTATTCGTCTTGTTAATTAATTAATATAGACGGAGGAGAAGGTCAGGAATATTTCATGTTTATTCAAGGTTATCAAGAGGAAAGGATAAAGGACAGTACTACACATTATACGATAAACTTTGTGCGGAAAAGTTTTTAAATTACTACCTCTAGTCCAAATCTCTTGATGAACTGCTCAGTTACATAAGACGAGACTTAACTGGTGTAGATACTAAATTGGAAAAAATATTCTGCGTTTATTTTTATCTCAAAACAGTTGTTAATTTTTTGTCAAATCATCCTCCGTCGTACTGTTCGCCATTTGTTGCACTTTTTCCTCAATAACGACAAAAGAAAGAGCACGCATCTTCACAATACATACTGAGGTTATGTTGATCAGACAGCGGTTCTGAATCGTGCACAGTACGCGCGCGCAGGCACGTTGCACGCAATCGGTTGCCTAGTGTAGACAGACAACAAGTTCCGAGAAACTTTTGACGTAGGTCTTGAGGTAAAAACACAGAATTGGCAAACGGAGTATTCAATGTGATTAACACAAAGGGATAATTACGTCTTACAAACACGCTCAAATGTACATATAGTGTTCAAACCGTGTTGTTAAGACGTATGATTCGCAGAAACACTTTGCGTATTTTCAGAGATTGAATGTAATTAATTATTTGGTACCTGATGATAAAGAAAATTGATTGTGTGAAACATAAGTCAGGCAACACAATTTTTACAGTTGCGTACAAAAAACAATTAGCCTACTACAGATATTCTTTGTGATCGTATAACATAATTAAAACAGTAGAATAAAATTTAGAGTTACGAACAGTCCAAGTGCTGATTAAATTACGTCTTCTGACGTTGTTCGATCCCTAGATTTCATTCTCTTTTGTCATCCTCACATAGATTCTAAACTCTCATACTAACAGTCAATCGAATTCGTTCTATCTAGTTCTTGTTGACCCTGTGGATAGTATAAGGCTGACCCACTGAATCGTCTTTTTATGAAGTTTATTCTCATCCATCGGCAACACGTGCACGCAGTGGCGTACGCAGAAATAATTCTGGGGGGGGGGGCTGAACCTTAGCAGTCCATGTATTACCCTACTCTTCTACAACTTATAGTATAAGGTACAGTACACATACCAGTTAATGGTTAAAATTTATTAGTAGGCATATTATTTTAGTAGGTTTCACATTTTCTATATTACAAATGTATTATTCGTGATTGGGGGACTTATGTCTCATTCTATTTTTTAATCAGCAATTTTAAAAACAATACTTTTTTCTTTCTAAAACTAAATATTTTTTAATAGATTATTTATGTTTATTGTAATATTTAACAACACATTCATTTTATTTCAGTTATACTATAATATTATACATTAATATCAGTAGCACTGGGAATAAAGTTTTGCAACTTTGGTATTCAACAACTATATATTTCAAATGACTTGCTAATTAACTAATTGTGCCAATACGAAAACAGTTTTTCATTATACTGTTATACTACTATTTTACTAATACTTTATTAATGAAAAATTACACAAGTGCATATTAGCTGAATTCTTACAAAATTAACAGCAGTATTTGAAAAATGAAAAAGAAACAATGTACAGTAAATAAGAATCAAGTTAACTATTAATTTACAATAGGTAAAACATTTGTGTCCAAGCCAAGCAATTTGTAATTTAAAAAGCCATGTCCATTCTCCTATTTCCTTGATTGGCAAATCGCTCAACAATATCTTCAGGAGAGATGTCGATTTCCCTGTGAATATTGCACGAAGCCTATTAAGCCCTGTCTCCGATGTTGTAGACCTCAGCCATGTCTTCAACCGCCTCAGAGAAGGAGCGTTCTGGCTCAGCTGTCGTTACTGGGAGTACACACATTACTTCTTAAATTTGTCTAACATTGGGAAATATATCTGGATTGCAAGCTTGGAGAGAAGACAGACCTGTGTCTGGAACATTCATATCTGCTTCATCCACCCACTTATGCTTCCATATTTCTGCCTCAAGTTTAAGTTCCATCTTGGAAATGTCAGAGTAAATGATAGAGGCAACAGACTGGTTGATCTCTTGACTAGTAGCCTTAATGATGAAATGAGGCATAAATACTTGAAGATGACAAATTTTATCAAACTCAGGTCCGAAACGAGTTTCTTATTCAACAACGCAATGATCAACAAAAGGAATATATAAATTTAGCTTGTAGAGTTGTTTCACCCGCAATTTCTGGCCAGCATTTGCTCTATGTGATTGATATGTGATAACAAGAATACTGGAATGATTGCATATTTGCACCTCCTTTTTTACATAAAATTTGTGGTCGGCCATACTTTCAGTGTAATTTTTACAAATAACGGCATAGGTCTACTTCAGGTTACCATCAATTTGAGATTTATATTGTAATAATAAATTACTAATGTTTGTTATTTTACGTAATAATGAAGGCTCGTTTTGTGAAAGAAGATTTGTGTCAGAACAGCCAGGAATTATAGTTTCACTATTTTCAGAGAATTCAGAAACAAGCCCGGAAACATTGTTGTTATTGCTACAAGCCTCACTAACACAAGTATCTTGCTGACACGATGTAGAAGTTGACAAAGAACATGTAGGGCTTTCTGCTACACTATCACACTTCGCTAATTTAGTTTTTGTTACAAAGAAACCCAAAGTTCTGACTTTCCTTTTTGGTACTTTTGTCTTGTCATCAAGTTTGGACTTATTAGTCTCCATCTTAGACGTAACAAACAATCAAATAATCACTAATAAAACTACAAAAACGGCGAATTTAATAAACACCGTACTACCAAACAAACACAAACGCGACAATGGCGGATGATGACGGCAACGTGTGTACGAGTGGTGTATCTCCTGAACGACTACCTCCGATCACTGTAGAAAATAGAGAATATGTGGAAGCTTATAGAGGCTACCTCTCACCCGTGGCGCTCGTGCAGAGAATTTCTGTTCGCACGAGCATGCGTGAAACTCGAAATTTTGCACGCACGCTGTGGAGTGCGTGCATGCTTCGAAGCATGGTAGGCATGCATGCTGCAGGCAGGCGTGCAGAATTTGGTAGGTAGGTTAGTTATGTTTATACGTTCGGAAAATACGATACATTTTAAGTAAAATATTACTGTTTCCAGAAATTAATTTTTTTTTAATAATATATATAACGATTCTATTTTTTTAAGTAAAAAATTATCCAAAAATTTCGTATAAATGTAAAGTGTTTTTAAAGTAATTTTTTTCATGATTACAGCGGCACTATTCAAGATATGAAATTAGGAACATAATTAAAATATTCGTTTTATTTATCGACTGATATAAAAAAAGTGCTGAATTTAACTTAAGTACTAAATAATATTTTTATGAAAAAGTTTTATATACTTATTAACGTTTCATAAAAACATTATTTAATACTTAAGTAAAAATTCTTAGGGTTCATTGGTAGTAGTGGTCGGTGGCACATCACTGGTTGACGTGCGTGTGGCCGCGCCTCCGCGCCGTCAAATGAGAGCGAGAGCGAGAGCTAGAGAAAACAGGTAGCTTACTGAATGTTACACTCAGCGTAATACACCGCTCAATTAACTATAAATTATAACTGAAGTAATAATTGTTATTATAAACTACTTATTTTGTTAGTATTTATATCCCCGTCGAAATCCGCCGAAATATGCAAATTTGTGATTTTAAACGAGACCTAAGTAAATTAAGGAAGTGCATATTACATTTTTGCGGTTGGGGGGCTTGAGCCCCCTGAGCCCCTCTGCCTACGCCACTGCGTGCACGTATCAGGTGAGCTTATATTTCTAAGACTTTTATGTATTTAGCGATAACCACAGAACGTTTCACTCCACCATCCCGTTCAAAATTTACATTAATTCTTATGCCTGGCTAGCATCGAGTAGACCAGTGATATGAATAATGCATCATATATCATATATAATTACCATATGTAGTAAATACTTCTGGTCATATTTCGTAGATTCCGCGTTTCCAAGGTCTACCTCCCTTCCCTTAGGAGTTACTATTTATTCAACTTCTACCATGTACTCTATTTGAAATAAAAAACCGCAGTTACAGAAACCAAGAGCTGGAAAAGTGAATAAACATAAAAACAATATAAGATAATGAATATCAAAACACCAGTAATCTAACTTGTTAAGTAAACATATCGCTCGGATATTATAAAGAGACGAATGTCCGTCTCGTTAAAATTTTATAAATATTTTTTAATGTTATTATTAATTCGGTGATGTGAGTTCGGTTGTATGTGGTTTCGTTGAACACGTAAGTTGGTTGGTGTGTTGCTTGGGTTCGCTGAATGTGTATTATAATTCTGCTCTTCGCTCGTCGCTGAGATGAACCTATTGGTGTACCCTTTCACTGAAAAAATATAAGTATTGGTTTAACTTAATACTTACTTGTGACGGTTGGTTAATAGTAGTGTTGAGGTGTATTACTAGTAATAAAGTGAGAAGAATTCAAATCGACTTATTGCCGCCGCCACTGCTGCCAACCGACCAGTTTAGTAAGCTGTAAAGTCTTAGTCTACTACAATAATAGTCAAACTCTTGGATAGGTTATGAATTGGTTTTTTATTCATCGAACTCATTATTAATGATTACTGTTATAAAATAATATTGTTTACTTTCTTTTAAAATTTTTAATGTTGTTGATGGTCTCTTTCAAATAATTAGACCTCAGGGTTTCCAGACTGAATCGGACTATCTACCGTTCTGGACACGAATATAACATTTCGATATATTAATTAATAAACAACGCAGGTTCTTTTAGACTGCAAGATACACTCAAATCAAAACAATGCACTACTGTGATAGTTAGTATTAGGAGAGTGAGAACATTATTATAATTCTTTAACAAAAAAACATAAACATTGAACAAGTCTTCCTTATTGGAGTTGTAGGTTAAGTTGGTTTCATTGTAACCTAACTTACTTGATTTTAAATGATTAAAAATTCCTTAAATATGTTAAAAGTTTCGTATAACACAGTTATAATGGGAATCTAGTGATACTTTTATCATTTTATCTTCTTACATTTGGATATAAACAAATTACCAGGTATTTGGAAATTACCCACTCATATGGTTGGTGATTCTATTACATTTAGCTATAATCTTACATTTAAACACAATATAACACTTAAGATACTATATGTCCAGAGTTTCTTTTAATTTCCTCATTGACGATTCAATGTCTCTTATTCTACAAGTTCATTTACTTAATTAGAAAATTAAAGCTTGTTAATGATCAGATTTTTAATTATTACTTGTTTGTTTTAATTATTAAAATCTTTTTTCCATATAGATTGGGTTATATTTGATCTACGTTTATTAATTAATTTCGCTGATAGCGTTCCTTAATTATTGGATTACTTATTTAAAATATTTGCCATGGTCACTGATACTTGCGTACTAAGTCGTTCTGGTAGTATCACTATTTCACAAAATTTTCTTTTTTATTTGAATGAGATTAATTTTGATTAATTCATTCTCGCTCACTACCTATGTGCACATACTCCGTTTTAGGTCACTAGTTAAAGAAAACTTTTACTACCCCTATATCCGACCTAACCTCAACTTGACGTTTCTAGGTTAGACGCTTTCGTCAGCTGTCGGCTGTCAATTCAGAACTTTTTGGTTACGATGACCAGCGTGGAGTCTGCGTCGAGGCTTAAGATGAACTGATGAACTTACCTGTGTCGAGATTCTGTATCTAGTAATTAATAACGGCCCCTGATTGGCTTTCGTGAACTCTCGGCAAAATAGACGCTTATGTTGGCGTCAGTATCTGGGTTTGAGGGTTTAATTTTTTGGTTTCCCTCGTACGCCTACGGGCTTGTAATTAATTCTTTTTTTTTTAATTCGAATAATTCACTTATAAATACACTGATACTATTTTCATGACTACTACCGTTTTTGTCATTTTATCACGAGTATTTTGGTTACCCTCACCATATAGTTCTGATAACGATTAACAAAATGAATTTCTTACAATTTCTTACGAACTAATGACATATCTTATTTTCTACCTTATTTTATTTACAGTATATTGTTCATTTTCGGATAAATAATTATTATGTTTATTCAGTTATTAACTATCACCCCTTCTCGTTAAAGTTTTAGGCGGTAATTCGTTAAAATTGTCACTTTTCGTTTAGGTCTACTTCCATAATTTTTCTATGTTTTTATCACCTTCTTATATTAACTATTCTTATATTTATTACATTATTATACTCCACTTTTGTTCTTTGTGATAGCTTATCAATACTCCACAATAGTTTTTTCACATTATTATTTAATAATTATTCCTAAGTATTACTTTACTTTTGACTAGACTCTTGGTCTATTGTCATTCTAAGAATTTATTACTTATTTCATAATCTTAGGGGTTTGTAACCCATATTTGTTGTGGCCTATCTATAGTCATTACCACTTCTGATTATATCAGCACTAGCTATTATTGTTTTATTTTATTTTAATTACATTTTCTCTGACTATTATTCAGTATACTTGGGTGTTACGTTTTCTTATTTGATTTTTTCACCTTTAACTTTTGATTATGTCTATTTTGTGTCAGTGTTGTTATATCAATGTTAATGCTTGGCAGTGTTTAGATATGCTATTATATTCTGACATTTGTTTACATTCATCTAAACTACCTGCATCTAGTATCAGCTATGGTTAACCTATAATTAACATTATTATTATTAATTTTATGGCAATAAACACTGATTTTCCTCACATGAATGTTATTATGTCTTAGTTAATATCATTTACTGAGTCCCTATGCTTTTGTCATAGTTTTATGTGTGGTTTTTGTTGTTCCAGGTACCCATACTATGTTGTACTGTTGATTACATTAATTTACAGTTATACTGTACACAAATTGCTTTATATTATTACTTTTTGTAACTCGAATGCTCCTTATATTCTCTAGTTTGTTTACACTCCAATACATTTTAGTTTAACATCATTCCAGTCACTGCTTTTTACTATTTTATTGGAAATCAAATTAGTAATGTATATCTTACCGTCTGTGACTTACACCAAAATGTATTTTGATGTTAAAATTTACATGTTTCGGGACCTTGTCCCATCATCAGAATTTATTCAGTGAAATAATTCTGGTCAAGAACCAACTTCAAAAGGTCCATCAATTCATTTGTACTATCGACATCCAACTTATTAGTGTTGACAAGGTTACTTCTTAATATTCGTGATGTATCGGCTACCCGTATGTTCGTGTACAAGTTAACAATATCAAAAGAAGCCAGTTTGTATTGAGGTTCACTCATTAAATCCTTCACTTTATTAACAAAATCAACATCATTGATTATGCTATGACTATTTGTTATGTTTATATTATGTTTTATTTATTTACCAATTTTTTAGCAGTTTTATATCCTGGGGCGGTAGTGAAGTTAACTAATGGTCGTATTGGAATACCATTTTTATGAAGTTTTGGTAAACCTGTTAATGTAGGTGCTTTTGAGTTAATGGTCTTTAATGATCTTCTGGTCGGTTCATCAAATAAATGTACACATTTATTTATGCCTTGATTTAAACATTTTACATATTGTTCAGTGGGATCTGAATTCAATTTTTTGATGTTATTATTTGCAATAAAGTCCTGTATCTTATCATTGTAATCATTAGTGTCCATAATGACAACAATGTATATTGTTGTCTTGATACGAGTTTGATATGAACCAGTGCGCGGTCTATCATCGTACGGTGTACACCTTGAAACCGTTGTGCGCGCTATTTGTATGTGTATTCTTATTATTTTGTTTTATTTATATTGGTGATTAATATTTTTTGAAATATTCGACGACTATGCCATCGCACGATGGGATAAGAAGAAGATTTTAAATTCTGATGATGGGACAAGGTCCCGAAACATGTAAATTTTAAAATCAAAATACATTTTGCTGTAAGTCACAGACGGTACATTACTAATTTGATTATCAAATACGTGGCTTGGTACTATAATCGGGGAAAAAAATCCATAAATATATTTTATTGGAAACTTGTTGGCCAGTTTAAGTTATGTCCTATCTTGGATTCCCAACAATGGTTGAATCTCAGATTATGTTCTTTACTTATTGCATGATTCTTTACATTTACTTAAAGCTGATTTTTATTGTTTATAGTTATTTTTCTTTTTTGTTACTACCTCAACCTTTATCGTTGAGTAATATTTGTCTTTGAGAATTTTATTTCTACTTTACAAATTTTACTAGTCCTTTGGACATTATCTAGTTGTCATTTTTATACATTACTGATTTATACATTTACAACTCTTATATTCACTCTCCCTCTTAAGTTCTACTAACAATATTATACTTTTGAGTTCTGGTTGTACCGTCAAGTCATTAAAATCATTTTATTAATATTTTTATGTCAGTGTCAAGTCACAGCTTAGGGTTTCCAATCAGGTTTTTTAAATAACTTTTATTTTCTTTATCATTAATAATATTTTATCCTCATGGTTTATTTTGTTCTTATCATTACTAGTTCCTTCCTGTATTTGATTTGATTTTGTTTTCTCACACTGATTCTTTTATACTCCTTAATAAATTTCTTCTTGTTATAGGTATTGTAGTTTTCTTCTCACTGTCTGATCTATTGGGTATTTGGGTGAGTTATATGTACCATTACAATATGGGTACCACGGTCCAATTTAGAAACCAAATTGATCGGTTCAAATGAACAAAGAAAGGTTTTGCGAGGTTCAGTGAATTACAAAGCACAATTTAAAATATTCGTGTCTACGTTTCGTCAAATGTTATTGTCACTTTCAGAAGCTGAATAAGAACATTGAATAAATAAACGAAATAATTCATTTATTGATTTTGTTAATTTAAAATATGTACGTACAAATACTCATGGATGATAAGAAAGTTTGCTGAAATAGAAGGATTGATAACAAACATCATTCATCGATAACACTTATGCAGAGCCTACGAGCCGATAACACGGATTGATAACAAACATCATTCATCGATAACACTTATGCAGAGCCTACGAGCCGATAACACGGATTTAATTTTCTTGACTGTAGCTGTAGACGATTAGGTGGCCAGTCGCTCTTCAGTCTTCATGTTACGTTTGGCTTCTGCAACAAACCTGCTTTCTTGTCCCAGAATGAGTTGACGGTGTAGTGTTGATAACCTATATATTTCTTAAGAAACAAATTGAAATGTAGATCACTGTAGTGTGTTAAATTCAAGACTACCGATTGGTTATTGATCGTAAAATTTACGATTGGATTCATTGGATAATTTTTGTGTTAAATTCTTAGTTGAAACCCCTTGGTTGTATACCATAGATTTATTGGGTTCGTATAAAAGAACTTTGTTAAATTACAGTTTGAACTAAGAAGTCAGGACTCCACCGAAATGCTCCATTTCCCGTAGCTAACGCTTTCCGTTTGTTGTAGTTCAGCTGTGCTAATTGTTGATTAATTGACAATAAAAGTCGTACTGCAGACAACAAAGTATTTTCTCGAAACTGACTGAAAAATTTACTGACTTTCGTAAAGCTTTTATCACGTGTTCAATTCATGGCCTCTACTACAAGAATTCTTATTATTAAAATTGAATTTATTCGATATTCTAAACTTTGTAACAATATTTATTTACATTTACTTTATTTCACTATATTTTGTAATACTCTAAAATTAATTTATATTCCAAATTTAATGCTTTAGGCCTACATTTTTTCGCCTTTTTTTCAATTCCATTCATTACATATTTTTAGTGCGAAAGCAAACACGCATTTTAAATTCAAACATCGTACAAAGCAGGTGAGGATGAGTTAGTGGTGGACATGACATCAGCACGTCACAAAATAAATGAAAAACGTCCGTCACGTTTATCGTTGGTATGTATACGAGCTCGACGAATTCCAGTTCTTAGAAATGAATAGGAAATTAGAATTTCCAATAGAGTGAGCACAAATTAAAATAAATCTTCGTAAAGGAAGAAGGCAAATGCCTTCGTATTTCGCTGACTCGTATTTGCAGTCACCGTGAGACAGGTCCGCAATTTCGTTTTTACGGGTTTACTCCCATTCTTGGAACCGACTGTATAAATATAGCTGGCAAAAAAGGAATTATTGAAGTATATTGTTTCCTAAATTACTTTTACCGTTTCTGAGAGAGACTAAAAACTTGAAATAGGCATACCGTGTAACTTTTATTTAAGCATTTAAAATACAAATATGAAATAGAAAATATTTAAGTCACACTATATCTGTAACTGTCTTAAAGAGTTAATTTAAGGAATTCTTTAGATCTGTATACCATTTGTCGACTTCAATGAATATTTGAGCTTAAATGAATACTCTGTAAGAAAGCCTTAAAGCTTTAAGCCTAAAAACCCTACAATAAATTCCTAATAGCCTATAGCTTATGTTCATTAAACACCTTGTATGCAGTTACAAACTGACAATTGTAATCAAGTCTACATAATTTCAAAGGAAAATGGTGAATCCCTTCCAAAATGAATAAAACTGAGGGTTACAGGCTACACTAATTTAAATTCTGCCTGTCCATAGTATGAGATCACGAGGTAAGGAAGGGAATTATCTATTTCTTTAATTATTAATGGGGAACTACGCGTATTATTAAAACTCAGTTGCAGCTAAGGTTACGGATACAAAAAGCGTTCTGGGCAAATGGGATTAATACCCTACTAACAACGTTAGTACTGAACAGCATTGCCACATTGCAGTATTTAATACATAAAGACAATGTAATCTGCAGCTTCCGAAAGCTTGGATTCAAAGTTTTGAAATCGTTTACAGATTGAATTACAGAAAAACGTAAATGACATACCGTCCACGTTACTTGGTAAGCATCATAACTGTCTTCACTATAACATCACTAACGTCGCTATTATTTTTTGTTTTATAACAAAAAAGCGGATAAGAGAAATCGATCATTAGATTACAGATAACAGCAGAAAGAAACAGCTACCTTGATTCGAGCATATACAATGAATCGCTTATCCTATGATATTTTAGTATTGGAGCAAAAGGAGGCAAGACTGATCAAGAAAGTAGAGGGGAGACGATCAGAGATACGGCAGAGATAGGATAATTTGGGAAAAAAGGCCACGAAGTTAAATTAAATAATCTAAAAAACACACCAGCCCTAGAAACGTATTGAGCTGCAATAAATCTAATGAGAATTGATGGGACTCTCTCCATATCCATATAGTACTCGGTTATACAAGCATAGTCTTCTTCAACATCCACTGCCTTTTAAATTTTAACATGTTACTTGATACTGTATATTTGTATAAAACACAGTGCACATTAATCTTCATATACAAACGACGATTAAAGACTAACTGCAAAGAAGAACTGCAATTTATATCGTTATAATTAATTATAAAGTATATTTTGCTCGAAGCTAATTATAGCCGGACGGAATCAGCTGTCTCCGTGCGTGAGAGGAAACCCATAGCATGCAACATGCAATACAGGCACAGGAGAGAAAATTGCTACCAGGAAATTAAAAGTAATCGCAGAGTGCATCGATCGTAGTAATGATGTCAGATTTCTAAACGATATTTTCAGTTTAAACAAATTTTCTACTGACATCAAAATAAGTAAATTTCAGATGTTATTCGGAACTTTCCACAGATTACCCACACTTGGCAGGTACTCCAGACAATAATAATTATGTACGAAAACAGGTCTCTGTCATTACTTTTTGCACAACTAACTATAACTCTTATACATGTATTCACTTTTCTATTCAAGATAACATAAGAGTATTCAAAGATACAACACTTTGTTTTAGATTTTGTACCATGTCACAATCGTTATTATCTTGCTTTGAACCGTACAAAGCAATTCGCGAAAATGTAGTTTTCCAGTCAAAATAAACCCTTACCGAGGTAAAAAATTATCGTTTTATATTTTTATAACAACTGAAACTTTCAACTAAAGTTTGATTTGGGAAAAAATAACAAAACGTAATTAAGTCCTTTAAGGGCGAATGCGTGTGTTTTCCTTCTTCCAGACATTGGTTCCAGCACTTTTTAATTGTTTTGTCATTTTTTCAGGTACTGAGTCAGGATTGTCTAAACGTTTACATAACTCTTTTTATTATGTAATTTAAATGTTACATTCAAATGCAAAACTAACTTAATTAAAATAGTTTTAATATCAATAAATAAATTACTTAATATGTCCAAGCTTGAGTATACTTTATTAATTACTTCTCACAACAACCAACATGGAAAGTGTTAAACCTCTAAAAGTCCCAAGTAAGGCTACCGTGTACTCAAAAACGAAATCACGACTGATGCAAAACAGATATTTTACAAGGCCACTGTGGACAGCTAATCACTCCCTGGAAGAAAAGAAAGTAAATTCAGAACGAAAGACTAAGTGACGAATTCCAGTAGAACATCTCACCAATACTCAGGTATGATTCGGAATAATTTATGCGAGGAAATGGGTACCGGCAGCCGCCCAGCGGTCGAGGAACGCTGCTCTAAAACGTCAGAAAAATATGATTATACGGTTTTCGTTAATTCAGTCCTGAAACTCATTGGAAATAACACATTTAGGTTAAGTGATTTGCACACTTTTATTGTGAGCGCATGCAGTCGTTACAGACTGTTTTAACTTAATTATCACTATAGGATCTTCAATTATATTTCCGACTTACAAAATGAGTTACTTACTATTAACCAACAATAAGCTGAATTCTGTGCTACGTAACTAAGGAAAGAACTCGGGAAATTTTTCATTTCATTTTTTGAATTGGCACGGGATGGACACAGTTTTCGACTAACTTGAATATTTTATTGTTACTGTCATCTTCAGTATAAGGTTTACGCATCTGCCTGTTTCATATTGACCTAAGTATCTGATCATATTTCCTTTGGTCGTCCTACCCGTTTTTATTTTACCTTTGACAGCTTGTATAGGTACCCATTTTACGCAGTCTCAGTACTCTATCTATTTTTGGCTATGATGTTTTATTTTTTCCGTGATGACTTTCACGCCTCGTAGGAATTTCATCGCAGAAGACGGTACTTTATTTTCAGTTTTGTGATCATAAATCACCCTTACTCTCATACAGTATAGAAGGGGGTAGCTATCATAAAATTTAATTTTAAGGGTACTACTGATGGTCCCACAAATCATTTATTGTTTATGCTTTACTATCTTTGTCCTTCTCTTTATCAAAACTACTATTATTATCCAAATAGATAAAGTAAATTAGTTGATCCACTGGCTGGTTGTAAATAATTATGCTGAATAGTACCCGACTGGTTCCTCTGTTTGAAAGCCATAATCTTAGTTTTATTTCTGTGAATTTTGACATTATACTCTTCACATATTCAAATTTAATTACCTGATGAATTATAAATAAAAGTAACCTGAGAAGTAATTAACTGCACGACCAGAAGGGTAACACTTGTTCTGCACTATATGTGCACCACGGTATGCCATGAATGATCGCATACATACCGGTATGTGAAGTGATGATATTCTTCTTCATTTTCCCGTGGTTTTGCAGCGCTTCTGGGCCACGACCTCCATTAGTTATTCATCGACCCCCGATCCCTAACCAGTGCTTGCCTGTTTGTCGTCTTCATCAGTTCTTGGATCCATCGTGTTATCTCGCCAGAGAGCTGTATGTTTCCCACTAGCTCTACTACTTGTCAGTTGTCACTTTCCTGCCTTTGTCACACTGGATGGTTGCCCATTCTTTCCACTTGTCCTCGACATAAGTCTACTAAGTCCCTAGCCTACTATAGTTGATGGAGTCAGGACCACTTCTGCTATTCCTGAGTTTGGTGGTACATCTTGAAGAGTCGTCGAGTCGACGCTGCAGGGAAGAGAAACCGACTGACGCACTAAAGAGGACCGGCCGACGCTGCGCAGATAATATATAATTATTGTATTTATACGTTAAAACGTATGATGTATTGCATATATATACGGTATATATAATCGCACAAAAATAAGAGCAATAAATATATATGTTCACATTCAAAAAATGAGATATATGCCTGTATATACATGCACATATACACTGTTTGTTTTAGGGACAATTTTTTATATTTTTGTCAATTTTTTTTTGTTGGGAGGGGGTCAAAGGCTGGTAACGGGTACCGAACGGAGAGTCGGTTAATACTTACTGGTACTGACGAACGAGAGTCAGAACTCGATCTTGCCATCTCGGGTCAGCTCTATCAGCAAACGCTACTTCCAACGTCCAAGTTCCCGGACAGTGCTCTCTGTATGTACAGAGAGTAGCCGATGGAAGAGAGTGCAATGCGACTCTCCGGCCACCAAACGAATCGCAAAATGTTTTACGGATTATTATCGGTGCAGCTCAGTTATTTTGTTAATATAATAAATCACTGATTGTAAAACTGTTACTTGCGTTTTACTTTATTTAAATTTTTGTTTAAACAGTAATGATTTTTGTTTGAAGGGCTCTTATCTGTAGCAATATTATATAAGTTTTCAAATTAGAAAACATGGTTCCTTAACTTTAGCCTCAGGTTCATTTGTGAAGTGAGAAACTGACGTCTCCATATGACGTATGTGATTTGATTCCATATAAATCAAAAAAGTTTTTTTTTTTTTACTTAAATAAATAAATGTATCAAAAATACTTGAACGCTACAAATCTCAAACTGCAGGAGAACCTTTCGCGCCCAGTAAAACTGATGACGAGGCTTGACCCTGCAGCCATGCGGCGCGACGGTTTAGTGACTCCCAGCTGTACTTATTACAAGCGTCGTAATCGTCGGAGTAAAATACACGGTGTAAAATAATAGACAGTGACAGCGACGTGGCTGTCGTAGTTTACTGCGTACAATCGTACGGCCTATCACGAATACGTCCTACAGGAAAAAGTTCATTGCATCTACTTGTTTTAGCAAAAGTTTCCTCTTATTACCAAGCAGACTTCAAGAATCACTTTAACGTTACGATACTGTGAGCAACACATCCGATCATCAAAGCGTAATTATATACGCTGTCAGAGAACGCAACATGCGACAGAAGTACAAACAGAACTCACAAACTACAAAACTAAAACGACTCTACGAGTATGTTCGCCAACAAACTGCTACAGACTGTATGTTATAGCGAGATAAAGCACGTAGTGAGTCACAGTCTCTTCGATTAATTAGCAAGAATTATATCACGTTCCCTCCGTACCGTGTATTTGCTGTTGCGATGTTTACTTGACAAATAGAGCTACATATATTGCATTACTCAACGAGCTACCGGCTATGATCTACACTTGGAATCACTGTTACATACAGTAGACAGCACACTTTTCATTTACATTTCATTTATGTTTGCGAACTGAAGATTTTTTGACAGTTTGTATCATAAAGGGGACAAATTTTGGGTATAAAAAGGCGAAAGGATGGAAGATCTTCAATATATGGATCGGAAATTACAAGAAGAGTACAAAAATCTGGGGCTTAGAGATAGATACACACGAAACAAAATATTTGCTTATTGGAGCTGATACATCTAATGTGAGCTTGGATAATGAAGAAATACAGACATGTGGGGAATACACGTAGCTAGGAGTCACTTTCGATGTGACTAGTAAGGGAGATTACAAGAAGGATACTCCAAGCCAGTAAAAACGGTTGGATGCGTCAATGAAATTTGGTAGAGTAAGGACACTGGTAAAAAGAGAGAATCGGTTAAGAGTAGCTTATTGTATGAAGCAGAAACATGGCCCGTGAAAGAGCAAAATGAAAAGAAATTAGAAGATGTGGAGATGGGTGTGTTCTCGAGATCCAAAATAATTTCTAACGGAACAGAATTTCAAATGAAAGTAAAAGAAAGATAGGGGTAGAAGAAACTTTGTTTCAGGATATTGAAAGGAACCAGTTGATGAGACCATGCCCAGACGATGAGAGATGAGAGACTTCCAACGAAGGTGCTGATTCCTCGCGAGAAATTTTCATACACACCGAAATTTTACGGACTGCCTAAAGTCCATAAAACTGACATCCCACTTCGACCGATAGTTAGAGCTATAGGTTTTCCTACACAAAATCTATCCACGTTCTTAGCCGAATACTTCCAACCATTAGCCGAAAAAATGGATTCGTACATAAAAAATTCGTTTACTTTAAAAGAACGGCTCTCGGACTTCGCCGTCTCTTCTTCAAACATCCTGGTCAGCTTTGATGTAGTCTCACTTTTTACCAACATACCAATCTTAGAAACACCCCAGACAATACTAGCGAGATACAAACCGCCTTAGCACATCATGGAACTAACCAAGCACTGTCTAACCTCCAACTACTTTACATACAACAACCACTTCTACAGGCAAATAGAAGGAGCACCAATGGGCTCACCGTTATCGTCGGTCATCGCAGATCTCTTCATGGACAATCTCGAGAAAAAATCAATAAGCACAGCACAGCTAAAACCTTCCTTGTTGATTAGATACATCGACGACTGCTTCGTAATATGCCCACACGGAAAGGACACACTAACAGAGTTCTTGACGCATATAAACAGCATCCACGCAAAAATAGAGTTCACTATGGAAACGGAGACAGACAACGGCATTCCATTCCTTCACCTTTTTATAAAGAGGAAAGACGATCACCTCAGCTTTTCCACATACAGAAAACCTACACACACAAACAGGTACTTACACAGACAGTCCCGTCACCACCAGCTCAGCTACAGTCTGTAGTGAAGACACTTACACACATAGCCCTACAGCTACCGGACGAGGAACACAGGAAACATGAGCTAAACACTTTGAAGGAGACGCTGTTTTTCAATGGATATACCCCATCCGATTTAAACAACGCCATCAAACAAAAGATGACAGAGAAGACACAACCGGAGAAAGAAACACAGGAGCACATCAGCAGCTTAACGTTTCCATATATAGAGGGCACAACAGACATAATAGGGAGAATACTCAAGAAACATCACATCAGGACAACATTCAACACGCACAAAAAAATCAACGCCTTTCTACAAAATCCGAAGGACCGCATACACTTAGAGGGACAAGGTGTATATCAAATACCATGCAAAAACTGCGAGAGATCTTATATCGGCTACTCTGGAAGAAAAATACGTCAACGCGTCCGCGAACACGAATTGGCAGTAACAAAACAAGAAGATAAAACATCCCTAACGAAGCACGCCAAGAAAACAGGACACACTTTTGATTTAAAAAACACAAAAATATTGGCACGAACCAACTACGAGAAAGACAGACAGTACCGAGAAGCCATTGAAATATACCGGATGCGAAGGGGAGCGGTCAACGACAGAAACGAACATACAAAACTAGCGGCAACTTGGAAATTCCTAACTGACAGTTCACAAATTAACAAACAACATATCGCCACAACAAACTTACCTCCACGCCCTAACCCTCCCACTGCAAAACTCACAAGGGAAGCAATATATAAAACGCGCAGCGTAGTAAAATCAACATCAGTACGCCTGAAAATGTTCCAGGATTACGGAACGAAACGTCGGCAATATAATCATTACATACACGGATGTACCCAAAAACCTGCTACAACACATATATATTATATATATTGTAACAGGGTGACCTTTCGTTGGCTGTAATCTGATCAAATCCCACTGTTTGGGCTAGCCACTTGGTCACCAGACCGCTGTATGCCGGTCGTTACAAAAGAATAAAGATAAAATGGAAATTTTAATAATTAGAATTTCCAAACAATAAAATAATTTTGTTTATGTTTAAGAGGTATGTATAATAGGTAAATCTGTTTTTTTAAAGGGTTCTGTGAAAATTTTAATAACAGGTATGTATTTATTGACCGTCGAGCACTTCTTGAAGATTTGCACCAAGTCTGGAGTTAAATAGATTAACTCCAGGTAATAATCGATTGGTGACCTTCCTTACTGGTCCAATATCTTGTTCAAAATAGAGTATATTCTTTTCACTTAATACCTTCAGCCTTATAAATACCCTTAAATTACCCTGTGAAATAAATACAGATACAAAATAATAGAAATATAAAGATTTATTGACAATTTTAGATAAATAATCGATATTTTATCGATGGAGAGCAATTATCGACTCTGTCTCAGGAATTATCGATTGTCATACAGAACAAAATTTTATGTTATATTATATTAAAGACAGGTTCTTTGAGCGATTAAGAATTAATAGTCAGAGAAGGGTGACGAGAAAGTATAACATTAACAGTTAACACATATAAATACAATAATTACTATTCAATAGTATTTAAATAATTCAGGTTATGATATTAGAATAAATGTTTTGTCGAACCAATGAAGACTGATGTGACGTCAGTCTCTGCGATGTAGTAGGCAGGTTTCGTTTTCAAGATGGCCGCTCCTTGGGTTGGTCTCGGCTATTGTATATGCGTCGAGTCAGAAAATTACTATAAAATTACCTTCATCAAGGTCTAAAATGTCCCCGCACTAGTGTAATAAGTCTGTTAATCTATTTAGTGTATTCTGGTGAAGTGTTCAGTGTAAACTTGCGTTAGTTAGTTTATTTTCTATTTTGTTCAACTATTACGGTTAAGTTTTCAAGTTGCGGTTAGGTTTGTAGAGTAAATCAGTTGTAATATAATGTTTTACTGTTTACTGTCACTCGTTTAGTGAAGTTAAAGGTTTGTTTTCACTATTGTCGTGAATGTTTTTATATTATTGGCTTCAAAAAGTGTCTAATTTGTCTAACTCCCGTTCACTGATTTCAATGGCTAAAACGTTAGCTTCATGTTCGACTCGGTTTAAAGAACGTTTTTGTCACACACCTATTCAGCTTGATATTCAACAAAAGACTAATTAACTTGGTCATAAATCTTCCCCAGTTAATCCTTGAAAAAGTATTGTTAACATTTTTCGATTTCATACACATTAGAAAATATTACATTATATATGGAATTTTTCTATTTTATTCCTTACTTTTATGAATTATTAATCTTA
The DNA here is from genome assembly GCA_034769895.1 of Magicicada septendecula. Classification (NCBI taxonomy): domain Eukaryota; kingdom Metazoa; phylum Arthropoda; class Insecta; order Hemiptera; family Cicadidae; genus Magicicada; species Magicicada septendecula. Next base: position 271,608,405 of record CM068369.1, on the reverse strand, counting down.
TTATTAGTTTAATCATCTTATTCCCTTTAAATTGATGTATTATAGTCCATATCTGTAGACATTTTGTGGAAATTAACAAATTTTGTTCACACTTTGGAAATATAGGCTCAAAATTGGATTTCCGTTTTTATATAAAATTCCTTCCATTTTAAATATTATTAATACTATTATAATACATTTTAATTAGTCATATTTCTCTTCCTTTCCTTAAATACATATAAATTACACCTTTGAACTGGTTTTTTGTGTTAATTTGTAAATTTGATATTGCTCTCTAAAATTAATTAATTTATATATTTTGACAATTTACAAAATGTTAAGGTATATTTCCTTATTGTCATTTTAATTCATAGGATCATTCCTAGTAGTAGTTAATTGTGTTATCTTATATAAATCTGGGTAGTTTACAGGATTTATTAGTGAATTATACTATTTTATATTGGTTCTCTGATTACACCAAATGGCCTAGATTTTAGAATTTTATATTTCTTTCTTTCTCAATAAATTAAACTTGATTCCTCCTCTGACTTTACATAACTACAATTATATGAAAATAACATGATCTATAACTTATTGTTTTGTGTAGTAGTTAATTAACACTACAGTTATTAAAATAATTAATTATGAACATTGTTTATTAATCTGCACAATTTAACATATTGCAGATACAGCTTAAACATATCTCTTTTGACTATTTTCAATCTAACATAGCATACCTTTTAGTACATTATTACTGGTATGTAGGTTATTATTTATCAAACATAATTCTTTTTTAAAATACATAACATAAATCTTATTTTCTAATAAACCTTACAAATACATTTATTTAATACATTGATTTTAGGACTATGAAATAATAGTCTATTTAAACATGTTACACTTATTCATACTATATTAGTACCATTCCTTTTTGGTTTAAATCATTATTATTGTGATTCCCCACATCAGCAAACATTAATTCCCATACTCTATTTATTATCATCCTTTTTTACAAAGGTCTTTTAAATAAGGATTTACATAAAAATAATAAAATACTGGAAACCTTCCATTTTATTATTTTATCATGCTGGTTATTATTAGACTTTAAAGTTGTGATATAGCATACTACTACGTTATAGTATCACCAACTTTAAGTTTATTGCATTTTTTTTAAAAAACACTTATACAAATTCACTTTCACTGTTGGTTCTGATATTCTGAGTCTTATTATCTCAGACCAGACCTTTAGTCATCATGGACCGTTAAGACTAGTTTATTTTCTTTATTACACAATAGCTTTAGCCGGTGCACTTCTTATAACGCTATACAACACTTTAGTTTTCTCAATAATTACATTTTTATAAGATTTTGGGGATGTTATACTTTCTTTGACATAGTTTTTGTGGGTTTGGGATTGATAGTAGTTTATATAATAATAGGTTTTACTACGGTGTTTCTTTCATACTATGTCTTCCTCTCCTCCTGTCTTCCTTCTTGTCCTTCTTCATATCTTCCTTCTAGTTTTCATTCTTGTCCCTCGTCTAGTTTTCATTCTTGTCCCTCGTCTAGTCTTCACTCTTCTGTTCTTCTTTCCTCATTCTTGGGAACCAAGGTACTTGGTGTTATCAGTCTGAGGTTTAGTTTGGAGTATTGAATTTCTTCACTGAACTGACTTTATTCTTCTATTTGTTTTTAGAGTATTTTGGTATTCACCACTCTTTGATTGAGTCTCTTTTTTCGGGATATTGTCTTATGTAACTGGTTTACTGCTCTGAGCTTCCTGGGTAACGTACTGGTATTATTTATGAGTTGATGAGTTGCTTCAATACTTTCTTTGGTTTCTTTTAACAGTGGTTTTTATATATTATGTAGTGAGGATTTTTATCTTATTGTGTTTCATTCCTCTGATTTATTTAAATGTCATTTAATATTATTACAACATTTTTTTGATGTAATTAAATTTTATTATTTCATATGATTTACAATGTAGTGGATTTTCTGTCACGCTACAGAATGCCCTTCTCTAGAAGTAATTTTTTCAGACTATACTTGCTTTGTCTGAAACAATTGCTTATGATAATTATTCAAAGTTTGTTATTATTTTGGACTTCCTTCCATTTTAAAATTCTCTTATTTATATCTGAGTTTATATCACTCTCACTTGATCTTCCTTGATAGTAATAGTCTTCCGAGTTTCATATTTATTATTTCATTTTTATATTTCTTCTTAGTATTTTCTCCTTGGGATATTTTCTCCCTATCGTTCCCTACTTTGTGAGCTGGTTCAGTTCAGAGAGGCACTGTACGCTACTTTCCTCTGCTGTCCAATACGTCACACATATTTGAGTACAGAGGCAAATCATCTCTGCTCAAAAAATATATTAATCCTGCTGGAATTATCATCAGACAGATTACAAAAATTATTCAGAATAGTACACATTTGTTACTATTTTAAAATATCTTTGGGATACTTCACTTATTACTTATTATACTTCTCAGAGATTTTAATATTTCTATCTCAGTTGTTCATCTGACTTATTATCTGGATGTTTCTTTCATTTGATATTATGGTAGGAAGCTCTTCTATTATTACCTTTTTATACTTTTATTATCATATAAATCTTTTGGTTATAAATTCTTTATTACCTTCTGGTTTTTTCATTATAATCTGCATTATTTGTAGTAGCATATCTTTGTGACATTTTTAGACTGTTTCTTGGTTCTTAAAATTTCCACTTGTTCTATTTTCTAGAATTTTTTATAACTGTCATTATCATAATTGTCATTTAATTTATAAATCATTTTATATTAATTCATTTAATTACATACATTTTTGACATTATTTTCACATTATTCCGGTCATTGCGATTATACTTGCAAGTGCTGGTTTTTTTTTATTTATAATTATTATGAGGTCATATTTTCTCCTCATACCACTTAAAGTTTCATTCTCTCATAATTCCAAAGAAGTTTTTGTACTTTATTTTATTCACTCACTTAAATCGTATTAAAGAATTTTTTCTTTTTTATTTCCTTCAACAACATTTTACGGAAAGGTTTTTTCTCTTCATATTGAACTTAGACATGATTAAACTGTCTAGAATTATTTGTTTTTTGACCTTAGATGGTTTTATTTCTAAATTCTCTCCTTTTTTATTTTATATTATAGCCATAAAGTTTTTCTTAGATAATTGGTATGTAAGGTGATCTCATTTATGTTTAAAATTTTGTTGACTTATTTCAAACTCTTATATTATTATTCTTCTTTTCAAATAATTCCTTTCAAATAATCCTTATGTAAGATTGGCTCACACCTTTTTAGAATTTTGGGGTTTTTATGTTTTTAAACTTCTTTTCTTCTATTCTAGCCATAAAGTTTTTTTTTACATTTTCTTGGTATGTAAGATGAACTTACTTATTTTTTAGAATTTAGAGGATTTTAAATTCTAATTCTTCTTATATTCTTGTCATAAAGACTTTCCATAAATGATTGTAATAGTTTTCATAATTATATGGTAAACATATCATATTAGTTTCATAAATATTGTATGACTCTTTCCTTGTCTTTATTCAAACGTATTTCTTATTATTATTATATCTTTATACCCAGGTGGATGCTTTTATTTATAGTGCATTGTTGCTCATAGTTCCTTTATAAGGTGCAGTTTCTTAATTAATTTATTTCTTAAATTCCCATTTTGGTTCTTTGTCCCTTCTTCTTCTCATTTTTCCTCAGTGGTAATTATTTTCATCTCTTTTGTGGTGGTTTTGCCTTTGTTGGTTATCATGACATCCATCCCTTTTACCACCTCATTATGTATCCGTATAGATTCTTATCAGATCCAAACTTTTGCTCCTACGCGCCGGATAGTACCTCGGTTGGTCCCGTTCTAGGCTCCTCCGCCTTTCTTCGTATCTTCGGTAACTGCTCCCTCTATGGTGGTTGAAACCTCGCTGTCTTCCATCTGTGGCCCGTATGAAGTTCACTCTTGGGCGAGGAAACCTATTATTACTAAAATTACTATTATTGGGACCCACACGATTAGCATTATTATGGTAAGGACTATTACCATAATTGGGGCTTCTCTGACTATTTACGTTATCAGGGTAGGGATGGTGGTTACCCTGATAACCATTAGAGGGTCGATTCGGGTTTTGTTGGTTGGGACCCGTATTATTATTGTCATGGTAATTGGTATTATTTACATCATTATATTGTTTTATATTCCAATATGTCTCTGGTCCATATGCTGTATGACCTGAAAAATATCTGTGAGGTTCTTCATCTGGTTTATCGATTATTTGCTTCTCTGAATCCCCATAATCTGGTTCATCATCACATATCCATCCGGAAGGTATACATTTTTGTGTAATTGTACACTGGAATAGTCCCGGATGGCGCACTAATGGAACACACTCTGGTGATTCACCAGTGCCATCGTCACAGTCTGATAAGATGTTATATTTCCATCTTTCTGAAATACACTGTTTAGTTCCGCACTGGAACTGATCTAGTCCATATGTAGTATTCCGTTTACCCCTGGTCCTTCCCCAGTGATAAACTACTGTCCGTTGGTACACTATTTCTGATATTATTTTTAATCTCCTTCCGTAATTTCTGGAATTCCTGATTTCTTCATGGTCGGTTATTGGAATATTATTGACATCCATTAAACCATGGTTCATCATTTCCATTTCTTCCTTTGTTTTCATTAATTTCTTTGGAAACGTTTTCCTCTCCTCCTTTGGCTCCATTTCCATAGCTTTAGTATTTTCAGTGAATTATACTATTTTATATTGGTTCTCTGATTACACCAAATGGCCTAGATTTTAGAATTTTATATTTCTTTCTTTCTCAATAAATTAAACTTGATTCCTCCTCTGACTTTACATAACTACAATTATATGAAAATAACATGATCTATAACTTATTGTTTTGTGTAGTAGTTAATTAACACTACAGTTATTAAAATAATTAATTATGAACATTGTTTATTAATCTGCACAATTTAACATATTGCAGATACAGCTTAAACATATCTCTTTTGACTATTTTCAATCTAACATAGCATACCTTTTAGTACATTATTACTGGTATGTAGGTTATTATTTATCAAACATAATTCTTTTTTAAAATACATAACATAAATCTTATTTTCTAATAAACCTTACAAATACATTTATTTAATACATTGATTTTAGGACTATGAAATAATAGTCTATTTAAACATGTTACACTTATTCATACTATATTAGTACCATTCCTTTTTGGTTTAAATCATTATTATTGTGATTCCCCACATCAGCAAACATTAATTCCCATACTCTATTTATTATCATCCTTTTTTACAAAGGTCTTTTAAATAAGGATTTACATAAAAATAATAAAATACTGGAAACCTTCCATTTTATTATTTTATCATGCTGGTTATTATTAGACTTTAAAGTTGTGATATAGCATACTACTAAGTTATAGTATCACCAACTTTAAGTTTATTGCATTTTTTTAAAAAACACTTATACAAATTCACTTTCACTGTTGGTTCTGATATTCTGAGTCTTATTATCTCAGACCAGACCTTTAGTCATCATGGACCGTTAAGACTAGTTTATTTTCTTTATTACACAATAGCTTTAGCCGGTGCACTTCTTATAACGCTATACAACACTTTAGTTTTCTCAATAATTACATTTTTATAAGATTTTGGGGATGTTATACTTTCTTTGACATAGTTTTTGTGGGTTTAGGATTGATAGTAGTTTATATAATAATAGGTTTTACTACGGTGTTTCTTTCATACTATGTCTTCCTCTCCTCCTGTCTTCCTTCTTGTCCTTCTTCATATCTTCCTTCTAGTTTTCATTCTTGTCCCTCGTCTAGTTTTCATTCTTGTCCCTCGTCTAGTCTTCACTCTTCTGTTCTTCTTTCCTCATTCTTGGGAACCAAGGTACTTGGTGTTATCAGTCTGAGGTTTAGTTTGGAGTATTGAATTTCTTCACTGAACTGACTTTATTCTTCTATTTGTTTTTAGAGTATTTTGGTATTCACCACTCTTTGATTGAGTCTCTTTTTTCGGGATATTGTCTTATGTAACTGGTTTACTGCTCTGAGCTTCCTGGGTAACGTACTGGTATTATTTATGAGTTGATGAGTTGCTTCAATACTTTCTTTGGTTTCTTTTAACAGTGGTTTTTATATATTATGTAGTGAGGATTTTTATCTTATTGTGTTTCATTCCTCTGATTTATTTAAATGTCATTTAATATTATTACAACATTTTTTTGATGTAATTAAATTTTATCATTTCATATGATTTACAATGTAGTGGATTTTCTGTCACGCTACAATATATATATATATAATGTAACGTGATGTTTTCCTCAACATAAAGAATATACCTTAATATAAAAAATTGTATTATTAAAATAAGGAAGGACAAAACAATAATTAAGTAATTAACTCATATAATGAGATATAGATGTTAAACAATAAATTTAAGATCATTGTAAAATAAAATAATAAGACCAAGATACCATAATATGAATATCTGGAACTTTGTAACAAATAACTCCAGTAGAATGAATAAGAAATATGGCATAATATAGGTGAAAGCCTATTCAGCAGAACCTAACTGGGTTACCAATTAGGAAGGTGTTTATAAACTCAATAAAAAGTTAATGAAACCAAACAATAAAGCTAGAGAATAATTCTACCTGAGTGTGAATGAAATCACATAGACAATTCAGAGAATAATTATTATAAGATAAGTGTATAATAACAGTTTTAATTTTGTATAAACATGTTACAATGTAGGTTAGGTTAAGAATCATTGTTATATGTAAAAGAAAGAAAAGAATATAAGGAATATTGTAAGATAAATACTTTCATAATAGAAAGTATAACCAATAAACAGAATAATAGATAAGACAATAATAAATAACTATTGTGGGTTATGAACCAAATAATAATATAAATAGTAAGAAACTAATGTTACACCCCAAGCCTACATATATTTGGTAGGAAAAAAGAAAACAGTTTGTATATATAAAACATGTTGAATCATACTCTGTAGATTAAAAGATAATGTATTTTAGTAGAGTAAGTTATTAGTAATCAAAGGTGTAAATAATGGACCATTCATAATGTAAAAAGTAACATATCAACTTTGACAAACAACATACATGTACTGTGTAAGTTAGTAATGAACATTACAGGGAATAAAGATTGTATTAGATTATAAGAGATATAGTAAAAGTTCATGTAATTCATAAGGAATAATTAATAACTGTTAAAGTGTATTAGAGTTAAGTAATTTTGTTTAAAGAAAAGAATTATAGTCCTTAGAACAATGGATATTATGGTGCCTAGAGGGCAATTCAATGTTTTGTTAAAAGGTTAAGGTTTATAGTTAGCAGTGCTAGTATTAAAATGTATTTTATTAACATAAAATAATATGTACAACAACAAAATCAGTTAAAAATGTTATTTTTCTGATTACTGGACAGAAATATGGCTTTTGAGATCTCAAAAAGATCAGCATAAAAAATGCATTTTAATGGTGGCAATATCTTTTTTATATTCTGTAGCATAAGGAAAATATGTAAATTTTAAGATTTTTTGATAAATTTGATCAAAAAAGTGACGCTTAGTTTGGCGTCTGTTGGTGTGCATGAACCCAAAGTCGGACGCTTAAAACGGAATTTTTGTGATTGAAAATGGAATGTTTGGTAATTCCACCAATCAGAATCTTTCACCTGTCAGGTGAATCAACCCAAAACGCGCCGCCAACGAGTTAGTCGTTCGTCGGTGGTCATGCAGTAAAGAACACCTACTCTGTGACACGGAAAATGTAAATATTCTCCAATCCAAAAGTGTAAATAGTTTTGTCCTCAAAACACATTTATAGTCTCGAACCCGAGTGAGGTTAAGTGAAGTATAAACAAAAGGCAATCTAACCTACAAGCGGGGACGTAACCTAATAGTGAACATCAAGTGTTGTGAAGTGTGTTTGAATAATTAAAGGACATTATAGTGAATAAATAATAACAGTGAATTATAAAGAGAGTATAAAGAAAAGGAAAGTATAGTGTTCATTTTACTTCCATATTCCTTAAGGAAATGGAAGTATGGTGATGGCCAAAAAAATCGTGTTCGAGATTATTGCAGATTCTGATTGTACTACACTCAAAACATGAAAAAAAGTCGTTTTCCGAAAAGTGTCTGTGTGTGTGTGTGTCTGTCTGTCTGTCTGTGTGTCTGTCTGTCTGTAGACTTTTTTTTCTATGGCAAACGATAACAGCCCCAAATTCAAACAGAATCAAATAATTTTTGCACACAGCCCTGACTTGTTGATTACTCACGATCTGTTGTTTTTGGTGAAGATCGGTTGAGGGAAAGAGGTAGTTTACCTGCAACGGTTTTTTTTAACAAGTGTAATTTTTTTTGGCAAACGATAACAGCCGCAAATTCGAACAGAATCAAATAATGTTTCGAATACAGCCCTGAATTATAGATTTCTCAAGATCTATTGATTTTGGTGAAGATCGGTTAAGGGAAACGGGTAGTTTACCTGCAACGTTTTATGTTTTAACAAGGGTATTTTCTATGGCAAACGATAACAGCCGCAAATTCAAACAGAATCAAAAGATTATTTGCATACAGCCCTAAATTGCAGAGTTTTCAAGACTTATTGTTTTTGGTGAAGATCGGTTAAGGGAAAGGGATAGTTTACCAGCAGCGTTTTTTTATCAAGGGTATTTTTTATGGCAAACGATAACAGCCGCAAATTCATACAGAATCAAATAATGTTTTGCATACAGCCCTGAATTATGGAGTTCTCAAGACCTATTGTTTTTGGTGAAGATCGGTTAAGGGGAAGGGGTAGTTTACTAGCAACGTTTTTTTATCAAGGGTAATTTTCTATGGCAAACGATAACAGCCGCAAATTCAAACAGAATCAAATAATTTTTTGCATACGTCCCTCAATTGTAGCGATCTCAAGGACTTTCGATTTTGGTGAAGATCGGTTAAGGAGAAGGGGTAGTTTACCCGCAACCTTTTACGTTTTAACAACAGTAAAGTACTTGAAATTTCATTTAAACTTTTTCAAACAATGGTAATTGTTAAAAATAAAATAATTTTGTTGCCAGGCAATAAAATTATAATTTTCCATTTTAATGTAAATCATGTATGAGTTAATAGTATAATGGATTAATTTACACTCAAAATGTACAAACAGAACATTTTGTTACAAACATCAATACCTTCGTGGCAGGCAAGCATATCTCAGTTATGTAATGTTTACGTTTCCATTTTATTATTATGACTACCGCAATAAAAAGGCAGGGAAGACACACACACACAAAATTCGCGTTATTTCTGGCCTCACTCATGTTTATTTTCTTACATTTGCACGCTTTTTAAATGGTAAGTGCCGAAACCCATACCAACATAACGCGTGCAAGCCGAAAAAGTGTCCAGCGTGGATAGCGATTTGCTTCCTGTGGATCGCTGGGCACTGTAACTGCACGTGTTTACAGAGGAAAGATTCATAGACAGACTTTTCGTCTTTAGGGAATGAACCCTCTGCAAGATGCTGAGGGTCCATGAGTGACTTCGGAGTGCTCCTTCTTTTTCGCGTGTTTGTTCTGTGAAATGTACACTGTAGATTCGCAGCTTTACTCTAAGCAACGCTCAATAGGAAATGTTGAAAATTTTTGTCCACAGTGTACCCTCATACACACTATACCTGCTCTGATGTTTTAATTACGGACATCATAATATTAAAACTTTGGAAACTTGAGCACTACTTAATGGAGATCAATCATTAACTTATACAAGCCACTAATTTTATGCATATTTTTTATATATATATGTGTACAACGTTATCGGCAACGAAGAAGTAGTTTTTGTTAAAATTCCTTCCCGGGATATTTGGCCGTAGTCCAATGTTTTCTACAAAACCAGACGTTTCGGCAATGCCATCGACTTCCATCATCAGTGAAAATCGAGTGCGATAACGTGAGGTGGTATATGTTAGTGACCACAGTACTGTGGTTAAGGCTGAAGCAGTAAGTAGAAAGAAGTAGTTTCTATGGTAATATTTCGTTTCGAAAATGATTTTAAATATAAATATTAGAATATGGAAGTCATGTATGGTTCTCCATACCGATATTTGAAAATTTATTCTACAACTTAATAATTAATGATCACGATCCCATGGTAACTTTTCATATACACTTGTGAACTTACTTTTATACTACCACTGTATATAAACACTAACACTATTATCATTATTTCATGGTTAACTATTGTTTCTTGTATCAAATGTTTAAAACTAAATAACGTAGCCAAACTTGGTAAACATCAAAACCGGACACTGTCCAATATACGAACTGTTCGTCACTTTAGATTTAAGTTATTGTTTTATAATATTATATTATTTAATTTTGTATTGTAATGTTTTGTTCTTCAAAAAAGACATTTTTGTTATTTATTGTAGTCAAAAGAACCCAAAAGGTTATATTTTCATAACGTAAAATAATAACCTATATCTCTGAGAAATTTGAACTCATGCTACCAACTGTTGAACTATCCATATAACAAGCCTGGTCAATTATTATTACAAGAAATGTTATTCATTTTAATATCAGAAGAATAGAATAGAATTCTAAAAGAAAAGAAAAGAAATGTGAAGCTAATTAATGGTGTATGAATTATCATTTTTAATAATTAACATTTTATTTGCAATTTATGAACATTAGTGTTTACATCAACTCCAGAAGAATAAGTTGCCAGTACCTATTTTGGAACAACACGTGTTTTTTAAAATGATTTAACTAGGTCAGTGAACTCTAATAAGGTAAAGAGAATAAATTAAATAAAACTTACGAATAACAATTAATACAAACTTATAATATCTCAATTAAAAATAAAAGAAAATTAGAACAATCTAATTACCCACCAGCGAGCACAAGGGCATAACTTAATGTATGTTATAAACAAACAAACCTGTTTAATTCATAATTTAATATTAGTGAATCGTCTTATCCAACCTGAGAAGAAGTAACCAGAAGATCATTCTACTAAATGATTATTCAAATTAATTAAACCATTAATTAACTAAACAAAATCAACCGATCTGTTATCAAACAAACTATCAACAAATTAAAAAGTATTGCAATAGAAATAAATAATAAGTAAAATACAATTGCAAGATACAGATAAACAGATAAATATTGAGTATACATGATTGGCACCAACGACGTGGGGCTACCGAATATAAATACTACTACAGAAATCTTATAAAATACAAAAATATAACAAGATAAATATTGTGTTTTTACAATATATATAGATAAGACAAAAAACCTATACGATGTTATTTTCTACTCGGGAGATCTATTACGTACTTAGAATGCACAAATTGAAATTTCAGTTTACCAAAAACCTAAACAAAGATATATTAAAAACATAATATTACTTGGAGTCACTATAAATAAGCAGTATTAACATTATATTTCATTATAAATGTCATTATATGATTATTTTTATTATAGCTTATGTGAAAGCAGGACTTAAAATATATTACTATCAGTACCAAAAATGTTTTATAAAATTTTACACTTTACAAAAACGCAATATTGTTTTACACGAGTTGAAAGTAGCGGAAATATGTTATTAACGTGTAGAGAGAAGTTAGTTGAATGAAAAATCAAATTGAAGTCTATTAACAACATAAATAAAAATAAAGTTTATCATCATACAAAAATAATTCGCAATGTGAAATAAGTTTTAAGTTATTCCTAATAAGGCGCGCTCCAAGGTAAAATTTTTTTAAGGAACGAAAAACTGTCTATTTTGCAGTAGAAATAAGAACAACACACGAATTGTTTTAGAGCTGTAACATGTTTTAACGTAGTTGAGAAAAATGTAATTTCTACTCCAAATAAAAACAATTTTCAGTACAGTTAAAAGTCAGCACTCATTTGAACTTTAAGCAATGTTTCCTCATTAAAACAAATTTAATATTAATAATTATATTAAAAGTTGCATTTATGAGTGTGAGCAGTGTTCTGACAGGAAACAGGACAGAAAACAAAACGAAGAACTCAGAAGTAATCGTAAGGTTAGTCTCCTCACATCAGGAAGATGAAGTGTGCTGAAATTCATACATATGTCGTACTCTACTCTTCGTCACACGTTATCTCTTTTTCTGTCTGCCTGTCTATTAGCCCCCCCCCCCCAGTCAGTAATAAAAACTTAACTCCGGCTTACTAGACTGAGAGCAACTCTTCATATTAGAGTTGAAAATAGATTTTTCCGTTGTTTGGTTCTGATTATATAATCTCCTGACGTAAACAGTGTTAGGGAGTTTTAGAAGTAACTGGGTGTCCTTTAACCACGTTCAGTTGAAAGGGCAAAAGATGACGTGTGGCTACATTGGATTAGTGATGTCCACTATTTGCAGTCCATCACACTGAATATACCCGTACATCAGTGAACTTTAAAGTTTTCTAGTAATTCAACTCATTTCCTTAATATAGCGTAGACTGCGCGGTCTTTGATCTTAAAAATTACATAATGAGAACGTGAAATATTCTGTTCACTTCTATTTAAATTTTTAAATTAACTAGAGGTCTCTCCTAAAATATCTGGGACGAGTGCTGGAATTTCCGTTTAATCTTCCAAACGAGAAAGCGTACCGTTTTTCATAAACGTATTGTCGTGGCAAAGCCTAATAGAAAATGAAACGTATTATTTACTGCCCAACTGAACAATCAAGTAACAATACGAGCATATATATGCCGCAATGGATAGAACAGTGTGTGCTATGAAATCAAAGCACCTGGTCCCCCAGGTGGGGGGGGGGTTTCGATAGGCTAGCTAAAGCAAATTTTGTATAAACAAACTCTGGATAAACTCTGGAATCTGGATAAAACACTATCTAAGAAACCTAAGAATTAAATTATCAAAGCTTGACATTTGATGAGGATGACCCAGGATAAACACTGAAGAAAGTCTTAACTAGCAGCTGGATTGAAAAAGAAAAAGAGACAGGCCAAAGGTGAGACTGAATTGATAATGTGAGCAATGATGCCAGACTATGTGGACTGAGAGACTGGAGGGCAATCGAGACAGCGTTTGGAGGAGGTCAAGACTGAGCATTGGGCAAATGAGTTGTAGCACCATGGATGATGATGACGATGACGATGACGATGACGACGATGACGGCGACGACGAATAGAACAGTACGCTACACAACATCGTGCAATAAATAAGTTCCAATAGAAGTAGGCCTATGTACAAGATACCAGAGAGTTGTCTGGCAGTTAGTAGTCATCATTTACATCACACATCCCTAGGCTTCAGAAAGCGGCTGCAGACCTCAGTCGGGAAGCGTGCCCTTTTACAAGGCATCAACCGCAAATTATTAAACCATGATTTTATCCCAGGTACTGTTTCCTGGGAAACAGTAGGGAATTATCCCCCACTTGTGTGTGGAATACGCAAAGAAAAAGTTAATTTAAACCAGCGATAATGGAATAATAATGAATAGCGTATGCTATAAAACCATCCTTTTTGCAGACTTTATTGCGCTTTTACGCAACAACGAGGAAGAACAACTACAGGATACACATCACAAAATTATCAAGATCGTAAAAGACAAATAGGCCTACGACATGACGATCAATATGGAAAAAACCAAAGTCATTAAATGTTCCAGAACTGGAAAACAGAAGACTTAGATATGATATAGTTTATGATATATGACTTAGATTAGATATGTACGGTGGAAAGTTAGTGCAAGTAGATACCTATAAATATCTTGGAAGCCAGATTACATCAGATGGCAGATACACCAGTAATGTAAAAAGTAGAATTGCACTAGCAAGAAGAACATTTTCAATAAAAGATCTCTTCTGGAGTCTATAAACGTGTCACTGCAAATCACGAACAAATTTATATAAAGATTCATTGAGTATATGTATATAAACACATATGAGCATACGCACATATGGCTCAGAAACCTCGACCATGAGGAAATTGAAGAGGAGCACCTAGAAGAGAGGTAGCACCACTAGATCTTGAGGTTCTGAAGAGAGCGGTAGATGAAGGAGGAATCCGATTAACGCTATTGCTGTAAAAAGAGGAGTATAGTTGGTCATCTGCTGGGCCATTTAAACTGGTTCACCACCCTGATCGGGGGAATGATTGAGGGGCGCAATGGGAGGGGAAGGTCCAGGCAGGATTACATGGATGAGATAAAAGTAAGAACAAGGTGATTAAGAGACCGTCTTTGGAGGGAAGAAGTTACAATCCCACAACCTCTTGGTTAAGGAGAAGAAAAAGAGGACTCATTTCCGCAAGCTGAGTCGACATTAGAACTGGAAAATGCGTCCTGACTTTGTTCTTCTGTCCGGGTACTGAACCGAGGAGCTCTACATTATTAGAGTATGTCCATCTTATTTTAATTACACCCCGATAAAGATAGCTTTCCATGTTACAGTACAGGCGTGTAACATTTCAAGCGTAGATGTAATTGTGTAAGTAAAGAGCATTATACAAAAGCAGATCGTTTTTATAATAAATTGTACATAAAAACTTCTGTAAAACTACACATTCCATGCACGCACGTACATACATGCACACACGCGCGTGCCATAGGGATACATGTGGTCAGCAACGACAAATGACGGCTCCCCTGTGTAAAAAGCACGTTCTAACTAATTAATGAATAAAACCCAATATTAATAATACTACGTGCTATTTATATTACAACGTTATTTAATTAACGTAATAAGCGTTTTCATTGCGACGCAGTAGACTATAATAAAGTATCTAATTTATCGCCCAACATTTAGGTAATTAACGTTGAAAATATCATACATACTGGTAATTATATACTTCTAACCTTATAGATTTTACTGACGATTGTCGTAAGGACCTTTGGTGATAATCGCTGCACACGAGATAACATTTACTCACCTGTAACACGTATTTACACGTAAATATGTTGCAGATTTCTTGATCACTAAAGCTTCACCTTTTAACAGGAAACATTAATGAAGGAAATTTTAATATTTGTACATTTGTACGCATGAAAAGGTAAAAGTACTAAGTATCGTATGGCTCTGAAATACTTCTACAAGTGCCACTGGTGGAATAGCAACAAACATTTAAACGTTACAGCATAGGCTACTTGTAAATACAAGTGTTCGTTTGAAAGACTAATACTGAAAGTAAAATGCATTCAGCTCCTATTTCTTTTATCATTTTTTTTTAATTTTTTCATCGTACTAGTATGTCCATGTCATAACCATGTAATTCATCAGGAATTATGTCCATGGTAGTAGAAATTTCCTGCTCATAGTCCGTTTACCATTTATTCAGCTTTTCCAAGGCTCAGTGTTTGGTCTTTTAGCATTGTACACTTTTTTCCAGTGAGTGATAAGCTGGCCTAGTGCATTAACCACCAAACTGGAGGACCACATAATTTTTCATATTGCTTTCTTTAGCCTTTGACAATCCAATGCTGTACGCAAGGCAGCAATGCCTGTTGCTCCGCAAGAGGTACTTTATTTTGCTCCTACCATACATATCTAGGAAACATCCTTCTATCTGCCACTTGACACGCGCTCTAATGGTTACAGGCTCTCTGTGGGGGTATTGGGAAATTCCATGTATGTGTTTAATATATAATATAATATGATTAATGTATAGAATATGTAATGAACGTAATTTGTCTTTGCAGTGTATTTTTTGAGAAACCCTCAGCATTGAGGAATGTCTCTAATAAAAAAAATGGATTCGTAGAAGTCGAAACCAGCGTTGTCTATCACAAAGCAGTAATTCATTACCGTCAACTTCAAGGTTTGGCACATAACATTTAGTTAGTTACACCTTGACATTTCCTGCTGAAACCAACTTTTCATAGAATGATCTACCTCGTGTACATTTAAAAATATTTTTGGTTATTCCAACATATCCGTCCATAACAGGGCTGTGGATAGGGTACAACTGGCGATATATAAGTTGTATAATTTATTCACTGAGTACAATATGACGATATCGATACAGAAACGAAACTAATTGTCTTTAAAGTGTCTCAATCTGCCAATGTAAGAATGTAATCGACAATAAAATATTAGAAGAAGTGAAATATTTTAATTACGTTGGAAAAATTGGTAATAATGAGACAGCGACAGCCGATTCGATGATGTTCAGAACTATCCACAGAATAAGGCAAGGAAGGACACAAAGTTTAAATTTAACAAAACCATGGCCAAGCATATCCTACTGTGAAATTTGACCGTGTCGACGATAAATCAAGGAAGAACAACTGAAGCTTCTGAAAATTGTTTTTGAAAAGTTAAAGCTGTAGCCTATTGGAAAGACTGAAAATATGTTTATACGTCAAGAGTATCAAGAGTACGAGGAGTATCGTGGATGACACAGCGAAGTATCGGAGAAAATAGAGACAACATGTAAGGAGAATATCCTTGGAACGAATACCTAAACATAAGCGTTGAATATGGCTATCTGTAACCCTATAGGTAGAAGAGGTTTTTGAAGACCTTGGAAGAGATGGAAAATTCGTGGCAGTGTAGAAGCAGAATTTTATTTGTCTTCTTTCGTGTTACACGTTTTTTCCATATTCTTCTGTACCTTTTTAATCTTCGTTCAGATTGACTATCCTGAACATATGTCTGATTTCTCATTAACTTTCTCGACTAGCAAGTGCATATATCTGAAACTGCTTTCTGGGCTTTATAGCCTATTCTTTTAATGTAGTCCTTCAATCATGGCCAATACTCACATCTCATATCCGTCTAGAAGTCTGGATAAAGCTTCTAATTATAAAGTTTGAACTCCTTTCCGTGTTTGAATTGAATACTCTTTCACTTGTATTATGTGTGTAGCGGAATCTGCAATTCTACATTAATACCGGCATTCCCCCAATACAGACACTACACCCTAAGAACAAATTAAAACTTACAAAATAACTTCAGGAAACTATAATGAGGGTCTCCTAGAACACTAAAGGGATTTCGATGTCTGGCGCCTTAGTCACAGCCAGTCATACTGTTTCAAATAATAAATCACTGCTGCTACCACCGATTAACACGTATTCACAAAGAAAGACTCTTTTTCATATCACTAATTAATTTACGTAAAAAGAGAGTGTGGGCGTGAGCGTACAGCATAGAACAAGAATAGTCGGAAGGCTGACATCGACTTTCACCCTCATTTGTAGAACTTATACCTGTGAGATTTGGTATCTTAATTTTTACAGTTTGGATCGAGATGGAACCTAAAAAACGTTACAGTGCTGCCTGAAAAAGAACCACATGCGCTCTGGATTGGTACCCAATGACTACACAGTCTCCAGGAGTTCCTAAAGCGTACAATTGAAAAACAAACAGACTATTAATATGGAGGTTTTGCCTTAGCACGCTTAAAAAGCCTAGTACTTATTTGAATAATAGTCGCTATACAGTTATGTTTGATGGTAACAAAGTCATGGATAACACATGCGACTGTGTATCCTATACAAAAGATTCACTCTGTCAGCTTACAAATTGTATTTTGCCCCAGGGGTTTGCGCATAATATAGAACCATGCTAGGCGGGCGTTCATTCAAAGGCTTAAATGAAACAATAAAATCGGCCCGTAATCCTCTATCGATTTATCGATAACAGAGCGCCAGTCTATACATTATGTTTAATGACGGAAATAAACCCTTTATAATGCAGTGTTCGACAAACATCATTCTGCGAACTGGGATTTCGGATTATGTTGCAGATTAGAATCGTTATTGATTACTGTTTTATTCAGAGGTCGGGTTAAACAACCTTGATTGTAAACAACTCACTTTCAGTGTCCAAACTAATTTCTATGACTTTAAATATGTGATGCTAAAGATTGACACAATTGAGTTGAACTGATGATATGGACATAATTACTAAAGAGAGCGCATAAAATAATAGATAAGTATTAAAGAGGATAAAAATATATAAATTGAGCTATTAGGGAAAGACTCCAACACACTATAAAAATTAAAGAAGCAATGTGATTGAAGTAGAAAAATTGAAGTATTAGGGAGGGGGTGTCTAACACACAGTAGGTTACAGATGAACATGTTAGGTCCACGGGAAACGGTATGTTAATGAATAAAACCTCCTTTCTCGGAAGAAATTCCTAAATAGACGAAAGTGAAAATATTTAATAAATCAGAGATTTCTATAAGAATATGTGTATCCATAATATTGATTTTTATGTGAAAAATAAGAAACAAATAAAAAGTAAAGAAATTAAATTATTAAGAAATATAAATAATCAAACAGAAACAAATAAAATAAAATAAACTTAAGATTACTTAGAAGACATGCACGGCTGGAGTCAATATTAATAAATTGAGATCCCGAGCTGTTTGGCCGTAGTCCAGAGCTAAAATCCATAGCAAACGTTTCGGCCAAACCATCAAGGTTTTTCCTGAAAAATAAAATGATCATACTTGTTCCTGATTGGCTGATGGCGTCTAAACTGGTTCCCGATTGGCTGGTAGTGAAAAATCTACATCATCGTGGCACTTGAAAAATTTATACGTTCAAGTGACTTTCACGAGACTGCTAGCCATTACGACAGTAGGCCTACTGTGGTCTCTAACATGAAGACCCTACCTTAGCGCAAACTCAAATTTTACAATGAAGATGGTCATCGATGGACGTTTGCTATGGATTTTAGCTCTGGACCACAGCCAAACAGCCCGGGATCTCAATTTAATAACAAAAAAATTGAACTTACAAACAAAACTTAAAAGTAAATATATCAAATATTAGCACAGGAAAGGCTAACTGAGATAGAGTAGGAATACAAAAATAATGGAGGAAACAAGTCTAACAAAGAGAATAAGTATACAAACAGAGAGAGCGTAAAAAGTAGTGAATAGGTTACATTCATACAATCACCATTCATACCTACTTCATTACATCTGGCTGTAGTTGCATTGCACTCGTCTTCATTTCCACCTGTGTTATCAGAAACCACGGGCTATGATTGCGTCCCAATTGTGGTTATTCGCTATTGCGGGGAGTTGCAATACTCGAACACAGGACGATAAAATAGATGGTCAGCTTAAAATAATAGACGGTGAGTTCAAATTGCATTCATGTTGACCACTGTGGTCAACGTTAGGTAATGTTTTCATTTGCAGTCGTACTTCCATATAACAACAGCAGTATGACAAAACAGAAATTCGTTCCGTACAGACACACTGACTTCATATTGTCAAAGCGTCAAATTAGGATTTACAGAAAGGATTTACAGTATGATTCGCTATGAATAAAACCTAATTTTATTTGATAATTAAATGAAAACTTGTTAACGTCTATGAAACGGAAATTAGAGACAGTGTATTTAAACAACAGAAATTGATTATATTGTCAGTTCTTCAGTCCAAACAAAGATAGACGGTCCTATGAAGGGTGCCAACAATTTATACCATCAGTATTTAGTATTCAATTAGAAAATAATAACTGTTTTCTTCATTCCAGATGTATTCATTGCGTTAATAGATGACAATAAAAATGTTGTCTTAAATTTAAAATACTACCTCGTTAATGAAAAACAAATTCCGATGTAAAATCGATTACAATAATGTAGAGTTATAAAGTTGAAACCTTTGGAATCATAGAAAAAATTGTAAAATATAAACATTCTTAAACAGAGTCGATCGTTACGTAGACGTTTGACTACTCTTTAAAGGATTACCCACTTCAGACCATCAGTATTCAGGATCGGTATAGATGGTCACGCTCATAGCTTTGGTCGCATTCTCAGCATAACTTTTTATATTATGTCATTTGTTTTCAATATGAAACTAAAACGGTTAGGAATTCCTTAAAGGAGACAATAATCTTAGAAAGATGAATGTTTTCTAGCGGGACAGAAAGGGACAAAATCAGCGTAGTAATATGGATGTATAGTCTTATAAGTGAAAAAACGACCAATCAGAAACTACCAAGTCGACTGACAGGGTCGTAGCAAGATGAGTGAACAGGACATAGAGCCGTCGGTATGTTCCATATCGATAACAGTACAGCGAGTTTAGCGTTGAGAAACTTAACGGAAACTAGAGAATGTAAAATGATCATGGCTTTTACCCAAACCATACTAATCATAGTAAACTCAACAATCCTGCACAAAAATTTAATACTCTTCGTATTGTTTAAATTAGCAGCCATCCTTACTATTTCTTTTATGAATTTGCTAACTGCTATAATTTTTTTTTTGTATTGTTCGACTAAGCTTTTCGTCATTACTGACATCTTCAGGTCTTAAACAAACAATCAGTAAAGTTTCACTTCCTCTTTTTTATAACTCGAACAAGTGTTTTACTCTCCATAATTCTTTTGAACACATTTTCATTGCTTGTTTTATCATTCTGACTTACCCTTTGGAAACTTTTTCATTTCCTCATTCCTTCTGTCTGTCTCCAAACGCATGCAAAGGCTACATTTAGTCGTTATCACAATATTTACAAACCGTCGTTAATAACAATAAACCGTTTTAAATACCCATCAGAATAAACGGTAATAATTTAATAAATGCAGTTACATTTAATGTATGAAACAACCGCTTTTAAAATGAAAATATAGCCTACACGCGATGTATAACAATATATAAATAATATATTCACACAATATAATTTTTATGGCGACCCTCTCAACTTCCGTCTAACATTTCCATACCACATACTAGACCTACGGACGACTGAAATGTCACAGGTAGACGCTGCGTGTATGTCCCATTGCATATATTTACCGCTAGTGCATTCCAATCGACATGCACTTACGTAATTGAATTCTTACGTTCAAAGCGGATAAAGATAAAGACGTTATTATACCAATACTATTTGCATCCATTTTACCAGTTATACAGAAAACCGGCTTTGAAACTCTCAGATAATTTGTAGTAGAGCGAAAGGTTTTTAGGATATAGGCTACATATAACAGAAGAAACATTAACCCCCAGTTGAATATTCACTTTACGTAGGCTATATTTCTTTGTTAACTTTGAGTACACAGATAAATATAAAGTCATACTGAAAAATAAAGAAGAAAGGAAGAAACGAGATTGAGAGAGAACGAAAGGTGGATTTGAAATGAGACAGTGAAACATCACAGACGCTTTAAAATGTGCACATAAAAAGAAAAATCTATTTTTGAAAACTAATATAATGTGCATATGATAATACGTACTTCGGACTGTATCGTTATGGTTTGTAAGCGATGTTAATCGACAAGTAAGAAATTAACAGGATTCTACGGACAGGTATTAACGCTCAATATTTCAAGTATTGTAATTCTACGTTAGTTTATATACCAACCGATGTTATTATAACATAATAGCACGATTTTTTTGAAATCAGTTGTTACTGTTTGCAATCCTGATCCAAGTAAATTAAATAAATAAGAGTTATCTAACTTAAAACCTATACGGGGGCGAAAAATATAAATTAATATTTGACAAAGATGGATAACTAAAATGAAATTTGTTGCATGATCCGTGAATGCCATGGTATGATGACGGTATATATCACATATATGTGTATGTTATGGCTTCAAGCTGAGACTAAGCGTGGGTAATAGGTTACCAGGAGCTGAAGTACATAAGAGCATCGCTTATCCGTCACTATCTGTTTTTCTGGATATTATCCCAATAGCTAAACAGAAGAGCCAAGTTAAATTTTTTTTTTTAACTTTTCAGAATAATCCGCGTCGAACCTAAATATGAATAATCATATTAAACATTTAACATCATAAGAATTGTTTGAAATAAATATCAATTTGAAATGGCATTAAGTTTATCAATCTTATTTTTCCAACTTGAATACAAAATAGAGGAAGAGCGAAGAGTTTGTGGAGGAAGACCTAAAGTGGGGACATGTGCGTAGTCTGAGGAAACATTCCAACCCTTATGGCAGTATTACGTCTTTTCTACATAACTCGTTAGTTTGATTTCTGAAAACTAAATGGTCGATCGGCTTTTGTAGGATCCCTAGACTCCATTAAAATCCGAACAAAATTTCCTAATTTCTCCAAGAAAATAGCTAAATAAGGTGGATAAAATAAAAATAAGGTGGATTTGTGTAAATTCTTTAAAAAAATATATGTTGTGTATTCACTGTATGCCAACGTAAATGTATTGCGCTTATTACACTAGGAATATAATTTACTAACTAAAAACATAACACTGAATAATAAAGTTAATGCCTGCTTTGATTAAGAAACTCAAAAGAACTAGTTAAATCTTAAAGTATTATTAATCATCATCACCATCATCATCATCATGATCATGACATCTGCCATAAGGCATGTCATACATACCGCAGGTCCCTCCACTCAAACTTCCTCATCAGACTTTATCCTTGGGCTGTTCATAAAGTACACCATATTGTGCGTCATTCAAGAGTTTGAAATTCTCCTTATTCTCTTCTTCTGCCCTTCTACTCCTCGTTCAAAAACCGTTGTTATTAGTCTATTCACCCTTTGCACGTATCCTATCCAATTTCTCTTTCGCCTCTCCCTAAGCTGCAGATACATTGTAACCCCTGCACTCTTGATTGTAACCTTCATCACCCCGTTTGGTTACGAATACAAAGAGACTTCTCTTTACTCGTAATATTACGAATGGCGACGTGCAGCTCTTGCGCTTCGCATCGCTATTTGATAGATCGTTCATTTCTTTACAGTTAACGACAACCTCAATGTTACTAGTAGTACAGGATCGCCTGTTATATTAGCTTATAGGTTCGCCGTGATAACACACCGTATTACCATCATCACAGTATTTTATCATCAACGGTATTTTGCTGTGTGTCTGGATATATCCAGACACGGGTCCAGCTACAGGTACATCTTCAATCCTGTGTATTCCAGGCCCAAGATTTTATGTCTTCACACAAGACCGCATATTTTTTATTATATGCTCACCAAGAACTTCAAGCGTCTCCTCCCTCCCTTCTCCTTTTCCTTCTAGTGTTCCCCCAAAACCTGTTCTTAATAGTCAATTTGCCTGCCGGATATGTCCAGTCCAATTCTATATCCTCTTCTTTGTAACTCACGGAAGGGCGCTAACCTCCATAATTCTTATGAGCACATTTTCGTGGCATATTTTATCCATCCATTTCATTCTTCCATACACCTCCAGCTCGACATTTCCAGCACCTCCATCCGTTTTCTTTATTGTACCACTTATAAAACACTCCACATAATATACCAGTCCAAGTTCATTCAGAATTTGTTCCCTGTTTTGCTTCCTCTTCGCAACCGATATTCTTCTCCTAACTTCTTGTTCATTAGGCCATCACACTTAATAAATTTTTGACCTACATATGTGTAAAGATGCAGATAACTGTAGTAAGTTTTGATTTATTCTTTCCTGGGCACGTAAATATATTCGTTAATTAATCGGCCTTTAATCGGCCTCCTACAAAATTCGAGTAATTAAAACATGTATTATAAAACCCATCACAATTTGCTGAGTCAGTCCACAGAAAAGGAAACTTCTCATTTACACATAGGACTACGTATAATATACACGTTTTCCTACATTTGTAGGTGACACAGCACAAACAGAATATACATTCCTACCAACAGTTGCGATGCTCACGCTGCAAGACAAATTCAGCACTTTGCTAGTGAACGTATAAAACGAATGCCAATACGTCCGCAGGAAAAATAAGATCTCGCGGCGAGACGGTTATCTCCATTTGTCACGGTCAAGCGGGTAGTGGTAATACCGGCCAGGCGTTTTAAACTTCCTTGCAATGCTCTGAGAGAAACAGAAAACGAACTCAGCGGTAAGAGGACATCTACAATTTGTTTGCTAGACGCGTTCAACACCGGTCCAAACGGAACACGGAAGAGTCAATTAATTTTAATTGACTACGTGAACATTGTTTCTCAAACGGTTTTTGACAATATACGTAAAATTTATTTTAAGTTTAATGTTAATAACTATTACGTAATAACCAACAGACGTTTATTTAATTGTATCACAAACTTTAAACCTAAACAACTAATTAAGACAACATGTGAATGTAATTAATAAAAATATAGTTATAACAAACTCCTACAGTACGACCAATTGAGACGTGTAACATGTATTTCATAATGGCGCTCGCCATTATTTCATTAAGAAAATTTGTCCAAACAGGACAAATCTGAGGAAAGTCAAAAATATAAAAACGTTTGCTGAAGATCGATCTTCTAACGAACTATGACCATCATTTGAAATTCCGATAGAATGATTCACTTCTGTTTCCTATGGGGAAAACCACATTTCATACTTCGTTCATGCACGTACAAATATTTTGTCATATGTGCAACATCAGTGCACAGGTACGAACCGCACACTTCCATCTACTACAGTAAACACAAAAGTTTATAAGTGCTTTTGGAATCTGGCCAGTTTTGAACAATGTAAACTTCCCATCATTTGGCAATGAACAGAAGACTGAAATACACTGTTTACAGACGACACACCTCCTTTTGTTACTGCGACCCTGTTCTTTACTTATCGCAATCTGGATAATTTCTAACTGCAGAATCCCTATTGTTATCACGAGTGCCTGCATTCACATTCGGAAGTATTGTCGTTTCCGAATTAGTAATTCATGGCTGTGTTCTCATATATTCGACGGAAAACATTTGAGTCCAGCTGTGGTTCAAGAATTCTTCAGTTCTTTAGAAACAGTTATGTAGGATCAGATATATGGTGATAGTAAAAATTAAACAGAAGTAGTGAACAAAAAGGGGAGATATAAATTTACAGCTACCGGCGCATAGCTGAGCGCTTGGGTCCGTGAGCGGGGAAACTGTAATGGAAAGGTGTGCGGGGTAAATCATTAACCTTCCTGCAAACATTGACTGTCAACCACAGGACGAATGACTTACAATATTGTGACTATCCTTCTGTTCTGTAATGTCTAAGTGTGTTGCGCTCGTCCAGATTGGTTAACTTCTGTGAATTATCTGTTTTGTAATAGTCTTGAGTCAGTAGTCGGTATTGTCTTGCGAATCTCAGTTGAGTTTGTGCTAGTCCTCTTGTGTCTATTAGTGAAACTACTAAAGTGAAACTATTAAAATTGTTCATAATGGCTGATGTGAACAGTAGACTAGGCGGGAAAGTTCTAAACGGTCAAAGCAGGGAAATAATTAGCAATCTGTTTAAATTTATGAAGAAAGAGGCTGATAACAAATAGGCGACGATTCCAGTTGTTAGAGCGAGGGAGCAAACTGCTGCTACTACTGTAGTTTCTGAACGTGTGGTGACCAAAATAAGCAAGGAACTACGATAACTTGAAAATTGCAATGAGGGCGATACGCCTACTTTATTTGTTACTTCGAACAAGAAGCGAACGAAAGCGAAACCTGTAACTGGACTAGATGAGTTTGATCAGGATGTTGTGGGCGGTTAGTGCACGCATTTTATACAATAAAAAACAATTGCCAACAGCAGAACTTTTAAGAAAAGAACTTCAGAAGGGAATAGAATTTACTGCAAGGAAAAACGTGTACGTGTAATTCTGAAAGAATTGTGGTTTCGTTGGAAAAAATTAGGAATAATAGAAATTTACTTATTGAACAATCTGATATTCTATGAAGGCCACCTATCGTTTATATGGATGAAACATACATTCATTCTTCTCATGTAAGTGGAAAAGTATGGTCAGACGATTCCAACCAAGGCATTCATTCTCCGATTTCTAAAGGAGATAGTAAGATTATTATACATGCTGGAGGGGAAAAGGTTTCATTCCTTGTGCACTAACTATGTGGAAAGCGTCGTCTTCTTTAGGAGATTACCACAAAAATATGAACAAGGAAAACTACATGAAGTAGACACGTGAAAAGCTGCTTCCAAAACAAGAACCTCGATCAGTGTTTGTGATTCATAATGCCCCTTTTCATAACACTGATGTAGAAAAAAACACCCACATCAAATACCAAGAAAGATGAGATGAAGCAGTGGTTGATTAGAAAGGGGATTCCTTGTTCAGAAACCATGCTGAAACTGCCGCTTTACAAATTCATTAAATTTTATAAGGGGCAATTCGAAAAATCTGTTTTGAAAGACATTTTGAGAAGTGAAGGGTATGAATTG
This sequence comes from Magicicada septendecula, assembly GCA_034769895.1. Lineage (NCBI taxonomy): Eukaryota > Metazoa > Arthropoda > Insecta > Hemiptera > Cicadidae > Magicicada > Magicicada septendecula. The sequence goes on along the minus strand of CM068369.1, from coordinate 271,582,253 downwards.
TTACGCCTCCCGCACTATCATCCCGACCTCAACCCTATTGAACTAATTTGGATTGAGACGAGAAGATTTGTCGTAATATAGAACACTTCATTCAATCTAAACGAAGTGAGAAAATTGTGTGAGGAAAAGTTTAATGTAATGGGGCCTGAACAGTGGAAACCTAACATAAAACGTATTCAAGAAGTGAAAAAGTTTACGCGTCACAAGAACCAAACATAGACAGTTTTGTGGAGTCGTTCATCATCAACCTTGATAACAACAGCTCTTCAGACAGCTCGGACACGGACAGCAACAGCTCTGATAGTGACTGTGACACGGAAGAAATTCCTGAATTAGCGTAATCTTATACATTGGACACAAGAAAGATTTTAAAATTTTGCAAGATTTTTTTTTTGCTTCCTCATATTTTGCTGTGTGTATTTTTTTCTTGTTTGCTTGACCAAAAAATAGTAAAACTCCGTTCACGGTTGTTTTAAAAAAATGTTTAATTTACTCATTATTGGTATTTTATTATTATCATCAAAATTATATTTATTAATTATTACATTAGTTATTACTAGTTTTAAAATTGAGAAAAATTAGTCAAACCAAAGATTTGTAAAAACCTAACATAACAAAAATTGATTGAGGCGTTCACAGATGGTGAATGTTCCATTCTCTTTCCTGCAAAAATAAAAAAAAAAAAGATTCGACGGATAAATATATTTTGGTTAATCAGTTAAGTTCAAGGTATTTTATTTAATTTTATGACATTAAAAAGTATTTGTCAAAAAAGGCCCCACATTTAAAATTTTTAAAAAAGGGAATAAAAATGTGTAATGGGAAGCCCAATTTATTGTGAACATAAACACAATTACACAAAACCAATTCAATTTGTATAGGCGAGGAGAACAAATGTAATTCAGCTGACATGACACATTGCGCCGAGGGGCCTTGTCAGTATTGTCAAAGCGATGTTTTTGAGCTGACTAGTACAGTGAATGCGGCCGAAACTCAGGCGCACAGCTACGCGTCGGTATCTGTAGTCGGACAGATAATGCCTCATACTCATTACTATGGGTCACTCAATTTAAGTATTTAGTTTCCATGAGACAGATAATCGGTTTTACCACTGGAGTGAAATAAATGGAAATAATTATTATAGCCGAGTAAGACTCGAAAAAAAGGGCAAGGAAGGCAAATTTCCAGAAACAGCCACTTTTGAGCTGATTTTTTTTAACGATAGGTTTAGTGTTTACCTAAAAGTTTAACCAAGTTCCAGACTTCGGACCGCCCATTTTCGCCCACTTTCCACTTCCGGCAAACAGCGGAGCGCGAGTCACTGAAGTTTTCCTCGATTTTTCCGATGATAACTTCACCAAATCAAAAAAATAAAAATACCAGCGTGTTCCTCGGAAAATTTCCTATCGATCTGTGTTAGACGTACATTTTTTTAAAGGCAACATAACCTATAACAAAATTGAATTTGTAAAAATGTGCATTTTCAGATTTCCGTTAATAATGAGTGAAATAATGATTTTTTCTTCATAAAAAAATTATACAATATAGTATTCCAACAGACAAATTTCCATATTAATTTCTATCCCGACATATTTTGTCATTAAGCCACAATAAATTTTTCAAATTGAAAACGGAAATATTTCAAAATTTAGTCCAGTCATCACCCTGACATCACAGGACAAAGGTGGTTCTAAATACTGGTATTTTCATGCTCTATCAGCTAGAGAAAACAGTTTTTTCTTTCATAGCTTCCCAAATAATAATTTTTAAATTTTTTATTGTGCGCGCATGTGCGCTTTTAAACAGCGAATGGCCGCGCGGGCTGAATCGAGTATACATATGCGCCGCCGCCGGGGAAAATGGGCGGACCAAAGTCTGGAAGTTGGATAAACTTTTAGGTAAACACTGAACCTATCGTTTAAAAAAAATCAGCTCAAAAGATACTGTTTCTGGAAATTTGCTATTTTTAAATTAGTCTTAATCGGCTATTACCTAAATCAAAATTAGTAATACAGAATCTCACTTAGGCCCTATTACTCAAAGAATACGGGCACATATAGGCTACTTTTATTGTGTAACACTCAAAACATCAATGATAAGCTTATATGAGGTCTTCGAAAAATCATGCGCTTCGTATATGAAAGACTATAAAATGATTAAACGTATGATCTAAATATTTTTAATTTTATGCAAGCCGCATTATTTCACCTTCATCATAAATGCTTACATAGAATTCTCAGGAAAGCCATTTACATTCTTCTGTAGAGACGTTGCAGAAATTGATCGACTTCTAGTCTGCCAATGCAGTATGTCCCTTCTAATATTGTTATGCGCGAATTGAGTTCTTACACATAAAGTGAACAACATTTAGAGAACAACCTCACAATATTTGCGTTATAATTAATAAAAAGAGACTCGTGAAATTATAAAGGTATGGTACAGAACTGTTATTGTAGGGTATAAAATTAATCCGACACGAGATTGGCGCCTTTACACATGTTCGTTATCTTGAAATGATTATGTAGTAGCTGATCACTAGCAGAAGATGCTGGGGCTAAAGAGCAGAGAGAGAGAGAGAGAGAGAGAGAGAGAGAGAGAGAGAGAGAGAGAGAGAGAGAGAGAGAGGGGGAGGGAGGGAGGGAGAGTTACCACGTCTTAATTACTAAAAAAAAAAAACTACGGTTGCAGAAAATACCTCGTATACGTATGCGCGTAGAAGGAAACGCATTCATCATGAACAGTACAATAATTATATCCCAGGGAAGGGAGTGACGTTTGCTTAGGAATTGGCAGGTACATGATAATGATGATCAGATGATTACGACGACGCGATTGAGAAGATGATGATTACAATGTGGATGAATGGTGATGATGACATCCCCCCCACACACACACACACACACACACAAGCCTGTATGCATTATATATGCCTATTATACATTATAATGATAGTTATTAGTATTTTGTTATTAAATATTCACAGTCTTAGTCCCTACCCTGGGGCATTGAGGAGTTGCCTCTGGATTCCAAGGGATCCCCTGTCCTACAAGGAGCCTTCCACATTATCTTGCAATGTCGTTCTGGGCCTTTCTCTAGATCGTCGTCCCGTGCTTCTCGCCTCATATAGTTCCCTGGGAAGTCTCTCATCACCCATACGCTGAAGGTGTCCGAACCATCTAATTTGGGATTTGTTGATTGTGTCAGTCACTGGTCTTACTTTTAATACTGATCTTATTCTAACATTTCTGACTCGGTCTCTGCGAGTTTTACCCTCCACTCGTCTCAAGTACGGTATCTCATTTCGTGGCTCTGAATAGCATTGAAACGGCTTGCATTTAGTGCCCAAGTTTTACTCCCGTAGGTAAGGATTGGAACATACGTTCTTAAAAACTGTTACTTTTGTTTCAGTTTTGCAGATAAACTTTTTATTTTAAGCGTGTTACAAATTCCCTGCACTAGCTATTCTTTGATTTATTTCTGACAGTGTGATTAACTACAATAAATTAGCATGTCGAATGCTAGTCTGAGTATTAGAAAGTAACAAAGTGTGTTTCACTGAAACTAAATGCTTCAGGAGGTTTGAAAGTTTAAATCAAAATTGTTATCTTTACTTTCACAAATTTCATTAAAAATTCAACACAGTTGTGTCCTTGTAAATTAAGAACAGCGACAATTTACATGAAAAAATTTCCACATATTTGTCTCTTTTCAAAGAATGCCCTAGGATAAAAGCAAACAAATAAATAAATAAATCAAAGAATAAATAAGTACAAAAAATTGTTAAACGGGTAGCACAAATTAAACATTTTTATGAAGTCCCATGCAATAAAACCTAAAAGTAAGGCGTACACCGTTTGTTATCTTCCTATTTTTTTTAAGTGTTTTGAATCCATAATAAAAATTAACGTTTTGACGTTCGTTTCGTTAAAATTTATGAACTCGATCCGAAGATATAGAGGTTGAAACAAGCATCCCCTAACCTAAGGAAATAGAAAGAGAGAGGCACAAAGACGGAAGGGAAGCGCAGAGGGAGAGAAAATAAAAGAGAGACAAAGACCGAGATTGAGAAAAAAGAGTGAGAGAGAGAGAGAGAGAGAGAGACAGAGAGAGAGAGAGAGAGAGAGAGAGTAAAGGGATAAAGATACTCAAAAATAGGAGAGGGAAGCAGAAGAGTAAGAGATACAGACACAGACAGATAGAAAAGAGCAGAGAATCAGCTAAAGTGAGAGGCGAAAGTGATCGCGAGAGAAACAAATGACAAAGAGGTGGGGGATAATATCGAAAGTTACAATTGTGTAATTCATTCAAAACAACAAACAATTCTTCACGTCGGTAATAACACTCATTTAGTAGACAATTTCCATCAACATAACAATCAATTGGTTTTACAAAAATAACCATTACGTTGGTGACGGAAACAGCGCTCAACCTTTTTACTAAATTGATTTAGAACTTAGCGTGGGAGTGGAATTTTTTGATCCCGCTAAAACAGGCTTGTGTAACCCCGCCTAAAGTAATCCATCGCTTTTGTGACCGTATTTAGTTGAAACGCTACTTTTATCCGAATATAAGTCCTACTAAAAATACAACGCAGACGAAAAAATGTCGACCGAGTGAAATAACAAGGCAACTCTGTGATCCGCATGACGAGATGCACGGGGGAGGACAAAATAGCCTATATTCAAGGCCGAGGGATGAAAAGTTCAATAGGCAATCTGGTCATTGAGTGGAGCGTCCCGCGTCCCATGGTGCAAACTTTAGACGCTACAACCAATTTACTCACAAACACAGAAGGCGGTAGAGAGGGAAGGCTAAAAAATGCTAAGAGAGAAAGCAGGAGAATGACATACAAACAACAGATTACGCGCGCGCGCGCTCACACACACACACACACACAATTACAGGGAAACAAAGCAGTAGGCTAATATTGTTACATTGCGGAAGCCTGCAGAATACATCAATACGTCCAATATAAGTAACCCAACCCAATTACGGTTTGTAATTTCTTCTAAAGGGAAACAACAAAAATAAAAGTTGTCACAAGGAAATTAATTGACAAATAACTGTTTTGAACCACAGTCACGGTATGTGTTTTGTCTGAGTTTACATAGATGTGTTAGCATGTGTGTGTACAATGACTGGTGAGATATGGCTGACGTTCTTACCTATGGAAAGGGGGGGACGCTTGCTCAGGAATGGACAGGTACATGATAATGATGATCAGATGATTACGGGAACACTGGGGATGAATGGTGATGATGACATGTCACACACACACACACACACACACACAAGCCTATATATTATATTTATATTATATAGGCCTATTATACATTATAATGCTAATTATTAGTATTTTATTATTAAATACATTATTAATGTTATATAGGCCTATGTCAAGACATATTTACAAATAGTGATGAAACATGGTCTTTGGTCCCAGATATTTGAAGGCCAATCTTTCTACCGTAAAGCAACGTAATTACTTCTATGAACGTAAGGCAACCATAGCCAATTATAGGCGTTAGCTGTGAATGTATCTGGGCACCTTGTCTGCGAGGAAGGCTTTGGGGTTTAAACTCCTCCCTAGAGGAAGAAAGAAGAAAATGACGAAAATTAAAAACAATTTCAACTGAAAATGCCGTCAATAATTCAAATTAGATAGATAACTAGCCCTACGCTACTTATTAAGCCAAATAATTATGTGAATATGAATACTTTCAGTTATGCTTCGCTATAGCTTCTTGTGAGTACGAAGTCATTCGAGTAAACATGGTTAGTAGCCTACCTCAAATTTGTATCCTAGTTTTGAGGTAGTATCCTCTTAGCGAGTAAGAAAGAAGTAGCCTTTGAATGTTTATTCAGCCTGCAGTGTATCCACCTCAGTTTAGCGAGTAAGAAAGAAGTAGCCTTTGAATCAGAAAAAGATAAATGCGGAGTGATGATGTATGAAGAAAAAACAAAAGTTATGAAATCTTTCACAGAACAGGAGAACAGAAGGCTGAGGTATTTCTAGACGGTAGGATGCAAGTGCAAGATGATACCTTTAAATATATTTGGCGCTGCGTTACATCAGATGAGAGGTGCAAACGTAATGTAAACAGTAGAAATCCGCAAGCAAGAGGGGCATTTTCCAAGAAAAGACCGCTTCTGCCGTTCAGAGACGTGTCCCTGAAAACCAGAAAGAAATTTATAAGTAGTTTCATTTGGAGCATATGCACATGTGGCTTAGAAACCTGGATTTTGAGGAAAGTGGAGAGGAAGTACCTTGAAGCTTTTGAGATGTGGTGCTGGAGTAAGGCCTTAAGAATATCGTGGACGGATAGAGTACTAAATGATGAGGTTTTGAAGAAAATGGGTATAAAAAGGACGCTGATTGGAATTATTGTGGAAAGGAAAAGAAATGTAGTTGGTCCCCTGCTACTCCAAATTCTAATTGGTTCACCACCCTGATCAAGCCCCAGCCAGAAGTACATAAGAAGGAAGAAGGTGTATGGTGATCAAATGGCTCTCTACAGAAAGGAGGAAATAGCGATAACACCTTACAACATGCAATTTTGGTATCAACGACAGTGGACCCGAATGTATACAGAAGATATGGCTTCTAGTCCATATCGATGTAAGCCTACGTCAACTTCCACGGTGAGGAGGTCAACTCTCAAAAGCCCAGAGTAAAAGAACAAAATTTTAAGGTTTTCCACAAAACGGGGACAAAACCGTGTCGCTTGAATACTCAAGTACGATTATGTTTCGAGAATCAATCAAAATTAGTTTAACGTGAAATCCTTGTATCTTCTGAGTTAAAAATGTTTCTAAATGAGTGTCTGTGAGTCGTGTCTTGGTCTTCTAATATAAGAATATAGGCTACAACAAAGGTTTTTGAAAAAAAAAACCCCTTTAACTTAGTAGTGTATGCATTTTTTGTCTAAGTGAAAGGTTCACGTTTAAAAACCACAAAACCACATTGTTTCTCTTTATATTTTATTGATCTATTTGTGCTGGACTGCGTTCAGCTTTTAATACCCGCACGTTCTCCACCGCATTTAAAACTCGCGCGACTGCCACTGCTTAGTGATCGCGCGTCGACAGTGAAGTGAGTGCGTCAGAGACTATTTCTCAAGAGCGGCGACGATATCGGTTCGTTCCCGCACAGCTGATTTTTGGTCTCACAATGACTGGCATGTTTTAGATTTCGTGGTTAGTGTACGCAGTTGATCCTGTCTCATTTCTCATCTCACCCTTGACTGAAGCGTTTCGAGACTGGCGGCTTGATATTCCTGTGTTCGTTTACTTCTACTAATATGGAAGCTTAATTCTAGAGAGTCCCAAGGTTCTCGGACAAGCCGATGAAGGGGTGACGGAGGATGACCGTCCACCTGTCGTCCTCCCGTGCAGAGAGAAAGATCTAAGCTCCTCGACGCCGCCAGTCACGAACAGCCTAACAGATGAGGATGCAGCTCCAGAAGTAACCCTTACTGTCATCAGCCGTGTATCTGAACCACATGCCCGGATAAAACCTAAAATTGGAAAACTCAGGTGGGATCTTTCAGTATTATATCATTTCTTCTTACATCTTCTACTTTCCTCCAGTTTAAACTGCAGAAACCAGGTGAAAACAGACTTATAAATTGTAAACTCATGAAACATTAACCTGTAAAGTTTGGTGTGAACATTGTAACAAGTACAAATAAATTGGATAAAGGGTTCAATTATACTTTTGCTCGAACAAGTACAAATTAAAGTAAATTTGTTCGTTAAACTTTTATTCCTCGTTAAGACTCACTATTGTGAGTGTCAAATTGTAACCAGACCTGTATATGATTACAAATAAATATATCTGTGTATTGTACAAAAAAAATTTTAATTAAAAAAAAATTTTTTTTTTCAAAAAAAATTTGTTTTTTTTATAGTTCTAATAATTTATAAATAATTCTTGTTCTGTGGTTTCGTTAAAATTTTAAAATTCGATGAGTTGATTTGGTTAATACATGCACTTCTGGTTGACCTTAAATGAATCTGGAGTTAATCAGATTGTCTTCCTACAATAATCGATTTGCGATTTTCTGCTCAGCTCCAATATGTCACTTTCCTGTAATATTTGTCGTCTCCCAGTAAGTCCTGTAGTTAACTCAAACTCTTATTTTAATATGTGAAATAATTTCAAATCCAGATAGTTGAATTAATTTAATTTATTAACAATATTTCTGAAAGATCGATTTAAAATCGATATTGTTTAAATGTTCGACTCTTTCACAGGGCTTGGTCGATTTTACAATTACAGGTTATATTATATAAATGTTAGAAAGGTTCTTTTAGCGATTATAATTATATAGTCAGAGAAGGGAGAAAGCATAGAAAGTATAACATGTACAAATAATTCTTAATAATTAATAAATGACAAATGGATACTAATTTATAATGTTTATAATAGTTAATGATTCAGACCAATCCAGTTGGCGACGACTTTCGGCTGACATACACTTTGCATGACGGGAGCTCAAGAATGCGGCACATCTCGTAGTTGAAGAAAATTCAGAAACGATGGTTATAAATTCTGTTAATAAAAACGCCTTCACTACCGTTTTATTGTCTCCGGAATATGGTATATTGTCTATGGTGTTGTTAAAGGTGTCCTGAAGAAGTGTTCCGTGTTCACTGGCGTTAACTGTCTGGTGTTAGGTGTGTTCAATTGTATAGCGTATATGTTGAAAAATAGTAAAATTCGTTGTAGAGTGAATTATCAATGTGGTATATTTTTATTGGTTGAATTCACTTATATTTTGATAGGTATTGTTTGTTTTCACTTTTTTTTTGGTGTAGTACACTGATTTTATGTTTAAAGTAAATAATTCGGTAACTCTCGTTTTCAATTCATAACCTTATACGCCATTACTCGGTACGTTATACGAATTCTTAACGCGATCGAATATCAACCGTTCACGTTGAATGTTAATAAAGAACTGTTTTTACTTCCTTCGTCTTAGGAAATATCTTCCCAAGTTAATATGAAAAAAGTATTGTTTAAATATATTTCACTTCCTAATCATGTGAATATAAAATACATTATATACAGAATATTTTTAGTTTATAGATTGCTTTAGTGAACTATTAACAACATATTTGGTTTATTTACCTCATTCTGTTTAATTTGATATGTCATAGTCCATATTTGTAAAGATTTTTGTTAAAATTGCCATATTTCTGTCTTTTTGGAAATATAGTCCCAAAAATCTGCTTCCTGTTCTTGTCCAAAATAATAGCCATGTTTGGTGTTATAAATATGATTATAATAACTTCTAGATTGATATAAATCCCTACCTTTCCTTAATTTCTTATAAAATTGTCAATTTATCTGGCTTTTAGTTATAATTCATGAATTTACTATTCCTCCTCTGAAATAGTTAGTTATTACATTTTGAAAATTTTTAATAATTTAATACATTTTTTATATTACTCTTTTAAAGTATAGGATCAGTTATAATAGTTGGTGATCGATCCACCTTACATAAGTCTTATTAGTTTACATGGTTCATCAGACTTATTTACTCAATTATATTATTTTTTGGGAAATCATTATTTGGGCTAGATCTTAGTATCTTACTTATATTGTTTTTTCAAATAAAGTTATTTCTACACCTCCTCTGACTTTTTAAAGTTAACATAACATTAAATAAAATTGCTTACATAACTATTGATACCTGTAGCATATTATTCATGCTACTAATACAAAAAATAATATTGAACATTAACTAGCAGTCTCCAAAGTCAGACATGTTAGTTTGAACTCTTTTTAACATACATTATAAACATTTTATCAACTGGTACAGCATCCATACATAAACATTTTAAGCTGTATGCACACTGTTATGTAACTAAACATTCTTACACTAAATATAAATCTTATTCTATTAGAACTCTTTGAACAGTGGAGTTCATAGGCTCTAAACATAATTAGCCATTTAAAATTTATTAATTTTTATTAAATTTAAGTCAATCACAGTCTTTTCTGTTTATATTGTATTTTAAATTAATCCCCTGTTTGTGTAATTATTCCCCCACATACTCTCTTTATCCTTTGCATTTCTATGAATGTTTTTAGATAAAAAGTGACCTCTTTTATGAAACATTAGAAATATTTTTCACTTCAATATTTCATCACTTGTTAATTCTGTAATTATATAAAATATAAAAGTTATTTAATAGCACCTTGTTTAAGTAATAGTTACACATTAACTTCAAGTTTATTATATTTAAAATCACTTACACTGGTACACATACACTGTTGGTTCTGACTTATATTTGAGTTTTACTATATTCTCAGACCAAACCTTTAGTCATAATGGACAGTGAAGATTTGTTTATTTTACTATATAATAACTTTAGTTGGTGCACTTCTTATCACACTACTAAATACTTTTGTCTATAATTAATTTGCAATTTTATGAGGTTTTTGGGTGTTATACTTTCTTTGGTGGTATTCACATTTGGTTTGGGGTTCATTGTCGTTAATAAAAATAGGTTTATTAATGGGTATTTCTTGTAGTTCTTCCATCCTATATCTTCTTTTCTTCTCTTCTTCCTTCTTGGGTTTTCCAAGGTTTTATTTTGTCCGTTGGTTGGTTCGGGGTATATTCTTTTTTATCTGCTCCTAAACTTCCTCTTCCTTCTTGATTTCGGGGTATCTTCTTTATTTTCTGCTCCTAAACTTCCTCTTCCTTCTTGACTTCGGGGTATCTTCTTTATTGTCTGCTCCTAAACTTCCTGTTCCTTCTTGATTTCGGGGTATCTTCTTTATCACCTGCTCCTAAACTTCCTGGGTAATCTCCTGATTTATATATGAGTTTCTTTAGATTTAAATTTTCTTGCGTTTTAGTGTTGCACTTTTATTAATTAATTACTTTTTTCCTTTTATTGTGGTGTTTTTCTTTGAAGTTTAAATTAATTTCATTTGAAATTCTTTGAGTTATTTGTAATTTAAATGTTTTTATGATCTTAATGGAATTAATTTTTAGTGGATTATCTGTCATGCTACAACATGCATCAGGCATGTGTGAAACTGTAGTCTGGTTTTGTAAGATAGGATCCCATACTGAATTGATTGTGATTTTACATTATTCAAATATTTTTGATACACTCATGTAAATGAGGAATACACACACACACACACACACACACACACACACACACACACACACACACACACACACACACACACACACACACACACACACACACACACACACACATCTCTGAGTGAGTAACTTAAATTCAAAGTCACATGGACACTGTTTAAATATAGCTGGGTATGAGTGGGTGATATGAGTCCCCTTATGTAGCTTTTCAATCTTACATAATCTAGTGGGATAGATGATTAACCTACACATATCGGGGATATGAATCTTAAAACGGGTTTAATGAATTCTTAATTCTGTCTTGATGATTGCTTCCTGAGCACGCCGACACTGGAGCTGGGTTCATTATGAATTGCTGTTATCATACTTTACAGGGGACATTGGGTTATTTTTGGATGAATTGATGTTACACCTTGGGGAGATATTGATGTGGTGTTATCAGCAAGTGGGTTTCACCCAAGATAATTACTTGAATTAATTGTGGGTAGTATGTGTATGTTAATGTGTTGTGGTATATGTATGTATGTGTATATTTTTCTCAAGGGGGTTAATAATGTATAACTGTATAGTAGCACATGTGTGAACTGTTAAATGAGCTGGCTGATTCAATGCATTGGTACTTAAGAGATCTCAATGAGCTAATTTCTCTATCTTATAAATAATTGATGTCATGTTATATTTGCCTATTTCTAAGTATGTTAGTCAGCTTAAATGTCTGTATGTGTTGCAACCTCAGAGTATTGAACAACCAGACTCAAGTGTACTCAATTACTGTGTAGATATACATTCCTGTATGCAGATTTGTGAATGTAAAAGAAAATTAAGCCATTTTACTATCAGCAACTGTTATGTATTCATGAGATTTTTATAACTGAATTCCATTCAATGGATTAGCTATTTGTATGTGTTGCAACTTAAGAGATCAATAACAGCTTTAAAGCGAATAATTCTTATACCATGTCATGCAAGTGTTATAAATTTATGAAAGAAACAGAAACACCAATAAATAAGAAATTTGTTATTGTTATATGAGTATTTCATTCTGCAAGTCCTGTCACCATAGCCAGTAGACATGTTTCAAATGTAGCTTGGGTTCCGGCACATTTTATGCTTTATCTAGGTTGAGTGCCTAGTTCTAAATACTAAGTTACACCCCTCAAAAAAAACAAAATTTACAAAACTCTTACACAGACTTGGGGGAGGTTTCCTTTTATTCAGAAGGTTAATTAGACACAGAATGTATAATCCTATCCCTATTTATCTTAATCTTAAAACCCATAAACGCGAATAAAAACAACCTCAATGAAATTCGGTACCCACACCAAAGTTCTAATTAAAACCACGCGTTAAAGTAATTATTATCTGAGTAAGTTAAGTATAAAATTTAAAAGTTTTCGTAGTTCTCGCTTGTGATGGAATTTAGTATCGCTTATGTTAACTCCCTGAGGGTTCTCTCTGCCCTTTAACACGCGCTAGATTGCTGTAAGGTGCACGATGTGTTATACCGAGTGGATTAGGGGGCAGGGTGGATTAACACCCTCTAAGGGAGGGTTTAGGCATGGACGTTAAGGGTGACTTACTGGCACTTACACTTCCAGTTGCTTTTCTCTCTCTACCTGGCTTATCTAACACATACACGCATACTCTAGTCACTTCCTGAATGCGTGTGCGTGCGAGCGATGCGTGTGTTTTTGCAAGAGATAGTGTGAGAAACAAGTAAGAAGCAATTCTCGAATAATATTTTTGTCGATTTCACCGTTGAAGTGTTATTTTATTAGTTTTAATTGTTAAGTATATTAGCGTACCACGACTTTCAGTACGTATATTGTAAGAATAAATTGTTTGCAAATCAAACAAGTAAAGTATGGATTCAGTATACTGCTGATGTAGAGTCATATCTTCTGTCTACATTCGGATGCACTGTCATTGATACCAAAATTGTATGTTGTAAGGTTTAATCGTTTTCTGTTTTCTGACGACCGTTGATGCCTTTGTTTCTTGAACCAATTCCACTTTCTATACACAATCTATAAGAACTGAAAGAAACTTTTGTACAGGCTAATTATATGAACTATGTATTATACCGACTGCACACAATATACACACACACACACACACACACACACACACACACACACACACACACACACACACACACACACACACACACACACACACACACACACACACACACACACACACACAAGTTTCTTTTCAGATCTTATAAACATTGTAAAGACTAATTATATGAACTATGTATTATACTGACTACCAGCAGGTCTAAATGCTCATTTAGACGAGAAGATCCGTTTACTTGTTATAAAACGTAACTAAATGAAATTTGTTATGCTTATCTTTAGAAATATTTTATTCATCTCTCTCTCTCTCTCTCTCTCTCTCTCTCTCCTCTCTCTCTCTCTCTCTCTCTCTCCCCCTCCCTCCCTCTCTCCTTCCCTCTCCTCCCCCTCACACATACGCGTGTCTATAGGCTACGTAACTGAGTCTATGTGCCAAATAGACTATACTCGGTATGACATAACTCTTGTAGCTGTTTGAATAAACTGCTCGTTCCTAATGGAACAACCTGAGCAGCACATTGTGATCCCAATGCGGGTACGTTTTATAGTTGAAAATAGTACACTGTTGAAAGAACACAACATAAAAATAGAGTCTACATGGGTGTTCTGTGAAATACAAAACCTTTGTAATTCTGCTTACGGTTGTGCATAATTTAACAGAGTAGCCTGCAGCCAACAGGAAGTTGTGGGTCGCCCATTGTTATTCCAGACACTACAACTTGTTTCATGTGGAATGAAAATGCTAAAGGAACATAAATAATAATAGCTTTGTATTACTTTGTCATTGAAAGTATCATTACACTACTAGATCAGAGCGGCGTCTCCTTTCTCACTCTCTCTATCGTATAACTCCCACCTCTCTCTTTCTGACTCTCTCACTGTCTTCCCCCTCCCACTGACTCTTTCCATAAGATTCATCTCTCTCATCGATTCCCTCAACACATTCTTAATTCTCTTTTTACATTTCATTTTCTGTATTCCAAATTTTCATTACTCATAATTCTATTATGTTTTTGTTACTTTCCCCATTTAATCTTGTGAAAAGGTACTGACTGTCACAGCCAGATTTCCCACAGATCCTCAAGCTACAAGATGGCTCGGCTATGAAGTTCGAAACGTCGTTTAAGTTGAGAAAATTCCGAGGTGGACAGTCGGAGGAATTAATAGTATCCACATATAAAGTGGCATTACAAAATTACGAAGGCTTTTACGAAGGCCTGAAAATAGGAGGACAGATGGCAGTAAACTTACCTTGAGCACGGTATTAGCAGGGGAAAAACGAGGGCTCGTTATGCTGTATTGGTCGGTCGTTTATGCGAAACATCCAGACTCGGATTTGAATCCTAAAATTTATGTAGGGAAATTGACTTTAGACTTTGCGACAATCATGAAACATTCCGAGGTTGCAATAACCCAGAGTTTCAGTGCTTTGACATTTTCTAACTAGTCCCCTTTTCTGAAGATGACTGCCGAGCATGCTGCGGAAACGTTAGGATTAAAACATTCTATTAGCAGACCAAAGAAAATTTTCCCGGAAGTTTTATATAATAATCAGAAAATAAATCGGTTCATAGTTTGTAACAATCGGACACATGTTTGATTATTCAGTATCTAATGTCCGATATATCCTTATATCCAGTTTACACAAAGTCCTCTCCATTGAGCTCGATAACAGACCGACCCCCCATGTTGCAAACGGATTTGATAGCAATTCAGGAGTAAACGATTACTTTTATGTGCCTTGTGATTTCTGCTTTCAATGTAGGCCCATATTACGCGGTTTCGGAACATAACTTCCATCATCAATTTGTCGCTCCTTGGAGGTCGTCAGCATTCAGGAAAATATTTTAAAACATTTACAGATAGAAATATATCATTTATCACTATCTAAAGGCACTTGCGTTATTTGGTGCACAAGTTGAAGTTATTCGCTCACTGTCGGTTTCACGTTGGACTGGCCATCTGTCAGGCGCGTTGTGAATCTTTGTACTTGTATACTCACACCGTCTTACATACATACATACATACATATATATATATTGCAACACATCTTTTTATGATTTCTTTCATTATGGATTATGAGTTTTACATGGACCTGGTTAGGGTATACCATGCCAACACTTACCTGCAGTATATGGTACTTTTCTGCTTTGCCGGCTATTAGGTGTGGGATTTGGGCTTATTAGGTATCAGGTAACGAGTTGGGACGATGTGTTTCCAAAAGAATTATTTTAGGAAGCTGAGTTGTATAAATTGTGAATAAATGAAAACTACCTTTTTAGTCTATCATTCCAATGATTATAATTGTCACCCTCAAGGTGCTTATCTTTAAACAAATCATAATAATAATAAAGAATTTCAAATATTTAACACAATTTACGGCGGGTTCCACCATTTATATTCTTTCTTGAATATTACTTTACCATATTTTCTCTAGTGATATATTGTTATAATGCTTACGTCTAACAATCACATATTAAAATCATATATCTTCGTACATAATTTATAAGTTCCTGAAAATAAGACATACAATACACAGTATATACACAAAACATATAACATGGAAATATACACACATATATGGGCAGTTTCACACTGTCTGCCTGTAATTATAATTCATTTATAAAAATCATTTTTGTTATATTGAAATAATTATTTAATAAAATGGAAATACTGAATTGATTTCATTCTATGAAATCCGTAACCCTGTTCTTTATACATGAGAAAATAAAATACGAACTTTTTAAATGAATATAACAAGGGTTATATTTATCGTTATCACTATGGTAATTATTATTAATCTAAACATTTTTATTTATCAAATATAATTTTTTTATATTTAACATATTATTATAATAATCACACATTATCTAAATGTTCTGTCTTTTTGAATAAATGTCTCTATATGATATACAGTACAACATTTAAAAGTGTCTTTAGGCTTTAGTCATACCGCCTATATAATTAAATGTTTATCAATTTTTTAAAACTGTTCAATTTCGCTTATAGCGGCTTTTCATTTACTTTTTGTGTTTTACAACATTATTATGAACCCTGAACCATATCAGGTCACCTGTTTTGATGATTTCATGTTACACAGATGTACACGGGTCTCAGGCGTCGGCGTTGAGTACAGCTATTCCTCTCGAAACCTCCGTCAGCGTCGCTTAGCGGTGTATGAACAGCTAGGCTAGGCGTCGTTCCTTTATCGTCATGGACACAGCGTCTCTGGCCTCGGGTATAGTCTGATGTCCGTAGTACGTAGTTGTAGTAACTCAGGTGTCTGCCGGTCTCATTGAAGCGTCTTCTGCAGCGTATCGTTCCGTGTGTACGACTCAACGAATACTTTATGAATGAGCCAGATGCTCGTTTTGGCTCACTGTTTATAGGGCAAAGCCACGTGTGCAAATGAGTTTCTATCGGCGAATATCTCAACAATCCTTTATTTATTTAGGTAACAAAGTTGTTTGTTAGACGTGTCTTGAACACAGTTATTAGCTATGTATACACGCGATCTTTAATTAGCACCGCGAAAGGTATGAAATAGTAAAACGCTTATAGTTCACGACACTCTCACTATCTCGTTATGTGTTTGGTGTCTAAATAAAGCTACATTTCCGCACTATTCACTGGTCAACCTAGTTCTTCTTAATCTTTTGTCATTTTTTTATTATTTAAGTTTTAAAACACTTCTGACATGTGCCGACAAAATTATACATATTTATGCAGGTGGACTGTTATCTGTTTTGTTTGCTATATAAAATCTTATCTGTACCCTTCTAAATGTACAATTGTAGCAGATAACGCTTATTATGCGTACTCCAGTTAGAACGATAAACATTGATAACAATGTTTTGTTATAACACTCCCCCACTTGCTTTAAAAAAATTGTTTTGTGCTTTACAGAACATTTTTTTTTTTTTTTTTTATCTATGTTTAGTACATACACAGTCAGTTATATTACATGTTTATTAGAAAGAATATAAAATCTTATCTTACAGTAACAATCACATATGGGTATTATTGGATATAATGACGCAGAGATGACGCATGGTACTTTCCGACGTCCTTTTTCTTCACTGGGTCATATACCATGTAGGTGTGTGGTCCTAGACGACTCCTTAGTTCATATGGGCCACAGAATAATCTGAAGAATTTCTTGGAAGTGTTTAATATACTACTTCCCACAGGATTTGTCTTTATCAATACCTTATCACCAATCTGGAATCTTGTCAATCGGTGAATTCTATTATACCGGTCTCTCCTTTTACCTGCTTGATGATATAACTGTCGTTCAGCTCTGTTTATTTTTATTTGAATTGGCAAATCTACATTATAATTTTCCGGTTTATTAATCATGTTGTGCCAGAATCTTTTAGGTATTTTATTCTCACTTAATTCTAACGGTGTGTATCCTGTAGCTTCACTATAATTGTGATTCATTGCATCTTCGAAAAATTGTAGATAGTCAGGCCATTTACTCTGTTGATTGTAGCAATATAACCTCATGTACTTGCCTAACTCTCTATTTATTCTTTCAGCAAGATTAGTTTGTGGATGCCTTATGGATGTAAGTATAGGTTTTATACCTTGTCTTGTCAATGCGTCCTTCCATAATTTATTACCAAACTGCTTACCTTGATCTGTCAACACTTTATCCATTTTTCCATACTTTGGTATATACTTCTGGGTGATGACGTTCAGAACAGATTTCATGGTGGGTCTTCGTACAGCATATAACTTTACTAGCTTGGTAAACACATCTACCGTCACAATTATATGGCGGTACCCACGACTTGATCGCGGGAGTGGTCCAAGGAAATCAAGTGCAACTATATCCCCCTTCTTCTTAGTTCTGATACTCCCCATTTCAACGCAAGTGTTTAAATTCGGATGTTTGGCTGTTTGACAATCATGGCATTTCCTAACAATTATTTTAATTTTTCTGAACATATTATTACAGATGAAGGCTTCTTTCATAGTTAAATAGCACTTCAATGGAGATGCATGAGCTAGACTACGATGACATGGCATAATTAATTGCTGTAACATGTCATGAGATAGCACAACTTTCCAATCATAATTAATAAGCTTAAATAAAATTCCATCTTTCACACAATAATTTATAGGTAACGGATTATTTTTTATATTCTGTAATCGCTGATCTTTATCTTGCTCTCTAGCGAGATTACGTAGTAATTCTTGTACTTCTCTCTCGGGTTTGTATGTTATGTTGCTAAGTACCCTGACATCTTGTGGTTTAGCTTCATGTGTTTCTATACAGACTCCAGAATGTAGTCATTGATTTTCAGTCTTCGATGTGGACGGTTTATTACGTTCATCAGTGTTTCTCGGTGTCTCTTTCTGTTTTTTCTCAACGGTAATCGCCTGCGTATTTGCATTCCTATCGGATGTCCATGGTTTCGAAAATCGTTTCGACGAATTCGGCCATCGGTAACCTCCTTTGTAATTTCCTCTTTCATTATTTTGCTCCTGCTTCTCATATGTTCGTCCATCTTCATGGCGTCTATCATATGATACATTTTTGTTTTTCGGATATTTTTCCTCGTCTGTACGTCTATCTTCTCTGCCTTTATCTTCTTGGCGATATCTTTGCGAATACCACGTACCTCTATCTTGATTTTGGTTCCGGTTATCTCGCTGAACTCCTCTTGGTAGGTCTCGTTCACGGATTACACCCTCCATCTGTGTTAAAAGTATTAATAGATCTTCAATGGTGGCTATACCCTGAACATGTATAGCTAGTTGGATGTTCCTGCTGAAATGATTAGCAAGCTTAATGACTAATTCTTTTTGTGTTAAAGCGGGACGTAAATGTTTACTCCTCTCTACTAACATAATGACGTATTCATCTTCAGACAGCTTACCTGGATTATATTTACCAAATTCCAGTGTATTTCGTATTCTCATTTGTATGTATTCATTCCAATACCTCCGTTCGAATGCTAGTTTAAATTCTTCATACGTTTTTAAATCGTCATTCACCATCGTGAACCAACTGGCTGCTGCATCTTTTAAGTAACGACTTACAAAGTCTATTTTATCTTTGTCACTGAGAATAGATCCAATACTATCTATTTCTTTCTCACATTTGATACGAAATTCAATGGGATTTTCCCCTCTGGATCCTCTAAAATAGTTAATGGGTCTCTCCTCTCTAGGTACGGTCGAGTATACTAACGCTTGTGTTGGTAGTCTTCTCACTTCTCGTGTAAGTCGGTCTACTTCACCTTTTAACTTGACTTCCAGCTGATCTACCCTGTTGTCATGGTGTTGGATAGATTTCTTGATGGTGTCGTCTGCTGCGGCGAGACTTTTTGTTTCTTCTTCAATTTTCATGGTCTTCCTGACATTACTCTGCACCAACTCGCTGATGACTTGTATCTTGGTATCTTGTCGATGCGTAATTTTTTCGAGTTTCTGGTCCAGTGTGTCGGCCATAGATTTAAAATTTTGTTGTAGTCTTTTTCGCTGCTCTTCGAAATTTTCATTCATCACCACCGCTTGTTGTTTTAGAGACTCTTTAACTTTACCTTCTAAGGTCTCCATTCGTTCCATAATTTCTACCTTACTTTCAGCATTATACGCGTATAGTTTCTGAATTTCTGACGTGCTTGCTTCCAATCTTCTCATAGTTTCAGCACCACTAGTTTTTATTTCTTCAAACCTTTTTACGTTTTCAGCGTTGCTGGCTTCCAATCTTCTCATAGTTTCAGCACCACTAGTTTTTATTTCTTCAAACCTTTTTACGTTTTCAGCGTTGCTGGCTTCTAACTTCTTCATTATGTCGGCTAAACTGACCTCTTGTTTATGTGCCATGTTTAATTTTAATTTGGTGAACCGATTTTAAAATATTTATTATTAATTTGTATATTATTAATTATTTGGATTATTATTAAATACTGTATTGGTAGTCATTTATTCATCAACATACAACCATTATCTTGGGCGCCTGTAGTATCAGTTTCTGATAACCACAATATTTATCTAAGCTCCCCTTTGTTTACTCTACTGATAACGCTAACTGTACGTTCTTATCAGCTACATTCAACATATAAATGCACGTTTTATAATAATTACACATCAACTCTAAATATTTGTTCTACGTGAATTTATATTTATTTAAATTCTTACTAATTTTTAATTTTTTTCGTATTATGTTTTTTTTTTATTTATTTATTTAATCGTGCCCCACGTTGGAAGCGACATTTTCTTTTGCAACACATCTTTTTATGATTTCTTTCATTATGGATTATGAGTTTTACATGGACCTGGTTAGGGTATACCATGCCAACACTTACCTGCAGTATATGGTACTTTTCTGCTTTGCCGGCTATTAGGTGTGGGATTTGGGCTTATTAGGTATCAGGTAACGAGTTGGGACGATGTGTTTCCAAAAGAATTATTTTAGGAAGCTGAGTTGTATAAATTGTGAATAAATGAAAACTACCTTTTTAGTCTATCATTCCAATGATTATAATTGTCACCCTCAAGGTGCTTATCTTTAAACAAATCATAATAATAATAAAGAATTTCAAATATTTAACACAATTTACGGCGGGTTCCACCATTTATATTCTTTCTTGAATATTACTTTACCATATTTTCTCTAGTGATATATTGTTATAATGCTTACGTCTAACAATCACATATTAAAATCATATATCTTCGTACATAATTTATAAGTTCCTGAAAATAAGACATACAATACACAGTATATACACAAAACATATAACATGGAAATATACACACATATATGGGCAGTTTCACACTGTCTGCCTGTAATTATAATTCATTTATAAAAATCATTTTTGTTATATTGAAATAATTATTTAATAAAATGGAAATACTGAATTGATTTCATTCTATGAAATCCGTAACCCTGTTCTTTATACATGAGAAAATAAAATACGAACTTTTTAAATGAATATAACAAGGGTTATATTTATCGTTATCTCTATGGTAATTATTATTAATCTAAACATTTTTATTTATCAAATATAATTTTTTTATATTTAACATATTATTATAATAATCACACATTATCTAAATGTTCTGTCTTTTTGAATAAATGTCTCTATATGATATACAGTACAACATTTAAAAGTGTCTTTAGGCTTTAGTCATACCGCCTATATAATTAAATGTTTATCAATTTTTTAAAACTGTTCAATTTCGCTTATAGCGGCTTTTCATTTACTTTTTGTGTTTTACAACATTATTATGAACCCTGAACCATATCAGGTCACCTGTTTTGATGATTTCATGTTACACAGATGTACACGGGTCTCAGGCGTCGGCGTTGAGTACAGCTATTCCTCTCGAAACCTCCGTCAGCGTCGCTTAGCGGTGTATGAACAGCTAGGCTAGGCGTCGTTCCTTTATCGTCATGGACACAGCGTCTCTGGCCTCGGGTATAGTCTGATGTCCGTAGTACGTAGTTGTAGTAACTCAGGTGTCTGCCGGTCTCATTGAAGCGTCTTCTGCAGCGTATCGTTCCGTGTGTACGACTCAACGAATACTTTATGAATGAGCCAGATGCTCGTTTTGGCTCACTGTTTATAGGGCAAAGCCACGTGTGCAAATGAGTTTCTATCGGCGAATATCTCAACAATCCTTTATTTATTTAGGTAACAAAGTTGTTTGTTAGACGTGTCTTGAACACAGTTATTAGCTATGTATACACGCGATCTTTAATTAGCACCGCGAAAGGTGTGAAATAGTAAAACGCTTATAGTTCACGACACTCTCACTATCTCGTTATGTGTTTGGTGTCTAAATAAAGCTACATTTCCGCACTATTCACTGGTCAACCTAGTTCTTCTTAATCTTTTGTCATTTTTTTATTATTTAAGTTTTAAAACACTTCTGACATGTGCCGACAAAATTATACATATTTATGCAGGTGGACTGTTATCTGTTTTGTTTGCTATATAAAATCTTATCTGTACCCTTCTAAATGTACAATTGTAGCAGATAACGCTTATTATGCGTACTCCAGTTAGAACGATAAACATTGATAACAATGTTTTGTTATAATATATATATTGTAACGTAACGCAGTGAGGTATAGTAGAGTTATATTATATGTCATTGTTTGGTGATGACTCTTTAATTGCTCTTTCTTCCATTAACTCGGACTGTATATTTTTTAGAAAATTATTTCTGATAATGGTTATTGGTTGATTCAAATTAGTATTATAATTGGGTGTATGGTAAATTCTGTGCCCTGTTGTTTCTAGCAGTGACGGGCAATCACGTCTTCTCACTGCTGGTACCCGTTTCCCCTATTTCCATCATTATTATTGTTTGATTCAACATTTTCATGATGTTGAATATTGTTTATCGGTATCCTTTCTTCATCCCTCTCTCTGAATCTAGGTTGCTCGACGTTCATACTCCTTTGTGGACCTTCGTCTCGATGATAAGAATCATGTCTGTAATTCTGTCGATTATTATTAGGCCATCTTCCTCGATATCTATTATTGAAATAATTGTTATTAGCATGCACATAATTAACTCTGGGCCGATTCTCTCTTGGTGGTTCATTCCTACGCTCCTCGGTATTCCCTGACCTCCATCTACTTCTCCTATAATAAGATTCCTGTTCATAATTTTCTAGCAGCGTTTCCATGCCTCCAATAGTTTTTATTTGTCCACTTAAGCGTGCACTAATGATCTTCTCTTCGAAATGATACGCCATTTTGGTCACTAGACACTCTTCAGGTATCTTAGGGTCTAAATACTTTGCGATACACACCTTCCCTAAAAAGTAAGCAGTAGGTGTTTGTCCCACTGTACGGTCATACCTACCATGACAGATATCGTCCCTAATAATGTTTTGTACTGATTCTGACCAGTACTTAAGTTTGAACATAGTTTTGAAACCCCCGTAATCACACACCTCGTTCCTAATTGCTGTCCACCAATTATCATTGATATTTTTGAACGATTCCTCTAATAGACCTTTTATCATATTCCATCGATTCTCCTTTGATCTGTTCAAAAGTTCGTCTACTCTCCCTAAAAATTCAAGTGGGTTTCTGCGATAATCCCGAAAGTTTACACTTTCCTTACTATCTGGATAAACATGATGACTGCTGCATGCAGATCTCGCACTTATTCTATCTACATCACATTGAAAATTGGTTTGTATTTGTTGCAAACTATCTAATTTCTCTGCTTGGCTATCAAACTGATTTTTTACATTCTCTACTGTTTTATGAAACTCTGAAAATTTACAGTTTAGACTGCTTTTGATGCTATCTAACTGGTCATTGTTTTCTTGTCGTATGGCCATTACACGAACTTGATTATCTTGTTCTTCTTTTTCCATTCGTGCCTCGACTCCAGTTTTAATTAGTTCCATCTTCTCTTCAGTTTTATCTAATCTTTGGTTAGTTTCTATTAATTTCTTCTCTGCCTCTTCCTTATGTTCTTCTACTCTTTGGCTTAACGTATTACTGACCAGTTCAATTTTACTCTCTAGATTTTCTCTTAATTCCTTGTTGAAACTCTCCATTTTACCCTCAAATTGTTTTAAATTTTCTTCGTTTATTTTCTCAATTTGTTTTAAACTATCCCTCAAAGTTTCATTTTGCTTCCTAGAGTTCTCTTCCTGTTTCTTAAAATTCTCATCTATTTTATCGAATTTTTCGCTCAAGGTTTCATTTTGTTTCCTTGAGTTCTCATCTATTTTATCAAATTTCTCCTCCTGTCTCCTAAAATTTTCTTTATTTTCCTCATTGGTCTGTCTCAAGTTTTCCTCCTGTTTTCTAAATTGTTCATTAGTTTGTTTATTCTGTTCCTTAAATTGTTCATTAGTTTGTTTATTCTGTTCCTTAAATTGTTCTGCCATAAATTTCATCAGGTCTTGCCAATTAGGTTCTTCTCTGGCTACCGCTTTGTCTGGTTGGTCCCCTTGGGCATCCTCTTCCGCTATTTCCGTTTCCGTGTCCATAACTACTTCTGTTTCTTCTTTATCACCTGTCTGTTGGTCCATTTCACTGTCCGTGACTAATTCTATTTCTTGTTCCTGTCCTCCTTCTTCAATCTCCTTTTCTTCTGCCCTCTTCTTCGATTTGCCTCGGGTATTATGCATTTCTTGTTTTCTCATAACTGCCAACGATAATTAGATTTTTTGGTATATATTTTTATTAAATATCAAAATTCTTTTCTAATTACCGCCCTTTTACGTTGAGCGCCAAACTTGTAACGTCGCGGTTATGAGGCGTCCACCTTTAGTCAAGCCCCACTATTGGGTTCGCCAAACTTGTAACGTAACGCAGTGAGGTATAGTAGAGTGCCCCACGTTGTATGCGTCAAACTTGTAACGTCCTGCTCTTTTTGTTGATTTAGGAGAGTTAATAGCGAAAACTTTGTATGTGGCTTATTGGGTGTTCGTCTTATTTAATTAAGCTCCCAATATTGTTATGCGCCAATCTTGTAACGTCTCGGTTTGAGATATTAAAGTTTCCGCCTCTCCGCAGTCGCCACTTATGAATTATAACTGACGTTTAAAAAAAAAAATAAATAAAGGATTTTTTAATGTGTTACTCAATCTAAATAGAAATCGAGAGTGTGTGATTTGGGGTCAAGGAGGGAAGTTGTTCAGCCTTATGAAGAAGAGAGAGTAAGTACCAATTATTTACACTCGGTTTAGACGATTTCGGATTTTTTTCCAAATTGTTCGCTGCGATTTAAATCAGCTGATTGTGAGATAAGTTTCTACGCTTAGTTCAGCCAGCCTACTCTGTAGCAAAATTTGATCCGATGTGTTGATTTCTTCTGTTTTTTGTGCTGAAATCTATTGCAACTACCCACTACAAAAATTATAACACACTTTATTATTCAAGATTATTTTTCAATAATATTATTTATTTATATTATTGGTTTTTGTTTCCTGCCACCAAAATACAAGTATCACAATTGATCTTTCCTTAAATAAAACATAATCTCGACTTCACAGAGCAAACATGGAATTGTCTAAAGAGAAAAACATATATGGTTTTTGCTTACCAAATTTTACACTATTTTAAAAAAACATCAATTAATATATAATTCTTAATAATTCCCCAGGGTTCAGGGTAAGTTCTTTTTGTTACGAGAGTGTCAGAAATGGATAATTACTAAGCTTTACAAATACCGAAAAAATATTAAATAAATTTGTTTATTTTTTCGTGTAGTATGTAGTTCCAGGAATGTCCGTAAGAGAGCAGCGTGCCTTTGTTTACTTTAAAAAAACATGTGATTAAATGACTATTTTGTGTTCTATATCAACGTTCGGAATGCGTTTTCTTCTTGAACTATTAAACGAAATGTTTATATTACCTCGCTCCGTATGGTTCTTACTGGAGTGAAGCTTTTTCTCTGGTGAGGTCCGTCTTGTGTTATAATTTCCTTACCGTCTGGCGCATTTTCGATCGTCAACTAGCACTATGGCGAAACCAGGTTGAATCATCAGAAGGTTTTCTTTAACTGTTTATTAAGGAGTATAACCATTTAATTTTGATAAATCATGGATGATTATATAGTGGTCATGTTGCTTGTTAATTTTGTATTAATTTTCACTCCTCCAAAGTTCCAAAAAAGGTTATTTTTATTATAATTGTAGTAGCATCATTTCTTCAACTCTATGGTTTTATTTCAAAAATTTATTATTAACAATACTTGTTATTCTCGTCACTCTTAGTAACCCATAGTATTTTTATTATACAGGCAGTTTGTAATTATTATAAATTTATATTTTATTTACCGAAAAATAATTCTTTTCCATTCCGGTTTCTTTACCAATTTGGTTTACATAATAAGTTTTTGTTCCTTTTCTTATGACCTTGTATATAAATATTTGATAATTTTATTATCTTTAAATAAATTTATATATATTTTTTATTAGTCTCTCATAGTATTCCTACACTGCACTACTTCCTGCTGCCATCTCCCTCATAGTATTATTTTAATTTTTTATTATCCTTTGATATTTAAAAGTTTTTATGTTTTTTAAAACTAACCCTGGGTTATCCTATATTATAACACAAATATTTAAAAAAATATAACATTAACTTATGTATAACAATTGGTTGTCCATACAATATAAATATTACAATAAATAAATAAAAATACAAAATCAGTTAGTAGTATTATAGCCTACTCTCATAGTTTTATAATTTCCAAACCTACAGCACAGTTCTGTAATAAGTTACCTTCACTTTTATTTTTTACCTCAATGGGTACACTATAACTCACTTTGCACCATATATCACTCGAATTGTTTATCATGTTTAGTGATATACTTTAATTTAGAGCTAGTTATAGGTTACCCATTTCTGACCTTTATATTATCATGAGTTAATTTATTGGGACCGGTTTATGTAACGTTACAATATATATATATATACTTAATTGAAGTTTAGGTGGTCCTTTAGTGACTGACACTAACCAATTAAAATTAACTGGTTAATTAAATAGTAATGATGTTAAGTTAATTAAGTGTAGATGTTTATATTTTAATGCTGACAACCTCAAAGGAGTATTAATCTGATGATGGAAGTTTTGTTCCGAAACACCTTACTATTGGAGGTAGTAGTTACAAGACGGAAAAAGGTAATTATTTATTATTACTAAAATTAGTGAAAGTGCTTGGATAGAAAACAGAAATGAAGTTTCATTTTCGGAGATTATCGGAGAAAATAAATCAATTACAGAAAGATCTCAAAATACGCTCAATTTGTCCGAATATTCTTTCCAATTTCAAGTAAGCATAAGACACAATATCGAGAAGTATGATTTATAATATTGGGAATCCCAAATTAAATTTATGTGGCTTCTAAAGTGTGCACTCATAAAATGCGAAAATAAGGTAAAGTGCTGTGCGACTGATTACGTGTAAAAGTTGGTATGCGATTGAGTGATCCGCTTGTCGCTCTATCGAAGGATACTGCTCTTCAATTTGTAATCAAACCTTAAGATGTAGACCTAAAAGAACTTATTTAATAAATCTACTAGGGAACAAGATGATAACAAAGTTCTTCTCTACAAGAATTTCTCGTCGTTAGCAATAAAAATTCTGTCAAAAATTTGGTATTTGCACATTCTATTTTCTATCGGTAAGTCGTCTGTCCATCAGTGACTTGTCTATAGCTTGTGTCCGTGGTCACCTTGGCGTACCTAATGTGGGAAACTGCCACTGCTAGACGGCTGTACGGCCGGAGAACTTTACACTGGTAATGGTAGATACAGAGTACAGAGCCTTACTTTCATTAAAACATTATTATTATTTTTAGAAACATTTATTGATTATTATTGCTTACGCTCATTTCACGACACAGCTGATTGCCTCAGAGCAAATTCAAAATTGCTATCGTATTGTAGTTGATCTATTACATTGCTATGTTTTCTTGTGTTGATGAGCTGTTCCGAACTGCCGTCAGTAACGATAACACCGTCCAAGAATACAAGACAGGCTCAGTTATCAAAAGAATGTAAGACAAAAAAAACAATATCCTTCCGTTAGTTTTTCAGACACGGTTGGCACAATGCAGACTCCAGACGGCATTACTTCCAACTGAAAGAGGCCACTTAAGGTCGAGAACGTCGTCCTTCTTAGTCTTCTTAGTTGTCTCACCTAACAGTATCCACTCTCCAGTCAATTTGCCTCCAGACAAAGTATCGTCGACGAGATGTTATCACATTACTTATTCTAAATAGTAATCGACACTGGCAGAGAGTTAACAACCGAAATTCTTATCAATCAAGGAATAAGACAGGGATGGAGTCTGTCTTCAACTCTGTTTAACGTGTAGGCCTATCTACTGTATATAGATGGTCTCATTAGACAATGGAAAAAACTAAGTATAAACTCACGTATAGAGAGCAGTCGCAACACATACCTACATACAATGTTATTTGCGAACGACCAAGTTATAATAAAAGACACTGAGGAAAAGTTACAGTTACCTGTCTATAAACTTTATCAGTTCAGTCCCCTTCTTTACAATGTGAAAATATGTTTGTCAAAAATTAAAACAATGGCATTTTCTGGTAACTATCCCATAAGAACAAAATCGTCATCAACAATACGACTTTAGAACACATCTCACATTTTCAGTACTTAGGCTGCGACATTTCTTACAAGGAAGACAGAGACATCATAAATAATTTCAAAGGATATGTGGTACAGTTGTAAGAATTCTTAAGAATAAGACATTAAAAGACATGCAGCTAAAATTTTATAAGGTGATGGCAGTTCCCACACTGTTGTGCGATTCAGAATGTTAGGTGACTAGGAAAAGAGATCTCAGTCAGACTCAGTGATTAAAAAAGAAGTGTACTTGGTCAGCGAAAGGATGTGTTAAAAGAAATAGGACACGAAATGCAACCATTAAACAGGAATTAAATAATCGATCGGTTTCACTACAGGCAGAAATTTATAATGAAAGATGGAAAGAAAACGTATCCAAAATGCAGAAAGAAATGATTCCGAAGCAGACCTTGAATTATCACCTGTTAGGTACAAGAAGCTTGGGAAGATCGAGGATTAGATGGTGAAGTCGTAACAGGCGGAACTGTCTAACCTTGGAAGGTCAGAAGAAGGAGAAGATTCATTCTATCAATACGTGTAGTTCGTTGTATCCAGTTTCCATTGTCGTTTACTTTTCACATTCCTCTTATATCCCATTTCTTTACCCATCCCATCTCTTTTCGCATACATTTCATAATACTTTCATATCTGATTCATTTGTTGTCAGTTTTATTTTTGCTGTCTCACTTTTCGTTTCCGCAGCATACAATATCTGTAGTCTTATTTCTGACTTACATATTCTAACTTAGTATCTTGCCTACCTTAAGTGGTTTTGAAGTAGAACTTCATATACGGCATTATGGTACCCGGCTCACTCCCGTTTCTAGGACAGTAAACTGTCTCAACGTGTAACGAAATAGATGAAACGAACAAGCAATGTTGCCAGGTCAGTCAAACCTCTTTTCTCAACGTAGCTACCAAATATTTCCCCACTTCCACGAATATGTGTGCTTTAAGCAAAGCGTGATATTTTAAAGAATGTGATAATGTTGTTCTAAATGTTTAAATGCTATTAAAAGAATAACGTAAATATTAAAAATAATTTTATTTATGAAAAAAGAAAATGTAGTTACATGCTGAGAGATCCAGCTGAATACTTTTCTTGTAAATAGTTTAATATTACCCTACTACATTTACACAACTTTCCAGTTGCGTTATCCATAAAAACAATTTAAAATCAGCGACACCTATTTTTTGTTATAATACGAGTACTTATAGTATCGTCAATGAGAATATTTGGGTACATGTTTGAAATGTGAAAAGAGTATAATTTTGTTTACTTTGTACGTTTTTTAAGTTGATTCGTTTTTAATTCTGCAGCAGACTTTTTTGTGTTTCAATATTCGATTTAGTACAATTTAGCTATTTTATAATTTGTAAAAAATTGTATCCTTATACTGCACATATGACATTCTACTTTTCAACTAAACATTGCGTAAATCATATTGTTACAATGAAAAAATGATTTGTTCCATATTGTTTGTATGTATGCTGAAAATAATACCACGTCTGATATGATTCTATTGATATTTATTGTAAATACTGATTTCTTGTAATAAAAAAACATAAACACTACTATGCCCTCGTTTCATTTAATTATCTGTTTACTCTTATTTGAATCTTAATCCTTTGTAGCAAAACCTACCTCACTCAAAATACATACGAGCAATCTTTTACACATTGCATCAGTCCACTCGACACTCGACACTGAAGTTCTCACTCCTGGCGTGACACACACCCATTTTTTATGCTAAGGTAATGTGTCAAGTATCCGCATACATTCTCGGCTTTAGGAATTTGGTCTTTAACATCCTTATCGGTTGATCAATTTATTGTGAATTTTACATTTGCGTGATATTTCATTTCTATGGCTTGTTTAATAAAACAATGTTTTTAATATTACTGTTTACTATTAACTTATTTGTTAGATCTTCTTCTTACGTAAATCTATATTTATGCCATACACAACAAGTTTTTACAATAGTGAGGTGAGAGATCGTCTTATCTTAAGCTCTTTTTAATAGGACCAGCAGCCGAAAATTATAGTTCAGATTTTCTGATTATCAGTCTAAATGTCTATGAAAAACTTATGATTTATAAGGAATTTATATGATAAATTAATGTATATAAGTGGGTTGTCTGGGTAGGTAGATATGATAAATTTAAATATTCAATGATTATAGTAAAAAATAAAACCATAAAATAGTTTTTGTGATTTCCACTCGTCAATTTATTAAAAATATAAAAACCATGACAGCTGTTTCGGCAGCACAGTGCCTTCATCAGATGGTGTAAGCTGACTAATTTTCGTACAAACAATACAGAATATAAAATATAATACAAGTGCTCCCTAAAATATAATAATTTTATATTCTGTATTGTTTGTACGAAAATTAGTCAGCTTACACCATCTGATGAAGGCACTGTGCTGCCGAAACAGCTGTCATGGTTTTTATATTTTTTTTTATTTTTTTTTATTTTTAATAAATTGACGAGTGGAAATCACAAAAACTATTTTATGGTTTTATTTTTTACTATAATTTACAATGGATTTTCACCAAGTAAAGGTATCAAGCATTAATTAATATTCAATGAGGTAACATTTGTTGTGAAGTAATAGGCCTATAATCCTCATGTTGGGTATTGTCAAAAGCTTTACGGACTACCACGTCATACAGAAAAGATGGTACATTGTGTTCTTACGATTTTCTATTATTTACACAGGAAACTATTATATTTCCATATGTACTCATATCTTCATTAATGTACAGTATCTTTTATTGATCCAGAAAGGCTACTAAACTATATGACGTTAAAATTGACTATAAAGCTTTTTACTGGGATAAAGTCATGTCTTATTGATATTAAATAAAATATAACTATAGAAATTAGGCTAGGAAAGTACCGTTATGAAATAGAGGCGCGGGTTTTTTCAAAGAAACACAGCCTTGAGCTGGCGACAGTCAGACGGCTGGAAACTCTGAAAAAGTCACGTAGCAAAACACCCTATCATAAAATTATATTGTGTTAAAAACTAGAAAAAATAAATGAAGGTTTGTGAAAGTTAAGTGTCTTGTAACAATAGGACCGTTATGTGTGAGGAAGAGGGTAGACTGAGAGAAAGCATGTAACGCGTCCATTCCCACTGTTTTTGAATGCGCAGTTGTTGGACGAATAAAAAAAGGCGTCATCTTTTTTGCGAGAGAATTTTCGTGATCGGTTGGGTAGAATTGAATTTCGCGGCACATGTAGCCAATCGGGAAACGTTCTGTAAAAATTAGGTGAGGGTAGATCTTAGTTGAGTATAAAAAAAACGTAGTTGGAGACGTTTGGCAGTCAGCGGAGAAATTACATTCATTTGACTCGTAAATTGTGTTGTTAAGAAATAATTATTAGTGAACATAGTATTCAGTATGCGGTAAAGTTACAATACGGATGAAACTAATAACTATATTGAATCGTCTAAATAATAATAATAATAAAAGTAAATCAGTGGAGAAAGCAGATGTAATTAACGGCATTCGAGTAAAATAATAAGTCTTTATCGAATATACGAAAAATCGTCTGAATCTAAACTAAATTTCGAAGTGTGAGCGTACGGTGGGCAAGTAAATACCACAGCGGAACTTGTCACATGTCAATTAAGCTGACGATTGCTGCATATTGTCCTGTGTTGAAGGCACTTAGCGTCAATAACTTATATATTATGTGCTCAGTAGATAGTGTATAATACAGCACATTCGCATTATCTCTAGACCTAGCACATTCGCATTATCTCTAGATCTTAAAAGTGAATGGTATCTAGTGTATGTGAATATTGTGTATAAGTGAAATGGTAATCAACGAGTGAAATACACCAGGATCTACGGCTCAGCAGCGGACCTCAGGACTCCAAGTACGGACAACGTTCAAAGGAAATTGACACAACGCTTCGCAGATTTGTGGAATTCAACGAACAAGTAATAATTTCAATGAACACTCATGTAATATTGTAATCTAGAGTCAATTCTTGAAAGCTTACTATTAGTGACTAAATCAGTTTCAAAGAACCCAAAATCAAAAGAAATTTATCATAAAGTTTACATGTTGATATTGCTAATCAATCAAGATTATTAAATGTAATATTTAAATGCAAAGGTTATTAAACATACAAGTTATAACATTTAATATTGAGTTTATTTATTACTGGCGCTCTGGGATAAACTATAAGAGTCGCTGCCCAAAGCAAGAGTTAAGTAATTAGTAAAATTATACCTAACATATTAATTACAAGATAGGTGTAATAATTAAAACTTCAATAACTATTAATATTAGTTTAGTGGTGATTCCATTCAATGCTTGATTAAAATGTTATAAATTAACCCTTGCTTTGAACAGCTCAGGGTGTAGTAAGGTTCACCAAAAAAGAGTTGAAGGTGGTAACTATAATTTCTGAAAATGACAATCTGATAGATTGTGTTTTTTTTTATTACTGCTTACAAGATATATGTTAAAATAAAGGAGACGCTAAGGCTGCAAAAACGTTCATGCGGACCGCTCTTGTTGCTGAGAGACGAATGGGCTTTCATTCATTTCACAGCACATATGGCGACACTGACTAATGTCACCGTAGAATATACTTCTGCCCAGACACGAAAAACATTTCAACAATGTGACAGCAGTGCATACTGTGACCTGACTATCAAATATGCCTCCATGAAGGCGTCTTTTCCTAAATGAACCCACGAGAAAAATTGTTCACTTTAAATTCATCATCCAATAGCAAATATTTATTACACATACTATCCGATATTTCTAAAATTAAATAAATCGAGCAACATATATCAACATAGCTAGACTACATTCTCATGGACTAGAGAGTCCGAGACAGTGTCACTTTATAATTCGACAGCTACGATCTCCATCGCCTAAGAGCCTAAGACACCGTGTTCACGGAAGCTTAAGCAAGACTCTATCAAGGTTTCAAACCATTCCCTACATTTATTCACGGAATCTTACGAGCTCTACTGGTGTGGCCGCTTTCGGTCGTAGGCCGAGATCGCAACGGGGCTAGCAAACAGAGTGTATGACTCCCACAAAGACTGTTAGTAAAAAACCAATTTGTAGAAAAACACATTTAATTTATCTATATAATAACTATAATAAGGCCTCTCTTTTTTAACTTACGATTAGGCCTACATAACTTAGTAGCAACCTTAAAACTGGACACACTTTTCACCTTAATATGAACTACTACTAGTCTATCCTATATTTAAACATTACCTATTTCTATCCTGTATCCGCTTTAAGCCAGCATAGAATGATTTACTCTTACGGATTCAAGAATCCAGAGGGGTTTTATTAATTCATAAAATTAACGGTATAATTTACGGTATCAGTTAGTTTTGTAACTGATGGCCCGCGACCTTACCTTGGAAATCCAAGTTAATAATTGCTCTATTTATTTTAATAACTAAACGAGTAAGAAAATATTACTTTAACTGAGAGTGGTCTGGTTGGAGAAATCTATTAAAAAACGTTTCACTGATTCTCTAATAAACTGATAAGCGTCCGATAGTTCTTTTATTTTTGTACTATTACAAGACCCAGTCTACTTCATTCTACCCCCCCCCCCCCCCAACGAGCTTGTCCGCTGTTTCATCCTTGATCTGTAGTCACTTGGATCTTTATTCAAAGTTACGTTTTAAGAGTCTTCAACGGTGGCGGATTATCCATAATGACAGGGTATGCTGCAGCACCGGGAACCAGGGCCTCAGCTGTCAGAAGGGAACCATCCAACCCTAAATCACAAAAACGTGTTGAAGGTAATACATCTGAAAAAAAAAACAAATGCCCTCAATCCAAAATCATAAAAATATGTGTGTACACTTTTCGACGATCTTCTAATGGAATCGAAGCACTTTGTGCTACGAGTAAAACTGCAAGAAAGAAGTTTTTTTTTTCAAATCGTTTGAATGAAGACGACAGATTTTCTGTATTAAAAATGCAATAAAGATATCCTGAGTTCAACTACTGGAGATGAGATACTATCTTCGTTAGCAAGGTTGAATATTGAAAGCGAGATGCATGAACCGCTCGATTAGAAGAAATTATACAAGACTTCGTTAAGGCAAAATCAAGAAAAAATGGATCGATTAGCATTTTCTAAGCTTACGTACTAGCCTACTATGCTCATTGTAACCACTATTTAGTAGGCCTACATATATGTTGTAATTTGAGAGTTTAATAAAGTAATTGTTAACTCTCTAAATTGTGTATGCCATTTATCATTGTAAATAATGGATAAAAGTTTGAATTTTGAATCGGGGGAAGGCACAGGTCTGATGACAGCATACGGCACCACTCGCTTCTAATCCGCCCATGGTCTTCAACTAGAATCTGCGGGAATTCGTATTTACAAGCCGATTCCTTACTGCAGACCAGTTAAGAAAAGGGATTGGATTTCTTTAACCTGCTACCTGATGAATGATTCCCAATTCTGCGATATTTTGGACAGTAAATGACGTTGATATTTGGCAATACATACGTCTGTGATAGCGTCTTCTCCACAATGAAATGAATACAGCAGAAGTCGCCTCACAGATTCTCCCAGCTTCACGTACCGAGTAACATCTCGGCTCGATGTGAACATCCCTGCTTCAGTGGCTCCAGGTAATCGACCTGTTTTCGCATTAAAGGTTTTAAAGTATAAACATAGCCTACAATGTTTAATATCTTTCTTATAGCTTCATTCTTACACTGACACAATAAAGATTGTACCGCTAAATATGTGTAATAAGATATGGTAAATGTGTAAGTTACCTATGACAATTAATTCTGCCTTTTTTATTTTTACGTTATTTGTCGAAAATTCATTACTTATGATGCGGCCCTAAGTTTAATTGTGGCCCTCAGGCGCTTTTAAGTTGGGAACCACTGCTACAGATGTTGAAGACAATATTCGTAGAGAACTTACAAAATGACGTACAGACTGAAAATTTCAGAACGTTATTTTCAAAAGATTGAAATAATTAACGAGGTTACATACCGACTAAGTAAACAGCAGAATTTAACCATATTTCTCATCGAGCATAAATATCATAAATAGAACAAACATCAATAAATAGCAGATGTGTGTAAACTGAATCATGTGCGTGGCCACGCGTTAAATTTTATAATATTTAATATTAGACCATTCCCTTGAATAGAACATCGTAAATCGTGAGTCTATTTGGTGGGGCAACTCTATTCCTAGGTAATGCGTTTAAGCATATATTTGGAAGTTTACATCTGTAAAACAAATGGCTATTGCAAATCATGAAGGTTCGTTTACTACTAATCCCAAGAAAGCGAGTTCCCCGTTACACCAATGCGATATCGCCACCGAGCCGCACACAGAAGGTTGATATGCTTTACAGGACATACGAGATTTCCAGTGTAAACACATATTTAACTGAAATAAAAGGTAAAAGTTTGTTACTGTATTTGCGTAAAATACGATAACGAAGCATTTAAACATTAAATTTTTTTAGCGTTATTCGATAACGTTCCCAACATACTGAGGTCACCAACCTAGTTTCCTGAGATCCCTTCAGGGCCCAAGAAGAGGCGGTAACGCCAACGTTTGGAAATTCTGATTGTATTAATATTTAAATTATTATCGATAATACATCTTAAGCGTGTTTCTCAATCTTTGGACGCCAGACCAGCGGTGGTTTTAGAAACTGTACCGCCATTTGTCCACAGATTGTCACAGAAAACAATTATTAATGGCAACTTAAGTCTTATTATGCACAAAAAATTTGTATAGTTTTTTCAGAATGCCCTGCTCTTCAACATCTACGAAGCAAATTTAATATCCCTGCAGATGTGCGAAAAAGTTTAAATGACAAGATTGCAGCCGCCAACATACTTCTCCTCTTAAAGGAGATTCAGTTGTTAACAGCAATATAGGTACGAACTAAGAAAACTATAAGAACATTAAAAATTGTGTAATTAAGTTAATGGATTGATATGTTATTATGACTTATTGTTATATAGTTGTTATATTTTGTTACTTAGTCTTATATTATTTATTATATGTATATTTAGTTATACAGTATTTATTTATGTGCATGATGTGTATTTATATTGTTTGTGTTGGGGGGGGTTAATATTTCTCATTTTATTTTGCATCAGTTAAACTAATACTGTTATTTGTTAAATATTTTTATCTACCTCACTTGTTTACACTATTTGGTATTTAAACAAATATTTACTATATGTTAATACATCTGTTTAAGAATCTGTACAAATTCATTTTTGTGGTCGCTAATGACAGCTGCTGTTGCAGCGACCTTAAAAAAAAAAAAATTCTGTTAATAAATTGTTAAACCAACAGTTTGATCCAGTTGTGAGGTATTATTCGGGTGTCCTAAAGCTTCTTGTCTTGTCATTCTAGAGAAGATAAAACTGAACAGAGGTGAAACCTTATATTCTGAATAATGAACATTTTTTATTTTTTCAATATTATTACAAATTTGTTCAGATTTTTACGTTCTACTATTATTTTTCTAAGATTTATATTTTTGCTAATATAGATTACAAAAAGGGGTCATACTCACAACGGAGACCTTTTTAAAATTAAAATTGTAGTTATTGCTCTGTTTTTCCTGCAAATAGTGAATAAAAAAATGAAATGTATACACATTTATAATTAGTTATAATTCTATACTCGTACTCATTACACTCATTATTCTTATAATTACTCATTATTAATAAACAAAAATTAAGTGTACTTACTGTACAATACTAAGCCTAAAATAAGATTTTCCGCTTATTTTCCACCTCTGTTTTATGGCGGGTGGTCCCCAAGGTTGTTGAAACTTTCTGGAGGTCTGTCAAGGGAGAAGGTTCGAGAAACACTGCTCCAAGGAGTTCGTTTCCGTCTCACGTAAACGGCTTACACTGGTATCGATATCGTCCTATACTCTTGTCATCCTTACATTTTTCTTTGTAAACGATGACTCATTGGTATGAGTTGAGGGAATGAATTCCGTTTTCCTACATCGCTTCCATCGCTAAATTCTAACGTAATAGTGTCACTTCGTTACTTGTCTGAAACGAACTTATACTTGTCTAAAGTAAAACGTATATTTTACTACTTGTTATTCATGTTCTGCTCAATTGTTTTTCTGCATTAAATGAATAATTTATTTGATACACAGACGTCCGCGACATTAAAAAAAATTTCTAAGCTAAAGTTAGTTGAACGAGCAAATCGAGTTCTAAGTTTTAACTCTACCGTTTGGCATGTCTGTCTACCTGTTTGGGGTATGTCTCACAACTTTTGAATGCAACAACCATTTTCGTATAACTTGGTATGGGTGTCTATAGTTTTACCTTATATAACTCTATTGGTTTTGAGATTGACTCCCCCAAAAATAAAGGGCGAGAGACGAAAATGTACGGGTCAAAATTGTAAAAAAAATTGCAAAAGCCCATGTGGTGTATCAAATTAAAGGAAATGTTAACTATAAACTGAGTAGAGTGTTCAATTCTGAAAATATCAAAATGTTCGGCCATCAGGGTCCAAAAAAAGAGACACCAATTAAAACAAAAGTTGTGAAACTCAAACAGGGTGTCAGATTGAAAGGAAATATAACTCAAATCCGTAATGTTTCCAAACTTTAGTGCTTGTTGTATGATTGTGTGCCCTACAATGTTTATATTGCTAAAGAAACAGTAGAGTAACCGGGATTTTTTGAAATTTTTTCCATAATTGAAAACTTATCTAATATCAATATTTATGTATTAATAATCGTACTTCGTTTAAAAGAGTGAGCGAGTTCTGCAGCTAAAGGAGCGTACTAGTTAGTTTAGTCCATCCTTTTATGAATAAATCTAAACTTACAGTTTCTCGGATTATGTGCACCAAGTGACAAAGAGGCATCTGCTTACCTGAAATGCAAACAAAAAATACCATTAGACTGGGAATCACAGTAACCCTATATTAATATTAGTAAAATATGTACCAAATGTAGGTGTTAAAATTTACAATCTAATAGTACACAAGTAGACAAACATTGGTTATTTACCAAAAAAAGTAGGTATTTGTACAGTAAATGAGGGTTTAAATTTATATCCTGTTTGTCCTGGAGGTTCAGGGCGAGACATAAATTCATCAGAAAAAAGTACAATAAAGGCGAGAATATCTTTATCGCATTGCTTCACGAAGTCCAAAACACAGACAAACAAACACACGAAAGCCTTAGGCCGGAACTTTCTCAACACATGTTTTCGCGATTCAAAACATTTTTAATCGATGTTCCTGAGTTACAATACACTTTCAGTCGTAAATACTTATCTTCTTTTTCTTCTTGTTCTCCTTCCTCCGTATTCCTCTATCTTCTCCTCCAACCGCCTTTTCTTCTTCTCCTTGCTATTCCGCATCTTCAGCGTATTTGAGACTTGCATGTATATACAAAGCATTTGGCGTAGTCGGCAAACGCCGTTTGTCAGAAACCGTGCGAAGATATATTCAGCAATTTTGTTGTTGTTTTGTCTTGTAATGAAATAATAAGTGACATTACTTATTTCATTTATTTGTGTCGAACAATTGTTATAAAGAATACGAGAGATAGAGACGATAAGTAACGTTTGTAATTACTTTCGTGATTAAATAAATAACATAAACCTTTGCAATTTGTAGGTCTATTTCATTGGATAATAATATTAATAATGAATATTATCCTATGTTGTATGTAACATAGTCTGAGTGCATTATAAGCATAAATGCTTTTTCTTAAATACAAACTAAGTGAGTAACAATTTTTCTACGTTTAAATGACACTTTAGGAAAACTCGGAAGGTGTTCGTGTGAAATGACTGACGATGTTTCACACAAATTATTTCACTATATAACAAAAAAGCACGTGTATAGGCGTGCGAAGTGGCAAGTCTCGTCACTGAAAACACGGAACACAACACACAACAACCGCTGCCCTTATAAACAGAACTCCCTTTGATAGAAATAACCTATACCCATTCTATAAGTTAAACTGATGGACACGTTTTAAAGAAACAACTGTACACATACGGTTACGAATTGTCCGTTAAGCACCCTTTGTGAACGGCTGTAAACAAGAGCCAAACTTCAAACCGTTTATTTAGAAATTCGTTGTAAAAGCAATTAACAGTACAGTGTTAATTGTTTCACCTAGGAAACGAAGGACTAGGAATATGGAAAGGTCGATTCCTAGGACGGTGGAGGTCAAATAAAGAGAGAAGTATTTAGGCCTAAATAATATGGCGCGAAGAAATTCAACACCTAAAGTCATACTTACTTACAGCAAGGCCTACTTACTTAAATTCACGCTTACTTATAGTAAGTTGCACTTACTTATAGGAAATCATGTCTATTAGAAAGCAACTTTAAAAAAGTCACACTTACGAATTGTACTTCAAATTTATTTTAGATTCAAGTTCGTTAAATGTTATCGTGAGAGACTTAGTCATGAAAGTTGTGACTGGGATCGTTTCTTCCTACGAGGAAGAGAAAATACACCAAGTCAGCGATTAATGGTACCATCAATTATTTATTTGTTAGTAACTTAATTGTCTGAAAGTCACTTCTCTATTTGAAACATCCCGCGACGTTGAAGACACTCGATTGCTCTCCCTGTAAGGTGTCTATCATCTATTAATCACATCTTATACTAGCTATTTATGATCACAAGACATACACGGCAACAAACATATGTGAAAACAATGGTATTAAGAACAGTAGTAATTGTTAATTTTCATGCAAACCTGTTGATTTATTAAACTTTGTTAATAACTAAATATTAACTTTCACTGAACATTGTTATCTTTACTGTAACAATTATTCTTGATTAATTTACTTATATGCGAAGTATAAATTTTCTTGACTGATGCCCATAAACATTGTTATCATTAATCAACACCCTACCACTAAATTTAAATTGTGCTACAACGAATACAGAGAGTTCTTGATTGACACACACTCGCAGAATAAAAAATATAACTTACGGTTTGCGACGGTTATGTAATAATCGATGCAGTGGCCCATTCATCGTTCAGTTCAGTGTTCGGATAACGAACTCTGGTGCCACAACTACATACACGGGGTACCGCATTAAGTTATGCTGTAACCTACACAGAATATGATGTGATAAGCCGGGCTTCCTAATTGCGACAACTTTCTGTTTTCCGATTTATTTAAGTAGCTCCCACACAATTGCTTGCTGATACACATACATACACACATACTAACGGTGCTGGTGACAAATGAGATTACGATTTTACGGGACGCCAGCCAATCTCTGAACAACGTTGCTTGTTCAATATTTACAGACAGTAAACCCTTCGCTTCTTACCTGTCTTCATTATTAACGCCGCAGCACGAACTTTCGTATCGACAGACACACACTGCACGCTGTTTCACTATAACTCCTCTAAAGTTGTTGAAAATAAGTTTTTATGCACTTTTTATGAACTTATCTTAAGTTAGCACCACGACAGATGACGCCAGAGCAAACAGCGAATCGTTCATGATGAAATGAATACAATTTTTTTAAAAACAAATTGTAATTATTCTTTTACAAGCTGTCAAATGGAAAAGGGGGCTTTTTCACATAGACCAGCCAGTCTGCGATTTCACCTTGCAAAAAATTTAGCACGGACCAAACTCTGCACAACGAAAATATATAAAACAAAAACAATGTTTAAAAAAATCTTTGCATTCCCACCCTTGGACTATTTTATTTATAGTCCAAATAACACTATTTGAAGTGTTAATAACACTTACAATTTTATTTTCTCAATAACTTACTAAATATTTGTCCTAAGATAAAAGTACAATCTTTAAGTGAAAGAGCGGAAAATTTTGCACAAAAGAGATTCTATTGATTTTTTTCGTAAAATTGATACTTTTTATAGAAAACGCGATAAGGAGACGTAATGAGAATTTGCTGTCCGGACCGCTGGTCCGGCATTTTTGCGCGAATTTTCGGCTCGATCAGAAGTTTTTCCCTCAATACTTTTTTTATAATGGGTCCATAAAAATCATGTAAAGACGTATCTTTAGAGAAAAACATAAGCTTTTCAATGGTGTAAAAAGAATTTGTCACTACTTTCACTAAAAAGTACGGCAACTCAAATATACGTACAGGTTTTGGCTGACGCGAATTACAGAAAATGCTCGTAATATTAAAAGTATTTGATAAAATTTCTTGTTCTATTGAACGTAAGTTAACAAGAGTATGCATACTTATGTACACATAATGCTTTTCCGATATAGATTATGAAATTTAAAATGCCAAGCATTATATAATTTTGTCGATTTTGAAAATTTTAAGAATTTCACACTTTAAGTCGCTATTATTCCGTAAATATTTGGTATAAAACAAAAAATCAGAAGTCATTTTGAAGCACTTTTCCTTATGGATCTTCCTTTTTTATGTATTATGA
Source organism: Magicicada septendecula (assembly GCA_034769895.1). Taxonomy (NCBI): domain Eukaryota; kingdom Metazoa; phylum Arthropoda; class Insecta; order Hemiptera; family Cicadidae; genus Magicicada; species Magicicada septendecula. The sequence continues at coordinate 271,540,494 of CM068369.1, read as the reverse complement.
AAAGTTGCGGAAATTTTGTTCTAGGGTACTTTTCTTACGGTAATCAATTCACGCATTACTGTTTTAATAATTCTGTTTCAAACTTTGGGAAATTATTCTCATATAAATGCGTATATATATAATTTATACCCCAAACAATTTTTTATCTACCACTGATTTCAAAATAAACTTTGATTCGATTTGCGAACACAACAAAAGACTATTATTACCAATATAAAAAACAGTCGCTAGTCTTAAGTGACAATCTTTTGCAAAATAAATTCAGAAATCTTAAAGTTAAAAAATTATTCTTCCTTACAAGAGCACATATGTGGTATAACATTTAGGTACACAAAACATATAGACATCAAAATATTTTGTGAGGACCATTGATGTTAATCCCTTATTACATAGATCGGCGTACGACAAACTTTTTCGTAAAGTAGTCAACGTTAGATATTTTTTGGTTTGCATTCCAAGAAGAAAAACAGAAATCAAACTGTCGGTATACTTAAAAACAATTTTTCGGTATTTTCCTACTAACCGCATCTACGCTAATTTTTGATGTTCCGATTATGCGATAGCCGGTATCGATATGTGATGAATATCGCTTTTATGTTTTGTAAAAAAATACAGAGCGTGTTAATGGATTGTTTAATCCAATTAAATAATGTATTTTCTAATTGTACTCACTTTCTATAGGTATGTACTTACTTTGTGATGCCTTTCTAACAATTTTCTAGGTTTAACTTGAGTTAGGCCTACTGTCAGCAAAACATGCATAGTATCGAAATAAACACACAGACTCAATTCGGAGAATGCAAATTCGGCGATTGCGAGTTTTCTAACACGTTTTTTCTAATACGTATCACAATTAAGAGTATGAACTTCAAATCTACAGTGGAAATATTTCGTAGTAAAAATAACATTACATGAATTTGTTACATAAAATGTAATTCGTTGTTTTTGTCAGCAAGTATACCATCCAGTGGAGTGAAAAGATTTAATTAGTAGGCTAATTCTTCAATTTAATTAATGTAACATTTAAAACATGTTCGACGGTTACAAGCGTTTATCCTTCCGGTGACCATTACAGCATCTTGTAATGGAAGAAGCATTGCATTCTGAGGTGGTTCGTTAATGCAGTTGCAGGACACAAAGGAATGAAAAGCCCTCGGGCAGATCTTTGATTTCAGCGAACGCTGTCCAATTAGGTTATGTTCCCTTCGCCAAGACATAGTGCCCGTTACCGGCAATATAATTTGTTTCCTTCCCTTCACGGCCAATAAAAACAGATTTATGATGAACATATTACGGTAGCACGCAGCCTAAAGAATGGCATTACGGCATTTTACAAACGTAAAGAACAATCTTTGAAATTCACAATCACCGAGGTTACAAAATATGTCAAATTTTATACGCAGAGTGTTCAAACTGTATTTAAAGAATACAGTAAGGGCCATAAGTCGGTTGTCACTACACATTATATTTGGTTTATTAATGACCGTGAATTATTAAATGACGAAAAGTTTTTTAAGGTTCAGGCATTGACTAGACTAGACGTCATTTTAAAACGTTTGTATTGACATTTCGAAAAAAATTATTGTTACAATCGGGATATAGAGTAAATTTTTAAAAATACTGTATATATAAATAATTTTAGATTACGCAACCGACGCGAAGGCAGTTAGTATCTGTCAAGAGTGTGATGGATAGGGGAGAGATACAACCATCATTCGGACAATACGTGTATTCAGTAACACGACAATGTGACGCCTTGTTTAGTGGAGGCAATAATTCTAAATTGCTGTGTTAAATTAGGGTGAGGCGAGAGAAAACGTCTTCATAACAAATAGACAAAAGACGACGCTCTGTACACGCCATTTACCAAGAATACATGGGGCGAACGACACGCTAGCAACGTAACAACATGTGTGAAATGTCCGAGACGACACTCTGACACAAAGGGTTTACAATGACATTACTTAAAGGTTCGTCAAATGAACAATAAGGGTTTTGTTGCGAAAGAAAATAGACGATGTAACGACAACGGGGGGTTCGTATACGATTCCGGACATGAATGGAACCAGGAGAAAGGCAGATGTACGGTACCGAGAAGTTATCAACCAGCAGTGTAGTAATAAAAACACTGAACGGATACAGCAAAACAATACTGAAATTCCTTACGCTTGAGACCTTTGGACGATAGGGTGACAGGGTATAAATCAGAGGTACATGACTCGAACTTGAGTAGAACAAAGGATGATTAACAGGCGGAAGAATTGCTCTTTTCGAAGAAATAAGGATGGGATGACACCAGAAAGTATGTTGGAGTAGGGTAGACAGCCTATCAGAGACCAAAGTTTGGCCAGGGCTGGACACAAGAGCTATGTTGCCATGAAAACGATTGGCGTAAACGAATCAGAAGGGAATCGTGAACTTGACTCAAGATTTTGGGTGGAGACTTCGAAGGAATTGAGACAAGAAACCAATGAGAAAGACGTTGGAGGATGGTAGAGAGTTGAGCAAGAGATGTTGGAAGGGAGTTGAGATGATAAAACCGGGTGTTTACCACGAGGAGACCCCAGTAGTATCATACAAATTTTAAGCAGTAGTATTATAATTTTTAGCCGAGTATTATAAAATTTTACGAGAGTATCATATAACTGTTAGTCAGCATCATATAGACTTTAGTCAGTCTTACATAAACTTTGCTCAGTATTATTGAGATGTGCGGTAACTAAGTACATTAGTAGGTTACGAGTTCGGAATATCAGTTTTCAATCAACGGTATAATAAACTCATAATATTATTGAACTTAGACACTCGTCAATTTATATACGTCAGTGCGAAAAGACTTTATAATATGTCAGTTTTACTACCGCAACGGAGCACGACATAGTGCGTAGTAAACGGTAAGCGCAGTGGCAGTACGTTAATTAACAGTTTCAGTCTACTCATAGTAAGAACTGAGGTGTTAAAATGAATGGAAACATTATCGGTTGACAAGTAATTAATGTACAAACAATCTATCCTTGGTATTACACGTATATATCTAAATCAAACGAGACCGCATGCATACCGAAGCGGAGTGCGAGAGATGTGTCGCGGAAGTGTGAAATCATTTGTGATATAAATGATAAGTGCAAAACAATCGTGCTGGAGAGTGCAGGACAAAGACGCCGGATGGAGAGTCTTCGCAATTTGGATATCAATTAACAAGTAACGTAAATTATTTATTGTTAGCAGTTACTAATACACTGACCTGATTCTCACAAAGAAACCACGTATAAATGAATATAAATGATCAGATAATGGTTAAATCCTCTAAATGATCACTATTGTAGATGCAAATCTGGAATATGAACTCATTAAGTGTAGGGAGATGTTAAATGTAAGGTATAATTTATTGCATACTTATGTTGTATACTAGAATAGTATTATTCATTAACGAATAAGTTGTGTAATGTTTTATTTACAGGAACATGAATATGTATTATCTTGAATGCTGATTATTAATTGTTTAGTATATAATAAATCGTAATATATAGATCCAGACTTGGGTATGTGTTTTATTATTACAATACCAAATAGTGATCAATAAAATATGCAAGATATGAAAGAAGGTGAAATTATGATAACAGTGAATCACATTAATTCAGTTAAATGTCTAATTTATGAATATTTGGATTAACTCATTAGTTAATTACTTCTTACTTTGATTGACACCCAAACGCGGGATAATATGAAAGGTATCAAAATTACATTAGTGAGTACTTTATGATAGTCAAAACTTATTCAATATCAACTCACACATCAATTATAATTAAATAAATGGACTAATTATCTTAACAACAAGAATAAACTAATTTGCATAATTACCAGTTAATAAAATTAAACAGAGTTGCATTGGCTCCCAATCGCGGACCTTAAGAAGATTGTAAATAACTACTTAATAATTAAATAAAATATGTTAATTAATTAATTGAATGATTAATTACCAGCATAATTAATTAACATTATAGGGACCCCTCTATGCGGACAATACATAAATAATTAATAGGGCCTATACATATAACCAATGTTTTGTGTGATTGTATGTGTACTTGTTACATAAATAATGATACTGCTACTCTGAGGAAATAAATAGTACAGCATCGCTGAGTGCCTACGTAACTCTTGGCATGCGACACTGTTCCAGTCGTTTAGAGATCATTCTGCGCGGCAGAGTTGCATAACGTTTTCGATTGTTCGACATTGTCTATCCCTCTCTCAGACGTTCCTCAACTACCCTACCGCCATAGAGGCCCGCTATTTCACTACAATACAAGACGGTTGAGTTATAAATACTGGGTTTCGAAGCGGAACAATTGAGTTACAACTGGTGATTTTACAACTGCGGTTCCCAGTGATTGTACCGGTTTATTGAGAAGTCATTATTGTGTTAATTAGTGCAAAACTGTAATAAGGTAACATTCATTGTTGTCTGTTGGACAACTTTAACACGAATTATTGTATACGGGCGCTTTGTTGTTTATAAATGCTCTTTGTGTCTAATTAAAGTTTGTAATTAATGACTTCATTGATGTCATTTATTCTGTCTCCACTGAACAAAACGACGATCTATGGATCTGTAAGACCGTCGTAACAATATTAATATATATTATTGTGATTTTAGTATTAATAATACATTATTGTTCTGATATTAACAATATATAATTATAATAGTGCCCACGTGTGAATAATCATTGTGCTTACTGAAGTTTCTGTATTGCTCATGTACAGGTCCTGATGATGACAATACGTTTTCTCGAAACGTCAACATAAATGTTTTAATACTGTGGCTTTATTAATACTTTGGTTTTAGTAACCAAACGTCATAAACGTTTTACCACTAGATGTTGTCAAAATATGCAATTTTGTCAAGCGACATATGTTGTCCCCTCTACACGATGCTAATCAAAACGATTTTAATTTTATAAATTCTTTAAAATAATCGTTCGCTATTTTATTATAATGTCTAGAGACTTTTTCAGCCTCTAAAAGCCAACTACATATGCAGAATTGCACTGTAGGTTTCTAGTAAAACAAAGCACATGGACAACTGAAGTTACAAAAACATAGCATATAATAGTCCTATCATGAAAACCAACAAGTAAAGCGAAATAGTTTCGTGATTTCGACAGGCCTATAATCGAATAAATTCGACCGAGAATCTGGCAGTAAGACGAATGAAGGGAGATCAGGTCGCCGAAGTATAAATACTGTGGGAAAATCGCGTGGGGGGGGGACAGAAAGGAAAGACAAGGAGAATAGTAGATGATGAGAAAAAGAGGCATAGCACTCGGCGAAGACAAGGAGGATGTGACACTTCACCCCCACTGACGATAACGAGTTAGAAGACCTCAAAAGGCAGCTATAATTCCGCCAGTAACGAACAAACATATACTTTGTACACTCTACGAAGGAGGGTGGAGATTTGAAAGTCTCTATGTGCGGCCACAGCTATCAAGAGAGCGCGTAGTAGACAGCCAGTTTATTGATCGACAATTTTCATTGGGTTTTAAAATGTTCGAGAGATTATTTTGTTTTTGATAGAAACAATTTTGTTTTACAATGTTTTATTGTAATTTGTTTTATGTTGTTTAGCTTGGCAGAACGATCCCAGATTCTAGTGATCGAAAAAAATTACGATGGAAGCCTTCCGAGAAGAGGATTGACTCCTAAGAAATCAGCCACCGCTTAGGAGTTTTAAAGAATAGCTTACTGTGTACGTTACATCATGCCCGCTAGCAAGCTGGCATCACTCCCTCACTTAAACCGTTACCAGTCGACATCAAAGCAACAAAGCAACTGTTATTCCGAACCACTGTTGTTGATTGTTGACCCGTTTCTCCACATTATGTACCGGCCACACCGGTAGCAGAAAGACAACATAACGGCTCGAGTTGGCTCCACTGAAAGTGATAAGTTGCGACTGACGAACACTAACTGTGGCAACATGGTATCAAAACAGTAATCTCATCTTACTAACTGTGCAATCTGATAGTGCACAGAGACTGTGTTGGGAAGTGCCACACAATTAGATTGCATTATTAGTGCACAATTAGTGACGCAATATTACATCAACGGCTTCCGACTGTCATCTCTTAGCCGAGGCGATATTACTGCCTGCTCGTAAACGTTACCTACAAGACTTCACTGGCACCTACCCTATATTGCCCTTGTCTCGCTACTGCACCCAGTGCGCTGTCATTATTAACTCGCTAATCAACTTTATACAAACTGCACCACGGTAGCAATGTTACTCAAATGAAATTTTATAAAAACAGTCCAAACAAGACCTGCCTACGACTCACAGAAATTGATAGCAAAGATTATCTGATTGAACAACCTAAGCGAGTTTCAGTTTTAACTCGACCGTTTGGCATTTGTCTGTCTTTGGCGATATGTCTCACTAGAACATTTGATCGCATTAACCGATTTTCGTAAAACTTGGTTACCTACACCGATTTTCGTAAACTTTTAACCTACACAACCCTGTTGTTTTTGAGATTGGGCCCCCCAGAAATGGGGGAGGAAGGCAAATATTTGAGGGGGTCCAAAGTTTTAAAAAATCAAAAAGTCTATGTGGCTATTAAATGAAACAAAATTCTAACCATTACATGAATTTGGTCTTCATTTTTGGAAAGTTCAAAATTTTAGGATGCCGGAGGCCAAAGAATGGGTGAAAATGTTGATAAAATCGCAAAAATTCATGTGGCGTATCACATTTAAAGGAATTTTAACTAAAATTTTATTGCAGTGTGAATTTTTGGAGATCTCAAATTTTGGAACGCCGCCGCCGGAGCCCTAAAAGTGAGGCAAAAGTTTGATAAAATTTCAAATTCCATGTGGGATATCAAATTAAAGAGAATTCTAAAGAATAGCTGAATATAGTCTTGGAAACTTCAAAACCTTTCGACTCAATGGCTCAAAATCAGGATAAAAAAATTGTAAATAGCCAACGGCATGTCAGAATAAAGGAAATTTTAACTCAAATCAGATTGTTAAAATTTTTTAGCCTTTATTGTAGGAATGTCTGCTCTACAAGTGTTACTTCACTAAAAAGAATAGGATAATCGGTATTATCGTAATTTTTCTAATAATTGAATCATTATCTAATATCAAAATTTACCCAATAGTAAATGTATTACTTTGTTCAAATAGTGAGTTCTGCCGCTCAGGGAGCATACTAGTTATACTTTTAGCGCAATACTTTCGGCACGTTCTTGCTCGACACCAAATGTCACATATTGTTACTTAGAACTTGAAAATGTTATACTTAATTCGATTCCACTGAATAACTAGCAAATTCGTTGCGTAAAATGATATGGACTGAAAGGGCCATGCCGCCAGTACTGAGGCGCAACCCAATCGCCAGTGCATGCGTGTGTGTGTGTGTGTGTGTGTGTGTGTGTGTGTGTGTGTGTGTGATGTCTTTCGACCTATCCGCCTCCGGAAAGTGAACATATTGTAATAGTGATACCGACTTATCACTACCGATTTAGTAGAGCACTCTCGCTGAAACCGTGGGCTTCAAAGCAACACTTACCCGTAGTAATTTTTTAGCTCCTATCATATAGTCGCGTTGTTGGCACGCCCCTGTATCAGCTACTCAAAGACCTACATTGGCAACAGAATAACGACAACACGACGAGTCGTATTCATTGAAGTTGATACGCTGAAGTTACTGAATGATAATTGTGGCTACACGAAGTCCATGTGGACAAGACACCTTCCTTTCAACTTACTAACGGGACAATCTAACTGGCATAGACGTACAATATCACATCAAGCCGCTCCACTCCTAAACGTTCAGAAAGCAGGAACTGAATAGATAATCGGTTAGAAAGAGGAAAGACAGAATTGGTGGTAATGTTGGTATTAGTGCTGATGGTGTTGACTACTTTGACTGAGGTGGTGATGTAGTAACACCTGTGATGAAAGATGTTTGTTAAGTTTCCTCAAATCAGAACAAAGTTGTAATTATATTTGACTGTTATTAAAATTCTGTGGACAAAATGAACAGATCTGACAGGTTTGATTGCCACACGGACCGAAGTTTGATGAACAGCTATAATTAACAAATGATTGTTCCCAAGTGTTAAGTAAAGCAGCAATTAATCATCGCCCACATTTTTATAACTGACTTAAATCGGAAAACGAGTTACAGGATTTGCTTACTATACGCATCTGTGGTCCTGTAGTAATTGTCAATTGTACTTACTGTACTTGTAGCATAATTGTTACTTAGAAGTGAGAAAATAAGAAATTCTTAGTTGTGTGGGGAACAGAGACAGGTGTCAGGTGTGTATACGAAACTGTAGCATATGTTTTGAACATAAAATTAGTTTTAGGGAATTTTCCCAGGGTCGTGAATGGTATCTCACCCTTTCTCAATAAGCGTGACTGTCCAGGAAGTGATAATCGTAGGAAATGTGGCGAGACACAGCAAAATAAGAATTAATGGTGACAAAATCCAGACAGGAAATATAAAATGTCACACAAATTTGATATGCTTTTGGGGGAGTCAAGTCATTGGTCACAAGTGTGAAGCCAGGTGGTGTACTCTATGTGAACATTGGTAAAAGCAGGTGTTCTATTCCGTGAGAACTTTAATCTTAGAGGGAAAACACCCCAAATCGTGACGTAGGGTCACATGATACAGTCTTTGACGAATAATAGAAAGTCTTATAAAAATTGTATGAAACTACCCTTACTCCAATTAGTTTTAGCCTATCATAGTTAAGATTTTAGAATTAAGAGGAGGGAACAGTCCCACCACTAAATTAAGTGTTACGCCCACAATATGTACTATAAAAACTCTTAGCATTCGCTGGGGAAGACAGATCTGATTTTGTAAGCGGTCCAAGAGAACTTACTCATCTTTTCTCATTTTTATTTTGACTTTGATCTGTGTTGGAAGGTGTTCTTAGAGAGCCGGAAAACCAGATGTTGTCAATAGTTTGTTTTTGTGATTTCTGAAGTAACTAAAAGTAGTTACATTAATTTGTGAACTAAGTACTAGTAACTGAAGGTACTTAGAGTTTAAAAGAGTAATTGAATTAACTGACTTATAGTTTGTCAAGAAGAGTTGTATAAAGTAACTTGTAAAAGTTCGTTTGTATTTTGCTAATCACAATAAATTGTCTTCAAGAAGAACGGTTCATTCTAATGATTCAACTTTACCTCCGGAAACACGTCAAACAAAACAAACAGTTGTAACTTAGCAACCACTCGATAGGTTACAACAGTCCGTCCCGACCACTTGACATTGTATCATGTAGGACAAATTGTCTATAATTTATACAATTCTACCGCAGCGTTTTATCTATGTATATGTCTCTCTCTTTGTTATTGTTTTCCTCTTCCAGTATCTCTATTTCATATTTCGGCCACTCGTTTTTTAACACTTGTCGAAACGTACAACCTAATTACCATAAAAAATTACAATCGATATGATGTAAAAACTAACATCTCTCTAACATAGGAATGTTATCGGACTAACGAGTGCGGATGGGCACACAGTTGAACACAGAAATGATTATAACTATATGCTTTGCAATACACTTCAGCGCACATTATGTTTAATGAATCGTCAAGGTATGTTAAAAAATAAAGTACAACAGATTAAAGTAGAAATAAATATTACCGATTTTCAAATTACTTTTCAGATATTTTTTCAGTCATTAAGTAACATGACCGTGTAATAGATACGACTGACTGCAGATTAATTCCCACGCTTTCCACATGCAAACTACGTTTGCCTACTCAGTCCCAACTCTTCTGTCGAAAAAGGTTTTTCGCTGCCTCAACTTTAAGTTCTAGAAGGTCTTCACTATTGGTTAGGAAGCACAGGAGAACTTTAAAATGTGGAGACCGTGTAATATATTGTACGATATTAAATATAATATGATCTTATATTGTGTGATAACATTATCGTTATCCTCATCATCATTTCCCCTCAAGCATTACGTTTGAGCCCTGTTGTTCTCTCTAGCCGTGGTACAGTTCACAGTTCACAGCATACCACCGCCAAAGAGAAACCACTCAGCATTTCATCACGTGCAGTGAAGAGTTCCACGATTAAGAAAGACGTTGTTGTGTACGTGCACGTGTAGATGTCGCGTTGTTATTGACTAAGGCCCGCCTACCTCAGTAATCCAGAGTACGTAGATGGGATTGGAGTGATTCGAACTCACTGCTAGCATGGAATGACCACCATGCAAAGTGACGCCCCGACACTTAGCTACAGCGTCATCTTTAATTAAACGAGCGAAGCGAGTTCTCGGTTTTAACTCGACCTTTAGCTTTTCTCTGTCTGTCTGTTTGGAGTATGTCTCACTTTTGAACGCATCAACTAATTTTCGTAAACCATGGCACGTTTGTCCAACGTTTACCCTACAGAACCCTATTGATCTTCCCGAAAGTAGGAGCGCGGAAGGCAAAAATGTGAAGCGGTAAAAATTATGCAAAAATCGCAAAAGCCATGTGGGGTATCAAATTAAAGAGAATATTTACCACAGTCTCAGTATTATGTTCATTTTTCAAAATTTCAGAATTTTTGAACGTCAGGGCCCAAGTGAAACGTTTCATGTGGGGAACCAAATTAAAGTGACAAATTTAACTGACATCTAAATGCAGTGTCAAGTGTTGGAAATTTCAAAATTTTGTGACCGCAGGGCGCAAATGGAGATCAAAATTTGATAAAATTGTGAAAATCAAGCAGGGTGCCAGACTATAGGAACTGTAATCCAAGTCCGAATATTTCAAAATTTTAGCGTTTATTGTAAGATCGAGTACTCTTCAGTTGTTACATTACTTAAGAAAACTATATTGTAGAGTATTCGGGATTTCTGTAATCTTTCCCATAATCGAAAAATTATCTTATACCGAAAATTATGTAATAATAAACGTAATTTGTTCAAAATAGTGAGAGAGTCTGCACCTCAAGGAGCATTATTAAATAATTTGACTTGTACGAACTTAGATTATATTCCGAACAAAAATAGGCTAAAATTAAACACCATTCTTCAACAATATTTTAGCTTCAAATTCGTATAAAAAAAAACATAATTAGTTAACAAAGGAAGTTCGTATTTATTGTGAACAGCTTACAAGGTAATGGATAGTTTATTTTAGTAATGAAGTACAGGACGTAAGGCGAGAATGAAGCTGAATAAGCATCAGTTCCGGTGAACTGCAATAACCCACTGATAGGGTACCACTAGTCTATACATCCGTAGTTAGCGTAATTACTTAATCAGTCATAGGTACGATAGTTCGATACACCGCGTTAGTAGAGTAGTAGAGCTTATCAAGAGCAGAGTATTAAAGCATACAATTGTATCAGTTACAAGTTGTATTCACTTAAGAGGTTAGTTTGCAAATTTTAATTCACCTTACAACGTTAGATCAACCTCAAAAAGTGTAAAGTCTCTCATTGCCTCAATTAATGCATTCTCCCAATTATGGGCATTTACTTGTACCTTTTATTAAAGATTGCTTCATTTTGTCGATTGAATAAACGATTACGAAGTACTAGTATCTCGCGACCACAGATTCGACAAATAAAAGTGTCAGCGCTGATATTTTAATAATAGTTGCATGTGTTACGAACAGTTTAGGAACTTTTATCGTGACCAATGTTTTTAATGTTGAAGAAGATTCGTGCGTGTAAAAAATATATTGGTAAAAATCATTACGGCAATAACGGGAAAGACGAATAGTTATTGTATGTAATCTACTACTGTAGCATTTCTCACAAATTTATATTCACACCATAATCCGCTGTTTCAAATTGCTTTGCGTTGTATTTGAACAAATGGGTCAATGAGATACACACGCTCAAACACAGATTCTTTACTCAAGGCACTGGTTCTGAGAACGCGTCAGCAAAAGTAATCCGGGACGGCGTGAATATCGATTCGCTTCACGCCTCAGGGGGACAGCAGACGAAATGCAACAGTCGACGTCTGGTACACCATCCTCCCATGCATTCGTTTCCATTTCATTGTTCCGGTAATTAACAAACGTATACACGCATGAATGATAAAAGTGCAAAGTTATTTCAGTACGCGTAATATTCTTTTACTTGAACATTCTAATTTTATTTATATTGTTTTCTTAAAAACAAATATTTATTAAGAATTTCTGCTTTGTACATTTTGTAAAAATTTCTACTCGTCTCACGTCTTCAGAGCAAGGTGACTATGAATTACGCTTATCTTTTATATATAAAATAAACCATTTCATTAATTTACTTGCTCCCATGGTGCAAGCGATATAGTACTGCTTTCTAAATGTAGAAGTAAAGAATCGCAGGAGGTCTACGAACCAGAAACCAGTAAAGCAATACTTGCATCAGGGGCGCTTTCAGTAGGAGGTAGCTAGTTATCACTACCTCCAGAAATTCTTAGATACAACAAACATATAAAGTGTATTTTTTACACGATCTAAAATATACTAAATTTATTTTCCTGTATATAATGTTATTAAAATGTCCGTGCTGAGTTCCTTTTTAAACTGCACCGCCCGCTCCGAATATCGTAGTTTTACATTCAGATTGAGGTCGCTCGAGTCTAGGTAGCGGTTTCTGTGCTACCTCACACAAAGTATTATAGACTCACGTGATTAGTCCAAGGAGGTTGAGCGTATGCCGCAGCTACGCATAAGAGAGTGTGAGAAACCAGGAGAGCAAGTGAGACAGGCTCAGGCACCATATGACGAGTTACCTACATCCTGCCAACATAGCAGCAGGGTTTCATTTGTCAGTGGTCAGTTAAAAGTTTATTAAAATGTGTTCTGTGCGTGTTGTTACACACAGTCAGTTGTTAGTGACTTAAACGTTTATTTATTTGAATTATATATTTACAATTAATTTGGTCTAATAATATTTTAATAAAAACCTAAAGATGTTCTTGCTTAAGGCTTAATTTTTGTGTGCACCACCAGATTTTTTGGTCACGAGCTGCCAGTCACTTGCATAAAGAAAACATATTGTAAACAAAATGAGCTAATAAATGTGTGTTTGTTGTTGGGGGGGGGGGGGAGTGTTATATTTTACAGAACGTCTGTAAAGACTATTCGATGTAAAAGTACATTCATTATTTAAATATACATATAGAAATATTCTTAAATGGATGGAAATGCTAAAAGGCTCTGTTGCTTTATTTGATTTGTGAAGGAGTTCGAATATATGTGGTAGTGTATAAGATGATGGCTAATTAATTAATTATACTTCGCCATCTTTCTTATATGTAAAAAATTAACAGAACAGGTAAGATAACGTTTATTGCACAGTGTTTATCGTTACCACTATATGAAGCATTCAATAATTTTTGTACAAAAGAAGGTTGATAGTAAAATTAACGAAATCACAACAGACCCGACCAATTTTTATTTCTGCGTAACTGTCTCCGCAGAATCTGCATTCTGCAACTGTTTCTCCATATTGTTACCTCCCTTTACCCCAACTTTCTCTCCTCTACTCTAATTGTACGTTTTAGAGTAGACTTTATCACGCAATTGTTTTGTTACTGTCGCCCTGCTGTCACATTAAATTAAAGGAGTCCGAGCACGACGAGTGACTGTCACCTGTCACTCACTCTTTTTCCTGGCTTTCGTTGATAAATAAATTTGGTTTTCAAGCAGGCTAGTCAGCGCGACTATATCAATTTTCGGGAGACAGCCGTCGTATGTGCACTGGTGATACGGCATAAGAAAAATCAGAGAAAACAGTGCTTCTGGGTTCACCCTATGTGGAGTCAAAGATTACTACAAAGAAAATGTAGCCTAAGGTTTGCAGATTTGCGATTCTGTCCGGAAAATGTTTCGGTTATTTCCGCATGAGTGTAGAAAATTTCGACAAATGGCACAAATTTTGAAATGCTGTTACTCACCAAATATGCGATTGTCAATTCTAACGGAAGAGAAGCTCGCTGTGACTGTAAGGTATTTTGTAATAACAAAAATTATATATTATGCAGATAGCTACTAATGTAATAGTAAATATTAGTTATAAAAATGTACAAATAAAAATTCTTCATTTGTGGATTTCAAAATAGGTCTAATAATTTTTCATTTAACATGATTTAATATTACAATAGCACTGAAATAAAAACAAAAAACATAAAATGGAAAAATTACGTGCTTATATCAAATAAAAGAAACTGGAAAGCAGAAATGAGTTGAAAGATTCATGGGTTTTTTGGACATCGTGTAAATTTTCTACAAACGTGGCACTATTGAAAGCGGTCTAGCATGGCAATAGGAAGATCATACAATTTACTTCATATAGTCCAACCTTTTGTCTACTTTCCATGAACATTTTTTTTCAACATTTTTCTAAAACTTGGTTATTTCTCACTCTGTCGACACACTTAGTAATCAACACTTTCCTCAAATGCTTCGGGCCTTCATTATCTGTAATATCTATTCCGCATAAAGTGCTTTCAAGGTATATTTAGACATTCATTGACAGTCTGCCAATGAAATGCGAAGCAACAAATGAATACGTATACTAAAAATGTTTCTGTGTGATTTAATACTATTATAGCGAGTTCCTGTCAGCACGTAGAGCGAAGTTTGTGTAGGCTTTATGTTGGCAGATGTTCTGCTCAGGTGTGTTTCTCGACGTTTCCCAGGCATTTGACAAAGTCTGGCATCTTGGACTCTTATACAAAATAAAGAAAAATCTGCCACATAATTGTTACCGTATTCTACATTCCTACTTAGTGGGTAGAGTGTTTCAAGTCAAGTACTCGGATGCTACTTCTCCTCTATTACCAGTGGGGTCAGGTGTTCCACAGGGTAGTGTCCTGGGTCCTCTGCTCTACCTCCTGTTCACCTAGGACTTACCGTCAGCAAGTGAAACCACTGTTGCTACCTACGCCGATGACACAGCAATCCTAGCGACACACTCCGACCCCTCAATAGCATCTCTTGTACTACAAGAATCATTAAACAGCGTTCAGTTATGGCTTGATAAATGGTGCATAAAAATCAATTCATCCAAGTCAGCAACGTTACCTTCACCACACGTTAGGCAAACTGCCCTCCAGTAACAATTAACGGTCAACCAGTACCGCAAGCTGAAAGTGCTAAGTACTTTCGGATGCATCTGGACAGGAGACTAACATGGAAAAAACATATAACATTAAGAAGATTGAACTTAATCACAAGATCAGAAACATCTACTGGCTGATAGGCAGAAAATCACGGTTGTCTCGTCAACAAACTGTTGATCTATAAAGCAGTTCTTAAACCGGTATGGACTTATGGTATTCAACTTTGGGGTACTGCTAGTACAAGTAACATTGAGATTATCCAGCGCTTTCAGTCCAAAACTTTAAGATCGATAGTCGACGCTCCATTGTTTGTCTCTAACAACTCTGTACACCGCGATCTCAAAGTTCCAACCGTGAGAGAAGAAATCATGCGCCTCTGCAGGACTCACATCTCCAAATTAGAACAGCATCCTAACCACCCGGCAATTAATTTGTTAGACAACAGTGAAGAAATCTGTAGACTAAAAAGGCACAAACTATTAGACTATTAGTTATTCAGGTTTAACTAATAATGTATTCTCTGTATTTTCTGTATTGTACTGTCTGTGATATCTGTTCTGTATGTTTTGTATTCGTGTCATTAATAAGTGTTAATGTCAATCTGCATATGTGCCTTATGGGCCCACTGTTTAACATTTGAACTAACTTATTATATCATCCCAGCAGGAAGTGGAAATGATTTTTGTTCATTTGTTTACATGTTTTATCATTTAGTTTTGTATTTTGTGTACCTCTTTAGGCTAATCTATTATCAAAAACAAGAAGAGCTGTAAATAGTCAACTCTTCATAATCCTGTATGTTTGTTGTCAGCCAATTTGTTAAATGTTAGCTTAGTCGAACAGATTACAGATCTCCAATAAATTAAAAAAAAATGTATGTTGGCAACGAGAAGGTAATGACGTACAGGCATTCTGTTGAAGGCAACTCTGATTCCGCTTCGAAATGTTTTCAGACATCCAGACGTCAGTGCTGTGAAATAAATAAATGTATGTCACGGAGCGGAATTATTTTTATTGATACAGCCAACCTTTGCAATAAAGTGTCGCAGTGATCTGGTCTCGATCTTTATACACAGTACTGACGTCACTTCTTCCAGCACTTCTCTGTTAAAGTAACCTGTATTTCCTCTCTTCAATGTACACAATTTCCGTAAATTGACATTATTATTATTAAGCAATTTAGTGGCATTTCTTCTTCTTCTTCTTCTTCTTCTTCTTCTTCTTCTTCTTCCTCTTCCTCTTCCTCTTCCTCTTCCTCTTCCCCTATCAGGGAATAGACGAATCGCCTGTTCCTCTCTTTAAGGAAACACATCCACTTCACCAACGATTCCTAAGTCTTCCTATGCTTCTTTGTCAAATAATCTTGTATTGCAAACTACCTTAGGCAACCTGCCACCTGGCATCCTATTCATATGAACAATCCATTTCTCTTTTTTTTTTGCAAAACGATCTTTCATGTTACAAATTTTCAATCCCAAAGAGTTGATTTTTTTTATTTGCAGTTTAAGAAATGTATATTAGTTTATTTTTATTTTCTTACTTTACGGTAATAAGAACGGTCATTGGTCAGAACGTAAAATAATGAACTATTGTTACAACTGTACAAATTGTCAGTAAACATTCCCAAGACAAAAACCATTTACAATATGAAAGGTGTGTGTTTCAGGGAGCGAGATGTGTGCGATTTTTATTTGTTCTCTAAGCACGACTAAATTGTGGAATATAAGGGAGTCTGTTCAGTAAGTGGGAGGTATTGTTACAACTCTCAGATATTAGTCCTTAATACACAGCGGGTTTCATCAAACGATCGAAGTGAGTTTTCAGTTTTAACTAGATCGTTTCGACATTTGTCTGTCTGTTCATATGGATTATGTCACACGATAACTTTCCAACACACAACAATACGATTTTTTTAAAACCTGGCATGTGTAACCACGGAAACTTACAGAACTCCTGTTTTTGAGATTGATCTCTCCTAATATAGGGGGGCGGGAGGCAAAAATGTGAGGTGATCAAAATCGTGAAAAAATCACATATGCGAATGTGGAGTATCAAATTGAAGGGAATTTTAATCAGTCTGAACAAAATGTTCATTTTTGAGAATTTCAAAATTTTTTGACGTCAGGGAACAAAAAGTGGGTGAAAAACTTTAATCAAATTTCAAAAATTCATGTAGATAATTTTGATATTTGAATGTAGTGTTAGGTTTTGGAAATTTCAAAATTGCGACCGCAGGGTCCAAAAAAAGAGACGAATCACTTTAAAAAATTGCGGAAATCAAGCAGGGTGTCGGACTAAAAGCAAATTTAACCGAAATCCGAATGTTTAGAATTCTTAGTGTTTAGTGAATGTATTCCTTAACTGAAAAATTATATAAAATTGAAATGTATGTAATAATAAATACACTTCGTTACAGTAAGCGTTCTATAGCATAGGGAGTATACTAGACAGCTTTGTTTTTTGAAAATTGTTCTTTCTGTCCAGCAGGTTGGCAGAGTCTGCACAAGCTGTTTATCCTATCGTATCACGTCAATTAGTATATATGAATAATGATTGGTACTTGAAAAATCATGATCCTAATTCAACAAGCTTTTGAGCACTGGCCATTGGAGAATAATTATAAAATAATTATAAAGGTAGCAAACAGATAGCTTTTAGGGATATCCTTAAAATTTGTCTCAGTACTGTACTATTTATTTACAAGTTCCCTCATCTAAACGAAAAAGTTTTACTTCAGTATTAATATTTATATGACTTCTAGCACAAAGGAGGTTGTCGAAGGAGGTCCGTAGAAATTTTAATCATAACCATCAAACAAGAAGGTATCACTTCGTAGTCGTCCTCGGTGATTTGAAACCATTTTTTAGAGATTACATTATCCTATTAGGAAGATCCTCTCATGAAGACGACTAACAGGTCTACTCTCATCAGTACTGTAAAATACAAAACACTGTCATCCACAGTTGCCCATTAGCTTCCCATAAATATGTTCACTTATAAAAAGTGTATGGAGGTGTGGATATACATATTTATTTTGAGTTCGGGCTCCAGGACAGAACTACTTCAGAGGCAACGACCCTGCCTCCGTAAGCTCTAGGCTTTCCCGACCCCTCATTACCGGCGAGTGGGAACTGCATAGTTTCCCTAGTTTCCCGTTTCTTCTAACTTGGAGTTGGGAAATCATGTCACAACCTAAATTCCATCCGTATGTTTATTTTATCCTTCCCTATCTCCTGACACAAACTCGCCAACCTTCAAGTGGATAGCAGTTGGCGTTCTGAAATCTCATAACCCATGGAATGCCGCAGAATGCAAAACACACGCTGCGGTAAATATCCTAAGTCATTACGTGTCTGTTAATGTTTAGACGTCGTCGATTTTGGTATTCCTCTCGTGAAGAAATAAATCGAGCTTGTTCAAATATGCATGTATCGTAACTGCTCGCTGTTGGTAGAAATAAACAAAAGTTGAGACATTTAAAACTTATTTTTGCGGAGGGTACATAATATAAGTGAACGTTTCAAAACATTTTCGCGACGATTCTTATAAAAGATCTGACTCTTACTTCAGGCGTCTTTACAGTTATGAAGAAACAAGTTAAGAGGGACTTACTTTCTACTTATTAACATGCGTCTTTCACGTCTGTTAAAAACATATGTAACGCCGTTTCTTAAGTAAAGTTTAATCAAAAGATCCTCCATAAAAAAAATAATCACACACGCTTTGAGATACTCGCCTATACACATATGAAGGTTACAAGTGGGCAAGCCAATGAGTATCAGTCATATTAAAGTTGTCACATTGTACTGTGCAATGAATTTGTCCATCCAGGAACAGTCGTCTAAGAAGTTGCATGGAATGAATTTGTCCATCCATCTAAGAATTTATAATAACAAAAATCTCAGTTTGCTCTGAGTGTTAGCGTAAGTCTCGAAGAAAAATAAACAGTCTGTCGACGTATAATGCGACGACGACGAACTTGAAAACTTTAATAGCGCCTGGAAGCGTTTAGTGTCACCCGCATATGAATTAGATGTGTAAAGGTCAACTAAAGCTTTCAAACAGTGTTCTACATTCATCACGGCTCGTAATGACCTGTCAAAACTCCCAAGTCCTGATAAAAACACTGTACACCCGACGCGACGCCTCATCACTTTACAACTGACTTTTTTCGAAAAATATAGTACAACATCTGCATGTTAAGGAATATCAGACGAAATAAAAACAAAATCATACACAAACGTCGAATTAAAAATGATTGTCCTCAATTATCTATTTGATTTTCCTTTCGAGACAAAACAAAATAAAACACACACATCCCATTACGATGGCGTAAATAGTTCGATTACGTGTAAACAGAAGCTATAGAGAGTGTTAAGTATGGTAGAGGGTGTATCTAATACAAAGGCCACAGTTTCACTAGCCTGTTAAATAAATGTTAAAAATCATATTCACAGTGTTTAATCAACGCTTTTAAGCTATCCCTGATGCACTTTCTTTCTTTAAGAACAAATTGGATTTAGAATTGTCCACAATTCCGCAGTGACAATATTTCTTCAGCAAAGGAAATAACTGAAAAAAGACGCGTCATGAATTTTGAGATACACACGGCTTTTATCGATTATGGAAACCACTTTGATAGGTTATGTAGAGATAAACTGTGGGATGTTTTAATATGTCTCCGATTTCCATAGCACCTTGTTCGCTCATTTAGAACCTGTATGCAGGATCGTCCGTACATGTTTAGGTAAGGGAAGATTATCACAAGACGTAGACAAATCAAGGTGTCATGCAAGGCTATAGCCTTCGTCAAGTTTATTTAATGTGCAGGCCTACATGGACGAAATTTTGCGAAAATAGATGGCTGTTTGTCATACAGGTACACGAATCTCAGAGAAGGGCTCAATTGATATATTATTACATGCAAGTGACCAAATAAGTAGGATAGCAAAACGTAAAGCTTCATCCCACCAGAAGCAAGTCTCATCCCAGGAGCAACTCCTGCTTACGCGCCACTCAGTTCAAGAATCAAGTGGGTGCAGAAACGAATTTAAAAGTACACAGGGATTCTGAACAGGGGGTAATCGATACAATGACCATTTTATTTCAGAATATGCCACCACCAATCTTCGGGTTTAGGTCACAAGAAGAGGATATTTGTATAAAAATGGCGGACCATATATTTAAATGTATCAGTTAAAACAGAGAGCTAAGCAAAATTATGATGAGTCTCGCTACACCGCGCTGTTGAGTCTCTGCATCGCTGGTCGGGTAATTTTCCCATCTCCCGTCTAATCCAGGTTATGTTGGGCACGCACATATCTCACACGTTTGCGTATGAGCATGACAAAGTCCGTTAGGCTTCTTATCAAATTTTTTCGACCATTTTAGTATATGTTTATGCGGTCGGCTTTTTGACTTCTACTTTGGAAAATATACGTAAGTTTCTGGTTACTAAAATTGGTGAAATATATAAACATTTTTTTTTAACTCTTATTAAGGTGCTTGTGTTTATTCTTTATTGATTTCTATTTCCAATAGTTGTTGTGTGGCTGCAGCATAGTGTGTACCGAAAGGTTCATATAAGGCAGTCTACCCTCCCAAACTCGTTGGTACAAAGAGCCTTTATTTATATTAATATCATTATTAGTAGTAGTCGTAGTATTTATAGTCTGTTAGTGTTCACTGATATTTAAATTAACGTTATTGTCTCTGTGTTTCTTTTAATTTTTCCTACATGTTCATTTTCTGATATTTTCGCGTACTTTAATTAATTTAACATTCCGTTTACCTAGTTTATGTTGTACGCTTACGTTGTGGCTAACCTATATTATTAAATACCCGCCCCAGATAAGCGTTACTCTATTGAACGAAGCTGTCGTATGATTTTTCTCAGCCTTAAATCAATAATGTTGACTGTTTTCGAGACAATGGATTATTCGTTAACACTTTTAAACCGCCGAAGATATAACTCAAGCTCTGTGGAACATGCTTCGAGTAATTGTAATAAAATATTTGCAATAGAAAATATTTATTCTCATAATTATACTTCTTCTTACGACACACGTATAGGAGTCAATTCTTTACCAAACACTTATTATTGTGTATCGGTGTGAATAATAATACTTAGTAACATAAAGTATAGTAATGTTGTTGGGTGTAACAGGTCACGGAAAGAACAACAAAATAAAAGAAGAAAAGAAAATGTACATTAAATTTGAGAAAGTAAATATAAAACTAGAAATACTTTAAAGCACTCGTCACTTGCTTCCAGAACAACCAATACTTTATATTTTTAGTCGATTCTAGAATTTCTAACATTATACACGTTCTGAGATATAGGTAATGAATGCTATGATTAAACAGAATGAGCATAAGAAATCAAAAGCTAAATAAGAAAGCCCGCTTATTTTAATAAACGATTCCTCTGACTTCCATAGACGGATGGAATTTCATTTCGGCCTTGCCTGCAAACAAGCTCGAGCGAGGCTGTATGGAGAGGGTGTGACAGAGAGGAGAGGGGGAGAGGGAGAGAGAGAGAGAGAGAGAGAGAGAGAGAGAGAGAGAGAGAGAGAGAGAGAGAGAGAGAGAAGGTGTGAGAGAACGTAGAATGTAGACAGTCAATAGTCAACAGATAAACAGACAGACAGAGGGAGGCTGTCGCGCAAGTTGTGCTGTCCCCGAAGCAACATACACGGACTCACGCTAACAAAGTTTACGAACGAAAATCTCCCTGGACACCAGTGACCCTGGTCGTTACATGAACCTCGTTTGTTTACCTCACTGTTTTGATTACTATATATACGGTATCTCTTTATATAGGTCGTGGTTTATTGCGACGATGACACGATTCTTTTCTAGCAAAAGCAGGCACTGTTAATATTGCCTCCGTCAAAAGGATGACAGTCGGAAGCCTTTGAAGTAATTTTAACCAAAATGCATATGTATCGGATTTAAAAATTTGAGGCCGTTTTTAAAATACAGCTGGTCTGTACTACTTTGATCATCTTCTACCTTAGCCATCGGTTATTATTAGAATGTTTTTACTGAACGTAGCCTTACAGCCTAGAGTCCTAAACGTCTATAAATTATGATTACAAACTTCAGTAGGCCTATCTGCATCAGCGTAATCGTTAGGCCCAATATTTACACTAACACAAGGTAACAGATTATGTAAAGCTTACGATATAACTAGTTCTATTTTTCCTCATCGTCCGAGGAGTAGAAGGGACAGTTAATTCGACCGAAACCCCCACAAACGACAAAAATGTATTTTAGAGTATACAAAAATAATATAACATTCTTCCGTCATGTCCTACCCGGCTTACAGATATATAGGTAGCGTGTATTTATAAATTTCTCAAAAGGCGTTCGATGGGGATAAGTCAGGTGAAGATAATGTGAGTACATTTCAAATTCGGTTGCGTATATCGAGTGATGCCGTTTGTACCGGCTTACCCAGCTGGGCTAATCGTCAGTAGCCCAGCGTATCTTGATAGCAGTCGGCTTTTGAATAATTCAGGAAAGTGATATTGGCACGTTTGATCTTTCAACTGCGGTTTGCATTAAAAAGTTACAAACAGCCTATGCCACTAGTAAATGTATTATAAAAACCTTAATAAAATCATAAACGTATTAGAAACGGTAAAATATTAATAGACTAAAACTTGTAAATTAAGACAGGTGTCAGTATTTCCGTTGTTTAGATTCGAACTGTTGCTGTGAAATTTAACAGTAGCTGCAGTAAAAACGTTTACATTTAGCGAGTCCAGACGATTTTGTCATCTACAAAATTATTTGACAATAATTGCCTCCCTTATAGACGTAAAAAAATCAAGCATTTTTTATTTTTCCTCGCTAAATATTACTTTGATTGTGTTTGTAACTACACCCTTGTTACTATACCTTCAAACCGGAATTTTCTCCGTGATATGGATCTGAAACTTTCAAACTGACGATAGGCCTAAATGTTACAAGTCATAGGAGACTTATATCTTCTCAGTCACTATCTTAATGGTTCATTGTTAGGTAATGGGTCTATTAAGACATCTGTCAAAATATTCTGAAGTCCATAAGATTGTGTAATATTTCAACCTGACAATACGTTGTATGAAGAAGTACACTGTCATTGTCATTGAGCTGAATGGAAATGACCACACCGATATCTACGCTGGATGAATGCATGTAGCATAAGTTTAGATTACAAGCGTTCTTGCCGAGAAGGATTTTAAGTCTTTGGCCTTCACTCTGTTGTAACTGGGAAGGGGAAAAAGTATCGCCAACAGTGTGGAGCAGTGAACTAAAGGATATTATAATGTTATAACATACTCAACTGTCACTCGCACATTTCTCTGAGTGTATTACATGGTCACGACTGTTAAGTCATTCTGTAAGCAGACTACAAACAAAGCACTTACTACTGAGAACTAACCACTAGAACAGTGGCGTAACTAGGAGCTGCTCATGGGGGGATACGGCTAGCCTTAAGGTTTAAGTTTAAGGTTGGACTCTCCATTTTCCTCATGGACAAGTTAGAAATCCAGGATTCGTCCCATACAATTGTATAAATACACTTTATAAGTTCTTTGCTTCTCAGAGTTGTTGAGTAAACCAACTTGAAATGTAAGGATTGAAAAAATACGAAAAGCGGTGGTTTCCAAATATCCTAACTTGGTTTCCTGTTATTCAAACTGAAGGTAATAGATAGCGCACTTTAATTTAAGGAATGTTGTCCAAGAATGTTTTAAGCAATTTACAGTTCGTCGTTTTATGTAAACTCCAGCAATACAATCTTCCAACTTTTCAAAATTTAAGTCAAGAAACTGCCAGTTTACCTGTGCAAAGACGACTGTTCAAATCATAGAGGTATAAGTTTAGAGGAGTCATCATAGACAATACTGTTAGGGGTTGTGTCTGGACGAAAAAGATAAAGATAGATTAATAGGCTATGCCTTTGTTTTCTGGCGTCTGCGTAATTGACTTTTTTCAAGGCTGAAAGTACGTACATTTACCAAAAAATTAACTGAGGGCCATTATTAAGAAAACTTAGTATTATTAATTTAAAAATATTGTAATTCCTTTTATTTCTACTATCATTTATAAGCATTATTTAAACACACGCAACTGGCTTAGAAATAAGCCTTCGTTAAGTGATTACGGAATTTCGTTGAAATGTTTAAAAGTTAGAGGCGGGGGACGAATCCCCCCCCCCGTAATTATGCCACTGCACTAGAATATTCTCTATGTATTAGCACTGTACCATCGTGCGACTGACGTTTCCATTTGAGGAGAAATAAGCTATTTACGCGCGCTGACAAACACTATCCTATCTCCGCGCCGGTTGTAAGTCCGTATAACCGACCGGCGGCATAGTTTGCGTACCGTAACCAAACAAAGTACGACGACATTATCATAACAAAGCAACAGAATACAACCCCACTAGGGGAAGACGTAAGTGCGTTTACAGATAAAAAGAAAAGGAACGCCACTGTACACAAAGAAGTTAATACGCTTTACGTTTTTGTTTGAAATTTGGCTGTCTTCTATGCATTATTGAGACTAAATAATTGGAATATTTCGTAAATGTAGTTTTTGTATTATTGTTGTATGTACGCTTCATAATTCATAGAATGTTTTCATTGCTACGTAGACAGCTATCATTACTGAATTGGAATTAAGCCAATACCAGAGATAGTATCCTCGCAAGTTTCATCAACCCCTTTTACACTTACACAAGTAGTGGAGTAACAACACAAATTCCAGAAACAAACAAATTCTTGGCCAAACTATTCAAAATCCACTACTTACGACATACAAAATCGATCATTAAAGTGACTAAGTTTACTAAACCATAAATAGAAACTTAATACCACTACCCACAACTATACTGGTGTGAAACAACAACTCACTAATTAATTGACTGACTTCTTCGTTCAGTCAATATTTACACAAGTCGCAGTGAAGGTAAACAGTAATATAATACCGAGTGGACATTGACTCGCTTAACATAGTACTTATTATTTCAAATGAATAATAACATAGCACTATGTTATTATTTATGCCTTATCCTGTAATTTCCATCCCTCTAGAATTCATTCCTTAATTCTACCAGTTTTTTTTATAATGTCCTTTAGAATATATAATTCATAATAATAAATAAGTGATTACATGTATGTCAGAGACCCGTAATCTATTATGATGCGCTGATACAGCCATATATGTGGCTTCTTATAAATAATCTTGAATACCTTGTTAACCTGTAAAAAACACTGCAATTATCGAATAATTTAAATCTACTCTTAATGTGTATTCCTCATTGTCTAATTAAATCATAATTTTAAGTCTGACAGATATCACATATAGTATAAGTTATAGCTCTCGTGGTTTGAGTATGGGAAATGTAGTGCACCGCGCTACGTATACTACTGGCATATCAAGCTGCTTTGTTAAATATGGCAATGTTATATTTAACCCAATAATTGGTTCCACAATCAGCATCAAGGTCAGTGATACTATTTGGTTTATTTCGTGTTCCGCCTCGCTGTGACATCATACACACGCACAAACTAATCAGAAAAGATTCTACAATTATTAATTAATCAAAACCGTTCACTAACGTTGTAGCATCACGAGATGATACCAACCAATAAACTCAAATGAATTATCAAAATATTTAGGGAACTTGATAAAATAAACAAATAATAGGTAACTGAATGAGGAATGCAATAGAGAATGATTGATCAAATGAAAATCAACCAAAAAATTAGTTAGATAAAGGAAGAATTATAATAACTAATTCAATAAACCATGAATAAATAAAGCATAATTGTTACATGAATAGATGAAAAACAGAAATTAGTCTTGTAAACTAACATCATAAATAACTTGACAAAACAGACATCTAAAATGACTAGACTAGACTATATCTTTGGCATAATAAATTACCCAATAGATTAGGGGAGTGAGTGAATATATCTTAATATAATATTGAAAAAAGTAATGTTAGTATATAAGCAAAAAATGTATTTAAGGTTAAGAAAAATCAGTTATGTAACAAGCCTAACAGTCTAACTAGGTCTCAGACCTAAGACTGCATTTGTAATTATCATAAGTATAGAGTTATAATAAGAAAGACCAGACAATTATGGTCATGATTATGTGTATTAAAAAGAAAAAATGATAATTACTTATAATTAAACTGGGAAAATGGCACAATGTAAACAATAATAAAAATACAAAGTATTGTGAACTAAGTAACCAGTAACAGGCAACCTAACCTTAAGGAAATGTATGACAGAAAACTATAAACCTAGAGTCAATATAAAATATCATGAAAGTATAAATTCAGTTATATCTGAGAGTAACTAATAGACATTAAGACAACTCAAATAGAGATCATTATGTTATAGAAATGTTGCAAAAGTTTTTATTTTTGTATAATAAGGTTGTAGTGTATGGTAGGAAGCAAAGGCTACTATTGTATATTAAAGAATGATAGAAATGTAAGGGAGAATGTAATGTAAATAAACTGGTAGCATAAAGTGTGACAAATAAACTGACTACTAGCCAATAATGTTAAAGAAACCACTATTGTTGTCTATGGACACATAATAAGATAATTAGTAAGAAATAAATGTTAAACCAAAACCTACATCTACTTGGTAGATGAAAAGAGACAATATAATGTATAAAAATTGTATTAGACAATGTCCAATATGTAAATAAATGGTATAGGTTATTATATTAAGACACGAGTAATCTAAAATGTTTGTAATATACCAATAAGAATGTAATTAACAAGATGTCTACTAGGACCAAAAACCCCTACATATAATGTAGAAGATAGATAGGGACATTACAAGGTACAAAGAATGTTTTAATTAATAATGTGTATAGTAAAAGATCATATTGTCTATTACGATTAACTACCAAATGTTACATTGTATTATAATTAAGTCATTTTATGGTAAGTATCCAGAATAGCCCAATGTACACAAAACATTTTAAGGCCTATTCTATAATCCAAGATTTTTACAGAAAGTTAAGATTTATAATTATTATTAATAGTATTAAAATGTTTATTAATAGCATAAAAAACATATATACATATGAGAAAACGAAAGATGTAATAAAAAATATAACTTGTAAAAATAATGTATTAGCATTGGCCAAACATTAAAATTGTTCATTTTAGAAATACTGTAAGGAAATATAAAATATCATGTGAGGTCTTGAATTGATCAGGAGGAAGAAAGCAATGCAATGGTAATAATATATTGACAATTGTAATTAGCATAAGAAAACTATATTAATTTTAAGAATTTTGTTAATTATGATCTCAGAAAACAAAAGTGTCTCCACCCCAAAGACTGGCGCTATCGTCGACAATGAGTTAGCTACCAACCAATCGGAATTTTTATATTTGGTGTGTATGAACCCAAAGGGCATGTGTATCAACCCAAAAACTGACGCCAACAAGCCAGAAAATAGACGCCACGCCAGGAGTTTTGCGCTGGAATCCGGAGTGTAAAGAACAGCTAATCCGCGTCACTTATATACGCGAAAACGTAGTTAGAATCGAACTGCGGATAGGTTATGTGATGAGTGACAACAATAACATAACCAAGACGGAACCAAAGTGTTGTGAATTCGTTATAAAATCATAAGGACAATATAGTGAAATATAAAATTAATTGTGAATAAGAACGAGTGTATTAGAGAAGGAAAGTATAGTGGTGAATACTTAACCAATTTTAAAACGAATTTTAACTGATCATATTAATGCAACCTAACAAACTTTATTTACACTTATGAACTATATCTCACTGCACAAGAACACTAACACCACAGTAATTGTTAACCTTTTAACTATTATTTCTTTGAGTTTCATGTTTGAAACTGTATAATATATCCAGATGTGGGTAACCTCAAAATAGCCACTGTTCGGCATATACGAACTTTTTGTTATTGTTAGATATAAGAGATTATTTCGTTGTACTATAATCGAATTATTATTGTGAAGCTTTGTACTTCGTAACAGTTATTTTCGTTAATAGCTACTGTAGTCAAAAGAATTCACGAACTGAGATTAAATTAGAATAATCAGTGTATTATACTATTATTAAAATTTGTTTGGTATTGACGTTTGTACTGAAAGGGAAAAAATGTTGCCAAACTCTGACCACGTGACTTCTACAAGTTGATAAACACAAAACAATGATTCACATACAAACAACTTACAACACATTCACGCTCAAGGTCATTTAATACGGATTTTCAAGACAAAACAGTTTACTTTTAAAACATGATATGATACCTCTTAATGTACTTTTAATTACAGTAAGGCATCCAGAGATGCTTTTGTAGTGAAGTCGCGTAGCTTATATCGTAGTGAATACGATTATTTAATGTATGGTTGCAATAACATGTACGTATTATACTGTGCATTGCCTTAATCATAGTGCACATTAATCTGTTCACATCGCGTAAAAAATCTTTTATTTTGTGAAATGACGTGAACCGTCTTACGCAAATTCTAGTTAAGTCCAACTATGGTAATATGAGATCTTACTTAATATTTTGGTATGGATTTAATATCATAATAATTTACTCGAAAAACGTGATAAATAATTACTCTATTATTATATCATGAACTTAATAAATACAGATAATTTGGTATTAAGCAAGCATAAATATTTGCGAATTCTTCATAAATGAAACTGCCTATAAATAGTGAAATATTAATTTATAATTGATAGAAATTTGTAATATTGGACTATAACATTTCGTTTGTTAATTTTTGTTTAGTTAAAGATAAAATTAAATATTTTTGTATTGCAATTTTATATTTAACATTACTTCTAACATTAAACAAAATAAAAACTTACGTTTATAATGGGTGAACTCCGCTTAATGTAGAATCATTATCTTCAGATTCAACTGATTCACTGTCACTCGAACAATTTACAGAAATGATCAAATTTTCTACCTGCTGTTCCACTATACCTTCATTTTTCCAAGCGTCTTCAATAATTGACTTGGTGTGTTCGACTACCTTCTTCCAGTCTTCTCCAGTAATCATTTGCATGGCTTCATTTGTTAATTTTTCTACTTCAGTCATCGTGAATTTTGTATTATTTATGGCAACGTATTTTTTAACTCTGGCCCATATTAGTTCTATAGCGTTAAAGTGACAATGATATGGAGGCAACCGGATGACTTCATGACCGTAACTTTCAGCCAACTCGTCAACAATATACACAGGAAACTTTGGTTTATTAAATAGTACTAATTCCATCAATTCAGCCTTTTTCATATCCTCTGTCAATGGAATGTTTCGGCGTTTTAACCATTCAACCATCTCTTCTTTTTTTGAAGCCATTGTTGGAGCCTTGTCTTTAATCACTGAATGATATGGGGCGTTGTCCATCACGATCACTGAATTGGGAGGAATATTCTTTAACAGGAATTCTTCAAACCATGTTTTAAATTTGTTGTGATTCATTTCTTCGTGATAGTCAGAAGTCTTTTTCGATTTAAATACATAGAGGCAATTGGGAATAAACCCCTGAGAATTTCCGGCGTGGATAATTATAAGTCTTCCACCTTTTCCAATTCGCACTGGCATAGTTCCCGCCGTAGAATTGTTGGTTCTCGACCAACACTTTTTTAAAGAATGTCCTGCGTTCACCCATGTTTCGTCAATCCACACGACGTTATTAAAATTTTTATTTATTACACCCCTAAGAAATCTACAGCGAGAAGCTACTACGTGTTGTTGCTCCATTAATACTTTTCTACCCGAAACGGTAGTAAAATTAAATCCCAAATTTTTAATTACGGACCGTAAAGACGAGTGGCTACCAGTGAAAAGCTCTGCATCATGAAGAGTAACGAGTAGCTTTTTTATTGTAGGATACTCTTTACGACTGTAATACTCATATACGTGGCGACGGATCCCATCTTCTGCAAAAGCATCCAGATTAGTAACACGTTTTTCTATCCGTCTTTTTTTACCTGGTGTTTCCAGTTTAGAAGGGCCAGCTTCCTCGCTTTGTTTACACTTCTCCTTATACCTATCGTTACGACCGTATTTTTACTTATAGAGAGTGCAGCTGCTGTTCTATCAACAACTTGACCAACTGAAATCAGAGGCCCACCATGTTCCTTCTCTTTCTCGAAATAATCCCGTAGAGAACAAACGAATTCTCTGGACTGCCCTCTAATTGGTACTCCGCGACCGGAAATACGTGTTTTCTCTTTTACCGGGTGTATTCGCGGTCGACCACGCTTTTTCCCAGTTTCCTCACTTTCAGACATACCTTCTGTTTGAAAGTAAACGCGTATAGGTTAAAGCTGTTACGTATTTTAAAGAATTCAAAATTTAAGAATGTAGATATTTATACAAATTGTTTTAAAATAAAAATCGCACGCACAAAGTTCCGTAAAATGAACAAAATAAAGTAAATTTATACTTAGGTAAACATGTAGTTCAAACATGCTTATGCTTATTTAGTTAATAATAGATTCACACGTTTTCACTACACTTAGTTAATTAGTCAGAAATTAGTTAAGTAATTAGAAATTAATTAGCAATAAACTTGTATCTGCAACACAACTATTTAAGTATTAAACTAACGTACACCCACGAATAATCAAACAAGTGTAACCGGGAACACAGCACTCTTAACAAACAGACTAACAATTCACTCTGTGGCGCGACATTCCACACTGGTTTGAATAACAGCACGTGTGGGACATTATTGGCAACAGTGTGCGTTGCTACGGTTACTGTTTACAGTTTTGAGTACGGCGATTGGTTGAGAGGCACGTAGCAGTCAGTTGTTTAATCAACAGTTCCATCTGTCAATACCAAACAAATTTTAATAATAGTATAAGCTTGAGTGAAGGAGGTGTTGCCAACCACTGAGCGAAAATTATAGTAAGCCTGGTCAAATTATTATCAAGACCAAATGTTATTTATTTAAATTCAGAAGAGAAGAACAATAGTTAAAGAAAGAATAAAAGAATTAGAAATGGAATTAATTTAGTATGAATTATTATTTTAATAATAATCGACAATTTGTTTCAACTTACGAAGGTTAGCGTTTTAAACCCACCTTAAGGATTAAGTTGGCAGTACCTAATTTTTGTGCGCCACGTGGTATTTAAATTATTGTACAAGGTAAATGAATTGACATAAACTAAAATAATTAAATTAAGGTCAAGAATTTAAATTAACCAAGTAAGATTTTGTTTCACTAATAAACAATTACCACAATAACCGGTTTACATTAGGTTACCAATCGGTTTCAACAACGTATGGTATTTCTTTGACAAATAATTACACAGTGAGATACCAAACAATAACTTTATGCAATTTTTAACATAATTTTCCATATGGCGCCCAACCTAGTTATAAATCTACCAATAAATAACTTACAATATTGGTAATAAATATTAATTTACAATTTAATTAACTGAACCAAATAGTACAGAACATTATAGAATTAACACCAACAACCAAAAGGCATCATATTACATCTAATAATATAACGTTACGTTACAACGGAACATTACACACAGAAAAGAACGACACGTTACATGATGGCGCTTACAACATGAGGCGTAAAAATATAACAATCAATTATTCATTCAATATTATTATTATTTGTAACCAGATATAACGTTACATAATATTATATTTAAACAATACCACAATAAAAATAGTAACGTAACAACGTATACTGTTTTGCTAGTAAACAAGTATCTTTTTTCAAAGTCCACATACAGAAGCAATACTTTTTCCTCCTGTAGAAAACGTTTTAATTCCGAACAGGCGTTCGGCGATAAATTAGCTGTGTCACTTTGCTCACCGACTTCACTTCTCTCAATATTTACAACTTATTTACTATTTCCACGTTTTTCCTTTCACATCACCGTGTAATTTATACGTCCTATAAATCTGTAGTCACTTCGTGAGCAAACAGTGCGATATACTGTTCGTTACGAAACAAAAATCTTTACAGTGGAAAAATAAGAATTTTATTGTGACGGAACGTTAACTATCTGGTAGAGCTTTATCAACTCCTTTTTAGCCAAATATTTTTGAAATTAAAACGAACCTTTCAACATTAGTTACTGATTTCACTGAACACAAGTTTAAGGATACTTTATAAAACATAACGAACATACTCTTCGAAAAATTGTACATTTGTGACATAATTTCATTATTGTCATTGGGTATATGACATGTGACATATGAATTGCATTTACAGTGTACAATTACTTATTACATTAAATAATTATGTATACAAATTTTACGTTAACATAAATTTATTCACTTCTAGCTTGCACGTATAGCCTACGTAGTGTTGAACAATGCAGAATGAATCAAACCAGTTTTATAGAAGATCAACGCACTTGTAAAAAGCTATCCCAGACTTGGTAACTTTGTACGGGCTGCAGGCTTACGGTGACTTTCGCTCAGTATTACTGACAAAGTTTGTGTTACTTCGGTACAAGCACATTGGCGAGTCCGTTCTCATGGGATTTACAGCACGCTTCTACTGTAGTTTACTTTTATCAGTTCCCTTGATTTTACTCGACTAAGAACCAAACCTCTACTACACATGGGCTTCTTAAAATTTAAAACGTGTCAGGACGTTCTAAATAAAATAGATTGGTATAAATCTGCTTTATAACAATTCATACAAATTACAAATGCGATGTAATTACAATATGCGTATTCCATTAATACTACCGCATTTAAAAGATTTAGTCCTAATTTTAACGTAAATGTGTAAACTTGGGGTTCATTTTACGCATGTATTCCAATGGCAAAATTGATGCTTTTAGATTTGCAGACACCAGGATTTAGAACTACAATTTAATGATGTTAAAAACTATTCACATTAAAATAACTAAATGATAAAAAATAAAATTTCAATATAAAAATACAAGTGAACAATCTGAATGTTTAATTTTGACCACTGAAAATGTTACATGTTAAATAATAAACGATGACGGATGATGACATTTTGAACAGTTTGTGATATTATATCAGTTAATATATTACTCAGTTTTAATTTATTATGAGTGCATTATATTTCTCAATCGTTTACGAATTATCTACCAGATTTAAATAACTGAAGAAACAAATGGTTTGAGTATCTAATAAGGCATAATGCATACCTGGTAACCACCACGGAAGACAAACTAGAAGGGAAGAAGTACAGAGGTCGGCTAAGGAAACCATTCATGGAACAAGTAACTGAGAGTGCGGTTGCAGGACGTTGTAGCGAAATGAGGAAGATCTGAGAAAGCCAGTATTTAGTCACGTACCAACATGAAGACAGAGGACCAAAGAAGAAGCAGGAGTGATTTCTCTAGTTTTGGAAGAATTTTACAGTTATTAAGATATTAAACACTGAACTAGGCTTTATATAGTTTAATAGAAAATATTAAATTGTAGATTCCGGACCGTCTTGTCAAAACCTCCTGCCGTTTTAAAAACTAAAATTAACATTTTTGTCGTAACTCAGTCATATGAAAGTCTGAATGCCAGGATACACTTTTACGTTGAAGTTTAATTTACATCAATTTAAGCTATGCGAAAAAATGTAACCTACGTTTTAGACATTTTCAGGCATCAATGTAAATACAGACTTCAATAACACGAATTCCTTATATGTATGTGGGCCAATCTGTTCTGTAAAACTTTACTAAAATCGATTACTGTGTCAGAAATCATACATACTACTAGCCAACAAAATCGTATAAGTGATCTAACCGCATAACAGCTAGAAGATGGCAGTTCCTTGCATTGAAGTTATGTTGTATTTTCTTGTATCATCGCAAAAGCTCTATTTGCTTGCCTATCGAGAGCACCACAGTCCTAACGTAGAAGTAATTACACGCTCACCTACGTTATGCCTTTAATAACTGACTTCAGTGAACACGTTTATAGAAACTATTGACAGATTCAGTCACATCTGTTTTCACCAAAATTTTACATAATGTAACTAAAATAACATCGGGATAGTTTCCTAGTGTAACTTTCTTTGACTTGTAACATTACAGTTATAATAGTTAATAAATTACAAAATTTATTAACTATTATCCCATTTTAACCAGCATCGTTGGCAATGAAAGGAATGTTGCCCTTAATGATATTTTCCCTTTTCATTCAAACAGCTGCGTTGTTGACGTGTTTTTGTATATCACTTAAACAAAGGCCTATACCGACAGCGGACTGACAATGACAAGATGGGTCGGCTTGTTGAATACTAACTGCGACAACGCCATGTATGTGGACTCGATGTGCCCATGTCATTTAACTAATGGAACAGTCTGAATGGCAGTACAACAATTTTTTGCATTACAGCCTTCCGAGTGTGTATGTTTTGACCGCGGGGACTAAACACACAAAAGTATATCTTTCATATACATGAATTGATTAATAAACACCTCAAAGTTACAAAAGTACAGCTCAGAGACTACGAAAATACACACACGCAATTTAAACTGCAAGACTACATTTTCCACCTAGAGATCAGTCGTTTTTTTCCTCTATAAAGTTTTCATCTGCCCACTCACCTTCTGTTAAGCCCTTCTCGTTAATTGCTCACGTATTATACCGTATTATAGGTACCATGTACCTTCAGGTATTGTAGAGGGATTAATTAAATAATCAATTAAACAGTAATTGAATTTGTTTTGGCATTTGTCTGTAGGACTGTGGCCGATTTAAAAGTCTGCTTTCAAAACGATCACGTCTCCCATTATCATCATCCGCGTAAAAACATAAACTATACGCAGTATGTCTAATCCGAGGTGTTTGCCGTATCTGAGACAATTTTACAACGCAAATGTACACAAATTGACAGGCTTGGTCAGCAAACAACTCACTCAAACACGCGCGGACACTGCTGAGCTCTCAATGAATCTGATTCTTCTGTTCTCGCTGTGACCCAGTATTCTCTGTCTGTTTACTTTATCACTTGTCGCAACCACTTCACCTCAATGAACAAAATCCGCAGCTTACTGCGTTTTATTTCTCTGAGGGTGAACAGACGTCATTTATATATAGAGAGTCTTACGATAATTGCAGTTAAACGTAATGACCCTGTTAATAGCAATATAATTGTTAACAATATTAAGATAGAGCGACAGAATGAATTCCATTTCCTAGGTACCTATGAAATAGATACCTAGGTACAAGGATGAAATAGATACAGGCAAAAAGAACGATTCGACTACATAAATGGGACAAATGTAGAAACCTGAAGAATAAAGTAAGGAAAGATGCATTAGTAAAATTTTATAAAATTAAGCCTATTCCGAAATTATTGTAGAGCAGGGAATATGAAGACTCACAGGAACAAATGGAAAAAAGAATCCAAACAGCAGAGATGAAAATACTACGTAGCACTGTAGGTTGCACAAGGAGAGATAGAATGAGGAATAGAGAAATAAGAAAACAATTTGCCAGTTTAAGTTACAGAATTAAAGATTATATGAATAAATGGGAACGACATTTATAAAGAATGAGGACTGGGAAGATGCCAAAGATTGTGTATACGTATCGTCCGCAGGGACGGAAATCCCTCGGAAGACCAAAAAAAGAGGTGGGATGATCAGGTCGCAACAGCATAATGATTGGTTGAAAGAAGAAGAAGAAGAAGAAGAAGAAGAAGAAGAAGAAGAAGAAGAAGAAGAAGAAGAAGAAGAAGAAGAAGAAGAAGAAGAAGAAGAAGAAGAAGAAGAAGAAGACATGATGATGAATTTTACGACTTATCGAAAGTTGAGAGAAACTACAAGACTTAAGTAAACTGATTTTTCACTGGCCCATTTTATACACATATAGATATCGTACACGTAACATTAATCTAATTAATTGATGTTTTAAGCAAAGTAACCTGTACACACTAAACTTATTCTTTGCTATAGCCTACCAGTACTATGTTCACTGCTGACTATCCGATTCGTTCTAAACTCTCTCTCTCTCTCTCTCTCTCTATCTGGCCCATCAGGTCACCAATGAAAACGGTCCAACGTCAGTTTTATCTTGTGTTCGTTAGTACTCCCAACCATCTGTTTCCTCTATTCTCCACTGGAATGTTCTGTAAGTTTACTCCCAGTTTCTCAAAGTTTACTAAATCGTCATTGTTGTCGTCGACGCTGACATCTCGTTAGCCTGCCAATCAGTAGAAAGCTATATCTCTTAATCCATAAGGCAAACTTTCCCTCAAACTGATGGTACCGTTTTCAGGACAGGAGGCTAAGAGCTTCGTGAGTCAATTTCAAAATGGTGTCAATGAAAAACAAGCTAATTCCTAGAATTTGTTTGAAGATAACGGACCTTTAAGAGAAAAACACAACCTTTACACAAAGAGAAAAAACACCAAGATACACAAGAATGGATAGGAAAAGAAATACGGTGGACCTAAAAGTGCAAAGCACTTAAACAAACAAAAGAATATAGGACGAAATGCGAAAATCAACTAGAAAGAATGGACCCTACTCATATTCCTAAATAAGTTTTTGACTATCAAGCAAAGAGACGAAGACTACTAAGGCGGCCAAGAAAAGGAAGAAGCGGTCAAATCCAACAGCAATATAGAAGTTGTAACAGGCTGTAATCCTAAACGTGAAGAAAGGAGAATAAGATATTTAACCGACATCTCCCGTGCCGAAAATTGTAGATTAACATCAATGAAGCTATCATCAGGCATTAAGGTAGATTCATTGTAGTAAGGTGACCGTAAACACAGAAAGGTTAAGAACGGCTCGTCCAATCTAAATTCCCATAGTACTGACAACCGAAGGAATTACTAGACGCGCCAATTACGATACAGTCGATTTGTCAGCGAGCACCACACGTTAATAGGATAAGTATATAGAGCTTGTATTGGTGCCAATGAAAGAAATCATGTACGCTACAGCGACTTGACTGGTAAATTCAGCGCACGTACCGAGCCGCCTTAGGTAGTCGCGACACGTTCCGTCTGGTTCGTGCTAAACTACTGAAATATGGTTGCATTAATAGGCCTACTGCCTGCCAGTCAGTTGTCGTAATTGATTCACACCGCAATCTGCATAACACTTACTGCGGAAACCGCACGTCGTATCGTTATGATGGGCGACAGCAATCCGCTTCGACGTTATTCACGGCTCTCAGACGTACGCATAATTTAGCCGACTGACACGTAGTCCTGCGGCTGACCTAATTAGAGGACAGCAGTAATAAACACGTGCAAGTAACTAAACACTGGTGTAACTGCAAATGAACATAACCTGACGGCAGAGTAACGCTTTTATCAACGAATTAAACACACGAACGTGAATTCAATAAATCAGCTGAATACGAAGTTCATTTGACGCTATAATGGTATAATAACTGAAAAATATAATCGAAACTTAACTATGACAGTGTTATAATAAAAATAGTTTTCAGTAAACATCATCTTTAAATTCGGAAAAGTAATCCCCCCCCCCCAATTGATGAGAATGGTAAAAACACGAAGGACATCAAGAGGAGAATACAGCTGAGAGGAATTGCAGTTAAAAGATTAAATGGAATATGATAGAGCAAGAACATATCAAAACATTTAAAATTAAGAATATATATGATGCTTATAGTAAGGAGTCCTATAGTAAGGAGTATAACGATTTATGGCTCAGAGTCTTAGCGGCTGACTGAAACGGACAGGAGAAGACTAGAAGCGGTAGTGATGGATGTCCTGAGGAGATCTGCTACAAAATCACGACTGGCCAGAGTTCAAAATGATACAATCAGAAATGTTGTAGAGACTGAGGAAACCATAACACAAACTACAGAAAGACGTCAATTAATGTGGTATGGGTGCGTTCACGAATGTTAAGACTTCCAAAAGTAATTTTGACATGGAGGCCATCCAAAAGTGGGGAAAAGGACGACCCAGAAGAACCATCTGACGGGAGACGAGAACATCAGAAGGGCCATGAAGGAGAAGTGATTGCTCAAAGAGCAAGTCTTAAAGAGCAATGAATGACGATCAAGTTTGGAGATCGAGGGGCGTTAAGAAAGTTTTGAGCCCACATAGGCCTATATATAATTTCACATGTGGATACTTAGACTTAAGAACGCCTTCACTCACACAGCGAAAAGAACCAAAACGAGATCTAACAAAGATACACTTACACAGAGGTTGTTCCCGAACAATTCACTTGACAGACACGCAAGTGGTGAAAATAATTTGTGATAATTTACCATGTGTCTAAAGTATAGAAATGTACTACCTATTGTAAATCTTTAGTATGTAATACCGTTTCAAAACTAATTCTAGATATATATCATCATTCTATTATGTCTAAATAAATAAAAATAATAAAAGTTTTACTAGGTATTAAAAAAAAATAATTTATCATGTGTAAATATTTATCATTTATATAGCCTTTCGGTTTTATAACTTGGCGAGGTAAGCAGCGCGAGAAAATGGGCGAAGCTTGATCTTGGAGCGCCCATTAAATTCAGTGCGGCATTAGTTACTGAGATCACGCATTGGCCCTTAGTCCTTTCGATGGTCGTACTAACCTCCTGTATCCTTATGCAACGTCTTCACATTCTGCTAGCATTCTTATCAAACAAACTTAGCCGATTGAAGGTATAAGAATAGGCGGTTAACTATGTTTCTTAAAGTTTTTTTCCAAAGTAACAAACGTACTGTATATAAGTAATAAAGAGAAACCTAAATGCATATATACAGTCTTATAGAAGACTGAATTCCAGTACACAGCGTCTGTTACTTAACGTGAAAATAGAAACCTACAAATGCAGACAACGTCGCCTGCGTACAGTGTATTTGTATTACTGTTCAACAAGTCCGCGAGCTCATCACTTGATGATTGACAGAAAATGTTGCAAAACAGTACCAAACAGTACGCTGGGTGCATCACTGCTCACACTTTCTCCTGCTGCTGGCTGAGAAGTGTGCGAGGTCGACGGTACCTTACAGAAATATTGCACATCGACAAGTTTGTATTCGTCTTTTCAGAGAGAATAAATAAATGTCGTCACAGTACTTCACTATATGGAAGTGGTAAAATATTAGATAGAGAAATACTACACAGTTATAAAAGCACATTACGGGGGGGGGGGGCATAAGCCTATAGCAGATTTATTTATTCCTGTGTCTTTGCTATGTGCGTTAATAATTTGTAGCATTTCTGCGTGAAAAAAATATAACTTTATTTGTTATGGACTTATGTTCATAGTTCTGCTTTGTGTGGACGTGAAACAGGAACAGGACAATAGGAATGGGAGAAGTAAAGGACCCGTAGCTTTTGAAGTATGGTGTTACACAAGAATGATGAAGAAACTTTGGGGAGGAAAGCTTCTGAATAACAAAGTTTTCCGGAAAGCTCATAAGAACAGAAGTTCTTAAGTTTTTTGAAAATGAGAAGAGAGCAACTAATTGAACACAACCTCCGGCATAAAAAATGTATTAAGCGAATAATTGATAGAAAAATAGAAGAGAAAATTATAAGATAGGGTTCGATTTGGTAGTATGGCCCAACTAGTTACAGACGTGAACACTGCGCTTTAAAGAGGAATGCTGAAAGCCAAGAATAATGGATATTGCTTGCCAGCCAGACTGCAAGCTGTTACGCGAGAAAAAATTAATGTAAAATTGTTTTTAATGAATTTTAAGGGCATCTACAATTTAAATTTAAAAAAAATACGTTTACTGGAATGAGATTCTATGCAAACTACAAAGTCACCCACTTTACGGGGTGTCTCTTCATAACAAAACATGTTGTAATGCTATTTGTGCCAATACACAACACTCACTTCAAATGACCTTGAGTCAACTGTACGAGCCCGAATATAGTAGAAGCTGGACACACTTATGTCGGCCTACATCCAGTTCATTTGCTCTGTGCTTGGTTTACGTTAATTTTCAGCTAAGCAAAGACTGACTGTAATTGATTATTTTTTTCAACAGTTGTTGGCGAATCGCACATACGCACCTACATCGTTCTGAAAAGCCTTTTTTATGTTTTGCCCAACACACCTGCTCTTACTTCGAACACGAGTATGGGAACTTCTCATCACGAAGGCGCGAAATCACCAGGAAAAGAAAAAGAAATCAAAATTACCGAACACACAAATGTAACATGTTCAGGGTATAAACGAAAGAAATCTTGTTGCGAAAATAGAAAATGTAAAGATTACTTTGCAGATTTTGAGAAACTTGTGGCAAGTCTTGTCTTAGTACCTTGAAAGAGATTGGATTGCACCACACTATGGCTTTATGACTGACATGCAATACCCAGCGCACATAACATCGAATGTGTATGATAATTGAATGAGCGAAGCGAGTTCTCGGTTTTAACTCGACCGTTTAGCATTTGCCTCTCTGTCTATGTATGTGTCTCTCTTCTGTCAGTCTGTATTCTGTGTATCTATTTGGAATATGTCTAACGATGACTTTTGAATGCATTAACCGAATTAACCGATTTTTGTAAAACTTAGCACGTGTGTCCATACTTTTATCCATTCTAGTGTTTTTGAAATTGATCCTCCCAAAAATGGGACGGCCGGAGACAAAGATTTGAGGTGATCAAAACAGTGAAAAAATCACAAAACCCCATGAGGGATATTAAATAAAAGGGACTTTTAACCATAATCTGAATATAACTTTTTTTAAAAACTTTAAAAATTTTTGAACATCAGGGCGCAAAACGTGCGTGAAAATTTTGGTAAATTCAGCAAAAATTCATGTGGGGTATAAAATTAAACGCCCCACATTTTATTTTAACTTAAATCTGAATGTAGAGTTAAGTTTTGGAAATTTAAAAATTTTAAGACACCAGGGCCCAACAGATATAAAAATTTTGAATAAATTGCGAAATTACAGCAGTATGTACCTAAGAGCAGTTGTAACCCGAATATTTAGAATTTTTAATGTTTGTTGTATGGTTTTTGTAATTTTTCCCATAATTGAAAATTTATCTATTATTGAAATTTATGTAATAATAAATGTATTTTGTTCAAAATAGTGAGCGAGTTCAGGCAGGATACTAGGCCTAGTACGTTAATAATATGCTACGTTGTTGCGACTAAACTGCAGCGTATGACGTTCGTCGCACGTTGCGAGGCCGGTTGATTCAGTATATTCTGCTTCTTTCCGGTTGCCGCTGCGCTTTCCCGGTCGCTGACCGATTACTCTTCCAGCTTATGGAACATTCTCACCAAAAAATTACGCAATAATGCATGCTTACGTAAAGGCAAGCAGCAAGTCATCTTCAGCGAACGATGAGTTCAGAGTTCATCGAAATGTTAACGTGAATTTGTTGTGCGTTTGATTACGGCGTGTTTATTCAGAGTTACTATTACATAAATATTATTGAAAGTGACGAGTGTTTGTTATTTGTATTCAATATTTCAATTATTGTTCGTATATAGTGCATAAACGTAATAGTAAGTTTTTAGTATGAATGTCTTTATTTGATAAAAGTATTAACACTAGTAAGCTCCCTGAGATGCGGAACTCGCTCATTGTTTTGAAAGAAATGCAATTACTATTAGACAAATTTTAAGATTAGGTTATTTTCCAGTTATCAGAAAAATTAGAAAAACGCCGATTACTGTAAAAATCGGTAAAAAACGGTAAAAATCCGCAACTAGTGCATTGCTTTTATATTTAGTCTATAACCACAGTGATTATAATAACAAAATAATTTAATTAAAATTTTTAAGTTTATCTTTGTTTCCATAGATACCTATAAACTATATGTATAATTTATACAAGAATATATAGATAACAACGTGTAGCCTAAAGTTTTTTTTTTTTTTTGAAACAGAGCTTACAAATTTTTACATGGGCAGTGCAAAATTTTGTTAGGATATTGAGAGATATTAATTTTGTAACCTTATTGAAGATACGGAGTATGTCATTAAATAAAATTTCCCATAAGTCGAAGGTCCACATAAGTTTTTACAATTTTCTTAAAATGTTTATTTCCGATTGTAGAATACACAATACATTTCTATTTTATTTAAAATTACCTTCAGCGCGATACCCGGCATAAATTTCAACATTTTTCGAATATCATCCTTTTCGGCCCTGGTATCCTAAAATTTTATAAGACTTCCCATACGGAACACTATATCCAGATTACTAAAATCATTAGAGTCCTGGTTGTTGCGCTGTGGTCGATGGCTTAAAACATTACTTCTATACGTTTCGGCCACACTTCCTGAGGCAGTAGAATGTAACGTTCAATGGATGTCAAAGCCGAACCCACCTCACTGTCGTAGAGCATTGCTACTGCTCGACAGTGAGGTGCATTTGGCTTAGACATCCGTTGAACGCTATATTCTACCGAAGATGGCCTCCGAGGTGTAGCAGAAACGTATACAAATAATAATTTAAGCAACCGGCTACGGCCCAACAACCCTGATTCAAATGAATTTACCAATCTAATCGCTCGTAATAGTCTACGGAACTATATTCAGATTTTGGTTAAAATTGTTCCTCATTTGCTACCTACATGGATTTTTTTTAAATTTGAACCCCTTTTTGGGCTCTGGAGCCACAATATTTTGAAATTTCCAAAACTAAATAACATGTTCAAATTTTGGTAAAACAATTTATTTAATTTGATACACTTATGAATTTCTGCGATTATTTTTTTATATTTTGACCACATAAATTTTTGCCTCCCCCCTACTACTTTAGGAGGGATCAGTCTCAAAGGGCGCACTCAAATTCAGAAACGTTTTCTGACCGCGAGAAAAGTCGTAAAAAGTTTACTAGTGCAAAAAATCGAATCGAGAAACTTACACTCTAGACAGACAGTGAATGCCTCGGGGAAACAAAACTCGAATAAAAAGGTCTGTTTGTAAAATGAAAGTGTCAGAATGAACGTCTCTCTCTCTCTCTCTCTCTCTCTCTCTCTCTCTCTCTCTCTCTCTCTCTCTCTCTCTCTCTCTCTCTCTCTCTCTCTCCCCCTCCCTCCACACACACACACACACACACACACACACACACACACACACACACACACACACACACACACACACACAATTTTTTTTATAGAGGGTAAAAGACACACAGTATTAATATTTGAAAAGCTTGAAGTTTTAAGAAAATTATATATCCCGTCTATTATTTTCTTGTAAACATTGTTTGTACACAAATAAATAAGTACGTATAAGAAATTAAGCAACACACTTGTTTATTTATGTTTACGAACATGTTATTATTATTAGCCGATAAATTATTAGCGAATAACCTCTATTACTCAAGGATACCCCAACTATCTTTCCATACCAGATTTCATTTTCTACAAGTGTTTATTGCTGAGGAGATTAGAAGGATAAGAAGGTCTGATTAAATAAATGGTCGCCATTATTCCTCAGTTCGAGTGTAACAAGTACTTGTAGCAGGTAAAAGTTTCTCAGTTCGTGTAAGCCGATTTCAATAACAACACGGGTCTGTGAGGTCATCATCATCATCATCATCTAAAGGTCACGCCTTGTCGAGTTAGCCACGTCTCTCTCTCTCTCTCTCTCTCCCCATCATTGTCCAATTAAATCGCAGTACGATAGGAAGTTTATCTCCTCTCCCACTTCTTTGAGGAACTCTGTTCTTGGTGTCCTCTTGGTTTTTCCTATAACACCTTTCCTTAGCATGTTATTTGAAAATTGAGTCTATGAGGTACGTATCCAAAATTTATCGTAAGAAACACTTCAAACAAATAGATAGAAAAATACCAAACGGTTGAATTAAAATTGATAATATGCTTCACTCGTTCAAAACTGTTAGTATCGTTTTCTGGAACTGAATAATTTATTCAGTTTTAAGGCTGAGGTCTGTGAGGTCGTCGTAACAATACTAAAAATATTAAGCAGTATATTATAATATAGAATGGAGACACGGTATTACTTTTAAATTCGTATAACAGCATATATACATGCAACACTCGACGCTGGAATAAATGAATACAAAATATATGCCGGAAAACGAATACTACCCTACATATTATCACGCATTCAATAGGGATTTCAACCCGCTTGTCAAGTACTCCCCTTCTTGGTGGTATTAACAAAATGTTACTACCAAGAAATATCCG
The DNA here is from genome assembly GCA_034769895.1 of Magicicada septendecula. Lineage (NCBI taxonomy): Eukaryota > Metazoa > Arthropoda > Insecta > Hemiptera > Cicadidae > Magicicada > Magicicada septendecula. The sequence goes on along the minus strand of CM068369.1, from coordinate 271,496,284 downwards.
TTTGTTACGACTTGTACGCACACGCGCACAGCGAGCCGAGCCGTTTGATAAGGTCTTTGTACCGTTCTAAGTGTATTACCTTGCCCGCTTTTGATATCGTCAGTTATTAAGCAGCATAGGAACATCACAGCGTGGTATATACTTCTCTGAAAACAACGGTAATCCCTGTCACAATCAGACTTTATTAATGTTACTGCCGTGAGAGAGAGCACACAATAATGGAACTATGCCACGGCACAGTGTGATGATGTTCTTGTCTACATCCTCTTATTAGATAACATTTGTCGTTTCAGTGGGTTTCGTCCGTACAAGGAAATGTACCCGCATAAAACCATTACGGCCGCAGGTTAAAAAAAATGCTTCAGTTATAAGTTTGAGACGTATTTTACCATTATTTATTATTTTTTGTCACTTTTTAAGTCACGCAATTCACTGTATCAGTGGCGAATGGAGAAATGAATAAGGCTCAAATGTTCTACGTTTCTATTAATTATTCACTTCTTTTCTACATTTCTAAAATCTTTTAACTATCTGTCAGTACAGATGCACCTCATAGAACAAATTCCATTGTTCTTGAAATATTTCGATAAAATACGGATGTGTCGTTGTAGTCTTATACGTGAAAATACAGGATAACTTACTTATTAAAAAAAAAAAATAAAATAAGAAATCGAATCGCTCTAAAGTACTGGAAAGTGTGAATAATGCCTTACTATCTCATTCCTCGATGAAGGGCAGTGTCGAGCAACACCTCCAAGTGGAGGGAGGGCGACGGGAAACACCCACAGGTGGCTAACGCGACTCTGGAGACCGAGTGACAGCCAGTATAAACCGCCCATCCTCCATTTGTCACCAAGTAGATGTTACGGCACCCACTTTCCCCTGGGGCAAGAAATTCCTCCTAAAGGCGGATGGCCCTTTATTGGTCTACGGCATAGGATGTGGTAGGAGGAACCACCACAATACATATCCTTACGAGTATCGTAAACAGGGAAAATTGATCTCTTTAGTGTCCAGTAAGATAGCCAGTTTATGGGAGATAACCCAGACAGAAAATAGGGCTGGACGTTCAGCCCGAAGGTGGCAGCCTCATCAATGTCTTACCTAGCGATATGCTAGTAACATAACCAAGGGACATATTAATTAGTAAACCTTATCAAGGTTTATGTTATGTATATCCGAACACATAACCGGATTATATATAACCGGATACTTCTCTACGATTCTGAGAACTGGATTTTAACGAAATTCCAGGCAAGTGTATTCTAGCAGCCGAAATGAGAATTCTCAGGAATGTGGCAGGATATACTCTTCAAGATCGCAGAAGTAATGCATATATACCGGCAGAAACTGAATATTTTTAAGTTTACAGGGCAGGATTGTCCAATATCGGCTAAAATGATTGAAACATAGCCGAATGGATGACTGCCGCATCACCAAATAACTAGAGTACCCTGCGTAGAAGTAGGTCCGTCAAGGTCACTCACTTTCACTGCTTCTCCCTGTCACCTCCACGCCCCTCGCCAAGCGTTGTTGCCGGCACTAAACCTTAGCCCCTGACGCGTACCGACTGCTTCGTTTATGTTCACGTCTTTCCGTAAATATTCGTACAGGTTGACTGCGTTGTCAGCTGGCAACCTCACACATACTGATAACGAACATTTATTGAGCAACACGATTTTTACGGAACTTCCTTCGCGCCAAACTATGACGCATACAACTGAATTTATATTGTAATATAACGAATATTCTGACGATCGTATCTATCCGTTCAAGCCTCGCGATGGAGCGCCATATGTTATAGAACGAAGATTATTTATAGAATGTTATAGAAGTGTGTTATTATTTATAATTAATTAGGCCGAGATTTAACCTAATTAAATGCCTCAAAGGTTGGTCGTCAATTTGTCATAAGACAAGATATGGTTCTGTTTAAATGTTAATATTATTCTTCTTATTATTATTATGAATTCGGTTCGGTTGAAGGTTGTTTAATTTAAAATATAATTTGGTTATTTTGTTACTCGAGTTCGATGAGTTCATATTCGAATTCTGATCTTCATACGTCGCTACGATGAACCGATTGGTGTGCCTTTTCACTGAAAAAACATAAGTATCGGTTTATACAAATACTTACTTGTGACGGTGGGTTACTAGTAATGTTGAGGTGTAGCCTATTGCTAGTAATAAAGTGAGACTAATTCAAATCAACTTTTTGCCGCCGCCACTGCTGGCAACAATGGATGTCGTTCACCTAAGCTGTAACGTCTAAGTCTAATACAATAACAGTCAAATTCTTGTAATTGGTTATGAATTAATTGTTTTATTTTTCGAAATCATTATTAATGATTACTATTATACAATAATACTGTTTACTTTCTTTTAAATTTCAATGTTGTTGATGGACTCTTTCAAACAATTAAATCTCAGGGTTTCCAGACTGAATCGAACAATCTGTCGGTCTGGACGTAAACATTTCGTTACATTAATTAATAAATAAAGCAGGTTCTTTTAGACTGCAACATACACACAAATTAAAACAGTGCACTACTATGATAGTTAGTATTAGGAGAGTGATAACATTATTATAATTCTTTAACAAAAAAACATAAACATTGAACATGTGATCATTATGGAAATTTTAGGTTAAGTTGGTTTCATTGTAACCTAACTTACTTAACTTTAAATGATTAATAATTCCTTAGATATGCTAACAGTTTCGTGTAACACGGTTATAATTGGAATCTAGTGATAATTTCATAATTTATCTTCTTATATTGGATATAAACAAATTAACAGGTATTTGGAAATTACCCACTCCTATGGTTGAGGAGTATATTACATTTAGTCATAATCTTAAATTTAAAAACAATAACGCTTAGGATACTATAGGTCAAGGGTTTCTTTTAATTCCCTCATTGACGATTTAATGTCTCTTATTCGACAAGTTCATTTAATTAATTATAAAATTAAAGTTTGTTAATGATCAAATCTTTCCTTATCAATTGTTTGCTTTAATTATTAAAATATTTTTCCATCTAGGTTGGGTTATAATTGATCTAAGGGTATTAATTAATTTCGCTGATAGCGTTCCTTAATTATTGAATTACTATTTAAAAATATTTGCCATTGTCACTGATACTTGCGTACTAAGTCGACCTTGTGTATCACTATTTCACTACCTATGGTATGGTCTCTATTCATACAATATCTGTACGAGCCCTTTCGTCCATAGTGAACAATGTACAGCTGCGTTTTGGTGCTAAGTTCACACACGTGGCTTGTTGTTTCTCGTGTCGCCTCCTTCTGTCTTTCCTGTTAGCTTTTCTTAGTAATACATCATACTCTCTTCTTTTCTGGTACAGTAGTTCAGCTCGCCACACGCAATTCCCTTCAGTGAACAGCTGCTATTACAGATATATTGTCTTTCTAACACAATGCCTTCCCGTTGCTAATGGATTTCACGTGCCATTGTCCGAACTACATGTGGTACAGCTCCTACGTATGTCATCGTTAAGTTGACAGCAGACACTTGCTACTGTGTTCCCTTACATAAAAAAAATTGCCCTTAAAATTTGCGTTACAAGGGACCGGAACAAACCACTATTGGTTTAATCCTTGCTGAAGATGATTAAGTACGTCCATCACAAACCACCAGAGTCTTCAGGACAAAATCTAAAGATTCGTCCCAATTTAGATTTGATAAGATATAAATTAACGACACATGCAAATTCGTCATCAAAAATACGTAAGAATCAGCGGAAACCATCAATTTAACTACGACGTTTAACTATGTTGTTTAGCATGCACGCTATGCGAAATCATACACGTTTGAAATAGTATAGTAATCAGCGCGTCTGACAATGCAATTGGTTGTTGATAATTACTACAGATTCACTTAACAAATTATATGCTAATTTGTATGTTGAATACAATATAAACACTTCGAGTTGCTGGACTACAGTACACAACGTACGCTTCATAACTACATTCGGAGAGACAGAGCCAAATAATATATAATTTGTTAATGCATGTAATATGTATGTACTGTAGTCTATAATAGCGTATAGAATCGTGCGAGTTAAATGCACACTAGCAACCGCTTTAGATGTAGTTCGCAGTATAACTATTGTGTTGTATATGAAGACGGATGCGTCTCTACTTTCAGGTTCGCTAGTAACTTGGAACGCCTCTATGCAAACGGAACGTACTATATACACGAATGTCCACTTCTGTCATATTTCGGGCACTCCTGTTTGTAAAAATCTGCCTAACTGAATAGTTAGTTAGGCACAATAGTTACATGCCCTATGTTAGTCAAGGGAAAGACTGGTGGAAGGGGGTGCCAAGTAAGTTTCATGGATGAAGCCGCTGAGAACACAGAGGACGCTGCACAGAACGACCTGAAGATTTAAAGTACACGAAAATCAAACACTTCCAGATAGAAAACACGAAACGGTCCGCTTTAATACTAACTTTATATAGGCCTACTTGTTAATACTTTAGGTTTATAAATTGTATAATTAAATATTTTACACATAGAACTTAATCTGTATCCTACAGCTGTCTAGCTATATAACACTTATGTATGCGGATTAGAGGTCTTTGTTGCCAATTCAGAAGCAGCTCTCCAAATGGTGGTTTGTAAGCTACAAACCGTTATGGAAGATTTCAACTCATAAATTTTTGTTGTTGAAACGAATATTAGTCTAATATTTTAAAGGCGAAGGACACATAACTTAAAAAGTACTATTAGACGATGAAATACTGGAACGAGTCAGCGTCCTCATTCACGAAACTACACAGCCCTTCTGAAAGGGTAACTAGATACGATGTAATTACATTAGACGTAGCTTAAAACATAAACATCGGTCAAAAACGAAGATTAAATTCTAAAATGTAGTGTCCGTTCGTGTCTTTCTTTGTGAGAGCGGATGTTGAACAACAAATACAGAATAAAAGAAGATTACAAAACACAAACCAAATTCTTAAAAGCACAAACGGGCTACATAAAAAGACAACAGGAAATGAAACACTGAGACACGGAAGGACCTGAAGACGGGAAGCTTGCAAGAGAAAATCAGTGGTTATCGTCATCAGGGGTTTCAGCACGTCAACTGGATGGATCCGCAGTCTAGCAAAAAATGGCAAAAATACAAAAAGGTCAAATAATTTTATCAAAGGTTAGGAAAAGATTAGAGAGACCGACCAACTAAGCGATGAACAGTTCATCCTGTGGACTCAGTGACACCATAAAGAGTCAGGATCCAATAATGCATGCAGTGGCGTACCTATGGCGGGGGGGGGGGGATCAGCGGGATTAAATCCCCACCCACCCAGAGCTACTAAAGGTTTCAATGCAATTCCATAATCACTTATAGTAGATCTAGGCTATTTCTAAGCCAGATGCGTGTGTTAAAATAAGGCTTATAAACAATTGTAGAAGTAAAAGGAATTTCAATACTCTTAAATTAATAAAATGAAGTTAAAATTTTCGTAATAAGACAATCACTCAACGTACATATTGTATCATACTTCACATCGGTTTATTAAACAACTTGGAGACGTAAAGAATTTATAAAATATATTGATACAATTATATGGGAAGAATCCTGAACTTCACATTTGTCTCCAGAAAAGTAAGGAGACGAGCCTTTAAGCTAGTCTCAACCCGTACCCCCACCCCAAGAATTAAGTATCATCCCCACCCCTGCTAGCTCATCCACACTCAGGTGCAGCTCCTAGTAACATCACTGCATGCATTGAAAAGAAGATTAAATTTATCGTATTCCTACCCTACTAAGGTGTAAGGAAATTATATAAAATTACAGAAGGCAATTTAAATGCTTGTGCGATTACCTTATTGGCGGTCCGACTTTCCTCCTGACAGCGTAGTGTCTCCTGTGCGGAAACGACGAACACGTGTAGGACGGCCGCCGGTGATGGTCCGGTGTCATTCCGGCCCAAGGAAATGCAGTTGAGCACGTATCTGCGGCTTCGTCGCAATCGTCGAGACCTGTACTCGTTGTGGCCACCATGTCCGGCGTTGTGTCTCCCGATCCGCCGACATACGTCGCACCGTCTGACGGCTCCAAACCTGCGCTGCACACTCACACACTCGCGATACACTGCTAACACGCTTAATGTTATCACCAAGAGGCACGTAACACTTACTTCTAATAGAAAATTTTATTTCTAACTATATGTACTCGTCAAATATCCAGCTGACAAGGGAACAACACCTTTGACGAGGAAATGTGTAGACACAAAATTTTTCAAAGCTGGGAATCACAGAATTTTTATTCAATTATTATTTTCCTTTTATTGATAACACAGTTATGTACTTCCGACGGAGTGGTTTAAATTAAAGATAAATCTGCTAAATTTTAACAACATTAAGACGTCTTTTGTTATTTGGATTTTTAAAGGCAGTCATACTAAAGGCCTGATAAGGTAGGCCTAATTATTCTGTTAGAAGCTCTTACTGTTTTATACAAATTATTCCACTTTAATTACATAATAAGTCAATGTTAATTTGTTTGGTTCAACTTTTTTATAGTTTTCATTATAGAAACATTTAAGACACTGCTTTATACAGGCACAAAGTATATAAGAGAAGCTGTTTTACAGAGAAGTTTTCAAAATGATACTTGTGTGTTCAAGTTCAAGGATATTTCAAACTTCGACACGTCATGTAAAATTAATTTAAAATAATTGTTCACTTCTGCTGGAAAGACACACATATTAGGAATCTGATTATTCACACCATATACACACGTGAGCGCGCCCGCGCGTATGTGTATATGTGCTGTTTTATATGTACTGACTTATGGATGATGTATATTTAAATTGATGCAGTTCTCAGTGAGACAGATGAAGTTCTCTGATCAGAGGATTCGTCTAAAATAGGACTGTGTGTCTTTGTTAAAGTTTTATGTAGGTCTACTGCTAAAGTAAACCTTGTGTAAATCTTGTGTATAGTTGAAATTTTGTATATTTGTGTATTGTAGATCATTGATGTAATATTGGGCTGGAGAGAAACTTTATGACTGAGGTTTAAAACAAAAGTTAAACATAAATCACTGTACTATTTTGACGTATGTATATGTAGAAACATATAACTGATATATAAGTAAATATAGATAGGTCTTGGAATATGCAAAATTAGAGACTGAAAGAATAATCCACGAATAACCGGTTTTTACTTTCAAATCGATCAACCGATTAAACGGTCGTCCCGGACAAGCAGATAACGTTTATGAAACCTGTTCATAAACTTCATCACGTGGCCGGGAACCAACGCTCACACGCGCACAACAAAGTATGTCGTACGCCTGAAGGCGTGTAAAAATTCATTATACCATTTTTCTTTCTGCGAACAAATAAAAGCTTTTACAGGCTCTTTGTGTTTCTGTGTTGACGGCGCAAACACATTTCGTGAAACCTCTATTGTGGACGTGGCCGAGTTTCTGTGGGACTTTCTTCGTTGAAAAAAAAAACAAAAACATATTAAACGCTGGAGTTTTCACATAACGTTTTGAAATTGTGTCTTAATGTACAATTTCTTAGCGAAGACCGAGAGGCATCGTCCATAGCCGAGGGCTGACGTTGTTCGTTTATTACAATATCTTCTCGGACTATGTTAGGAAAAGAGTAACAAGACAGGGGAGTATAGTTTTAAATGTTTTGTCCCAAGTTATTAGTAATATAATCTAGCGCGCAGTTGTTCGCAAAATGTAACTAACGATGTATAGGCCTGAGGAAAACGAATACTGAGCATTGGCCTGTGTTTGATATAAGCATATAACATCAGATAACAGATCAACTACTGTTACTTGTAGATGGGAAGTCAAGATACTGGGTCACTGGGTGTTGAGATCTGTCTTTTTATTTACACCTAACTTGCAGTTGACAGGTTATTAAGGGCGATGATGAATGGTCAGCTTGTTACAGAACTAAAAATAGAACAGACTGCTCTCTTTCACTCTTCCGCATGCAGCTGACGGTGACTTATCACTTTATTAGACTATTTAGCACTCTCTAACACACACACACACACACACACACACACACACGCGCGCGCGCACGTTAGCAAGCACTTCACTAACGTGTTCTTTCAGTTCATCTGGCATATACAGAGCGTGGGGTTTGCTTGTCAATACGAGGGTCAGTTGAAAAGTTCGTGGAGGACATTTGTTGCTTAGCAATACAACTAGCATTTTTCGTGTGTTGTAAGACTCATATTTCGTGAAAACGCCTGTTAACTGCCAAAACTTTCTGCCAGTTTATTCACTGTTTACAGACTGTTTGATTTTATGTGTCACTCGTGTTTTGAAAAATGTGCAAAAACCAAACATCGTACTGTGACTGAACTATTGTTAAAAAATGTCTAGCGCCAATGAAAATTTACAACGAAATAGTAATTGTGATGGGGAATGGTACACCTTAAAAATAATAGTTTGTATGTGAGTACTGGAGTTTAAATGTAGTCGCCTGCGCATTGAATATGATCCGCCCAAAATAGGCAGCAACTCAGGATATCTTTAAAATTGTACGCACGGTTTTGGAACATCGGCGATTGAGAGTGGATGACATTGCTGGGATCATAGGCATCTCAAGAACTTGGTGTGAAAAGGCTTTGTGCAATGTGAGTGCCGCATTTGGAGTTGTTGCACTTTTGTCTCGTCCACTGCGAGGAAAACTTAAACGTTTAAACTCGAGTTCCCACTTACAAACCACTGTTTTTAAGACGTACTATCCCATAACATATTTATCAATTCCTTCTTATATACGCGTTAATAGTGACTTTGGGAGAACCGTCAGAATCAGATGTAATGCTTCTAATAAACGAAAACTTAGGGGGACAGTATTAAAAACAGTCAAGTCTTCGTCATCGTCTTCGTCAAGGATTACGTGAAAGGCCTGTCCCGGTCTAATAAGATCGAGGACATTCAACACTCATATTTAACAAGCGATGTGTACGAGGAACTATCCTATCGTTTTGTATAATACGGAAACCGGTTGAGAAACTGTATTGTAAATCAGTATCAAATCAGACGGGACATTTTGACTTATGCATGAACATTCATTAACGTATTCGACTATTCTCTTAGCTGTAAGACACTGTTGTAAGTGAGTATCGTATTCGTTATTCGTTAATAGTACGTGAACGATTAGATCAGCGAATTGCGTCCTACCGACATGAAGGTGAGAGTGAAGTTGAGGCAGAGAGGCTAATTGCTTCCTCTTCAGTAAAATAATTGAAACGCGCATCACGCCGCTTTAGGATCATGAAGAAATTCATAAAAAGGTTTTATTTGGAACATATGCACATATGGCTCAAAAACCTGGACTGTGAGGAAACTGGAGAGGAGCTACCTCGAAGGTTTTGAGATGTGATGTTGAAGGACGGCCTTAAGGACAGAAACCGTGCCTAATCATGATGTTTCGAAGATGCGAGAAATATTCTGTTTGAAACTATTGCAGAAAAGAGAAAAAATATGATTGGTCACTTGTTATGCCATTCAAACTGGTTCATCACCCTAATCGAGGGAATAACTAAAAGGCAAAGAGGGAGGGGAAGACCCATGCAGAAGTATATGGAAGACATAAATGGCTAAACAAGATATGTGGTGATTAAGAAATTGTCGTCGGAATGGAAGAAATTGCAAGCCCAGCAATCTCTGGGTTGAGGAGAAAAAGAAGAAGAAGAGACGTATACAGTGTGGCTCATAAAACGCTTCACACGAGTAATTATCAAAAAATGCATTTTAGCCAAGCGACGTACCGCCCACTCTGTATTTATAGTCTGTTTTTAAACAGATGTGCGTTAATGAACAAATGCAACAGATTCAGTCCACGCGGTGAGCAGTAGACTTCGGAAGAGACATGCCACTATTCTTTCGTATAAAGTACAAACGATTGTTATCTGTTTCGCTACAACAGTAGGGGTTGGAGGGAATTTTGGCCTCACATTATGCAAACGACGCTTGGAGCCCCAGAGACCGCTAACTCTCGCATGCAATTCATACTTTGTTGTAGAGCAGACGAATAAAGTATGACACACTGTCTAGGGACTGGGTACACTACGCTACGCTATTTACATATTTATGTAGGTATTTTTCACCTGTAGTACGCGATAATATAGCACGAATTGCCTAACTTTTTATATAATATCAGCTCCTAAGACAACTTAAAATTTTCTTCTCAACTGAAGAATTACTATGTAATTAGATATTACATATGAAATAGTCATTCCAAAACGCCACAGAAAGGTAGAATTTACTGTTATAGCACTTTGAACTCTTCGAAAAGACGTATTGGAACTCTTCGCCGTAGTATCTGAACGTTATTCGATTACCTACTCACATCCTTAAGATCTGATCTTAATCGATTTGAAAGTTCTTTACTAAATATCTTTGTTTTTTTAAGGGTGGAAATAGATTGTACTGTGCAAACGTAATTCATCATACATTCATAGTAGTGTTAAAACGGTAACTGACGTTTCAGGCCTTCAAAGGTGAGTTTTAATCTCTATCTATCTCTTTCGTTCGTTCGTTCGCTCTCGCCCTCCCCGTCTCGTTATCTTCTGTCTGGTATCACACAAACCTACAAGGCGCATATACAAACTTACCAAGTGAAATATCTGTCAACGTTGTGCTCTTAATATTCATAGAGTCAAAGAGATTTAAGTCCGTGGTTGCGTGGTTAAGTTTTACCTGTCTAATGTGTGATGAACTGCGAATTTTTAAATATTTTCAAAGTAATAATTTTCAGATACAACTGTAGGCATATATGTTTCATATTCAAAAAAGGAATAACCAATAAATATGTTAATTCAGCTGATCAAAATTGATTTCTGCAAGTGCAGTCACTTCAAACCTGTTACCTTGCAATATATATATGTGTGTGTGTGTGTGTGTGTGCTTATACATATGTACACATACACACACACACACACAGGCACGGCCCCTGTAATAATATTATATTACATTATAGGTTTATATTTTCCCCCTATATATAATTTGATGATTAAAAACGAAGTAAACACGTACAGGAATGTATATAAAATTCGTGAAGGTATAACATTTAGTTCACAGTTCTGAACACAGTCTCAAATAAACTCCGACGACAATGCGGGTTCAAGTTCAACAATGTTAGGAAGAAAGCGTAAGGATCCCCGTCTTCATTATACGGGTCACCGACATTCGGTCACAACTTTGTCGCGTTATTTTTACAAACCTTTTTGTTCCCACGACGAGCCTCGTCCGACTATAGGGCTTTCACAATACATACCATAAACTTAGCTGCAAAGTATTTATTTCCCGAGTTCATTTCAATTTAGGATATAAATGTAACGTTTTTTTCTTAATTTGCATATATTGTCATATTTACATGCAGAACAGATGCTGGTAATACAGACTCCATCTACGCTGACTCCCCTCCCCAAAAAAGTAAAATCTGAGGCGTAGAAATACGACTAAAGTGAGAGGGAGGAAGGGGTGAGAGGGAGAGGGAGAGAGAGAGAGAGAGAGAGAGAGAGAGAGAGAGAGAGAGAGAGAGAGAGTGTGTGTGAGAGCCTATGATTGGATTATCTCCAACTAACTTCTCCGGTGGCGATCACCATCGTTTCTGCATTAATGAATAAACCGCTTTACTTCATTAGTGGAACCCCAACCACATGAACGTAGCGATGGGTAACTGCCTTCACTTTGACTACCTTCCATGATCAATACATTCGTGATCGATCTCGACAAATCCGACTCTATGTGTCCGGTCCATAAGGTGGTGTGTTAGTGTATGCACATGCTAGCAGGAGATATCTAAACAGAGTTAGTTGCGTGAAACCACGGCACAAAGCCGTATAATCACACACTGGTATTGACAGGACACAGTGACCCGCATAATCCAAAGCTTTGATTTACATTATATGTTTTACTTTGTAATTACGGACAAAAAATTTTCCTTTGTATGCCCACTATCTGTGACCTAAATGGTGTTACAATAGGGTAATGTGCCAGTTTGTTGTGGTCTTGTTTTGGTTGGGAGATTTTTGTGAATACAGAAAGCGTTTGGTCGAAAAATTATATACGGTATATTTAGCAAATCTGTGTGTACAAAGTTTGCGGGCTTATTTGAACTCTTTTGGAGTATCAGTTCAGTTCAGTTCGTAGTCCTTCAGTCTTTCGACTGGTTAGTACCCTCCCCGCATATACCCGTGTTGCGTGTGGTACTGAGTCTCTCACAGGTATATGGGACCTACAGTTAAACGCCGGATCCGAACGGCAATTTTTTTTTGGGGGGGGGGGGGGTTTATACTAGGCAGGATACCTCTCGCTGGGTTGCCATTACCTTGCGAGGGGGAACGGTCGTATCTAAATCAGATGGCCCCTGGCGGAAATTGAACCCGCGCCGACAGCGTAGCAGCGTCACACGCTAGCCACTACTCCACGACCGCTCCTTTTGGAGTATCGGACCTACTGACCTATTAGGGTTACTTCATATCGTGTCAAAGTCTATTTGTCAACTTCCGTAACGATTCAGCTCATTAAAATGAGTATCAGGGACTCAGATTCTGGAGTAATAACAAGAGAATACCTTCTTAGTTTGCCTATTCACGTAGGCAATCTGTGCTACCCCCACCTAAAATCACTTTTGTGGCACTAAAAAGCTCCGATTGATTGAGTGATAATTATATATTTTTTTTAAAAGACTCGAGTATGCATTTTCAGTACTTTTGTGTGATATACAAAAACTTACTAAAATGCTAAAATATCTTTCCCATAATTTTTCATATGTTTATTATTTACTTTTTTGCAAAGAGCAATAAATAGATGAATACTCTGACGTCATTTCCTCTAATCCTGTCTATTGAGTTGTATATAATTTATCTATGTTTATGTATTGTCAATTAAGAGTAAGAATAATAAAGTGAATTTCTTGGTCAATCTGATTCCGGGTGGTGTACCTAGTTATAGGGCCTCCGCTTGGGTCTACAAGTTAAAATTGGCCAACGGTTACAAAAGACTGTTTTCTCAGGGGGAGAAAGTGGGATGCCCTTAGAAGGTGGGAATCCCAGTGAAACCCAAAACAGGGCTGTAGAACATCTTTAGTAGCAGCGGACGTTGTTTAGAGGAGCTTAATTTTACACGTATTTCCACAGGAAAATTCGGAGGGAACAAACTGGAGAGCGGATAGTTGTGATCAGTATACTGAATACTCCAGGAACCTTTTTTGTAAGTGTTAAAACAATGACATCTGGAATATGCGAATGACAATCGAATGGTTATCGCTTTATACGGTTACACTGATACACGGTTACACAAACGTAGGAGCGTAAAGTATTTATATCTTCAATTTTAGAACGCCGGTGTGTTTAAATTATTAATAGGCTAATTATGCGCGTGCTGTTGCGTTTATGACCGTGCAATTGTTTCTCTGCCAAATGCACATTTAAATCATTTCTGACGTGCGGCTAATTTCAGCGTTACTTTGAGAATTTACATCCTCACTTTATTCTCATGGCCTTGTTTATACGTGGCACAAAAAGTCGTAGGATCATAGGAGGTCAATGTATCCCACAAACAATTTGCAAACAGGAAGAGAAGTCCTGTCGCTGATGTAACACTTGCCGGCCCTATATTCTGCTTACCTACAAAATAATTACTGTACATTATTTATTGCCATTATTCAGTGTCACTACCTATTTCTTGGCAGCTATGGAATTCAAAAAACTGGTATGTTTGTATTTGTACATGTTCTTGAGAATTATAAACAGATGCGATCGCGAAAAATTCGTAATTTTTAAAGGTATATTGTACAAAAAAATTGAAAATTTCACCAAATTGTTTTTGTGATATTTACATGTATACCGAATTCAGGAAAAGCCACTAAAACTAGTTACTGAATAATTAGCGACATCATCATTATATAATGGTTATCGTTTCTTAAATACGCTTTGTTTTCCATTAAATTATTTCCTGGAGACCGAATCAGAAGTTTGCATAACTAATGCATTAACATACTGTTTTAAAATCATAGTTTGTTAATTGAATGTCATACGGGTTGTTCAGTTTCGTAATTTCTATATTCCTTTTTTTAGGAAAACAGCAAAAACAAAAAGAAATATTCTGCCATAATAGTGGAAAACCATGTCAAGAGAAAACGTGAAGAACTTGGAATAAAATTCAAGATAATGTGGTGGCTACTTGCAAGACACTCTGAACTGTCACTGCATAATAAACTCTTATTATACAAATAACTTTTAAAACCGCTGTGAATTTATGATGTGAAACGTTGGGATTGCACAAAGAATTACATCATAATCATCAAAATTTTTCAAAATAAAGTGCCTCGCAATATTGTTGATGCACCATGGTAAATAAGAAACGATGCCATCCATAGAAACCTGAAAATACCTATAGTTACTGACGAGATCAAACGGTTTGCAGCTAAATATAAACGAAGGCTTCATAAAAATCAAAATTATGAAGTGCTACAACTTCTTGGTAATGCTGGATTTGTTCGGCGATTGCAGAGACAGAAACCGTCCGAACTGGTGTAGGAAAGTGAAGTGTTTAAAGAAATGTCTGCACATAAACGAAGTGTAAAAAATCTTTATCGGAAACGAGCATGGAGCAATCAATCGTCGGTATGCATTTTTTTCGCGTATCACATACAGCTTATCACCTATTGTAGAATTTTATGTGTTAAAGAAATAAACCGGAAAACTATACGTAAAAATTGAATATTTTTGCAACAATTAAAATGCAGATTGTATGATGTGTACAATTATACACAATAATATATACACAATGCAGTATATACAATTATGCACAATTCCTACACAGTCAGAAATCTGATTATTATGGAAAGTTAAGTTCACTTTGTTGTGAAAAGTGACAATTAGTAAAAGAGTCAAGGTAAGGCAAATAACTAAATTTTGGTCAAAAATAGTATTTTATTTTACCTGTAAATTAAGAATTCTCGACTTAAAATTGCTAGGATCACGACAGAATTATAAAATGACGAACACCAATTTAACTGAATATTTTATGATTTTTTTTTAATTTCTCTACAGTTCCGTCTTCTCTGAATCTTTGGCCACGGAAAAGGGTACTTCACTCGGTCCATGTTCTAACCCCTTGTAAAAATAAACAAAAAAATATAAATTTCTGAACGTGAAATGCTTGTGTTAAGTAAATAACAACGTTCTTAAGTTCAATGTAGCGAATGTATATACATTTCAAGAGTTAAAAGAATTCATTAAAGCATAGAAGAAAATCAGTAAAATAGATAACAGTAATAGTATCCACATACACACGCTAGCGCGCACGTTGAGAGATAGAGAGAGAGAGAGAGAGAGAGAGAGAGAGAGAGAGAGAGAGAGAGAGAGAGAGAGAGAGACAGAGAGAGAGAGAGAGAGAGAGACTGTCTCAAATGATAAACTGATAAGACTGAAACTATAGTGATTTCGCATTAACGGAACACCACTGATGTTTGAATGAAAAAAAAACATGAAAAAGCAAGACTTAAAGGAGTCAGCGGACAAGGTATTATAGGCCTACACAAAGAGCCGTGGTACCTTGTCTATGCTTCCATTCGGATAGAAAATATTTTGGAACGGACCGTACTTACATATTCGACCATAAAATAAATAGGCCTACTGAAGATCATTCTTCACCGTGATAGTTTGTTGCACAACTTGCTCCTGCCAGTTTGAAAAACTTCAATTTTTATTCACACGTTGTGAAAAAAATTACAAATATGTAAACTCTCAAATGCAGTACTGTTTATAACATATCAAAAAAATAATTTATAAATATATTTCTATTAACGTTGTGCTAGTTTTATTTTAGGATGCGGCTTTCAGAAAAGTTTATTTTTAATACATCTGACCTGATATTTCAACAACCAATAAAGATAAGGTACGATATTTAGAAAGCTTATCTACAAACTTTTCCCTACAAGCCCGATCGTGACTGAAATGGCTGACAATTTCCGTAACTGAGTTTTATTCATTCACTTTCCAATAAATTATCAGTAGGCCTAAATAATTTAAAATAAGGATTGCTCGAAAAGTGGGTACAGCTATAATAAATCCTAACAAGTTAATCATTATTGTTAGAAAATGTAGTCTATGTTATAAAGACAGAATTACTCTCAACTTTTAAAAAAGTATTATTCTCAAGTAAAATAATTTGATTGTAATCTACGGTTTAATATTATATTATAACTTAATTCAATACTGCGTTCATTAAAAAATATCTGAAATACTTTCAACGCACTTAGGACTATTCTCAATAGGCCTGCATGTATTAAAGGGTATTTTCATAATTGTAAATGTTAATTTTATTCACCTTGTCTTTAAAAAAATTTAAAAATCTTAGTTAAAATGATTCTTTTCTTGGATACTGTTACATATTAACTTTTCTAGCTTAGTTTAAACACAAGGAAAATTAAAAACCAACTATTTATTAGGTATAAAATTAAAAGGATTAATATTTACACGAAATTCCTGTTTCGTGTCGTTCATTAAAATTTCCGCGAACCCAACAAATCAACAGGTTTGAGGAAACACGTTGCTTTATTACAATATTCTACTGAAATAGAATTCTGTTTTTAATTTCTAAAAGACTCAAATTATTGAAAGAATAATCAAAAATCGGATACACCGTGTAACGTTTAATTACACTCACAGTAAAATACCATAATTCACTTCGACCACAAAAACGAACAATTAAACAGAAACGGCCACGCGCGGCGGCTGCTTGCGGCCAACTGATCTCTCAATGAGTTTGATTCTCCTGCCAGATCCCCTCCCCTACTGCCTACCACGCTTTTGACTTCGATTTCGCTACGAGCGGTAATTGTGTGAACCTGGATTCTAGTCATTACGTCCCATAACTCTATTCGCCAATACTTCAGCACAAGGATGACAGACGGGAATAAAATTGCAGTAATAATTTGGAAATAAAACTAAACATAAATAACGAAATATTGATAAATTCGAAACTCTTGGTTATAGATAGCGTTACTTTCCTTTTTTCCTGTTACCTCGAAAACTGTGAAAACCTGTGTGTAACTGATGTACAAATTAATTCTGTAGTTGAGTACCGATATTACAGTAGTCCCGATAATTCGATTTCAATCGGTAGCGTAAGTACGGGTGGGATCAATGCCCCTCCCCAAGAGCTATTTAAAATTTCAGTGAAAACCCATATTCACTTAACGAAATCCCATTTATAAACCAGATAGCCTATGTTTGTCAAAATAGGGATTATACATAATTGTATACATGATTATAACTTATGTGAAGTATCATGAATATCTCATTTTGGTTCCTGATGAAAATAGGAAGTCCAACCTTCAAGCTAGTCTCATCCCCCTCCACCATTAAAATAGACTTACTAGTTACGCCACAGCCAAGAATGCCTTGTGAAATCGAAACACGGATTATACGGAATTACAAAAGTAGGTACAGTACGGTATGGACTATAGAAAACAAAGATTTAAATGAAAATGCGTATATTTTATTGTTGATATTTACGTAAAAAAGACGTAAATACGGTTTATGAATGCTTCCGAGACCCATTGCTTCTGAACATTAGAAATTTTTTTTCGCTGACACGTAACGTAAGCTTTTTAAATTAACAATGCCAGCTAGGATAGTACGCGACTGTAATTCTATGTACTGTAGTTCAGTTTTCGATGCCTCTACTCCGTCGCCGGGTTGATCTGTTCGAGTTGTTTCTAGTTCCTCACCCTCGCTATCTTGACAGCTCTTTTTTATGCCATTTTATAGAACCGAACACGCTGCTACAGTTTCAGAATTTGTTGCTTTCTCATTATCGTATGTGACTGTTACAGTTTGTCTATTAGGATCAACATAAATTAACATACACTACTTAATGTACGTTGCGAACATGAATTTATAAATAAAAAGTTTGTAATAGTCAACATTTTCATTAACGAATTAAAACAATTTGTCAAGTGCAAAATAACAAGAAGTGGCATAAAAATTATTATTCAAAACGCTTGGATTACACAGAACCTCGTATTACCGAATACCTGAATTTTCTGGACTCCACTGTAATTTGCTTATGTTTTAATGAAATTACTCATTTTTAATACGAAGTAGGCCTAGGCCGGTAGGCAGAGATAGCTGAAAATATTCATTCGATTGCAAACTTAAACACACGATTGTTTTCACTTTTTCGATCAAGAGTAAGACCAAATTATTTTAACATGCGGGCGATCAGAAATGTATCCTGCTTAATATGATCTACTTATGTGCATGATAATCTATGTCGTGAGCGATAACGAGATTCTCATATCGTGACCGTTTGTAAACATTTATGAATGGTGTAGGACTCGGTTATTGGAACCTTTTCAATTTTGTTTGTCCCACTAAATGAACGAAACTCATCTCGCCCAGCAAACTAGTTGAATATTGTATAGAAATTGCCTGGCGACTTTGAGATAATATAACAGATAAGTAAAGTAAGGGGTACTTATCTGACATCGATATCTTGTCTTCGTTTCTTTTCTGAGACAACAATCTCTCCATCTTTAAAGTAAGTTTGTCACCGTGGTTTTCCTCAGTCGTCGCTTGATTTACTCTTCTCCTGAAGCACAGTAAATCTAATTTTGCTAAGACACGTATTTCCAGACGGCAGATGACACATATTCATGAAATACACCTAACTTCGTGGGAATGACAAATAAATATATTCCCTACCCGCCGTCTTAACGTTTATTGCAATCGCCACAGTGCTTCTGGACACAAACTACTGAACTTCCGTCAAGGATAAATTGTCTAGGTTTAAAGTCACGGGCACCAATAAGAACTACAAAATTCAACGATGTTCGACGTCCGTCCTAATATCCATAACCATAACAATAAATTGTAAGAGGTTAAGCTTGTTGAAAAATAACTTCGTTTTATATTGTTTCTTTTATAACATTAAGTTTATTAATTAGGCCTTTTTATAAAATAAAATCATTCACCTCGTAGTTCAACTTTTACACCAAATCTTCCAACATTATATCTCAACTGCAGTAGGCCCTATAATTTTAGTGTACTTCGTGTACCTTCAAACTAGTATTGGTCTGCAAGTGGGATCAAATGGCTGCAAAGCCTCACGTCATTCGCGAGTCTCGGTTGACCATATCTAGTGTAAGAAACTGATCTTTATTATGTTATATATTATTGACATATTATATCATATTATGATGTATTATTGATAATATGTGTATGTGTGTGCATTCTTCATAGGTAACTCACGATGTTTCTTGTAGGATTTGTATTATTATAATAATGTGATGACAAATAATAATTACAAACAGAATTATCACTGTTGCACACCACTATAGAAAATTATTCCGATTAGCGCTTTCAAGCTTCTCAGCACATCGTCAGATTTGAAAGCGCTAATCGGAATAATTTTTCTATAGTGGTGTGCAACAGTGATAATTCTGTTTGTGATTTTAATCACTAACACAACTTTCTTCATTAAATAATAATTACATCAGCAAGTATTTCTGTTATTTATCTGTATCATTAGAGGTTTCTATATGAATTAGAAGTAGCACATACAAAATAATATTAATACTTGCAGACATAATTATTATTTGTCAGCATATTTATATTATATATATATATATATATATATACATATACAGTATATATAATATAAAGTATATGCATATTTGTTTATCTTTGTACGTGCAATAAAAAAACAAACAATGCAATAATAGCGTAATTAAAAAAGAGTATAATTTTGAGTAGAACACACTGTTTCTTAATGCTTCTCCAATTTCATACCCCCCTCTCACTCTCACTCTTCCAACTGTATACAAATATTCTTCTTCTTTGTTGTTCGGTTTACGAGGGAAGTGATCCCCTATGTTTATAAAACAGTTAATCCTCTAATCTTCTGTACACTCTCGCTGACCTTCCTCACTGCATCCTACAATGGCAGACTGAGAGTGTTTTAACTTGATCGATAATTATTAGTCCCGGCGATTGACCTCTGTTTACGTTTCCACCAATGACCAGCCTTTCCATTCCGTCATGTCTTAAAATTATGGTCTAAAGGCTTCAAATTTTCCCTTTGTACTGTTGGTAGCAGCCAGTTGTTAGATCATTACCATCTACTATCATTTCACTCAGATAATCGTCACGTTACTTCTACGGGCAGTTCACGGTATACTTAAGAATCATTCAAGACTGGTCATTTATAAAGCTTCAGTTCTTCGTCGGCATTCAGCGTTCAGATTCCACGAATCCGGACCACGCGCGCCGGAAACACAAATGTCTTGAGCAGTCTCATGTTCTTTTGTTTCCGGAGGCGTTGTTCTCTTCATTTTGTTACTGTTGATTTACCCAGACTATCGGTTGACATTAATCGGTCAGTTGATTTATTCCGTGTACCGTACTTAGTATACATCAGTGAACGTAATTATGGCAATTCATATGGCTCCAGAACGCAGACGAAAAACGTTGAGGGTACGTACCGCGTATACACCTTCCTGTCTAGAGAATGCCACATTCTCTTCCAAATAAATTTAATTTTGCCAATGCGTGTGACTACAG
Source organism: Magicicada septendecula (assembly GCA_034769895.1). Classification (NCBI taxonomy): domain Eukaryota; kingdom Metazoa; phylum Arthropoda; class Insecta; order Hemiptera; family Cicadidae; genus Magicicada; species Magicicada septendecula. The sequence goes on along the minus strand of CM068369.1, from coordinate 271,475,688 downwards.
AACGCGGAAAGTGTACATTAATGGCATTTACATATGTTTGTATCAGGATAGACAACGAAATGCATCATCCGACACTTTCAAAGTTAACGTTGTTGAGGCAGGACGAATTGGGTCGGTGCATGACGTCATCGATTTATCTGAATAATAAATAAGAAATTTAACACGACGAACCCGTTTATATAAGTCGTAAAATTGACTGTGAACGTATAAGCAAAAGCGGTGGAACGGAGAAAGCAGTATTGATAATCTTACTCCATGTAATTTATCTACCAATTTCTACATCGTGCACTTTATGTTGCATAGTAAGCTTATTAATAGTCTTACTCCATGTAATTTATCTATCAATTTCTACATCGTGCACTTTATGTTGCACAGTAAGCTTATTTTCTCTCAATAACGGTCAAAATATCTTGTAACCGAGCCTGTTACACACATAGCAGTGAAGCTGATTATACTTAGTCCTCAGTACGTAATACTTTCCTGATACTCTCGTTACTTCTCTACTCCATACCTTACGGTACACCTGTAGTATTGCCCTTTACGTTAATAACGTTGTTACTACTTCTGTTCCGATTCGTAATACATTTTTTTTTAAGGGAAAAACAAACATTTTCAGCTCTAAATAACTTCGTGTTCATAAATATGTAAATAGCCGCAAAAATGACTCTGGTTTTCTACTATCACTCAACTTTCCTATGGCGACGACAAACCAGTCAACAGTAACCTTTCCTAGTAACATTTCTGTTCTAGCCATTCGAGGCGGTGTTAAAACTGTAGGCGCCGCTACCTGTGAGCGAAACTCCACACATATATATCATGTGTTTAAATCGTTTGTGATATTCACAAAAGCGATTTAAACGGCGCTCCCATCAACATCACCAACTGGTGATCATTTTCAGGCGATTAGTCAAGCGTTCGGTATTTGCAAACACTTTAGTCTTAAGTAGGCCTACTTAGAGTTCCAACGTAGCACGAACTGTCATGATGCAAAAAGCAAAATAAAGCAACGTTATGTTGGCTAATTGTAAACGTAGACTATTACTATTACGCTGTAATGAAGCTGAGTGCGTTTTTTTAGACAGGCGATGTATCCATCGTACATCTCTGGTACAAAGCATTGTTTCTACAAATAACCGACGATGCTGAGATTAGAAGAGCAAAGTTATTTCCCGTAGGAAGTAACAAATTCCGGAACGTTCCATCATCGAGTGTATTCTTTGTTAATTAACTATCCATTATTGACTACAACGAAAAATAATTATTTGTTGGTTGCTATTTCGGGGATTATTCCATTATTATTGTGAACTGCAAATACTGTGAGCGGATTATTTCATTACGGCGTGAATGAAAAACTGAAAGATCATAGGCAAAGGCAATGGATAACATAAAGCCGACAGAAAGAACGGGCAACGAAAGACTGCCTTAAGCAAACTCTCAGGTACAAAGTAAAAAAAGAAGGAACGTAGCACGATCAAAGAAAATGTGGTCAGACAGGCTAATGCTGAAAGCATGCATCAAACATTATGATAGTGATGATTATCATAATCATGTCGACGACGGTGATAATGCCGACGACGACAATGATGACGACGACGACGACGATTTTGTTCATAAAAGTGTATCTGAAACATTCTATGTAAACCGGGTTCAAGTTAATTGTTTTTCTGTCTGATTTGGGTTTCCATCCGTACTAAAGTCGTGACCCATGAAACAATATCGTTAGAGCTACATTTACACACAGGTCTAATGTGTTATCACGAATTACACATATTCGTATACTTCGGATAAATATATAGTAATCAGAAGTATATCCTATATTTGTGTAGTGTACGCAAATACACAAACACAGTACTTACAAGGCATTTCGTACGAACGACAACTTATTTTAATATTCAGTGCAAAATAAATAAGGTTATTGTAATATTAAAAATTAAATAAATGTTCTAAGAAAATATCTAAATTATATTTACAAAAATATTTTACAACATTTTATTTAGTTACTATTAAATGGCAAGGACTTTATCGTTTCACAAGCAACATATGTTTTCCAATGATATTTGTAGAAGGAAAATTGAAACTGAACTTGAATGCGAACAGTTGTAGTGGTTCTTAGCCTAAAGTGGCAAAACAAAATATACAACAAATTGTTGAACTATAATGTTGCGCCAAATAGAACCATATTAAAAGTATTTAAATGTTCTAGACAAAGTTGTGTGAAACGTGATCAGTACAACGTGGTACATACGTAGTAGGGATCTGCACCGCAATCATGGGATTGAGGACACAAACACGTTTATTCCTAACATAGCAAATTAAAAACACATTTTCTCTGAACACAGTGATGGAACCTATGAGAATATCACCGTCAACAGTTGCTCTGTGGATTTCTGGTTGTTTAGATCCTGACAATGGTGGAGACCCGAATGCATCGTTCTATGCAAACCAACAAGGGGTGCTGCAATAACCTACACCTTTGAAATAATAAATACTGGTGGAAAAATTAATATCTTCTTCTTATGAATCAGATTACACCCCGTTCACTCTGACGATTACCTTGGCCCACCATATCTTGGTATCTTGAACGGTTTTTGCTAATCTATCGTCCCACGGTCTATTTTCATGATTGCCCTATTCCTTACATTTTCGCACGACCCAATCGCCAATATCCTCTATATTGCGTAGCCTCCGTATTTCTTGGCTCCGGATACGATCTTTTCCATTTACTCTATTTCATCTCTAATTTCCCACTAATCGTCTGGTCTTGACAGTGTCAAGTCTAGTTTCTGCTGCATATTTCAATATTGGTTGCAGAAGCGCTTGGGAAACTCTTACTTATTTTACCACATAGTGCTCCTTGGACACGCAGAAACTTTCGCAGCTTTATTGGCTTGATGTACCACATCCCTTGAAAGAATGTATCACAACCCTTAAATAATGAGAAGACATAATTTGCTCAATGACTTCTCCCTGGTGACTTGTTCCGTCATAGAACTTTAAGACTAAATCCATTAATAGTTCCAAACTATCCTTACTTTAATTTACATCTTGTAATCTCTCTTAATACTGATTAAGCAGTATTCATACTATTTCATTCGTAATGGCATTAAACATTAAGGGAGTGAGAGAATCCTCTTGCCTGTCTTTTAGTTAAAATGAAATTTTATCAGTTGCCTGTTGTTAACTGCAATCAGTTGAAATCATTTACACATTCGTTTTCTGTTAGCGATATTATTCAAAAAGGTACACTACATTCCTCTACAAGTCTTAAAAGTGTTTTAGTTGAATCTGGCCAAACCATTTCAAAATCCACGAAACAAAAGTACGCAGGCCTACTGAATTGCAAAGCTTTCTCACAATACATGACGTAAAATTAAACTGACTGACAAATATATTTATTGCTGTGCCGTGAAAAAATGTAAAGTGAATGCCCCGGCCATATCTCGCGCCGACAATGCCGGCCGAATATCAGGACCAAAGGTTGCGCCATCGCGCTCTGTTATATATCGGCCTTGACCGACATACTGCTGCGGTGCACTACAGCGAAATCAGGTCGGCGGCGGTCAGCTGTTTGTAACTTGACTATACGCTGAAAATTTTCCTTTTCGACACTCCAGCAGGGCGGTTGTTTGACGATGAGCATTCGTAGACTTTTTTATAATGACTGTGTAAATTATAAAGTTCTTCAGGGTTCCCCGCATAGTCGGGAGGTAAAGGGGTTGCCGAGATGGGGACATTACATCCATCCCCATCCGCAGAGCTGAGCACCAAGGTCCCCAACGTCGTCAGACCAACCTAGACCCACCTACACCAAACGGAACTGCTGCGGAGAAGGAATCACCCTATCCGGAGAAGCTCCGGGGGTTGCCTTCATCATCGACACTCTCATCCAGCATTAAATAGCAGGAATTCCTATCGTATTCTCCCATCTGCCCTCTTCAGAGAGCAGGTGGGAGAATTCTTTTTATTAACCACACACACAGTACTCCACCCGTTATAACATAACCAACGAAAGACTCAGTTATACAAAGTAGACTCGTATATCTAAGGGTTGACATTGCTCGGAACATGTCCTGTGTGTCCTGTGTAATTATGGTGTTCATTATTATTGGGAATCTGCTTATAATACATTTTAGTAATTTAATTGTTATTCGTGTTGTTAAATGATATTATTATTATTATTACAACTTAAAAATTTTAATCTCTACAAATGAAGCCAATTTTAAAATAACTTAAAAATTATACTTGAAAGATTTTAGTATCTACACAATGAACAACTTGCATATACCTGTTATATAGTTTTCTTAATTTCATTGGTTAACCAGATTATTAGATGTCTTCGTATAAATTGAAAATCTCTTGTATTCATGAAATGAAAATAATTTGAAACTACTGTACTTTCAAAACTATAACTTGAAAATAACTTAGAATCTATAACTCAAAAAATTTAATGTCTGGATTGCCGTGATTGTAGTGGTTGATCATATTGTTACATGTTATTATTACTGGGAAATATTTAATGTCGATAAATGAAAGTAACTTGGAATGAACTTAAAATTATACTTGTAAATTTGTAGCATTTATATAATGAACAACTTGTACCTCCTTGTTATATAACTTTAGTAGTTTCATTGCTGATTATATTATCAAAAGTTGTTAGTGCAGATTGAAAATTTCTAGTGATTGCAAAAAATGAAAATAATTTGTGTCCGCTTGTCATACTGTTTTAATAATTTATTTGTTAGTTATACTATCAGATGTTATTAGTACAAGTTAACAATATACTAGTGTCTATGAAATGAGATTGATTGGAAATAGCTTAAAAACTATTGCCTTAAAAATATTTGATGTTTATAAAATAAACATAACTGGAAATAACGAATGCACTAATAAAAATGTTGTTGCTGTTAAACAAGTGTTTTATTGCATGTCCTGTCACAATGGGCTCAGCGCATCTTTTTCCATCTAGGCCACGCGTCTAGTTTAAAAAAACATTAAGTAACCCACCAAAAAAAAAAAAAAAATTTGGGGGACGTTTCACTGTCAAGTACGATGCTATACTCTGGAGCACATGTTATGGCGAAAAGTGAAAGTTCATTGAGCAGAGAGAGAGAGAGAGAGAGAGAGAGAGAGAGAGAGAGAGAGAGAGAGAGAGAGAGAGAGAGAGAGAGAGAGAGAGAGAGAGAGAGGGGGGGAGTGAAGCAGATAGACAGACAGACAGAGAGTGATTCACTGCGACTGGACTCTGGAACATTCCCCGCCCACAGTTGGTGGCTGATTCCGCCCCGCGTCTAGTCAGCAAAACGATTGACTGGCTCTTATTGGCTGACATATCACGTGATACTTTCTCTTCCTTCTGAGCAGCTGATATGTCTCGCCATCGCATGTGCTCCCGAATATAACAAGTATTTATTGCTCAAACTTGTGAATGTCAATGCTTCCCGACTTCTTGGTAATTAGAATCTATTCAAAGAGATGAAGAGAACAACTGTCCTTATGCCAGTTTAGTGTAGTCATGTAGAACAAAGTGCGCGCTTATAGATCAGGTTACATTACGCATCTTCGTAACTCCACTGACTGACGTATTTATTATTGTTGTAGAAATAAATTTACGATTACTCATTATTACTAGATTTTAAATGACATACAATTTTATAAAATGTTATTCTTAAAGGAAGCAATCGGTTATCTATAAACTGTAGCCACAGATCTCAACAGAAAACAATATTAATTTACTTTTAATAACACGTCTGAAAAGTGAAAAAGTAAATAAAAAAATAGGTAATACTAAAAACAAAACAAAAATGAAATAGTTTAAAAAAATGTAATGTAATGTTTAGTCTTGCTTCAGTATAGTAAATTCAGTGTTGTGCACGGTGAAAGAACATATTTAGCGAGAAGTTAAAATGCTTGTCCCACTTTTCGGTTCAATTCACGAAAACAGGGATTAAAAAAAAATCCTTCGTAGCAGGGATTACCACTCTTTTCACAGCTCAAGTGAATTAAAATTTTGTTCTCGCTTGAAACTGTATTCCGTTACGACCTTACAATTTCAAAAATCTTAGCACTTTCAAATTTGTTTAATCTTCTCAAAATGCATGCGTATTATCGACTTGTACGTCAACAGAGCTACCGATAACAATGGCATTCTAGTAGGATTCATGACTGTCTTAGTAAATTCTCAAATTTTTAACCTCATTCAATTCTTAACATTTTTTTATACTTTACCAAGCTTATTTCGTTATACGTATTTAATTATAATTTTACTTACGAAGAAGGGATACCTAACAAGCATAACAACGTTTATTAACGTTTTATTTTAATTAATAAATATCTCATGGTACTAGAGATATCCGCTTTGTTGAAAAACGTAAACAATAAAATTAAATTCTATGTAACTATCCTTTTTGTGGAAACAGTTTTTGTTACAATTTTATTATTTATTATTTAACATTAATTGACTGTCGCCTATTCAACACTCTACAGTACTTGCATTCAATTTTGAATTCAATATTTATATTTAATTTAAGATTGTTTACAATACCGTTGTTGGTGTTGTAGATGAGTTTTTTTAATATTATTTCTTTTTAGTTTATCTGATGTATTCCCGTCTACATATAATCAGCATAAATAGATAAATTATGATTTATTAAATAGTGTGATTTTTTTTTATGAAAATAAATGTTACCCGTTTCTATCATTCACAAATGATTTGTGTCCTGAAGCGAAACTTGTTTTAAAGAGTTTTGAATCAAGAAAAGCGAAATGCAGTTTCGTTCGTGACGGACAGCATGGAGCAGAAAACGCGAAAGCCAAACGGTAATTTTCAAAATTACAAATCATTAAAAACGTTAATCAAAAAAGAAAAAATTAACGAATTTTAACATTACTTAAAAATGAAGAAATGTTTCATGGACTGTTAAAAATGAAAAATACTTGAATAAAATGGAACGTTAAATACAAAATAGCATTCAAGATAAGGTAGCAATCTGTGACCTATTTGAAAATATACGTCCGCATTAATTTGTATCAAAGAAAATGTAAATTACACAACATCTTTTTCGTTTGCTGCCTTTGGCCTGCTCATCCTCTGTCGTCCATACATTATATAGTCCATAACATTGCGAGCTGAACTTCCGCGGATGACAATATAACACACTCTTTTCATACTTCAGCAGGTCAGTAGTCTCTCAAAACATAATTTGTAGCATGGTATTTGACCGTAAGACCATATAATCGGCCTTGTCACTTAGCAACGGTAACACATTTATGACGATTTTTTACTCTAGCAGAACTAACAGGGAATATGGGAAAACAAGGAACTACAGTATTCATTGATATTCCTGTTGCTTCACGAACTGGTGAACGTAGAGCTGAACAAATTTCCATGCTAATTCAGAAACTCAGCAAATAATTGTAGTACTTGGACCGGAGAAGTTTTAAAATGAAATGGTGATTGGTTGTTTATGTCATACACAGACAGGTACACACCCACAAGCCCACACATGCGCAATTGGACGAAGTGATTCCGATATCTCAGAAGCAGTAAATAATTTATTGCTTAGACAGATAGATAAGTTCAAAATAACTAATTGTAATAATAGTACAAACTGAACATTGAATTCGTTTTTGATATTTGCAGGGGAACAGACACATGCCCGGCCACTACAGCGCCTCAAGCAATGACTAAATTGAAACCTACGTTGTATAGATCTGTTGTGTGTATTGCATATAGTATTTTATGACGCCCACTTCATGTTTGACTAAATTTTATGTACTTGACCCATATGTCCAGTTGATTACTAAGGTTCAGCTCGCATATACATTTAGTGGCAATATCTATTAACGTAGATTTATGTGTACACTTCTTTCGGCAAAAATATAAAAGTATTAAATTCGTTTATATATCAGAATTTACATAATACTTACATATTTTAATATAAAATAAATTATATATATATATATATATAGAGAGAGAGAGAGAGAGAGTATATTAAAAAAATTTAAGTAGCATGAAGAAAAGTGAGAGAAGGAACAGTTTTGCAGACCAGTGCGTTCATTCTAAAAATGAACAGCAAACAAGAAAAATATTAAATTGTAAGCACATTTTAAAACAACAGAATTTTTTTTATTAAGTGAGAAATGTATAAGAGCAAGGATGAATAGTGAATACATTTCAACGGAACGATCCAAAGAAAGCCATCAATAAATGGATGTGAGTGCTGTAACACATTCTCTGACGATCATAGACAAGTTGTAAATTGATTTTATTCATTTTGAGTTATTTAGATGTATGTTTTGAATTAAGATATGGGTAAAAAAGTGAGTTATGTCAAATAACCATAATTTTATGCTCTATAATGTCCAGTGCAATGTTTGTGCGCGAGTGCGCGTGTTGTCCACATTTTATTGAATAACTCCATTCATAATTAGCATTTCTTCATGAAACTTCAAAAGAGTATGCACCATATTGTATGGTACGTTTTTCATATGTTCAATACTGCAGAAATATAATTTTAATATGATTTTTTAATGAAATTATCTCTTCTTTTAACTCGTTATCTCCATGAGGGTAATAAAATTTGTAGATTAAATCTAGACAGGCCTTCACAGACTTGGACATAGTTTTAACTAGAAGTCAGTCTATCATAATGAAAATCTATAACGTATCTAAGATTTCAACCAATCAGAAGTTCTAAAAATTATTCGAGTCGATCTTCGGCCGTGATCACTTCGAGGAGTTCACTAGGAGATTCCGTCACAGAAAGCTGTACCGGCTGTCGCAAGTCTTTCGTGTCAGGATATGTATATTCGATAAGTGACGTGGGACTTAGATCCACGATACGAGTTTCCCGTATACGATATCTAGGGTGCCAGAACTCAAACAATATCACGATTATAAATAGATCAATATAAGTTCTTTTCGCGCGAGTTCAAGATTTTCTGGTAGGACAGCAGTATCCAGCGGGATATTATTGATTGAAACGCGGGAACACTTGAAGAGTCCGGATTGTGTACGCAAAATATAAAGATCTATTAAAGTACCCATACACGAAAACCCTGAGATTAATTAATAAACAATTACTGATAGATAACCGCGCGCGCGCGTGCGTACGTGTGTGTGTGTGAAATGCGAGTGTTAGCTACACCAAGGTCAACAGGCATTTGGTCATCAACAGCTGATCGCCGGACCTGGTCGAGAGTGTAAAATTCTACATTCAAGTAAACCCACTGCTGTAAAAAAATAATCTTTAAACTCTTTATTTCCAAGATTCAATATTTAAATAAATAATTTTATTATTTCTTTTATAAATTTGCTAACTGCTTTAATTTTTATTGTTCGACTAAGCTTTTCGTCATCACTGACATCATCAGGTCTTAAACAACGTCTATCAACTGTACGTTGTAGGCTTTTATATTCCTTTGACCCCTCTCCTTATGTCGTCGCCCCTCCTATTGGTTATAGCTGCTGCCGTTTTCTAACGGAAAAATGTAGACAAAGTTCCCGTGAAGAGCGGCAGCAGCTATAACCAATAGGAGGGGCGACGACATAAGGGGAGGGGTCAAAGGAATATAAAAGCCTACAACGTACAGTTGATAGACGTTGTTTAAGACCTGATGATGTCAGTGATGACGAAAAGCTTAGTCGAACAATAAAAATTATAGCAGTTAGCAAATTTATAAAAGAAATAGTAAGGATGGCTGCTAATTTAAACAATACGAAGAATAAATAATTTTATGTTTGAAAACGTAATAAGACAAAAGTATAATTTCTGTTAGTTAATAAATTTCCTACCTCCAGATATAGATTCTGTTTATATTATTATTATTATTATTATTATTATTATTATTACCTATCTATGCAATATTTATCTTGATACGCTGCAGTATATATAACATAAAGAAGGAATAGATAAGTGGCTAAGTAGGCTATTATATATCATAGTGACAAATAAGTTATATAAAGAAAATATGTATTTGAATATATGTGCTCAATTTTTCCTCTACTCCATGCCTACTTCAAAGTTCTATGTAAATATAACATTAATTACGAATTTAGGTTAACGGCATATTCTGATGTCTAACATGTCTAAGTAACACAGAATTTAACAAAAAAGAAATACAATATTTAAGCAATATGACGAAAACCAACCTATCACAAAACATCAGCACAAACCTAGAGAATCATAGTAGAAACAGAATATGCTAGTAACTATTAAAAGACAATATGCAAGAAGAAAAACGAACAGAAGCAACATATATAATTAAAAAACTAATTACCAGTGAAATAAAAAAAGATCTAAACAGATCCAACATACTGAAACAATAAAATAAATTTAAAATATAGTAAATGAGAACAATATAATCATAACCAAAGCCGACAAAAGTCAAGCAACAGTAATTATAGATAAAACAATCTGCGAAATACAGTTATGGTACTGCTGAAAGAACGATGCTGCCTATGGTTCTATCATGGGCGTCAACAGCACACTGTAGATCACGCGGTTATTTGTTTAGGACCAAAACTATTCGATGCAGGTCAAGCATACGTCGCTCTCAGAAGAGTTACATCGTATATGACATCAAATTTATGAAATTTATTGCACAACTACTCTGGAACAAACCATGCTCAATGATGCGTTACTAGAAATGGAAAGAAAGTGATCACAACGTCTAAACAAACAGTTCAAGTTTAGGTTCATAATTAACTTATGTACTAAAAACACACAATACTTTGTGTATTTTTAAAATAAATAAAATGGGCACTAAGTAAATCTTAAACGCAACAATCACCTCAGATTTAAGATCACTAACAATAATTGCGTGGGCACTTCTTATCGTGAAACATAGTAACCAAACATAATTTCCAATAAGGTTTTTTGTTGGAAATTCAATACAACTGTGTAATCTTTCACAGACCTGCAACTTTAACCGACTACTCATGATGCTTTATCATAATTATTAAATAAAAACTTGTGTCGCTTATCAGATCTTCATAAGGAACTGAAAAATAATTGCAAAGTGAAGTACAAAAATTTACGATAAACTTATATTTAGATAGAACTTTTGATTTAGACATAGAGTGCAGAATTGTAATCCACGTTCTGCTCTCAATTGTAATCATTGTAGCACACTCACTGTTCATAAGTGCATATTGGTTACTTGGCAGAAAACGCCAATTTATTATGAATAAATTACTAGCTACTATTGGACCTGTGCGGATCTATGATTTCCAGTTGTTGCGTACTTCTTCTGCAGCAACATAACCATCACTTAGAGATTCTTGTGAAAGTTATGACATTTCTGTATTTGAAAGGTAACGAAAGCAATTACAGATGCTCCATGGTTCGTGTCACATAAAGATAGTTAAAGTTACTTATATAAAGTTACTTTATTTTTAAGCAATGAAAGAAATTCTAGTGAAACATGGCCTTAATTACATAAAATGTGTACATAGCATCCAATGAAATGGTCGTTAATGGTGCAATGATCAACAAATTGAGACACGATATAACTTGATTTTCCATAAGGGAATAAGACTCAGAATTTCAGCTTTAAGGATTACCTTATGATGGAATGTTAACTATGTAATCAGTGCTATCCATCGACAAAGTACTCGGTGATAATACTACTGATTTTAGTAGTTAACAGCAAGCACTTTATTTTAGTTAACTGTCAGAATGCCCCGTTATCGCCTCTGGTTGACTGCATTATAAAACAATGATTAATATTAAAAAATAATTGTATAGTTTTACACACACACACACACACACACACACACACACACACACACACACACACACACACACACACACACACACACACACACACACACCTGGTGATGAGATACTGTTACAAAAATTGTTGAAATACTGTAGAGTACAAAATAATTAAAATAATAAACATGTTCCTGTTAAAAAAATTGTCTGTAATAAAACGAATTAGTAAATGTGTGCGTGTTTTACAAGCATGTACAGGACGTACACAAGTCAGCCAACATACAGAATAAATTTCGTCCGTCCAGTAACCAATTATCAGACTAATCGTCAAGAGTTTTCACAATTAATAAGTTCACTGCACGACGTAAAGTGCGAAACAGTCGGGTACTAACATCACAGCGTAGTGTCAGTTGCACGCTGACGGGACCAACTCAGCTGGAACAATGACGTTCAGAAGAGTTATGTCCTTGTGTTTCCAACAGCCGTTACAAACTTTTCCACGTAATAAAATAAACTCGAACACTCGAATGGTAATGACAGTTACCTTTATATTGATACCTGCTTTAAAACTCCACCACCGACGATCGACTGCTCGTCTGTAAGAAAGCTGTTAGGTTTCGATTACGTTTACGAATTATATAAAAAATAATTCTGCACTTCGCAGGAAATAATAATAATAAAATAGAAAAATCTAAGGCAACAGGTTAATTACAAATGCAATAAATTAACTAGTGACTTTGATCGTGCTCTTGAATCCGAAATGACACGTGATGGCCCGTCAAACGTGATGCGTAATGTGTTATAAATAGCACGTTAAATTGTACACATACCGTACGCACGTTTACGAAATCAAAGTATATCAATAGAATCCTAGTGACTTAACGATTTGTGTGTCACAGGTTTTTGTGGTTGTAGATACGCTTCGCTGTAAAGAAGTTGTACCTCTATAAGCTTGGTAAGAACCGTAAAATTCCCTTCAGTGTATGCTTTACTTAGATCGGTTGTTTTAAAAACCGCACTTTGTGCCAAAAAATCATTCCTAGGCCTACAGTTAACAGTTTTTATCAAGGATTAACTGTTTTCTTAGTCACTTTAAATATCTTAATGATTGTAATTGCTTATCGTGACACGCTTATCGTGTCTGTGCTTATAGTACGCAATGAAATCAGTGTAGAAGGATGTTTGAAATAGGACCGTCTGTAATTTCGACAAAAATGTTTAATAAAACGTGAGTTATTTTACTGTTTGGCGTTGAATTGTCCACATAAGTTTACTTTAAAACCGTGTTTAAAAAATTAAGTCTTACACAGTACCAACGATTTCTTTTTATTGAACTACACGATAGTTTATTCAGTGTAAGGTATATTTACTATTACTAACTGGACCAAATTTAATTTGCGTTTTCACTTTACATATAAGGGGTGCATGCACGTTGTAGCGTGACAGATGTATGCATAATATTGAATGGCAATTGATCATTAGAATAATGAAGTTATAATATTTAAATTTGGAAGAAAGCATTAAGTTTAATATAAATAGATTAATTCATAGCAACTGTGGAAAGAAATCATTATTATAAAGAAAATACAAGTTCAAATAAAAGGAGTTACTAGTGATGAGTCATCCAAGACCAGTCTCATAACCAAAGGTTTTCAAGGTACAACCCAGGAAGGTAAAAAGTAAATAACCAAGCAGTACAGAATATGACCAAACCCACAACGAGGGAGAATAAATAGAATAGAAACCCTAAAATAAGCCAAGATCAACCAATACAGGTGGTGTATTTCTGAAATAAAGAAGAAGATGGAGAAGATCCCAAGAAACCTGATGGCATCAAGAAGAAGATGGAGAAGATCCCAAGAAACCTGATGGCATCAAGAAGAAGATGGAGAAGATACCAGTCCCAGAAGGCAGGAGAAAAGAAGACTGATGAAAGAAGAAGAAGGCAGCATCCTGAAGAAGATGTCATGCTCTACCTATAAGAAGATGTCACCCAAATCCCTATATCCCCAAAATAAATATTTAAAAATAAAAGTATAACGAAATAAAAATCACATGTATATAAATTTAAGAGAGAGAAGTGTATAAAGTAAAAGTTGCCTGTGAACTAAGATGAAACAATAATATAGTACCCATGGAACAAATCTCCATTGAAAAAACGCTAACCAATTTATTATGTTGATAAGACTATACGACCATTTAGCATTAACATAATATATAAGTGCAAAGTGAACCAGTGATAGTTTTGGGTATTATAAAAAATGAACCTTGTGTTTCATTCTTGGCAATCACAAACATTGAATGCAATGAAATATGCATTTTTCAATGACTTGAAATGTGTACTGTGACAATATGTTGTTCATAAGACATGAATCTGTTTAAAATAACATTTTGTTTTACATGAAAAAAGAAAAACAGATTTCATAGTGCTTTTTGAACGGTTCATACTATTTATTTGTTAATGACAGGGTACAATTCCCCAAAGACAATGTATAAAAGACGGTATAAAAACTGTAGAATCCTACTTATAATAATAGTTAGAAATAAGAATATAAATATAAGGTTTTTATGTATATAGTACAAGAATGTTTAAAAATGTTTTAGATATAAGGCCATTTGTTTGGGTCTAATACAACTAACATCAAAACTATAAAAATAGTTACTACTTGTAAATAGTAGAGAGTAATTAAGATGTTAGTTAGTAAAAAACCTTTTTTGTAAGCCATATTTCCATGTTTGGAAATGGGGATTTTGTTGCAAAATGTCTGACTTGAAGACAACCATTTATTTAAAAAAATATTCTTTCTTTTTGTTTAACTATTATTTGTATTGTAACCAATACTAATTGTTTTTGTGTAATTTGAAAACATGTTTAATTTATAATACTATATGTAAAAGTCAGAGAGGGTATCACACATCATATATTGTTTGTAAAATATTTTGTAAGAAAAATTGTTAAAAAATCATAGGCCAAAAGAATGGAAACCAAACTTCATCAAAACAGAGAAATTACTCATTTAAAAGCAAATAAACAAAAGGGGTTTAGACAAAATAAACTTGAGATCATGCCATATAATTGCACATACCATTTAGAGAGATTTTAATAAATATATTCAGAATTATAAATAAAAATGAAAATGACTAAACTCAGAAATTTGGACATGGGAGTCATATATTCCTGAATAATGTTTCAGAATACAACTAATTCAATTAATTACCAGAAAATAAGGGAATATGAACCTTTTAATACAATATAGGATTATTAATATTAAATATAACTGATAAAATGGCTGAATTTATATAATGACAGGAAGTAAATTTTGATGTTTTGACTTTTCAGAGTATACCAAACTGAAAGTAAAATTACTATTTTTGGACAGAAAACACTATAAAACGGCATTATTTAATCTGAAAATAAGCTGAATGAACTGAAAGATTAATTTAAATAACATCTAGTGAATAAAATTGATAAATAACCCAAGTTTAGGTATTTATATAGTGAAATAGTAAAGTGTACACAGGATGTGAAAATATCTTTGAACAATGTTAAGGATAATATTATATGGGCTAAGAGTTTAATTGAAACTGAAGGAAACAGTTAGTTGATTATTGGTATTCGAACGGCTAACATAAACGAGAGTTTTGTGACGATCTAACCTATCTTACAAAGGTAAAGTTAAGTGGCGAACAGTACGTTACTGTGAAGTCGAGAGTGAATTATAAAATCCTTCCAGAACATATACATTGTGACAAAAACAATCAAGAAACACTAATTAACACTAAACAATACATTTCTACTCCGAAAAACACCACAAAACACCAGAAAACTGTATAATACCTTAACCAAATTAGTGTCGGAATTGGGAAAAGTGTTTTGACTTATAATTACACAGATATACTAAATACAACCCAGAATCACTACACCAGTCACTACACAACATTTAACAAGAGATTTGCAGACACAAGAACAGGAATACTGCCAGAAAATACATTATTTGGAACGCAGCAGGAACGAGCAACATTTTGATCAACTTGATGGCCGCCATTTGCTTTTGACGATCCCAGTGCCTTCTCCTAGTTCAACCAGCTGTTTGGTGAAAACAATTATTTTAATTTTCAAATTATTATTCAATGTTTGTGTTTAGTAATAATTATTCATTTGATGTAACGTTATACTTTTTAAATATTGGCCCGATTTCTCTGACTTTGATAATAACTGGCTGTTTAAAGAACCCTGTACGATTTTTATATAATACTTTGTAATTTTTTCGATATCCTGGGAATCGATATTAATCGATAAGAGTCAATATTGCTATTAATTAATAAAACATTAATACTTTTCAATACTTAATAGTTCTTTATTTCTTCAATAATACTAATTACCAATAATATAATTCTAATTGATAATCTACAAGGACTTTACCACCTATAAGTGAAGATAACCTAAAAAATAAAAAGATAAACAAGTATCGATTGGTTTGAAGACAATCTTATGAGTGGTGATAGTTTATTTAAAATATACCAAAACTTTAATAAAAATTTTCAGAAGAGCATTACACTTTTTAAAACTTCACAGCCCTATATTAATTAATTGATCATAATTAATTAATTAATAAAATTAAAAAATTTTTTTTTAATTATTTTTTTTTATAAACATAATTTTTTTTTAAATTTCCTTCAAAACAATAATTTTTGTTTTGAAACTTTCTGTGAAGCTGAACATATATATATTTCTTCATCAACTTTACTCTACTCGACCGGTCTTGCTACCATTGGGACTCGACCAGCTGGGAAACTTAAGGAAGTGTTTCAGGCCAGTAAGACGTCGAGAGCCACACCAATTACACACCAATTTAAGAACACACACATCAATCCTTTTATTATTTTATTACAAATTGGCGCACAACTTTAGGGGCTTTAATTAGCGATTGGAAGGCCAATAAATTCTGCCCAATCACTAGTTGGAGCTAGGCAACAGCTACAAAGTCAGAGAAAGATAATAACAAGGGAACAACAACAAGCAATATGGCAGAACTAACACAAAAAGAAGATACGAGCACGGAGAGGATAATGGAAATATTCTCGGAATTTACGGAGGATCAAAAATCGATGATAATGGAAAGGCTCCTTCATGAGATGAGGGAATGGAATAAGGAACTGAGAGAGGACAGATTAAAAAGAGAAGAAGAGGAGAGCAACCAATCCTTGAAAAAAGAATTGGGTGACCAACTGGACAATATCAATAAGAAGCCGGAAGAGGACATCAAGGAAAAGAGAGAGGACGGATTAAAAAGCGAAGAATTAAGAAAGGAGAAGACCGTAGGAATAAAAAATGAGAGCAAATCAGAAACAGAAGAAATACCAAACGAGAAAAGGGTACAACTAATCGCGGCATCATTGAATGGACAAATGAAACGATGGAGAAAAGAAATAAGAAGGGAGCGTAAACAGATTAAGAAAGAGGAGTCAAAACCAAGAAGACAACAAAGAAGGGAAGAGCTACAGGAAAAAATAAAACGAAAGACAGAAGCACTAAAGGAGTTCACGAAAAAGTGGAGAGAAGTAAGAATAAGTACTCTAAAACAGATGATAGAGAATAACAATAAAAGGGTGGAAATTATCATCAAGAATAATAAACTGTGGGAGGAAGAATTAATAAGAGATAACAAAAGAGAGTTAGAAGAAATACCAAATGATAAAACGCAGGAACAAGTAATGGTAGTACCTGGAATTAAAACTAGTGGAAATAAGGAAAATATTAAGCAAAGGAAAAGGAGAATGTATCCAAGAAACTTGATAAAAACGAAGGAAGAGTTGGAGATGATGAAACATGGGTTAATTGATGGCAATAATATCCCAATTACCTATGACAAAGACATCATGAATTCTATGAATTATAGAAGGAGAATCGAAGTAATTTCAGAGATAATTTACCACAAGACAGTAGTTTATCACTGGGAAAGGACCAGAGGTAAACAGAATACAACATGTGGACCAGATCAGTTTCAACGCAGAAATGGACAATGTTTTTCAGAAAGATGGAAAGGTGATATCGTACCAGACTGTAATGATGACACAGATGAATCACCAGAATGTATTCCATTAACGTGCCATCTAGGACAGTTCCAGGGTACGGTTAGACTAAAATATATTCCTTCAGAGTGGATATATGATGGTAAACCAGCTTATGGTGTTTCAGATAAACAAATAATAAGTAATAACTCAGATGAAGATCCTCACATATATTTGTCAGGTAACACAAAACATGGACCACAAAAGTATTGGTGTATACAATATGATGATAGAGGGAGCCAGCCCAGTAATTACGACGGCCCTAACAACCCGCCGCGTAATGACCAGTTTAGCAGTAATTTTAACGGCATTAGGAATAACAACCCCTATCCAAACAATAGAAACAATTTTCATCAACATAATAATAATATTCTATACAGTCAGAGAAATCCATATCCCAACAATAATGGTGACAGCCCTTACCCACCTAACCGAAATTACTATAATAATAACTTTAGTAATAACAATAATAACAGTAATAATAACCGAGTGTCGCGCCCTAGGGTAAATTTTATAAGAGCAACTGAGATGATGGACCCTGGTTGACACAGATACCACACACCATCAAGAAAAGGGACGGAGATCATGATAACCGACTACGGCGAAAAACAACGGTGAAGGAGACGGAATAAATACCATTGAAAGGAAATGATATGGAGAATAAACATAGAAACAAAACTGGGTTTTATGAATGAAGACTATTTAAGAAAATGCACATTATAAATAAAAATATGAGCAATGGAACGACATAAAGAAAATCGTACATCTTCCTGGGTATATAAAAGAAAAGAAAATTTATAAGAAAAGAAAAAGTGGAGATCAACTTACAAAAGTATAAATAATATGGGCCAGTGTAGAGTACAATATATAACCATATGTTGTGGTAAATGATAAGCACAACAATACATATGAGTTGAAGGAAATCGTTTCAGGAAAAATCAAAGGAGTGTACAATCAAGCTTCTATGAAGAAATATTATGAAGAATGAGTTGTGAGTTTTAGAATTTTGAAATATAATTTTAAAAAATTCGAAAATAATGTAAGTACATCTTACAACCTAATATTTTGAAAAGAACATTCTGGAGAATTATAAGAAAAAGGAATTTAGAATTTTTTTTAAAAAATTTTAAAATAATGTAAGTACATCTTACAACCTAATATTTTGAGAAGAACATTCTGGAGAATTATAAGAAGAAGGAATTTAGAATTTTTATTTAAAAAAATTTTAAAATAATGTAAGTACATCTTACAACCTAATATTTTGAAAAGAACATTCTGGAGAATTATAAGAAGAAGGAATTTAGAATTTATATTTGAAAAAATTCCAAAATATGTAAGTACATCTTACTACAACCTAATAATTTTGGAACGAACTTTATGGAAGAAAGAAAAAGAAAGAATTTTGAATATAACTTATTCTAAAATTGAGTAAGTACATCTTACTACAACATAATAATTTGAACAAACCTTTTGGAAGAAAGAGAAAGAAAAAAATTTTTTATATATTGAAAAAAAATTCTAAAATATGTAAGAACAACTTACAACCTAATAATTTGAAGAAAAAACTTTATGGAAGAAAGAAAAAGAAAGACTTTTGAATTGAAATATAATTATAAAAATTTAAAATTGAGTAAGTACATCTTACTACAACCTAATAATTTTGGAACAAACTTTATGGAAGAAAGAGAAAGAGAGAGAATTTTGTACTTATTAATTATAAAAATTTTAAATTGAGTAAGTACATCTTACTACAACCTAATAATTTTGGAACAAACTTTATGGAAGAAAGAAAAAGAAAGAATTTTGAATTGAAATATAATTATAAAAATTTAAAATTGAGTAAGTACATCTTACTACAACCTGATGATTTTAGAACGAAACTTTATGGAAGAAAGAGTAAGAAAGAGAATAATGAACTTAATTTTTAAAAAAAATTTAAAATTAAGCAAGCACAGCTTACTACCACTGAATTATGAGAAAAACATTTTGGAAGAATTAAGAAGAAAGGAATTTTGAAGTTAATATACAAAAAATTTAAAAATAAAGTAAGACCAACTTACTATAACTAAGTTTGTGAGAAAACTTTATGGTAAATAATTAAGAAGAATTTGAATTTGGAGAAATACCAAAACATTCAGAAATAATAGTAAGATCACATTACTATAAACAATTCTGAATGAAACAATTCTGGGAATAAATGAATTAAACAGAATTTGAATGTTGATAGAACGTCAGAACTTTGAAACAAGATAAGATCAACATATTACAAGGATTTATGAGAAGTATTTTTCAATTAAATAAAAAGAATAGGTTGAATTTTACATTAAAACTAACCAAGTTCCAAAAAATAATTATGTGTCAATTATGATTGAATTGAGAAGAAAATAAAGTGATTAATTCAGAAAAGAGAATTAATTTTAATCCAGAATAAATGCTAGATATTCACAATAGCATTTGAAGGGGTAGAGAAGAATAACAAAGAAGAGTGTAATATGCAAGAGAAGAAAAAATTTGGAAGCAAAGAGACTAATTACCTATGAAACGATAATGAAAACAGTTAATTGTAGCAAAGAAGAACAACTCATACCAAACATATGGAGAAGATGATTTTGAACCAATGATAATAATAAGACCTATATGAAATGCAAAGAGAAGAAATACCACATGAAATATAATATAAATGAATTAATGTTAATGAATGCGAAGGCAGATTAATAACTTTCTAAGAGAAAGGAAAGAACCAAAATGTTTAAATAAAATGATCAATATAACAACCTGTATATCTAATGTAAAGATACAAAGTTAAAAAATTTTTAAATATAATACATTAAGACCATTCAAATAATGAATAAGAAAGACTATTTATAAAGACCATGCTAATACTATGAGTAACCAGAAGAAAGTATAAAGAGAATTCAGATGGAGAAGAAAGAGAGTTACACTGTAAACAGTAACCAGAATTATTAAAAGAAAGGTTTTCAACCATAATTAAATTAAATATATCAGACAAGTTAAGAGTTTTGAAAAAATATATATGTAATGAGTATAATAATGATTATGAAGATTTATTAAGATAGAAAATGTGAGATAATCTGAGAGACTACGAAGTGGAGAATCCAAAGATATTTTTATTAGTCGAAAATGAGACTACTTTTTATTTATTTATTCAATGACTGACTGAAGATAATTCCAGCAGCATTATGTTTTTTGAGCAGGGATGGATATGCCTCTGTACTCAATTTATAGAAGTGGTGTATGGCCAGCAGAGAAGTAGCGTACAGTGCCCCTCTGATCTGCCCCAGCCCACGTGATAGGGAATGTTAGGGAATTAATATCCCAAGGATACAACACAAAGTTGATATAGAAAGAAAATGTATTACAATTATAATATATCTCAGAAGACACTAACTATCCGAAAAGGATCAGTAGTAAAACAAGTAACCATATATATAAAATTAATTAAACTCTAATATATAAAAAAGTCGATATAAAAATGGAGATGAAAATGAATTATAAGAAATGATGAAATTATCATAAGAAATTATTTCATCCATAAACATGTCTGAAATAATTACTTCTGGAGGAGAGCAATCTGTAGCGTGACAGATGTATGCATAATATTGAATGGCAATTGATCATTAGAATAATGAAGTTATAATATTTAAATTTGGAAGAAAGCATTAAGTTTAATATAAATAGATTAATTCATAGCAACTGTGGAAAGAAATCATTATTATAAAGAAAATACAAGTTCAAATAAAAGGAGTTACTAGTGATGAGTCATCCAAGACCAGTCTCATAACCAAAGGTTTTCAAGGTACAACCCAGGAAGGTAAAAAGTAAATAACCAAGCAGTACAGAATATGACCAAACCCACAACGAGGGAGAATAAATAGAATAGAAACCCTAAAATAAGCCAAGATCAACCAATACAGGTGGTGTATTTCTGAAATAAAGAAGAAGATGGAGAAGATCCCAAGAAACCTGATGGCATCAAGAAGAAGATGGAGAAGATCCCAAGAAACCTGATGGCATCAAGAAGAAGATGGAGAAGATACCAGTCCCAGAAGGCAGGAGAAAAGAAGACTGATGAAAGAAGAAGAAGGCAGCATCCTGAAGAAGATGTCATGCTCTACCTATAAGAAGATGTCACCCAAATCCCTATATCCCCAAAATAAATATTTAAAAATAAAAGTATAACGAAATAAAAATCACATGTATATAAATTTAAGAGAGAGAAGTGTATAAAGTAAAAGTTGCCTGTGAACTAAGATGAAACAATAATATAGTACCCATGGAACAAATCTCCATTGAAAAAACGCTAACCAATTTATTATGTTGATAAGACTATACGACCATTTAGCATTAACATAATATATAAGTGCAAAGTGAACCAGTGATAGTTTTGGGTATTATAAAAAATGAACCTTGTGTTTCATTCTTGGCAATCACAAACATTGAATGCAATGAAATATGCATTTTTCAATGACTTGAAATGTGTACTGTGACAATATGTTGTTCATAAGACATGAATCTGTTTAAAATAACATTTTGTTTTACATGAAAAAAGAAAAACAGATTTCATAGTGCTTTTTGAACGGTTCATACTATTTATTTGTTAATGACAGGGTACAATTCCCCAAAGACAATGTATAAAAGACGGTATAAAAACTGTAGAATCCTACTTATAATAATAGTTAGAAATAAGAATATAAATATAAGGTTTTTATGTATATAGTACAAGAATGTTTAAAAATGTTTTAGATATAAGGCCATTTGTTTGGGTCTAATACAACTAACATCAAAACTATAAAAATAGTTACTACTTGTAAATAGTAGAGAGTAATTAAGATGTTAGTTAGTAAAAAACCTTTTTTGTAAGCCATATTTCCATGTTTGGAAATGGGGATTTTGTTGCAAAATGTCTGACTTGAAGACAACCATTTATTTAAAAAAATATTCTTTCTTTTTGTTTAACTATTATTTGTATTGTAACCAATACTAATTGTTTTTGTGTAATTTGAAAACATGTTTAATTTATAATACTATATGTAAAAGTCAGAGAGGGTATCACACATCATATATTGTTTGTAAAATATTTTGTAAGAAAAATTGTTAAAAAATCATAGGCCAAAAGAATGGAAACCAAACTTCATCAAAACAGAGAAATTATTCATTTAAAAGCAAATAAACAAAAGGGGTTTAGACAAAATAAACTTGAGATCATGCCATATAATTGCACATACCATTTAGAGAGATTTTAATAAATATATTCAGAATTATAAATAAAAATGAAAATGACTAAACTCAGAAATTTGGACATGGGAGTCATATATTCCTGAATAATGTTTCAGAATACAACTAATTCAATTAATTACCAGAAAATAAGGGAATATGAACCTTTTAATACAATATAGGATTATTAATATTAAATATAACTGATAAAATGGCTGAATTTATATAATGACAGGAAGTAAATTTTGATGTTTTGACTTTTCAGAGTATACCAAACTGAAAGTAAAATTACTATTTTTGGACAGAAAACACTATAAAACGGCATTATTTAATCTGAAAATAAGCTGAATGAACTGAAAGATTAATTTAAATAACATCTAGTGAATAAAATTGATAAATAACCCAAGTTTAGGTATTTATATAGTGAAATAGTAAAGTGTACACAGGATGTGAAAATATCTTTGAACAATGTTAAGGATAATATTATATGGGCTAAGAGTTTAATTGAAACTGAAGGAAACAGTTAGTTGATTATTGGTATTCGAACGGTTAACATAAACGAGAGTTTTGTGACGATCTAACCTATCTTACAAAGGTAAAGTTAAGTGGCGAACAGTACGTTACTGTGAAGTCGAGAGTGAATTATAAAATCCTTCCAGAACATATACATTGTGACAAAAACAATCAAGAAACACTAATTAACACTAAACAATACATTTCTACTCCGAAAAACACCACAAAACACCAGAAAACTGTATAATACCTTAACCAAATTAGTGTCGGAATTGGGAAAAGTGTTTTGACTTATAATTACACAGATATACTAAATACAACCCAGAATCACTACACCAGTCACTACACAACATTTAACAAGAGATTTGCAGACACAAGAACAGGAATACTGCCAGAAAATACATTATTTGGAACGCAGCAGGAACGAGCAACATTTTGATCAACTTGATGGCCGCCATTTGCTTTTGACGATCCCAGTGCCTTCTCCTAGTTCAACCAGCTGTTTGGTGAAAACAATTATTTTAATTTTCAAATTATTATTCAATGTTTGTGTTTAGTAATAATTATTCATTTGATGTAACGTTATACTTTTTAAATATTGGCCCGATTTCTCTGACTTTGATAATAACTGGCTGTTTAAAGAACCCTGTACGATTTTTATATAATACTTTGTAATTTTTTCGATATCCTGGGAATCGATATTAATCGATAAGAGTCAATATTGCTATTAATTAATAAAACATTAATACTTTTCAATACTTAATAGTTCTTTATTTCTTCAATAATACTAATTACCAATAATATAATTCTAATTGATAATCTACAAGGACTTTACCACCTATAAGTGAAGATAACCTAAAAAATAAAAAGATAAACAAGTATCGATTGGTTTGAAGACAATCTTATGAGTGGTGATAGTTTATTTAAAATATACCAAAACTTTAATAAAAATTTTCAGAAGAGCATTACACTTTTTAAAACTTCACAGCCCTATATTAATTAATTGATCATAATTAATTAATTAATAAAATTAAAAATTTTTTTTTTAATTATTTTTTTTTATAAACATAATTTTTTTTTTAAATTTCCTTCAAAACAATAATTTTTGTTTTGAAACTTTCTGTGAAGCTGAACATATATATATTTCTTCATCAACTTTACTCTACTCGACCGGTCTTGCTACCATTGGGACTCGACCAGCTGGGAAACTTAAGGAAGTGTTTCAGGCCAGTAAGACGTCGAGAGCCACACCAATTACACACCAATTTAAGAACACACACATCAATCCTTTTATTATTTTATTACAAATTGGCGCACAACTTTAGGGGCTTTAATTAGCGATTGGAAGGCCAATAAATTCTGCCCAATCACTAGTTGGAGCTAGGCAACAGCTACAAAGTCAGAGAAAGATAATAACAAGGGAACAACAACAAGCAATATGGCAGAACTAACACAAAAAGAAGATACGAGCACGGAGAGGATAATGGAAATATTCTCGGAATTTACGGAGGATCAAAAATCGATGATAATGGAAAGGCTCCTTCATGAGATGAGGGAATGGAATAAGGAACTGAGAGAGGACAGATTAAAAAGAGAAGAAGAGGAGAGCAACCAATCCTTGAAAAAAGAATTGGGTGACCAACTGGACAATATCAATAAGAAGCCGGAAGAGGACATCAAGGAAAAGAGAGAGGACGGATTAAAAAGCGAAGAATTAAGAAAGGAGAAGACCGTAGGAATAAAAAATGAGAGCAAATCAGAAACAGAAGAAATACCAAACGAGAAAAGGGTACAACTAATCGCGGCATCATTGAATGGACAAATGAAACGATGGAGAAAAGAAATAAGAAGGGAGCGTAAACAGATTAAGAAAGAGGAGTCAAAACCAAGAACACAACAAAGAAGGGAAGAGCTACAGGAAAAAATAAAACGAAAGACAGAAGCACTAAAGGAGTTCACGAAAAAGTGGAGAGAAGTAAGAATAAGTACTCTAAAACAGATGATAGAGAATAACAATAAAAGGGTGGAAATTATCATCAAGAATAATAAACTGTGGGAGGAAGAATTAATAAGAGATAACAAAAGAGAGTTAGAAGAAATACCAAATGATAAAACGCAGGAACAAGTAATGGTAGTACCTGGAATTAAAACTAGTGGAAATAAGGAAAATATTAAGCAAAGGAAAAGGAGAATGTATCCAAGAAACTTGATAAAAACGAAGGAAGAGTTGGAGATGATGAAACATGGGTTAATTGATGGCAATAATATCCCAATTACCTATGACAAAGACATCATGAATTCTATGAATTATAGAAGGAGAATCGAAGTAATTTCAGAGATAATTTACCACAAGACAGTAGTTTATCACTGGGAAAGGACCAGAGGTAAACAGAATACAACATGTGGACCAGATCAGTTTCAACGCAGAAATGGACAATGTTTTTCAGAAAGATGGAAAGGTGATATCGTACCAGACTGTAATGATGACACAGATGAATCACCAGAATGTATTCCATTAACGTGCCATCTAGGACAGTTCCAGGGTACGGTTAGACTAAAATATATTCCTTCAGAGTGGATATATGATGGTAAACCAGCTTATGGTGTTTCAGATAAACAAATAATAAGTAATAACTCAGATGAAGATCCTCACATATATTTGTCAGGTAACACAAAACATGGACCACAAAAGTATTGGTGTATACAATATGATGATAGAGGGAGCCAGCCCAGTAATTACGACGGCCCTAACAACCCGCCGCGTAATGACCAGTTTAGCAGTAATTTTAACGGCATTAGGAATAACAACCCCTATCCAAACAATAGAAACAATTTTCATCAACATAATAATAATATTCTATACAGTCAGAGAAATCCATATCCCAACAATAATGGTGACAGCCCTTACCCACCTAACCGAAATTACTATAATAATAACTTTAGTAATAACAATAATAACAGTAATAATAACCGAGTGTCGCGCCCTAGGGTAAATTTTATAAGAGCAACTGAGATGATGGACCCTGGTTGACACAGATACCACACACCATCAAGAAAAGGGACGGAGATCATGATAACCGACTACGGCGAAAAACAACGGTGAAGGAGACGGAATAAATACCATTGAAAGGAAATGATATGGAGAATAAACATAGAAACAAAACTGGGTTTTATGAATGAAGACTATTTAAGAAAATGCACATTATAAATAAAAATATGAGCAATGGAACGACATAAAGAAAATCGTACATCTTCCTGGGTATATAAAAGAAAAGAAAATTTATAAGAAAAGAAAAAGTGGAGATCAACTTACAAAAGTATAAATAATATGGGCCAGTGTAGAGTACAATATATAACCATATGTTGTGGTAAATGATAAGCACAACAATACATATGAGTTGAAGGAAATCGTTTCAGGAAAAATCAAAGGAGTGTACAATCAAGCTTCTATGAAGAAATATTATGAAGAATGAGTTGTGAGTTTTAGAATTTTGAAATATAATTTTAAAAAATTCGAAAATAATGTAAGTACATCTTACAACCTAATATTTTGAAAAGAACATTCTGGAGAATTATAAGAAAAAGGAATTTAGAATTTTTTTTAAAAAATTTTAAAATAATGTAAGTACATCTTACAACCTAATATTTTGAGAAGAACATTCTGGAGAATTATAAGAAGAAGGAATTTAGAATTTTTATTTAAAAAAATTTTAAAATAATGTAAGTACATCTTACAACCTAATATTTTGAAAAGAACATTCTGGAGAATTATAAGAAGAAGGAATTTAGAATTTATATTTGAAAAAATTCCAAAATATGTAAGTACATCTTACTACAACCTAATAATTTTGGAACGAACTTTATGGAAGAAAGAAAAAGAAAGAATTTTGAATATAACTTATTCTAAAATTGAGTAAGTACATCTTACTACAACATAATAATTTGAACAAACCTTTTGGAAGAAAGAGAAAGAAACAAATTTTTTATATATTGAAAAAAAATTCTAAAATATGTAAGAACAACTTACAACCTAATAATTTGAAGAAAAAACTTTATGGAAGAAAGAAAAAGAAAGACTTTTGAATTGAAATATAATTATAAAAATTTAAAATTGAGTAAGTACATCTTACTACAACCTAATAATTTTGGAACAAACTTTATGGAAGAAAGAAAAAGAAAGAATTTTGAATTGAAATATAATTATAAAAATTTAAAATTGAGTAAGTACATCTTACTACAACCTGATGATTTTGGAACGAAACTTTATGGAAGAAAGAGTAAGAAAGAGAATAATGAACTTAATTTTAAAAAAAAATTTAAAATTAAGCAAGCACAGCTTACTACCACTGAATTATGAGAAAAACATTTTGGAAGAATTAAGAAGAAAGGAATTTTGAAGTTAATATACAAAAAATTTAAAAATAAAGTAAGACCAACTTACTATAACTAAGTTTGTGAGAAAACTTTATGGTAAATAATTAAGAAGAATTTGAATTTGGAGAAATACCAAAACATTCAGAAATAATAGTAAGATCACATTACTATAAACAATTCTGAATGAAACAATTCTGGGAATAAATGAATTAAACAGAATTTGAATGTTGATAGAACGTCAGAACTTTGAAACAAGATAAGATCAACATATTACAAGGATTTATGAGAAGTATTTTTCAATTAAATAAAAAGAATAGGTTGAATTTTACATTAAAACTAACCAAGTTCCAAAAAATAATTATGTGTCAATTATGATTGAATTGAGAAGAAAATAAAGTGATTAATTCAGAAAAGAGAATTAATTTTAATCCAGAATAAATGCTAGATATTCACAATAGCATTTGAAGGGGTAGAGAAGAATAACAAAGAAGAGTGTAATATGCAAGAGAAGAAAAAATTTGGAAGCAAAGAGACTAATTACCTATGAAACGATAATGAAAACAGTTAATTGTAGCAAAGAAGAACAACTCATACCAAACATATGGAGAAGATGATTTTGAACCAATGATAATAATAAGACCTATATGAAATGCAAAGAGAAGAAATACCACATGAAATATAATATAAATGAATTAATGTTAATGAATGCGAAGGCAGATTAATAACTTTCTAAGAGAAAGGAAAGAACCAAAATGTTTAAATAAAATGATCAATATAACAACCTGTATATCTAATGTAAAGATACAAAGTTAAAAAATTTTTAAATATAATACATTAAGACCATTCAAATAATGAATAAGAAAGACTATTTATAAAGACCATGCTAATACTATGAGTAACCAGAAGAAAGTATAAAGAGAATTCAGATGGAGAAGAAAGAGAGTTACACTGTAAACAGTAACCAGAATTATTAAAAGAAAGGTTTTCAACCATAATTAAATTAAATATATCAGACAAGTTAAGAGTTTTGAAAAAATATATATGTAATGAGTATAATAATGATTATGAAGATTTATTAAGATAGAAAATGTGAGATAATCTGAGAGACTACGAAGTGGAGAATCCAAAGATATTTTTATTAGTCGAAAATGAGACTACTTTTTATTTATTTATTCAATGACTGACTGAAGATAATTCCAGCAGCATTATGTTTTTTGAGCAGGGATGGATATGCCTCTGTACTCAATTTATAGAAGTGGTGTATGGCCAGCAGAGAAGTAGCGTACAGTGCCCCTCTGATCTGCCCCAGCCCACGTGATAGGGAATGTTAGGGAATTAATATCCCAAGGATACAACACAAAGTTGATATAGAAAGAAAATGTATTACAATTATAATATATCTCAGAAGACACTAACTATCCGAAAAGGATCAGTAGTAAAACAAGTAACCATATATATAAAATTAATTAAACTCTAATATATAAAAAAGTCGATATAAAAATGGAGATGAAAATGAATTATAAGAAATGATGAAATTATCATAAGAAATTATTTCATCCATAAACATGTCTGAAATAATTACTTCTGGAGGAGAGCAATCTGTAGCGTGACAGATGTATGCATAATATTGAATGGCAATTGATCATTAGAATAATGAAGTTATAATATTTAAATTTGGAAAAAAGCATTAAGTTTAATATAAATAGATTAATTCGTAGCAACTGTGGAAAGAAATCATTATTATAAAGAAAATACAAGTTCAAATAAAAGGAGTTACTAGTGATGAGTCATCCAAGACCAGTCTCATAACCAAAGGTTTTCAAGGTACAACCCAGGAAGGTAAAAAGTAAATAACCAAGCAGTACAGAATATGACCAAACCCACAACGAGGGAGAATAAATAGAATAGAAACCCTAAAATAAGCCAAGATCAACCAATACAGGTGGTGTATTTCTGAAATAAAGAAGAAGATGGAGAAGATCCCAAGAAACCTGATGGCATCAAGAAGAAGATGGAGAAGATACCAGTCCCAGAAGGCAGGAGAAAAGAAGACTGATGAAAGAAGAAGA
Source organism: Magicicada septendecula (assembly GCA_034769895.1). NCBI lineage: Eukaryota > Metazoa > Arthropoda > Insecta > Hemiptera > Cicadidae > Magicicada > Magicicada septendecula. Next base: position 271,445,708 of record CM068369.1, on the reverse strand, counting down.
AGGCAGCATCCTGAAGAAAATGTCATGCTCTACCTATAAGAAGATGTCACCCAAATCCCTATATCCCCAAAATAAATATTTAAAAATAAAAGTATAACGAAATAAAAATCACATGTATATAAATTTAAGAGAGAGAAGTGTATAAAGTAAAAGTTGCCTGTGAACTAAGATGAAACAATAATATAGTACCCATGGAACAAATCTCCATTGAAAAAACGCTAACCAATTTATTATGTTGATAAGACTATACGACCATTTAGCATTAACATAATATATAAGTGCAAAGTGAACCAGTGATAGTTTTGGGTATTATAAAAAATGAACCTTGTGTTTCATTCTTGGCAATCACAAACATTGAATGCAATGAAATATGCATTTTTCAATGACTTGAAATGTGTACTGTGACAATATGTTGTTCATAAGACATGAATCTGTTTAAAATAACATTTTGTTTTACATGAAAAAAGAAAAACAGATTTCATAGTGCTTTTTGAACGGTTCATACTATTTATTTGTTAATGACAGGGTACAATTCCCCAAAGACAATGTATAAAAGACGGTATAAAAACTGTAGAATCCTACTTATAATAATAGTTAGAAATAAGAATATAAATATAAGGTTTTTATGTATATAGTACAAGAATGTTTAAAAATGTTTTAGATATAAGGCCATTTGTTTGGGTCTAATACAACTAACATCAAAACTATAAAAATAGTTACTACTTGTAAATAGTAGAGAGTAATTAAGATGTTAGTTAGTAAAAAACCTTTTTTGTAAGCCATATTTCCATGTTTGGAAATGGGGATTTTGTTGCAAAATGTCTGACTTGAAGACAACCATTTATTTAAAAAAATATTCTTTCTTTTTGTTTAACTATTATTTGTATTGTAACCAATACTAATTGTTTTTGTGTAATTTGAAAACATGTTTAATTTATAATACTATATGTAAAAGTCAGAGAGGGTATCACACATCATATATTGTTTGTAAAATATTTTGTAAGAAAAATTGTTAAAAAATCATAGGCCAAAAGAATGGAAACCAAACTTCATCAAAACAGAGAAATTACTCATTTAAAAGCAAATAAACAAAAGGGGTTTAGACAAAATAAACTTGAGATCATGCCATATAATTGCACATACCATTTAGAGAGATTTTAATAAATATATTCAGAATTATAAATAAAAATGAAAATGACTAAACTCAGAAATTTGGACATGGGAGTCATATATTCCTGAATAATGTTTCAGAATACAACTAATTCAATTAATTACCAGAAAATAAGGGAATATGAACCTTTTAATACAATATAGGATTATTAATATTAAATATAACTGATAAAATGGCTGAATTTATATAATGACAGGAAGTAAATTTTGATGTTTTGACTTTTCAGAGTATACCAAACTGAAAGTAAAATTACTATTTTTGGACAGAAAACACTATAAAACGGCATTATTTAATCTGAAAATAAGCTGAATGAACTGAAAGATTAATTTAAATAACATCTAGTGAATAAAATTGATAAATAACCCAAGTTTAGGTATTTATATAGTGAAATAGTAAAGTGTACACAGGATGTGAAAATATCTTTGAACAATGTTAAGGATAATATTATATGGGCTAAGAGTTTAATTGAAACTGAAGGAAACAGTTAGTTGATTATTGGTATTCGAACGGTTAACATAAACGAGAGTTTTGTGACGATCTAACCTATCTTACAAAGGTAAAGTTAAGTGGCGAACAGTACGTTACTGTGAAGTCGAGAGTGAATTATAAAATCCTTCCAGAACATATACATTGTGACAAAAACAATCAAGGAACACTAATTAACACTAAACAATACATTTCTACTCCGAAAAACACCACAAAACACCAGAAAACTGTATAATACCTTAACCAAATTAGTGTCGGAATTGGGAAAAGTGTTTTGACTTATAATTACACAGATATACTAAATACAACCCAGAATCACTACACCAGTCACTACACAACATTTAACAAGAGATTTGCAGACACAAGAACAGGAATACTGCCAGAAAATACATTATTTGGAACGCAGCAGGAACGAGCAACATTTTGATCAACTTGATGGCCGCCATTTGCTTTTGACGATCCCAGTGCCTTCTCCTAGTTCAACCAGCTGTTTGGTGAAAACAATTATTTTAATTTTCAAATTATTATTCAATGTTTGTGTTTAGTAATAATTATTCATTTGATGTAACGTTATACTTTTTAAATATTGGCCCGATTTCTCTGACTTTGATAATAACTGGCTGTTTAAAGAACCCTGTACGATTTTTATATAATACTTTGTAATTTTTTCGATATCCTGGGAATCGATATTAATCGATAAGAGTCAATATTGCTATTAATTAATAAAACATTAATACTTTTCAATACTTAATAGTTCTTTATTTCTTCAATAATACTAATTACCAATAATATAATTCTAATTGATAATCTACAAGGACTTTACCACCTATAAGTGAAGATAACCTAAAAAATAAAAAGATAAACAAGTATCGATTGGTTTGAAGACAATCTTATGAGTGGTGATAGTTTATTTAAAATATACCAAAACTTTAATAAAAATTTTCAGAATCACTACACCAGTCACTACACAACATTTAACAAGAGATTTGCAGACACAAGAACAGGAATACTGCCAGAAAATACATTATTTGGAACGCAGCAGGAACGAGCAACATTTTGATCAACTTGATGGCCGCCATTTGCTTTTGACGATCCCAGTGCCTTCTCCTAGTTCAACCAGCTGTTTGGTGAAAACAATTATTTTAATTTTCAAATTATTATTCAATGTTTGTGTTTAGTAATAATTATTCATTTGATGTAACGTTATACTTTTTAAATATTGGCCCGATTTCTCTGACTTTGATAATAACTGGCTGTTTAAAGAACCCTGTACGATTTTTATATAATACTTTGTAATTTTTTCGATATCCTGGGAATCGATATTAATCGATAAGAGTCAATATTGCTATTAATTAATAAAACATTAATACTTTTCAATACTTAATAGTTCTTTATTTCTTCAATAATACTAATTACCAATAATATAATTCTAATTGATAATCTACAAGGACTTTACCACCTATAAGTGAAGATAACCTAAAAAATAAAAAGATAAACAAGTATCGATTGGTTTGAAGACAATCTTATGAGTGGTGATAGTTTATTTAAAATATACCAAAACTTTAATAAAAATTTTCAGAAGAGCATTACACTTTTTAAAACTTCACAGCCCTATATTAATTAATTGATCATAATTAATTAATTAATAAAATTAAAAATTTTTTTTTAATTATTTTTTTTTATAAACATAATTTTTTTTTAAATTTCCTTCAAACAATAATTTTTGTTTTGAAACTTTCTGTGAAGCTGAACATATATATATTTCTTCATCAACTTTACTCTACTCGACCGGTCTTGCTACCATTGGGACTCGACCAGCTGGGAAACTTAAGGAAGTGTTTCAGGCCAGTAAGACGTCGAGAGCCACACCAATTACACACCAATTTAAGAACACACACATCAATCCTTTTATTATTTTATTACAAATTGGCGCACAACTTTAGGGGCTTTAATTAGCGATTGGAAGGCCAATAAATTCTGCCCAATCACTAGTTGGAGCTAGGCAACAGCTACAAAGTCAGAGAAAGATAATAACAAGGGAACAACAACAAGCAATATGGCAGAACTAACACAAAAAGAAGATACGAGCACGGAGAGGATAATGGAAATATTCTCGGAATTTACGGAGGATCAAAAATCGATGATAATGGAAAGGCTCCTTCATGAGATGAGGGAATGGAATAAGGAACTGAGAGAGGACAGATTAAAAAGAGAAGAAGAGGAGAGCAACCAATCCTTGAAAAAAGAATTGGGTGACCAACTGGACAATATCAATAAGAAGCCGGAAGAGGACATCAAGGAAAAGAGAGAGGACGGATTAAAAAGCGAAGAATTAAGAAAGGAGAAGACCGTAGGAATAAAAAATGAGAGCAAATCAGAAACAGAAGAAATACCAAACGAGAAAAGGGTACAACTAATCGCGGCATCATTGAATGGACAAATGAAACGATGGAGAAAAGAAATAAGAAGGGAGCGTAAACAGATTAAGAAAGAGGAGTCAAAACCAAGAACACAACAAAGAAGGGAAGAGCTACAGGAAAAAATAAAACGAAAGACAGAAGCACTAAAGGAGTTCACGAAAAAGTGGAGAGAAGTAAGAATAAGTACTCTAAAACAGATGATAGAGAATAACAATAAAAGGGTGGAAATTATCATCAAGAATAATAAACTGTGGGAGGAAGAATTAATAAGAGATAACAAAAGAGAGTTAGAAGAAATACCAAATGATAAAACGCAGGAACAAGTAATGGTAGTACCTGGAATTAAAACTAGTGGAAATAAGGAAAATATTAAGCAAAGGAAAAGGAGAATGTATCCAAGAAACTTGATAAAAACGAAGGAAGAGTTGGAGATGATGAAACATGGGTTAATTGATGGCAATAATATCCCAATTACCTATGACAAAGACATCATGAATTCTATGAATTATAGAAGGAGAATCGAAGTAATTTCAGAGATAATTTACCACAAGACAGTAGTTTATCACTGGGAAAGGACCAGAGGTAAACAGAATACAACATGTGGACCAGATCAGTTTCAACGCAGAAATGGACAATGTTTTTCAGAAAGATGGAAAGGTGATATCGTACCAGACTGTAATGATGACACAGATGAATCACCAGAATGTATTCCATTAACGTGCCATCTAGGACAGTTCCAGGGTACGGTTAGACTAAAATATATTCCTTCAGAGTGGATATATGATGGTAAACCAGCTTATGGTGTTTCAGATAAACAAATAATAAGTAATAACTCAGATGAAGATCCTCACATATATTTGTCAGGTAACACAAAACATGGACCACAAAAGTATTGGTGTATACAATATGATGATAGAGGGAGCCAGCCCAGTAATTACGACGGCCCTAACAACCCGCCGCGTAATGACCAGTTTAGCAGTAATTTTAACGGCATTAGGAATAACAACCCCTATCCAAACAATAGAAACAATTTTCATCAACATAATAATAATATTCTATACAGTCAGAGAAATCCATATCCCAACAATAATGGTGACAGCCCTTACCCACCTAACCGAAATTACTATAATAATAACTTTAGTAATAACAATAATAACAGTAATAATAACCGAGTGTCGCGCCCTAGGGTAAATTTTATAAGAGCAACTGAGATGATGGACCCTGGTTGACACAGATACCACACACCATCAAGAAAAGGGACGGAGATCATGATAACCGACTACGGCGAAAAACAACGGTGAAGGAGACGGAATAAATACCATTGAAAGGAAATGATATGGAGAATAAACATAGAAACAAAACTGGGTTTTATGAATGAAGACTATTTAAGAAAATGCACATTATAAATAAAAATATGAGCAATGGAACGACATAAAGAAAATCGTACATCTTCCTGGGTATATAAAAGAAAAGAAAATTTATAAGAAAAGAAAAAGTGGAGATCAACTTACAAAAGTATAAATAATATGGGCCAGTGTAGAGTACAATATATAACCATATGTTGTGGTAAATGATAAGCACAACAATACATATGAGTTGAAGGAAATCGTTTCAGGAAAAATCAAAGGAGTGTACAATCAAGCTTCTATGAAGAAATATTATGAAGAATGAGTTGTGAGTTTTAGAATTTTGAAATATAATTTTAAAAAATTCGAAAATAATGTAAGTACATCTTACAACCTAATATTTTGAAAAGAACATTCTGGAGAATTATAAGAAAAAGGAATTTAGAATTTTTTTTAAAAAATTTTAAAATAATGTAAGTACATCTTACAACCTAATATTTTGAGAAGAACATTCTGGAGAATTATAAGAAGAAGGAATTTAGAATTTTTATTTAAAAAAATTTTAAAATAATGTAAGTACATCTTACAACCTAATATTTTGAAAAGAACATTCTGGAGAATTATAAGAAGAAGGAATTTAGAATTTATATTTGAAAAAATTCCAAAATATGTAAGTACATCTTACTACAACCTAATAATTTTGGAACGAACTTTATGGAAGAAAGAAAAAGAAAGAATTTTGAATATAACTTATTCTAAAATTGAGTAAGTACATCTTACTACAACATAATAATTTGAACAAACCTTTTGGAAGAAAGAGAAAGAAAAAAATTTTTTATATATTGAAAAAAAATTCTAAAATATGTAAGAACAACTTACAACCTAATAATTTGAAGAAAAAACTTTATGGAAGAAAGAAAAAGAAAGACTTTTGAATTGAAATATAATTATAAAAATTTAAAATTGAGTAAGTACATCTTACTACAACCTAATAATTTTGGAACAAACTTTATGGAAGAAAGAGAAAGAGAGAGAATTTTGTACTTATTAATTATAAAAATTTAAAATTGAGTAAGTACATCTTACTACAACCTAATAATTTTGGAACAAACTTTATGGAAGAAAGAAAAAGAAAGAATTTTGAATTGAAATATAATTATAAAAATTTAAAATTGAGTAAGTACATCTTACTACAACCTGATGATTTTGGAACGAAACTTTATGGAAGAAAGAGTAAGAAAGAGAATAATGAACTTAATTTTTAAAAAAAATTTAAAATTAAGCAAGCACAGCTTACTACCACTGAATTATGAGAAAAACATTTTGGAAGAATTAAGAAGAAAGGAATTTTGAAGTTAATATACAAAAAATTTAAAAATAAAGTAAGACCAACTTACTATAACTAAGTTTGTGAGAAAACTTTATGGTAAATAATTAAGAAGAATTTGAATTTGGAGAAATACCAAAACATTCAGAAATAATAGTAAGATCACATTACTATAAACAATTCTGAATGAAACAATTCTGGGAATAAATGAATTAAACAGAATTTGAATGTTGATAGAACGTCAGAACTTTGAAACAAGATAAGATCAACATATTACAAGGATTTATGAGAAGTATTTTTCAATTAAATAAAAAGAATAGTTTGAATTTTACATTAAAACTAACCAAGTTCCAAAAAATAATTATGTGTCAATTATGATTGAATTGAGAAGAAAATAAAGTGATTAATTCAGAAAAGAGAATTAATTTTAATCCAGAATAAATGCTAGATATTCACAATAGCATTTGAAGGGGTAGAGAAGAATAACAAAGAAGAGTGTAATATGCAAGAGAAGAAAAAATTTGGAAGCAAAGAGACTAATTACCTATGAAACGATAATGAAAACAGTTAATTGTAGCAAAGAAGAACAACTCATACCAAACATATGGAGAAGATGATTTTGAACCAATGATAATAATAAGACCTATATGAAATGCAAAGAGAAGAAATACCACATGAAATATAATATAAAGGAATTAATGTTAATGAATGCGAAGGCAGATTAATAACTTTCTAAGAGAAAGGAAAGAACCAAAATGTTTAAATAAAATGATCAATATAACAACCTGTATATCTAATGTAAAGATACAAAGTTAAAAAATTTTTAAATATAATACATTAAGACCATTCAAATAATGAATAAGAAAGACTATTTATAAAGACCATGCTAATACTATGAGTAACCAGAAGAAAGTATAAAGAGAATTCAGATGGAGAAGAAAGAGAGTTACACTGTAAACAGTAACCAGAATTATTAAAAGAAAGGTTTTCAACCATAATTAAATTAAATATATCAGACAAGTTAAGAGTTTTGAAAAAATATATATGTAATGAGTATAATAATGATTATGAAGATTTATTAAGATAGAAAATGTGAGATAATCTGAGAGACTACGAAGTGGAGAATCCAAAGATATTTTTATTAGTCGAAAATGAGACTACTTTTTATTTATTTATTCAATGACTGACTGAAGATAATTCCAGCAGCATTATGTTTTTTGAGCAGGGATGGATATGCCTCTGTACTCAATTTATAGAAGTGGTGTATGGCCAGCAGAGAAGTAGCGTACAGTGCCCCTATGATCTGCCCCAGCCCACGTGATAGGGAATGTTAGGGAATTGATATCCCAAGGATACAACACAAAGTTGATATAGAAAGAAAATGTATTACAATTATAATATATCTCAGAAGACACTAACTATCCGAAAAGGATCAGTAGTAAAACAAGTAACCATATATATAAAATTAATTAAACTCTAATATATAAAAAAGTCGATATAAAAATGGAGATGAAAATGAATTATAAGAAATGATGAAATTATCATAAGAAATTATTTCATCCATAAACATGTCTGAAATAATTACTTCTGGAGGAGAGCAATCTGTAGCGTGACAGATGTATGCATAATATTGAATGGCAATTGATCATTAGAATAATGAAGTTATAATATTTAAATTTGGAAGAAAGCATTAAGTTTAATATAAATAGATTAATTCATAGCAACTGTGGAAAGAAATCATTATTATAAAGAAAATACAAGTTCAAATAAAAGGAGTTACTAGTGATGAGTCATCCAAGACCAGTCTCATAACCAAAGGTTTTCAAGGTACAACCCAGGAAGGTAAAAAGTAAATAACCAAGCAGTACAGAATATGACCAAACCCACAACTAGGGAGAATAAATAGAATAGAAACCCTAAAATAAGCCAAGATCAACCAATACAGGTGGTGTATTTCTGAAATAAAGAAGAAGATGGAGAAGATCCCAAGAAACCTGATGGCATCAAGAAGAAGATGGAGAAAATCCCAAGAAACCTGATGGCATCAAGAAGAAGATGGAGAAGATACCAGTCCCAGAAGGCAGGAGAAAAGAAGACTGATGAAAGAAGAAGACGGCAGCATCCTGAAGAAGATGTCATGCTCTACCTATAAGAAGATGTCACCCAAATCCCTATATCCCCAAAATAAATATTTAAAAATAAAAGTATAACGAAATAAAAATCACATGTATATAAATTTAAGAGAGAGAAGTGTATAAAGTAAAAGTTGCCTGTGAACTAAGATGAAACAATAATATAGTACCCATGGAACAAATCTCCATTGAAAAAACGCTAACCAATTTATTATGTTGATAAGACTATACGACCATTTAGCATTAACATAATATATAAGTGCAAAGTGAACCAGTGATAGTTTTGGGTATTATAAAAAATGAACCTTGTGTTTCATTCTTGGCAATCACAAACATTGAATGCAATGAAATATGCATTTTTCAATGACTTGAAATGTGTACTGTGACAATATGTTGTTCATAAGACATGAATCTGTTTAAAATAACATTTTGTTTTACATGAAAAAAGAAAAACAGATTTCATAGTGCTTTTTGAACGGTTCATACTATTTATTTGTTAATGACAGGGTACAATTCCCCAAAGACAATGTATAAAAGACGGTATAAAAACTGTAGAATCCTACTTATAATAATAGTTAGAAATAAGAATATAAATATAAGTTTTTTATGTATATAGTACAAGAATGTTTAAAAATGTTTTAGATATAAGGCCATTTGTTTGGGTCTAATACAACTAACATCAAAACTATAAAAATAGTTACTACTTGTAAATAGTAGAGAGTAATTAAGATGTTAGTTAGTAAAAAACCTTTTTTGTAAGCCATATTTCCATGTTTGGAAATGGGGATTTTGTTGCAAAATGTCTGACTTGAAGACAACCATTTATTTAAAAAAATATTCTTTCTTTTTGTTTAACTATTATTTGTATTGTAACCAATACTAATTGTTTTTGTGTAATTTGAAAACATGTTTAATTTATAATACTATATGTAAAAGTCAGAGAGGGTATCACACATCATATATTGTTTGTAAAATATTTTGTAAGAAAAATTGTTAAAAAATCATAGGCCAAAAGAATGGAAACCAACCTTCATCAAAACAGAGAAATTACTCATTTAAAAGCAAATAAACAAAAGGGGTTTAGACAAAATAAACTTGAGATCATGCCATATAATTGCACATACCATTTAGAGAGATTTTAATAAATATATTCAGAATTATAAATAAAAATGAAAATGACTAAACTCAGAAATTTGGACATGGGAGTCATATATTCCTGAATAATGTTTCAGAATACAACTAATTCAATTAATTACCAGAAAATAAGGGAATATGAACCTTTTAATACAATATAGGATTATTAATATTAAATATAACTGATAAAATGGCTGAATTTATATAATGACAGGAAGTAAATTTTGATGTTTTGACTTTTCAGAGTATACCAAACTGAAAGTAAAATTACTATTTTTGGACAGAAAACACTATAAAACGGCATTATTTAATCTGAAAATAAGCTGAATGAACTGAAAGATTAATTTAAATAACATCTAGTGAATAAAATTGATAAATAACCCAAGTTTAGGTATTTATATAGTGAAATAGTAAAGTGTACACAGGATGTGAAAATATCTTTGAACAATGTTAAGGATAATATTATATGGGCTAAGAGTTTAATTGAAACTGAAGGAAACAGTTAGTTGATTATTGGTATTCGAACGGTTAACATAAACGAGAGTTTTGTGACGATCTAACCTATCTTACAAAGGTAAAGTTAAGTGGCGAACAGTACGTTACTGTGAAGTCGAGAGTGAATTATAAAATCCTTCCAGAACATATACATTGTGACAAAAACAATCAAGAAACACTAATTAACACTAAACAATATATTTCTACTCCGAAAAACACCACAAACACCAGAAAACTGTATAATACCTTAACCAAATTAGTGTCGGAATTGGGAAAAGTGTTTTGACTTATAATTACACAGATATACTAAATACAACCCAGAATCACTACACCAGTCACTACACAACATTTAACAAGAGATTTGCAGACACAAGAACAGGAATACTGCCAGAAAATACATTATTTGGAACGCAGCAGGAACGAGCAACATTTTGATCAACTTGATGGCCGCCATTTGCTTTTGACGATCCCAGTGCCTTCTCCTAGTTCAACCAGCTGTTTGGTGAAAACAATTATTTTAATTTTCAAATTATTATTCAATGTTTGTGTTTAGTAATAATTATTCATTTGATGTAACGTTATACTTTTTAAATATTGGCCCGATTTCTCTGACTTTGATAATAACTGGCTGTTTAAAGAACCCTGTACGATTTTTATATAATACTTTGTAATTTTTTCGATATCCTGGGAATCGATATTAATCGATAAGAGTCAATATTGCTATTAATTAATAAAACATTAATACTTTTCAATACTTAATAGTTCTTTATTTCTTCAATAACACTAATTACCAATAATATAATTCTAATTGATAATCTACAAGGACTTTACCACCTATAAGTGAAGAAAACCTAAAAAATAAAAAGATAAACAAGTATCGATTGGTTTGAAGACAATCTTATGAGTGGTGATAGTTTATTTAAAATATACCAAAACTTTAATAAAAATTTTCAGAAGAGCATTACACTTTTTAAAACTTCACAGCCCTATATTAATTAATTGATCATAATTAATTAATTAATAAAATTAAAAATTTTTTTTTTAATTATTTTTTTTTATAAACATAATTTTTTTTTTAAATTTCCTTCAAAACAATAATTTTTGTTTTGAAACTTTCTGTGAAGCTGAACATATATATATTTCTTCATCAACTTTACTCTACTCGACCGGTCTTGCTACCATTGGGACTCGACCAGCTGGGAAACTTAAGGAAGTGTTTCAGGCCAGTAAGACGTCGAGAGCCACACCAATTACACACCAATTTAAGAACACACACATCAATCCTTTTATTATTTTATTACAAATTGGCGCACAACTTTAGGGGCTTTAATTAGCGATTGGAAGGCCAATAAATTCTGCCCAATCACTAGTTGGAGCTAGGCAACAGCTACAAAGTCAGAGAAAGATAATAACAAGGGAACAACAACAAGCAATATGGCAGAACTAACACAAAAAGAAGATACGAGCACGGAGAGGATAATGGAAATATTCTCGGAATTTACGGAGGATCAAAAATCGATGATAATGGAAAGGCTCCTTCATGAGATGAGGGAATGGAATAAGGAACTGAGAGAGGACAGATTAAAAAGAGAAGAAGAGGAGAGCAACCAATCCTTGAAAAAAGAATTGGGTGACCAACTGGACAATATCAATAAGAAGCCGGAAGAGGACATCAAGGAAAAGAGAGAGGACGGATTAAAAAGCGAAGAATTAAGAAAGGAGAAGACCGTAGGAATAAAAAATGAGAGCAAATCAGAAACAGAAGAAATACCAAACGAGAAAAGGGTACAACTAATCGCGGCATCATTGAATGGACAAATGAAACGATGGAGAAAAGAAATAAGAAGGGAGCGTAAACAGATTAAGAAAGAGGAGTCAAAACCAAGAACACAACAAAGAAGGGAAGAGCTACAGGAAAAAATAAAACGAAAGACAGAAGCACTAAAGGAGTTCACGAAAAAGTGGAGAGAAGTAAGAATAAGTACTCTAAAACAGATGATAGAGAATAACAATAAAAGGGTGGAAATTATCATCAAGAATAATAAACTGTGGGAGGAAGAATTAATAAGAGATAACAAAAGAGAGTTAGAAGAAATACCAAATGATAAAACGCAGGAACAAGTAATGGTAGTACCTGGAATTAAAACTAGTGGAAATAAGGAAAATATTAAGCAAAGGAAAAGGAGAATGTATCCAAGAAACTTGATAAAAACGAAGGAAGAGTTGGAGATGATGAAACATGGGTTAATTGATGGCAATAATAACCCAATTACCTATGACAAAGACATCATGAATTCTATGAATTATAGAAGGAGAATCGAAGTAATTTCAGAGATAATTTACCACAAGACAGTAGTTTATCACTGGGAAAGGACCAGAGGTAAACAGAATACAACATGTGGACCAGATCAGTTTCAACGCAGAAATGGACAATGTTTTTCAGAAAGATGGAAAGGTGATATCGTACCAGACTGTAATGATGACACAGATGAATCACCAGAATGTTTTCCATTAACGTGCCATCTAGGACAGTTCCAGGGTACGGTTAGACTAAAATATATTCCTTCAGAGTGGATATATGATGGTAAACCAGCTTATGGTGTTTCAGATAAACAAATAATAAGTAATAACTCAGATGAAGATCCTCACATATATTTGTCAGGTAACACAAAACATGGACCACAAAAGTATTGGTGTATACAATATGATGATAGAGGGAGCCAGCCCAGTAATTACGACGGCCCTAACAACCCGCCGCGTAATGACCAGTTTAGCAGTAATTTTAACGGCATTAGGAATAACAACCCCTATCCAAACAATAGAAACAATTTTCATCAACATAATAATAATATTCTATACAGTCAGAGAAATCCATATCCCAACAATAATGGTGACAGCCCTTACCCACCTAACCGAAATTACTATAATAATAACTTTAGTAATAACAATAATAACAGTAATAATAACCGAGTGTCGCGCCCTAGGGTAAATTTTATAAGAGCAACTGAGATGATGGACCCTGGTTGACACAGATACCACACACCATCAAGAAAAGGGACGGAGATCATGATAACCGACTACGGCGAAAAACAACGGTGAAGGAGACGGAATAAATACCATTGAAAGGAAATGATATGGAGAATAAACATAGAAACAAAACTGGGTTTTATGAATGAAGACTATTTAAGAAAATGCACATTATAAATAAAAATATGAGCAATGGAACGACATAAAGAAAATCGTACATCTTCCTGGGTATATAAAAGAAAAGAAAATTTATAAGAAAAGAAAAAGTGGAGATCAACTTACAAAAGTATAAATAATATGGGCCAGTGTAGAGTACAATATATAACCATATGTTGTGGTAAATGATAAGCACAACAATACATATGAGTTGAAGGAAATCGTTTCAGGAAAAATCAAAGGAGTGTACAATCAAGCTTCTATGAAGAAATATTATGAAGAATGAGTTGTGAGTTTTAGAATTTTGAAATATAATTTTAAAAAATTCGAAAATAATGTAAGTACATCTTACAACCTAATATTTTGAAATAACATTCTGAAGAATTATAAGAAAAAGGAATTTAGAATTTTTTTTAAAAAATTTTAAAATAATGTAAGTACATCTTACAACCTAATATTTTGAGAAGAACATTCTAGAGAATTATAAGAAGAAGGATTTTAGAATTTTTATTTAAAAAAATTTTAAAATAATGTAAGTACATCTTACAACCTAATATTTTGAAAAGAACATTCTGGAGAATTATAAGAAGAAGGAATTTAGAATTTATATTTGAAAAAATTCCAAAATATGTAAGTACATCTTACTACAACCTAATAATTTTGGAACGAACTTTATGGAAGAAAGAAAAAGAAAGAATTTTGAATATAACTTATTCTAAAATTGAGTAAGTACATCTTACTACAACATAATAATTTGAACAAACCTTTTGGAAGAAAGAGAAAGAAAAAAATTTTTTATATATTGAAAAAAAATTCTAAAATATGTAAGAACAACTTACAACCTAATAATTTGAAGAAAAAACTTTATGGAAGAAAGAAAAAGAAAGACTTTTGAATTGAAATATAATTATAAAAATTTAAAATGGAGTAAGTACATCTTACTACAACCTAATAATTTTGGAACAAACTTTATGGAAGAAAGAGAAAGAGAGAGAATTTTGTACTTATTAATTATAAAAATTTAAAATTGAGTAAGTACATCTTACTACAACCTAATAATTTTGGAACAAACTTTATGGAAGAAAGAAAAAGAAAGAATTTTGAATTGAAATATAATTATAAAAATTTAAAATTGAGTAAGTACATCTTACTACAACCTGATGATTTTGGAACGAAACTTTATGGAAGAAAGAGTAAGAAAGAGAATAATGAACTTAATTTTTAAAAAAAATTTAAAATTAAGCAAGCACAGCTTACTACCACTGAATTATGAGAAAAACATTTTGGAAGAATTAAGAAGAAAGGAATTTTGAAGTTAATATACAAAAAATTTAAAAATAAAGTAAGACCAACTTACTATAACTAAGTTTGTGAGAAAACTTTATGGTAAATAATTAAGAAGAATTTGAATTTGGAGAAATACCAAAACATTCAGAAATAATAGTAAGATCACATTACTATAAACAATTCTGAATGAAACAATTCTGGGAATAAATGAATTAAACAGAATTTGAATGTTGATAGAACGTCAGAACTTTGAAACAAGATAAGATCAACATATTACAAGGATTTATGAGAAGTATTTTTCAATTAAATAAAAAGAATAGTTTGAATTTTACATTAAAACTAACCAAGTTCCAAAAAATAATTATGTGTCAATTATGATTGAATTGAGAAGAAAATAAAGTGATTAATTCAGAAAAGAGAATTAATTTTAATCCAGAATAAATGCTAGATATTCACAATAGCATTTGAAGGGGTAGAGAAGAATAACAAAGAAGAGTGTAATATGCAAGAGAAGAAAAAATTTGGAAGCAAAGAGACTAATTACCTATGAAACGATAATGAAAACAGTTAATTGTAGCAAAGAAGAACAACTCATACCAAACATATGGAGAAGATGATTTTGAACCAATGATAATAATAAGACCTATATGAAATGCAAAGAGAAGAAATACCACATGAAATATAATATAAATGAATTAATGTTAATGAATGCGAAGGCAGATTAATAACTTTCTAAGAGAAAGGAAAGAACCAAAATGTTTAAATAAAATGATCAATATAACAACCTGTATATCTAATGTAAAGATACAAAGTTAAAAAATTTTTAAATATAATACATTAAGACCATTCAAATAATGAATAAGAAAGACTATTTATAAAGACCATGCTAATACTATGAGTAACCAGAAGAAAGTATAAAGAGAATTCAGATGGAGAAGAAAGAGAGTTACACTGTAAACAGTAACCAGAATTATTAAAAGAAAGGTTTTCAACCATAATTAAATTAAATATATCAGACAAGTTAAGAGTTTTGAAAAAATATATATGTAATGAGTATAATAATGATTATGAAGATTTATTAAGATAGAAAATGTGAGATAATCTGAGAGACTACGAAGTGGAGAATCCAAAGATATTTTTATTAGTCGAAAATGAGACTACTTTTTATTTATTTATTCAATGACTGACTGAAGATAATTCCAGCAGCATTATGTTTTTTGAGCAGGGATGGATATGCCTCTGTACTCAATTTATAGAAGTGGTGTATGGCCAGCAGAGAAGTAGCGTACAGTGCCCCTCTGATCTGCCCCAGCCCACGTGATAGGGAATGTTAGGGAATTAATATCCCAAGGATACAACACAAAGTTGATATAGAAAGAAAATATATTACAATTATAATATATCTCAGAAGACACTAACTATCCGAAAAGGATCAGTAGTAAAACAAGTAACCATATATATAAAATTAATTAAACTCTAATATATAAAAAAGTCGATATAAAAATGGAGATGAAAATGAATTATAAGAAATGATGAAATTATCATAAGAAATTATTTCATCCATAAACATGTCTGAAATAATTACTTCTGGAGGAGAGCAATCTGTAGCGTGACAGATGTATGCATAATATTGAATGGCAATTGATCATTAGAATAATGAAGTTATAATATTTAAATTTGGAAGAAAGCATTAAGTTTAATATAAATAGATTAATTCATAGCAACTGTGGAAAGAAATCATTATTATAAAGAAAATACAAGTTCAAATAAAAGGAGTTACTAGTGATGAGTCATCCAAGACCAGTCTCATAACCAAAGGTTTTCAAGGTACAACCCAGGAAGGTAAAAAGTAAATAACCAAGCAGTACAGAATATGACCAAACCCACAACTAGGGAGAATAAATAGAATAGAAACCCTAAAATAAGCCAAGATCAACCAATACAGGTGGTGTATTTCTGAAATAAAGAAGAAGATGGAGAAGATCCCAAGAAACCTGATGGCATCAAGAAGAAGATGGAGAAAATCCCAAGAAACCTGATGGCATCAAGAAGAAGATGGAGAAGATACCAGTCCCAGAAGGCAGGAGAAAAGAAGACTGATGAAAGAAGAAGACGGCAGCATCCTGAAGAAGATGTCATGCTCTACCTATAAGAAGATGTCACCCAAATCCCTATATCCCCAAAATAAATATTTAAAAATAAAAGTATAACGAAATAAAAATCACATGTATATAAATTTAAGAGAGAGAAGTGTATAAAGTAAAAGTTGCCTGTGAACTAAGATGAAACAATAATATAGTACCCATGGAACAAATCTCCATTGAAAAAACGCTAACCAATTTATTATGTTGATAAGACTATACGACCATTTAGCATTAACATAATATATAAGTGCAAAGTGAACCAGTGATAGTTTTGGGTATTATAAAAAATGAACCTTGTGTTTCATTCTTGGCAATCACAAACATTGAATGCAATGAAATATGCATTTTTCAATGACTTGAAATGTGTACTGTGACAATATGTTGTTCATAAGACATGAATCTGTTTAAAATAACATTTTGTTTTACATGAAAAAAGAAAAACAGATTTCATAGTGCTTTTTGAACGGTTCATACTATTTATTTGTTAATGACAGGGTACAATTCCCCAAAGACAATGTATAAAAGACGGTATAAAAACTGTAGAATCCTACTTATAATAATAGTTAGAAATAAGAATATAAATATAAGGTTTTTATGTATATAGTACAAGAATGTTTAAAAATGTTTTAGATATAAGGCCATTTGTTTGGGTCTAATACAACTAACATCAAAACTATAAAAATAGTTACTACTTGTAAATAGTAGAGAGTAATTAAGATGTTAGTTAGTAAAAAACCTTTTTTGTAAGCCATATTTCCATGTTTGGAAATGGGGATTTTGTTGCAAAATGTCTGACTTGAAGACAACCATTTATTTAAAAAAATATTCTTTCTTTTTGTTTAACTATTATTTGTATTGTAACCAATACTAATTGTTTTTGTGTAATTTGAAAACATGTTTAATTTATAATACTATATGTAAAAGTCAGAGAGGGTATCACACATCATATATTGTTTGTAAAATATTTTGTACGAAAAATTGTTAAAAAATCATAGGCCAAAAGAATGGAAACCAAACTTCATCAAAACAGAGAAATTACTCATTTAAAAGCAAATAAACAAAAGGGGTTTAGACAAAATAAACTTGAGATCATGCCATATAATTGCACATACCATTTAGAGAGATTTTAATAAATATATTCAGAATTATAAATAAAAATGAAAATGACTAAACTCAGAAATTTGGACATGGGAGTCATATATTCCTGAATAATGTTTCAGAATACAACTAATTCAATTAATTACCAGAAAATAAGGGAATATGAACCTTTTAATACAATATAGGATTATTAATATTAAATATAACTGATAAAATGGCTGAATTTATATAATGACAGGAAGTAAATTTTGATGTTTTGACTTTTCAGAGTATACCAAACTGAAAGTAAAATTACTATTTTTGGACAGAAAACACTATAAAACGGCATTATTTAATCTGAAAATAAGCTGAATGAACTGAAAGATTAATTTAAATAACATCTAGTGAATAAAATTGATAAATAACCCAAGTTTAGGTATTTATATAGTGAAATAGTAAAGTGTACACAGGATGTGAAAATATCTTTGAACAATGTTAAGGATAATATTATATGGGCTAAGAGTTTAATTGAAACTGAAGGAAACAGTTAGTTGATTATTGGTATTCGAACGGTTAACATAAACGAGAGTTTTGTGACGATCTAACCTATCTTACAAAGGTAAAGTTAAGTGGCGAACAGTACGTTACTGTGAAGTCGAGAGTGAATTATAAAATCCTTCCAGAACATATACATTGTGACAAAAACAATCAAGAAACACTAATTAACACTAAACAATATATTTCTACTCCGAAAAACACCACAAAACACCAGAAAACTGTATAATACCTTAACCAAATTAGTGTCGGAATTGGGAAAAGTGTTTTGACTTATAATTACACAGATATACTAAATACAACCCAGAATCACTACACCAGTCACTACACAACATTTAACAAGAGATTTGCAGACACAAGAACAGGAATACTGCCAGAAAATACATTATTTGGAACGCAGCAGGAACGAGCAACATTTTGATCAACTTGATGGCCGCCATTTGCTTTTGACGATCCCAGTGCCTTCTCCTAGTTCAACCAGCTGTTTGGTGAAAACAATTATTTTAATTTTCAAATTATTATTCAATGTTTGTGTTTAGTAATAATTATTCATTTGATGTAACGTTATACTTTTTAAATATTGGCCCGATTTCTCTGACTTTGATAATAACTGGCTGTTTAAAGAACCCTGTACGATTTTTATATAATACTTTGTAATTTTTTCGATATCCTGGGAATCGATATTAATCGATAAGAGTCAATATTGCTATTAATTAATAAAACATTAATACTTTTCAATACTTAATAGTTCTTTATTTCTTCAATAACACTAATTACCAATAATATAATTCTAATTGATAATCTACAAGGACTTTACCACCTATAAGTGAAGAAAACCTAAAAAATAAAAAGATAAACAAGTATCGATTGGTTTGAAGACAATCTTATGAGTGGTGATAGTTTATTTAAAATATACCAAAACTTTAATAAAAATTTTCAGAAGAGCATTACACTTTTTAAAACTTCACAGCCCTATATTAATTAATTGATCATAATTAATTAATTAATAAAATTAAAAATTTTTTTTTTAATTATTTTTTTTTATAAACATAATTTTTTTTTTAAATTTCCTTCAAAACAATAATTTTTGTTTTGAAACTTTCTGTGAAGCTGAACATATATATATTTCTTCATCAACTTTACTCTACTCGACCGGTCTTGCTACCATTGGGACTCGACCAGCTGGGAAACTTAAGGAAGTGTTTCAGGCCAGTAAGACGTCGAGAGCCACACCAATTACACACCAATTTAAGAACACACACATCAATCCTTTTATTATTTTATTACAAATTGGCGCACAACTTTAGGGGCTTTAATTAGCGATTGGAAGGCCAATAAATTCTGCCCAATCACTAGTTGGAGCTAGGCAACAGCTACAAAGTCAGAGAAAGATAATAACAAGGGAACAACAACAAGCAATATGGCAGAACTAACACAAAAAGAAGATACGAGCACGGAGAGGATAATGGAAATATTCTCGGAATTTACGGAGGATCAAAAATCGATGATAATGGAAAGGCTCCTTCATGAGATGAGGGAATGGAATAAGGAACTGAGAGAGGACAGATTAAAAAGAGAAGAAGAGGAGAGCAACCAATCCTTGAAAAAAGAATTGGGTGACCAACTGGACAATATCAATAAGAAGCCGGAAGAGGACATCAAGGAAAAGAGAGAGGACGGATTAAAAAGCGAAGAATTAAGAAAGGAGAAGACCGTAGGAATAAAAAATGAGAGCAAATCAGAAACAGAAGAAATACCAAACGAGAAAAGGGTACAACTAATCGCGGCATCATTGAATGGACAAATGAAACGATGGAGAAAAGAAATAAGAAGGGAGCGTAAACAGATTAAGAAAGAGGAGTCAAAACCAAGAACACAACAAAGAAGGGAAGAGCTACAGGAAAAAATAAAACGAAAGACAGAAGCACTAAAGGAGTTCACGAAAAAGTGGAGAGAAGTAAGAATAAGTACTCTAAAACAGATGATAGAGAATAACAATAAAAGGGTGGAAATTATCATCAAGAATAATAAACTGTGGGAGGAAGAATTAATAAGAGATAACAAAAGAGAGTTAGAAGAAATACCAAATGATAAAACGCAGGAACAAGTAATGGTAGTACCTGGAATTAAAACTAGTGGAAATAAGGAAAATATTAAGCAAAGGAAAAGGAGAATGTATCCAAGAAACTTGATAAAAACGAAGGAAGAGTTGGAGATGATGAAACATGGGTTAATTGATGGCAATAATAACCCAATTACCTATGACAAAGACATCATGAATTCTATGAATTATAGAAGGAGAATCGAAGTAATTTCAGAGATAATTTACCACAAGACAGTAGTTTATCACTGGGAAAGGACCAGAGGTAAACAGAATACAACATGTGGACCAGATCAGTTTCAACGCAGAAATGGACAATGTTTTTCAGAAAGATGGAAAGGTGATATCGTACCAGACTGTAATGATGACACAGATGAATCACCAGAATGTATTCCATTAACGTGCCATCTAGGACAGTTCCAGGGTACGGTTAGACTAAAATATATTCCTTCAGAGTGGATATATGATGGTAAACCAGCTTATGGTGTTTCAGATAAACAAATAATAAGTAATAACTCAGATGAAGATCCTCACATATATTTGTCAGGTAACACAAAACATGGACCACAAAAGTATTGGTGTATACAATATGATGATAGAGGGAGCCAGCCCAGTAATTACGACGGCCCTAACAACCCGCCGCGTAATGACCAGTTTAGCAGTAATTTTAACGGCATTAGGAATAACAACCCCTATCCAAACAATAGAAACAATTTTCATCAACATAATAATAATATTCTATACAGTCAGAGAAATCCATATCCCAACAATAATGGTGACAGCCCTTACCCACCTAACCGAAATTACTATAATAATAACTTTAGTAAT
Organism: Magicicada septendecula; assembly: GCA_034769895.1. Taxonomy (NCBI): domain Eukaryota; kingdom Metazoa; phylum Arthropoda; class Insecta; order Hemiptera; family Cicadidae; genus Magicicada; species Magicicada septendecula. Next base: position 271,424,022 of record CM068369.1, on the reverse strand, counting down.
AACAATAATAACAGTAATAATAACCGAGTGTCGCGCCCTAGGGTAAATTTTATAAGAGCAACTGAGATGATGGACCCTGGTTGACACAGATACCACACACCATCAAGAAAAGGGACGGAGATCATGATAACCGACTACGGCGAAAAACAACGGTGAAGGAGACGGAATAAATACCATTGAAAGGAAATGATATGGAGAATAAACATAGAAACAAAACTGGGTTTTATGAATGAAGACTATTTAAGAAAATGCACATTATAAATAAAAATATGAGCAATGGAACGACATAAAGAAAATCGTACATCTTCCTGGGTATATAAAAGAAAAGAAAATTTATAAGAAAAGAAAAAGTGGAGATCAACTTACAAAAGTATAAATAATATGGGCCAGTGTAGAGTACAATATATAACCATATGTTGTGGTAAATGATAAGCACAACAATACATATGAGTTGAAGGAAATCGTTTCAGGAAAAATCAAAGGAGTGTACAATCAAGCTTCTATGAAGAAATATTATGAAGAATGAGTTGTGAGTTTTAGAATTTTGAAATATAATTTTAAAAAATTCGAAAATAATGTAAGTACATCTTACAACCTAATATTTTGAAAAGAACATTCTGAAGAATTATAAGAAAAAGGAATTTAGAATTTTTTTTAAAAAATTTTAAAATAATGTAAGTACATCTTACAACCTAATATTTTGAGAAGAACATTCTAGAGAATTATAAGAAGAAGGATTTTAGAATTTTTATTTAAAAAAATTTTAAAATAATGTAAGTACATCTTACAACCTAATATTTTGAAAAGAACATTCTGGAGAATTATAAGAAGAAGGAATTTAGAATTTATATTTGAAAAAATTCCAAAATATGTAAGTACATCTTACTACAACCTAATAATTTTGGAACGAACTTTATGGAAGAAAGAAAAAGAAAGAATTTTGAATATAACTTATTCTAAAATTGAGTAAGTACATCTTACTACAACATAATAATTTGAACAAACCTTTTGGAAGAAAGAGAAAGAAAAAAATTTTTTATATATTGAAAAAAAATTCTAAAATATGTAAGAACAACTTACAACCTAATAATTTGAAGAAAAAACTTTATGGAAGAAAGAAAAAGAAAGACTTTTGAATTGAAATATAATTATAAAAATTTAAAATTGAGTAAGTACATCTTACTACAACCTAATAATTTTGGAACAAACTTTATGGAAGAAAGAGAAAGAGAGAGAATTTTGTACTTATTAATTATAAAAATTTAAAATTGAGTAAGTACATCTTACTACAACCTAATAATTTTGGAACAAACTTTATGGAAGAAAGAAAAAGAAAGAATTTTGAATTGAAATATAATTATAAAAATTTAAAATTGAGTAAGTACATCTTACTACAACCTGATGATTTTGGAACGAAACTTTATGGAAGAAAGAGTAAGAAAGAGAATAATGAACTTAATTTTTAAAAAAAATTTAAAATTAAGCAAGCACAGCTTACTACCACTGAATTATGAGAAAAACATTTTGGAAGAATTAAGAAGAAAGGAATTTTGAAGTTAATATACAAAAAATTTAAAAATAAAGTAAGACCAACTTACTATAACTAAGTTTGTGAGAAAACTTTATGGTAAATAATTAAGAAGAATTTGAATTTGGAGAAATACCAAAACATTCAGAAATAATAGTAAGATCACATTACTATAAACAATTCTGAATGAAACAATTCTGGGAATAAATGAATTAAACAGAATTTGAATGTTGATAGAACGTCAGAACTTTGAAACAAGATAAGATCAACATATTACAAGGATTTATGAGAAGTATTTTTCAATTAAATAAAAAGAATAGTTTGAATTTTACATTAAAACTAACCAAGTTCCAAAAAATAATTATGTGTCAATTATGATTGAATTGAGAAGAAAATAAAGTGATTAATTCAGAAAAGAGAATTAATTTTAATCCAGAATAAATGCTAGATATTCACAATAGCATTTGAAGGGGTAGAGAAGAATAACAAAGAAGAGTGTAATATGCAAGAGAAGAAAAAATTTGGAAGCAAAGAGACTAATTACCTATGAAACGATAATGAAAACAGTTAATTGTAGCAAAGAAGAACAACTCATACCAAACATATGGAGAAGATGATTTTGAACCAATGATAATAATAAGACCTATATGAAATGCAAAGAGAAGAAATACCACATGAAATATAATATAAAGGAATTAATGTTAATGAATGCGAAGGCAGATTAATAACTTTCTAAGAGAAAGGAAAGAACCAAAATGTTTAAATAAAATGATCAATATAACAACCTGTATATCTAATGTAAAGATACAAAGTTAAAAAATTTTTAAATATAATACATTAAGACCATTCAAATAATGAATAAGAAAGACTATTTATAAAGACCATGCTAATACTATGAGTAACCAGAAGAAAGTATAAAGAGAATTCAGATGGAGAAGAAAGAGAGTTACACTGTAAACAGTAACCAGAATTATTAAAAGAAAGGTTTTCAACCATAATTAAATTAAATATATCAGACAAGTTAAGAGTTTTGAAAAAATATATATGTAATGAGTATAATAATGATTATGAAGATTTATTAAGATAGAAAATGTGAGATAATCTGAGAGACTACGAAGTGGAGAATCCAAAGATATTTTTATTAGTCGAAAATGAGACTACTTTTTATTTATTTATTCAATGACTGACTGAAGATAATTCCAGCAGCATTATGTTTTTTGAGCAGGGATGGATATGCCTCTGTACTCAATTTATAGAAGTGGTGTATGGCCAGCAGAGAAGTAGCGTACAGTGCCCCTATGATCTGCCCCAGCCCACGTGATAGGGAATGTTAGGGAATTGATATCCCAAGGATACAACACAAAGTTGATATAGAAAGAAAATGTATTACAATTATAATATATCTCAGAAGACACTAACTATCCGAAAAGGATCAGTAGTAAAACAAGTAACCATATATATAAAATTAATTAAACTCTAATATATAAAAAAGTCGATATAAAAATGGAGATGAAAATGAATTATAAGAAATGATGAAATTATCATAAGAAATTATTTCATCCATAAACATGTCTGAAATAATTACTTCTGGAGGAGAGCAATCTGTAGCGTGACAGATGTATGCATAATATTGAATGGCAATTGATCATTAGAATAATGAAGTTATAATATTTAAATTTGGAAGAAAGCATTAAGTTTAATATAAATAGATTAATTCATAGCAACTGTGGAAAGAAATCATTATTATAAAGAAAATACAAGTTCAAATAAAAGGAGTTACTAGTGATGAGTCATCCAAGACCAGTCTCATAACCAAAGGTTTTCAAGGTACAACCCAGGAAGGTAAAAAGTAAATAACCAAGCAGTACAGAATATGACCAAACCCACAACTAGGGAGAATAAATAGAATAGAAACCCTAAAATAAGCCAAGATCAACCAATACAGGTGGTGTATTTCTGAAATAAAGAAGAAGATGGAGAAGATCCCAAGAAACCTGATGGCATCAAGAAGAAGATGGAGAAAATCCCAAGAAACCTGATGGCATCAAGAAGAAGATGGAGAAGATACCAGTCCCAGAAGGCAGGAGAAAAGAAGACTGATGAAAGAAGAAGACGGCAGCATCCTGAAGAAGATGTCATGCTCTACCTATAAGAAGATGTCACCCAAATCCCTATATCCCCAAAATAAATATTTAAAAATAAAAGTATAACGAAATAAAAATCACATGTATATAAATTTAAGAGAGAGAAGTGTATAAAGTAAAAGTTGCCTGTGAACTAAGATGAAACAATAATATAGTACCCATGGAACAAATCTCCATTGAAAAAACGCTAACCAATTTATTATGTTGATAAGACTATACGACCATTTAGCATTAACATAATATATAAGTGCAAAGTGAACCAGTGATAGTTTTGGGTATTATAAAAAATGAACCTTGTGTTTCATTCTTGGCAATCACAAACATTGAATGCAATGAAATATGCATTTTTCAATGACTTGAAATGTGTACTGTGACAATATGTTGTTCATAAGACATGAATCTGTTTAAAATAACATTTTGTTTTACATGAAAAAAGAAAAACAGATTTCATAGTGCTTTTTGAACGGTTCATACTATTTATTTGTTAATGACAGGGTACAATTCCCCAAAGACAATGTATAAAAGACGGTATAAAAACTGTAGAATCCTACTTATAATAATAGTTAGAAATAAGAATATAAATATAAGTTTTTTATGTATATAGTACAAGAATGTTTAAAAATGTTTTAGATATAAGGCCATTTGTTTGGGTCTAATACAACTAACATCAAAACTATAAAAATAGTTACTACTTGTAAATAGTAGAGAGTAATTAAGATGTTAGTTAGTAAAAAACCTTTTTTGTAAGCCATATTTCCATGTTTGGAAATGGGGATTTTGTTGCAAAATGTCTGACTTGAAGACAACCATTTATTTAAAAAAATATTCTTTCTTTTTGTTTAACTATTATTTGTATTGTAACCAATACTAATTGTTTTTGTGTAATTTGAAAACATGTTTAATTTATAATACTATATGTAAAAGTCAGAGAGGGTATCACACATCATATATTGTTTGTAAAATATTTTGTAAGAAAAATTGTTAAAAAATCATAGGCCAAAAGAATGGAAACCAACCTTCATCAAAACAGAGAAATTACTCATTTAAAAGCAAATAAACAAAAGGGGTTTAGACAAAATAAACTTGAGATCATGCCATATAATTGCACATACCATTTAGAGAGATTTTAATAAATATATTCAGAATTATAAATAAAAATGAAAATGACTAAACTCAGAAATTTGGACATGGGAGTCATATATTCCTGAATAATGTTTCAGAATACAACTAATTCAATTAATTACCAGAAAATAAGGGAATATGAACCTTTTAATACAATATAGGATTATTAATATTAAATATAACTGATAAAATGGCTGAATTTATATAATGACAGGAAGTAAATTTTGATGTTTTGACTTTTCAGAGTATACCAAACTGAAAGTAAAATTACTATTTTTGGACAGAAAACACTATAAAACGGCATTATTTAATCTGAAAATAAGCTGAATGAACTGAAAGATTAATTTAAATAACATCTAGTGAATAAAATTGATAAATAACCCAAGTTTAGGTATTTATATAGTGAAATAGTAAAGTGTACACAGGATGTGAAAATATCTTTGAACAATGTTAAGGATAATATTATATGGGCTAAGAGTTTAATTGAAACTGAAGGAAACAGTTAGTTGATTATTGGTATTCGAACGGTTAACATAAACGAGAGTTTTGTGACGATCTAACCTATCTTACAAAGGTAAAGTTAAGTGGCGAACAGTACGTTACTGTGAAGTCGAGAGTGAATTATAAAATCCTTCCAGAACATATACATTGTGACAAAAACAATCAAGAAACACTAATTAACACTAAACAATATATTTCTACTCCGAAAAACACCACAAACACCAGAAAACTGTATAATACCTTAACCAAATTAGTGTCGGAATTGGGAAAAGTGTTTTGACTTATAATTACACAGATATACTAAATACAACCCAGAATCACTACACCAGTCACTACACAACATTTAACAAGAGATTTGCAGACACAAGAACAGGAATACTGCCAGAAAATACATTATTTGGAACGCAGCAGGAACGAGCAACATTTTGATCAACTTGATGGCCGCCATTTGCTTTTGACGATCCCAGTGCCTTCTCCTAGTTCAACCAGCTGTTTGGTGAAAACAATTATTTTAATTTTCAAATTATTATTCAATGTTTGTGTTTAGTAATAATTATTCATTTGATGTAACGTTATACTTTTTAAATATTGGCCCGATTTCTCTGACTTTGATAATAACTGGCTGTTTAAAGAACCCTGTACGATTTTTATATAATACTTTGTAATTTTTTCGATATCCTGGGAATCGATATTAATCGATAAGAGTCAATATTGCTATTAATTAATAAAACATTAATACTTTTCAATACTTAATAGTTCTTTATTTCTTCAATAACACTAATTACCAATAATATAATTCTAATTGATAATCTACAAGGACTTTACCACCTATAAGTGAAGAAAACCTAAAAAATAAAAAGATAAACAAGTATCGATTGGTTTGAAGACAATCTTATGAGTGGTGATAGTTTATTTAAAATATACCAAAACTTTAATAAAAATTTTCAGAAGAGCATTACACTTTTTAAAACTTCACAGCCCTATATTAATTAATTGATCATAATTAATTAATTAATAAAATTAAAAATTTTTTTTTTAATTATTTTTTTTTATAAACATAATTTTTTTTTTAAATTTCCTTCAAAACAATAATTTTTGTTTTGAAACTTTCTGTGAAGCTGAACATATATATATTTCTTCATCAACTTTACTCTACTCGACCGGTCTTGCTACCATTGGGACTCGACCAGCTGGGAAACTTAAGGAAGTGTTTCAGGCCAGTAAGACGTCGAGAGCCACACCAATTACACACCAATTTAAGAACACACACATCAATCCTTTTATTATTTTATTACAAATTGGCGCACAACTTTAGGGGCTTTAATTAGCGATTGGAAGGCCAATAAATTCTGCCCAATCACTAGTTGGAGCTAGGCAACAGCTACAAAGTCAGAGAAAGATAATAACAAGGGAACAACAACAAGCAATATGGCAGAACTAACACAAAAAGAAGATACGAGCACGGAGAGGATAATGGAAATATTCTCGGAATTTACGGAGGATCAAAAATCGATGATAATGGAAAGGCTCCTTCATGAGATGAGGGAATGGAATAAGGAACTGAGAGAGGACAGATTAAAAAGAGAAGAAGAGGAGAGCAACCAATCCTTGAAAAAAGAATTGGGTGACCAACTGGACAATATCAATAAGAAGCCGGAAGAGGACATCAAGGAAAAGAGAGAGGACGGATTAAAAAGCGAAGAATTAAGAAAGGAGAAGACCGTAGGAATAAAAAATGAGAGCAAATCAGAAACAGAAGAAATACCAAACGAGAAAAGGGTACAACTAATCGCGGCATCATTGAATGGACAAATGAAACGATGGAGAAAAGAAATAAGAAGGGAGCGTAAACAGATTAAGAAAGAGGAGTCAAAACCAAGAACACAACAAAGAAGGGAAGAGCTACAGGAAAAAATAAAACGAAAGACAGAAGCACTAAAGGAGTTCACGAAAAAGTGGAGAGAAGTAAGAATAAGTACTCTAAAACAGATGATAGAGAATAACAATAAAAGGGTGGAAATTATCATCAAGAATAATAAACTGTGGGAGGAAGAATTAATAAGAGATAACAAAAGAGAGTTAGAAGAAATACCAAATGATAAAACGCAGGAACAAGTAATGGTAGTACCTGGAATTAAAACTAGTGGAAATAAGGAAAATATTAAGCAAAGGAAAAGGAGAATGTATCCAAGAAACTTGATAAAAACGAAGGAAGAGTTGGAGATGATGAAACATGGGTTAATTGATGGCAATAATAACCCAATTACCTATGACAAAGACATCATGAATTCTATGAATTATAGAAGGAGAATCGAAGTAATTTCAGAGATAATTTACCACAAGACAGTAGTTTATCACTGGGAAAGGACCAGAGGTAAACAGAATACAACATGTGGACCAGATCAGTTTCAACGCAGAAATGGACAATGTTTTTCAGAAAGATGGAAAGGTGATATCGTACCAGACTGTAATGATGACACAGATGAATCACCAGAATGTTTTCCATTAACGTGCCATCTAGGACAGTTCCAGGGTACGGTTAGACTAAAATATATTCCTTCAGAGTGGATATATGATGGTAAACCAGCTTATGGTGTTTCAGATAAACAAATAATAAGTAATAACTCAGATGAAGATCCTCACATATATTTGTCAGGTAACACAAAACATGGACCACAAAAGTATTGGTGTATACAATATGATGATAGAGGGAGCCAGCCCAGTAATTACGACGGCCCTAACAACCCGCCGCGTAATGACCAGTTTAGCAGTAATTTTAACGGCATTAGGAATAACAACCCCTATCCAAACAATAGAAACAATTTTCATCAACATAATAATAATATTCTATACAGTCAGAGAAATCCATATCCCAACAATAATGGTGACAGCCCTTACCCACCTAACCGAAATTACTATAATAATAACTTTAGTAATAACAATAATAACAGTAATAATAACCGAGTGTCGCGCCCTAGGGTAAATTTTATAAGAGCAACTGAGATGATGGACCCTGGTTGACACAGATACCACACACCATCAAGAAAAGGGACGGAGATCATGATAACCGACTACGGCGAAAAACAACGGTGAAGGAGACGGAATAAATACCATTGAAAGGAAATGATATGGAGAATAAACATAGAAACAAAACTGGGTTTTATGAATGAAGACTATTTAAGAAAATGCACATTATAAATAAAAATATGAGCAATGGAACGACATAAAGAAAATCGTACATCTTCCTGGGTATATAAAAGAAAAGAAAATTTATAAGAAAAGAAAAAGTGGAGATCAACTTACAAAAGTATAAATAATATGGGCCAGTGTAGAGTACAATATATAACCATATGTTGTGGTAAATGATAAGCACAACAATACATATGAGTTGAAGGAAATCGTTTCAGGAAAAATCAAAGGAGTGTACAATCAAGCTTCTATGAAGAAATATTATGAAGAATGAGTTGTGAGTTTTAGAATTTTGAAATATAATTTTAAAAAATTCGAAAATAATGTAAGTACATCTTACAACCTAATATTTTGAAATAACATTCTGAAGAATTATAAGAAAAAGGAATTTAGAATTTTTTTTAAAAAATTTTAAAATAATGTAAGTACATCTTACAACCTAATATTTTGAGAAGAACATTCTAGAGAATTATAAGAAGAAGGATTTTAGAATTTTTATTTAAAAAAATTTTAAAATAATGTAAGTACATCTTACAACCTAATATTTTGAAAAGAACATTCTGGAGAATTATAAGAAGAAGGAATTTAGAATTTATATTTGAAAAAATTCCAAAATATGTAAGTACATCTTACTACAACCTAATAATTTTGGAACGAACTTTATGGAAGAAAGAAAAAGAAAGAATTTTGAATATAACTTATTCTAAAATTGAGTAAGTACATCTTACTACAACATAATAATTTGAACAAACCTTTTGGAAGAAAGAGAAAGAAAAAAATTTTTTATATATTGAAAAAAAATTCTAAAATATGTAAGAACAACTTACAACCTAATAATTTGAAGAAAAAACTTTATGGAAGAAAGAAAAAGAAAGACTTTTGAATTGAAATATAATTATAAAAATTTAAAATGGAGTAAGTACATCTTACTACAACCTAATAATTTTGGAACAAACTTTATGGAAGAAAGAGAAAGAGAGAGAATTTTGTACTTATTAATTATAAAAATTTAAAATTGAGTAAGTACATCTTACTACAACCTAATAATTTTGGAACAAACTTTATGGAAGAAAGAAAAAGAAAGAATTTTGAATTGAAATATAATTATAAAAATTTAAAATTGAGTAAGTACATCTTACTACAACCTGATGATTTTGGAACGAAACTTTATGGAAGAAAGAGTAAGAAAGAGAATAATGAACTTAATTTTTAAAAAAAATTTAAAATTAAGCAAGCACAGCTTACTACCACTGAATTATGAGAAAAACATTTTGGAAGAATTAAGAAGAAAGGAATTTTGAAGTTAATATACAAAAAATTTAAAAATAAAGTAAGACCAACTTACTATAACTAAGTTTGTGAGAAAACTTTATGGTAAATAATTAAGAAGAATTTGAATTTGGAGAAATACCAAAACATTCAGAAATAATAGTAAGATCACATTACTATAAACAATTCTGAATGAAACAATTCTGGGAATAAATGAATTAAACAGAATTTGAATGTTGATAGAACGTCAGAACTTTGAAACAAGATAAGATCAACATATTACAAGGATTTATGAGAAGTATTTTTCAATTAAATAAAAAGAATAGTTTGAATTTTACATTAAAACTAACCAAGTTCCAAAAAATAATTATGTGTCAATTATGATTGAATTGAGAAGAAAATAAAGTGATTAATTCAGAAAAGAGAATTAATTTTAATCCAGAATAAATGCTAGATATTCACAATAGCATTTGAAGGGGTAGAGAAGAATAACAAAGAAGAGTGTAATATGCAAGAGAAGAAAAAATTTGGAAGCAAAGAGACTAATTACCTATGAAACGATAATGAAAACAGTTAATTGTAGCAAAGAAGAACAACTCATACCAAACATATGGAGAAGATGATTTTGAACCAATGATAATAATAAGACCTATATGAAATGCAAAGAGAAGAAATACCACATGAAATATAATATAAATGAATTAATGTTAATGAATGCGAAGGCAGATTAATAACTTTCTAAGAGAAAGGAAAGAACCAAAATGTTTAAATAAAATGATCAATATAACAACCTGTATATCTAATGTAAAGATACAAAGTTAAAAAATTTTTAAATATAATACATTAAGACCATTCAAATAATGAATAAGAAAGACTATTTATAAAGACCATGCTAATACTATGAGTAACCAGAAGAAAGTATAAAGAGAATTCAGATGGAGAAGAAAGAGAGTTACACTGTAAACAGTAACCAGAATTATTAAAAGAAAGGTTTTCAACCATAATTAAATTAAATATATCAGACAAGTTAAGAGTTTTGAAAAAATATATATGTAATGAGTATAATAATGATTATGAAGATTTATTAAGATAGAAAATGTGAGATAATCTGAGAGACTACGAAGTGGAGAATCCAAAGATATTTTTATTAGTCGAAAATGAGACTACTTTTTATTTATTTATTCAATGACTGACTGAAGATAATTCCAGCAGCATTATGTTTTTTGAGCAGGGATGGATATGCCTCTGTACTCAATTTATAGAAGTGGTGTATGGCCAGCAGAGAAGTAGCGTACAGTGCCCCTCTGATCTGCCCCAGCCCACGTGATAGGGAATGTTAGGGAATTAATATCCCAAGGATACAACACAAAGTTGATATAGAAAGAAAATATATTACAATTATAATATATCTCAGAAGACACTAACTATCCGAAAAGGATCAGTAGTAAAACAAGTAACCATATATATAAAATTAATTAAACTCTAATATATAAAAAAGTCGATATAAAAATGGAGATGAAAATGAATTATAAGAAATGATGAAATTATCATAAGAAATTATTTCATCCATAAACATGTCTGAAATAATTACTTCTGGAGGAGAGCAATCTGTAGCGTGACAGATGTATGCATAATATTGAATGGCAATTGATCATTAGAATAATGAAGTTATAATATTTAAATTTGGAAGAAAGCATTAAGTTTAATATAAATAGATTAATTCATAGCAACTGTGGAAAGAAATCATTATTATAAAGAAAATACAAGTTCAAATAAAAGGAGTTACTAGTGATGAGTCATCCAAGACCAGTCTCATAACCAAAGGTTTTCAAGGTACAACCCAGGAAGGTAAAAAGTAAATAACCAAGCAGTACAGAATATGACCAAACCCACAACTAGGGAGAATAAATAGAATAGAAACCCTAAAATAAGCCAAGATCAACCAATACAGGTGGTGTATTTCTGAAATAAAGAAGAAGATGGAGAAGATCCCAAGAAACCTGATGGCATCAAGAAGAAGATGGAGAAAATCCCAAGAAACCTGATGGCATCAAGAAGAAGATGGAGAAGATACCAGTCCCAGAAGGCAGGAGAAAAGAAGACTGATGAAAGAAGAAGACGGCAGCATCCTGAAGAAGATGTCATGCTCTACCTATAAGAAGATGTCACCCAAATCCCTATATCCCCAAAATAAATATTTAAAAATAAAAGTATAACGAAATAAAAATCACATGTATATAAATTTAAGAGAGAGAAGTGTATAAAGTAAAAGTTGCCTGTGAACTAAGATGAAACAATAATATAGTACCCATGGAACAAATCTCCATTGAAAAAACGCTAACCAATTTATTATGTTGATAAGACTATACGACCATTTAGCATTAACATAATATATAAGTGCAAAGTGAACCAGTGATAGTTTTGGGTATTATAAAAAATGAACCTTGTGTTTCATTCTTGGCAATCACAAACATTGAATGCAATGAAATATGCATTTTTCAATGACTTGAAATGTGTACTGTGACAATATGTTGTTCATAAGACATGAATCTGTTTAAAATAACATTTTGTTTTACATGAAAAAAGAAAAACAGATTTCATAGTGCTTTTTGAACGGTTCATACTATTTATTTGTTAATGACAGGGTACAATTCCCCAAAGACAATGTATAAAAGACGGTATAAAAACTGTAGAATCCTACTTATAATAATAGTTAGAAATAAGAATATAAATATAAGGTTTTTATGTATATAGTACAAGAATGTTTAAAAATGTTTTAGATATAAGGCCATTTGTTTGGGTCTAATACAACTAACATCAAAACTATAAAAATAGTTACTACTTGTAAATAGTAGAGAGTAATTAAGATGTTAGTTAGTAAAAAACCTTTTTTGTAAGCCATATTTCCATGTTTGGAAATGGGGATTTTGTTGCAAAATGTCTGACTTGAAGACAACCATTTATTTAAAAAAATATTCTTTCTTTTTGTTTAACTATTATTTGTATTGTAACCAATACTAATTGTTTTTGTGTAATTTGAAAACATGTTTAATTTATAATACTATATGTAAAAGTCAGAGAGGGTATCACACATCATATATTGTTTGTAAAATATTTTGTACGAAAAATTGTTAAAAAATCATAGGCCAAAAGAATGGAAACCAAACTTCATCAAAACAGAGAAATTACTCATTTAAAAGCAAATAAACAAAAGGGGTTTAGACAAAATAAACTTGAGATCATGCCATATAATTGCACATACCATTTAGAGAGATTTTAATAAATATATTCAGAATTATAAATAAAAATGAAAATGACTAAACTCAGAAATTTGGACATGGGAGTCATATATTCCTGAATAATGTTTCAGAATACAACTAATTCAATTAATTACCAGAAAATAAGGGAATATGAACCTTTTAATACAATATAGGATTATTAATATTAAATATAACTGATAAAATGGCTGAATTTATATAATGACAGGAAGTAAATTTTGATGTTTTGACTTTTCAGAGTATACCAAACTGAAAGTAAAATTACTATTTTTGGACAGAAAACACTATAAAACGGCATTATTTAATCTGAAAATAAGCTGAATGAACTGAAAGATTAATTTAAATAACATCTAGTGAATAAAATTGATAAATAACCCAAGTTTAGGTATTTATATAGTGAAATAGTAAAGTGTACACAGGATGTGAAAATATCTTTGAACAATGTTAAGGATAATATTATATGGGCTAAGAGTTTAATTGAAACTGAAGGAAACAGTTAGTTGATTATTGGTATTCGAACGGTTAACATAAACGAGAGTTTTGTGACGATCTAACCTATCTTACAAAGGTAAAGTTAAGTGGCGAACAGTACGTTACTGTGAAGTCGAGAGTGAATTATAAAATCCTTCCAGAACATATACATTGTGACAAAAACAATCAAGAAACACTAATTAACACTAAACAATATATTTCTACTCCGAAAAACACCACAAACACCAGAAAACTGTATAATACCTTAACCAAATTAGTGTCGGAATTGGGAAAAGTGTTTTGACTTATAATTACACAGATATACTAAATACAACCCAGAATCACTACACCAGTCACTACACAACATTTAACAAGAGATTTGCAGACACAAGAACAGGAATACTGCCAGAAAATACATTATTTGGAACGCAGCAGGAACGAGCAACATTTTGATCAACTTGATGGCCGCCATTTGCTTTTGACGATCCCAGTGCCTTCTCCTAGTTCAACCAGCTGTTTGGTGAAAACAATTATTTTAATTTTCAAATTATTATTCAATGTTTGTGTTTAGTAATAATTATTCATTTGATGTAACGTTATACTTTTTAAATATTGGCCCGATTTCTCTGACTTTGATAATAACTGGCTGTTTAAAGAACCCTGTACGATTTTTATATAATACTTTGTAATTTTTTCGATATCCTGGGAATCGATATTAATCGATAAGAGTCAATATTGCTATTAATTAATAAAACATTAATACTTTTCAATACTTAATAGTTCTTTATTTCTTCAATAACACTAATTACCAATAATATAATTCTAATTGATAATCTACAAGGACTTTACCACCTATAAGTGAAGAAAACCTAAAAAATAAAAAGATAAACAAGTATCGATTGGTTTGAAGACAATCTTATGAGTGGTGATAGTTTATTTAAAATATACCAAAACTTTAATAAAAATTTTCAGAAGAGCATTACACTTTTTAAAACTTCACAGCCCTATATTAATTAATTGATCATAATTAATTAATTAATAAAATTAAAAATTTTTTTTTTAATTATTTTTTTTTATAAACATAATTTTTTTTTTAAATTTCCTTCAAAACAATAATTTTTGTTTTGAAACTTTCTGTGAAGCTGAACATATATATATTTCTTCATCAACTTTACTCTACTCGACCGGTCTTGCTACCATTGGGACTCGACCAGCTGGGAAACTTAAGGAAGTGTTTCAGGCCAGTAAGACGTCGAGAGCCACACCAATTACACACCAATTTAAGAACACACACATCAATCCTTTTATTATTTTATTACAAATTGGCGCACAACTTTAGGGGCTTTAATTAGCGATTGGAAGGCCAATAAATTCTGCCCAATCACTAGTTGGAGCTAGGCAACAGCTACAAAGTCAGAGAAAGATAATAACAAGGGAACAACAACAAGCAATATGGCAGAACTAACACAAAAAGAAGATACGAGCACGGAGAGGATAATGGAAATATTCTCGGAATTTACGGAGGATCAAAAATCGATGATAATGGAAAGGCTCCTTCATGAGATGAGGGAATGGAATAAGGAACTGAGAGAGGACAGATTAAAAAGAGAAGAAGAGGAGAGCAACCAATCCTTGAAAAAAGAATTGGGTGACCAACTGGACAATATCAATAAGAAGCCGGAAGAGGACATCAAGGAAAAGAGAGAGGACGGATTAAAAAGCGAAGAATTAAGAAAGGAGAAGACCGTAGGAATAAAAAATGAGAGCAAATCAGAAACAGAAGAAATACCAAACGAGAAAAGGGTACAACTAATCGCGGCATCATTGAATGGACAAATGAAACGATGGAGAAAAGAAATAAGAAGGGAGCGTAAACAGATTAAGAAAGAGGAGTCAAAACCAAGAACACAACAAAGAAGGGAAGAGCTACAGGAAAAAATAAAACGAAAGACAGAAGCACTAAAGGAGTTCACGAAAAAGTGGAGAGAAGTAAGAATAAGTACTCTAAAACAGATGATAGAGAATAACAATAAAAGGGTGGAAATTATCATCAAGAATAATAAACTGTGGGAGGAAGAATTAATAAGAGATAACAAAAGAGAGTTAGAAGAAATACCAAATGATAAAACGCAGGAACAAGTAATGGTAGTACCTGGAATTAAAACTAGTGGAAATAAGGAAAATATTAAGCAAAGGAAAAGGAGAATGTATCCAAGAAACTTGATAAAAACGAAGGAAGAGTTGGAGATGATGAAACATGGGTTAATTGATGGCAATAATAACCCAATTACCTATGACAAAGACATCATGAATTCTATGAATTATAGAAGGAGAATCGAAGTAATTTCAGAGATAATTTACCACAAGACAGTAGTTTATCACTGGGAAAGGACCAGAGGTAAACAGAATACAACATGTGGACCAGATCAGTTTCAACGCAGAAATGGACAATGTTTTTCAGAAAGATGGAAAGGTGATATCGTACCAGACTGTAATGATGACACAGATGAATCACCAGAATGTATTCCATTAACGTGCCATCTAGGACAGTTCCAGGGTACGGTTAGACTAAAATATATTCCTTCAGAGTGGATATATGATGGTAAACCAGCTTATGGTGTTTCAGATAAACAAATAATAAGTAATAACTCAGATGAAGATCCTCACATATATTTGTCAGGTAACACAAAACATGGACCACAAAAGTATTGGTGTATACAATATGATGATAGAGGGAGCCAGCCCAGTAATTACGACGGCCCTAACAACCCGCCGCGTAATGACCAGTTTAGCAGTAATTTTAACGGCATTAGGAATAACAACCCCTATCCAAACAATAGAAACAATTTTCATCAACATAATAATAATATTCTATACAGTCAGAGAAATCCATATCCCAACAATAATGGTGACAGCCCTTACCCACCTAACCGAAATTACTATAATAATAACTTTAGTAATAACAATAATAACAGTAATAATAACCGAGTGTCGCGCCCTAGGGTAAATTTTATAAGAGCAACTGAGATGATGGACCCTGGTTGACACAGATACCACACACCATCAAGAAAAGGGACGGAGATCATGATAACCGACTACGGCGAAAAACAACGGTGAAGGAGACGGAATAAATACCATTGAAAGGAAATGATATGGAGAATAAACATAGAAACAAAACTGGGTTTTATGAATGAAGACTATTTAAGAAAATGCACATTATAAATAAAAATATGAGCAATGGAACGACATAAAGAAAATCGTACATCTTCCTGGGTATATAAAAGAAAAGAAAATTTATAAGAAAAGAAAAAGTGGAGATCAACTTACAAAAGTATAAATAATATGGGCCAGTGTAGAGTACAATATATAACCATATGTTGTGGTAAATGATAAGCACAACAATACATATGAGTTGAAGGAAATCGTTTCAGGAAAAATCAAAGGAGTGTACAATCAAGCTTCTATGAAGAAATATTATGAAGAATGAGTTGTGAGTTTTAGAATTTTGAAATATAATTTTAAAAAATTCGAAAATAATGTAAGTACATCTTACAACCTAATATTTTGAAAAGAACATTCTGAAGAATTATAAGAAAAAGGAATTTAGAATTTTTTTTAAAAAATTTTAAAATAATGTAAGTACATCTTACAACCTAATATTTTGAGAAGAACATTCTAGAGAATTATAAGAAGAAGGATTTTAGAATTTTTATTTAAAAAAATTTTAAAATAATGTAAGTACATCTTACAACCTAATATTTTGAAAAGAACATTCTGGAGAATTATAAGAAGAAGGAATTTAGAATTTATATTTGAAAAAATTCCAAAATATGTAAGTACATCTTACTACAACCTAATAATTTTGGAACGAACTTTATGGAAGAAAGAAAAAGAAAGAATTTTGAATATAACTTATTCTAAAATTGAGTAAGTACATCTTACTACAACATAATAATTTGAACAAACCTTTTGGAAGAAAGAGAAAGAAAAAAATTTTTTATATATTGAAAAAAAATTCTAAAATATGTAAGAACAACTTACAACCTAATAATTTGAAGAAAAAACTTTATGGAAGAAAGAAAAAGAAAGACTTTTGAATTGAAATATAATTATAAAAATTTAAAATTGAGTAAGTACATCTTACTACAACCTAATAATTTTGGAACAAACTTTATGGAAGAAAGAGAAAGAGAGAGAATTTTGTACTTATTAATTATAAAAATTTAAAATTGAGTAAGTACATCTTACTACAACCTAATAATTTTGGAACAAACTTTATGGAAGAAAGAAAAAGAAAGAATTTTGAATTGAAATATAATTATAAAAATTTAAAATTGAGTAAGTACATCTTACTACAACCTGATGATTTTGGAACGAAACTTTATGGAAGAAAGAGTAAGAAAGAGAATAATGAACTTAATTTTTAAAAAAAATTTAAAATTAAGCAAGCACAGCTTACTACCACTGAATTATGAGAAAAACATTTTGGAAGAATTAAGAAGAAAGGAATTTTGAAGTTAATATACAAAAAATTTAAAAATAAAGTAAGACCAACTTACTATAACTAAGTTTGTGAGAAAACTTTATGGTAAATAATTAAGAAGAATTTGAATTTGGAGAAATACCAAAACATTCAGAAATAATAGTAAGATCACATTACTATAAACAATTCTGAATGAAACAATTCTGGGAATAAATGAATTAAACAGAATTTGAATGTTGATAGAACGTCAGAACTTTGAAACAAGATAAGATCAACATATTACAAGGATTTATGAGAAGTATTTTTCAATTAAATAAAAAGAATAGTTTGAATTTTACATTAAAACTAACCAAGTTCCAAAAAATAATTATGTGTCAATTATGATTGAATTGAGAAGAAAATAAAGTGATTAATTCAGAAAAGAGAATTAATTTTAATCCAGAATAAATGCTAGATATTCACAATAGCATTTGAAGGGGTAGAGAAGAATAACAAAGAAGAGTGTAATATGCAAGAGAAGAAAAAATTTGGAAGCAAAGAGACTAATTACCTATGAAACGATAATGAAAACAGTTAATTGTAGCAAAGAAGAACAACTCATACCAAACATATGGAGAAGATGATTTTGAACCAATGATAATAATAAGACCTATATGAAATGCAAAGAGAAGAAATACCACATGAAATATAATATAAATGAATTAATGTTAATGAATGCGAAGGCAGATTAATAACTTTCTAAGAGAAAGGAAAGAACCAAAATGTTTAAATAAAATGATCAATATAACAACCTGTATATCTAATGTAAAGATACAAAGTTAAAAAATTTTTAAATATAATACATTAAGACCATTCAAATAATGAATAAGAAAGACTATTTATAAAGACCATGCTAATACTATGAGTAACCAGAAGAAAGTATAAAGAGAATTCAGATGGAGAAGAAAGAGAGTTACACTGTAAACAGTAACCAGAATTATTAAAAGAAAGGTTTTCAACCATAATTAAATTAAATATATCAGACAAGTTAAGAGTTTTGAAAAAATATATATGTAATGAGTATAATAATGATTATGAAGATTTATTAAGATAGAAAATGTGAGATAATCTGAGACACTACGAAGTGGAGAATCCAAAGATATTTTTATTAGTCGAAAATGAGACTACTTTTTATTTATTTATTCAATGACTGACTGAAGATAATTCCAGCAGCATTATGTTTTTTGAGCAGGGATGGATATGCCTCTGTACTCAATTTATAGAAGTGGTGTATGGCCAGCAGAGAAGTAGCGTACAGTGCCCCTCTGATCTGCCCCAGCCCACGTGATAGGGAATGTTAGGGAATTAATATCCCAAGGATACAACACAAAGTTGATATAGAAAGAAAATGTATTACAATTATAATATATCTCAGAAGACACTAACTATCCGAAAAGGATCAGTAGTAAAACAAGTAACCATATATATAAAATTAATTAAACTCTAATATATAAAAAAGTCGATATAAAAATGGAGATGAAAATGAATTATAAGAAATGATGAAATTATCATAAGAAATTATTTCATCCATAAACATGTCTGAAATAATTACTTCTGGAGGAGAGCAATCTGTAGCGTGACAGATGTACGCATAATATTGAATGGCAATTGATCATTAGAATAATGAAGTTATAATATTTAAATTTGGAAGAAAGCATTAAGTTTAATATAAATAGATTAATTCATAGCAACTGTGGAAAGAAATCATTATTATAAAGAAAATACAAGTTCAAATAAAAGGAGTTACTAGTGATGAGTCATCCAAGACCAGTCTCATAACCAAAGGTTTTCAAGGTACAACCCAGGAAGGTAAAAAGTAAATAACCAAGCAGTACAGAATATGACCAAACCCACAACTAGGGAGAATAAATAGAATAGAAACCCTAAAATAAGCCAAGATCAACCAATACAGGTGGTGTATTTCTGAAATAAAGAAGAAGATGGAGAAGATCCCAAGAAACCTGATGGCATCAAGAAGAAGATGGAGAAAATCCCAAGAAACCTGATGGCATCAAGAAGAAGATGGAGAAGATACCAGTCCCAGAAGGCAGGAGAAAAGAAGACTGATGAAAGAAGAAGAAGGCAGCATCCTGAAGAAGATGTCATGCTCTACCTATAAGAAGATGTCACCCAAATCCCTATATCCCCAAAATAAATATTTAAAAATAAAAGTATAACGAAATAAAAATCACATGTATATAAATTTAAGAGAGAGAAGTGTATAAAGTAAAAGTTGCCTGTGAACTAAGATGAAACAATAATATAGTACCCATGGAACAAATCTCCATTGAAAAAACGCTAACCAATTTATTATGTTGATAAGACTATACGACCATTTAGCATTAACATAATATATAAGTGTAAAGTGAACCAGTGATAGTTTTGGGTATTATAAAAAATGAACCTTGTGTTTCATTCTTGGCAATCACAAACATTGAATGCAATGAAATATGCATTTTTCAATGACTTGAAATGTGTACTGTGACAATATGTTGTTCATAAGACATGAATCTGTTTAAAATAACATTTTGTTTTACATGAAAAAAGAAAAACAGATTTCATAGTGCTTTTTGAACGGTTCATACTATTTATTTGTTAATGACAGGGTACAATTCCCCAAAGACAATGTATAAAAGACGGTATAAAAACTGTAGAATCCTACTTATAATAATAGTTAGAAATAAGAATATAAATATAAGGTTTTTATGTATATAGTACAAGAATGTTTAAAAATGTTTTAGATATAAGGCCATTTGTTTGGGTCTAATACAACTAACATCAAAACTATAAAAATAGTTACTACTTGTAAATAGTAGAGAGTAATTAAGATGTTAGTTAGTAAAAAACCTTTTTTGTAAGCCATATTTCCATGTTTGGAAATGGGGATTTTGTTGCAAAATGTCTGACTTGAAGACAACCATTTATTTAAAAAAATATTCTTTCTTTTTGTTTAACTATTATTTGTATTGTAACCAATACTAATTGTTTTTGTGTAATTTGAAAACATGTTTAATTTATAATACTATATGTAAAAGTCAGAGAGGGTATCACACATCATATATTGTTTGTAAAATATTTTGTAAGAAAAATTGTTAAAAAATCATAGGCCAAAAGAATGGAAACCAAACTTCATCAAAACAGAGAAATTACTCATTTAAAAGCAAATAAACAAAAGGGGTTTAGACAAAATAAACTTGAGATCATGCCATATAATTGCACATACCATTTAGAGAGATTTTAATAAATATATTCAGAATTATAAATAAAAATGAAAATGACTAAACTCAGAAATTTGGACATGGGAGTCATATATTCCTGAATAATGTTTCAGAATACAACTAATTCAATTAATTACCAGAAAATAAGGGAATATGAACCTTTTAATACAATATAGGATTATTAATATTAAATATAACTGATAAAATGGCTGAATTTATATAATGACAGGAAGTAAATTTTGATGTTTTGACTTTTCAGAGTATACCAAACTGAAAGTAAAATTACTATTTTTGGACAGAAAACACTATAAAACGGCATTATTTAATCTGAAAATAAGCTGAATGAACTGAAAGATTAACTTAAATAACATCTAGTGAATAAAATTGATAAATAACCCAAGTTTAGGTATTTATATAGTGAAATAGTAAAGTGTACACAGGATGTGAAAATATCTTTGAACAATGTTAAGGATAATATTATATGGGCTAAGAGTTTAATTGAAACTGAAGGAAACAGTTGGTTGATTATTGGTATTCGAACGGTTAACATAAACGAGAGTTTTGTGACGATCTAACCTATCTTACAAAGGTAAAGTTAAGTGGCGAACAGTACGTTACTGTGAAGTCGAGAGTGAATTATAAAATCCTTCCAGAACATATACATTGTGACAAAAACAATCAAGAAACACTAATTAACACTAAACAATACATTTCTACTCCGAAAAACACCACAAAACACCAGAAAACTGTATAATACCTTAACCAAATTAGTGTCGGAATTGGGAAAAGTGTTTTGACTTATAATTACACAGATATACTAAATACAACCCAGAATCACTACACCAGTCACTACACAACATTTAACAAGAGATTTGCAGACACAAGAACAGGAATACTGCCAGAAAATACATTATTTGGAACGCAGCAGGAACGAGCAACATTTTGATCAACTTGATGGCCGCCATTTGCTTTTGACGATCCCAGTGCCTTCTCCTAGTTCAACCAGCTGTTTGGTGAAAACAATTATTTTAATTTTCAAATTATTATTCAATGTTTGTGTTTAGTAATAATTATTCATTTGATGTAACGTTATACTTTTTAAATATTGGCCCGATTTCTCTGACTTTGATAATAACTGGCTGTTTAAAGAACCCTGTACGATTTTTATATAATACTTTGTAATTTTTTCAATATCCTGGGAATCGATATTAATCGATAAGAGTCAATATTGCTATTAATTAATAAAACATTAATACTTTTCAATACTTAATAGTTCTTTATTTCTTCAATAATACTAATTACCAATAATATAATTCTAATTGATAATCTACAAGGACTTTACCACCTATAAGTGAAGATAACCTAAAAAATAAAAAGATAAACAAGTATCGATTGGTTTGAAGACAATCTTATGAGTGGTGATAGTTTATTTAAAATATACCAAAACTTTAATAAAAATTTTCAGAAGAGCATTACACTTTTTAAAACTTCACAGCCCTATATTAATTAATTGATCATAATTAATTAATTAATAAAATTAAAATTTTTTTTTTTATTATTTTTTTTTTATAAACATAATTTTTTTTTAAATTTCCTTCAAAACAATAATTTTAGTTTTGAAACTTTCTGTGAAGCTGAACATATATATATTTCTTCATCAACTTTACTCTACTCGACCGGTCTTGCTACCATTGGGACTCGACCAGCTGGGAAACTTAAGGAAGTGTTTCAGGCCAGTAAGACGTCGAGAGCCACACCAATTACACACCAATTTAAGAACACACACATCAATCCTTTTTTATTATTATTACAACGTTTAGCTGTGATTTAGAAGTGTGACGATTTGTTTGTTATTAAAAATTGTCATAACCCCAGATATTTTTAGATGGGAAAAGCCTTCAAAAGGCCCCAGGCAGGTCGCCAGGCAGTCTGGTAGTGTGGGATTTTTACCACTAAAAAAACCCATCTTGCTCCACAATCCTCCAAGCCGCTACTGCTTTCGCATTACTTCGGCCTGGGGTGTTCATGCTGAACCAACCATCTGTGTCTGGGCCGCTTCCTTCTTACGGAAGAAGACAAATACTCTCCATCCACGTGTAAGACAAATACTCTCCATTTTTGATACGTCGCAGGATGCACTGTATGTACATTGAGATTGCTTCCCAGTTGCTTCCATTCCGAACCATGAATGTGAACAATGCTGTCATAACTGAAAATTCCAATCCTTGTGGTGAGGTTCCGACGGTCAACCTCAAAATGTAAGCACTCGAAAAAAGTGTGAAAAATACTGTCTCTCTGCAAAGTGTAGTAGCTGCTTTGAGTGGATGCCACCCTTGCCATCTGGTGGAGATACTCGCGAAAATATTAATCGCCTATCAAGAAATGCGCGAGGGAAAATTTTACCTAGCCATTGTCGCGCTCCATCCACGGTCCTAAGTTCCTGTTGAATTTTGCGTCTAGCGACCTCTGGTGCCGCCGTCCCACCTCTGCTGCCATAAATCCATAATATGAACACGGACCTGGACAGTTGCCTCTATTCTGCCAATATCTGCACTGCGCGCGTACATACATTTGCGCTACTGTGTCAAGTGGTCTACCAGGATAACGTTGGCCACCATTAGAACTGCCACCTCCGACATGGTTATATAAGAGCACGAGGTTCTCAAATCTCCTCGCCACAGGACAGAAGCCATGCGCGTACGGCCGCCAAATGTTATGGTAATTGTTTACCCTATTAATAATATGTATTAAATATAATCTTTGATGAAAGGTTATAAAAGTTCAGTTCGGGTTTCTTGTGTTTGGGATCTATTTTATTGCAGGCTTTATTTAAGTATTTAGTGTTGTCTCTACGAGTTTTTCAATAATTGCACATATGTGAAAGGAATGGTTGGAAATAAGAACTATCCGAACTTATAAAAACCAGCTCTAAGATGATAGAAAAGATGTAACGGTAACATTAACAAAACCACAGTTTATGGTAGAGAGGTAATTATCATCATCATCGTCATCGTCGTCATTATAATTACTAACAATATTATTACTACTACTATTACTTACCCATCAAATCGGTTGTTAAAATAAATCAGCCGTTTCTGTTCCCTAACAGGATGTGAAATAATAATTGAACATGTATTTAGTGAACACAGATGTTTATTTCATCCGGACTGTCAACAATAGCTCCCACAACCAAATCTTTCCCAATACATGGACTTAATATTTGTCTACCCTATGCTTCCAGACAACTCAAATATTAAAACGCGATAAGCAAAAGACGGTTACGGGAAAGACAGCTAAACTTTAGAATATACAACAAAAACAGTTTACGGTATTTAGGCATAAAAAGAAACTTTATGGGAGCTGTTGAGCCATGGTTCCACTTTAATATAGCCAGATATTTCGATTTTCATCGTGAAAGACATCTTCATCGGTATGTCCTCTTCATTCAGCGGTATTGTGGTAGTCATTGAGACGTGAACGAATCCAGAAAAAGCGGCAATGTCGAGGCAACTCAGCATAAAATACAGCATCTCGTAGAGGCAACTCACGGACGCCGAAGGAAGTCGAAAACCTGAGACGAAGACTATACGCTGAGCAAGACTGCTGCAGAACCACGAAAACCGAACCACAGAACCATTACATTGGCATCGTGGGATTATGAGCTCTGTAATTTTCACATCAAATTTCTCCGGCCATAAAGACTTATGGCGTATATTTTATATCAACAGGTGAAGTATTTTAGTAAATAACAGAGTTAGAAAATAATCTATTTACGTACATATATATGAGAAGCAGTAAGATGGATATTCCTACGTTTTTATCCTAAGCGAGTTAATAGAATCATCTGCGTCTGCTCATTACCTGTAACAGAAGAACTACATATTAGAACTCCTTAACAGTAGCAACAGAACATATGTAATGTTCCTATGGATCTGTGACTTTCACATGTGCATTGTAAAAAGAATTACATACATACAAGTCACCAATAGAGTGGCGTATAGCGCTTCCTAAATTAAAAGGACGGAAACTCACACTTTGAAGTTAGTAACCAAAAGTATTCGTACTCTGTTACTGGAAATCGGGCGCAAGCTTCCTACGGTACGATACTGTCTTTCAAAAACCAGCTGTTCGCTTGATGGAATTTTATTACCTTTCATTTATCGCCTAATTATATTTACGCGTTGTAAACAATACTTCGAAAATCCAGCTCTTCATTAGCCGAGACTTTTTGACGTTCGATACTGTCCATACAAAAAGATATCAGAGACAACTACACTTTAACGATGCGTTCTATACAGCTCACAATAATACGCTAATGAATTACTTTCAAAGTTGCGCGTAGTCGAATAGAGTAAGAAACCGGGCAGTGCTAAAAGCCAATAATTCATTGAATTCTTCACACTTATTTTGATCTAAATTTAACTCTAGGTTTTGTAATTTCTATAAAATCGAAGAATCTGCTAACCCTTTTACTTCATCTTCTTCTACATAGCCCTACCATTCCTTAGATGGTGAGCTTCTCAACACCATGTCGTCGATGTTTCCATAATACCTAATTTTATTACCTAAATAATTAGAATTAGACGGTTTTATCTACATAGACGGTATTATTAGACGGTAATTAGACGGTATTATTACTACAGAGTTTTTTAATTATCGAGACGTTTTGCCTGTGATCGCTCAGTGCAAACCGCATCATTTGCAATATAAACGCATATAAAACTTTTCGATTTTTTAAGCCACGTTGTACTGAGAGTCAGAATTTTAAGTCAGAGAGATTGAAAACTGTTATATGTGTTTCGATAATATACCATCCTATTCGCAGACGATCACTAAATACCCAAGAAACTGAAGACGAATTACAACGCACAAAGTGTAACCAATATAAAATAAGAGAAGGATATAATGTAAAAATGTCGGCACATAAAGGTGAGATAATGGCTTTCAAACGATAGTTTTTCATGGATGGTTAGTGAGGATCGGTCAATAATACAAATTTTAGCTATTTTGCGTCGACGTTTCGACAATATTTATTGTCATCTTCAGGACCTGTGTATGAAATACAATAGAAATATCAAACATAACGAAACAATTAAATATTTGGGTGAACGTGTTGGTGATGTGAGTGTGTGCGTGCTTATGTATGTATCATTTTTTATGTGAAGACTTATGATAGTTTGTTTACATCTTCAAATTATCTTTAAGAAAACGAGCAAATTATAGTATGAGAGAACTTTATTTATACAGTATTACAATTTAAATTACTAAATGTAATGTTATTTTAATTAATTAAACAAACAGTAATCAACAATTGGATATTAGATTGGTACATAAATTGTTTATACCTACAACAGTCAACATATAGCAAAGTAATATATTACCTATAACTAAAACAGATTAGGGGATGTTCACTACGTAATTATTAAAAGTTATTTTTACCATGTTTCACTCCCTACTGGTGTTAACAAACAATCATAATTTAGAAACATACAATTTACACAATACTGTAAAACATTACGACTTAAATTAGATAGTTGACAAAGGTTACAAACAAAAGTTTCTGGTAAATTTTACTAACAGGTAAACTTGGATAATAATTGTAATCATATTATAAAATATAGTCAAGAGTACTATAGAATAATGTAATTTATGTAGCCTATGTGTCCACAATCACCCTTCTCTCTCACCCATTCTCCCCCTGCCAGTCCTTCTCACAGCCTCTCGCTCTAACCTGAAATCGATCTATCACTCACTATCACCCCACTCTCTCACTCACTCTCTCTCTCTCGCGTCTACATCACACTCACTGTCTCCCTTCTTCCCTCTCTCACTCTTCCACCCTTCGCGCTCACTCTCTCTCTCTCTCTCTCACTCTCTCTCTCTCTCACTCTCATTTTCTCTCTCTCTCTCTCTCTCTCTCTCTCTCTCTCTCTCTCTCTCTCTCTCTCTCTCTCTCTCTCTCTCTCTCTCTCTCACTCTCTCTCTCTCTCTCCCTCTCACTTGTCATTGTCCACGATTGGCACTCTAAAACACTCACCATTTTTATTACACTATCACCCTCATATAAAATAGAGAATTATGCACACGATAACAGAAATGATTTACCAACTTGTATTAAAGGGTTACAGACTTTATAACACAACATTATAGATAACAGATCTATTATATGAAAATGGTTATTACTTAATATTTACATTTTGTACAATGTTATTTACCTGGAACTTGGTCTATACAGAGTACCATAGTCGATGTAGTTCGTATATATGTCGGTCATAATCCCTCTCACATGCTCTCTCTCTCTCTACTCTATATATATATATATATATATATATATATATATATATCAGTCTTGTATCTTACTGACTCATACAGCACCTTCTCACTCACGTTAACCACTCGGGCGCTCTGTCTCTCTCTCACTCTATTCTAAACAGATATATACCACAAATCTAACACGTAGACGTGTACATACACACACGGTAGCACTACACACACGCGCGCGCGCGCGCGCACACACACACACACACACAACAAAACAACCTCACAAGACAACTACACATTCGAGAATCCATACATAAATATAACACTATTTTATTCTCTTCTTTTTATCATCTAAGTGTAAATTATGCACAACGGAGATGCCCACTGTACTGAGTTTAAAATTGATCGAATATGTGTCTATAAGAAATGTTATACGTTTCTTAGCTAATACTAAATAATATGATCAGTGAGACACTTACAATTTTTGCTGACGCCAAACACACAAATGTATATTTTCCCTGACCAACACCTTATTATAAAGCAGAACAGACGACCCTTGTGCATTTGTAGGAAATTAAATAACATGTGTTCGGAAGACAGTTGAGAAAGATTTGCACTAGGGGGGAGTGTGACACTAATTAATATCTGACGACAAGCTGGCCATTAAAATGACCAACACATCCTGTAGGGAGACTACTGATTATTTCTTCAAATTCATGTTTTGACGGTGTGTATAAGTTGAGCATAACTGGACGAGAGGTTTTGAGTATCAGTGCGACAATTAATGGAGTGAGGGTCACTTTTAATTTGAATCATTTCAAGTACGCATCTTTTGAAATAATTATTTTCGTAATATTTAATTTGGGTGTTGTTGAAGTCAAATTCATGGCCGGTGTTTAAATGGTGAGATACTAAAGCGTTGGGGTTATCATTATGGGGTTTTTTATGGCAATCATACCTATGTTGATAAATTCTCTTATGTAAATATTGGGACGTAATACCAGTGTATGTGGTTGGACAGTCATTGCATTGGATTGTGTATACGACATTAGATCGTTTGTCTTTGGATGTCGGGTCTTTGAGGCTTGAGAAATATTTAATTGTTTCGTTATGTTTGATATTTCTATTGTATTTCATACATGGGTCCTGAAGATGACAATAAATATTGTCGAAACGTCGACGCAAAATATCTAAAATTTGTATTATTGACCGATCCTCACTAACCATCCACTAAAACATTCATTGATTGACCGTCACTAAAAATTTAAGGATAAGTTTCCAGTTACATACAAAATAATTATTAACAAGAGAACACTGGTGCGAAGGAAATCGCTTTATCCATTTTGATAATATTTTAGGGTCTAATAGAATGAAGGTTTTTTAGTAGCCTTGTATAGACTGGAAGGATAGTATACAAATAAATGAGCTGTACACAACACAAAAAGTAGTAGTAGGAGTAGATGAGGATGTTGGCATTGAGAAAGGCGTTAGACAGCAATTCTGTTTGTCATCAACAATACTTAATATCTACGCTGAAAAACTGACAGAGGAACCCTTAAAAAAAAGGAATTAAAGCGGGAGGAGAAAGAACAAATATTTTAAATACGCGGATGACCAAGCAGTGTTGGCGAAATCAAATAAAGAGCTATAATGTATAATGTTAGAGTAAGGAAAGAGTTTATAATGAAGATAAATGCCATAAAACTAAAGGTGATGAGAATTGGCAAGAGTGAAGGCTTCGTTACATATACCTTTGGAATGAAAAACTGTAGAAAAAATAAATTCGTTCAAGAATTTGGGGAGTACAGTGACATGGAATGGAAGCTGTACCGAGGAAATCTGAAGTATGAGTAAATAAAACGTATGTGTAAGGGAGCTTTTGAAAACGTAAAACCATTGTTCACACCAAGAAGAATTTCTGTTGGGATGAGAAAGAGATCTGGTAAATGTTTTATTTGGAGTGTGGGTTTATATGGCTGTTAAATATGGACCATCAAAAAGAGAGAAGACAGACTGTGGTTGGGCCGAAGAATGATTAAGGTGAAATGGACTGATACAGTAAGAAACGATGAAGTATTGTCAAAAGTATAGGAGGAAATAAAACTGCTGAAGGTAATAAGAAAGGAAAAACACCTTGTTTGGGGCATATATTGCGTAGAAACTGTCTGAAGCTAAGGGTCAAGGAAGGAGGGATGAAGAAGACGAGGGGAAGAAGAAAGTTGGGAGTAGCTGATGACATAAGAAACGGAACTATAGACGAAGACTGATGCACAGGACTGAGAAACGTGGATAGCATCCAGTTGAAACCTGTCGTAAAGCGTTTTACTGAAGAAGAATAAGTGTGAAGGATGCAGACAGTTCAATACACACACATCGAATGACATGTGAAGCTACTAAGAGACTATATAAGAAGAACTTGGTATCCCACATTAGAATTTAAAAATTTACAACAGAAAATTTTATGATCCTATCTCAGTGTGTGATTATCAGCATAGATTATGGCCACGAAGATTTAAACGACATACAGTCTTCGGAGATGAAGTACCTACTAGGCGTGTAAGGACAGACGGGAGCTGAAAATCAGAATACTCACGTGCGACAAACTGAAGGTTTACAGCGTTCATAGAAACATGTAACATCATAAGATGAAACTGAAAAAGTACACAGAAAGAATGAGTAGCTAAGATTGATTCCACCATACACAGTAAAGGGAGAAATAATGTAAGACGACTAAAGGAAATATGGTCTGATATACGAAGACGAAACGGGAAAATACCTAAACCTTGTAGCAAAGAAAAATATGATGATTATGTAAGCTATTTATATTTTGCTTCGTGACATTAGTGATTTGGTTGTTTTCTCCAGTTTTTCGTTTTAGAGTTCAGCTAAAGATTACCTCGGAGAACGTAGCGGAACATCCGTATATTGATTCTATGAAGAAAGTTTTCATCTGGTGAATTACAAAGTCACTTTTTTATAATTTTATAATTAGTAAGGAACTTGGAACATGAGTCAGTATCTCTTGCACGTAACACGAACGCATAAAACGATAGGAATTTAATTTTGGCGAGCAAAGACAAACTGTGTTGAAATAAATAATGGTGCGTTTCGGTTATCGACGAAAATAGCGACAAGACACAAAAATAATCGTGTTACACGGAAATTATACAAATTTCAAAGAATAACTTGTACGTCACAGCGAGCAAATAAAGAATCGACTTAACTCGAGATACCGAACGTAAAAAATACATCTGCTACAGTAAATAATCACAAAATAAACAATACAAGGCGATGTGGGCGGACCGGGCGGGAGACGAGGATTATTCTGTTTACATAAGGAAAGCCGCACAATGCCCTGAGGCGCGGGTTATTTTCGACACTGAAGAAACAACCTAGATCTGATGTTGAATACATACATCTGCTACTGAAAAAAAATAAATTTATCTATGTGATTTAAGAAACATCTGAAATGCTGCTACAACGGTTCACGAAATTAATAAAATTCTTAGCCAACGGCGTTGAAAACCAAGATGTATTGACGCGAGTAGGAAATAAATAAATGGCTTAATATCATAAAAACGAATAATAAAGCTTTATTTCTCATTTGGTGAAGTAATATAGGCCTACGCATCCTATTAAACAAATTATCTCGAATGCAAAGTCACCCAGAACTAAAATAAAATCTTATAAAGTGTTTAAAATTCAGGTCTGACAAAGTGCCCGCAATAAACTAAGCAAACAGATTTGCGGAAACAATTTTGATTGTTCATTTTGTTTATTCATGTCACGTTAACGAGATGTTAATTACTATAACATGTTGACATAACCATCAATATTCTTATGTTATGATGTGTATGTGTCGATTTGCCTTCGTTACAAGATTGCTTTGGTACAGTGTAAATAATTTAACAGAAAAATTGACAATAGGTGTATCGACATTAAGGGATGACTATCCTCAATTCGGCATACGGATCTTCCAATTAATCAGTACACTTAAATCACTGGATAAGCCAATTAAAAAAAAAATGCAAAGGACTCTTTACTTTCGGTGGTTTGGCAAACCTTGGTTTTACACAGAAAGTTCATTTAGTGAAAATATATTTAGTAATAGAAATTTCATTTAACACTTTATAATTTCCGTCATCACAGCTACCTTCGTTATCATAACCACGATCATCATAGTCATCGTCGACGTCGTCGTTATCGTCGTTACGTCAACAGCAGTGGCATAACTTGGAGCTGCTAACGGGGGGGGGGGATTGGGTGGAGCTTCAAGGTTGGGCCGCCAATTTCCCTGAAGAAACTCAGGCTTCTCCATGCCTACTTTTATAAATCATTGCCTGTCAAAGTTTTAGAGTAAACCAACATGAATATAAGGGAGTGAAAAAAATATCGAAAAGATAGAAATTTCAAAATATTCTATCTTGATTGATTGCTATTCAAATTAAAAGTAATAAATCTCATATGATTAGAAATAACTTTAATTCTAAATTTGTATTCTTATTAAATTTTTTCACATAAAGAACGAAGATATAAGACAGGAATTAAAAGTACAACCAGTAACGGAACTAGCGAAAAACTATAAAAAAGGATGGAAAGAACATGTTATGCGCATGTCTCCAGAAAGAATTCCAAGAAAAATCCTGAATTATAAGCCAACCGGAAGAAGAACTGTTGGCAGACCGAGACGGAGATGGTGAAGCCGAAACAGACAACCTGCCTAATCCTGGACAGATAGATGATGATGATGATGATGATGATGATTAAATTTTGTTGAAAGGAGTCTTTCTGAAGATATTTTGAGAAACTTGGTTTTATTAACCACTAGGACTTTAATTTAAGGATGTTGCCCAAGAAACTTTTAAGCAACTTGTAATTTATATTAGAGTACGTTACATTTATGTAAAATCCACCAATAACATCTACTTTTCAAAAATAAAGTGAAGAAACTGCTAGTTTTCCCGTGTAAAAATAACCATACAGATATTAAAGTAGAGCAATCATGACTGACGATACTGTACGGGGAAGTGTGTTTGAAAGAAAAAGAGAAAGATAGATAAATTCTCTGGCTTCGTCTTCTGGCGGGTGCATAATTGTGTTTTAAGACTGCTTACAAGTACGTTATTTACCAAACGTTAATGATTGTCAATATTAAGAAAACTCAACATATTTTATTAATTTACAACATTAATCGCTTTTGTTTCTACAATTATTTACAAACCTTATTTTAACACAAAAATCTAGCTTAGAAACAGTCCTATATTAAGTGATTATGGAATTTTACTCAAATTTTTGATAGCTCGGAGGGGGGATTGATCCTCCTGATCCTGACTAGTTACGCCACTGGTCACCACCATCGTCGTCGTTGTCGTCGTCGTCACCAACTTCACCATCACCACCATCATCATCATCATCATCATCGTTCCTTTTGTTGTTATCATTACTATTAGTATTATTATTATTTTTGCCATTGTCATTGTTTTATAATAAGTACTCAGGAGCGCACCTGGATTCGTCGTCGTAGCAACAGTAGCCTATAGCTTTTACTACGGACTGGACTGAGAAAATAACAAAGCACCCATACACGGTTACTACAGAATATTTCTTACGAATTTGGGTACTATCAATTTTTACTCTGCTGGGATGAGTATAGCTTCTCTTGTCGAGTCAGTGGAGGAGAATATAATATTATACTGTACAAGAATTACGGGCAGAATTAGAATGCTCCAACTCATACGGAGGGATCATGTGTACAAAGTATGGAGACAGATGGGAATAACATGATCGTCATCGACACCTCGTCATCGTCATCGCCATTCTGCTGTGTAGCGCTTCCAGACTCACCGCCGGGCCGTATGTACTACATGTTTGAACTTTTGTCTCGTCATATGACAGACTGTGCGTGATCCATCAAACTTCTACCGTTCCTCTGTCTCTACTTCTCTTCTTTCAGTGTTCCTCCGAATAGGTCTACCTGTGTTACTAGTCCAGCTAACCTCAGAATATAGGTCTATCGAATTCATTTTCATTTTTCTTCTGTTTAATCCGCTGAAGCGTTATACATTCCTTAATTTTTCTGAGCACAGCTTCATTCTATATTTTACTCATCCATCGTACTCTTTCTATCCACCATCACATTTACATTTCCAGTGCTTCAATTCTGTCTGTATCTCTTCTCCTTTTACCTGCGTCTCTTACCCATAAAGTAAAATACTCCATGTGTAACATACTTTACTAGTGTCTCCCTCGGGTCCAAGTTCATTTTGGTAAAGAAATTCATTTTCCTCTGTTGCACGCTTCTTTCGCTCAGAATGTTCTATTGCTAATACCTCATCGCTTGTCCACTTCTTATTCACCACATCTCCTAAGTATCTGTGCGTAGCCTATCTACATACTCTATTCTCCTCTTTTATCTGTATACTCGCACATCTTTCTGATCATTTATTCTAATCGCTTTCGTTTTTTACACCCAGGGCCGGCCCCAGCGCTTCTGCTGCTCTGCGCAGTATTTATGAGTGCCCCCCTCCCTATTTTAACTCTGAACACATTCACGCACACTAGACCTACTCTAAAGATACGGCGATTAACTTCAAATGACGACCAGGAATGTTTGCATTGTTGTGTTTATCAAATAACTAGAACTTTTTTTCGCGTTTACGATGCGGCGAACGGCTAGAATAAAAATTGTAGAGACAATACAAGGAATCGTGAAACAATAAAAATGTATGCCTATGTGATGACTTAAAATTAAAATACTAACTAAAATTCATTATGATTGAAATATAACAAAAGTAATGTATTATATACATTAATTAAAAAATACTCGTCTAGCTTTTGCACTGGCAAACTCCTTTATGACTTCGTTGTAATCAAGTGATTCAGCTAACTGATGTTCTATAGATATAGTTGCCAGACCACTCACGTGAGTCTCGGACATACTCGATCTGAGATAAGTTTTAATAATTTTATTTTTTCCCCTTAATTTCAAAACTTAACATCCCGGAATCTGCCGCCCTGGGAGGTGGCACGGTTCGCCCCTGCCTGGAGCCGGGTCTGTTTACACCGTACCCTTTACACCCTTTCACACTGTTTTCCGTTCCATTTACTGTCGTCCAATACCCCTTGAGACTACCAGTGGTGGCTGATGCGTTCTTAACTAGGGCGGGGGGGGGTAACATTTTTTCGGGCCCATACATAACAAAAGTAATCAGTTACCAGCAGCAACCAGATTCCAGCAGACACTAGTTATTAATGACCAGTTATCATAAAATAATAGTAAAATTGAACTCTTCTTTTTATTAAAATAAAATTGGATTTCCATAATTTACTGTCACCTGGGTAGAAATACGCTATACTGAAAATATTGTTACTATCAAAACCTTAATTACGTATAAATAGTGTTTGAAACTGAAATTGTTTATAAAGTTAAAATTATTGCAGTTCACGTTCCTAAACTTAAATGCTAAATCAATTGTATTATTAAATGAAACAGGCTCAGGTCTACACAGAATAAGTACCTACAGCACCACGTTTACGTACAGAAAGTACGACAAAACCATTCTCTTACAAAGAGTACACAGCCGGCAAGAACGGATTACTACAACACCATGTTTACATATAAAATAGGACAATAGCCACAATCAGAACGATATTTAATAGATAAAGTATATGGACTTGAATAGCAACAGTGTCGTTTTAAACGACACACCGGTTCTCTACGAAAAGAACCGTGAAGTCAGTTAGTGGAAAAGCCGCAAACCTAAGAGCAGACCTGAGTAACCGCTCCTCTGATGATGGCCGAAACGTCTAGACACAGCGCGGACAATAATTTTAATCACATTGACAACTCTCGCCGTGAGAGCTGGCGTTCTTTGGTATATTACTAACTTTAAGGAAGATGACAACCTCAAAAAATCTTTTGTATTGCATACTGTAAGTTAATGTCTAATAGGCTATAATATGTTACTTTTATTAATTTTTGTCTTAAATAATATGAAAATAACGGGCACATATAGACCTATTACTCTATCCCCTAAACAAAGAGGTGTGGGTGAAAAACTCAATTTGGACATTGAATCTCTAAAAAGCTTTTGCTGAAGAAGATTGCCATTAGTTTAAAGACAAATTTACGGCTTAAAAACAGTAGTGCGGATACGGTAACGTAATGCAATACGTAATAATGTAATCACATTATTATCATCATCATCTTGAACAAGGGTTACACCGAAATGGTTGATTCCGGACCCAAGCAGACAGACTAGAGATGGTCACTCCAAGGCTTCCTACACAGGAAGGGCGTCCTACACTTCTCCTTCCCTTCGGCTGATAATTCAATAGATGCGGTAGTCATCCATTTGGTTTAGATGTTCCAACCATTTTAGCCGATATTGGGCAATCCTACCGAGTATGCGCGTTCCTTCCCGTAATATGCCGTATGTCTGTATTTTTTCTGCGATCTTGAAAAGTATATCCTCCCACGTACCTGAGATATCTCATTTCGGCCGCGTGAATACTACTGGCCTCATATTTCGTTAAAGTCCAATTCTCAGAACCATAGAGATGTGTGGGGAGGACCATCAGCTTGTAGAACTTCAGACATGTTTCTTTGCTCATTGATTTTAGAGTCATCCTGATGGTCCTGCACATATGGGTGGAACGTATATAGATTATTCACCATGTCATTATTATGTAATGTCATTATGTAAAATTAGAGCCCACACTATTTTCCTGGGTAGACATATTTCTTAGCAGTACAGTGTACAAAAAGTCTCATTTATGAATAGCCAGCCGGACTGAATCATAAAAAATTATGTTAGACATAAATTCTAATGTTCAAACAACCTGATAAATATATAATTTTAATAGTAAATATGACCACATTTTGAAGATCCTTATAAGAAAGATCCTTTTTTTCCTAACTACAATGAAGTAGTAACGAAATTATAATTGAGATTATTTATTTCTGTTTATCACAAAGCATCGGTTTAATATAAAGGAAAACAACAATATTTTCCTTACAGTTTTCGATTATTTTCCGTGCAAAGATTTATCTACCTTTTTTTTTGATAAGGTGTAGCAAAAAATATTTTTCTACGTGTTCCCTCTTTGTTTACCTATTTTGATAATTACAACAGCCATAATTGTTTCGCCCCGAGTCACGTACACTGTGGGCGAGCTTACAGGAAAGAATAAATAACCGCCTCTTCAATTTACACATAAATGTTTGTTTTAGAGGGTGGGTCCAGTGGATAAAAAA
The DNA here is from genome assembly GCA_034769895.1 of Magicicada septendecula. Lineage (NCBI taxonomy): Eukaryota > Metazoa > Arthropoda > Insecta > Hemiptera > Cicadidae > Magicicada > Magicicada septendecula. Next base: position 271,387,263 of record CM068369.1, on the reverse strand, counting down.
CCATGTTATCTGTTCATTTAAATATGCTTAAATTTTAAACTTGAAGGAATCGCAATACCGCTGAATTTCTCATAGCATTTGCTTAATCAGTTGCTTTCAAAATATGTTTTATCCCTTAACGGGAAATTCGTTAAAAATGTAAAGGAATTCAATTAATAATTACTGAAGAATTGATCCACTTTAAGTTTAATCAAGAAAGGTACGAGTCGTTATTCAATATTGTTAAATTTTTACAAACAGAGATATTAAATGAAATATAACTGTAAAAACATTTCCGAAACATCTTCGTAGAAGGTGGAGTATCGATTTGTTTAAAAACATATGCGAGTTCAGAATGTCGCCTGCAGTCAAGGCACTACCTATACGCGAGTAGTCAAAGCGTATATGTACATTAAAATAATATCATAAAATCACGTGTAAATTCTACTTACGCATCTCTAAAGTTAAATACTGAATTTATCATAAACAATCCATTTAAATAGTTATTTACTTTTCCAATCAACATGGAGATTCTGATGATGCAGAGCGAGATTTTTTTAATGAACCTTAGGGTTGTAAAAGTGGTTTCATAGGTAAGTTAAAACTTAAAAGAATATGACATCTATTATTTATATGATCTATAACACATTATACGATGAAACACCTTCAGAGTTAATCTGTGATTGCTTGAGTCTAGCATTGAATATGCTTCATCCTAGAAAGAAAGGGTGAAGCGTCGCTGATCATGAAAATAATAGGTGTGACACACAGAAAATCTGAACCTGAATTTTCTGAGAGCGTTTGTTATTATTAAATTGGTCTAAATTCAACTGCGAATTCGAATGTACCTTATATTTTGCGTTTAGATAGATAGACAGATAGATAGATAGAGAGAGAGAGAGAGAGAGAGAGAGAGAGAGAGAGAGAGAGAGAGAGAGAGAGAGAGAGAGAGAGAGAGAGAGAGAGAGAGAGAAGTTAGTATAAAACAATTATAATATAAGTAAAATCTTGTAAATAACTTCGTAACTACCGGTGTTATAACAGTTTTTTCTGGGCCACCTCAGGAATCTTTTGTGGGCTCCCCTACTACCCTTACTTAATTCATGCTATTGTTTAATCTTAAATACTAACCCCTTCTTAGCTGTGGTAAGTAGTAACATTATATAAAGTAAACAGAATACGTTCTCCTCGAGACTGTTTAAAATCTCTTATTCTAAGCCTAGGCGAGTTTGATTGGTCACTTCTATAAATGACCTTACATTGATAAATAAAGGCCCTCTATAAAAACCTTTCATTAATTTTCAAGTTGTTGGGCCTTCCTACTTTATCTTCAGAAATTGAAACATATCTGATTATTCACAAAAATGATCTATTTTAAAACTGAGCAGGTACAATGTTTTTTCCGCGGGGACCCCTAGTCTGCAGGCCCTTCCGCATTGCGGGCCTTTATAGTGTACATTTTGTTATTTTTATATTCATTAAATATTTATTATCTTATACGTTCCATAACATAAAACTTCATTCATACACTCAAAAACAGTGTTTCTGATAAATTTACTTGTTTACGAAATTAATTATCTTTGCAAATATTGTGCTAAAATTCAAAAGACTTAGAATTGTCTACAATATATTGACAATATAGGCTGTGTGTCTGTGCGTGTGGGGGATCTAGGATGCGGGTAGCCTACGTGATCCTTGTCACGCATTTGCTCGTTAGAAGATAGAAATGCGATGTACACGCACTCGCATGTTTGTCATGTAGGCCTATGTATAAATCGGTTCATAACGTTATCCTACGTCATCCGATCCCTAGTCTCTATTGGTCTCGATCTAACCAAAATTCTTCTTCCAATTCCCGGTCTCTCATTGCCCGATTGATACCTTCTCTCCAACTCAACCTAGGTCTTCCTCTTCGCCTACGACCCTCGGGGGAACCAGTAACCCCTAGAGGGCGCGTACCCAGGTGGCGGATATGGGGATGTCCTAACCGGTTTAGGCCGGCGGGTAGGTGGGAAATAAAAAAAAACCCGGACCAACAGGTGGGGCAGAAGGGGCTCCTTAGTTGTAGAGAAAGCAACCCTTCTAGGAGAAGGTACTCTGAAATAAAACCCTGGTCCTCCAGGTTGGTGGTTGAGGCTTGTGCTAACTCCCCAATACTCCGAAAACCATTTATTGTTAAAAAGCCTAGTAAACAGCCTCGGGTTTGTCATGCCAACCGGAATATTTGACAAAATGCTAAATGTTTAACCGAATGCAGAGCACTTATTAAATGATACGTCGAAAAAGAAACAAGAAGTAGATAACAGTGGTCAATAAAAAAAAAATAAATAAAAAGTTGTCTCTTTCCTTTACCAGAGTAGTAAATTGCAACCAAAAATATGGTGAGAAACCAGAATATGACATCAGAACACTTTTATTAGCTCTCGACATCAAGATATGGAAACTTATTTTAATATACGCGTATAACTTTACTCCTACCGTTAGGTTTCATATACACACTTACCTACTACTTATAGCGTTTCGGTTTTCTACTTCTGGGATATAACAAGTGTCAGCAAGTATATGTGCGACTCGATACCTTCTTTCCGTTGCTGAAATGTCTTTGTGGAAACGATCTCCATACTCGTCACTCACCGTGCCACAATTGCTTTAGAAGAAGTGAAGATTTTAACCAAGAAGGTGTATTTTAAATTATGTATTCCAAACTAATTCTCGACATGTTTTCAGAAGTTCATTAAAACTACATCGTAATTTTCATCTATTCGATTACCCAAGAAGTTGGCAACAACAGAACTTGAAGGTTTCCAAGAAACTTTCACATTACCTGCAACAGTCTATGAATTTTCTCTGAAAATACCTGAAAACTTCTCCTTACTGATCCGTAGCGTTTACAAAATGTTTCATCAGCTCGAATTTAATTATGCAAAGGTGGCACTATAGTTTTATCACGGGAAACTAAGGAAATATACTAAATAATTATATTTTAAGGATTCTCCCATGTCCATTTAGACTAGTTTTTTCTTATGCAGTGTGAAGACTTATCACGACTATACCACACGCATAGACAGCAGCAATACTTGGTATACCCTGACTGCAATACGGAAAAGATGGCAATAACCTTCAGGTATCCACATATCTGCCATTGATTGATGTCTGCCATTGATATTTAATTGTTTTCTTCTAGATTCAGTTTAACATTTGCACAGCTCTTAGTATTTCCAAACCAATACTGGGTATTTATATCAGTATTCTTTAGGAGGGTTTCGAGTATTCCACTACTTTGTAAAGGAAATTACTGATTTTCATAAAAATCAGTTAAGTAAGAGATTTAAATGAAAGCTAAGTAAGATATTTAAAGGTCAGATTCGTTTTTATTACATCAAAATTAATAAGACTGACTATTGTAAAGTCGGAAAGAATTTTCGTGTTGACCAGTGTAATTTATTAGACATTCCCTACTACGTATATGATCCTGACAATCTCGAAATGAGTTGTAATTAGAAATCGCCGTACATATTTAGTATATTCAGCACCAAACTACTATACTCGTCAGTTTCGTAGGTCGCATGTTATTCTTCCTTTTCTACAAAAGACCCAACGTATTTTTTATCAATGTAAAAGCGACTTGTTCTTTTTTAATCCAAGTCCTATTAGATGTTAGTCCGTGTACTAAACAAGAAATTTTATTTTTAGCGTAAAAACAACAACAACGGCAATAAAATATAATAATGATAACAAAAATATTAAAGAGCACATGGTAATTATATAAGCAGTAAACAATAAACGAGTTTAATAATTAATCGTCGTTGTAAAGTTTTCATTGTCGTGTAGCGAAGTTTAATTACTTCGTGGACTATTTTTTGCAAGGAAGTTGTTAAACAACTCGTAGAAGAACAACGGCGCATTGACACCCTCCGACTAAAACTGATCGGCTTACGGAAAGTTAATTAAAGCCGATTAGCGACCTCTCGTGGTTACTCGCCATCGACAAACAACTTCGTGCTGACGGGACAAGGGAACGTACTTGACACTTTGTTGCGACATGTTACACCTACAGTGTAATGAGCTTAACAACGACCACGTCATGCGTTCGATCATCTCCTACTCCGGTGTATTGCCTCGCTGTCGCCTCCTGGCACCAGCCAAGTCTCAACAGTGATTCATTCCGCACGATTCTCCCTTGCCTCTCTCACTCTGTCTGTCTGTCTGTCTATCTGTCTGTCTGTCTGTCTGTCTCTCTCTCTCTCTCCCTCTCTCTCACTCTCTCTCTCTCTCCTCTCTCTCTCTCCTCTCTATCTCACACACACACACACACACACAATACGCACGCTCGCGAGACGATATTTAAGTAGCTTGAATATTAAATATACCCTAACATTCTTAATAATCAATTAAGAAGATATAACAGAAAACATGAATAATTACATTATTAAACGTTTTACGATTAAAGCGAACGGTAGGTAAAATATTCACGTGATAACAAGAACACAATAGGGGCCAACATTTTTCACTTCCCACTAACCAACATTTCATCTAACGTAGGACCAACGTTTCATCACCGACTTAGGATGACGTATGCAGGCAGTTATAGGAATCGCTCAAGCTCTGCTAAATTCTGTTTGACAGTGATCATTAGAATTAGATTTCTCAAAATCCGTATGGCTCCCAGAAATATTAAGTACTGTACGCGTAACAAAGTTATAATATTTACTGACTGGCAATATATAGTTCAGTCAAGTTTTAATGTTACAGTTGTAAGTGGGTGGTGGTTTATGGGTTTCATAGTAACGTCGTTTGACAGTTTTTTACGAGAACTTATTATTATTCAGTTGGTGTAAATGCAACTATGAATTCTGCATACCTTACCTTTCATACTGAGGTAGAGAATTAGAATGAAATAAAGTAAACTTTTTGGCCCAATTCTTGTTATTATTTGTATCAAAATACAGTTGTACAGTCACAGTTATCGTATTACAAATGTGTAAAACAGAACGTCCCGCTGTGCAGCAATTGTACACCAAGAGTGTGCCGGCTGTGAACAAAACTGTTGTGTATCATTTTACTCGACACGGTTGCAAAGGAAACGCAACGTTGTAACTTAATACCGGTGGTGATATATTAATGTTTCCTATTCTGGCTCGGCGATTTCACTTGTCTCGCGACGTTTACTCTTTATTTATTGCCACCATGTTTTTTCGTTTATGACAGTGTATAATTTATATATCTACTATAAATCAGTAGCTGTTCCAACTGCCAGCAGTACATTGTGCGATATAAGTCCTTATCTTAAGAACTGTTTGCGGCAAGACGTGATACACGCACGATTTACAACCCAGAACTGGCACACGTATAGTCTCGAATATGCGAAGACAACAAAAATATTTGCTTCTCGACCAGCCTGTCAGACGGACAGTAGGGGGTAACTATCTTTCTGTAATAGTTCTCGTTTGTATAGTCAAGTATGTTTTCTCTCTTCACTGACTGGAGATTGCTGACAAATTCAATAGTTTGTTGTTAGAGATAACAAGCAAATTTCATTTTTTTGTTTTGTGCTAAACGCCTCGAGTACTGCTACAGGATGCAGTGTACAACCTCAGAACATAAAGAGACTTAAATAATTTATCTCACTTTGTCCGTACGTATCCCTCTCTCTCCCTCTGACTTTCACACTCTCTCTACTTCAATGCTATTCTACAATTTCGCATTTCTCAATGTTTTGTTACTCCCAACGTAACTCAGAACGTGCTACATAGAATCAGGCTACAGTCTTCCTAAAATTTGTTTTGGTTTTACTATGTCTTCTAAAACACATATATTTTCAAAAGTTTTTTTGTGTCAAATAGCATGCTTCTCCATTAGTGTCGTTAATTTCCAGAATTCTTAATAACCACATTTCTGAACCGCAAATTAATATACGATCTTCCTATTTTGTTTTTAATTTGCGTCTCGAGCACCATACCTTTTGCGTTTCTAGGTATCCTTTTCTCATTCGCACACCATCTGTTTTACCAAATATGCATAGCTTTGCAATACGAAATATGAATACATTTCCGTTCCGGAAATATTGATATTATTTTGGGGTATGGTTAATTTTTTAAATGCCGAACCTAAGGTTAGTTTCTTGATTCGTTATTTTGTACCTGCCGGTTATTTTCTTTTTGGTAAAAAAATTACATTAGGAAAAGGAATTACATTTTTACTTAGGAAAAAGAATATCGTAATATTTTTTTTTTTTATATGATTGTATCGCAGTTAGAAATCTTTTCAAGAAGAGAAGTAAACGGTTGACATTTTTGACACCACCAAAGACTAAAACTTAACAATAATGGTTCGTTTCGTACCATCGACGTAATTTAAAAGGTAAGACAGCGTAGGCTGCCAGTTTCAGCCGACGACATTCAAGGAAGTGGCCAGCACTACACTTCAGTCGCCCATCAGGATATTATACCACGTAGGCTACTCATTTTCAGAGACTGAGGGGAACTTTGACGAAATGTGAGAAGCTCACGACTAGAAGTGTGTATGGAGCATTTCAAACTCCCTACGAAAGAGAACGTCTCAGCTCATTATAACCATCAAGTGTACAGTGACTTCTTTTTGTAATGTTCTTATCAGTACATAAATGTCAGGAACATATACCATCAATTCAAATTATTTTGTAGTTTCATAAGTTAATGTTTTGCAAAGGTTCCTTAAATAGAGCGGTATTCAGCACAAGAAATGTTTAACTTATAGGTTCTCAGAAAATTTTGTACATAGCCTAATTTTAAACTGGATTTCCCTATTTATATGGTAAAATATAAGAGAATGCGACATACGTGTCACTTAAAGGGAAACCAATTTTTTAAGCAGCTTCCTATAAAATATAATCATTATTGGCAACTTTGGTTTACATAATTTCGCTTGTAATACCGAAGAGAACTTAAACAAGAAGAAACAGTCATAGTCTGTATTTAGTATTACTCAGGGGTCTACTTCAAGTCCGTTTTACCCATCGTTGGTAATAAGCCGATAACATCAGTTAAGTGTCTTGGGTTCTCGTAAGGTATTGATGGACGTGTCAATTGTTCATAACGTATGAGCGCTATTATTGCCAACAAAGTTAGGAAAGTTAAATTTAATTTTTAAAATAAAAAATGGGAAGAATAAAAATACAGCACAAGGGTAAAAGGGTTCAAAAATTAAAAAATGGTTTCTCACGATTTACCAAAGTTAGTAGTGGTACTTTTTTTGTAAACATTTTTATATTTGATAAAAACTAACAAAATCGTTAATACTTCCCCACCTGACATAAGAGATTTCCTCGAGCGTTACGAACCGCTGCTATTAATGGGCGTCTTACTTTTTTTTAATGCAGGGACTGCTTCTCTGTACAGGTGCAAAGAACAAGATTATGATGTAAAAACAAGATTCTGTTGTTTTCTCTATGGTGAACGATGACGGTGCCCACAAACAAATGTTCTCATCCAGGCATTAAGGTAGTGAACACTGGTAGGCGTTGGTGACTGCTATGTATTCCACGCATTAACAACGCTGCACTTGGGAACGTTAGAATTTCTCCCGGCGCTTTTCAAATTTGATATTACATCATTACTCAAAATGATAAGAAAATTAATTTTTTACTAAATTTAAAAGTTAATAATGTATAATAAAAATGTATCGTTGCTGCATTACTTATCTAATTAACTGACAAACGTATAGGACTACTTAGAAAACCTCACGAATATACGTTAGAAATTACAAACGCTCATTTCACTCTCTCTCAGTTTAGGTGAGATTATCTTTATTCATTTCATAATCTGTAGTAAAAACAGTCTCTATATTAATCTATTAGGCCTATTGTCTATAAATGTGTATTCAATCCGTATTAAACAAAGAACAACTAAATTATTTAAGTAAACGTGGCAATTTTTTATGCAATGATCATGTTATCACGATTTCTGATTAGCGTATCTTCATCTTTTTGACTCAAGGTGACAAGTCATAATGTACTGATTGTCTCTTTGTGTGACAGTTTATGGAATATTAGCGAACGAGCGAAGCGTGTTCTCAGTTTAAACAAAACCGTTTGGCATTTGTCTGACTGTCTAATGTCTATTTGGGGTATACCTCATCTCAATTTCTGAACGCATCAACCGATTTTCGTAAAACTTGGCATGCGTGTTCACACATTTACTCTCTAAGGAACCTTTTTTTTAGTTTTAAATAGGTTAGATACCTGATAATCCTTCATGCAACTTACTTGGTCGCTATGCACGACGCGTTTCGGGATCAAGGTCCCATCTTCAGGTGCTCACTCGTGTCGAGTTCGTCAATTCATAAAAACACACACATAAAACATAAAAAACACTGAATTTAAAACACTCATACTGCGCGAGAGGGGACGATGCGCATCGTCGAGAAAGTAAACATGCACTGGCCGTATAAAGTCCAAAGCAGAGATAAGTTGGTCGTACTCTTCATGTCTGTGCCAGTTTTTGTATCACAGTATCGAAGAGCGCGTTGGATTTGAACGACACCATATCGTTCAACAGGCACTCTTTCTGTGACTTGGCCGCTTTATATATCTCATACTCTTCTAATGCATTCATATATCGGCCCTTCTTACAAAAGTGTATGGGTTTAAGATTAACAGAGAAGTTAGTGTAACTGTGATGACAATCAATCAGGTGTTGCGCGTAAGTCGATTTACTGTTTATCACATTCTTCATGGGCAGGTGTTCCTTAAACCTCTCTTCAAAACGTCTCCCCGTCTGGCCGATGTAAAACATGTCGCAATCATCACACGCAATTTTGTGAACGCCAGAGCGTGTCTCTACGCTTCTGTGTATCTTGGGGCGCAGTGCATTTTCAATGTTATTTTTTGTGCTAAAAGTAACTGCGATATTGTATTTCTTAAATTGTTTTTTTATAATGTTAGGCAAAAAAGGTGTGTACTCTACCGATATATATATATATATATATATATATATATATGTCAGTATTATGCACCGCGCTGTTCGGAATTTGAGTTTTGTTTTTGCGCCTGGAGATAAGTTTATCTATTATACTAGCGTTATAACCGTTGGATATGGCGATGTGTTTTAAAGTGTTTACTTCGTCAATGAAGCAATCTTGCTCTAAGGGTACAGCGAGAAGTCTATTTTTTTAGGTCGATCCCCCCTCCAAATAGGACGGCGAGAGGCAAAAATGTGAAGAGTAAAAATTGTAAAAAAAGCTCAAAAGGCCATATGGCGTGTTAAATTAAAGGTAATTGTAACCGCAAACTTCATATGATATTCAGTTTTGAAAATCTACAATTTTTTAGATGTCGGCCCAAAAATTGTAATTTTTTTTTATAAAATTGCAAAAAATCATACGCAATATCAAATTAAAGAGAGTTTTAACTAATATATGAATGTAGTGCTTTTTTAACATTTCTTAATTTTGGGACCCCAGGCCCAAATAAGAGATCAAAAATTTGTAAAAGGAATTGTAACTCAAATCCAAATATTTGGAACTTTTAGTTGTTATTGTACAATAGAATAGTCCGGATTTTTGTAATGCTTCCCTTAATTGAAGTTTCTAATATCGAAAATTTCTAATTTCTGCAGCTCAACGAGCATACGAGTACACATACTCACATCGTTATCAGTAGCGAAACGTGAACGATCCGAACTTAGACACGGCCAGCGTAGTTGAATTTGGGTATCTAGGCACTCCGCACACCTCATCTCGTCTTATGGAGTTAACCTCGTAAACATCTGCATGACGAAGCGTTAAAAATATCGACTAAACTCAGATTCACAACAACGTTTGTGTAAATCGGCATCGCTTATTATGCACGATGCCAAGTGTACACTTAATTCAAAAGTACTATCGAAGAAGCTTCGTAAGTTACTTAACACTTTTAGGAAATTTATAATATTTATATCTTAATTATTATTGCAGCTTTATCATACTCTGGCCCAGTAACAGATACTTCTTTTCTATTATACATATTCGACCCAGCTGATAGGTACAAAGTGGTGGTAAAATAAAAGAATTAATGGATACACACTTACTTGACTTCCTTACTCTTCCACTCACCTTTGTTTTGCTAAGAATAGTTACAGAAAGTGTTGTTACCCCCGCCATGTCAGCGCTGGAAGGATTTGACAGTGCGTAGGTGGGAGGTACTAGATAATTGAGGAACAAGTAGGCAATAAAAGACTGATGCTGTAATTGTAGCATTTTATGGCAAATTCCGTAATAAACGTTTACTTTTTTATTTTATCACCTACTTCGGTGCTTTATGATTTGACGGACTACTATGATTCAAAATATTTGACGGACAGCACATGTTTCGCAGTGAACATCAAAAACATTTCCTTCGGAACGCAGAACGGGGTCAATATAGCATTCATATAGCTACGAACAGCATCGTTTGGCTTTATAAGATCGAAAACTCCTTGATTTGTCGTATACATCTCTGTTTGTTTGAACGACGGAAGCGAGTTCTCGGTTTTTAATTTAGACCGTTCGGCATTTACCTCACTGTCTGTCTATTTGGGGTATGCCGCACGATGACGTTTGAATGAATTTTCGTAAAATTCATTTGAAATGGATTTTCATAAAATTGTGTGTACCTCCACACTTTCACCCTACAAACCCCTTATTGTACCTCAATGGTTGGTCCTCAAAAAATGGTGTGACAGGAGGCAAAAATGAGACCGGAGTGGTCAAAATTATAAACGGGTAGTAAAAACACACGTAGGGTACCAAAATAAAGGAATTTTTATCAAAGTCGGTTCATTTTTGAAAATTTATAAATTTTGAGACGCCAGTGCTCATAACATTTAGGAGCCTCAAAATTTAGGAAACTACGTCATTTGGACACTGTCATGATGATTTTTTTTTTTTTTCCAGGCAGTATCAGACTAAAGGTAATTTTAACACAAATCTTAATGTACCGTTTATTATCAAAATGTTTTAACTTTACGACATTGCGACATCATGGGACAAAAATGAAACTCAAAATTATAAGAAAATTGTAAATGCCTATATGGAGGACCAAGGTGAGGAATGTTATTAAAAATACAGTTTCTACGTCTTTTAAAATTTGACAGAATTAATATACTTCATTACACCTTGGCAATTTTGGATCGGCTGCATAAAATTTGTAAGCTATGTTTACAAATAAACTCTATAAATTGTTGTCAATTACGTAGGCCTGTTTATGAGAAAAGTATTGGATGAAGCCCCATAGACAACTATGGAGACATACATAAACTTACAGCTAGGACTAAATGGTTTGTCACATCCATTATGGTCGCGTTATAAATTTTACTAAAAACCCAATATAGTAGTGTGGAGTCGTTTGTGTTTATTGTAAGAGTGTCTGGTTTACAATCATTAGTTTACTTAAAAAAAATATATATATAACTTAGTAGAGTGATCGGGCTTTTCGCAATTTTTGTGGTAATTGAAAAATTATCTATTATGGAAATTCGTCTAATAATAAATAAATGTGTTTCGTTCGAAGTGCTGCCCCAATTCTGCAGCTCAGGGAGCTTTCTAGTGTATACATAAATCTTCAGTGCTTTTAATAAGTTCGCTGCCGGAGGAAAGATGTATCCAAAATAGATTCAACAGTAAAGTGTCCCGAGTTGGCGTTGAAAAATGCCTTCGATAACGGGGGCTGTAACGGTCCGAGTTGGTCACCAGTCTGAGCTGATCAAATGACGTCACTGGCTTATGACATCAGAGATAAAGAGGCCCTGGTAGCTGGTTTCCGCTGTCTCTGTGTACATGTACGTTGACGAATTGGAACGTGTGGAAAAGCATTGCATTGCAAAAAAAAAATATCGGTATGGAGAACCATACATGACTTCCATGTTCTAAGATTTATATTTAAAATCATATTTTAAATATGATTTTATTGAAATGAAATATTTCCATAGAAACTACGTCTTTCTACTTATTGCTTCAGCATTAACCACAGTACTGTGGTCACTAACGTATACCACCTCACGTTTTCGCACTCGATTTTCACTGATGATGGCAGTCGATGGCACTGCCGAAAAGTCTGGTTTTACAGAAAACATTGGACTACGGCTAAACAGCCCGGGAAGCAATTTTAACAAAAAACTACTTCTTTGTTGCCGATAACATAGTACACGTATAAAAAATTCTCCCCTCCACCTTCAACTATAATTTTTAATAATAGAAAATTACCCTCACCCTGTTCACCTAACCTCTTCATTTATAGATATTTCATCTACGTTTCTACAGTGGATTATTATGAGCTTCTTATCAGGATACTTTATTTATAAAAATTAAGTAGTTTACTCTTGTTAAATCATAAAATGTTTCAGGTAAACTACCCCTTTCTCTTAACCGATCTTCTCCAAAATCAATAGACCTTCAGTCCTCTACAATGAAGGGATGCATGCAAAAAAGTAATTGATTCTGTTTGAATGTGCGGCAGTTATCGTTCGTCATAAAAAAAATTACCCTTTTTAAAACATAAAGCTTTGGTGATAAACTACCCCTTTCCCTTAACCGATCTTCAACAAAATCAACAGAACTTGAGTTCTCTTTAGTTCAAAAAGGTATGCAAAAACGTAGTTGATTCTGTTTGAATTTACGGCAGTTATTGTTCTTCATATAAAAAATAACCCTTGTTAAAACATAAAGGGGTAAACTACCCCTTCCCTTAACCGATCTTCAACAAAATCAACAGACTTTGAGTTCTGTATAATTCAAAAAGGTATGCAGAAGAGTAGTTGATTCTGTTTTAATGTACGGCAGTTATCGTTCGTCATAAAAAAATTTACCCTTGTTAAAACATAAAATGTTGCAGGTAAATTACCCTATTCCCTTAAACGATCTTCACCAAAACTAACAGGTTTTGAGAACTCTACAATTCAGGGCTGTATGAAAAATATTATTTGATTATGTTTGAATTTTCGGCTGTTATCGTTTGCCATAAAATAATACCCTTGTTAAAACAAAAAAAGTGGACGGTAAACGATTTCCCTTTCCCTTAACCGATCTTCACCAAAAACATTAGGTCTTGATCGTCAACTCTACAATACAGGGTTGTATGCAATACATTGATTCTGTTAGAATTTGCGGCTGTAATCGTTTGCCAAAAAAATAATTAACCTTGATAAAAAACCGTTGCAGGTAAACTACCCCTTTCCCTTAACCGATCTTCACCAAAACAATAGGTCTTGAGTACTCTACAAATCAGGGCTGTATGCAATACATTGATTCTGTTAGAATTTGCGGCTGTAATCGTTTGCCAAAAAAATAATTAACCTTGATAAAAAACCGTTGCAGGTAAACTACCCCTTTCCCTTAACCGATCTTCACCAAAACAATAGGTCTTGAGTACTCTACAAATCAGGGCCTTATGCAAAAACTTATTTGATTCTGTTTGAATTTGCGGCTCTTATCGTTTGCCATAGAAAATACCCTTTTCAAACTTAAAACGTTCTCAGTAAACTACCCCTTCCCCTTAACCGATCGTCACCAAAAACATTAGGTCTTGATCGTCAACTCTACAATACAGGGTTGTATGCAATACATTGATTCTGTTAGAATTTGCGGCTGTAATCGTTTGCCAAAAAAATAATTAACCTTGATAAAAAACCGTTGCAGGTAAACTACCCCTTTCCCTTAACCGATCTTCACCAAAACAATAGGTCTTGAGTACTCTACAAATCAGGGCTGTATGCAACAAATTATTTGATTCTGTTTGAATTTGCGGCTGTTATCGTTTGCCATAGAAAATACCCTTGTTAAAACAAAACGTTGCAGGTAAACTACCCCTTTCCCTTAACCGATCTTCACCAAAAATTATAGGTCTTGAGATCTCTACAATTTAGGGCTGTTTGCAAAAGAGCAGTTGATTCTGTTTGAATTTGCGGCTGTTATCGTTTGCCATAGGAATAAATTACTAGGTTTGATTTAAAAAAAACCGTTGCTGGTAAACTACCCCTTCCCCTTAACCGATCTTCACCAAAAACAATAAGTCTTGAGTACTCTACAAATCAGGGCTGTATGCAAAAAATTATTTTATTCTGTTTGAATTTGCGGCTGTTATCGTTTGCCATAGAAAACACCCTTGATAAAACATAAAACGTTGCTGGTAAACTACCCTATTCCATTAACCGATCTTCACCAAAAACAATAGGTCTTGAGAACTCTACAATTCAGGGCTTTATGCAAAACTTAGTTGATTCTCTTTGAATTTACGGCAGTTATCGTTCGTCATAGAAAAAATACCCTTGTTAAAACATAAAATGTTGCAGGTAAACTACCCCTTTCCCTTAACCATTCTTCAACAAAATCAACAGACCTTGAGTTCTGTATAATTCAAAAAGGTATGCAGAAGAGTAGTTGATTCTGTTTTAATGTACGGCAGTTATCGTTCGTCAAATAAAAAATTACCCTTGATAAAACCTAAATGTTGCTGGTAAACTACCCCTTTCCCTTAACCGATCTTCACCAAAAACGACAGGTCTTTAGTACTTAACAAAACAGGGCTGTATGCAAAAACGTATTTGATTCTGTTAGAATTTGCGGCTCTTATCGTTTGCCATAGAAAAAAATTACCCTTGATAAAAAACCGTTGCTGGTAAACTACCCTTTTCCCTTAACCGATCTTCACCAAAAACGACCGGTCTTGAGAACTCCACAATTCAGGGCAGTATGCAAAACATTATATGATTTTGTTTGAATTTGCGGCTGTTATCGTTTGCCATACAAAATACCCTTGATAAAACATAAAACGTGGCAGGTAAACTACCCCTTTCCCTTAAACGATCTTCACCAAAAACAATACGTCTTGAGAACTCCACAATTCAGGGCAGTATGCAAAACATTATTTGATTATGTTTGAATTTGCGGCTGTTATCGTTTGCCATAGAAAATACCCTTGTTAAAACATAAAACGTTGCAGGTAAACTACCCCTTTCCCTTAACCGATCTTTACCAACATCAGCAGATCGTGAGAACTCTATAATTCAGGGCTGTATGCGAAACATTATTTGATTCTGTTTGAATTTGCGGCTGTTATCGTTTGCCAAACAAACAAAATTACCCTTGATAAAAAAAATCGTTGCAGGTAAACTACCCCTTTCCCTCAACCTGTCTTCACCAAAAACAATAGGTCGCGAGTACTCTACAAATCAGGGCTGTATGCAAAAAATTATTTGATTCTGTTTGAATTTGCGGCTGTTATCGTTTGCCATAGAAAAAAATCTAAGACACAGACACACACACACACACTTTTCGAAAAATGACTTTTTTTTCATGTTTTAAGTGTAGTACAATCATATTCTGCAATAATCTCGAACACGATTTTTTTTGCCATCACCATACTTTCATTTCCTTAAGGAACATGGAAGTAAAAACAGTCGCTCTGAGACGTTTTTAAAGTGTGGTTGACTACGTTCGGCTAAATCGTGTCTTTAAACATCGTCGCTTTGTTATAAATCAACGATATTATTATTTTGTTGTTGTGTTATATTATTAATTGTGTTTACTGTGTTTTAAGTATCTTACTTAATATTCGACAGTTGTTCGTATTTTGTTTGCATATTCAGATCTCAGTTGGGATAATTAAAATGAGTGTTTTCGAAGGAGGAATAACACCGCTGGATATACAAAGGTTTTTAATTACTGGAGCAATTCCTGAAAAGTGTACAAAATCGTATCAAAGTAGAAAAGTTAAGAGTCAATGTAAACTTTATGTTATTCGTGACAATAAACTGTTTTATCGTAAATGTGACAGGCTAAGAGGTACAGAAAAATTAATAGAAATTGTTCACGACGATAATAAAAAAAAAAAAAAATTGATGGGCGTAGCCCACAGAGGTGCTGATACTAGCAAACAAGCGATTGGTATGTCTGCACATTGAGGAATTAATAGCACCGTGGACATACTTTCACAACGGTACTACTTTAAAAATATAAAATTAAAGGTGGCAGATTTTGTAAAAAATTGTTAAGTGTGTCAGAAAGTTACACCTCCATGGGTGTCTTGTGTACCCGAAATGAAGCCAATTCCTGTTCCTAAGAGAGTCATGGAACAAATTGGAATAGATGTTATGCAGTTACCAGAAGTGCAGGGCAAAAAATACATAGTGGTGGCAGTAGACTACTTTTCAAAGTGGGCTGAGGCGAAAGCCCTTAAAAATAAGACTGGCATTGAAGTGGCTAAATTTATTTATAAAATTATGTGTAGACATGGTTGCCCTAAAATACAAATTAACGATAATGGTCGCGAGTTTGTAAATGAAGTTTCTAAAGAATTGCATAGACTGACGGGGACAAAACAAAGATTAACATCACCCTACCATCCACAGGCTAATGGATTAGTAGAACGTCAAAATAGGACAATAAAAGATAAACTGAAAAGAACTTTAATGGAAAACATTAATAACTGGCCTGATGTTCTCGAGAGTGTATTATTTGCGTACAGAACATCTAGACACAAAACAACAGGATTTTCACCTTTTTTTATGTTATACAACAGAGAACCAGTTTTACCATTAGACCTTGTTGATGAAGATAATTTGACCGATGAAGACGAGGAGTCTCTTCAGGTAGCTGAAAAAACAACGGATGTTCAAGAAGTAGAGGAAGATATTGTCGAAGAAAATAAAGAAATGGAAAGAAAATTACAAAAAATATTAGAAGTGAAAAAAGTAATTGATGAAGCAGCATTAAAAAATATCAGAAGAGCTCAGATTAAACAGGAAAAGCAATTTGACGAAAGACATACAATAACAAAGAAAATGGAAATAAAACCTGGGAGTAGAGTTTTGGTAAAAAATGTGACAAAATTCAAAAATAAATTAATGTTTACTGAACTTCCATGGAGTGGACCATTTACAGTTAACATAGTTTTAAGAAACGAGTATTGTATATTACAAGATGAAAGTGGCAAAGTGAGGAAAAAGAAAGAACATGTAAAAAACTTGAAAATTTTCTACAATCTAAATGATGATAAATCTGATGTGGAGGTTTCTGGTGAGTGGTGTGAAGTGATTTTTTTTTTATGATCCGGTTGACGTAGAGTGGCAAATGGAAAAGTGTAAAGTGTTGGGTCTGTCCTTTGAAGGACAATGCACATGTATTAGAATCGGTCATAAATTAGCACTTGCAAAACCACACGGTGTGAAGAAAATTGTGGGTGACGGAAATTGTTGGTTTAGGGCAGTTTCCTACGTAATTACTGGCAGTGAAGGTTATCACATGGACGTTAGAAACATAGTTGTCAATTATATGGACAATGAATTGAACAACAACCGAGCCAATGATTTATTTAAAGGTAGGACGTCACTAAAAAATATGATAAAAGAAGGCACATGGGCAACTGAAAGTGAGATATTTGGAACTGCATCACTTTTGAATACAAACATTTTTGTGTACACAAAGATAAACTCCAAAAATGGAGAGAAGTGGGACTGGCAGTTATTTACATCAGGTGCTTCAGCAAATTTAAAAAAAAAAGTGAAATTCCAAGCCAAAAATATATATACATTACAAATGAAAGTGGTTGTCATTATGAAGTTGTTATTTCAGTTCATGGAATGGGTGTAGTTTAAGCAATACCTACGTGTCTACAGAAAAGTAAGTAGGCTACTATACTATTATTTTATCTCTTACTGTATATAAAGTGTAATGAAAACTAAAGACATCTTTTTATAGTGTAAATAATTAATAATTTTGTTTTTATTGTTTAAAATTAATTAATTGATACAGCTTTAAACAATTCGTTAAAACGAATTTTAAAAAGATTAATTATTATGGCAACTTAGAAAGTTACATAAATTTAGTTTCATGAAACAGATAGAAACTAATTTTGTACTGAGAATCCCCGAAATACTCCACTCTGTGCAAGCCGAAACATAACGTTTATTGCATACTGCAAAAATATTTTTGCTATTAGTCTTGTCTTTCTGATTGCATATAATTTACTTTAAGGAATAATGGTTAACACACAAACTAAGTTATTTTTTCATTCAAGTGAGTTTACGTTAAATTCGAATACTTTTAATCCTATAGTCGTTTAATTCTACAAGACCGAAGGAAGTGACAATAAAAGTAAGCGACGATATGACCATCCAATTTTGAATGCTTCATTCGCCGTGTTTAAAGATGAGCTTCTGGAATTTGGAGCTACCAACCACGAAAACATCAGCTCGCACAGTTCGGCGAAATTGGTAAGAAACCTGTAACATTTACTCTGAAATAATTAAGAGCGTGAAGGGGAGCATATACAGGGGGGAGGAATGGGACCGGACCCCACCCCACAAGGTCGACAGTTGACAAGAAATTTTGTTAATCTCCTAATTTTTAAGCTGTTTTATTAATTTCACAGCTGTATACGCTAATACAGTAGTACCCCTTTTTTAAATAGAGGTCTAAAAACAAATTTATTACACAGAATATGCGTGTACGTTTGAAATATGAAATATAGGAAATTCAAGTAAGTCAATAAGTATCTTATAAACAATGTTGCAATAGCGCTTATTACCTCCATATTCCTTAAGGAAATGGAAGTATGGTGATGGCAAAAAAAATCGTGTTCGAGATTATTGCAGATTTTGATTGTACTACACTCAAAACATGAAAAAAAGTCGTTTTTCGAAAAGTGTGTGTGTGTGTGTGTGTGTGTGTGTGTGTCTGTCTGTCTGACTATCTGTGTGTAGATTTTTTTCTATGGCAAACGATACCTGCATCTTCGAAGAGTTGCTAGGCTCAGTTGGGGAGGCTTCGATGGAGGCATTTGAGAATGAAGAGGAAGCAGGAGAATTCGAGGATGATAGAGAGGAGTTGGTGCCATCCTATGACGAGGTGTATGAAGCTCTAGAAAAGCTTAAAAATAACAAGGCAGCAGGTTCCGATGGTTTACCAGGGGAACTATTAAAGAGCGCAGGAGGAGATTTCATAAAGGAATTTGCCCATCTCATAGAGCGAATATGGCTGGAGGAGGTAATGCCTGATGAGTGGAACAATGGGGTGGTGTGTTTAATACATAAAAAGGGTGATCCGCTCATATGTAAAAATTATAGGGGCATCTCTATACTTAATGCAGCGTATAAGGTATTGTCCAACATCATATTTTCTAGGCTGCTTCCCTACGCTGAGGAAAACATAAAAGAATATCAATGTGGATTCACTAGGAATAGGTCAACAACAGACCAAATATTTACACTAAGGCAAATCCTAGAAAAAACGTTGGAATATGGAGTGGCCACTCACCATCTCTTTGTGGATTTCCAGTCGGCATATGATTCAATCAACCGGAAAATGCTATATAGAGCTATGAAGGAGTTGAATATACCATCTAAGTTGGTGCGTATGGTTGGAGTAGTTATGTCCAATTCTAAGTGCCAAATAAGAATACAATCAAATCTATCTAACTCCTTAAAAACATTGAATGGGTTGAAACAAGGAGATGCATTAGCGTGTCTGTTGTTCAACATAGCTCTAGAAAAGGTCATCAGGGATTCAGGAATTCAAACTAGCGGACACATATTTCACAAGGAGGTACAGCTTCTGGCCTATGCCGATGACATTGACGTCATAAGTAGGTCTGAATCTGGCTTAAAGGAAGCCTTTCGGGAACTGGAGTTGTCCGCTAAGGCTATGGGCTTGGTTATAAACCAAAGCAAAACCAAATATATGGTTGTAGGTGCCAACACTCGTGCCCTGTCCCTGCGCATTAACGATTATGAATTTGAAAAGGTTAGCACGGCAGGTCCTTCTGCGACTGCACCCAAAGCGCGCCTCTTTAAGTGTTTGTTGAATTGTTACATTGCTGCAAACAGGTTACTCAAGTATGAATGTGTAGTCTAAACGAACACAAGGAATGATTAAACAAACAACGCACACTACCTTGGACAGGCACAGAGACAGCGGAAACCAGCTACCAGGGCCTCCTTTATCTCTGATGTCATAAGCCAGTGACGTCATTTGATCAACTCAGACTGGTGACCAACTCAGACCGCTACAGGGGCGATGAGAAGTTAGATGTGGGAAGTTGATGCAATCTATGTGACACCCCCTCTGTCCACTTCGTAAAGTGGTCGACACGACGTAAGTGTGATCGCATAACGTGTTGGTACAGTTGGTACGTGACCTTGTCACTTGCTCGGGTCGGCAGCCCCAATGTTGAGGGGGCGGGAGTGGACCGTCAAGCCCACGATGTAGACGCAGCAAGTGAATCCCTTGTTGTGACACTGTCACCGCCACCACTGATCGCGTTTTCACAATCTCTGGTATATATGTTTATCAGTACTAAGTCATATTTAGTACCATGAGTTGAAGTAGTAGGTTGTGGAAGAATATTTGTCGTGTGTACACGAAGAATACCATAATTTGATTTACAGTAAAATTAATGAAAATTAAGATAATAATAATTATTATTATCGTCTTAAATGAATACAATTATTGTATAATCATCATCATCATTGGCTCGATAGCCCCTTGTGGGCCCTGGCCTTCTTCAGAAGATTTCGCCATTCTTCTCTATTCATAGCCACACTCCTCCAGTGGCTCCTCTAATCATTACAAACCACATAATAAAAGTCATACGTTTTTAAAATTCATCAATATTAATAATGATGTGTTTTCGTCTATTTTAAAATGTTATGTCCTCTACGTCTCTCCTTATAGCCATCCTAACCTTCTTGAATATTTTTATCTAACAGGGACGCAAAAAGACTGTATTGTGATGTGAGGAGAGTGAATAGAACTGTATGAATGCCTTGGTATATGCACTCTACCGAACTGGGACATATTGTAAGGGGGTGGACGTCAATATTCCATAGAAGAGAGGGAGATATCATACACATACAAACAAAATACACTACAAGTTACATGAATTTATACACACACAAATTTATAAAATGGATAGATGTCCCATTCAGACTCTCATTCCTATATCTTCATAACATTCTTCCTAGAGGCATTAATATTCTGTTTAATTCTGATTGAAACAGTAACGTGTTTAGTGTCACAAACTCTGTTCGTCGTTTTGATGGATCTCGCCAATGGACTCAACACACTCTGCCGCAAGTATCTTGAACAGGACATACCTTCTATGCCTTTTAAGGAACTGTGAAACTGATCCCAAGGACATGTGTCTCAATAAGGCCGTGAATATTCTTATACTGTACATAAATAATACATTTTGTAGTGGTCTTCTATTGTTAAGGGCCATAATACTCCAATGTTTACATTTGACCTAATATGAAGGAAAACGCTAATTAACAATTATCGTAATATAAACAATATCGTGATATTGTAAATATGAAAAACTCATTTTTGTACTGTCTCATTTTCTGATCGTTGTCATCCCTTGTATACCCCCAAATCACTTAACAGTACTCCCAATCACACACACGCGCACACACACACACACACACACACACACACACACACACACACACACACACACACACACACACACACACACACACACACACACACACAATAATAATAACAATAATAATAATAACAATAAATATAAAATAATAATAATAATGATGATGATGATGATGGTCTTTAATACAGTCTAGATGTAGGGCAGGATGTGATGCTTATGTGAGCCTGTCGGCTTTCGACAGACATGCACGGTAATGTGGCCAGCACTACGCTTCATCCGCCCAATATTATCCACAGGTAATGATTTCCACAGACTGAGTCGACCTGGGAGCTGAAGAAAGCACCCCGTTTATACGGTGCGCCAGGGAATCGAACCAGGTCTTCAACACTAGTAGTCAGGTGCCATACCCCCTGGTCTACTACGCCTCATATGATAATAGGCTAATAGTAATAATAATAAAAGTAACAATAGTAATACTAGTAGTAACGAGAACAACAAAAATAAAGCGTCTCCCTACTCCCAATTCCACACACACACGCGCGCGCGGGGGTTTAAAACCTACACGATTTCTGCATTTGTTAAGAGCAAGTTGACAACTTTGTAGGAAACGCATATAGGCCTACACTTTGTCGTATGTTCTATACAGTGACTTTCCTCTAATTGTGAACGAAAAAGTTGTATTTCCCTTCGTTGTGTTTTACTGGTCACAAACTCTGTTCACTAAGAAAATACAGAGAGTTCAAGATGCATACTGAGCTCAGAGAAACGTTTCATTATAATATAAAGTAATGTAAGTCGCACCTATGAAGTCGCACCCAAACCACGGTGCCAGCTTCAACGTTGCTCTCGAATCAACTTTTTGTTCTGTTGAAAGATGTCAACATTTAGGATGCGGCACATTCACCACGAACTGTTTAGGCGAGAAAAATATTCACGCCGTTTAACTAAAGGAACATTTCAGTGCTCTAGAACAAGCCAGTGCTCTATCAAAACTATTTTTTTAATTTATGTTTGAATGTATGGGCTCTTGCCCCTTTGGTGCCTATCTGGCGAGTCAGATATTGTAGTTTCACAGAAATATTCGGACCCCTTATATAATAATAGTAGTAATAGTAGTAACATTATTAAAATAATAATAATAGTAACATTAATAATACTAATACTAACAACAATACTAACGTGTCTCCCTACTCCAACCCACACACACACAAGTTTGAAAACCCACACGAGTACTCCCGAACCTTAGGAAAAAATTAATGTACACAACTAATAACGTTGTAGACAGATATAACATAGAAAAAGTTAGAGCAGAATTTACTCAAGTATAGAAATTGTTCTAGATATAAATTAAGCAATAGGCCCTACACCTTATTGACCATACCTCCATACTATTTGAAAAGGAGTAGGCCTACTTAGAACGAGACTAAAAGTAGTGAAATTTTGTTTAATGTAACTTCCGAATTAACAGCTCAAGTGGACGCCGGTGCTGCACATTCACGTGGTCCACTGATGACAGTTTGTAGCAGTTTACTCAGAGACCGTTATTTACAACGGAGTTGAAATATTTGTTCCTTTTTCAGCAGCTTTAATTTAGCAGTTTGATTAATTTCGTAATCTGATAGGCGTAAGCTGTAGTGGGCACTGAAGGATTTAAGTTTTTCTCTTACTTATGGCGTTCAGGGCTCAGTTGATATAAACTGATTTTAAATAATGACATGATAAACAGACTGGTTTTTCAAATAAACAATATTGAAACCAAGTGTATAAATTACTTTTCTTACGCTGCACTCAAGTTTACATTTGATCTTTGGGAGTCAGTCCGATAACACATGACACTTTGTAGTCTCGGGGACAGAGGTGTCGCACTTAATCACCGTCAACTTGCGAATGATCCAGTTTGTCTGAATTACCGCCTCTAGTGTCGGAAGATATTTTAAAACAAAAAATAAATTAAAAATAGTCTCGACAAATAGTAAAACTTAAAAACTGCTTATTGAATGTAATTTTAAAAATTTAATTATTAGTCTAAACAGCACGATGCAAATAATCCACTGTTTGTTAATAACAAACACGAAAGTTACTAAAAATGAAACAAACAGGAATGCATAAAGACAAACCTCTGACTCCGACAGAGAAAAAAAAATGCCTGGCACTCATTGAATATGCACTGAAAACAAAAGGATATCAAGACTAACTTAAGTATAGAATAAGTGAAGTGAAAAATAACTGATGTCAAGAATACCTGAAGTTGAGTATACTATAGTTGAAAGCCTTGAACGATCTTATCGAAGACGAATGAATGGATACGGTGGTGTTCTTTACTACGTACCTTAAGAGAATAAATTCGTTCCTTATTTCATTCGTCGACGTTCGCTGTCTGAGTACATGCATTAACACGATAACCCGGCCAAGGTATCTTTTGTGGAAAAACTTATTGGCCTAATTGTTTTACTGTTCTCTGGTAATGAATTCCATTCCACTAAAGACCGCTACCAAAATAACAATATTCTGGACAATAGTAAATCTCTGACAGATTATCATGCAGTCTAATGCATTCGTGTATCACAGTTGCTTAGCATGCAGAACACGATACATTCAGTTCAGACACATTGTGTGAATGCGTCGAAACTCATCAGCGTAGGCGAGCCGTGACCATTGTGTGGGTATATTGCTAACATCGGTTGCCGTGCATTGTGTGAATACCGTTGTTACGTCATGGCGATTTGAAACCCAAATGTACGACCGCTCGTTTTATCCATTCAACTCACACAATTTGTTAGGGGAAATCTAACGTGACTTGATTTGTACAGAGTGAAATGACAAAAAACTGCGATTATTTCCTTATAAACAGTCTATTCATTAAAATTACACGTTTAAAATAGATTTTAAATTCTCAAGTTCCCTGAGCTGCAGTACTGGTTCACTATTTTGAACGAAATATATTAGGCCTGTTATTAGGTAACATCAAATTAATACAATTTATTTTTTTAAAGCTGTGAGTAAAGTTCTTGTACCTTTTAAATTTGTATAGGCTACCTTTTTCGGAGCCTGGTGTCCTAAAAATTTGATATTTCCAAAACGGAACACTATATTCAAAGTTTGGTTAAAATTTGTTTAATTTCACAAACGATATGCATTTTTTCAGTTTTTCCAAAACGTTTGTAAATCTTTGGGTCCTGGTGCCTCAAAATTGGGAAATTTCAAAAACTGAAAATTATATTAAAATTGTACTTAAAATTCTCTTTAATTTGACACACCATACAGATTCAAATTTTTTTTCGAAAAAGTGCTACCTCAAAAATTTCCCCTTGCCTCACTAGTTTTAGGTGGATCAGTTTAAGGCTACATTAAGTTTTAATAAAATCGCTTGATGCGTTCAAATGTTATTCTGAGACATACTTAGAGAGACAGACAAATGCCACACAGTCGACTTAAACCTGAGAATATTCTTCGCTCGTTCAAAAATATTATAAAATCTTATCGTATATTATTAAATGAGCAATAACTTTATGCGGATTTATTCTTGAAAACCGTTCTATCGATTTTGATGAGATTTTGTCTTTTGAGGATTTCGGTATGAAGAAATCCATTAGGCTAGGTCTCATGTTTGGGAGAATTCGTCTAAAGGCCGAAATTGGAGTACCTAAATTGACCACGCGAAGAAGCGTTGGTTACCTTTGGTTGTCTTCCGGGTTTTAGCCACACTGACGCTCTGTTACTCCAGCGCGCTTCCACTCACAGATGGAAAAATTCGTTCTAGCCTGATTTATTGTTGCCTGAACACCGCGTACAGGAAGCAACTGCGCATGCGGAGTAACTGAGTCGTGTTTACTTTGGTAGCCTACTTGTTGTTTAGACATTTATGCTACGTTTCACGAATGTCTGTTAATTATCTTGCTAACGACCGTTTGTTAACTAGTGATATAATTTGTGACTACCGTTATCTTACTAGCCCTTTCATCAACGCCCGTTCGGAACCTGTTAGTAAAACTCTCATTAACATCACTATGCTACCATGCTAAGTGTCAATTTTGCTTCAAATAGACCAAACTATTCAGGTCTCGACGTTTTAACGGCCCGGTCGTTAACCAACAGGCCAAATATCTCCCGCTAAGATAATCGACGATTTTAAAGGCCGATACCTTTAACTCAGCTTCGTAAAAAGGGTTATCTCCCGTTAAATTCTTAACGGGTAATTTACTGGCTGTTAATTTCTTAACGGAGCCGGTGAAACGGGGAATTAGTGATCTACCAATTTTTAAGACACAGTGAACTAAGACTAAGACACTGTGAGATTTAGTTAAACTTAATAATGAGCTAAAATCTAAAATGTTTTAAATTTTAATAACTTTTTAAGAGTTTTTTGTAGGCGTTTCCTTTAAATACAGGTAAGTATTTATTTTAAGTGTAGTTTAGAGTTAACGTGTTTAGTTAACAAATGGTAATATATATTCAAGTATAATTTAATTGCAGAGTTTAATTTATAAGTGGTATATTTTATAAGTGCGTTTACAAATAAAGTATTAAAAAAGTTATTAATTATTTTACGTTATTTTTAAAAATGATGCATATTTATTTGTTTTCACGTGAAGAACAAAAAATAAATCAAAGTGAAACGTTCGAAAAAGTTTTTGATAAGCTAAAGTTATTAATTTAAAGTTGTTGTTAACACAATTTTTAGGAAAAATGTGTGACGTCATTTTATGACACTGCTGTTTATGACTTATGAACAGAAAGATAAGTTTCACATACAACACAAATGCTCCAGTTGGTGTCTGGCGTTTGCATTGTGTATATTGGGTGGTATTAAATATGTATAGAGGTATTGTGGATGTGTGTGTGTTTATGTATGTGTGCAAGCGTGTGTATTATAGGCCTACTTTGTTTTTGTAATACTTCTTTATCTGCTTTGTCATGTGATGAAAAAATTTAACATTTCCTTCTCTCGTCAAGCATTTCTTACATTTAAGTACAGTACCAATTAGATACTCAACAAAATTTACTTGTATTCCAACCTCACCTACTTCCATAGTCCATTGTTCCATAGTTAATTCTCAATTTCCATAGGTTGTTCAAATATTAGGCCTACTCAAACATGAAAAAGCATTTAAAATTATATACCCTATAGCTATTTACACAGCTTAGTTGTATTTATAACTTTATTTACTCATTTCACAGTCAGTCTGCATTTATTAAAAAAAAAAAGTTATTAAGATACATTATAACTGAGCGAAGCTCGGTAACTTTACGTTATTTGTAATTAGTGTAAAAAGTGTGTGAGAAATTGATACCGTGGACGTTACATAAATAAAATAATTGTAGTAACAATAATTGTAAATAATCAGATAATTGCCATTTATTTGATTTATAGTATCTGACACATTTTCTCTTACAATTATCTTATTTTTAGTACTCAAGTTAAAATTAACAGTCACGATAATCAGCTGTTGGTCACACATTTATTTAAAACATATTTCTAACTCCCTTGAATTCATAACACCTCTAACGAAGTAGGCCTGTACTGCGCGACATTTTGACAACGTTACGAGAGTAGCGATGTACTCTGACAGAATTAAATGAACACCAGAAACAGTAACACAGTCTCAAATTTTAACACTTTTATCACAGAATTCAATAAAATTTGTTTTACTTAAATATCCACTTCATTATCCATAGCACAGACTTCAACATGAACGACATAAAGTTAGGTAATGCGCAGGTAAAGACAAATAGCACCTATAAACCCTTTAAACCAGTGGAATAGCGTCAATTTTGTAATGGGAACGGGAACGCCAATCGTTTGTGGTGTTACTGGGGCACATACGTATCAAAACATTCTGTTGATTTCAGCACACAATATCAACGAATGAATCCTTTTGTAGCATCATGATCTTTTTCATGGTGCTGTCTGATAGTTGCCTACGTTTTTAGTTGACAAAGTCCATGTTGTTTTTTTCAGACGGCGTCTCTGCAGGTGTGTCATATTACTCGGGAGTAGCATTAGAAACGTATTTTTTGTAAATCTGGCAAGCGTTTGGTAGTCATGTTGAATACTTTACCTTAGATACACTGTGCACTTATTAAAACTGTACCCAATTCTTGGGTAGTGTGCCATATTATTGAAACGCATACGCTACCGTGTGGATATTTAACACTATCGTACACACATATACATGGAAACTTTATAGTAAATAAATATTTCTTAGCAACAGAGTACAGAAACACTACAGTTGACGTCGAGGTACCATGATACCGCATTATCACAACACAGAATCCGTTTGCGCCCTTGCACTTCACATCACTACACGCTGTAAAACGACATGAACTCTACAAAATAATCTCAATTCAAAGCTTAACCCTGGCATTCAAAGGAATTTTTTCAGTCAGATGTAATGCCGTACGGCCCTTCCATGGAATTCCGCCGTTGCCATCTTGCTCTTTTCTCATTCAACTGTAGACAGGAACATATCCTCAGAAGTTTGACTGTTACAATCTTTCTTGCGTAGTTACTAAGAAAAATATTGCTTTGTTCTTTACCACTTCGTGACTATACGTTTACTAAATTATAAATAAAGAAACAAACAAAAGCAGACTATTAGTTTCAAGCGTGTGAAAAAGAGAAGGTTGGGACACCGAGGATAATATGGTGAAGGCAGAACAGGCAGAAGTGCCTCATCCTGACAAGTCAGAAGACGAAGAAGGCAAACAAACTGCAAAGAGGGTCTATTTCTATTTTAAAATACACTTAATGCAAACAAATTTGGTTCCTTACAATAAACCTTTTTATTTCACTAATGTCAATACTTTTAAAAAGACAAATACTATAGTTTCCAAGTACTATTATTATTGTATCAACATTAACATAAGAATTATTAGTAGTAGGCCTACAAGTCACGTAAGTGTTTAACCCGCTTGCACTCTCTGCCAAGGACTCCCAGATAAGTCGTAAAAACATTAACTTGCTAATACTAAATATAATTAATATATCATATAAAAAAGAATTATTAAATAACGGAAAATGAAATCACTAAAGTAACTACCGTCAGTTGCGCTTCCTACTCAAAACTGATGACTCGGTAGGCAACGCTGAGTCAACGTGGACTGAATACGAAGATGCACTGGGTAATGTGCTTAACGTACACGTTCTAAGCGCGAAACGTATACTCCAGGTAGCGCCTGCACACATTCACACTACGCTAGAAACTTTACTCTAATTACAACGTCTAACTGTACCGCTACAAAACAAGTCTCTAAAGTAACGGTTCGTTGACGTAGACTGCTGACAGAGGGCCTCTAATGCAGGAAAGTTACTCAAGTTGCACAGTAGCTTCGATAACGTTCTAGAACGTGCTGTTTATAGCTTATTTTGCATCACAGTAAATTCTGTTGCGTTATCCAGTCAAACAAACGCTTGACGTATCTAAATGATTTCTTCGTTTTCAAAACAAAATACCTCGGTACTAACCAATAATAAGTAAATATATTTTACTTACCATGTACAATGTAGGCCTACCTTCATTAAACAGATTATTACCTGATCTTGCTACCGTTGTGCGATGAACGTTAAGACATAGAACTGTGTCTCAAGGTATGCGGTTACAGAGTGGTTGTAAAACAGAACGATTTGCGTTAATATTAGATAGCGTTACTTCAGTAATTAAATCCAGTGTGAGGTCGCGTTTGCTTACCTATCAACTTTACGATGCAGTAAACACGCCAACTTTATGAGGGAGACACCTCCTACACACGCTCTTACGGTTTACGATCGCCTACGAGTGGTTAGCTCGGTTGGCACGCTGTGGTACAACGGGTGTTTTTTATAAATGAGACGCTTGAAAATCGTTAAAAATGTATGGACATAGGAAGCATGGCTGCCGACCTTGAAATAGAGGACAGAGCTATCCTAAATCAATCACATATGTACTGTAGGCTTATTTGGCAACCAAACAAGGGGCCAAGGAGGTAATCAAGGGGTTATCGTAGATTAATATGCAGTCGAAATACTTGTAGTTTTTCGTATTTGATTATGACGATACTAAATTACCTAGCACTCCATGTAGCCCATACTGTCTTCTTGAATTACATTAGTGCTGACACTGCGTTAAAAGTTCTGTTGTCGCGGCGACGCAAGAAGCAAGAAGATGGCACCACAAATTTACAGAACCGTTCCTCTTGCCTTCTGTGGTCAAGGTTGACAACTTGTGCACCGCACACTACAAATACCAAAGAACGTGTATACGTTTGTTAGAAGAACATCGGAAAATCTGTATATAATCGAAGTAAAGTAGTGTAGAAGCTGATATAGCAAAGGTCGATAAATATTAGTAGTACCCAAGGAACTGCGACTGTAAAGGAGTCGATGAATTAAGATGACGCCATGGTTGTAGTCACTATGTCCCAGCAACTCGATTGATGGCCACATAAAGTAACAATTTTGGTAGTACTGGTAATTGTGAGTCAGCTAATTTAGCGATTTATTAATTATTACAGAAGACTGTTAATGATTAATACTGGATACTGGTCTTTTGTGTGTTGACTCTAGTGTACAGTCAGGTGTTAAATACAAATTTACAGGGTTTAATGTAGCCGTCGTGTCATTAAGCTCCAGCATAGAAGATCGTACTAAAGCAAAGCAATAGAAGATCGTACATGGCAATATGATCAAACGACTTATCTTAAGAAAAAAATTCAGCAGAAATTACGAAGCACTCTTCATAATATACTGTCAGTTGACGAACAATTATAAAGAAACAAGTTTTTAAAATTCTTGAAAGCGTTATGGCCAACGAAGTAGGAGACCTTATACACTTCAATGGCTGTAGACATAAAACTTATGTAACGAAACATATTTTTAGTTTCCAGCATGAAATGTAATTCAGAACGAAGGGACCGTAAGTAGCATCACTCGTTGTGTACATTTTGTAATAATCAGCATAATTTGTGTGTGCTTGTTTACATCGATAGTCGTAGGGAAACAATCTACATAAGGCACGTTTGTAATCTGTATTATTTGTAGTCTGACCATGAGATAAGATATAGGCGTATCATTAATTTACTTTAGGCCCGTTGGCTAAGATATGATTTCAGCCTTTTGTATTGAAATACCTTTATGCAGTGAAGGATCCAGAACTTGATTAAGGGACGCTTGGTTTAAAACAAAAGTCGTGAAACTGACGGCAGGAGAACCATACATTCCCGCGTCTGATATTCCGTTTTGATTATTAAGCACTCTCCCATCGCGACAGTTGGATTGTTTATTATCAAACATGCTCGACTCTTTTGTAAAAGTTCGCGTTTAAAACGTTACGTAATATTCCAGAAGTGAAGAGTTTTAGTTCACTTAACTGAAACTTACTGGCCCCCTCCCCGAGAATCGACACTATTTTTATGTAAATCTATAGCTGCGTTTAGGTTATCAGGTATCTGGTAATTTATTTAAACTCTCTACTGTTCCATTGTGTCATAAATTTTAAATATCACCTCTAGTACAGTATTTTTAGCTCTGGACGCAAAGCTAAAAATGTTATCAGTAACGAAGGCACGTCGGATATCGCTCATTGTATGTTTAACCATTACACTCTTCTCTCCTATTGTTCTCTCTGATTACAGACGCCACGCATTTCAACAGGCCAGACGTCTGTTACACCGACAAACAGTCCAGTAGACAACTCAACAATAACAATCCCATCTCATTTGCTAATAAAGCAGTTTTTCAGTTCACAACAAAATGGTAATAATATTCTTTGTGAATTCCATAATACACTGTACGCACATTTCACGTTTTTCGAATAATTCATGTTATAGGCCTACGACTATGTATGCGTATGTTTGTAGTGACGGTTAGAAAAGGACAGAATAAAACAATCAGATGTGTGATAATATTCCATTTACTTTGAAACCGGCTGGATTTTACGTATTTTGAAATTTTTAATTCCATTTTTGGGCCGTGGAGTCATAAATTTTCCAAATTTCCAAAACCGTACGCCATACACGGCGGTTAAAATTCTCTTTAATTGGCATGCCACATGAAATTTTCAATTTTATCCCACCTTTGTCTCACTTTATGAGCTCTTGCGTCCCATAATGTTGAAATTTCCAAAAATTAACACTGCATACAGATTTTATTTAAAATACGTTTTAATTTGATACACCTCATAAATTTGGGCAATTTTTGAAATTTTCGAAAATCAACACTAAATTCATATACTGGTTAAAATTGCGTGTAATTTGATACTCTAGGGGGGCTTTTGCGATGTTTTCAAAATTTGGACCTTCTTACATATTTGCTTTCTGCCCCTATTTTTTGGAGGTTCAATTTCAAAATGAATAGGATTCTGTAGGGACACGGGTAAAAGTACGGACACGCGTGCCACATTTTACGAAAATCGGTTGATGCGTAAAAATGTTATCGTGACAGGCAGACAAATGCTAATCCGTAGAGAACTCGCTTCGCTGGCTCAATTAAACATTAAAAATTTTTAATTATTTAAATTCAGTTGTAATTCTTTATTTCAATGTAATTAGTTTTACAATTTGCCCGGCACGGGTGAATAATAGTAGCAGATGAGATAACAGTGACATGCAGGTGTTAGATACTTTCAATAAATCAGTTCCATTAGAGGCAAGTACTATATGAAATACCCTTTATTGTTTCTAATGCCTTCACCATAACCTAATGAAACGTGTCCACTAATTCATTATATTTGAAACATTACTCCTTGGCGAGGACGTTTCAGGCTGTTGGTGTAATTAGCACTGCGACGCATCATTCCTTCTGCAGTGAAGGCATCTGCAGACCTCTTTGAATTACTCTGTTGGGCACATACCACGACGCGATTTTTATGGTTTCCAGTTGTTTTTTTTACGGTACATATTATTCAAACAATAACACAAATGTATGTTGAAATATACATAGTATATCTAGAAATACAATTAGTCTGTATATATGTCTTTCCATAAACAGTCTTTCCATAAAGCAATATTTAATGGCTGACTTCCGTATACGATACATTTCAAACGTCTGTTATCAGACCAACCTAAATTTACTAAATTTACATCTGTTAGTTCAATTCGGTCTCGCTACAAAGGAGTCGAGTTCAATAACTTATTACGATAATTAAATTACTATAATTTATTATTACGGTAAAGTACTAGTTACGTTTCAATTACAAGATTCAACTATTGTCGTCAGCGACAACATGTCGTTTGTCAACAATAACAACATCAGGTTAACGATTGTGTAACGTGATTGCGCGTGCCTGTCCGTCAAAACCGGTTTCGCACATGCCTGACTCTACGCTAACAAAACTGGAATGATTATTTCCATCTCTTACGATCGTTCTCTGCCAAACAACTTCTACCTACTACTCATACAAAGACAGTCCTCCTACCCGTCACAAACATTACGTGAGCGCGTCTTTATATGTCTTACGTAATTGCTAACGAATTCTATAACAATCATTTACATCAGCGGTTCTCACACAGTACTCCTTTGCGGTCGCTTGCCAGTTGCTCGCCACGAAAGATTCCGAGCATCTCGTTAAACTATGTTCCGCCAGCGGGTCATCGGTTTTCCTCTTCGTCTGGAACGCAGTATCTGCCTCTTCATTATTTATTGGGTACTCGAGCGTCGGTCGTTCGTTCTACATGGCCTACCCAACGTAGGACTCGATTAGACCCTAGTAAAGTGGCGAAACTATGGAAACGATCAGGGGGACCAATCCCCCCTCAGAACCATTATAAATTTAAGCGAAATTTAAGAGATCACTTAACGTATTGCAACAGTACGAATGTATATAGTACTGTGCATTGCACAATTAGTTAAGATAATTTGTGTAAATTAAATAAATAATCAATATTGTCAGTAGTAATAATAATTCTGGTAGGAAGCCGTAAAGTGAACAACAAATTTGCCTGCTTGAACAGGTAGGTCACGCCACACACAGCTGCGTCTGTGTACACGTGTATCTTACGTGTGTGAGTGCAGCCAGTTAAGTCCTGCAAAGCATCACCCCTAAGTAAACGTTAATAAATATATAAATTATTTAAACTGTGATAAGTGTGTGTGAAATATCACAAAACAAAATACGCCACAGTGTAAATAATATAAAGACGCACGCGTATACGAAAGATTGTGCGAAAATAATAAAAAGTGCAAATATAGTGCAAATAAATATAAATAAAACCCATAATAATTGAGATAGAGAAAAACGGTTAACACACAGTTGTACACATAAAAATTACCTACCAGGTGAATACCGGGTAATTTTCAAAAACTTCGCATGTTGCGAAGATCAGTGAAATAAGTGTGTAAATAATCGTGTTTTTAAAAGGACGTTACGACAGACTGATTCTTGCAGAGAATTGTCGAAACATGATTTTTGCGCCCTAGACTATAAATACGCGAGACACATCAGCCTTGTTCTCTTTCTCGTTCGACTACAGCGGCAGCCGGAGGCTATGCCCGGCAACTTCAACTCTTTCTCGATCAACCACAGCGGCAGCCGGAGGCTATTTCCGACAATATCATCAGTTTCGTGAGATCACCGCTGAAACCAGTGGCTATTACGGGAGACGAGGGAGCAGCACACTACATGGCATAGATTCCAGACGTAGAGTAGGAATCATCGGACTACTGAGAGGATCCGGAGGACGAGGAACGGATTCCAGGACTACACGACTACGCAGAATTAACCAAGATCAAGGACTCAGGACCAGAAGAGGATACGGTGAGGAACCGCAACGATTAAGGTGAAAGAAAGCCATGTATTCATCCAAAGTAAAGACTTAATCAAAAATAATTAAACATTTGAAAAAAAAGAAAGACAATATAATTTCAAAAAATGTAATTAATAATTTGTAAATGTAACTGTTCTTGTATAGTAATTATAGTAATATTTGAATTATGAAAGCATATTTTTGAAATGACAATTTATTGGAAATATTTAAATTAATTTTGAAAGAATACGGTAGTAATTTTTCTAAAGTAATTAATAAGTCATAAATAAGAAATGCATATGCAACAACAATAAGAATTTGAAAAAAGAAAGATTAGAAAATTTAATAATAATAATGTAATAAATAATAAATTGAGCAAGTCGAGAGCAATATTATATAATAAGCAATGTTAGTTATAGTTATAAGACTATTTTATTATTTTATGTTTCTATGTAATATGAGATTACCTGTATTTATTAACAAGGAAGGAACTACGAGTACACATACACATGCAAATAATAATGAGTTTTTAGCTCGCAATTTAAATGAAAGTTTTAATTAATAAATGTTTTGAAAGATTCTAAACAATTCACGTTGTTATTATTATTACGATTACACCCACTGAATATTTATAACGTAAGTATCGTCAACGATATAGATAGACAACATAGTCAAAAAAACGTTATAGTATATTTATTTCGAAGCCAGTTGGATGTGTTAATATAAGGATCATAAATAACTGTAGAAATAGAAGAAAATACAATATTTGTAAATTAATAAAAGGTAGTTTTACTAACAATAATAATCACGGAGGATTTATTAAATAAAGTACGCACTTGCAGCGTTAAAGAAAAATTACGCACGCTCCAGTAAACGAAGGCAGAGTCTATTAATCTGTCTTTATATTTTTTGTCCACCTTCCCTTTACATATTTGTCTACGTCATGACTCCTTCAGTCTAATATTTCTATGGCTTGAACAGTTGTTTTTGCAGACGTAATCTAGCAACTTATTGACATTTATTCGGAAAAATTAAAAGATTTTAATGCAGGACTTCACATTAAGAGTAATGTACTTTTACACGAACTATAAGTTGTTTAAAACCAGTGGCGTGGCGTGGGTACATAACAGCTGTTGCCGGTTGTGATAGGCCTAAAACTTAGCGTAAAAATTAATTCGAATTTTTCTAGTACCAAGTGTTCTTTTTAGAGCCAGAATATACTGTTTTGAGCAAAAATGGGTCCAATGAGCCATAATGGGGTCCAAGCTTCAAGCTAATCTTATCCCCCCCCCAAGTATAAGCTTCTAGTTACGCCACTGGACTGATGTGACCTACAATACTGGGTCTTTTATACGGTAGCCTCAGCACGTGACTATGCCTGATAGGCTATCCGCCATTATCTCTAATCGGACTGAATCTCTGTTCTCAAATATGTCCAATATCTATTCAGTTCAGTTCGTAAGCGCCCAATTTTCGCTTGCATATCCAAGACGATAGTGGTATTATTGATTTACACATTCATTATATCTTTCCAAATGCATTGAACCAACTTGCATCCCACACAGAAGCGGTTGCATTATAGTCAACTCGTTTATTAATAGACTACTATTATTATTCAACTGTTCATATTGACTGAATTAGGATTTTTTGTTTCTTTCGGGAATTATGCCTTTTGTAAAATATTTAGTTAACTATTTCATTTACAATCACGTGTGTTTACCCGGGAGCGTTTATGACTTTAAACAAGTTACAACAAGAAGTGCACATACTTATGGCCTACGTTCAACGTCTACTAGCCTACATTTCTTAACTGGCGAACAAAACAAGCGAGTGACGTCATAGACGTATACGTACTTAGTACGTGGTCAGTGTCGAGCGAGGTCACACTAATATACTGTATAAACAAGTAAGAGTTACGTAACATAGTGGCCTGTCCCGATTAGGTGTTCAGTTTCACCGCCAACTGTCGAATGCAATCAAAGATCTGTGAATACAATCAACGGAGTGTGGATGCTGCTAACAATTACAACACAACTGTATAGTATAACGTCACTGTATATATTTATATTAAAATCTGGTTACAGAAGCTCTTATTAGATCTTTACGTTTAACTCTGCTGTATAGCTAGATATATAGACTTCACTTACAAACAAAACTCCAGTGTGATAATCCAAAAAATAGGCCTACTTAGGCAAGATTTGAAAATATTTTTTTCGAATGGAAAACGTTTTGTTCAGCATAATCCATTCAGTTCTGAGCGACTTTTAAGACGGCTGGAACAATTTTGTCAAGTCGATCGCCTTGAATCCAGGAATGTCATCGACGATGTGAAAATTTCGAAAAAAAATGGCAGATGTTGACACTGTATAAAGTGCGGGCACACCTATTGAGTGTGGTGTCATTTTGATTCATAAAAAGGGCATGATTATAACAAAATAAAACTTAAAATTACTAGCTGACTGCCGGAGGAAAAGAGCATAATGTTTAGGCGGTATGTTGCTGTTCATTTAGTTGCTGCTAAATATAGGCCTACGGTTACCATGGCAACAGAATTGTTTGTATTATTTTTTTTTACAAAAGGAGCGAAGGAAGAGTTGGTATAATATCTTTGTTAAACTTATAGGCCTAATCGAATAATCCATGTTATTGTAATGATAAGAAATCAGTGTCCTTCATGTAATTTTGTACTCCTTTAGTAATATGGGAACTTCGAATTTTAAATAACACGGTCATCACTGTAACCGGGGTTTTTGTTTTAGTGTAAATAACTATGACTCGTCGAGTTGGGAAAAACATAAAAGTCACGTGGAGCCAAGTCTGGAGAATACAGTAGGCCTACATATTGCACGTAAAACTAACTGAAATTTCAGTTCTTCGAAATCAAACCAACGGCCTCTCCCGATTTTTTGAGTTGGTCTTTCTTCTTTGTCATGTGGGGTTACGTTTATTCTTGATTTAGTAATTCAAACGACCAATAATGAGCACAAGATATTCTCTTCTTATAGTTCTAATTTTCTCAAATCATTGTTGAACATAGCAACATATGTGTCCCAGAAACGGGTAACCATTACTTAAATCTTTTAGCTCTACTGTGTGAACGCGGAAACCCAACCCTATGTCAGCAACATGAACATACAAAAAGACTCTACGGGAAACACGTGGAAGACTTTTTGTTACAACTTTCGTTCTTCAATTTCCCCGAAGGGCGCAATCCGCGGCAATCATCCTGCAGGCATCTTTTACATACGAAAATTATCGTGTAAAAGAGTAAATATAAGCTCGATAATCATTCTACATGTTTTCACGCATTTTTCACTCTTCCTTCGTTATAATTATTGGATTTGGTAGACCTTCTAGATTGCCAGATGACTTGACACAACGCCTGGTCGTCCTCTACATTGTTCATCCAAAATTATTTTACAGACACTTTCAGATTCATCATTTCAATTGTTTATAGTTGATATCAAAGCTGCAGAGACACATTAAAGTGGATTCTACTTTGAGTCTGATTTCATATTTCCTTTTCTTTTTGAAGGAATTTGATCACTGCTCGATACTCAACTTTCCCGTTGGTTATAAGTAGGCGACGTTTCCACTTAAAACGTTGTTCCATTGAATTAATCGACGAATTTATCTGACTTTTTTTTTACAATAATACCTTGAAAATGATCTAGACCACTTTAACGTACATAATGACTATCTTTGGTACATGGGTGTTACAGAATTTCATTTAGTGGGGATATAAACAAAACGCGGAAGTATCACCCATTCCCTAACCACATTTTTTGTTAATTAGGCCTAAAAAGAATTAATTATTATTGCTTATTATAAATACTATTTATACCTACCTTAAAAGGATTAAAGAACAATAAATCACACAATCTTATGGCTTTTTAACGGAGTAAAACATTTCGGTGGGGGGGTGAATCCCCAAAACTGTCTAAACCATGCATTAAAAAATAGCGTGTTAAACGTTTAATCATAGAATTACAATCCGAGTACTTGCACGTAATATGACCCCCACAATGTTTAAACAGTCCATGTTTAAAATTGTTTCTATGTTTTGATACAATTCAAAAAATTCTTACGTGAATAGAATATTTAATGAAAATGTTTAGAGAATGTATTATCATAAAAATAAGGGTGCACGTTTTCCTATGCATAGGCCTACATACAAGGCTATACATACTTCAAATTTTTTTAAAGAATAATGTATTTCCATCTGCATTCATTAAAAAACAATAGAGTAGTATGTAACGGAAAATTTGATCTATTTATAATTTTAATAAATAAACTATGCTGAAAATAGAAAGAAGGGTGTGTTTTAGAAAGCAAGGAGGCATTTAGACGCTAGAAAGCGAGGCGGCAATAAGTGAAAAGAGAATTACTTGCTAAAAGCTCGATAATGCATGTACTTGTATGTTAAGGCACGATTTGGGACACTACTGTCATAAAATGTATTATGTTTCAGATAGTAAGGGTGTTTACCAAACGTTGTAAAACCTAAGTGCATATAACAATAGCTGTCGTGGGAAAGCGATCTTGTTGTGCGAGTGAGATAGCGATAGACGCTAGTTTCTGTAAACACGTGTACACGGAAAAACGTTGGGCGAATTAGAAAAAGCGTCATACGTTGCGCGGGAAGTTTTAGTTAAGCGGAATGGTCGAATTTGTATTTAGCGGTAGTTTGTACCTATAGGAACGTTTTGTTGTAGTTCGTAAGTAAGGGAAACTTGAGGCATGTATATATTGTGAACTTAGAGTGAAATAAGGGCAGTCTTCTTAATATCGGCGGAATTATACAAAGAGACTCGTGTACGTTGTTTTATATATATATTTTAATAATTAACAGAAAGAATCAGTAAATTTCTCAGAAATAACAAAGTACGGGAACACTATAAGTATTAATATTAAAGTTATAAAGAAAGTTTCATAAACCATAATAAGTCAAAGAGTGTATAATCGAAGTTATAATAAACAATAAGAAATAATAAATACATACGAAGTTCTGTTAATTCTATACGTGGCGGTAAATCGCGGAAGGAGGCGTAGGAGTTCGAAAGAAAGTTACGACGGTATCAATTAGTCGGGCCAAACGCGACGTGAAGTGAGTTAAATGCACTTAAGTTATATTCTGTCAGCTTTGTGTCCAGTGTGTAATTATACAACATAATTATAGGTATAATCCATATGTTAGTGTAGTGCACTTGTGATAAAGTGAATTGTGCAGTTTTAACCAGGATCAACACGACGACGGTTGCTGACGAATCACCGTCTACAATAGCTTCAGGACCACGCACTTTGGAAGGATTTACGCAAGTAAAGAATAATGAACATTTAGTTCTATGTTTTTGATAAATAAATATATGTTGTATGCAACATAGTGACTCAATCTGTCATAAAGGACTCACTGCCAATTAATCATATTCAATTTATTCAATAAATAATTCAATTCATATAAGAAAATTTTAATTTTGTAATGTATAAATACAAATTGTTCATTAAAGTGATTAACATACTTTAATTTGTGTTTATTATTACTGGCGCCCTGAGGTAAATCAAGAGTCGGTACACTGGAATAAGTACCATAACTATTATATAAATTATTATATGTCATATTTGATCAAGATAGTTGTGATCTTATTTTTCACATGCTCATAGGCCAACATACTTTTCAAATCAATAATTTTAACTCTTTTACAAAGGCCTAGCAAGAATGTTGTAACGTGACAGATGTATGCATAATATTGAATGGCAATTGATCATTAGAATAATGAAGT
Organism: Magicicada septendecula; assembly: GCA_034769895.1. Taxonomy (NCBI): domain Eukaryota; kingdom Metazoa; phylum Arthropoda; class Insecta; order Hemiptera; family Cicadidae; genus Magicicada; species Magicicada septendecula. The sequence continues at coordinate 271,347,417 of CM068369.1, read as the reverse complement.
TATAATGTTTAAATTTGGAAGAAAGCATTAAGTTTAATATAAATAGATTAATTCATAGCAACTGTGGAAAGAAATCATTATTATAAAGAAAATCCAAGTTCAAGTAAAAGGAGTTACTAGTGATGAGTCATCAAAAACCAGTCTCATAACCAAAGGTTTTCAAACTATAACCCAGGAAGGTAAAAAAGTAAATAACAAAGCAGTACTGAATATGACCAAACCCACAACGAGGAAGAATAAATAGAAGAGAAACCCTAAAATAAGCCAAGATCAAACAATACAGGTGGTGTATTTCTGAAATAAAGAAGAAGATGGAGAAGATCCCAAGAAACCTGATGGCATCAAGAAGAAGATGGAGAAGATACCAGTCCCAGAAGGCAGGAGAAAAGAAGACTGATGAAAGAAGAAGAAGGCAGCATCCTGAAGAAGATGTCATGCTCTTATAAAAGACACCCGAATCCCTATGTCCCCAAAATAAATATTTAAAAATAAAAGTATAACGAAATAAAAACCACATGTATATAAATTTAAGAGAGAGAAGTGTATAAAGTAAAAGTTGCCTGTGAACTAAGATGAAACAATAATATAGTACCCATGGAACAAACCTCCATTGAAAAAACACTAACCAATTTATTATGTTGATAAGACTATACGACCATTTAGCATTAACATAATATATAAGTGCAAAGTGAACCAGTGATAGTTTTGGGTATTATAAAAAATGAACCTTGTGTTTCATTCTTGGCAATCACAAACATTGAATGCAATGAAATATGCATTTTTCAATGACTTGAAATGTGTACTGTGACAATATGTTGTTCATAAGACATGAATCTGTTTAAAATAACATTTTGTTTTACATGAAAAAAGAAAAACAGATTTCATAATACTTTTTGAACAATTCATACTATTTATTTATTAATGACAGGGTACAATTCCCCAAAGACAATGTATAAAAGACGGTATAAAAACTGTAGAATCCTACTTATAATAATAGTTAGAAATAAGAATATAAATATAAGGTTTTTATGTATATAGTACAAGAATGTTTAAAAATGTTTTAGATATAAGGCCATTTGTTTGGGTCTGAAACAACTAACATCAGAACTATAAAAATAGTTACCACTTGTAAATAGTAGAGAGTAATTAAGATGTTAGTTAGTAAAAAACCTTTTTTGTAAACCATGTTTCCATGTTGGAAATGGGGATTTTGTTGCAAAATGTCTGACTTGAAGACAACCATTTATTTAAAAAAATATTCTTTATTTTGTTTAACTATTATTTGTATTGTAACCAATACTAATTGTTTTTGTGTAATTTGAAAACATGTTTAATTTATAATACTATACGTAAAAGTCAGAGAGGGTATCACACATCATATATTGTTTGTAAAATATTTTGTAAGAAAAATTGTTAAAAAATCATAGGCCAAAAGAATGGAAACCAAACTTCATCAAAACAGAGAAATTGCTCATTTAAATGCAAATAAACAAAAGGGGTTTAGACAAAATAAACTTGAGATCAAGCCATATAATTGCACATACCATTTAGAAAGATTTTAATAAATTATATTCAGAATTATAAATAAAAATGAAAATGACTAAACTCAGAAATTTGGACATGGGAGTCATATATTTCAGAATAATGTTTCAGAATACAACTAATTCAATTAATTACCAGAAAATAAGGGAATATGAACCTTTTAATACAATATAGGATTATTAATATTAAATATAACTGATAAAATGGCTGAATTTATATAATGACAGGAAGTAAATTTTGATGTTTTGACTTTTCAGAGTATACCAAACTGAAAGTAAAATTACTATTTTTTGGACAGAAAACACTATAAAACGGCATTATTTAACCTGAAAATAAGCTGAATGAACTGAAAGATTAATTTAAATAACATCTAGTGAATAAAATTGATAAATAACCCAAGTTTAGGTATTTATATAGTGAAATATTAAAGTGTGCACAGGATATGAAAATATATTTGAACAATGTTAAGAATAATATTATATGGGCTAAGAGTTTAATTGAAACTGAAGGAAACAGTTAGTTGATTATTGGTATTCGAACGGTTAACATAAACGAGAGTTTTGTGACGATCTAACCTATCTTACTAACGGTAAAGTTAAGTGGCGAACAGTACGTTACTGTGAAATCGAGAGTGTCTTATAAAATCCTTCCAGAACATGTACATTGTGACAAAAACAATCAAGAAACACTAATTAACACTAAACAATACATTTCTACTCCGAAAAACACCACAAAACACCAGAAAACTGTATAACACATTAACCAAGTGATAGTGTCGGAATTGGGAAAAGTGTTTTGACTTATAATTACACGGATATACTAAATACAACCCAGAAACATTACACCAGTCACTACACAACATTTAACAAGAGATTTGCAGACACCAGAACAGGAATATTGCCAGAAAATACATTATTTGGAACGCAGCAGGAACGAGCGACATTTTGATCAACTTGACGGCAGCCATCTTTCTTTGACAATTCCAATGCCTCTCCTAGTTCAACACAGCTGTTTGGTGAAAACAATTATTTTATTTTTAAATTATTATTCAATGTTTGTGTTTAGTAATAATTATTCATTTGATGTAACGTTATACTTTTAAATATTAGCCCGACTTCTCTGACTTTGATAATAATTGGCTGTTTAAAGAACCCTGTATAATTTTTATATAATATACTTTGTAACTTTTTCGATATCCTGAGAGTCGATAATAATCGATAAGAGTCAAAGTGCTATTAATTAATAAAACATTAATATTTTTTAACACTAAATAGTTCTTCATTTCATAAATATTACTAGTTATCACTAATATAATTATAATTAATAATCTATCAGGGCTTTACCACCTATGAGTGAAGATAACCTAAAAAATAAAAAGGTAAACAAGTATCGATTGGTTTGAAGACAGTCTTATGAGTGGTGATAGTTTATTTAAAATATACCAAAACTTTAATAAAAATTTTCAGAAGAGCATTACACTTTTTAAAACTTCACAGCCCTATATTAATTAATTGATCATAATTAATTAATTAATAAAATTAAAATTTTTTTTTAATTATTTTTTTTTATAAACATAATTTTTTTTAAAATTTCCTTCAAAACAATAATTTTTGTTTTGAAACTTTCGGTGAAGCTGAACATATATATTTCTTCATCAACTTTACGCTACTCGACCGGTCTTGCTACCATTGGGACTCGACCAGCTGGGAAACTTAAGGAAGTGTTTCAGGCCAGTAAGACGTCGAGAGCCACACCAATTACACACCAATTAAACATATTACATTGGACTTGATTACATCGGAGTCTCATACTCCACAATAGCTTATCATCAATAACAACATTTAAATAATTTTATTACAAATTGGCGCCCAACGTGGGGCTTTAATTAGCGATTGGAAGGCCAATACATTCTGCCCAATCACTAGTTGGAGCTAGGCAACAGCTACAAAGCCAGAGAATTTCAAGGGAAAATGCAACGACGTGCAACATCTAAGAAACGGGCGGCGGAGGCCGAAAAAGAAATAGAAATCGATATGGACAACAAAGAGGCAACGCCAGTAGAGGTGGAAGAGGTATTACAATCGGTGTTGTCCAAACAAACTGAACAACCGGAGATACCCACGCAAACAGGGGAAGTCAATGCCCAGAAGGAACCATTGGAAAAGCCGACACGAACGGAGGAGGGGAGTATACAAGGTGTGATGAGAATGATGATGGAAATGAGTAAGCAAATGGAGGAAAACAATAAAAACATGGACAAGAAAATGGACGAAAATAATAAGAAAATGGGATCCACAAGTAAGGAATTGAAGGAAGATTTGAGTAAGATTATAAAGGAGAGCAACCAATCCTTGAAAGATGAATTAGGTAAGAAACTGGATGATATAAGTAATGACAATAAACTGTTTAGGGAAAAATTAGGGAAGGAGAAGACCGAAGAAATAAAATATGATAGTAAACCAGAAACAGAAGATGTACAAAATGATAAGACGCAGGAACTAGTAGTGGTAGTACCTGGAATTAAAACTAGTGGAAGTAAGGAAAATATTAAGCAAAGGAAAAGGAGAATGTATCCAAGAAACTTGATAAAAACGAAGGAAGAGTTGGAGATGATGAAACATGGGTTAATTGATGGCAATAATATCCCAATTACCTATGACAAAGACATCATGAATTCTATGAATTATAGAAGGAGAATCGAAGTAATTTCAGAAATAATTTACCACAAGACAGTAGTTTATCACTGGAAAAGGACCAGAGGTAAACAGAATACAACATGTGAACCAGATCAGTTTCAGTGCAAGACTGGACACTGTTTTTCAGAAAGATGGAAATGTGATATCGTACCAGACTGTAATGATGACACAGATGAATCACCAGAATGTATTCCATTAACGTGCCATCTAGGACAGTTCCAGGGTACGGTTAGACTAAAATATATTCCTTCAGAGTGGATATGTGATGGTAAACCAGCTTATGGTGTTTCAGATAAACAAATAATAAGTGATAACCCAGATGAAGATCCTCACATATATTTGTCAGGTAACACAAAACATGGACCAGAGAAGTATTGGTGTATACAATATGATGATAGAGGGAACCAGCCCAGTAATTACGACGGCCCTAACAACCCGCCGCGTAATAACCAGTTTATCGGTAATTTTAACGGCGTTAGGAATAACAACCCCTATCCATACAATAGAAACAATTTATACCAACATAATAATGTCCCATACAGTCAGAGAAATCCATATCCCAACAATAATGGTAACAGACCTTACCAACCTAACTGAAATTACTATAATAATAACTTTAGTAATAGCAATAATAACAGTAATAATAACCGAGTGTCGCGCCCTAGGGTAAATTTTATAAGAGCAACCGAGATGATGGACCCTGGTTGACACAGATACCACACACCATCAAGAAAAGGGACAGAGATCATGATAACCGACTACGGCGAAAAACGATGGTGAAGGAGACGAAATAAATATCACTGAAAGAAAATGATACAAATAATAAACATAGAAACAAAACTGGGTTTTATGAATGAAGACTATTTAAGGAAATGAACATGACAAATAACAATATGAACAATGGAACGACATAAAGAAAATCGTCCATCTTCCTGGGTATATAAAAGAAAAGAAAAAGTGAAGATCAACTTATTAAAATATAAATAATATGGTCCAGTGTAGAGTACAATATATGCCCATATGTTGTGGTAAATGATAAGCATAACAATACATATGAGTTGAAGGAAATCGTTTCAGGAAAAATCAAAGGAGTGTACAATCAAGCTTCTATGAAGAAATATTATGAAGAATGAGTTGTGAGTTTTAGAATTTTGAATTTATATTTTAAAAATTTTAAAATAATATAAGTACATCTTACAACCTAATATTTTGAAAAGAACATTCTGGACAATTATAAGAAGAAGGATTTTAGAATTTTGAATTTATATTTTAAAAATTTTAAAATAATGTAAGTACATCTTACAACCTAATATTTTGAAAAGAACATTCTGGACAATTATAAGAAGAAGGAATTTAGAATTTTGAATTTATTTTTAAAAATTTTAAAATAATGTAAGTACATCTTACAACCTAATATTTTGAAAAGAACATTCTGGAGAATTATAAGAAGAAGGAATTTAGAATTTTGAATTTATTTTTAAAAAATTTTAAAATAATGTAAGTACATCTTACAACCTAATATTTTGAGAAGAACATTCTGGAGAATTATAAGAAGAAAAATTTTTTAATTTAATATTTGAAAAAATTCTAAAATATGTAAGAACAACTTACAACCTAATAATTTGAAGAAAAAAATTTATAAAAGAAAAAGAGAGAATTTTGAACTTATTATTTATAAAAATTTAAAATTGAGTAAGTACATCTTACTACAACCTAATAATTTTGGAACAAACTTTATGGAAGAAAGAAAAAGAAAGAATTTTGAATATAACTTATTCTAAAATATGTAAGTACATCTTACTACAACTTGATGATTTTGGAACGAACTTTATGGAAGAAAGAAAAAGAAAGACTTTTGAATTGAAATATAATTATAAAAATTTAAAATTGAGTAAGTACATCTTACTACAACCTGATAATTTAGAACAAAACTTTATGGAAGAAAGAGAAAGAGAGAGAATTTTGAGTTTTGAACTTAATATTTAAAAAAATTCTAAAATATGTAAGAACAACTTACAACCTAATAATTTTGGAACAAACTTTATGGAAGAAAGAAAAAGAAAGAATTTTGAATATAACTTATTCTAAAATATGTGAGAACAACTTACAACCTAATAATTTGGAACAAACTTTATGGAAGAAAGAAAAAGAAAGAATTTTGAATATAACTTATTCTAAAATATGTAAGAACAACTTACAACCTAATAATTTTGGAACGAACTTTATGGAAGAAAGAAGAAGAAAGACTTTTGAATTGAAATATATTTATAAAAATTTAAAATTGAGTAAGTACTTCTTACTACAACCTGATAATTTAGAACAAAACTTTATGGAAGAAAGAGAAAGAGAGAGAATTTTGAACTTAATTTAAAAAAAAAAATTTAAAATTAAGCAAGCACACCTTACTACCACTGAATTATGAGAAAAACATTTTGGAAGAATTAAAAAGAAAGGAATTTTGAAGTTAATATACAAAAAATTTAAAAATAAAGTAAGACCAACTTACTATAACTAAGTTTGTGAGAAAACTTTATGGTAAATAATTAAGAAGAATTTGAATTTGGAGAAATACCAAAACATTCAGAAATAATAGTAAAATCACAGTACTATAAACAATTCTGAATGAAACAATTCTGGGAATAAATGAATTAAACAGAATTTGAATGTTGATAGAACGTCAGTACTTTGAAACAAGATAAGATCAACATATTACAAGGATTTATGAGAAATATTTTTTATTTAAATAAAAAGAATAGTTTGAATTTTACATTAAAACTAACCAAGTTCCAAAAATAACTATGTGTCAATTATGATTGAATTGAGAAGAAAATAAAGTGATTAATTCAGAAAAGAGAATTAACGTTAATCCAGAATAAATGCTAGACATTCACAATAGCATTTGAAGGGGTAGAGAAGAATAACAAAAAAGAGTGTAATATGCAAGAGAAGAAAAAATTTGGAAGCAAAGAGACTAATTACCTATGAAACGATAATGAAAACAGTTAATTAAGAGCAAAGAAGAACAACTCATACCAAACATATGGAGAAGATGATTTTGAACCAATGATAATAATAAGACCTATATGAAATGCAAAGAGAAGAAATACCACATGAAATATAATATAAATGAATTAATGTTAATGAATGCGAAGGCGGATTAATAACTTTCTAAGAGAAAGGAAAGACCAAAATGTTTAAATAAAATGATCAATATAACAACCTGTATATCTAATGTAAAGATATAATGTTAAAAAATTACATATAATATATTAAGACCATTCAAATAATGAATAAGAAAGACTATATATAAAGACCATACTAATACTATGAGTAACCAGAAGAAAATATAAAGAGAATTCAGATGGAGAAGAAAGAGAGTTACACTGTAAACAGTAACCAGAATTATTAAAAGAAAGGTTTTCAACCATAATTAAATTAAATATATCAGACAAGTTAAGAGTTTTGAAAAAAAAATATATGTAATGAGTATAAAAATGATTATGAAGATTTATTAAGATAGAAAATGTGAGATAATCTGAGAGACTACAAAGTGGAGAATCCAAAGATATTTTTATTAGTCGAAAATGAGACTACTTTTTATTTATTTATTCAATGACTGACTGAAGATAATTCCAGCAGCATTATATTTTTGAGCAGGGATGGATATGCCTCTGTACTCAATTTATAGAAGTGGTGTATGGCCAGCAGAGAAGTAGCGTACAGTGCCCCTCTGATCTGCCCCAGCCCACGTGATAGGGAATGTTAGGGAATTAATATCCCAAGGATACAACACGAAGTTGATATAGAAAGAAAATGTATTACAATTATAATATATCTCAGAAGACACTAACTATCCGAAAAGGATCAGTAGTAAGACAAGTAACCATATATATAAAATTAATAAAACTCTAATATAAAAAAGTCGATATAAAGATGGAGAAGAAAATGAATTATAAGAAATGATGAAATTATCATAAGAAATTATTTCATCCATAAACATGTCTGAAATAATTACTTCTGGAGGAAAGCAATCTGTAACGTGACAGATGTATGCATAATATTGAATGGCAATTGATCATTAGAATAATGAAGTTATAATGTTTAAATTTGGAAGAAAGCATTAAGTTTAATATAAATAGATTAATTCATAGCAACTGTGGAAAGAAATCATTATTATAAAGAAAATCCAAGTTCAAGTAAAAGGAGTTACTAGTGATGAGTCATCCAAAACCAGTCTCATAACCAAAGGTTTTCAAACTATAACCCAGGAAGGTAAAAAAGTAAATAACAAAGCAGTACTGAATATGACCAAACCCACAACGAGGAAGAATAAATAGAAGAGAAACCTTAAAATAAGCCAAGATCAAACAATACAGGTGGTGTATTTCTGAAATAAAGAAGAAGATGGAGAAGATCCCAAGAAACCTGATGGCATCAAGAAGAAGATGGAGAAGATACCAGTCCCAGAAGGCAGGAGAAAAGAAGACTGATGAAAGAAGAAGAAGGCAGCATCCTGAAGAAGATGTCATGCTCTTATAAAAGACACCCAAATCCCTATATCCCCAAAATAAATATTTAAAAATAAAAGTATAACGAAATAAAAACCACATGTATATAAATTTAAGAGAGAGAAGTCTATAAAGTAAAAGTTGCCTGTGAACTAAGATGAAACAATAATATAGTACCCATGGAACAAATCTCCATTGAAAAAACGCTAACCAATTTATTATGTTGATAAGACTATACGACCATTTAGCATTAACATAATATATAAGTGCAAAGTGAACCAGTGATAGTTTTGGGTATTATAAAAAATGAACCTTGTGTTTCATTCTTGGCAATCACAAACATTGAATGCAATGAAATATGCATTTTTCAATGACTTGAAATGTGTACTGTGACAATATGTTGTTCATAAGACATGAATCTGTTTAAAATAACATTTTGTTTTACATGAAAAAAGAAAAACAGATTTCATAATACTTTTTGAACAATTCATACTATTTATTTATTAATGACAGGGTACAATTCCCCAAAGACAATGTATAAAAGACGGTATAAAAACTGTAGAATCCTACTTATAATAATAGTTAGAAATAAGAATATAAATATAAGGTTTTTATGTATATAGTACAAGAATGTTTAAAAATGTTTTAGATATAAGGCCATTTGTTTGGGTCTGAAACAACTAACATCAGAACTATAAAAATAGTTACCACTTGTAAATAGTAGAGAGTAATTAAGATGTTAGTTAGTAAAAAACCTTTTTTGTAAACCATGTTTCCATGTTGGAAATGGGGATTTTGTTGCAAAATGTCTGACTTGAAGACAACCATTTATTTAAAAAAATATTCTTTATTTTGTTTAACTATTATTTGTATTGTAACCAATACTAATTGTTTTTGTGTAATTTGAAAACATGTTTAATTTATAATACTATACGTAAAAGTCAGAGAGGGTATCACACATCATATATTGTTTGTAAAATATTTTGTAAGAAAAATTGTTAAAAAATCATAGGCCAAAAGAATGGAAACCAAACTTCATCAAAACAGAGAAATTGCTCATTTAAATGCAAATAAACAAAAGGGGTTTAGACAAAATAAACTTGAGATCAAGCCATATAATTGCACACACCATTTAGAAAGATTTTAATAAATTATATTCAGAATTATAAATAAAAATGAAAATGACTAAACTCAGAAATTTGGACATGGGAGTCATATATTTCAGAATAATGTTTCAGAATACAACTAATTCAATTAATTACCAGAAAATAAGGGAATATGAACCTTTTAATACAATATAGGATTATTAATATTAAATATAACTGATAAAATGGCTGAATTTATATAATGACAGGAAGTAAATTTTGATGTTTTGACTTTTCAGAGTATACCAAACTGAAAGTAAAATTACTATTTTTTGGACAGAAAACACTATAAAACGGCATTATTTAACCTGAAAATAAGCTGAATGAACTGAAAGATTAATTTAAAGAACATCTAGTGAATAAAATTGATAAATAACCCAAGTTTAGGTATTTATATAGTGAAATATTAAAGTGTGCACAGGATATGAAAATATATTTGAACAATGTTAAGAATAATATTATATGGGCTAAGAGTTTAATTGAAACTGAAGGAAACAGTTAGTTGATTATTGGTATTCGAACGGTTAACATAAACGAGAGTTTTGTGACGATCTAACCTATCTTACTAACGGTAAAGTTAAGTGGCGAACAGTACGTTACTGTGAAATCGAGAGTGTCTTATAAAATCCTTCCAGAACATATACATTGTGACAAAAACAATCAAGAAACACTAATTAACACTAAACAATACATTTCTACTCCGAAAAACACCACAAAACACCAGAAAACTGTATAACACATTAACCAAGTGATAGTGTCGGAATTGGGAAAAGTGTTTTGACTTATAATTACACGGATATACTAAATACAACCCAGAAACATTACACCAGTCACTACACAACATTTAACAAGAGATTTGCAGACACCAGAACAGGAATATTGCCAGAAAATACATTATTTGGAACGCAGCAGGAACGAGCGACATTTTGATCAACTTGACGGCAGCCATCTTTCTTTGACAATTCCAATGCCTCTCCTAGTTCAACACAGCTGTTTGGTGAAAACAATTATTTTATTTTCAAATTATTATTCAATGTTTGTGTTTAGTAATAATTATTCATTTGATGTAACGTTATACTTTTAAATATTAGCCCGATTTCTCTGACTTTGATAATAATTGGCTGTTTAAAGAACCCTGTATAATTTTTATATAATATACTTTGTAACTTTTTCGATATCCTGAGAGTCGATAATAATCGATAAGAGTCAAAGTGCTATTAATTAATAAAACATTAATATTTTTTAACACTAAATAGTTCTTCATTTCATAAATATTACTAGTTATCACTAATATAATTATAATTAATAATCTATCAGGGCTTTACCACCTATGAGTGAAGATAACCTAAAAAATAAAAAGGTAAACAAGTATCGATTGGTTTGAAGACAGTCTTATGAGTGGTGATAGTTTATTTAAAATATACCAAAACTTTAATAAAAATTTTCAGAAGAGCATTACACTTTTTAAAACTTCACAGCCCTATATTAATTAATTGATCATAATTAATTAATTAATAAAATTAAATTTTTTTTTTTTAATTATTTTTTTTATAAACATAATTTTTTTTTAAATTTCCTTCAAAATAATAATTTTTGTTTTGAAACTTTCGGTGAAGCTGAACATATATATTTCTTCATCAACTTTACGCTACTCGACCGGTCTTGCTACCATTGGGACTCGACCAGCTGGGAAACTTAAGGAAGTGTTTCAGGCCAGTAAGACGTCGAGAGCCACACCAATTACACACCAATTAAACATATTACATTGGACTTGATTACATCGGAGTCTCATACTCCACAATAGCTTATCATCAATAACAACATTTAAATAATTTTATTACAATGTATTACATTTTGTCGCCCGTAACGTGGGACACGATTGAGTCACTATTAATTAAATTATAAATTAAGAACAAATAGAAATTAAGAAATAGTATAAAACATAGTTTATGATTTTATGATTACGCGAAGTAGGAGTAGGAGAAACAAGGACATACAAAACAACATTCATAACCTATACAGCAACATGAGCACAAACACAAGTACCCAAAGCAACGCTATGGAGTTCCAAATAAATAATCAACTAGGCGATCCAGACACGCTCGCAGACATTTCAGAGGAGGATGAAGCGTCAGGGACGCGGGGACTAAACGGACAGAACGATGTAAACGCAGAAACACAACAATTTACACCAACAGTAATAACAGAAATCCAAGAACGACCGATAAGTCAGACACCACCAGAGACAGACAAAAACACTGATGTCTACACAATACTACAACAAATACTAGAACAACAGTTGTCGCAAAACACACGACGGATAGAAGAGCAGATACAAAAACAATCAGAAAAAACAGAACAACGATTGGCACTTCAACTAGAACAAACAAAAGAACAGATAGCACGACAAATTGCTGAACATGCGAAAAAAACAGACAAACGGTTAGAACAACATGAGGTGAGATTAGAACAAGCACTACTACAAATGAACGAACGAATCAATAAAAAACACGTAGAAATAAGAGACGAAGTCGCCATGCAAATAGAACAAGAAAGAACGAACAACAAAAAACTGTTCCAAGACTACCAAGTAGAGACGAACCACAAAATACAAGACAATACCGACAAAATTACTGAACTTAGTATAAATACTAAACAGCAATTCGTAAAGTTGGACGAACGGTATAGTAATAACATTCAAGTTATAAACAAAAGATGTGAAAATAACACAGCAGCAATTCAAAAATTACGAGCCGAAAAGATGGAAGAAGTGAAGAAAGTGTCGGAAGAAACTGGCCTACAAATACGAAAAATACAACGAGAATTTAGTAATAAATTAGCATCAATTAATAACCAACCACACAACCATAACATTACTAACGAACAATTAAAAAATATCAGATACAATGGGACTGGAGACTTCCCGATGGATTTTATGAAGGAGATGGAGGATGTCTACATGGAATACTACCAAGATAATGGCAACGTCACATGGATCGGAAGGCACCTAGAAGGAGAGGCCGCAGTGTGGTGGAGATTGATCAAGAATAGCGTAACCAACTTCGCAGAGTTCAAAGAAGCATTCACGAACAAATACTGAAGTGACATGATCCAAGAAAGGGTAAGAAACGAGCTCGAGTTTGGACGTTATCAGATGGAGAGTGGTATGAACATGATACAATATCTAGAACGAAAATTATTAGAGAACAGATAACTAATTCCACCGATACCTGATCAATACCTAATCAGAAAGATCGCTAAACATTATTCTCAAAGAGTACAGATCGCCATTATTACTCGTGGGGTTACGACTATTAATGCATTCGAACAAGTACTATTAGAATTCATGGATTTGAGGAGTGAAACAAGGCCAATGACTCGAACACATTATGACACTCGACGTGAACATAAGCCATGGATGAGAGATGAAGAGGAGAGTGGACGAAGGATGGAACAAGGACGGGCCCATGACAATGAAAACCGGTCGAATACACAACACTACAATAGACGACCAAATAAATTTAGAAATTAACCAGAGCCGATCTCTTCGACTAGCGGTAACCAACATAACAAAAGCGGCACTGCAATATCAACAAAACAAGGACAGCATGGTACAGATGACGTAGATTTAAGCACTATTAAAAAGTATATTAATACCGTTGCTCTAGATTTAGAAGACGATGCCTTAAATAACGATGATATAAGTGTAGAGTATTGTATAAACAAATGCCCGGAGATCAGAATATCATTAAATGAAATGCCCTTATACGGATTGATTGATACGGGGAGCCAAGTAAACGCGATATCTGAGAAATGGTTTAAAAATAAGAAGAATAAATTGGGAAATGTAGAAACCTTAAGGCTATCAAATACTGTCATCAAAGGAGCAACTGGACAGAGATCAAAAAGGGTGACGCAGTAGGTTTTATTAACGACCAAGATCGGCGATGTGGAAATGGACGGCGTATTTCTCGTGGTACCAGAACTAGTAACGAACTGTATAATAGGCATAGGATTACTAGAAGAATATGGGTGTATTATCGATTTCCGCAACCAACAAGTAACAATTCCAAAAAAGAGGAACCAGAAGGAAGTCACGGCAGAGATATTCATGGCAGAGGTATTCAACGTAGCAGTAGTGTATGAGGGAGCAGATAATGAAGGAATGGAGGAAGAAACCCAAAACACACACACACACACACACACACACACACCACACAAAAAATTGGAAAACATAATGTAATAGCACACATCCGTATATTAATGTAGTAGTAATAGGTAGCAAAATAAATGTAAGGAAAGTCAATGTAATAACGTATAATGAAAGTTAGTTATATAAGAAATTACGAATGTTTAGAAAATAAGTAAATAAGAATGGTCACCAAATGTTTAAAAAGGGAAATTGTTGGGTGTAACAGATGTTGTTGAAAGAGAAAGTAGACCACCCACATTTTAAAGAGTTGTTGACAAGTCAGGTAGAGAGGGACGGATAGTTTGTTTGTAAACAAGTCATAAAACCAGACCAACCCTTAATGTCTAGTATTCAGTAATGACGGAGTAGTGTTGTAATAAAATACTCACCCAATTATACTAAGAAATTTAAAGCAATTAATTAAATTGAATACGTTGTTAATTTTAATTATAATGAATGTAATAATTATGTCAAGTTAATAGAATATTGAACAAAGTACTTATAATTATAATAATTTTAGGGACGCATCAATTGAACTAGTATAGAATTTGGAAAAATTTGAACGTTAGTTCAATGGGGGGACTTATGTAACGGAAAATTTGATCTATTTATAATTTTAATAAATAAACTATGCTGAAAATAGAAAGAAGGGTGTGTTTTAGAAAGCAGGGAGGCATTTAGACGCTAGAAAGCGAGGCGGCAATAAGTGAAAAGAGAATTACTTGCTTAAAGGTCGATAATGCATGTACTTGTATGTTAAGGCACGATTTGGGACACTACTGTCATAAAATGTATTATGTTTCAGATAGTAAGGGTGTTTACCAAACGTTGTAAAACCTAAGTGCATATAACAATAGCTGTCGTGGGAAAGCGATCTTGTTGTGCGAGTGAGATAGCGATAGACGCTAGTTTCTGTAAACACGTGTACACGGAAAAACGTTGGGCGAATTAGAAAAAGCGTCATACGTTGCGCGGGAAGTTTTAGTTAAGCGGATTGGTTGAATTTGTATTTAGCGGTAGTTTGTACCTATAGGAACGTTTTTTTGTAGTTCGTAAGTAAGGGAAACTTGAGGCATGTATATATTGTGAACTTAGAGGGAAATAAGGGCAGTCTTCTTAATATCGGCGGAATTATACAAAGAGACTCGTGTACGTTGTTTTATATATATTTTTTAATAATTAACAGAAAGAATCAGTAAATTTCTCAGAAATAACAAAGTACGGGAACACTATAAGTATTAATATTAAAGTTATAAAGAAAGTTTCATAAACCATAATAAGTCAAAGAATGTATAATCGAAGTTATAATAAACAATAAGAAATAATAAATACATACGAAGTTCTGTTAATTCTATACGTGGCGGTATGTTAGTGTAGTGCACTTGTGATAAAGTGAATTGTGCAGTTTTAACCAGGATCAACACGACGACGGTTGCTGACGAATCACCGATCTACAATAGCTTCAGGACCACGCACTTTGGAAGGATTTACGCAAGTAAAGAATAATGAACATTTAGTTCTATGTTTTTGATAAATAAATATATGTTGTATGCAACATAGTGACTCAATCTGTCATAAAGGACTCACTGCCAATTAATCATATTCAATTTATTCAATAAATAATTCAATTCATATAAGAAAATTTTAATTTTGTAATTTATAAATACAAATTGTTCATTAAAGTGATTACCATACTTTAATTTGTGTTTATTATTACTGGCGCCCTGAGGTAAATCAAGAGTCGGTACACTGGAATAAGTACCATAACTATTATATAAATTATTATATATCATATTTGATCAAGATAGTTGTGATCTTATTTTTCACATGCTCATAGGCCAACATAATTTTCAAATCAATAATTTTAACTCTTTTACAAAGGCCTAGCAAGAAGTGTATTAAGTAATTGGTTAGACACGGTCGTTTTTAGTTTAAAAACCAATATTTATTAAGCCAAACGCATCCAGTTACTTATGCAATCCGCTGATAGCTGTAAGAAATGTAAGCAAACGACACAGAACCAATCACGTGAAACAACCTGTTTCACACAGCAACAATCTGTTTACTGTTGCACATGTACCCGTCACAGGCATGCAACTTGTCCTTGTAAAGGGCAGGAGGGTGTGCATCACTGTGCTTAATGAGAAGATGACTCTGTCTCTCAACTATGTCAACTGTCGTGACGTAAACGTTCAACTAGGAAGTTTGTTTCATCACGTATTCATCACCATACTAAGTCCCCTACGTTTTAAGTTGGTAATGGACAAAATAATAATAGCCATTAAAGATATGAAGGGATATAAAATGGGTACACTAATGTCAACATTATTTGCTGACTTACAGCTGAGACCAAAGATGATCCACACGGGATTCTGTACAAATTTACCAACGAGTGTAAACAATATAATTCGGTGATTCTACAGCTAAGACTCAAGCAAAGACTGTTATTGCTGCAGCTGCAGTTAGGTTCAAGTTAGTAGTAGACAACGAAATTGTGGAGCAGATAATGGAAGTCAGTTGTTAGTGGTAACGATAACAAGCTGTGGTTCAACAGGCAAAGAAATAAGCCTCCATGTTACAAAAGTAAACAGGATGCATGAGTAATGTTGTCTGGAACAATAGATTTTTAAGTTTGGAAATGAATACAAGTATATGAAAGAACATGAGACCTGTTCTGACGTATGGAGCAGATGCAAAACGAGATACATCGACAACTAGAAGAAATCACAAGTTGCTGAGATGAAATCATCGGGAGGAATGATAGATAGAACACGGCGAAATAGAATAACAACTGTCAATACTCGAGAAACACGTCATATAACAGACACACAGTGGAGCGGATACAGGAAAGGCAACAAGCCTGGAATTACCATGTTGACAGGATGGATTTTGACAGATTAGTCAAAAGGGTCAGGGATAATTGTTCAAAAGGCAAAATGCGAATTAAACGACCACGAATGCGATGGGGCGATTGTATTGAATAATGTGGTTGGTTATAAACCGGAGAATCTCCTAAATGAAGAGAAGAGGAAGACCACCAACCGTACACTCACACGGAGTAGTTTGAATGCTGAAGCATCCCCAGAACTATGAATTAGTTTTAGTTCAGTAAAATAATTGAGAGCTCTAACATTTTGACTCCAACGACACGGAAATACAAAACAAACAGTAGGCCTACAAGATAATTAAGTTTGTGTTCGTTCCTATAAATAGAAGTACGCATTACATTAATCAGTTCGATGTTACTGCAGACTGAAGACAAGATTTTCGGTTAACTTTACACGGGTGAGTGCTAAACCAGTGCATTTTTGTTGGACCTTTTCGTTTTAAATGTTGTTTGATGTAAACGTTTTGGATAGGCACAAGAAAACATGACAAACACTTGACAGAACACAACTTTTCTCTACCTTGTTTAGAAGCAAAAATAATCTTTGAAAGCTTTAAATGATCCCAGAGGTAATGAGAGGACAATTATCATAGGTTGATTCGGATTAAGACACCACTGGGGTTGGTTAACCCTGTCTGTCGCCGCTAATCATGTTTTGTACGAAAATTTTCGTGGCACAGCTCGTCTCCTGCACCTACTGCTTGCGGTTTGAAGGAAAAGAGTAAATGGGTGTTATTCTTGGTGTTATTCCAAAACCCCACACCCCAAAAGTCTCGTATTTCAAAACACACTACAGCCTTTAAACTTGATGGCGCCGATATTCAGCACAATTGTGCCTGAAGTTATGACACAGTATGTTTGATTTGTTCAACTAGACAAAACCCAAGCGTTAGTAGTGCACCACTAGCAACGAAAAGTCCAAAATATCTCTGGACACGCTTGAGAGTTTTGTGGCTTCACTGATCGAACGACCTAAAGGTCAGTGTACTTCATGGTTATTTTTGTTGGTTCGTTAGAGTAGAATCATTTAAGACGTATGTGGTATTATCGACAACAGCCTCCATTACCACAGTATACTTCACAACATTTCTGTTTCGATTTCCGATAATTTGTACTAATTTACGTTGTCTCTTATTTTTATTTTTTGTAATTTTTTTATATGGTGCTGGATATAGTCCTCTCTTGTTGCTTCAGTAAATGTCTACCATTTCCGTTCGATCATTCACGGTAGTCCTCGAGTCGAGTAACAATATTTTACTAACTACCTACATTTCTTATTACGAGTATCCGTAGTACAATGGTGTTGGTATCCTCTGCTCAGATAAGTTGTTCAGCCCTATGTGTTTCGCTATTATGCTTATTACGTATGTTGTAAGGGAGAAGATAGACTTCTTTGCCTGTCAAAACCGTCTTCATATGTATGTATCTCCATACTACCTTCTGACAAGTAGGGCTACGATGAAAACTAACTATTATAATGACTCGTTCAACTGAGGTTCAAAAGAAAAAGTTAGACTTCATATAAGAACAGTATGACAAAGAATACTGCCACGTATTAATGAATACATTTTTGAAATTTGTGATGTACGCGGGTTGGCTGTTATCTGAATTATTTGGTTGGTAGGGATGGTAAATGGGATATGGTCAGAACAGTGGTAACCACATATTATCCTTGTGTCTTATGAGTAACAATGACGTCATGAGTAAGCTACGTAAGTTCAAAGGTATGTACGGTACCATCAAGAGAACTCTAAAATCAACGAATAAAGAAACACGCCTGAAGTTTTACAAGGTGATGGTCCTCCCTACACTTCTCTATGGGCCTGAGAATTGGATTTTAACAAAATCCCAAACTAGTCGTATCAAAACAGCTGAAATGAGATTTCAGCAAGGCATACTCTTCAAGATAGCAGAAGGAATATAGATGTATTGTAGGACCTGAATATTATGTGTATACTCGATATGATGTCCAATATCAGCTAAAATGGTTAGAACGCCTTAACCAAATGGATGACTGCCGTAATTACCAAACAAATAGATTATAAGCCGAAGGAACGGTGAGATTTGGGAAGTCCAAAGAAGCGATGGAGCGATGGACCAGTTCTAGTCTATCAGTTGCAGACCAGAACAAACAGTTTTTGCTTAATCCTTGTAAACGACGTCGACAACCTTAACCTTAACCTTAAGTGTCTAGATAAAGAGATGAACACTTTAAAATCGAGCCACTCTCGAGAGTTTGAGTGGCTCAACATCTCCGGTCAGAGAGCTGTTCTCTGGGATAGAGGCGTAAGGGACCACGGTGTGAGAGGAAGAAGGGAAGGCAAGAAAGGAAAGGGAAATCAAGGAATTTTTGCTAAAGATAACGTTGACATGGAGCTGACGACGTATAATTTACATCGTGGATATATCAAATGGGTTTTAAATATTAATTATGAACATATGTGCATCAGAAATAAGCAGAGACATTTTCTGATGAAACGATAAAACGCGATATAAAATATATATGATAAATATATAAGCATTGACGGTCAGTCACTGGATAGATGTAAATATGACGAGGCTACTAACACCACTGTAACAATGGGCAAACTGGTAATGAACTCCACGAGGATTGATCTTTAATAACGCACTACTTAACGGGTGAATAAAATACTCATTTATATCAAGGGTTCCTACTCGGTGGTCCGCAAGAAGCTCAAGTGGTCCGTAGAGCTACTAAAGTGTAAGGATAAAAATGCGATATTGTCTGTCTACCTCATAATGTGCTGGGTAAAGAAACTGTATGTAAAGTCGGATGGCCAAGGTCAAGATGAAACCGTAGTTTGTAAGAAACTAATTCGCGAACATTTCAGTGGGAAGCCCAAGGCCTTCCTGACGAAATCCAAGAAGAGTTCACAGAACTTCACAACGACACTAACTTCTGGGATCCGTTTTAATCTGGTGTAAATATGGAGTCATTGAGGTGTATGTTCGGTGATTTCCTTACGGTGTTTCCAACAACGTTTTTGTGTGAATAGGGATTCCCTATTTTGCTAATGATCAAAACAAGTAAATAAATCGGCTGGACGCAAGTGTCGACATACGAGGCCTGAGTAGCAGTATCGTATCAGCCCAAGAATTCCACTGCTGGTGAAACAAGTACAAGCGCAAAAATCGTATTATACTAAAAAATGTTAATTATATACACAAATAACATTATTATTAGAGTGACCCTCAAGAGGAAGACTATCTCAATCGTCGAAATCATACATAAGGGCTACATTGCCTCAACAATGGACAAGGGTTTTTTTAGAAGGGGAATAGGCTCACAGAAGTTAGACTAAAATTACAAAATTACTAAACTCTAGGTGGAAATTCCACAAAAGGCACTGTTTGACCATGTAAGAAAATATTACAACTGATTATACACGTATTTGCTTATTCAACGGTAAAGACACGGCAGCCAGGTTAGCCGTGGGCCAGGTGCAAGGACATCCCTCCATCTATTTTTACTTCCATGTTCCTTAAGGAAATGGAAGTATGGTGATGGCAAAAAAAATCGTGTTCCAGATTATTGCAGATTCTGATTGTACTACACTCAAAACATGAAAAAATTCATTTTTCGAAAAGTGTGTGTGTGTGGAATTTTTTTTTTTTGGCAAACGATAACAGCCCCAAATTCAAACAGAATCAAATAAGTTTTTGCACACAGGCCTGATTTGTAGAGTACTCAAGACCCATTGTTTTTGGTGAAGATCGGTTAAGGCAAAGGTGTAGTTTACCAGCAACATTTTTTTTTAATCAAGGGTAATTTTTTATTTTGGCAAACGATAACAGCCGTAAATTCAAACAGAATCAAATAATGTTTTGCATACAACCCTGCATTGAAGAGTTCTCAAGACCTATTGTTTTTGGTTAAGATCGGTTAAGGGAAAGGGGTAGTTTACCAGCAACGTTTTATGTTTTAACAAGGGTATTTTCTATGGCAAACGATAACAGCCCCAAATTCAAACAGAATTAAATAATTTGTTGCATACCGCCCTGAATTGTAGAGTTCTCAAGATTTATTGTTTTTGGTGAAGATCGGTTAAGGGAAAGGGGTAGTTTACCGGCAACGTTTTATGTTTTAACAAGGGTATTTTTTATGGCAAACGATAACATCCGCAAATTCAAACAGAATCAAATAATTATTTGCATACAGCCCTGATTTGTAGAGTACTCAAGACCTATTGTTTTTGGTGAAGATCGGTTATGGGAAAGGTGTAGTTTACCAGCAACTTTTTTTTTTAATCAAGGGTAATTTTTTATTATGGCAAACGATAACAGCCGCAAATTCAAACAGAATCAAATAATTTTTTGCATACAGCCCTCCATTGAAGAGTTCTCAAGACCTATTGTTTTTAGTTAAGATCGGTTAAGGGGAAGGGGTAGTTTACCTGCAACGTTTTATGTTTTAACAAGGGTATTTTCTATGGCAAACGATAACAGCCCCAAATTCAAACAGAATCAAATAATTTTTTGCATACTGCCCTGAATTGTAGAGATCTCAAGATCAGTTGCTTTTGGTGAAGATCGGTTAAGGGAATAGGGTAGTTTACCTGTAACATTTTATGTTTTAACAAAGGTAATTTGTTCTATGACGAACGATAACTGCCGTAAATTCAAACAGAATCAACTACTCATATGCACACCTTTTTGAATTATACAGAACTCAAGGTCTGTTGATTTTATTGAAGATCGGTTAAGGGAAAGGGGTAGTTTACTAGCAACATTTTATGTTTTAACAAGGGTAATTTGTTTTATGACGAAAGATAACTGCCGTAAATTCAAAGAGAATCAAATAATTTTTTGCATACGTTCCTGAGGTATAGAGAACTCAAGGTTTGTTGATTTTGGTGAAGATCGGTTAAGGGAAATGGGTAGTTTACCTGCAACATTTTATGTTGTAACAAGAGAAATGTTTTCATGACGAACAATTACTGCCGCACATTCAAACAGAAACAAATATTGTTTTGCATGCATCCCTGAATTGTAGAGGACTGAAGGTCTGTTGATTTTGGTGAAGGTCGGTTAAGAGAAAGGGGTAGTTTACCTGCAACGTTTTATGTTTTAACAAGAGTAAAGTACTTAATTTTGATAAATAAAGTATCCTGATAATCCACTGTAGAAACGTAGATGAACTATCTATAAATGAAGAGGTTAGGTGAACGGGGTGGGGGTAATTTTCTATTAATGAAAATTATAGTTGAAGAGGGAGGGGAGAATTTTTTATATGTGTACTACGTTATCGGCAACAAAGAAGTAGTTCTATGTTAAAATTCCTTCCCGGGCTGTTTAGCCGTAGTCCAATGTTTTCTGCAAAACCAGACTTTTCGGCAGTGCCATCGACTGCTATCATCAGTGAAAATCGAGTGCGAAAACGTGAGGTGGTATACGTTAGTGACCACAGTACTGTGGTTAAGGCGGAAGCAGTAAGTAGAAAGAAGTAGTTTCTATGGAAATATTTCATTTCGAATATGATTTTAAATATAAATCTTAGAACATGGAAGTCATGTATGGTTCTCCATACCGATTTTTATCTTAGCATCACATTAAATACTCCCATATTAAAAAAAAGACAGTGTATCGTATTAGATACGAGCTTAATTACTAATACAATTTAACGTATAAGCCTATGTAAGTACTTAACATACTACCAGGGTCATTCAATAATTCAAGGGCAAACAGCGTTTGCGGAAAAATGGTGCATGAAAATTATAAGGTATTTCAAAACTGTAAGTTGGCATCTCTTTAACCAATTTTTAGCTGTTGTATATCAACTTTTATACACGTAATCTAAACTATCTTATTTACGATGGTATATCCAGTCAGGAATAGTACCTTTGAAGAACAGCGTACAGCGATTAGATTTTTGGTTTCTCCTGATTAAAAGCATATCATTTCCTGTAAAGAAGGATTCATTTGTTACGAATAATGAGATGACTCGGATCACTGCGTCGGAAGTTAGACAAAGCGCGGACCACCCTCTTTTACCAAACACTTCAGGCAACTAAAGAAATCTTCTCGTGCGGGATTAAACAGTACGCATAAAGTTGCACGAACATGCAAATTTTGTAAGTGGAATACTTTACAAGAGGTCTAAAACGAATGATCGATGGTTATTGTAAACGAAGACTAGTAGAGTGACGATTTTTTGGAACACTAAATGTACAGTTTTTTTTGTGATTTCATAAAATACCAACATACAACAAATACTAACATGCTTGCGATCAAAATGTGCCGTCAGTATTGAATAAACCCCCTGACGAAGGTATCCTTCTCCTTCACGACAATTTACGTCCCCACACTGCACGATTGACGCTTGAAGTACTGCGATGGGAGAGATTTTGCCGTTCTCCTTAGTGCCCATATCTTGCTGTAAGAGCTGGTTCGATGTGAATACTGCTGCTGATAGTGTACGCTGTCATGTCGTTTTGGTGCAGTCCAATAAGTGAATTCAGAAGCCCAGAAAAGAGATTGCTCATAAGGTAGGTGAAGAGAGGAGACAAGACCTTAGACAGAATACACAATCTCGAATGGCCACACAAAAAACAAATCCACTGTCACTAACACATCCAAAAGAATAATCAAGAAAGTACTAGAAATATAAAACGACAGGATTACAGGCACATCCCTGTAGTCAACAACACCGAACACACACACACACACACACACGAACTAACATATTGGTTTACAAAATCGTTTTAAATACACGTATTCTATTTTTTCCTTTAAATTTCCTTCGAATGAAATATAAAGCTATGTGTCCGCTATGAAAAAAACTCAGTAGAGTTCCATTAGAGAATGGAAAACTTAGAATTGTCTCGGGCGTAGAGATCAATCGTATCACATGCCCAAACACAGTGTTATTTGGTGTTAACCAGGTTATAATACAAG
This sequence comes from Magicicada septendecula, assembly GCA_034769895.1. Taxonomy (NCBI): domain Eukaryota; kingdom Metazoa; phylum Arthropoda; class Insecta; order Hemiptera; family Cicadidae; genus Magicicada; species Magicicada septendecula. The sequence continues at coordinate 271,323,532 of CM068369.1, read as the reverse complement.
GTTACAGTTATCTGTTTGTAAACTTTTTCAGCTCATTTTCTTTTTAAAACAAGAAAATATTTTTGTCGGAAAATAAAAAACCACAGCATTTTCTAGTCACTGTCCCATAAGAATAAAAATTGTCGTCAATGATACACTCGTAGAACAGGTATATCATATTTTCAGTATTTAGGCTGCCACATATACTGTAAAGAAAAAAAGACATCGGTAACAAAATTTAAAAAAATCTACAGATATATAGTACGATTATAACAACGCTTAAAAATACGATATTAAAAAAATAAGTAGTGAAAAATTGTATAACGCGATGGTGGTTCTCAGACGTGTTATACGCTCGGAGTGTTGTATACCGAGGAATCAATACGGCCAGTTGGAATAATAAGAAGTCAAATATCTTAGGTCAGTGAAAGTTTGTTTTAGAGGAGACAGAATACGAAATTCAATCATTAGATAGAATTAAATAGTCATCCGCTAGCATAACACGCAGGAATGTACAAAGAAAGATGGAAAGAACGTATCCAAAATGCGTAAAGCCAGGATTGTAAAACAAGCCTTGACATGTCAGCCAACAGGTAGAACAAGAAGTGGAAAGCCCGAGGACTTTATGGTTTTCACGCCGAATCCCAGAATAGCCTACGACGACGACGACGACGACAAAGATGTATAATTCGATTATATTTAATGCAAATGAATCAAATCAACTGTTTGTCACTTCCGTTCAGAGACTAGTAGATCTAATATGCATCTTTTAAAACATAAATTTACTCCAAAAATAAATTCGATGTCTTAATCATTGCTGTGTGATTAAGACATCGTGACTTACAAAAATGTCGTATAAGTCGCAACACTCGGTGAAAATAATGTGGATATACGATCATAAGGTGAGGACAATCGTCAGAGTAGGCGTTTAAATTGAATATAGGGAGTGCAGTACTAAATCATTCTTTATGTAATAATGTCGCATCACATCTACTTGGGATTTTATTAAAATTCGGTAAAAGTTACAATGGGTGTTCAACGTTGTGGACAGACGGCAGGCACCGGCACGGTACACAGCGAATACGCCCACCTGACACGACGTGGACAAATTTCTAGTGATAACATCAGTGGCCTCGTGTGACGAATTAGACTTGACACGTGGCGCAGATAATGGCTGGTCTGCATTACGAAATCATATCACGTAGGTTCTAGTGCGTACTGACCTACTACCTACTATAATGTTATTCGATTAATAAACATACCGAGGCGACTGACCGTCCTCAAGTATCACTGCAGAGTCCACTAGCACGTGGAATAGCCTACACTCTTCCAGATGTATACGGTTACATATTATCCGGGTACTTATTATTCGGTTTGTGGATTAACAGTAGCAGAGAAGAAGAAAATAAAAATGAAAGGAAATAATAAAACACTAAAAACAATAGAAAAGAAAAGAGGATAATAATAAGATAATAAGAAATAATGGATTCAACAAACATTAATTTAAAGAAAAAGTGAAAGAATAAAAAGTTACGTTAATGGAAAGAAAAGAGGGATTATGGGTCGAATTATCTATCGCTAAACAGCGTTGACTTACGCTGAAGCTTTTAAGTGCGTCCATCGATTAAAAAACTGAAACGGCGACAAAAGACGAAATTTTGTTAGAAGGTATTTTAAACAAATTTAAAAATACCGTTTTATTCCAGTGTTTTAAAACACCTACTAGCTCCAATTTAATTACAATGTAGGCCTACTAATTCTAATTTTGTGTTAAATTATTGTATTGACTAAAATCGTTCAAAAAATAGACAGAATTTTATCTGTCATTACTCTGAGCCAAGATAGAATTTTTCTTATAAGTGTAAATATTCTGCTGCAGTAAATAAAACCGTCACGGATCAACGAAGCTCGTCATGTTTTCTTAATGCACGTTTATTATTCTTTCTAACAATATAACCTAACGTTTGCCGTATGTCACTGTGAGAATAAAAGTGAAATATTCGTAAGTTTGGATTTATCGTGGCGACGGTTCCCTCTATTACGCTGGATAGTTGCGAGCTGACTGTATAACTTTTTAACAAGTTACATTCTGGTACATAAATGCGCCCATACAATGCAATACAAACGTCAAACAAGAGTGTGTGCACCGATATTTACAATAATGTGTGATCGATTTCGACCAACCATGTGACGATCATTACACATACCAGAAGAGTGACGAGAAAAGAAGATGACGGACGCTTATATAGGCCTACAGATGATCCTATTGGATCCAATTCAACGGAAAATTATCAACTTTGATTTGTTAGAATCTATTTTTGCTCGTCATATCAGACTCAAAGTTTATTTGTTCATTTACATTTTTGTTTAAAAATGTATAAACCTGATGACGATGATAATGGCAACGATGACGACGACGACAAAAACGATGATGGTTATTACCAGGAGGCTTGAATAGGCTTAACTATTAGCCTACAAAACATTTAAATACATTAGGCCTATATGCTTCTATAAACTTCAATATAGTCTAGTACTCCAATAAATGGTTGGTTATATTCCATCCTTCATCAGTATCTTGGCATAATAACAGCGAAACGGGAAACTAGGCACACAAATAAAAATGTTGGGGATCCCTTAACAGCCATTTGAACTAAACTTACTGGACAATGGCTCGATGAACCTTAGAATGCTGAAAAGAATAAGTTATCTGGTATCTTTCACTACATTCAAGCGTAGATCTTGCTGCTTGTGCTCTGTCACCTCCAATAGACTGATCTCTGTCCTCTGATAGACTGATCAATTCATCTATTTATTTATTCATTTATAACTCTATCCGTTTTAGTTAACCCTTCTCTAGCGTCTAAACAATTCCATTTGTGCATCTTGTTTCCTACTTTATGGTTCTTCGCAGTATCGTAAGTAGGAGCTCCTGGGAGGGGGGATCAGGAAACCTCTGGGGGAGGGATGAGATTAGCTTGAAGGCTGGATCCCACCTTTCCCTCAAGACAAATGAGATATTTAGTCACATTGTTCTTCCCATATTATTTTATAAATACATTTTTTACATTTTGCGTCTCTAAATTTTTGAGTAAACCAACTTGTAGTAAGGTTTGGAAAAAATAAGGAAAAGCGCTGATTTCAAAATATCCTATTTTGATTAAGTACTATTCAAATTCAGTTTCTCCGAGATGAACGTATATTTCTATAGCGAATTGGTACCAAACAGTTTGTAGAACAACAGTTTTATCCGTTCTCTAACGGCACGACGTGGCATGTATCATCGATTCCGAATATCGTATATCTACAGTAAATTTCAGTAACATTTTACGCTGCATTGAACTCATATTGATATGTAAGGTGAAAGCACTTAATATCGACAGACCTCGCTTTCAGCCAACGCGTTAGCAACATCCAGATTTATAGTCCTTATATACTATTTGTTACATACAATAATTCTCGGAAACTCATGTTACGTGTACTGCTTCATGTAATACGTGCTATTGCGACAATATCCACTTTACATTTGAGTCACTGCACTCTTGCGGATGTGTTAGTCATCTTGTTACTAATCCATAACTATGAAATAAATATCTTTCCTCTAAAAAAAATGAAGGGAAATATTAAATGCTACGGGTGTACATCCGCACTCCGTTTCCCACCAATAAATAATTGGTCAATTCTGAAATACGAGATACAGCAAAACATTCGTTAACCTAGCCCCACTAATCAAAATGCCGTTTAACTAGAACAGCCGGCGGCTTTAAAATCTTTTCAGTTTTCGGCAGAAAAGATTTTGTTTATCCCAACATAAAGCCAGATAATACTAAAAATAATATAATGATAATGTAACCCAACTTAATGTAATTCTAGTACGCTCCCTGAGTTGCAGAATTTGCTCACTATTTTTAACGGAGTACATTTAATATTACATAAATTTCAAATAATTACATACATTTTTAACTTATGGGAATAATACAAAAATCCCGATTATTCTACTATTTCCTTAGGAATATAACATTTACAGAGTACACACGCATACAATAGACTAAAAAAAAAACATTCGTATTTGGGTTACAGTTTCTTTTAGCTTTACATCCTCCTGGATTTTCAGAATTATTTCAAAATTTTGATAACATTTTAGGATCTGAAATTTTGAAATTTCCAAAACTTAACATAGGGGCTTACATTCAGGTGTTAGTTAAAATTCTCTCAAATTTGATACCCACACGAAGTTTTACGATTTTATCAAAATAACAGAAATATTACCAAAAAAATGAAAACAAAAATAATACAAACGAAATCTTTCGTCAGAAAACAGTCAAACCCTGAACCCCCAAACTTCGAAACCCCATCCCTTCAAATTTCGTATTATCCAGTCATCAACTTATTGGAAAATAAACAAAAGTGCGGGAAATATATTTCATAAACAGGAGATACAAACACTTTTGAAAGAGTTCTAAAGAAGAAGAAGGAGGTTGCGTAAGTTTCAGAATGCTAACAACAAAGGCCGCTGGAACAAATTTTGAAAAGGACTATTTCAACTATTTAAATAAAACACAAGGATCACTCTCTTGTAAAATATAATATATAAGAACTTTGTAAATAATAAAAATCTAGAGTATATATACTTAAATATTGGTAAAATTATGTTGAAACGTGTAAAAATTATGGAAATTTATTAAACTCTTATATAATTCTCTTCCTTAAATAAATAAGCATTTCAGTTTAAATAATAAATGTGTATTCTAATTTTAATTAAATCGAGACCACTTTAGTAATTATAGAAACCCTTTTATAGTTACTACCATGACGGTCGATAGACGTGGCACTACAGCGATTTTTCTCAAACTTCAAAGACACCGAGTCCCATTATTATGTATCCATTATAATAATCATTGTATACACCACTATATCTTCAACGTATTTTTGCAGTCCACAAAAGCTACATTAATTTAATTAACAATAACCATTAACCACCTCATTGGTAATGGGGTGGGGTTACATTCGTAACGTAAGAAGTTGTTTAAAAAAGTTAATTCTTATCGAAAGGTCGCAATTATGATAATCTTTCTTAAAGTTGTATTTACAAATTTTTTTGTGGCACACGTTACTGACAACAGTTTGATAAAATTATAACATCTCAAGCCGTTCCCAGATAACGGTGGAACGGCTAATGAGTAATTAAGGAGATCGCTTACAATACATACAGTGGCAACTATGGATCCAATGGACAGTGTAGTCAGCCATCATAATATATCATAATGCATGTTTACCTGAAACAAAAAACAAACAATAGATTAGAAAGGCTTGTTTTGATTATGAGAACCTACACGGCGAGTCAAGGTCGTGTGTATATGAGGACGTTACGTCATACACGTGTGGGTACCGCGAGAAACGGCGTGTGAGTCACCGTGTTAAAAGCGTTAGGTGAGATAACCAGTGTTGTCTGACAGCATTGCAGTCAGCTGTAAGAACAGCTGTTTTGTTGAACCGTGTCGTCGTCAAGGCCAAATGGAATTATTTATCTATTTTGTTTAGCTGTATGATGTTACTATATTTCAGAAGTAATATTTAAATCTTTAGAGTAGGTAATTATAATTGAATAAGCATTATAAATTACATAGGTAATTTAAAACTGTATTGTTTTTGAAAGTTTCGCATATATAAACTTAGCACCAAAAAATTTGATTAGGCTACTGAAATAAATATTATTGTATACATAGGTCTATTTGACGCACTTGTACCATCAGCTGATTACAACTCGAACCTGAAAACCAAAAGACATGATATATTTTTACTATTTTAATAAAATTTGAAACCATTCCGTTACATAATTAAAAAATAATAATTTATGGCTCGCTGAATTATAATTAAGCAACATTATAGTTTTGCTGAATATCACAATGGTATCGCAGTAATTTTTTAGTAAATCATATTTTACTTAAAAACAAGATTATCATGCCAAAAAAAAAACACACAAAAAATGGAATGTTATTCTATATCGTATAAGTATAAACTTTCTAAACGTTACAGAAAACGTTATTTCTACAATTCAGATCTATCTGGCACATTAGATTTATTGTCAGTGTTTTAGGCGAAGGAGAAAAACGTAGATGTAAAGAGGTGCCCTTATACTTTTGAGAATCTCTGTAATTCTCTGAGGGGTAAGAAAACATAATATTATTAAGCCTCTAGAATAGCATCTGTGCGTCGGAATTTATATGCTTGTGAAAGCATGGACTCGCGGAAATAAGAAACGTTAAGAACTGAATCAGCTGAGTCGAAATCTTACGAAGAATCATAGAAAGTACAAGACGAATGATGTTAACAGTACGGGCATAACCGAGTGTTGAATGTATACTTTGTAAACGATATACTATGAGAAAGTGAAGACGAATGAACAGTTAATGAATGATATTAGAATCACAAAATAAACACTAAAGGAAGAACCTGAAAGAAAAGAAACGGTCAAAGTCATTGTAAGAAAAATGTAGCTTACAGCAAGGGCGTAAATGGTAACAAAAAACTGCATTATAGTGTCGGAACACATTAGAGGCCTAATCTATTGACAACGATTATGTACTTGTTAAGTAAAATCACTACAAACGTGGCCAGTAGAGTCATCCGGTGTCTTATGAATATGCAGTTACACTTCTGTGTGTGTGTTGTATGAGAGTGAGGGGGAGTAAGACGCTGAGAGAACAGACAGACAAAGGTTATGGATAACTGTTAACAAATTAATAAACACATTTGTTCTCTTCGAATTATTAATTCCCGTTCCAGGTTTAAAAGTCAGATGATGCTCTCTCTTTCTCTCTCTTACACCTGTCTTCTTAATACTTCTCATCGTCAATCAAAAGTACTGAAATTGATTATTCTGACCAATGTGGCGTATGCTGACATACGTAAACTGCCCTGCCACTTTAAAAAGATTATAAAGTCTCCTATTTCGAAATCCTGACATGAGACAGACGGCGATTTTACGACAGAGACAATGTGTGTGTGCGCGCGGGCGCGCGCGCCAGCTTTTGCTCGTATGTAATGTGTGCGAAGTTTTTTTTGTAAACACTTTTTTCAACCACGAACGAGTAAGGAGATCTAAAGACTACAATAGAACATTCACTGCCTACTGTTAGAAAAAATATTGATCTACGTTCCCAACACGTAGGCCTTTCGACGTTTTCTCAGTGAGCAAGCGTCATTTACTACATCCAGTATGTGTGTTAAAGGACTACATAATGTTGTATCACAGGTTCAGCTGTATGGTTAACGTCGTGGTTTTCCTTCGGGACAGTGCACAACTCATGAGTCCCACATGCATCGTCATGATTACACACTGAAAGGTCAGGTCAACATACACAGTGTCAACATTTGTCGCTAAGCGACCTCCAGAGCACAATAGCTCAATGTAATGTACAGCATATTTATAGTTTTCACAGCAAAACAAGTCAAGAGAACAAATTTTGCGAGCTGCGCATAGTTTTCTTATTGTATAGAACACCGCTAGTTTGACGATACAAATGTCTCTTGTAACTTACGTTTTCTTGGTTTAACCGTTACATTTTGTGTATTATTTTATAATTTAACTTATTCTCTTTCAATGTGCCCAATGAAAATTCGCCTCACCTCACTGTGTTGCACACATCTACTTATTAGATTCAAATGTCACATTTTCAGTCCAGAATATTACTTTTTTCGATTTCCACCTTTTTATTTTTTCCAGAACCATAAGAAGCCATATGGCATTACCGATTAGCATGTTAGAATTAATTGTCAGTTTCACGTTCTCATAATCACGGCCGTATTTTGCGAGCGGGAGGGGGGAGGGGCGAACATTTGGACGATCTAGAGTCCAAAAAAATCGAAAAATTTTGTTAGTATCTTAACTTTCAAACTACTTTATTATTATTTCAGCTGTGTACGCTAATATAGTAGTATAGTGACTTAAATATAGAAACAGGTTTATAACATAGCATTTGCGTATAGGTTTGAAATATGAAATATAGGAACATCAATTCAGTCAATAAGTGTCTTCTAAACAGTGTTTCAATAATGCGAATTTTTACTGTGTTCTTACAGTTTATTTTAATGGGATTGATTTCAGGATATTATCTCACGTGTATGAACCACTTTAAAGAAAAAGATAGTAATGCTGTGTTGATTAGTCTTCACTTGTCTTTTCTTTTGTGCTTTTGTATGAAGCCGAACTCGACCGGACAACTCCCCCCTCAACATCAAATTCTAGATACTCTACTCTCAGTAATGCCATTTTTTAAAAGTACCTGTATATCGCTTATCTGACAAATGGTGCCTTTAAATGACTTCATTTCGACCGAAGTCAACATTATTTCAATCGTCTCCTCGTAAAACGTTACGATTGTATAGTCTTACTTCTTGTCATACACTACATTCCATATGATGTTTAAAGTTCGTTTCAACTTTAATGTGCGGACTACCAATAAGCAATATTTATTCTTCCTGTTTTCACATATCAAATACAATTTTCTTAGTCCACCATGACTTCTTCCGGGTTCACTAGCTTACTGAAGTGACTCCCTATGTTAGTTTTCTCACTGTTAATACTTTTATTAATATTTCTGTAATTCTTTCACACGTTGTACTTTATTTTCTTAATGTATAAGGTAGTAACTCACAGGAAAAGTACATTAGTTAATTTATCAATAAAAGTCCTTGTTTGATCTTACAGGAGAAATTTATGTCATTGAATGTTTATCTGACTAAATATTTAGGTAGTTATAATCACCAACAAAATCTTAAAAATTAATATAGAAAAGCGTGGGATAACCTTAAGTTATTCGACTATTTGTCAAACACTGAGGTCTGTGGCGTTCCAAAAAGAATGCTAAAACCGCACGTGCTGCGGCAAAGGAAGCTATCCTGTAACGATACAAAACTAAAAATCTTGTTTCTATTTATACTGTAAAGGAGTGTGCACAAGGATATTTTGTCTTTCAGATTTGTTATTCTGATTATCCAGAAGTTTATAATATCAGAAGGAAGAAGCCGACACGGTCAACCTCTTACAATATAGGCCTATTTTACATTCTTCAAACTACACACACATGTTTATAGGCTAACAATACTAGTATGTATATTTTAGTATGCAGTTAGTATATAACAATAGTAGTAATAAATACCTATCTGATATTTATATTCATGTACAACATTTTTAGGGTGGAGAAAACTCTTAGGTAGAACCACTTTTATGTAGAAAATCATTTGTTATGATGACATTAAAAATGTTATCAACAAAGTAGGGACAAAGTGTCAGTTTAACAAATTACTATAAAATTATATTAAACCACAAAATCTGTACGAAATCTCAAGATAAAAAATGTTACATCACTAAAACATAAATTAATGTTACTTTTGAAATCACTTGATGGTGTCTTGGGGTCAGCTGATTTCTTTATACACTGAAAAGAACATGACATGCATCTGCACAGATTTTCGTAAATTTAGTAATCTAACTTGAAACTAAAAAAATGAGTTCCCCAAAATGTTAATAATGGGTAAAAAATAAATTATTCCAAGAAACTTAACTAATATTTAGTGACATGCTGCATTTTTATTTCGAAGAAGACACAAAAAACGTTTGAAAATCACAAGTATTTTAATAATTTTTACACGTTATAGTGCCGTTTATAGTAGCATTAATAGTAGAGGGAAAATGAGGATTCAAACTCACAAAGGAATGCCGCCTTCTTAAAAAACACTAAAAAAACACTAAAAAACATGATCTCAGAGATGACGCCGCCACCGCTGGACCCGCAGCATCCCGATGGACCACAGCACCGCGAATTTCCGCGAATAAATTTTTTTATTTTTTTAATTTTATTTTTTTTTATTTTTTTAATTAAATTGATTTGGTGGGATGATGTTCAATGGACCACCAGCATCCGTGAATTTTATTTTTTTAAGAAAGCTGATTTGCATATCAGTGGGTGGTGTTGGGTGGGAGGTTGTTTTTTTATTTCATATCAGTTGGTGGGGGGGTGGTTCCAACTCGAAGCATTATAGTGTATACTAAAATATATGATCAGGTGTACCAACCTTTGCATGAGTTCAAATGTGTTGTGTGTTATAATGTATATTAAATCTATATGATCAGGTGTACCAACCTCTGTAGTATTATTATAGTGTATAGATATTTTATATGAGCAGGGTTGTCAACATTTTCTGCGGTGGGGGGAGGGAAATTCAAATATGTGTTATATAGTGTATATATTAAAATATATGATCAGGGTTACCAATCTTAAATTATTGTGTGCGTGTATAGAGCAGATCTGCCAACATTTCTTTCTCTTCTGTGGTGGGAAATTCAAACTATATATGATCATAATTGTTACTCTCTCTCTCTCTCACACGGTGTGTATGTCTCTCTCTCTCTCTCTCTCTCTCTCGTTGTCAAACGTTATGCTCACCGGCATTATAGTGTATATTAAAATATATGATTAGGTGTACCAACCTTTACATGAGTTCAAATTTGTCGCGTGTTATAATGTATATTAAATCTATATGATCAGATGTACCAACCTCTGTATTATTCGTCCTCTCTCTCTCTCTCTCCCTCTCTCTCTCTCTCACACGTTGTGTATGTCTCTCTCGTTGTCAAACGTTATGCTCAAACTGTGGTCAGTACCGAGCGCATGTATATGAAATTAGAAAGTTTATATTTATTCGACAAATATTAACGTCCTCTCTCTCTCTCTCTCTCTCTCTCTCACACTCTCACTTGTTTCAACTGTGTCAACAAATAGTAACGTCCTCTCTCTCTCTCTCTCTCTCTCTCTCTCTCTCTCTCTCTCACTCTCACACGTTTCAACTATGCAAGGTTTCATACCCTTTCTCCTGTCTCCCTCTCGTACATTGAGTAGTCGGTGTGATGAATAAATAATTTTAGCCCTCTCTCGTTGTCAAAACGTCGTCTTCATTTTCAATGTATTAAATAATTAATTAATAGTTTTATAATGCAGTCAGTGTGATTGATCCTTGTTAGAAATATATATATTTGGCGTCAATGAACTACTTACCTGTTATGTTGTTACAGACAATACTTCTGTTTTAAGGTTGCAGTTTACACACACATAGGTTCAGTAGTGTATAGCGAAATAAATTAAAATTATACACACACATGAAAACGGCGGCTGAAATTCATACAAATCTTCTGATGTAACAGTTCACAAAAAATAAATTAATTGTACACATGTTCAGAGGTGTAGAGTGAAATAAAATAAAGTCATAATTTGTTTAAATGATTAAATATATTTTAACATTCACAATATAAAATTCACAATTAAATAAATACATTAGAAATTGATATTTTTCGAAAGTTTATATATATATAATTGTGTGTCGTACTTGTAGAAGAAGCAACCTGCAACATAACAATACAACAACAACATTAAAATCATGTTAAATATCACACACACAGATGCACACGCAACGCGCGCACATACAGACGCATACGCAACGTAATCACACACACACACACACACACACACACACACACACACACACACACACACACACACACACATACGCATACGCAACGTAACCAAACACGCAACGCGCCCACACACAGACGCAAACGCAACGTACACACGTTTGGGTTACACCACACGTGCACGCACACACACACAGACGTACACGCACACATACGCAACGCACCCACACACAGACGCAAACACAACGTAATCATACACATACATACAACATGTACATGTAGGACCAATAAACAGATAACAGATTTAAATATGCTATAGTCATTGTAAGACGTTACAATCATTGAAGTGTTTAATAAGTAAATTGTATGTATGTATATATCACTGAATAATAATAATAATATAATCGTTCTAGTGTTATCGTTTGCTGCAACAGGTAAAGCAGTTACAAATAATTACATATAGGTTCAGAGGCGTATAGTGAAATAAATTAAAAATCCATTCATCAAAACTTTGTAAATTAGAATCTGCACTACATTCAAACATACGCACACACACACACAATGATAAAAAATTGTTTATTAAAAGTAGTTTGTTACCTTAACGAGGTACGATTTCCATATGTACTGTTTGATTCCTCATGCCTCGAAACACGAGATGTAGGTCGCTGGGGCTTATATGACGGAGCTCTTCATCTGTAAAGACGCAAGCATACCTCTTAGGTAGATATACACGATAGCGTAGCTCACCATCTTCCAACGTTACAAGCACAGACTTCCCATATCTTGTGTCCACATGCACCATGTTAACAATCGGATACTGCTTGTTCAATGTTAATTCTGCACACCGTTTGTACTCAATAGCAGAAACTGCATTGAATTTTGTGATAAACGACATTATTTATGAGAAGTGAAGACGTCTGTATCAAGCTAGGTGCAACTAAACAATGACTACAAAGAAGACTAGTGAAAGTAATGGTGGTGATGTGGTCATCAGGAAAGTTCACGTTCATCGCCCGAAGCTTTGCATGTACATACACACAGGCAGAATTAGCGCTGTTACAAAATATATATATATTAGGAAAGTCAAGCCCACAGACTACTAGAAATAGTTATCGTTTGAAAAAAAAAAGAAACCACACATTACGAACTAATATCGTTACAATAATAATAATACATAAACTTACGTTTACGGTCGTCCAAACTGAAGTATGGAGTGACAATAACTATACAAATAATTACATATAGGTTCAGAGGTGTATAATGTAAAACAAAATACAGATTATATGATAAGTAAATTGTGTGTATATATCACTGAATAATAATATAATCGTTCTAGTGTTAACGTTTGCTGCAACAGGTAACGCAGTTTACAAATAATTACATATAGATTCAGAGGTGTATAGTGAAATAAATTAAAAATAGAAATTAATTCCTCATAAGTTAATGTCCTTTCAAATAGTATTCTCTGCACTACAGTCAAACATACGCACACACAGTGATAAAAATTGTGTATTAAAAGTAGTTTGTTACCTTAACAAGTACTGTTATCCTACGCCGTTGGGGGGGGGGGGGGGGTCCTCATGCCACGAAACACGAGATGTAGGTCGCTGGGGTTTTATAAATTGTTTATTAAGTCTTTTAGAAATGGTCTTATACTTGAGCTTGGCCTGTTGACTATTGCTTTTAATTTTGTAATTTCTACAGGCGTTAACCGTTTCGGAGAAAAAAACCATTTATGGAGAAGATCCTCCTCCTCTTGTTTTGATGTGGTATTTATTCTATGATCCATCCTTCTTGTTCCTATAATAATAATAACAGTACCTGCTTCATTATCATATACATTATGTGCTATATATAAATATATACATAAGGCTTTCAACACACACACACACACATACCATAAATCCAGAACAGGAAAGGTATTATAACAAACATTACGAAAACAAGTACGTACATAGATCAACGTTTAAACAAACAGATTATTACCTGAATAAATTTTTTTTAAAAACAGGACAGCGTATTATCTATATAACGTTCTGTTTCAGATAAGAATAGTTTGAATATAAAATGAAAGGGTACGTTGTATTTTGTTATGAGAAAATGCATTTCTAAATTTCGTTACATTTGTCAAAAGAGCTTATTGATCAGACGTATGAGTAATTATATTAATCCTTATGTAGCAAATACGCACGGATTCGTAAAATACAGCACTCAGGTGTAGGGCAATTAATCCTTTTTGTATTGAACGTATTTAAGTAGGCCTACTCGTGATATCAGTAAATTCTATCTAAACGTCATCTCAACGGAATCATTAAGTTTTTCAAAAGATCTTATTGATCAGACGTATGAGTATAAAATTGGAAATCTACAAACACATCAAAAATATCTGTCAAACCCCTATCAAACAAAAACCCCCGTTCTTATCGAGAGACAACAGTAACTGACCTAAGCACATGTGCTTCATTAGGCGACAGACCAAAAAAATCAAATAGACGACTATAAGCTCAATTTAAATAAAATCTGAATATTCAATAAATTTTTTTTTTTTTTTTTTTTACTTAGTAACATATGCAAATCTTTTACTTACCTCTTAAATGTTGTTATACACACAATAGCCGATTGAACGATGAGTGTCTCATACAAATGAGAAATAGTGACATGTCGTCTTGTGTGTGTGTGTATGTATATATATATATATCATACGGTGGTAGCGTACACGTTTGAAAGTTGATACACATTAAATTCTCTCTCTCTCTCACACACATTACAGAGATTGATATTAATTGCGTGTATGTTCAGAGGTTGGGTGTCTAAATCGATGCATTTTACTTTCACTTTCTAATTTGACACATGGCTTACTTCCATACATAAATATCTATCGTCCATATCCGTCTACGAGTGTTGCTAAACGAAATTGAAAATGTTGTAATACATAACGTCCTGTGTAATAGTATGGTATGTTTTTTAGGACAGCCAAAAGCATGAAAGTATTATTTAAATCTGTATGGAAGTCATATATAAATATCGGGTCAGCGCTTGAATTATTTGCGCATGCGCATAACAGCTTTTTAGTACAGTTGCACACACACACACACACACACACACACACACACACACACACACACACACACACACACACACACACACACACACATCGACACTCACTTGCAACAACGTCTTACTTATCACACGTTCATGCGCTACAAATTGATATATAAAACGTTTAAGATACACTATAATAACATAATACCAGCGTTATAACCGTACCTTTTGTTTTTCAGTATTCATTAATTCTCAGTAAATAAATAACACTCGTCAGGGTAATATGTCAGTTTATTACTAACCGCAAAGATGTCGGCTACTCATGATTTTAGTATTGAAAGTGAAAGAATAAAATCGTTCAAGTATTGGGAAGTGACGTTTATCAGCCCCGACGAGTTAGCGTTTGCGGGGTTCTACTTCTACCCTAGAAATTTCGATGTTTGTGGACATAGTATGTCATTCGTAGACGATAGAGTGGAAAGAAGGTGACAAACCTATGAAGGAACATTAAAAAGTTTCATCTACAACACAATTTCTAAACGATGTTAAGAGTGAGACTTTTCATACACGCACCAATAGACATAGTATGTATGACTCAAACGTTAATTCGCATCAGCAAGTTTGCACGCTACATAATTACAAAAATAATTTCTTAACTGTGACAATTGGTATTGAACTTTTTACCTTGTTCAGTCTGCTCCTCCCCACGTTCCTGCTGAAGGTTAGCTAGTCGTGGTTTTGGACTTGATAATGATTGAGACACTGAAAGGCCTCGTCCGAAGCATGACAGGTAGCAGTTCAGCAAGTAAGCACGACAAAGTTGGAATTACAGAGACTGCTTATTTAAATAACAATTAAGATGAATGAAGATGATTCGTTAATTTTATACCTGAAGGAAGAGAGAATGTACAGGTGAACATATGGACGTGGACTTGTCAGTTTGGCTATTCCCGCCGTTACCTCGACACTTCGAGCTGTTACGACTTTTTTAACTCTACAGTCACATTAAATTTGTAAAGTGGGCAACCAGAGTATCCTATCGAGGTAACAACGTCCCTTTCTGCTAAAACCTCTGTGTAGTAGTCAGTGAGTTGACGGAAGAAACGGTAATGGAAGTAATCATAATCAGCTGGGCAAGTATTGGGAAGTGACGTTTATCAGCCCCGACGAGTTAGCGTTTGCGGGGTTCTACTTGTAGTTCCATAATTATTTGGGAATGCGGCAGTCATCCATTCGGCAAAGACGTTCCCACCAATTCAGACGATACTAGGCAATCCTGTCGCGTATACTCATAATATTCTGTTAATGCTGTATATATATATATATATATATATATATTACATTTAATATTTATAATTAAATTTACCTCAAGATGTTATTTTTCTTTTCCTTTTTTGGAACATGTTTCGGGTACTATTTTGTACCCATCCTCAACCTTCCGGTTTTTTTGTCTGGTGAAGTACATATGTGTTGTTGGTTGACTATTATTATTATTGTGGCTTCCTGGTGTGTGTGTGTGTGTGTGTGTGTGTGTGAGTGCACGCTTAAGTCACAGTACACAATAAAGACAGAACATTGTAATGTTACGTAGGATAATGAAGTATAACATGTCAGATTTTGGTAATGGAAATATAATTTGCATTTTCATGTTAGACGTAATATAGTTACATGTAGTTTATTGGCATTTGTGTATGTGTGTGCACTTGATATTGCGTAAACGTGTCTGCTCTGCTCTACTTGTATATTCTCATGCAATAAAGGGCGTACCTCGGTCATGATCCGACGCACGCACACACGAACACACACAGACGCACACGTAATCACACATCTGACGTGCACGCACACACATACATACGCAACGTAACCAAACACGCACACACGTATACACGCAACGAGCGCAAACGTACACAACGTAACCAAACACGCACACGCGAACACACACAGACGGATGAAACTTTTTAATGTTCCTTCATAGGTTTGTCACCTTCTTTCCACTCTATCGTCTACGAATGACATACTATGTCCACAAACATCGAAATTTCTAGGGTAGAAGTAGAACCCCGCAAACGCTAACTCGTCGGGGCTGATAAACGTCACTTCCCAATACTTGAACGATTTTATTCTTTCACTTTCAATACTAAAATCATGAGTAGCCGACATCTTTGCGGTTAGTAATAAACTGACATATTACCCTGACGAGTGTTATTTATTTACTGAGAATTAATGAATACTGAAAAACAAAAGGTACGGTTATAACGCTGGTATTATGTTATTATAGTGTATCTTAAACGTTTTGTATATCAATTTGTAGCGCATGAACGTGTGATAAGTAAGACGTTGTTGCAAGTGAGTGTCGATGTGTGTGTGTGTGTGTGTGTGTGTGTGTGTGTGTGTGTGCAACTGTACTAAAAAGCTGTTATGCGCATGCGCAAATAATTCAAGCGCTGACCCGATATTTATATATGACTTCCATACAGATTTAAATAATACTTTCATGCTTTTGGCTGTCCTAAAAAACATACCATACTATTACACAGGACGTTATGTATTACAACATTTTCAATTTCGTTTAGCAACACTCGTAGACGGATATGGACGATAGATATTTATGTATGGAAGTAAGCCATGTGTCAAATTAGAAAGTGAAAGTAAAATGCATCGATTTAGACACCCAACCTCTGAACATACATGCAATTAATATCAATCTCTGTAATGTGTGTGAGAGAGAGAGAGAGAATTTAATGTGTATCAACTTTCAAACGTGTACGCTACCACCGTATGATATATATATATATATATATATATATATATATATACATACACACACACACAAGACGACATGTCACTATTTCTCATTTGTATGAGACACTCATCGTTCAATCGGCTATTGTGTGTATAACAACATTTAAGAGGTAAGTAAAAGATTTGCATATGTTACTAAGTAAAAAAAAAAAAAAAAATTTTATTGAATATTCAGATTTTATTTAAATTGAGCTTATAGTCGTCTATTTGATTTTTTTGGTCTGTTGCCTAATGAAGCACATGTGCTTAGGTCAGTTACTGTTGTCTCTCGATAAGAACGGGGGTTTTTGTTTGATAGGGGTTTGACAGATATTTTTGATGTGTTTGTAGATTTCCAATTTTATACTCATACGTCTGATCAATAAGATCTTTTGAAAAACTTAATGATTCCGTTGAGATGACGTTTAGATAGAATTTACTGATATCACGAGTAGGCCTACTTAAATACGTTCAATACAAAAAGGATTAATTGCCCTACACCTGAGTGCTGTATTTTACGAATCCGTGCGTATTTGCTACATAAGGATTAATATAATTACTCATACGTCTGATCAATAAGCTCTTTTGACAAATGTAACGAAATTTAGAAATGCATTTTCTCATAACAAAATACAACGTACCCTTTCATTTTATATTCAAACTATTCTTATCTGAAACAGAACGTTATATAGATAATACGCTGTCCTGTTTTTAAAAAAAATTTATTCAGGTAATAATCTGTTTGTTTAAACGTTGATCTATGTACGTACTTGTTTTCGTAATGTTTGTTATAATACCTTTCCTGTTCTGGATTTATGGTATGTGTGTGTGTGTGTGTTGAAAGCCTTATGTATATATTTATATATAGCACATAATGTATATGATAATGAAGCAGGTACTGTTATTATTATTATAGGAACAAGAAGGATGGATCATAGAATAAATACCACATCAAAACAAGAGGAGGAGGATCTTCTCCATAAATGGTTTTTTTCTCCGAAACGGTTAACGCCTGTAGAAATTACAAAATTAAAAGCAATAGTCAACAGGCCAAGCTCAAGTATAAGACCATTTCTAAAAGACTTAATAAACAATTTATAAAACCCCAGCGACCTACATCTCGTGTTTCGTGGCATGAGGACCCCCCCCCCCAACGGCGTAGGATAACAGTACTTGTTAAGGTAACAAACTACTTTTAATACACAATTTTTATCACTGTGTGTGCGTATGTTTGACTGTAGTGCAGAGAATACTATTTGAAAGGACATTAACTTATGAGGAATTAATTTCTATTTTTAATTTATTTCACTATACACCTCTGAATCTATATGTAATTATTTGTAAACTGCGTTACCTGTTGCAGCAAACGTTAACACTAGAACGATTATATTATTATTCAGTGATATATACACACAATTTACTTATCATATAATCTGTATTTTGTTTTACATTATACACCTCTGAACCTATATGTAATTATTTGTATAGTTATTGTCACTCCATACTTCAGTTTGGACGACCGTAAACGTAAGTTTATGTATTATTATTATTGTAACGATATTAGTTCGTAATGTGTGGTTTCTTTTTTTTTTCAAACGATAACTATTTCTAGTAGTCTGTGGGCTTGACTTTCCTAATATATATATATTTTGTAACAGCGCTAATTCTGCCTGTGTGTATGTACATGCAAAGCTTCGGGCGATGAACGTGAACTTTCCTGATGACCACATCACCACCATTACTTTCACTAGTCTTCTTTGTAGTCATTGTTTAGTTGCACCTAGCTTGATACAGACGTCTTCACTTCTCATAAATAATGTCGTTTATCACAAAATTCAATGCAGTTTCTGCTATTGAGTACAAACGGTGTGCAGAATTAACATTGAACAAGCAGTATCCGATTGTTAACATGGTGCATGTGGACACAAGATATGGGAAGTCTGTGCTTGTAACGTTGGAAGATGGTGAGCTACGCTATCGTGTATATCTACCTAAGAGGTATGCTTGCGTCTTTACAGATGAAGAGCTCCGTCATATAAGCCCCAGCGACCTACATCTCGTGTTTCGAGGCATGAGGAATCAAACAGTACATATGGAAATCGTACCTCGTTAAGGTAACAAACTACTTTTAATAAACAATTTTTTATCATTGTGTGTGTGTGTGCGTATGTTTGAATGTAGTGCAGATTCTAATTTACAAAGTTTTGATGAATGGATTTTTAATTTATTTCACTATACGCCTCTGAACCTATATGTAATTATTTGTAACTGCTTTACCTGTTGCAGCAAACGATAACACTAGAACGATTATATTATTATTATTATTCAGTGATATATACATACATACAATTTACTTATTAAACACTTCAATGATTGTAACGTCTTACAATGACTATAGCATATTTAAATCTGTTATCTGTTTATTGGTCCTACATGTACATGTTGTATGTATGTGTATGATTACGTTGTGTTTGCGTCTGTGTGTGGGTGCGTTGCGTATGTGTGCGTGTACGTCTGTGTGTGTGTGCGTGCACGTGTGGTGTAACCCAAACGTGTGTACGTTGCGTTTGCGTCTGTGTGTGGGCGCGTTGCGTGTTTGGTTACGTTGCGTATGCGTATGTGTGTGTGTGTGTGTGTGTGTGTGTGTGTGTGTGTGTGTGTGTGTGTGTGTGTGTGTGTGTGTGTGTGTGTGTGATTACGTTGCGTATGCGTCTGATGCGTCTGTATGTGCGCGCGTTGCGTGTGCATCTGTGTGTGTGATATTTAACATGATTTTAATGTTGTTGTTGTATTTTTATGTTGCAGGTTGCTTCTTCTACAAGTACGACACACAATTATATATATATAAACTTTCGAAAAATATCAATTTCTAATGTATTTATTTAATTGTGAATTTTATATTGTGAATGTTAAAATATATTTAATCATTTAAACAAATTATGACTTTATTTTATTTCACTCTACACCTCTGAACATGTGTACAATTAATTTATTTTTTGTGAACTGTTACATCAGAAGATTTGTATGAATTTCAGCCGCCGTTTTCATGTGTGTGTATAATTTTAATTTATTTCGCTATACACTACTGAACCTATGTGTGTGTAAACTGCAACCTTAAAACAGAAGTATTGTCTGTAACAACATAACAGGTAAGTAGTTCATTGACGCCAAATATATATATTTCTAACAAGGATCAATCACACTGACTGCATTATAAAACTATTAATTAATTATTTAATACATTGAAAATGAAGACGACGTTTTGACAACGAGAGAGGGCTAAAATTATTTATTCATCACACCGACTACTCAATGTACGAGAGGGAGACAGGAGAAAGGGTATGAAACCTTGCATAGTTGAAACGTGTGAGAGTGAGAGAGAGAGAGAGAGAGAGAGAGAGAGAGAGAGAGAGAGAGAGAGAGAGAGAGAGGACGTTACTATTTGTTGACACAGTTGAAACAAGTGAGAGTGTGAGAGAGAGAGAGAGAGAGAGAGAGAGAGGACGTTAATATTTGTCGAATAAATATAAACTTTCTAATTTCATATACATGCGCTCGGTACTGACCACAGTTTGAGCATAACGTTTGACAACGAGAGAGACATACACAACGTGTGAGAGAGAGAGAGAGGGAGAGAGAGAGAGAGGACGAATAATACAGAGGTTGGTACATCTGATCATATAGATTTAATATACATTATAACACGCGACAAATTTGAACTCATGTAAAGGTTGGTACACCTAATCATATATTTTAATATACACTATAATGCCGGTGAGCATAACGTTTGACAACGAGAGAGAGAGAGAGAGAGAGAGACATACACACCGTGTGAGAGAGAGAGAGAGTAACAATTATGATCATATATAGTTTGAATTTCCCACCACAGAAGAGAAAGAAATGTTGGCAGATCTGCTCTATACACGCACACAATAATTTAAGATTGGTAACCCTGATCATATATTTTAATATATACACTATATAACACATATTTGAATTTCCCTCCCCCCACCGCAGAAAATGTTGACAACCCTGCTCATATAAAATATCTATACACTATAATAATACTACAGAGGTTGGTACACCTGATCATATAGATTTAATATACATTATAACACACAACAAATTTGAACTCATGCAAAGGTTGGTACACCTGATCATATATTTTAGTATACACTATAATGCTTCGAGTTGGAACCACCCCCCCCACCAACTGATATGAAATAAAAAAACAACCTCCCACCCAACACCACCCACTGATATGCAAATCAGCTTTCTTAAAAAAATAAAATTCACGGATGCTGGTGGTCCATTGAACATCATCCCACCAAATCAATTTAATTAAAAAAATAAAAAAAAATAAAATTAAAAAAATAAAAAAATTTATTCGCGGAAATTCGCGGTGCTGTGGTCCATCGGGATGCTGCGGGTCCAGCGGTGGCGGCGTCATCTCTGAGATCATGTTTTTTAGTGTTTTTTTAGTGTTTTTTAAGAAGGCGGCATTCCTTTGTGAGTTTGAATCCTCATTTTCCCTCTACTATTAATAAGTGATATGTTATTATGCGGGACCAGATAAGTTTTATAATGCAGACTTTGTGTCTACCGAAAGTGCATATTTTGTTCGCATCGCATATTTCTGAATCATCAAACACGTACGACTACCATATGTCAAAACAACTAAATGCATTAGATTACTCTCTGGCTAACCAGATGGCACTTCCATCTGTTTCTCTCAAAGGAAAAGTGAAATGAGCCGAATTCGTTTCCGATAAGATGTGATGCCAGATATCTTTACTCTTTTGCTTCAGTCTCCGATTATTGGAAATAGGTGTTGCGCCCGCTGTGTGGGTGATCCATTGAAAACTACATCTTTTTTATACTCAGATCAGTCCCTCAAGTCGCATGGCGTTTCATCGCGTCAGTTTTGTGCGGCCGGCCTTAGTAAAGTGGCACAAACTATTTCAGTCCACGTGGCCGCGGCGTTGCCAAAACCAGTGTTCACCAACCGCAGTTCAATAAACTCGTGTCGTCGTAATTCTGTATCGGTGTAGCCCTTTGTTTACGTGAAAAATAGAGGCAGCTCCACGGTGTAGCTAAAAAATTGCGACAGACAAACATTTTCGTGTTTTGATATATGGTAGTCGTACGCGTTTGTTGATTCAGGAATATGGACCTCGATGCGAACCAAATATGCAGTTTCGGTAGACACAAGAATTGCATTATAAAAATTATCTGGTCTCGCATAATAACATATCACTTATTAATTCTACTACAACCAAACATTTTGCTTTGACAGCAAACGTTAAGAGCTGTATCGTGACAGTAATAAACAATACGCACACACAAGTATAACATAAAAGAGATAAGTAATTTATTAGTATTTTTCGGAAATCAGAAACTCTCGTCTAACTCCAAGGGTCGAACGATTTGTTTTCTAAATCTGGACGTTCGCAGGATCTGAAGACAAATATATAAGACAGTACAGAGACAAAGAATGAAAGTGCCTACTTGTTCTCAGCTAAAAGTAGAAATTAAAGTAATCATAACGTAAAATATTGCAGAAGCCTCCTGCGCTTTGCTGTCAAAACAGTCTTTTTGTTCTGCGTCATGTAAACAATGATAAGATAAGACGACTCCAACTGTAGAGAGTTTGAATGTTTATTATACCTTAGGAAAGTCATGTTTGCTTGGGTACTATCTTGTCTTATCAAGCAAAGATGCACTTTAAAAATGACAATCGGAGCACGGATATTCCACATTAGTAAACATCGTTTTCACAATAATATGGAAGGGAATATTACTAGTTTTTAAGTTGTCAGTACTTTGGTTCGGACAGAACGTCGAGGCATTAGGATGCCAGAATAATACAGTCCACAGGAAGATAACTTTTCTATTATTTTTTAATTAATTATGGGATTTTTGTACAGAAATCCAATCATGAAGAATGAAACTTTATAAGATCTTCTTTTGCTTATGTAATTTAGTCTGAAAAACTAATATGTAAGACCTATCAAAATTGTTAGCAACACCAACTGTTACATTTAAAATTTTCAGTAGACACGGAGTATTTGAAAAACCAATAATATAAAAATAACTTTTAGTTCGGGCAACTCGACATAAAATTCCATTCAAATAACATACATTTCACATAATTTTTTCTACTGCTATTAAAGACGTAGCCAAGATCTAATTAACACTAATTATTTTTAAAATAATGTTTTAAAGCAGATGATATATTTTAATTTTAGTTAGTCTGACAGCCAGTTTTACGTCGTTGAGCCCCGAGTGTTAATTGTATAGACTTCTATAATGAATTAATAATAAATATAAATTAATTACATAGTATAATAAAACAAATACTAAATATGAAAACTTAATTATATTAAGCGTAAGAATGTTTTACCGTTATTCACTTAGAACTTTTGACTACGAGTTATGTTCAGTTAGACCATAGTTTCCCAAAGTGGAAGTTACTCCCCTCTGTGTGTGGGGGGTGGGTGCAAGCCGCATTGAGGTGCAAGTGGAAATTAACGGATGCTAAAAACGTTATCTAACGACGAAACCTCACTGTCGGTTGATAAAAACCTTCTTTCTGCTACGTACTAACGCTTCGATCCTTTAAGCCGTCGTCATCGTCTGAGTAGGCACAAATGGATAGCTGCCCCAAAGATACGAACGTCCCAAAGACTGGTAGCAAAGAATGTTTGGTTGCAAGGAAGCTAAAACTGTTTAGTATGCCATATTAGTAATAAAGTGTTTTTCCTTTTACATTCGTTGTCGTGTATTTCAGTTTTTTATAATTTTATATTGGAAATCTCGTACGGTCCGTGGTTTCATGATGCGTATACTAGTATCCTCCCTGAGCTGCAGAATTCGCTCACTAGTTTTAACGAAGAACATTTGTTATTACATAAATTTCGATATTAGATAATTTTTCAATTAAGAAAAAATTACAAAAATTCCGATTTCTCTACTATTTCTTTAGTAATATAACAATTTGGAGAGCACACAATCATACAATAAGTCACTAAACAATCGAAATTTCGGATTTGTGTTACGATTACTTTTAGTCTGACACCCTGTTGAATTTTCACAGTTTTTCAAAACTTAGATCTTTTTTTGGGCCCTGGAGTCCCAAAATCTTGAAATTTCCAAAAACGTAACACTACATTTAGATGTTAGTTAAAATTCTCTTTAATTTGATACCTCACATGAATTTTTGCGATTTTATCAAAATGTTCACTCATTTTTTGGGCCTTGCGCCAAAAATTTTTGAAATTTTCAAAAACGAACACTACATTCAGATTTTGGTTAAAGTTTCCTTTAGTTTAATATCCCACACAGGATTTTGCAATTTTATCACATTTTTGTCTTCCAGCCTCCTATTTTGGTGGTAACAATGACAAAACGAATAAGGTTCTGTACTGTAAAAGTATGGACACACATGCCAAATTATACGAAAATCGGTTGATGCGAAAAGGTATCGCGAGACATACCCCAAACAGACAAATACGGAACGGTCTATTTAAAAACTGTTCCTACACGGGCTTCGCCAGTTAAAAGTGTTCCTTTAAATTCAGTAAATATGATTAGGTGATTATTTAATTTATGCATTTGCGAATAGTATTGACTGGATTTCTAACAAAAATACTCCTTGTTGTCTCAAACCCATTTGGTTTTATAGACACAGTCCTCCAGCTCCATGAATGAATGTTTTACCTAGAGACAGAGTTGTCCTGAATAAGTTGCTGAATTTTTCTCGAAGGGGGCACTGAAATTTTTTTATAAAGGATCGATGAGCTGAACTGTTAGGGAATCACTAATCTAGTCTATACCGAGCCACATTGTACAGTCTTTATTTGCTCCGCCTCATTCCGCATTGTGATTCGGGCTTACACAGCCGAACGTGGAAGTTTGAACTGTCATGTGCTCCGTACCGATTCACTTTTCTATATATGGTTACAGACGTTCTGTCCAATACTAAATCAGCCCGTAATGCCATTAAATTAAGAGTACTGTAAGTAATTG
This sequence comes from Magicicada septendecula, assembly GCA_034769895.1. Taxonomy (NCBI): domain Eukaryota; kingdom Metazoa; phylum Arthropoda; class Insecta; order Hemiptera; family Cicadidae; genus Magicicada; species Magicicada septendecula. The sequence continues at coordinate 271,298,235 of CM068369.1, read as the reverse complement.
TTTTAGATAAATACTCTTATTGTACTGTATTATATTTTATTAAATCAGTATATACAGAATGACGGTTCGTTTGGTCATGTAACTGTTGACACACCTAAGCGATTGTTTGTCAGGAGACAGAACAATACATACATTGAAACAATACACTGAATTTTAAAATATAATTAAATCGTAAATGAAGAGCCACGTCACCTTGAGTGAAAAGCGCTTATCAAAGACTAAACTTTATCTACCTCGATAGACTGTTGGCTTTGCTTGCTGTACTTGGCGTGACAGTCTTTTTTTGTATAATTTACTTAGGGCAGTATAGTAATTAACATTCAAATGCTTCCTAAAACTGATTAATTGTATAAATACTGCTTTCTTACGTAAACCAAATCATTAATAAACTGGTTCTGCCGGTACTTTCCGTACGAGCGGCGAGGGCCCGAGCCGGCATTGGCAGCTACCGAAATGTCACTATATGGCCAAGTGCAACTTTTTCAATGCTCCTAGTGCAGTGAACAACGTAATCTTGTAGTTAAAACCTACGGATTATTAAAATTGTTTATTCATATCCACGTGTTTTCATTTAAATTGCTTAACTTCAGAAATTGATTACCACGCGTCTTTCAAATGAACAATTATACAAGTCAAAAAACGTTGCTCTGCGTTTGTGCTGCCCGAGTTTATGTTAAAGGAAGCGTTATGGCTAGAGCTGAGTTGTGGCCAAAGCAACAAAACAAATAATTACTACTTGATCAAATTGTTCATAATTACTGAAAATGCATTCATTTGTAAACAAAATGAGATGAAAGCATATTAATTGCTCGCAACGTTGTATAAAATACATTTATACTATTATTCTAGTTACCATTAATTTGATAATTCACAGTCTGAGTAACAATTGTTTTCCGCACGGATTACTTTACCCTATATAAAACCTTGTAACGTATATTTTTCCAATCGAATCATCCGACGTTCATTACTATTTTTACTACACAGGCCAGTAATCGTTTTTATATGTTGTTATTATTATTATTATTACTACTGTTGTTGTTGTAACGTATACAAGCAACGTGCTTAGAGCCTACCTGTGTCTGACGTATGTTGTATATAATCAACGTGATGAACAATGACTAGAACCTTTCAAAACAGTCTAGCGAATTATATATTATTTGCGAAATATTTGCACAACATAGCTCATGTTGCGAATTCCGATATTCACGCTAGCAATGAAATAACGCCTGAAGGTTTTTGTCAACATTACATCACGTAGAAGACCCTGTCCGCTATAAACACATGTAAAATGTCAGTTAAGCCGATTACAAAAGGGGAGTCAGCTCGTCCTGCCCAATTGTTTCCAATACTCGCAACAGGGTTATGACCCATAAGATGGGTAAGATGATCGTCAACGGGTATCCGTTTCCGGTCATCCCCAACGCTATCCCCATCTGAGGTTACCTTGCCGCTATAATAAAAATTAAACAGAGCGTTCTCGACGGATGGTTTCGGCTAGCGGCCAAAATCCTCTTCGATTTGCTTCTTGCTTGTTGATAAGCGGGTCGGTGTGCGATTCCTTTTCGACTTGGACGTAAAGTTTACGTACGAGCGGCAAGGGCCTGTATAGCCGGCATTGGCAGCTACCGAATAAGTCCAGGAGATGTTTGGAATCGGTCTCGGTGCACACTGGACTAACGTGAGCCAGTATGACCAGTCGTTGTAACGGCCCTCTGAACAGAAAAATTTGTTTCCTGATCGAATCTCGAGACTGGAGGTCCTGAATGCTATAGGTGTTCGGTTTACAATGTGGATTGTCTCGCACGCACAATGCATACAGCCCAGGCATAGCAACCTCTCTTGTAGTGCCTCTTGTAATTTGTGAGTTAAGTGATTTAAGAGATGTAGGTGTTATAAATGGGCAAGTCGCATCATGCGCCCAACGTTTGTTCCGATCCTGACTCCAGTACTGGCCTCAAATTGGTCATTCGTAGAAATGAACTTGTACACTTGCATTTGATTGCGATGGTCACCATTGGAACCAATCTTGACTCCGGCGTTAAATCAACGCTGGAAACGAATTAGTTGTCGCGGGTAACGGAGTTCCGAGATCCAAGTTTAGTGTGTCTATATCAAAAGTTAATTTATTTCTTAGTATGTCTAATTAACCTAAAGAATGATGTACAACGCAGTAAGCAAGAAACAATTGAGACAATTGAGGTAATTACAGAGGCACTAGGGGGGGGGGCAAGGGGGCAGCCACCCCGGGCGGCATAGCCAGGAGGGCGGCAAAGTGAGCATAGACTTGAAAAAATTGTTTTCAGTTTATAAAACTACAAACGACTTGTTTCTTTGATATGACCATTCCTTTCATAAATAAAAGCATAACCAACCAGCTTGTCTGTTGTCATAAACCTTGCGTGCTAAACAGTATTGGTCTATTTATGCTCAAGCGTCATAATTACGATTCATTATGATAACAAATTTCTACTGACTTGTACTGCAAACGAGAAGTGGTAATCATACAGTATTAGATTTGTATAGATAATCTTAACTGCTGTTCGTATACAGACGAATATATTATTTGAAAACGTATAAAAAAAACGTTACGTCGGCTTCATATGTGCAATTCTTCCCTGTTCAACACAGCGAACATGTTCATCATCAGTTATTGATGAATATCTTGAGTATGCGGTATGTTTTTGGTTTGTGTGTCTTGTGGGTATATCTATAGGTATACCTAATACTTCACGTGTATTAGGTATTAATACTAATACGTGTATTACATAATCATACTAATACTATTATTGAAAATCGATTTGTTAAAAAATTTATTTGGAGCTGATATGAAACGAAGTAAACTCAGTGGCGGGCGGTTTTGGAAGAGGAGAGAAGAAAGATTAAAAACTACAACAAGTTCCAAAGAGTTTATGAAGTATTTTATTCAAGGAAAAACGAACCCTGAGTGTCAAAGTATTACAATTTACATGGAATCAACTTGCGATCATAAAACGGATATTGTTAGCGATGAGGCTGGCTGTTGATAAATAGGATACATTAAAGTTAACGACGTGAACACTTCAAACCATAAAAGTGTCAAAGTACAGTTACAACATTCAGTTGGTTCTAGTACCATGGATTATGTTGCATCGTGCAGTCTTGAAATTACAGGCTATGAAGGGCAGAACATTACTAGTAACAATGTAGACCGTGTTCCCGGTGCTCCTCTACAAGATATGGGAGCTTGTCCAAGCAAGATATCTCAATCATTCCGAGATATAATGGTGAATACAGGAACTTGTCATTTGCAGAACAAGGACAGCTATTTTCCTGAAGATGAAGCTGGACGATCCTTAAACAAGTATTAGTTTGATAAAACCTTGCAAAATGGAGAAAAGGTAAATCGCACCTGAATGTGTTTCTCTCCTACTAAAAAATCTCTATTTTGCTATTGTTGCAATTTATTTCCATAAAAACATCTAACAAAGAATCCATTTCAATAGTGAAAATGGGTTTTCGTCGTGGCGAAAGTTAAATCCCCGTATTCAAGATCATGAAAGTAGTCCTTCTCATTGCTCTGCGTTTTTGGAATGGAAGGAATTGGAACGTTCTTTAAACAAAAGCCTTATTTATGATCTATGTCAGGAACAAATGAGTAAAGTAGCTAAGATATGGAAAGAAATCCTCCAACGGGGCATTGCCACAGTACATACTCTTGAATAACAAAACCTGGCACTGAGAAGACATCGAGAGTCAAAATTACTAACGATCAAAATCCTGGAAACTTTCTAGCTTTGTTAAAATACTTTGCTAAATTTGACTCTGTCATGAGATCTCATTTGGATTCAGTCTCTCGTAAACCTCGGTGTATATCGTATCTTTCGTCAACTATTCAAAATAAAATAATAAGCCTGTTAGGAGAAAGAGTGCGCAAATATATTATTACTGCATGTAAGAAGGCGAAGTACTTTAGCCTTATATTTGACACAACACAAGATTGTAGAACAAATTTCTCAAATTATAAGATTTGTTGAATTTAAACGCTATTTTGTTGATATCAAGGAAGCATTCTTAGATTTTATTCTTTTAGAAGTGAAAACAGAGGAGGGGATCACACAAGCTACTACAAGTAAATCTGAGAGAGATGGATTGAATCTTAGCGATTGCAGAGGTTCCCAAATCAATATTAAGCGCACAGGGCTTGCAAACTGTATCCACATGACTTAAACAGTGAATAATTGTTCTGTGACTTGAAAGACGTCATAGTTTTATTAAAAAGGGCAAACGTTAACGGAGAACAAATGGACTTTACACCTCAGGGACTGCTATAATACATTCCTTCAATGGGATTAGAAGCATACAAAACACTAGCAACAGCTTTAAAAATTTTGCTTACTTTACCAGTGTCTGTGGAAGATCGTTTAGTATACTTAAATTGATTAAATCGTACCTACGATCAACAATATCCAAGACAGGGATACAAATCTAGCGATACTTTCAATTGAAAACGACATTGCTTCGTCTTTAGATTACAGTGATTTAATAACCGACTTTGCTGCAATTAAGACCAGGAAAGTTACATTTTAAAATGCCTCGTTTGAAATATTTATTAAATATTAAAAATAATTATTAAGTATTCATTAATAGAAGACGGAACCATTAATCTGTAATGGTAAGTGATTTGTTTTATTGCTTTTAATGTAGTTCTATGTTTAACATTATGTTGCTTTAGGATATTGTTTTGACGCTTTAGATCTACAAGGAATTTGCATGTTCATTAGAACATTTTTATGATATAAATTTTTTATATTACTACATTTTTTTATAGTCTACATTTGTTACTAATAAATGTATACAAACTGAATACAGGTAATATTATAATATGTAATTTCTTAATATTGACTTAACAAATATTCTTAAGACGTTTGCTGAACGTACGTTCATAAAAAATCTACACATTTGCATTTATTAAGTACTTTGTTCACTGGATGGGACTTATTTTTTGCTCTTTTGTCCCCTTTTAATTGTGAAGGGGAGGCGGCCGACGATCTCCTTGCCCCGGGCACCAAAACGCCTAGCTACGCCACTGGGTAATTATATATTTGAGGAAAACTGTTAATGCATGTCGCTAATTAATAACTGCATTGTAGTAACAAACTTCTATAACATTTTTAAAATTTTCATTCGATAGTATACAAAAATTCAAAAACAAACAACATACAAAACCCAGTATTGAATCAGTTACATAATACATAGGGCTAAAACATAATACTGTGCTATAATATATAAATTCATATACCTATTAATGACAAATTAACTATTGTCTGATATATATAATGTGAATTTTATTAATCGAAACCGAATCGAAAGGTGTTCGGTTCACGCACACGTACAATAAAAAATATACTAGTGTAACACTCAGTTATATTTACGTCAATTAAATAGGTTGATTAAATAAGTTAATTTGTAAAACGTAGCGAGCACTTAGTGTAGAGCTGGTACTGAATACACTTGTCCACTAGAGTCTAACGTTTGCCGCATAGCGTTGCCGCTGGTTCATCAATAGAGAGGAATAACAGCGTTCTAGCTTTGACACAGAACAGAAAACGAGCGATAGACCGAATGTCTTTCAACGCCACGTTAGACTCTCACCGGCTCTCGTCCCACGGGCACACTATGTAAACAAACTTTCATGCTTTCAAATAATTCTTTATTTGTGTTGCGCACTATTGTAATTTTATTGTAACGGATGGCTTTTTTTATTATTTTTTACGGCAGTAAAAATTAGACAGTTGTTTAGAGAAATACTGATTAAGTTGTATTGCTTTCTCTGAGTACAGTAATTTATTCCACATTTTTAAGATTCCGATTCATGCGATGCATTCAATGCAATATTCTGTAATATTACCAAAGTGGCGTAATAAGCTAAGTAAAGCAATCCATGCAACAGGAAACCTGAATACTGTAATTACGAATAACATCTCCTGCTTTCTGTTGTATCGCAACCTCTCTGTAAGTCATGCACACCACACTACACACACTACAGTCAACAAGAAACACGCTTACGTTTGTTCAAAGAAGACTGAAAGAGCGCAACAGAAGTTAGGCCTATAGCTCGGACAAGCTGTGGATTTGAGAAATACTCTGAAACACACAAAATATTACAAGTCCGCAAACTCCTCGGCTATATGACTTCTCGTGTCCGACACAGTATCGTGTGAGTGTACGTACGCCAGTATTAATTATGTTGTGTAATGCACGCGCAAAGTCCCTGCGATATAGTATTATATGATTATTTATTGTTGACTGTGTTCGTGTTTTTTAGTGAACTGTTAACTGGTACAGAAAATTCTGAAGAGTACTTTCTGGAATACAGAACTTTTGAGAAGAAGAGTCGGATAACTTTTGTTACTGTATAACCCCCTATGGTGTCGGCAAGAATTAAGATTTTGGTTGTCCTAATTCACATGTTTTTCACTCAAGAATAATATTATTTTTATTTTTATTTCGGAAACAACGTAGCTATTTTGGAACAGTCGAATTACATCAGCCTTCAATTACTAAACAAATAGAAAAGTTTCGATGGGCAGTCCTCCTAGCGCGATGACCTGGTATCAAAAAGAGTAAAGAGTACCTATAAATGTAGGTACGGGAAGGCAAAGAAAGACGAGGCGGAAAGTTCAAGACAACTCCTTGGGAGACATATGGAGGAGCAGTCGAGGAAGGTCAAAGTCCAGTGATGTCGTATAGAACCATATGTAAAGAGTTATATACTTTTTTCTTTAATAGTTTTATAAGAACTCAAAAGTATTGTGCGGAACCATCAGGAGTACTCTAAAATCAACGAGTAAACAACAAACCTTAAGTTCTACAAGGAGATGGTCGTTATTTTCTCTGTGCGTCTGAAAATTTGACTTTAACGAAATCCCAGATCAGTTGTACTATTTCTCAGTACGTAAGAGGATATACTCTTCAAGATGACAGAAGGAATGCAGATATAGGGCCTACGGCAGGAACGGAATATTATGGGTGTACACGATAGGACTGCCCAATATCGGGAAAAATGGATGGAACATCTTATCTGAGTGGATGTTTGCAGCATCCCCAAACGACTATTGAATTATAAGCCGAAAGGACGGAGAGATGTGGGAGGTCACAAGAAGCGTCGGCGTGCTCAGCTCTAGTCTTTCTGGTTGGGACCGAAACAGACAGTTTTCGGCCAAATTCTTGTTGAATATGATGATCTAATATTATGAAGACCTTAACTCTAGTTTACATGCGTCATGTACTCTAAAGGCAATTAGGCGATTTGACTTAGTGAAATTTAGAGGAGTACGCATACTATATAATATAGTTACCTTGTGGGCGGTCCGGCTTTCCTCCTGACGGCATAGTGTCTCCTGTGTGGAAACGACGAGCACGCGTAGGACGGCCGCCGGTGTCGTTCCGGTGTCATTGCGGCGCAAGGAAATAGAGTTGCGCAAGTGTCCGCGGCTTCCTCGCAGTCGAAACCTGTACTCGTTGTGGCCACCATGTCCGGCGTTGTGTCTCCCGATCCGCCGACATGCGTCGCTCCGTCTGACGGCTCCAAACCCGCGCTGCACACTCACACACTCCCGATACACTGCTAGCACACTTGATGGTTTCACTAAAGGACACGTAACACTAATTTGCAATTCCAGAAAGTTCTTGTAACTTGTAGATTATCGTATTTATCAATATTTAACGTCACTGTAAATCCTGTACACTTTTACGATTTGTATTTAGGTCTCGTAATTATCTCGTAAGATTAGACGTTAATAGTAAAGCCTCTGAAAAATGGACGCTCTTTTGTAATAATAAAGTAGACGTATTCCACAGTTAGTTACAACACTTCTGAAGTTTATAGTTCAACAGAGTTAGTTTTTCAGTTTTTAGACTGAAGTTTTTTTGTGACTTTAGAAAACCAGAAACGTACAAAATCTAATCCTCAGTTGAATGGTAGAATCAATTAACTAGTTTATATCAAGCAACCATTTGTACAGACCACTATGTAGTTAACTTTTGCAAAACTGTAATCGCTAATATAGGTAATTGTACAATGAAAAGTGTTAAATACGGTAATTATGTAACAGGAGACGGTTCTTTCTTAAAATGAACAATCTTCACTGAACACTTTATTGAAAAGTCGGTTCGAAATTTCTTAAAACCCTGTAAAATATTTCCAAATATGTATTATATTTATATGTACAAATCAAATAAATAAATAAATTATATTAAAATTTACACACACACACACACACACACACACACACACACACACACACACACACACACACACACACACACACACACACACACACACACACACACACACACACACACACACACACACACACACACACACACACACACACACACACACACACACACACACACACACACACACACACACACACACACACACACACACACACACACACAATTGAAACAGTAATTATAATATTCTATTATGATATTATTCAACATAGTTTCTTCTACAAGTGTAATACGTTTTTGTCGCTTCAATACCTCATGCACATTTCACTGAAACACATCAACAACATCAGAGGTTTGTAAAATTTACTACATTGAATAATATCACAATGTTTTATATACAGTATATATAGCGACTAAAAATTGTACGCCAATCTCTCGGAGCTGATTCTATAGCTAAAAATAAGAACAAACTTCATATAACCATAGGTCCGAAAACGGTTCGTTAGCGAGTTACGGCTTGCGAAACATTTCGCCCTAATTTCTGCTCCCACGGTAAAATGAAGTCATACTGAAATTCGTAGAGTATAAAGTGAAGGGTAAATTTGGTGATTTCTGGTGGTTTTTGATCTAAAACATTGAATAAAAAGAGGTCCCAGAGCTCTATCTCAATTAGTTTCTAAGAAAACTGTGTAAAACACAAATAAATTGGAGTCGAAGAACAGACTATTTTTGATTTAGGATAAAATAACTTCGTTAATTTGCCAATAAACAAATAAATATTTATAACTAAATTTATAAAGAATTTAATTATGAAAAAACTAATGTGTTTCTAAAACATTACTATAAAACTTAAATTTCTATAAAAAATAAATAAAAATTTGAGAAATTTGATTTTAATTAAAAACAAAGCAGACCAAAATGCGTTAGTTGCAAGGATTTTTATTAATCAAACGTGCACTTCTCTCCGTGTTCGGAAATGTATAAATTTGGTCAGACCAAACAGAAGAAAAGGAAGAGTAGCTGAAATACAAAGGAGAGTAGAAACACTAATGAGTGAAGTGGCTGTATTAGTGGACCACATTGGGATGAAGAGATAACAGTTGGAACCTGAAAATAGTACAGTGGCGTCCTTGTTTGGGGAAAAAAAGAACGACGTGTACCACAACACAGGCGAACGGACCATATAACACGAACGGCGGGATTGGTGTGGAGAAGACTGACGATGGATAAAGCATCACTGAAGAGTTAACGAAGCCCGAAGAAAGCTGAAGGAAAGAATTTACCGCCAAGTGGTATTACATTTATTTGCTTTACACCCAAACGGGATTAATTCTGAATTCCTGAATTTACTAGTGACACGTCTTCAGTGAATGATTGGATTTACTAACATACGATCTAATCCAAGAGTAAACAATCAACGTGACGCATAGTTCCATTCTCATTGACTGATCTAATGGCATACAATTGTCAATAACACATCAGCTGTACGAAAACACTTGAGCGTATACAGAGAGGGGGGCTCAATGGTCCTTAACAGGTAATGCTCTGTACCTTACGCTGCTCTAATTGGTTTATGTGCAAATTGACTAATCACATCGATGTACTAAACCATTCCACCAAACAGCAAAACTGCGTATCTTAGCTAGCAAGGCTGGGCTATCTCTGCAGTAAACTTGGCATTTCGCATTGGGAAGTAGTTAGGCTACATCAAATATGGACAGCTGTTTTAATCCGAAATCCTCGTTTTTAAGACTGCCAAGAGAGCTGAGTGATGACGTCATGCTACTTGTTCAGTATCGCTCTTAGTAAAAATTCTTCATACTTCATAAACGCTTCATAAAACTTTGATCCTCTTCATTTATCATTGCAATAGCACTTTTCTTAAAGGTACTCATTTATATATAACTTAACCACTCACTAATCAAGAAATCTCAAAAACTACTTAATCTATGACCACCACGAAGTTTGATAAACAAGTTTATTCTAGATCCAAGGTAGGACCCCTAACAGAACAAAGGGTTAAAAAGGCGTTAAAAAAGAGGTTAAACACATAAATCAAGATCAGTAATACTCCTACTTTCCGTGTTGCGAAGAGGCTTAAATTCAGATTATTACATATTTCATGAGGAACTTCAAGAAATAAAAGAGGAACAAAAGTTAAAAATATTAAATCATTGATTGTTGCGGCTATTTCCTGCTACCACGTTCAAGAAGTAAAAAATAACAACAATCTAATTTATGACATTTCATTACAATAACAATACAGAACATATTTATTAATGCCCTACATTACATTTACTTAAACGTTGTTTAAAGATAGATATTTAGTTAAGTAACGGACACGTCATGGACAACGAAATCCAAGACTAAATATTTTTTGAAATTTATGTAATTTTTATAGCGGCAAGGTACTTACAAAAGTTAAAAAAATTAAAATGTTTTCTTATTTTTGCCTACAGACGTTATTATCCTATTAGAACACTTATTGTTATGTGGTACTGTCTGTAACATTATTTATAGACATTAATTCTGTGAAATGGAGTTAAAAAATTGTTATTTGAGGAGACTGTCGTTCATACTGTAAACAAGATAATATTGGTTTTCAAATTTTTTTATGACGAATTGCAGCAAAAATATAGGAGTCAAATGTCATTACTCACTAACACATTGTCAAGATATATGCCGGACAACTACACCAATGATCATTATAATTGGTAAGTAGGTTTCTCTGAGTTCGTTAAGAAAGCTTTAAAAATGGGAATGTAAACACTGGAGCAAAATCTTCTCGTAAAGTCGTAATACTGAAGTTTTTCAATCATAAATCTCTGTCATATTTCTTATCAGTAACATGAGATTCTTTACGGTTTCAATCTTTTTCCCGTCATCATAACACAAGATAGACTGAAAAATACGAAACTTATAGTGGGTAACAATGCCCTTGCAAAGATCGGTAATTCAGCTAGTATTTGACAGAGTAACAGTACTGTACTCGTTAGGTATGTAAATCGTAGAGATATTTTATTAAATTATAAAGAGCTGAGAGTATATGTGTACAATGAAAACCGATTCTGACTGGCTGAAAGAAATTTGAATAACATTAGCGGAAGCCAATGTCAAGAACAGGGTAACATCAGAGACGTCAGTCATATCACACGCAGCATTCGAAGCATTGGGGACGTAATGTATGGAAACTGAGACCTACAGTTATGAGATGGCGATATTATGAGACAAATAGTAGATGCTCAAAAGCAGGCATACCTGAAACAACTAGCCTTAAACACTGCTCAGACAAGGTGTGAATATAAGCGCTGCTGTGCCATTGCCAGAATAGAAGTCAGGAAAATCAAGCGAAGTTCATGGGATAAATATGTACACAATGTATAGAACACAATGTACATGGCAGGCAGGACAAAGCTTACAAAATATTAAGGCATTTAAATCGAACGGAAAAGGGATAATCTGAAGATCAGTAATATCTCAGAACAACAGTGGTTTGAATACTGTGAGCAGCTATGGACCTAGGATCAACTGGAAGAAACAACCTTTGCTGATATCAGTGGTTGTGTGGACCCAACATCAATGGATGAATTTTTAGCTGCTCTACATCGCTGTAAAAATAGAAAAGCAGCGAACACTGATGGGCTGAACGTGGAGGTTATAAAGTATGCACCAGCGTTGCTGCATGATCGTTTGCTGCAATTCATCGATCTACGCTAGACCATTTCATGTTCCTGACGACTGGCGGATTGCAAAGGTAATTCCCATATTCAAGAAAGGTGATCGTAATGACTTCAGGAACTACAGAGGAGTCAGACTTCTTAATACTTCATATAAATTATATGCATCAGTAATAAGAACACAGTTGAATTCAATAACGGAGACCATACTTCCAGAGGTCCAGAACGGGGTTTTAGGAAGGGCAGATCATGTTTATGTTGTATATATTTAAATAGCCCATCTCACGTAGCAGCTCACGTTCATAGCTTGCAAAGCGTAGAGAATGTCAGCTGCCCACATACATAGTTTTTTATCGACTTCGATAAGGCGTTTGACAGAGTGAATCGGAATTAACTATGGGCAATAATGGCAAGGAAAGAGTTCCCACATCTAATTATAGCTATACAGCAATCTTTACTTGGAGAATAAAATCTTAGTTGAAGCACGGAAACCGAGAATAGCTCCTAGAGTTGGCCTGATCAATTGCGGAGTACGACAAGGTTGTCCATTATCACCTTCTCTTTTTGATTTATATATTGACGATGTCACACAAAACTGGAAGATGTGTCTTCCAGAACATTTTATGATTGACCACTCTGCAATTGACACTTTGTTGTTTGCGGACGATCAGGCTATTCTATCGGACTCGGAAAACAGGTTGCAGATGGGTATACATTTGTTAAATCGAATTTGCAAAGACTCAGGATTACAAATATCCACACTTAAGAATAAGATGATGAATTTTCGTGGAACTTATCCCGTACGGGCAAAATGTTGTTATAGGTGATACTTTACTAGAGCAAGTCAGCAGTTTTGAATACCTGGGCTACAGTGTGTCTTATGTATGTGTCACAACGAAATGTTGTGATTGCTGCTATATAAGCTGTTGGTATTCTGTCACGAGACTATTCTCAGCTCTCAGTAAAAAGGATAACGATGTTACTTGCGACCAGTAATTAACACGGGATAGAAATGTGGTGTAAATAATGTTATAATAATTAACACACATAATTTTTACAACGCCATCCAGATTCATAATTATCCTATATGAAATTTTCAATGTCGACTGTTAACTATATAATTAGCATGTAACAAAAACAAACAAAACAAAACAAAAATAGTTCTACAACAAAATGGGTTTTAAAACGTGATTTTTGTTTTCCCATCAAGTATACTTAGATCGAACATGAATCTCACAGCCAACAAAACTCAAGATTTCTCAAACTACAGTACTTTAATGCAGAACACGTCTCGTCCGTATATCTTGATATACACGGTGAGACGCAAGGAACAAAGCTACACGAAAACAATCTGATAATAATAAATTTATTGGACAGACATACAGAAACAAGAATTACATCTAGTAGCGAAATTACGATTCTTCTTAACAGTTACATCTGATAAATTACTGTTAAATGTAATATTATTCGACTGCGTATACAGAATGATAAAACCACACAGAGAACGAAATGAAACAGTCAAACATAACCAATACGTATGTCATAGAATAACGTCAAGAGTGATGATGATTGCGAAGACACAACTAATAAGGATTACAACTCAATGGCGTAAAATGATTATTAATTATATCCTTACGAACATCCGTCATCGTTAAAAATTTTTAAAAACACACAACTTTTCGATATTTAAAAGCCTGTGGTCGTCTTCAGATGAACTAAAAAAAAATAATTATACAGCTGAAAAAATTGATTTATCAGAAACACAGATATCGTAGAACAAGGATCTAATATGACTGTGAGGTTAATCATCTAAACAGTTAATAGAGTTTTTATATGCATTTAAATTAATAACATAAATTTTTTAAATATATCATAATTTAAATTTTAATGTAATTCATGATTTTCCAGTTGGTCATTTAAAATAAACTCTTTCGACATCTTGGTTTTTCATAGGCAGATTGTTCTATTATTTAACTTTATTTTATTTTATTAGTTTACCTGAAGGCGACCACAGACTGTTAATCGAAACGCTGTGATTTTTAGATTACTAGGGATGGGGATAAGAATATAATTAATAAGTAATAAACTGGTCCGTGATCAGCAATAAATAGCGCTACTCAAACGTCATAGTATAAACTTTATAATTCTGGTAGCACAGAGATTATTCATATATCATTGACCGTAGACCATACGTATGGACGGAACTAAGGTGAATAAATTGTTTTATAGTGATTAGCTTTGTGTGTCCATTCCTAGAAGTCTCATTATGAAGTCTTTTTTTTTTAGACTGAAGTTTACTTCAATGCATGAGTTTTTCAGTGCTTTTAGGCTTTATTTTTAAATTATGTGTAATTGATTATAGTATTACGTTTGTATATACATAGTCTATTCTGTTCAAGGAAACGATAGCCGTGACTTCAGAACTTTATAATTTTACCAGTAGCAGAGATAAATATTAAACAAAGACCACACTGAAATCGTAGTTTATTTCTCTACTTGTCTGCAAAGTTCTCTATACATTTTTCAGTTTTGATTTGAAGTCGAGCGATATGCCTCAAAAGTCATTGTTTTCCGATCGTCTACCTCAAGCACCGACTCTGTGTGACTGTGAAAAAGGTAGACGTATGAAGGAATTATTAATTTTTGTTAGTGTACGCTACTTCTTTAACTGGCAAAATTATATTAATGTCTACTAATAAACTAAAAATGTAATAAGTATCCTATATATCTACGGAATTTATTCAAATTAATATTAAAACTCTTATTATTAAAGCGACGATTGCGTCCGCTTGTATAGTCGGTTTCATTGTATATTTGGGAACGATTCTATAAGTGACTGGTAAAACTGATGTTCGTTTACTGAGTCTGGTTTGTATTCGCCTTCTGTAATAGGCTTCTCAGGACTCTCCAGTAGTGGTCATGTATCAGACTGAAACATTTGTAAAAAGAAACACTAGCACCTGCAGAATCCGCTGAATAGCGAATAGTTACAAGAGAACTTGCATAAAATTTGTTTATACAATATTATATATACTATAGAAAGGAAACCGCTAAACGGAAGTAAAACTTAAAATTAATCACTGTGTCGCAAACTACTGTAGCCAATAAATCAACTACAAACAAATCAAAGAACAATGTTTAGAATAAATAACAAACCGTGTAATGCAAAGAAGTACCAGTGTTTCAGTTAGCAGCAGAATTCGGACGGGTAAAGTAAAATACAAACGATTGTTATCTGTTGTGGAGAAACTGTACGTATATCTCGGAGAAAATTTCGCCCTTATATGCAGACACGCGCAAACGATCCCTCGAACCCCAGAGACCGCTTTATTGTGGAGATACCGAATACGTACGAAGCTGTCTACACACTCTCTGTGCTAAGATGTTTTCATACCTACGTATATATTTTTAGTTTATTCGGAAAAGTAATATATAAAATTCACACGTACTCTGATGATGCAAACTGTATTCGCGAAACGTACGTTAAGAAACAAAACATCTATTCTTATTGTTTTCACACGGTATAATATGTACAGTCATTACTTTCATATAACACTTTTCTTAAGTAAGCATTTATTTAATTTTTATTTCTTTTCTTCACTTATAGCATCTTTCGTTAACAGTTTCACTGGTTATATCAAATACACAACACTGTACTGAAAACCGTTAGATTCTTAATGTATACGTTACCATTTTAATTTTGTTTAGCTGCTTATGGGTGTACAATGTCAAATTATAATATCATTTGTATTATATTAAATATTTTATATGAATATGATTGGATAAAACTTCCGGGCTGAAAGGCCGTGGTCGATTGCTTGATGCATTGGCGCTATACGTTTCGGCCGCACCACCGGTGGCCATCTTCAGTAGCAAAACTTGTTCGAATAGATGTACGCCGAACACGTCCCCAATGTACTGGGAACAAGCAACAACTTGTTGCTTGTTCCCAGTACATTGGGGACGTGTTCGGCGTACATCTATTCGAACAAGTTTTGCTACTGAAGATGGCCACCGGTGGTGCGGCCGAAACGTATAGCGCCAATGCATCAAGCAATCGACCACGGCCTTTCAGCCCGGAAGTTTTATCCAATCATATTGACACCGGCCGTGAAAGCCTACGTACTATTTTATATGAATGATTTAATTAATGTGTCTTATTGAATATTTGGTTTAAAGTTTCAAATAAATGATCAAATTTTGTATTAACTTGTACTTGCTACTATATTGTTATTATTGTGTTTATAAGACAAACATGTTTCTAAATGTTAAAATTTTCACATTTTGAAACATTTATGATTGTTTTTGGAAAAATGAACATTTGAAAAAGTTTTTATATTTTCAAACTTAAAAGTTATTAATAAAAGAGCAGATAAAGTTAAAACAAACTTTGATAATTAAAAAAAAAATGTAAACCGAATATTTAATAACATAAGTACATAAATAATTTATAATACTGTGATATTATTCTATATTATTAGGTATTGAAACTACAAAAACGCAATACACTACTTGCAGAAAAACTATATTGAATAATATCACAAAATTATATACTTGCTGCAAGCATCTTTGAGTTACCTATATAGAAAATTATAAAATAATTTATATAAGATATTTAATATAATGCAAATGATACTCCAATTTGTCAATATATATCTAACTCAATGTACATAAACAGCTAAATTAACATGGGTAACATGGGTACATGGGTAACATGGGTACATGGGTAACATGGGTACATGGGTAACATGGGTAACAAATTAAAAATAATGTTACGACATTACAGAACAGTCTACGTGTTTGTCGAATGTTCCAGAAGATTCTCGCTCTAATGCTGTGGCATACGTGATTCTCGACGCAGTCGCGAGACTTTTCTGGAAGCCGCCAGCCGCGCGGACTGTGTCAAGGCCGCAATTAATTACGTCGTAGTTTAGAGATAAGGCGTAGTTTGGAATCTTCTGGTCTGTGCGCGGATGTATAAATACAAGGCGGCAGCGACCTTAGTTTTCAGTTATAGTTGCGATATATTTACAGTGCGGTTCGAGTTATTATAAGGCGATATTACTGCGTGCGTTCAAGTGGTTATTAGTGAAGTGTTGCGTTTTATAATCGGGCGGTAGAATTGTAATGCAATTGTGTTTAATATTAGTTGACATTTTATTGCGTGTGAACAATTTTTATTTGATTTGTTGTAAGAGACTGTGTTGTTAATTACGAACTGTTTAACTGTGACAATTAAAGCTGGTGATTAGTGACTTAATTGGTGACTTGTATTTTGTTTCAACTGTACCTACGACGATCAAGTAGACCGTCGTAACAATAAATAAATAAATGACGAATTGAATAAGCAAAAATAAGTAAACAAATATCAATTTTTAATATAAAAACTTGTTTTAGTTATTCTAATGATGACCAATAGAAGTGTCAACAAATCGTATGAATAATAGTGAGGAAACGAAATAATAAAGTAATAAATACTTGCATAAGAAAAATTATTCAATAAAATTAAGAATTTAAAAACACGCATGTAACTTGTCAAATAATTGTGCACTGTAACACACACACTTGAACGAAAAGTATTAATAATTACTCTAAGAGTTACCATACATGTATGTGTGCTAGTAATGTAAAAAAGGGTACGTCGTGTCGACATTTCAGAGTACTGAACTACCATACTCGTATATATGCATAACTTGCAACGTATGCGAGATTTTATTTTAACAAAGTGAATGAAAAAAGTGTTAGTGTAACGGTTCAGAATCTGTCGAGTACCGATCACAAGGGACGGACGATCAAGAGGGACTGACTTTGTTATATTGAACATTTTATTTAATTAGTTCATTTAGAAAAATGATGTAATTTAAAAATATTTGCTGAGCTATAAAACTGTTTGACACCTACACTACCAGAAGAGAGTTTTACGAGGGAATTGGACTAATCAAATAAAACGAGAAAATAATGAATTGACTGGATACAATTTGGTTGTCAAGAAACTTTTATAAAGGGACCGAAACAAAGGTGTTGCCTCTCGTCCATGCTGTTCAATATTTACATAGACGACGTTATCCAAAAGCGGGGAAAAGTTACGGAATCGCTATTTACTCAGATCACAGTATCATGTTAAATCTAATTTTTTGCGTATACATTCAAGAACGACTGGAATGGCGAACAATGAATCATAAATAGGCTAATGAACTGCAAAAACAAGGAACAGACGTAAACTTAAAGTCTCAAGTCTGCAAAAACAAATATTATTTCTTTCTCCGAAATAGAACCTGTAACGGTGGAGACCATAGTAGAAGACGGAAAGGTGAAATTAAATAACAGGCTATGTAGATGGCGTTATCTCCTTAAAGACAGAAAACTGAAATCTTTAGTAACATGTGTGATACTATCAGCCGGTGTGTGGAAAATAAATTCCACACTTATCTACTGCAGCGAAACGCGGGTTATAGTAGCCTTACTGAAGCCGTTAATGTCGGATAACAAAGTAACACTTTTCAGGCGTGATTAATTTGTTAGCTCCATCCATATAGTCGCGTTTGAAGTAGACTTTAAAAAAGGCCTACTCTGACAGTAGAACGACGAAGACACGACGGGTCGGCTCTATTGAAGGTGATAAGCTCAGTTGCTGCATACTAATTGTGGAACCTTTGATCTTCATGAACGGGAAAATCTGATTGGCGTTTAGACGGAGTAAGGGTTTTGACTGTGACTACTATACAAGACTTCTAAAACCAGTTAAAGGACCCAATCAAAAACACATTATAAGAAAAATTGCAATAAGTTAAGGAATTCAAATATGCAGTCTGAAACAGAAAATTAAATTAAACCGTCTGAAATCACGAAATCACATGTACATCTCAAATGAATACAAGAAACGGTGTTTTTTATGTCAGAAGGTAAGTGAGCCCACTTAAGAGAGATTGTCTCTCTTATATTTTCTTTATTACACTTTTTTTATTCACGTATATAATGCTGACCAAATACAGTAGAACTCTGATCATCCGGGTTAACTGGGGGCCGTAACTCATCCGAACAACTGGACATCCGGATAATTGGAAATGTAATCAATAACACTGTTTAAAAAAATAGAGAGCTATGCTTTAACACATACAGGCCTATTACGTTTTTTAGTTTGTTTAAAAAATTGATTTTTCGTAATATATTTGTAGAGAGGAAATTCGAAATTAAAATGTTGTTTAAACATGTAAAATTTGGTATAGTAGGCCTACTAAAAAGTGTTAATTTTTAAATAGTCGACAACATAGATAATATAATTTTAGGCTTGACTAAACACAATAGAACATCAAAAATTATGGTTATTCAAGGCGTCCAAAATTCCCTTCTGTTAGCACTGTTTACACTTTTCTTGCTGCCTAATCATGCAGACTTTCAATGCTAAGAGTTTCAGTGAAATACCTTATCTAGTTTTTCATAATACTGCAATGCCACCTACAAAGATTCAAATTCTTCATTATACATGTGATGCTCTTATTTACGCATCAAGAAGGGAGAACCGTTAGACCAGCGCTGATTTTACTGCACGCAGACGAATCTATTATATAACGGAAGGTAAAAAGAACAGCATAAGTTAATACTCTTCCGATCCAGGTAGGTGGAAATCCGGATGATTGGGGTCCGGTTAATTAGAGCTGTACTATAGATTCAGTCACACAAACTGACAGAGATGTGGCAGAGGGGCCACAGTGTGGGAGACAGCAAAGACCAGCTAGTGTTAGCGATGGGATGTCACACGTAAAGTCACTAGAAACTTGTGACATTCGCGTAGTTGGTATATACAACTGTCAACTTCCACTGGGAATGCAGCAGCTCAGTTAAATGCAACATTGTATTAGCGGTGTTTTGCTACTGTCTCTGACAACGTTTCTAATTTTTTTTGTAATGTCAGGATTAGTGATCCTCGGACTTTCCCTTACACTCTTCGTTTTGATGTTACAAATACGTTTGTAGTTTTATCATTCGTATTTGTTATGTCCAACGTGAGAATGTTGTTACGCATATGAATAATGTGAATCGGATCGAATAGTGGCAGCCATCGTGTTGTTGAGTACACAGTGCGATGACTCATAAAATAACGGTCTGATGCATTGAACATTCTAAGCTTAAAACGGAAATTCCATAATGTTTTATAACAAACCGAGAGTTTTAAGTTACTTTGATTGTGGCTATACAAATGTTAACGGAATTAAAGAATGTTGTCAGTCAGTCAAAGAACTCTTTTGTAGCGTTGTAACTAGTGGAATTTCTATTACTTGACTTGTTTAACTGTGACTTAATGAGTGTCGTTGCTTAATGTGAATAGTGCATAATGCAAAAGGACTATTGGATTTATATAGGCCTAGAGGAATTGTCGAATTAAGAGTAACGGAATAAAAAACGTTAATTAGAAAGTACTACTGTTTTATAGTTTCTGACGTCAGTAGGCCTATAATTCTAATACAGTAAACACTTTTATCTGTGTGACAATATATTACGCATCCATGCGTATACGCGCACGGGAAATATTACGGGGAGTAAATTAAAATACTGCCTACGCGTGGCTTTCATATTTCATAATACACTGTATGTTATAATTATTTTTTAAGGTTACTTCCAATCAGACAATGCGTCCCGAAATTGTCAACACCTGTTAGCGTTATTTTGTTAATATTTTAAAAACAATATTATGTAATCTATAATTACACGACAAAAACGCGTACAAAGTTATCAAGTGTAGGCGACATCGAAAGAGTAGACCGGATATACACATACAAAACACAATGTACAATACGTAACTAATCGGAAATTAGTATTCATCTCGGGGCAGTGGGCTACGTCGGCAGCGAGTACATTATGACCTACTAATGGATCGCTTTCCCCTTCACCGCAATGCCTTGTAATTAACGTACAAACTTAAGGATGAATTGACATTAATGCTGGCATAATTTGGCGTCCTTCACGGATGGCAGACGTCATCCTTGTTGAGAACCGCAGTTACCAGATAATACTGACTATGTGTCTATAACGTACAGCTTTGGTCATAATTACAATACCTACAGAAAATATGTCATACACCTTGTATAGGATATCATAATAATGTACATGTTTTGGTAACATTCTATAGCTGAAAGGTATTCAAAACATTCCGAGCGTTATGAAATCAAGTTATTAAAAAAACTGGTTTAAATATTTATTTTATTATTTATACTTAATATTACTAGAAACAAAAAGGAATTGCCGGTTCGCCAGAAATGAATAGTGGTCACATTTTATTACCTAATTTGTTAGTTAAAATATTTATTTTATTTTAGTTACTTAAAGTACAATTTTTGTTTCATTGCGGAGTTTAGGGTCCCTGAAAGTCAGGTTATATTACTCTATTTTATCGGATTGTGTAACAGTGATAATTCTATTTAAATATTTTAAGTTTTACTTAAATTTATATTTTTTTTTTTATATTTATAGTTTCAGTGAAGAAAACAAGTTAGAGATTCTAGTGTCAATGTGTATAGGAATGCCAAATCGCTCGTAATACGTTTGAAAATAAATTCCCTCATCCATTTATTTTCCGGTAATCTAAAGTCGGTAAAACGTTTCGGAGACGGCACAGGTGGCCAGTGACTAGACAGACACAACACGCCGAGTAATGGCTACTTTTGTGTGATAACGGATCAGATGTTCAAGTGTTCGAATCAGCTCTGCAAACAAACTCGAATACCAAGTCTTAGAAGACCTTAGTCGGGCGAACCCCAGTGGAGTACAGTCGGGTACAGTGTGTGACTTTGTAGCCGCTGACTACGCGGAACATACTGGCTAAGAGAAAAACCGATTAAAATCCTGGTCCTTCAAGTTTTGTAGTTCTTTGAGTGCGGCTAACTTTCTACTTGAGGGTACTAAGTTCTAAATACTGAGAGCACCATATCAAAGCGTCGGAATCATTCCAAAATTCCAATAACAGAAAACAAGAATGTTTCATTTTTATACAATAAGAAAAATTCGGAGAATTTTGTAAAATACATGCGGCGCTTTTGAGCATTTACAGGTTTGTCAGAAGTCATCGCGTCCGCTGAAAACTCAGTTTTCCATAATTTAAATGTCTGTAACTACCTAAAGGCTGATTCCTTTACTAGTCTATACATTTTTGCACCGTAGGAAACCGCCTGCCGACGGTTATAAATGGAAATAACCTATCTCAAACCTCAGACAGTTTGAGAAGTACGCCTCGATATAAATCTATCAAGTTGGGTTATATAAACTTGGGACTTCTTTAAAGTCTAGTTTTGTGCATTTCAACATAACACGATTCAACAATACAACTGAAAAGCGTTTAATAGTTAAGTGAATAAAGACTTATCTGTGCATACTGGTCGAGTTTCAATGGTCTGCAAATTAACAAACAGCACTCTAGTGTTTGATCCCAGCCACGTACTCTTGTACGGAATTTTATCAGATTACTTGCACTCCTTGTTTTGCAAAAGAAAAGTTTTCGTACACAGGAGAAACGATTAAAGAGGTACAAGATTCTGTAACAAAATAATCAATTTAACTTGTGATTTTTCAACCTTTTGTAATCGGATTTGTGTTTTCGTTAAATAAAATTGTATTTACAAACTATTTAATTGAATGAACAACACGACTTGAGGTCGAGTTCCGCCACAGCAAAAAAAATAGTTAATCTGGTTACTGCAAAGTAATAGCAAACCAATGATATCCCTGTCTAGTAGTAGTAGCTTTCCATTTTACCTTTCACAGCCGACATTAAACTATACGTACTCCCAAGTTAAGTAAACTTCATTTAAAAAGGATCGCTATTCGCGGACAGTTCAAAAAGACAGAACAGAAAGGATGCGGAAGGTAACGTGTGCTATCGGGCCGTAGACGTCCCTAACACCATGTTACAGCACCGTTTCCCTGTGCACATACCGGCCAACGGAGTTGTCTGCTTCAACGGCGTGATCCCACGGCTGAGTTGTTCGTAAAGAGGCATTTACACAACGTCACGCCTCGACAACATCTCAGCTGTGGCGGTTCGAACAGGTTCAGAGCTTCCGTGAGTACTGTCTGGCCGCGATTGGAGTGCGCAGGGTAGGTAAAGTGGGGGAATGTACTAAGTGGTAACAATGCATCTGGCGGTCTAGTGGTGGGGATGCCAAGCCGCGCATTCCAATCGCGGCCAGACAGTACTGCACTGCTACTGAATTCCACGCCTGAGGCACGGTGCCTCGACATCTTCCGGAGTTTATCCACAGAAGATTAGGGTTGTGCTGGTGTGGTGATAGGTTCGGCCGCCGGAGGAAGTCGTTTGTGGCATAGCGGCCGAGGACGACAGCTTTCACGCAGGGACGTTGCACAATCTCACAAAGCCCACAGAACGGACGACGGCACAGCGAAACGGTCTGGCAACGTTCGGTTGTGATACAGAGTTTTAAATCCGTATCAGCGTTAATACTGACGACCATCTGGTCCTCATAATACCATCCTAAAATTTCAGTTTATTTAAAAAAAATGTATTATGGACAATGAAAATGAATGTTCATGTGTTGAACATAAAATGAATTTATTATCTATTTTCTATAGGCTAAAAAGAACACAGCGGAATGTAAGTGTAGTTATTACACCATATTATAGAGCTACAGGTCTCCTCGCGAGCCACACTACGTGAATATATTAATTTATTCCCGTTCAAGATCGATGTGCGCGCGCCTGGACGAGTATATGTAGTGATGTAACTATGCTTGAATCGAGCACGAATACTCGAGGAAGAATTAAATTACGATTTGTGTCTCTTCTACTCTGTTTTCCAGTCACGTAATTCATCATTAGCTCTGATCTTTTTAAAGGAACGCTATTTTTCTTCCAGAGAACACAGTATTTCTCTGCTTTACCGATTAAAGTGATTTATTGACGGAATGACACCAAGTTTTAATGAGGTTTCTCAGTCGATCCAAGTTTTATCTACTCCAACTCTCAATTAAAATACGTGTTTTAATTATTGTTTATATCAATTTACTGGCTGTAAAATTTAATTAATTTAACATTAAGTAAAAGTAGCCTACTCTTATGACACTGATGAAATTGTTTTTAGAGAGCCCAAGCCTTTATAGACATCTGTCTATGTGTAAAAAACATCGTAAGGCTTAGAGAATTGTTTATTATTTTTAATCTTCTTAGCTGCCAGTTATTAATTAATTTTAATTTTATATGTTTTACGGCGAGCTGAAAAGTCGGTCAGAGATAAGTACGTCCAATGCAGTAATAGAGGGCTTTTTTTTTTAACGATGGACGTGAGTGTGAGAGTTTGCTATTTGAAAAAGTTCCGTCTCCCAAGGGTATCACGTGTTACTTACTAGAAAACGAAAAACATGACACACTTACGGGCTGCGCACGTGACTAGCGTCAATAACCAACCACTGCCCAGTGCTACGATGGATTACTCTCTAATAAATTGTAACCAGGCCTACGCGTCGGTTTTCAATACTCAGAATGTTTATTGCAT
This sequence comes from Magicicada septendecula, assembly GCA_034769895.1. Classification (NCBI taxonomy): domain Eukaryota; kingdom Metazoa; phylum Arthropoda; class Insecta; order Hemiptera; family Cicadidae; genus Magicicada; species Magicicada septendecula. Next base: position 271,273,842 of record CM068369.1, on the reverse strand, counting down.
AACGTCTCATAAATTATTTTCCATCTCGGTCATAAGTGATCCCTTCTGGATTTTCACAGACGACAGGACGGAGGTGCGTTCATTTATATTAAAATTTATTTTATAAAGTCGTGTATCACTTTTTCCCGGCGTCGCCATGGGAACGTATCAGTATATTTATCCTAGTTTAACCCTGGTAGGCGTTAAAATTATTAATATAAAGTAGGGCACAGATTTCCATCACTGAACATTATTTTCGTTCATATGGAGTTGGACGTCCTGGCGGGAAGTTTGGTACACGTTGAAAACGAATTTCGGGAAACGTTGTAAAAATCATCATCTAACAACACTGTTATCTTAGCAGTGATAAAAAATTTCTTTGTACAGGAAACGTTCTGACACGACGCAGAGGCTGCAACGGGCGTTTATTACTCTGACAACAAATGCCAGTGAAGGAGAAGTCTCCGGCAAACATTTTGAAATTTAATCTTATTCTAAAATGTATAACTAGAATGATTAAGCAAATCGGTGTCTTCGTACGCAGTTATTGCAGCAGGAGATGCAACTTAACACAAAACTCGCTTCATTTATTTTATGGGAATTTTGGTAGCGAGTAATTTCTCGTCGATTTGAATACGACTTTGTGTACTAATCGTTCACTAATTTTACGTAATCCGAAGTTTAAATTTTGAGCACATTAAAGAAAGCAATTTCTAAGAGAACCCAATTACGTGAAAAGGTGACCGGCGTAAAATGTGTGGAGTAACCTCTCTTGAAGGACCACTTTGAGAATTTACGTGGGTGTCAAGAGTTTTGCCTGAAGCACAACTGAAAGCGTATCGACATTTTATTTTTCTAAAAAACATGCGAATCAATTACCACGTACCGCATTATTCGTGTAACGTTTGTTTTATTTATGTTAAATAATGCTTTATTATAACACATGCTTTCAGTACGGCTTGTTTTGGCGCATACTGCACTGTTAATTTACATTATTTAAATAACTTTAACATAAACACAAATTGCGGCAAAGATATATTTTATTTTGCAAGGAACGAAGCTTTTCGAAGATAAAAAAAGTCAATATCAGATACACAGTACTAAAAGCAACATGACATTATTAAAAAGTGTAAACGAATTTCAAAAATTTGGGAAGATCTTGAAAATATCTAAACATGATAAAAACAATACATTAATCAAGAATCAAATTAATACTAGTAAGCTCCCTGAGCTACAGAACTCATTCATTATCCTGAATGAAGTAGATTAATTATATTATTAGATTCTATTAATAGACTATTTATCTTGTTAGGTAAATTTCGATCCTAAACATTTTTCAGTTAGGCCTGTAAGAAGAATTAACAAAAATCCTGATGGCCCTACTAACTTTTTGTTAGTAGAACAACAATTTTGTCGAGTTATCATGCAGTAAATATTAAAACTTTCGAACATTCGGATTTGTGTTAAAATTCCACTGCGTCTGACACCCGGATCGATTTTTACAATTTTTTAAAAATTTCTGGACCATGGTACTAAAAACTTTGAAATTTTTAAAACTGTACGCTATAGTCACATTTTGGTTAAAATTCTCCTTAATTAGATATCTCACGTCGAATTTGCGATTTTATTAAAACTTTTATCAACTATTGAGCCCTGGCGTCCCAGAATTCTGAACTTTCCAGAACCCACCTCTGAAATCAGACTTTAGTTAAAATTCCGTTTAATTTGATACAGACATGAATTTTCTTCGATTTTATAAAAATGTTCACCTACTTTTTACTGCTCCGAGTCCCAAATTGTACACTAACAACACACTGAAAAACTAAATTCAGATTTTTGTTAAAAGCCCTTTTGACTTGATACACCTTATGGACTTTTGCGATCTTTTCCACTACTTTGACACCCACAATATTGCCTCCCGCCGCCCAATTTTTTGGGGGATCAATTTAAAAAACAATAGGGTTCTATAGGGTGAAAGTGTGGACACATGTGCAAGTTTTACGAAACTCGGTTGATACGTTCAAAAGTGTATCCAATGGCCTGTTTATTAATGGCCTGATGGGAATGTTAGGGTTTTTTTTTTTTAAACAACACACAAGCTGCCTTCCACAAAATCGCAAAACACCTAGACAAAATAATCAGAAAAAACATTAATCTCAGTAACAATACTTCTATCAAAAATAACATCGAACTAGTCAAGAAAACGGAACACATCCACATCCCGCACAATTCAACATTAGCATCTTTTGATATAACCAATTTATACACCTATGTACCAATTCAAGAAACCATACAAACACTAGAACATTTACTCAGACAAAACAACACGCCCGAAACACACATACATGAGATCATCACACTCACCAAAATAATAACTGAGCAAAATTATTTTACATACAATAACAAGATATACACACAACAGACGGTCTCCCGATGGGATCCCCCATATCAGGAATACTGGGTGAAATATATGTACACAACATAGAACAGAACCACATAATAAACAACAACAAATACACCAACAAAATCATTTATTGGCACAGGTATGTAGATGATATATTACTTTTATTCAATAGCAACACAAGGCAGGTTGAAAACTTCCACAAATACATAAACACAATACACCACAAACTAAAATTTACACTGGAAATTGAACAAAACAATAGTATAAATTTTCTGGACCTAACAATTAACAAAACTAACAATACACACACGTATAAAATATACAGAAACCAACCACAACCGACATGGTTATACACAACACATCAAACCACCCAACACAACATAAACATGCGGCCTTCAACCATATGCTCCATAGACTAACTAAAATACCATTAAGTAAACAGGACTATATTGACGAACTCAACACAATCAAATACATAGCAATAAAAAACGGATACAACCCTAATTTAATAAACAAACTACACAAACACATCATAAACAAAAACAACAAAACACAAAATACCAACAACACACTACAAACTAAATACATCACACTCACATACCATAACTCCAACACACACAAACTCGCCAACACATTCAGAAAACACAAGTACAAAATAGCATACAGAATAAACAATACCATCAAAAAACATATCAATGATACAAACACGGACATAGACAAGTACAACAAAACAGATGTTTACAAATTAAATTGTAATGACTGCAATAGTTTCTACATAGGCCAGACGGGAAGATCTTTTTCATCTCATTACTCTGAACACCTAAAAGCTTTATCCAACAAAAATATACATTCCGCGTTTGCCACACATATACACACATAAAACCACAGCTACACCAACATAGATACTAATCTTGAAATATTACACTACTTACCCAAAGGTCGAAAACTTAACACAGCAGAACAATATGAAATATACAAACACCACACAACACAACCAAACAACATACTTAACGACCAATTACAGTATAAATCACACGCACTTTTTGACACAATTCTACATAAAACTAACAATAATTTGGATCCCCGCGCCAATCCCCTTCCACCACACACCACCCCCACTATACCTTTCAAATTAAAAACCGTTACAAGTTAATGGCAGTCTGTCTCAAAGCTGACGAAGGCGAACACCACGCCGAAACGCGTACGAGAAGAAAAGACAAGTAAGTTTCACAAGTTGAAAGTTTCAATATTCTATAAAGTTTAGTGCTGTGAAAAAAGATGATGAACAATCAAAACAACACGATCACACTGACAATGTTTACAGTGATACGATTACATTAAACGAACGCTAGAGAGCACATGGCAAAAAAATTATATTGTTTTTTTTTTTCAAAGAAGAAAGGAGTTAGGAAGACTCCCTCCCTCTATTATTGAAATGACATGTTATTACGATCTATATCGAATATACTAGGGCCTATGTTTGTTGAAATACGTCTTATAAATTATTTACTACCATAACCAAAAGTGACCCTTTCGCGATTAATACAGAAGACTGTATTATTAAGTGGAGATCGAGATTTACAGAGGAAAAAACGAAGTATATAGCGTAGGATATACAGCAACGTTACATTTGATTTAAATAACGTTATCACGCCGATGCGATATAAATAAATAACATGGCTTATCACCTACTGCCGAACATCAGGGGTCTGTGACGTTCAGTAATTCACGACAGGAGTCCCTCCGATAAATTTAATGATACGTAAAATGTCCTGCGAGGGCCATTCATAAAGTAACCTCTGATTGGCAGGGACAGAAAAATTAAAATGTGGGAAAAATAATTTGTTATAGTCAAAAGTTACAGACACAGCTGGTTTACACTTGCACATAATCACCACCCGCATACATGCACTTATTGTATTGTTACACCAGTTTTACAGTTAGCCGTTGAAGAATGGTGGCGTCAAGGGGCCCCCGGCCATGAGTTGAAACATCAACGAAATCCTCACTGGATGTCAAAGTGTTGGGTAGATAAGCAGATCATCATCTAGGTCATGATGGCACCTCTGCCCGGATTTAGTCTATCAGTAGGTATACTTAATTCGATTCGTCACCGACAGGGCACTACGGGCACGATTTTTTGCTATTCCGGTAAGCGAACTTCATTGACGTTCTGACCTTACAGATACACTGAGTCTATCCCAGTTGCGTGGCGTGGGTACATAACACCTGTTCCCGGTTGTGATAGACCTAAAACTTTACCTAAAAATTAATTCGAATTTTTTCTTGAACCAAGTGTTCTTTTTAGTGCATTTTCTACCATTTGCTGGGGGAAGAAGAGGATCCCGGTTCAACGGGATCTGTCTCTCATTATACTTACACAGAATATATCAGAACACAAATAATCGAATTAAAAATAATGAAGACAAACAGAGAAACACTTGACTAAACGAACAAAACACAATAGGTACGTAGTATCTGCTGGACGTGAGTTCCGAAAACGAACATAGCTGAGCGTTTTGCCAGTTTATACAGCGGGAACACATTGAGTGGATGAATGTGTCCCCCCCTCTCAGTTTGTACAGTGACAATTTCTACGAGGTCAATGACCATACGCAGTAAAACAATGCCGATATCTGTGCCGGCAACAAAAGACGGTGCATGTGCCCAGCAGTTCGAAAGCAATGCTACGCTTTTCTTCAAGTTTCCCTACTGATTGTTCGGATTTCAAATTATTCAAAAACTAAACTATTTATTCTGTGATATAAATATTAATATTATTTTCTTTTATTTCCAGTACTATTGCCGCCGGCAACAGCGGTTACATGGACACCACACTACTAGTCTATCCTGTGGCCTGTACCGGCGGGTCCCCGGCGAACAGAGTCGACTGCTTGATAGTCAAATCGGTGACTCTGCGCCACTTTAGTACCCTTCATCCGACCGGGCTCATTCGGGACACTTTTCTGCAAGGCCCTGACAGCACCGGACTGTTTCGATCCCGCTTTTCCATCGACCGTGAATCTTGTCGTCGGACGCCAAGTTTGAGACAAAGTCCAGAAAGTACATACCAGACGATGGGACGTGTCACTATACGCCTTACAGTTGGCGGAAGAGGCTTCACGTTTCTTCGGTCACTTCTTGAACAGAAATAAACAAAACGTACCGCATGTGTAACAACGCAAAAGTATACTCGTCGCTACTCCGCGTGCGCTGTGTTCCAGTGGAAACTAGTTTATGTATACCAGCCCTGTGGAGGTTAATTTTAGAACAGCCCTCGTAGGTAACTCGAAAATGCACAAGTGACCTTGGCTAGCAGTACAGAAACAACAGCCTACCGGTTAAATTGTATAACTATTGTAATACGACTGTCACTATGCGTAACATACTGCCAACTCTGAACAAAAAGGTATCGATATTTAAAAAACAAGCAACACTTGTTAAACGTTTCACAATAATTATGTTAATGTACAGTAACCTGCGACGATCGTTTCAGTTTAATTATTGTAGTACTTTTCACGGAGTACCGTGTGAGAAGTCAGTAAGTATGATTAAAAGTGTATTGATTTTTCTGGTGTACAGTAACCTATGCCACTGTTTTAAAATCACGAGTCATTTGGTTGTTGTACTAATATTATAATTTTCGAAACGATTTATGGAAATCCGATTTTCTTTTATTTTAGTAAACGGAAACTAAAGTAAGCATAACTAAACTTGTTTTCTGCTTTTACGAATTTATGATCATTGCGATAAATCAAGTTCGTTCACTCACAGTATTTAACAGAATGTTTCAGAATGGCTTTAATAAATCTGTTATTACAATTCAAATGCGATTTCGATGAAATTTGCATTATTGATCTTTGCTGTGTTTCTCTGATACGTCATACACCTAAGGGAAAGCTAGGAATAAAATGTAAAGGAAACTAAATTTTTAAAAATGTTGTTAACAAAACAAAAATGGACAAAATTACAAGTGCAATTTATAATCGAAAACGAAATGTGAAAACAGTAAATAGTGGAACAGAAGAACGCCAGTCGACATGGAATGTTTATTTAAATGTGGGAGTGCACCTACCTCTTACCAGGTACCAGGAGAGTGTAGGCTACTTAGTAAGAGGTGATACAAAGAGATAAAGCAGTGGTAAGAGAAGATAGGAAGAACAGAGAACAGGAGAATAATATAAAAGAGATCGACTTGAAAATCTGGTCCTCGCGAGTTACACCTGTAGAGCTAAACATATTTAAGGATTAAGTAAGTAGCATAGTAATTACCATTTTTTATTACAAAGACAATCTAAAAATGAACATAAACTTTTCCAGTTATATAAAGGTTACAAATGTTACATACAGAATAAGTACATATGGAGAACGGTCATACGCATTACAAATTCTTGTTTCAGGTTTACAGAACTTGTCTGGATGAATGTCCGTCTGGAAGCGCCCATAAGATAAACATACAATAACGATTACGAAATCTTTCTACATTAATGACTCTGGTTATAATATAAGAGCCAAGGAAACTATTTTTTGTTGTTGTTAGAAAACTACTAAAAGATATTCCCTAAAGAAATCCATCTGCAAGTTCCAACTATTTCATTACAGAGACTGTAATACGAAATGCCAATTAAGTGAAGTTCAATAGCCATTAATTTTGCTTTACACATAGCCTTCGTTCAGTAACGATGTCTGTAAAAGTCAATGTTGTGAGTGTGACGAAGCTGTTGTACGAACTTTAACGAAGGACACTTTGATAATTCAGTCCTATAGCTTCCCACCCTCTCAGTCAGAGACTGAATAAAATAATCAAACATAAGGTATACAGATGAATTGTTCATGATATCCGGGCTGTTTGGCCGTGGTCCACGGCTTATAACAAAACCAAACGTTTCTGCAGCTCCACTGGTTGCCATCATCAGTGGTATAAAAAATCCTGCACGCCGGGTGTTTACGTACAGGCTATAAGGTATAAGGTATAAGGCATGGTATAAGGTATACAATTTGACAGCATTTAACCGGTACTCCTCCAGCGAAACCACGTTTAAAGTGCAAACTTATAATTAATAAATCGTGATGGTTTTTAGGTAATGGAGATGGATATAATTACCAAAACATATTCCGTTCATTCCGCCTACCGCTATAAAAAATTGAACTCCATAAACTCTCACTTTAAAACTGATACATCTATTATTAACGACTTGTTAATAAAATATGTAGTTCGCATAATACATAACGTCCATCTAACAAGAGAAAAATCGTATTTTTGGAAAGTATTCTCTACCACGGCAGTAGAGAAATTGTATCTGGCGCACACCGTCTCGTGTCTGCACACCTGTTACCTTAATGTGCCATTTTCAAATAAGTGATTTTATTATGTGAAAGCGTTCTGCCTATTTGTCGCCTTCTTGTATTAGACAACCAGCAATAGATATTACTGGATAGAATTGAAATGTATTGTTTTGCAGTTGCCATTATGCCTGTAAAGCGGAAGGAATAAAAGTTTGGAATTACAGCTTCCACCACGATTCATTGCATAAACGATACGGGAACTTGTTAGAAAATTTTTATTTTTCAATTTTCTTGTATTATAATATAGGCCTAAGAGTCGTAAAGTTATTATTTTCTGAAGCAAATATTAAAATCATGGCAGGGGTGCCGATCTCCCCAACCCCTATGACGCTTCCCCAATTATATAAAAAATCCCCCTTTTTTGACAAGACATTTTCTTCCTTTTACAGTAAAATTTCTTACCTAATCAAGCAAAGGCTGAGGCTTTCTAACTCAAAACTATTACAAAATATTACCTTTTACCGAAACGATATACCCTATTGATTGTAGGTATTATTTATAATAATAAATAACAAATTAATATTTTCAGTAAAACGGAATTTGTTTTACAATACCAGTTACTCTATGACTTTATTGAAAAGATACTTAGTTTTGCAACTTAAATGTCTCACTTAAATCTGTTTTTATCGATAAAATGCTATAAAAATTTCAGTCTGTTTTTGGACCTTTTCGTAGTGAATTAAAATGTAGCAGAAAGCAAGATAAATAAAAAATGTAAACATAAAGTTCTATTGCACACTGTACTTTATTAATAAATTATTTATTTTTCCGTGCACACCGCGCCTACAGCCCGCTCGAAAAAGTCAACTGGGTAGATTTATTGTGCGTCTGATACGTGTCCATTATACGTTTTTACAGTTTTGTAAAATTGGGTAATTTTTTTCATGCAACAGTAAAACAAATCCCCCCCAAAATTTTCTAAATGTCGCCAATAGGGACACGATCCCCATCCGTAGGCACCCCTGAATTACATACCTCAACGATAATGTTTTCAAGGAGTAACAATTTAAATTTTAATAGAAATATTAATTTTGAAACGGCGCAAAAATTGTAATTTTCATGTGGAAATAGCCTAATTTTGTTGTACAATGTATCGTGTAGTCCATAACATGTTGTGCAACCATGAGAGTATTCGCATGTGGTTTAATTTCTCTTTTGTTTCAAAAACTTAATTACACTTTCGTTTAAGGTGATCGAGTGGAATGATTTGGAAAAAAGTATTTCTACCAGACGCATGGAATAGAATTCATTACGCTGCAGTCAGTTAACGCACGAATGAAAAGTCAATTCTTACTAACCACTTTACGAATTCTTTATCGGGGACGTAATAGCAAATTATTAACACTGGCATACTGCCAACGAACGAAGTTACTTTTCATTGAAGCTTTTCGTACATATTTAAATGATTCCACTAACGTATGTAAACTGTAAAACGACTATTAATAATGATTGTAATGATTGCTTTTCTACCGCCCAATCAGTCTAGGAGTCAGTCACATACAAAGGAGGCTGTGTGGCCAGCACTACGCTTCAGCCGCCTATTATTACCCCACGATGATATCTCAGATACTCATTTCCACAGGCTGACTCGATCTTGAGGTTGACAAACGCGCCTTGATTTTATGATGTACCCGGGATTCGAACCCGGGATCCCTAGGTTAGTAGCCGGGGTTCATGCCCACTGGTCCACTAAGCCCCCTGGATTATTAAAGTTATATAAAAATCGAGGCTCTTATTTTTGAGACCATGGTTGTGAAAATTTAAAGGGAGGGTTAGCAAGGGATAGGGATAAAAAGGGATGCTCCCTTTAATAGTTTACTCCCTACGATGTTACAAATGACATGACGTTATAATTACAATTTCGGATATGATTCAGCTCCAGTCGACAATGATTTTCTCTGCGAAAGCGCAACCATGCAGTCACCAGAAGCTGCTTTTTTTCTAACGTTTGATTCCAAAACTGACTTGCCAGTGAGCGATATACCTTATATTTATAAATAGCCAAAAGGCCAAGTGGACGACAGTCGGCATCAAAACAACTGTTATCCATAAAAGCGATTAGTATGTATCAATCTCGCGTCACTGTAGTTTATGTTTTCGACACGTTTCTGTACATATCGTTAACCAAAGGCTATACCGACAGCAGAATGACGACGACACGATTGTGACAACATGGCGGCAACGTGTGCGCAAACCGGTAATCTCATCTTGCTGACGGTGCAATCTCATTGGTACACAGAGACTGTGTCGGGAAGTGGGGTATATACAATTAAAAGCACATTATTTCGTCGAGACCGTAATAACAGATAAGAGGTAGATCAGGCTGCCGTACAGAATACTGGAAGGCAGCGTGACCTGGATACGACTTAGTCGCCCACTAGTGTACTAATTACCACAATAGCGATGTGTGTAAAACCCCCAAAAATTCTCGGTTTTTTTCTATTTCCGGGGACGCTCAGCGTATCAACATTTTTATACTAAGGTGCGACAAGGGACAAAGACAGATGCGAACAAGAGACAGCAAGAAGAAAGATTAGCGAACAAGAAACATTAGCGAGATCTAACAAATTGCTAATAATTTTAAGACTTCCTGAGATCGTTTACTCTAACGAACTGACATAAAAAAGTGCAACGTCTTTACTGATTACGTAAACAAATGAGCGAAAGCGTGGGGAACATAATGGCAGTCATTTTTTCTCCGCGGTGGTCGATTGTCGTCATTCAAGTGTATTGTCAGTTTCCACAAAACGTCACGTGATCAGCAAGGAAAAATTAATTTTTGTAAACGACAGGAGCGTTCACAGATGTCTGTATTTTCAAGTTTACATTCGTTTGTTACATAGAGGTGTAATGTAACTACTACTATTATTTTAACTATCTTAATCAAGATAAATATATGTGAACGTGTTTGTTTGTTTGTTTTTTAAATACTTTTTAACTTTGATCGAAGACAAATTTTTGCGGATAAATAAGTGGTCACGTTATCTTTGAGAGTTTAATCACGTCTTATCATAAACACTTATGTTCCCATTGTCCGCATTCTCACCCCTCCGCATAGAGAATGTTTCAGTGGTTTAAACTAATACTGACTAATCCATTATGTTAACGCAAAACAATATGTGATAGCATGTCAACCAGCGCTAGATATTAAGTCGGAGGCAAATGTAAATTGCGATAAGCTCATTAGTCTTTGTGCACGTAAATACTTATGAAAAGTTATATTGAGCCACAAAATTGTAACGGGTATATTTTGGTACAATGTACCCTTTGGGTGTTGTAAAGAATTGTATATATATTTCGTTTAGTAAAGTAACCAAATGATAAGCTTTTTGACTTGATCGAGCTACAACATTAATAAATTGTCACAGTGAGTATAACTTTTAAGCTTACTGTAAAGCTAAGGTGTCCGTAATATTTAATGTCTATTAATGCAAGTCTTACACTAAGTAAAAGTAAGTATTTCAGCTTTTTAATTTTGTTACTTGGGATCAATAGTGGACAGGAACGGCACATCAAATAAAGAAATCGCAAGGAAGATAAGAATGGCAGGAAAACCATAGCCATGTTGAATTCAGTATTATGGCGCAGAAATATTATTAACAGATGAGTATTATTATTATTATTATTATTAACAGATGTCATAAATTATTATGACAGATAATTATTAACAGAACAAAGCATCTGATAGGATATATTAATAATTCGTAGAAGTATAGTGCTGAATGGGGCAGAGGGTGGACAATGAGAAGGTAACACGGGATAGATTAGTTGCAATGGATTTTCGGAGGGGAATAGCTGGTAGATACAGACGATAAAGGATTAGAAATAGCTAGGTAAGAGGACTGAGGGGGCCGAAAAAGTATAATGGACGAGATTGAACAAAGAAGACTAAGATGTTACGGCCACGTAAGGAGAATGAAGAATGGAAGATCCCTAAGGCAATTTAGAACTGCGAGATTGGACGAAGGAATAGAAAAGGGCAACCTTTGATTATATGGACGATGATGGAGGAATTTGGACTAACAGATGATTATGCGATGGACAGAGACAGATGGAATTCTCAGATCAGACGATTCGTCTAAGGTGAGACTGTGCTAAAGTTGTGTAAATTTGTATGAACTGTTGAAATGTTTATTTGTGTATTTTAGATAATTGATCTGAATTATTGGACAGGAAAGAAACCCAAAATATCTAACAAAAACCTTACTTTTTTTTTAGAAATGACCCGTTCCTAAAATTAATTTGTAAATTCTTAATGTATTATAAAACTGTAAACGAGAGAGTAGTTTCTGTGTTCCATAAGTTTAAAAATAATTGAATTCACGAATAATACAAATACGAGTAAAGTTGCTGCATTAAAACTGCGTTTATGAGAGGAGTATATTCCCATTTCTGAATCTAAAATATCTTCCCGGAAACATGCACCCCATGACGGTAACCAAGCACGTTGTTCAGCTTTAATTAAGTAAAAATATGAGGGCAGGAAAAGATATTTGTGTTTAAATAACGAAGAAGTTTACAATGTAAAGCTTGGCTGGGCGTCAGAAGATTTTAAATCTTGACGGAGGTACCTACAGACTTCTCTGTCTCCGAGCTGGGTTAGGTTTTGTATCGAGATTGACACGGAGATTTTCATAAACACAAGTATACGGACGTTAATCAAGCTTAATTATATAGGGCTTAAAATTGACATTTCCTTATTTTTTACTTAAAAACATTACAGAAGTCTGTCGTAATTCTTTTAATACTGTAAAATGAAGAAAGTGGGCATATAGCAGTCTATACAGCAAATTTAGTCCTTAACCCTTCATAGGATTAACCTGCAATTTGTAAGGGATGTGTTACCAATTTAGATACTGGAAAATGTCCAGAGGTCAAAGGATCGACATTGAAAAGATAAAGAAATATATGAACAGTAAGGAGATAAAAAGGAAAACTGACAAAAACAAAGAGAAAACTGAAGACAAAAATTAAATAGCTGAGGAAAAAATCGGTTTTATTACGCGCTACTGAAATTCATAGAACAAAAAAAAAACCGGTCGGCATTGAGCAACATCATTTTCCTTCTCATTACTCTCTCTCTCTCTCTCTCTCTCTCTCTCTCTATACCCCTTCCTTCAACTTCCATTCATCATTCATTATCTTCCCTCAATCTCACATTCTCTTTCAATCTCGTTCTCTCGCCTCTATCAGGTGAGTTAACAATTTCCTTTGACATAGAAACAATGGTAGTAATAAAAAATTGATCGAATTCTAAACATTTTGAAAACAGATTAATAAATAATTATAAATAATGCATTCACTAAAATTCTACGGCAATTTATTTTCTTAGATACTAATTCGGGATATTACTATCAAGAAAAAAAAAGGCTTATATTTGCCATAATTATTGACGTTGCGTACTTTTCCACCAAAGGGAAAAGTAGGTGTATCGAAGCACGACCTATCTGGAACACATTTGTTTACAATTACCAGACGCTTGATTTATTTTTTTGCGAATTAATACGCTATAGTACAAATTATGTAACAACTGTGTAATCTATCAATAACAAACTTTGATTAATAATTTAAATGTTTGGATGTTATTATTTAGTGAACTGAAAGCTGAGTATATTAACTTTATATAATTTGCGTGTGCCTACTTGTTATAAAACTTGAACAATACTAACTCAGGAAGCAATACAATTTTTCATAATTTTATGAAAAAATGATAAAAAATTAATTTTTTCGCTTTATATCATTTTTAGACAGATTTCGATAACAAAATTCCATGTATTCACAAACATTATCGCGATTAAAACAAATTAATATTCCTGTATTGCACATGAAATTTTTGCTCTACTGAACAAGTTACACAATTTCACAGAAACATATATATACTTAATATATATAACAACTATTAACCTTATCTAATCACTTGAACAGATATATTTATTTAGATAAACTGCAACAAAACAAACAAAATATTACGGAACACTAGTAAACAACCGGCCACGCGCGTCGGCTGCTGGCGACCAACTGTTGTCAATGAGTTCGATTCTCCTACTCGAGTACCGCCCCGCCCCTCACCTGCTGACTCAATAGTATAACAGTCTTGAAAGCGGCCTCTTTTTTGTATCAAGCCGGAACTCGTTTCGTTATTGCACAAAAAAGAAAAAGGCTCGTTCTTTGCTGAACGCAATGTGCGCCATGCTTTCTGAACCCTTTATTTTTATTTCGCAACTTGTATACGTTTACATATTTACATTCTTAATTTACGCTTATGTTTACATATTCCTAAATGTAAATAAGTTTGTTTGCTTGACACAGTAAAAGTTAGCCACGTATGTTCGGGAAGTTAGGAAACGTTTACTTCATTAAAATTATTCCTATTATCGAGTTTTTAATCGGCTGTTAATAGTTATCAGAATACTGTTAAAATATACCTGTTGATGTTTCGCAGAAGTCTGTTCGGCTACGTAATGCAGAGAGTTCTGTGTTTGGTGTTTGGACATGTTGGTAGAAATATCAAAGTCATGAATAAAGAAGTTATCAGGTACAGAGAGCTGGTGAGGAATCTTTCTTCTTTTGTAAAATTGTTATACGGCAGGTTTCAACTGGATGTTCTCTTCCCGCTTCTAATCTCAACAAGCATTCCAACCTTTCTTCTTCCCTGTCCTCTCTTTACTTCCACCTTGTCCTCTACAATCTTTAGCAAACAGTTTCTACGTAATACGGGGGTGTACCCCAAACAACCAGAATTCGTTTATAAAAGTCTTGTATTTATTTGTCCACTTTGAATCTTCAGTATCCTTGAAAGTACTCTCCGTTTGAATCAATACATTTTTTTTCTACTGCTCAAAACATTTCTTGAATGCGTTTTCTGAGTCTCCTCTTCAACATCAGCAAAACTTTTTCTTTTGAAATCTCTTTTCAGTCACATGCGCCACAACCAAGACGTTTTTATCTTCCTTATTACTGTCAACGGTTGTCTTTCGTTTCCTATCCCCATCAATACTTTGTCGTTTTTGACCTTAATCAGTCCGTTAGTCTATTTCACCTTAATCATTCTTCGTCACAGTCACGTATCGAAGGTACCTTTCCCCTTCACTGCCACAATGAAAGGGTCATGTTCCACTACCAATTAAAACCACACACCAAATAAAACCTTTAACAAATCTCCTTCTCATCGTAATCTGAATGATTCATGCAGCTGAGCAGTAGCCATAGCGGGAAAGCGTTCGGTAAAAAAAAGGAGTTTCCAAAAGACCCGATGCACTGATTTATATGAAGTCTTTACCTTACGGGTTAGACATATGGAGGTTTGGATGCGAATGGTATGGCTAACCAACAGGAAACCAAAGCAGCAACCAGCCAACACATAAATACCTCACAAGGCTCAAAAGTAGGAAGGCTGAAGAAGAGAACACAAGGTTTCCCGAAAGATGTTCCAAACATCTTGAGGTAAAGTAGGCCTACTTACAAAATATAAATATAATATATATATATATATATATATATTGTAAAGTGATGTTTCCCTCAACATAAAGAATATCCCTTAATATAAAAAATTGTAGTAATAAAATAATGAAGGACAAACCAATAAATGAGTAAAACTACTCATTTACTACTCATATGAGTTTAATTTATATCATGAGATATAGATGTTAAACAATAAATATAAGACCATTGTAAAATAAAATAATAAGACCATGATAACATATATGACTATCTGGAACTTTGTAACATATAACTCTAGTAGAATCAATAAGAAAGGTGGCACAAAATAGGTGAACGTCTATTCAGCAGAACCTAACTGGGTTGCCAATTAGGAAAGTGTTAATAAACTAAATAAGAATTTAATGACACCAAACAATAAGGCTAGAGAATAATGCTACCTGAGTGTAAATGGAATCACATAGACAATTCAGAGAATAATTATTATAAGAGAAGTGTATATTATAACAGTTTTAATTTTGTATAAACATGTTACAATGTAGGTTAGGTTTAGAACCATTGTTAGATGTTAAAGAAAGAGAAGAATATAAAGAAGATTGTAATATAAAGAATTTCATAATAGAAAGTATAACCAATAAACTGAATAACAGATAAGACAAAGATACATAAATATTGTGGGTTATGGACCAAATAATAATATAAATAGTAAGAAACTAATGTTACACCCCAAGCCTACATATACTGGGTAGGAACAAAGAAAACAATTGGTGTATATAAAACATGTTGAATAATACTATATAGATTAAAAGATAATGTATTTTAGTAGAGTAAGCTATTAGTAATCAAAGGTGTTAATAATGGACCATTCATAATGTAAATAATAACAAATCAACTTTGACAAACAAAATACATCTACTGTGTAAGTTAGTAATGAACATTGCAGGGAATAAAGATTGTATTAGATTATAAGAGATATAGTAAAAGTTCATGTAATTCATAAGGAATAATTAATAACTGTTAAATTGTATTAGAGTTAAGTAATTGCGTTTAAAGAAAAGAATTATAGTCCATGGAACAATGGACATTATAGTGCCTAGAGGGAAATTCAATGTTTTGTTAAAAAAGTTAATGTTTATAGTTATCAGTACTAATATTAAAATGTCTTTTATTAACGTAAGATAAAATTTGTACAACCACAAAAATTAAGATATGTATCAAAAAGGACTAGTTTTAAACAAAAATGTTAGAATAGGCCATCAGTTAAAAATACTATTTTTGTTATTACTGGACAGAAATATGGCTTAAGAGATCTCAAAATGATCAGCATTAAAAATGCATTTTAATGGTGGTAATACCTTTGTTATACTCAGTAGCATAAGAAAAATATGTCAATTTTAAGAATTTTTAATAAATTTGATCAAAAAAGTGACGCTTAGGTTGGCGTCTGTTGGTGTGCATCAACCCAAAGTCGGACGCTGAAAACGGAATTTTTGTGATTAAAAACGGAATGCTTGGTAATTCCACCAATCAGAATCTTTCACCTGTCAGGTGAGTCAACCAATAATGCACCGCCAACGAGTTAGTCGTTCGCCGGTAATCATACGGTAAAGAACACCTTCTCTGTACCACGGAAAATGTAAATAGCCTCCAACCCAAAGTGGAAATAGTCTTGTCCTCAAAGCCTCGAACCCGAGTGAGGTTAGGTGAAGTGTAAACAAAAGGAGATCTAACCTACAAGCAGGGACGTAACCTAACAGTGAACATCAAGTGTTTTGAAGTTTTTTTTTATATTTAAAGGACATTATAGTGAATAAATAATAAAAGTGAATTATATTAAATATGTAAAGAAAAGGAAAGTGTAGAGTGCATCTAAAAAATTTATATCCCAAATTAATATTTAAGTATCACTATACCACGGTAACTTTTATATGCACTTGTGAACTAAGTTTAATACCATCACAGTATAGAAACACTAGCACTATTATAATTATTTTGTGTTTAAATATTATTTCATTGTACTTAATATTTAAACTTGAATAACCTAGCCACCCTTGGTTAACCTCACAACGGGAGGCTTGTATTTGCGAATTATAGCAAATTATATTTATATTTATAGTGTAAATACTTTAGCGTGTTATGACTCTCTGTCGAAAGTGGGACAGAGTATTGTTAATCTTTAATTTGTGATGTTTTAGCGTTTGTTTTTTGCCTGAAGACGGCTACCGATTTATTGAGGGGCCAGAACGTCGCTTTATATAAAAACAGTAGGGATGGAAGAAGTTGGTCTCAATGGTAGACGTATTGTCAATATCCAGTCACTGACGTCTTTTAAAGGAAATTTAATTATTCGAATATGAAACGAGAAAGGGCGTGTCCTTGTCTGATATGTATGTTCGTTGTGTCCCATAGTCACAAAACTGTTACACGAACCTAGATATCACGAATTGGTGTGATCCCAACTGAAACTGCTTACACGTCTCAGAAAATTATAAACGGCCGGTGTTATTCGATATGTAGTTACAATATGGTATACGATATTTCAACTTTTGTTTGGTACTCCAGCCTTTCTAATTTTATTCGAGGCACTGTAATGGCTAACTATTATAAACTATTATTCTACTGCAGTTCTTCATAGATAATTCCTCCCTTACATAAACCTGTATTTCTATAGTAGGCCTACTATATTCCAAAAAATATATACTTATGTAGATGTTTATGTTCCTAGTAACAGAGCTCGACCTAATTCCTCATTATAGGCTTACCCCCAAAAATAATTCACCACGATAATTATTTTTTGTGCGTTCGTTGCATCTTTTAAATAATATGAATTTGGTACTGGACCCGTTTTTTACTTCATATTAGAGTTTCGGAGAAAATGTGAATTGCTCGCAGTCTTTCTCTTTCATTATTTTTAGAGCAGAAGTATAATTTTGTTTGTTTTTTCAAATGATTTCTATGATTTTCTTAACATTATTTTTCTTATCAATGTTTTTTCTTGTGATTGCAATGACATACTCATTCTGTTGTTTACATATTGTTCTGGGTTACTTTTATAATTGTAAGCTTTTATTAACAAATAAGTAATTTTGTAATAAATAATTTATTTGACAATAAACGAACAGATTATATGAATTGTTCGGGAAGGTTAAATGAATCCAGACCTTTGATGTACGTTGAAAATACGTGAAACTGACAATACATTTTTAATAAATATTTGTATTATCAAATACAATTAACAAATAAATTATAAAAATATATTTATTGTTTTCAAATAATAAACTAATTACGGAACACTGATTGGAGTACCATACTCCGTGCTTCGACGCATTATCGGACATGGAGTGCTTTCACATTAAAATTATTGTGCATGTAGTGATGAAGCTATTACACGTTTGTCCCACTCCGCTGAACAACATCCACATCTGAATAACAGAATTGCCTCATCACAATTCTACGTGATTAATCATTATTATGTAGACGATTTCACAGAACGTTCAGTTAAATGAACCAGATTTTATAACTTTTCTCGTTTTTACCAGTCTATGTAATAGCAGCGCATAATTCAGTTAGAAAAAAGTTTTATTCAACGAGGAAAGTTCCGCATACCAGTCAGTTGATTACTGCATTTAAATATTCAACATCAAACTGAACGGTATAATTCTTCCTCTTCAAGTGAGAGCCTACCGACATAAAGCCGACACATTTACGGTGATTTCGTTTGTTTGTCCCAGTTCTTGTGAAGTTGTCGTTTCAATCCTTGTGAGGCGCGGGTTAGAAACACCCTTCAGAGCGGGGATTTAAGGCCTTTTCACACCTTTCAGAAGATTTAAGTTTCGTTCTCCAGCTAAGAATGCACCTGTTATGCGCAAACGTCCTTTTTCCGTGTACTGTAACCTACTTTGAATACTGTTTGTAATCACTTTTGCTAAACAGTTAAATCTACCTATTGTTTCATGTAGCCACGTTCTTTCCTCACGACAGTTTAAAGTGTGTAAGGCTATATGGGAGAGACGGAAAGGGAATATGTCGTATTAAAAAACGAAAAACCTTCTTATTAAAAACAATTCGTGATTTTCACTGTTCATAACAGTACTGTTTCCCTGAAAATAATAGGCTGTCTAAAGTCAACTAGTTCACTCGCGCTCCACCACGCGACATTCTACTACGGCTTTGCTGCTGGGATTATGGCGTTTTCAATTTGTTTATTTATTTTTCTCGTTGTGATGTAAGATATCAGGATGACAAAGATATTTTAAATAAAACTGACAAATGATATGAGGCATTATATGACGAACTCTGAAGGGAAAACGATGTGGTATACACAAATAAAGTTTTATAAAGTGATGGTAGCCCCCTCTTTGTTGTGTGGTTCTCAGGATGGAAGACTGGTGAATGGAATCCTCAGAAATGAGATTTCTTTAACCTTTCAAAGGTTGTACAAGCATATAAGAAGTAATGATATATGACAGGCATTAGTTGTACAACCTATGACAGAAGTAACATCATGATATAAAATAGAAAGTTGGAGGGCCTGTGTTATGAATGTGTCTCTGGACAGAGTACCAGACAGGCTATGACCTACAAACCTATCGGAAACCGAAGTGTTGGAAGACGGAGGATAAAACGGTGAAACCTGTACTAGACAGGAGTGCTTAATACTGACAAATAAGAAGAAGAATTTTCTCGTCTGCAATACTTTGACTCAAACGATAAAACATGTTGATTACAAAAATAAAGCGCACATAATTGTAGACCGTAAATTCATAAAATCGACATTGGAAAGGGTTTCCGACATGAACACTTCAAAATGGAAAAGGTTAAACGTTGTGGATAACAATGTAGGTATCGTTATTAAAATTCAGCTCAAACAATTCAATGAATAGACACGCACGCGATGAAATTAAATTCTAATATTTTACCACCTGTCTTACGTGAACTGTTTACAGCACCTATCGTAACTGTAAATCTTCAGCATTTAGTGTCGTTTCAAAAGTAATTGTAGATTAATATCTTCTTTATGTTATACCTAATTAAATAAAAAATAATAAAAGTTCAATTTGTTATCAAAAACATATAATTTATCACATTTGGTTGGTGCAAATTCATAATAATATTTACCATTAACATCTTCAACAAGGATTAAACCAAAAATAGTTTGTTCGTGTCCCTCTAGCAGAGTTATAACACAAAAAAAAAAAATTTTTTTCGAAAAGTTTTATTTTATAATCTGCAGTAAGGAATGTCGCTGAAAGCAATAACGAAGGGTGTATGTGTGGAAAACATATTTTGTAAGGGACAAAAGGGGAACGAGCAAGCAAGCTGTAGTGACGGACAGGTCATAAATTTCGTAGGCAGCTGCGACGCGTACCCTGTTAACAGAGTTCACTGCTCCCGGTACGTAGAACACCAGTTTTTTGTGAAAACACATTGATTCCATAGAAAACTACATACAATGTGTACAGAGCCATTAAAGGAGAAAAGGCTTAACAATGGTCAAGCATACATGTGTACGCCAGCTGTCAGGAGAAAGCGACGAAGGGTGGATTGATTTGAAGGACTCCAGCGGTCGATGACAGGGTTTTGACCTTACTTGGAAACGAAAGCGCAGAGAGTACGTCCAAACTCAAGGATGGGGTGTTGCCTGGCAACTAAAAGAAAAAACCAACTTTCAAAAAAAGGTAGGCGAGGCCCTTGAACAACAATAGATAATAACGGCAGAGCGACGAAGTTAAGAAACAATGAAAATGGAAGAGAAACTCAGAGTTGTCACTGAAGATTTTAGAAAAAACGACAGATACGATTTATTGCTGCGTTGTCTGGAAATGACAACGACCTCAAAATATGAAGCAAGGGAAGAAGCTGGTGGGGAACCAGAAGCCCTATCAGAGAACGCCTTTGAAAAAATAGGTGGTATTTGGACTTGGAGGGAAAAATATGAAACCAATAAGGACACGGCGTCGTTGGAATCAGGAGTCTGGTGGGAGATTTGGTAAGGAAAATATAGGAAGGAGACAGGAACGCGCTCAAGGAGTTCTAACAAAATTTCGGACGCGATCGGAGTGAAGTCGGTGACGAGAGAAATTAGCATTTTATCGAACTTAGAATAATTTGATACACAGTGTGAGAAGGTAGTTTTCGAACTTATAACAAAAATTAATACAGTCATTACAAGCAAACGAACAATGAAGTAGAGTCACACTATTAGCCTACCAGTGAACATTAACTGAACAAATAGTAATCAGACAATAATGTAATTTCAGTGTGTATAAGAACACTTACAACAATAACTTTTAAGAACGATTAACAACACAAACTACATTCATGAACACTTAATAACCAGACATACCGCAACAAAGGTGCGTGATATTAATTCAGATTTGATGTACAACAGAGAATGCTAACTTTTATTCATAAATTATAATCCGAATGCGTGGAGTTGGTGAGTGAAGTGTCTGTGAGTGACATCGTGGAATTCATCCAGTGCCATCTATCATCTGGAGGAGTTATCTGCACGATTATGGAACGAGCGACATGAGACCTTCATCAACATCACCGCAACTACCGAGTGATTGGATATTCGAATACCAAGTATAGTAAAACATGTCTTAATTAATTTAGATCCACTGTCTGTCATCTCAAAGAATCCACACACAATAAAATTCAATAAGGTAATCGTAAAGGAATTAAAGAAATCGATTCTAAAGTTTGTGTAGAAGTAAAATTATCATTGTTTATCAGTTTTGGAGTAATGTTTATTTCCAAGTTCTAAATGAATCCGTAATTACAAATTATAGTAACAACTTAAGAGATATTCATATTAAGAATTTATAAGATGAAGCTAAACATTATAATTTACTTAAGTACTAAACGCAATTGATGAATGATCATTAATATGCAACCATTAGATTGAGTTTGGATAATTAATTTTATTAATGTATTATTTTGATAGTTACAATTTAATGAGTATTCAATTTTATTAATGTATTATTGTTTGATATTTACGATTTAGCCATGAGTATTAAATTTTGGTAATGTGTTAATTTTATATATTTACAAGTACTAATGAGTACGTAGAATTTTGTGCTATTTTAATATTTACAAGTAATAGCAAACTAATGTGAATAAATTTAAGAGTTATCAGTAGAAATGAGCATTTATTATTATATTTTAACCCTGAGATAAAGAGAATACACAGTAATTTAATGTTAAAATTATTGTTAAATTGACGCACACAACGTCGGGCATATTTTATTGTTAAATTGGCGTCCATCGCTGGGCGTAAACGGGAACAACTCGTTATTATTGTTAAATTGGCGCCGCACCGCACGGCTTGATAAAATAGTAAGCTAGGGCAGTGACAGACAGTGGCTAGCAATAAGTTTAAAATAAGTACATGTAAGTAGCTTAAGCTATATTATTGTTGTCGTATATCGGTCTCTAAGTCTCTGAATGATAACCCGAAGTCAAGCTAAAATGGCATCTAGTGGAGAGAATTCAAATGAGTTTGATGTCAATAACCAGATGGGCTATGAGCAGCCTGAGGACGGAAACGCAATGAACGAAGAAAGCTCCACAACCGGTGCAGGAACTAGGGCCGGGGGACCGCAATCACAGTCGCAGTCATCTGAAGCAAATTTTCAAATGTTAATGGCATTGATGAAACAACAATTTGAAGAATCAAAAAAGCAAAAGGAAGAATCGGAAAGGAAGAGAGATGAAAAACAAAGAAAACTACATGAAGACAGATAGAAGAAACGAAAAAATTACATGAAGAAACAAGAAAGCAAATAGATGAAAGAATTGAACAATCGGAGAAGAAGAACGAAGAAATGCACAAAAGAACGGAAGAAAGAATCGCCGAGAAATTAGACAAAGAAATAGAGTTAATGAGAAGAGATTTACGAGGACAAAACCACCAGGTGGGTACTGATTTACAAAAACAATCAGAAAAATTGGAAGAAAACAAATTAGATGGAAATACTATGGATCAAATTGACACCGAGTATCAATCTTCAACAACTAAAGCATTGTCTGAACATCATATCTCAAGATCAAAAGAAAGATCTACAATTATTAATGGTAGATATGAAGGTGATAAAGATACTTGTACTGTGTTTGTTGGCAACTTACCAAACACAATTACAAAAAAGAAAATTATCAAATATTTCAGAAAGTTTGGTACGATTGTAAACACGAGATTGCGATATGCTGCAGTATCTGATCCACGATTTCCCAAAAGACGTACTATCATTAAGAAAGAGTTTCATAAAGACAGAACAAATATCCATGCATATGTACGTTTTACTGATGAAAATAGTGCATATCGTGCTTTGGAAGCAAATGGTAATGTGTATGAGGGTTACCACCTGAGAATTGAGTTAGCTAACACGGAAGCTGAAGAAAAGCAGAGAATTAAAAAGAACAAATTGAATACTACAGTTAATATTACCAGTACTGATAGAAAATTTAGAAGTAGGACTGGGGAAGTGCGTAAAAATTTTGAAACCAAACCTGAGATTAAGAAAATGAAAAACCGTTCTGATGAGTATCAAGGGCGAACTGCGTTAGCACGAAAGAAGAAAAGGATGAAATTTGCTGGACTATTCAAGAATATTGTGAAGATTGGTATGAGAACGAAAGGAAGATTTCAAGCGATGGAGATGAGATGTCTTAGAAGTCTTGAAAATAAAACCTTATTATGTGAGTACGCGGACACGAAAACGAAAATAATTAAAACGCCACAAGCTGTCAAAAAACGTATTTGTCAGAGGGTTGAAAAGAAGAGACGACAAAAAAAACCCAGCGCGTACATAAATAATGGTAATATGACCGGGGAAAGTTGTCGAAAAAGGATGAGGAGAACCACTTTCAACACTATCATAAAAGAGAGAGAGAGAGAGAGGTCATAAATTCCTTAGCTGTCAACGGCCGACTGCAGGGTAAGTGTGAAACGAAACTCACGAATTCAATACCCTTACTAATTACCAACAAAATGTGTTGTAACGGAACTCACTTAACAAAAACGTACAACTATGCCTCCACAAATAGAAAATTAAAAGTAATAAAATGTAACGGATTAAAGAAAACAATCTTAAGAATATCCAAAAATTTAATAATTAAGTTAGATAATATTGGGTAAAATACCTTAGATAAGACTGGTTGTGTAAGATTACATTAACCGAAGAAAATAAATAGATATGAATATAATATGAATAAAATTAAATAAATGGTAAATAAAAACATTGCCGTGAAAGTACGGAATATTAATGAAGAAAATTAATAGCGAATGAAATAGTAAGATGAGCTATACGAAGGCGCAGAAGGAAATTGATCATTTAGGAATGAAGGTCACGAATGGATAACCAAATGAGAGTTATGCATACCCAGGAAATAAGTGATATGGATTGAAACAAAAGCACCACCAGGGCATGACAACATGAAGAACCCGAAAAAAAAATGGGATTTCCTCGACCAAAAGGCACCAGAAGGCTGAAGTAGCTGTGATTAAGGAATGCTTGGAATGGGATTATTAAGAATATACCCAAAGCACCGATATCCAATCTCTGGGAACTGCAAGTAAAGGGGTACGGGGTTATGTAATAATGTCCAGATGCCTAGTAGGTAGATCGTTTGAAATTGCCTTGTATAAAATAGAAATATCATTCAGATGCTTAGGGGGGGGGGCTAGCAAAAATGTAAAAGAATTATTATAATTTGATAGAACAATTAATGAAATGTCTTAGTAGTAACACGAGATAAAAGAAAATAGAAATAAGAAAGCAAGTGTATAAAATGAATTATTTTAATGATTAGTTGTCATAGTCAATAAATGTCATGTTAATGATTATGAATAAAAAAATTAATGATAATAGATGTCAATAAGAGTGAAGAAGATAGAAGGGTAAATGTTTAAATGATATATATGTGAAGACAATTAATAGAATTGTGAGAGAAATATTCAAGTTGTATGTATTTAGGATCATGTTTAAGTAAGGACAACTTACAAGCTTAGTATAAAATTGTATAATATAATTGTGTTCCAAGATGTTAGTAAATAGAAAAGAAAAAATGTTTTTTTGTGTGAAAATGCTAGCGAGATATCAGAAAATATGGACTAACCAGAGACAGTAATAATAAAATAGGTTAGAAAACTATAGTGAATTAGGATATAGAAATACGTATTATTATTATTAATACCAATGTGCTATTTATAATTTAGTGATGATAGAAAGTATGATGGTCACTAAGAATTCTATATATATGTGGTAAGTTTTTTTTTAAAGCCAGTAAATTTGGAGATATTGATGCATATTTTAGTAAGTTGTGACATAAAATTTAGATGTATTAAAGGATACAAAGAAAATTAATCCTAAAGGCAAGAAATATTAATACCAGTATCGAATAATTTGTGTAATTGAATTTTGTAGATATTGAAATATTATATGAAGAATAGTTAAGGAGAATTACAAATTTAATTTAAGATTTTGACTAAATATAAATAATATAATATAATACTATGTTAATTAGAGTGAAAGAAAAACGGATTCATTTAGGATGTTGAAAGCGAAAGTACTTTAGAGGGGCTGGGGTGTGTTTACCATTATGTAACGAACCTTTTTCTGTTACGCTGAGAATATAGGTCAACGAGTAAATGTAAACAACACTATACTAGGTCCAATGAAGAACGAGCCACTACAAGGCAACACAAAGTACACATATTGGGAAGCAGATTTTGGCATTTAAACCTTACTTAAAGGGCGCAAAATTTTGGATCAATTTTGGATGTACAGAGTCCATCCAAACTGACAAAATTTGGGGACAATATAACACAAAAAAAAAAAATTTTTTCGAAAAGTTTTATTTTATAATCTGCAGTAAGGAATGTCGCTGAAAGCAATAACGAAGGGTGTATGTGTGGAAAACATATTTTGTAAGGGACAAAAGGGGAACGAGCAAGCAAGCTGTAGTGACGGACAGGTCATAAATTTCGTAGGCAGCTGCGACGCGTACCCTGTTAACAGAGTTCACTGCTCCCGGTACGTAGAACACCAGTTTTTTGTGAAAACACATTGATTCCATAGAAAACTACATACAATGTGTACAGAGCCATTAAAGGAGAAAAGGCTTAACAATGGTCAAGCATACATGTGTACGCCAGCTGTCAGGAGAAAGCGACGAAGGGTGGATTGATTTGAAGGACTCCAGCGGTCGATGACAGGGTTTTGACCTTACTTGGAAACGAAAGCGCAGAGAGTACGTCCAAACTCAAGGATGGGGTGTTGCCTGGCAACTAAAAGAAAAAACCAACTTTCAAAAAAAGGTAGGCGAGGCCCTTGAACAACAATAGATAATAACGGCAGAGCGACGAAGTTAAGAAACAATGAAAATGGAAGAGAAACTCAGAGTTGTCACTGAAGATTTTAGAAAAAACGACAGATACGATTTATTGCTGCGTTGTCTGGAAATGACAACGACCTCAAAATATGAAGCAAGGGAAGAAGCTGGTGGGGAACCAGAAGCCCTATCAGAGAACGCCTTTGAAAAAATAGGTGGTATTTGGACTTGGAGGGAAAAATATGAAACCAATAAGGACACGGCGTCGTTGGAATCAGGAGTCTGGTGGGAGATTTGGTAAGGAAAATATAGGAAGGAGACAGGAACGCGCTCAAGGAGTTCTAACAAAATTTCGGACGCGATCGGAGTGAAGTCGGTGACGAGAGAAATTAGCATTTTATCGAACTTAGAATAATTTGATACACAGTGTGAGAAGGTAGTTTTCGAACTTATAACAAAAATTAATACAGTCATTACAAGCAAACGAACTATGAAGTAGAGTCACACTATTAGCCTACCAGTGAACATTAACTGAACAAATAGTAATCAGACAATAATGTAATTTCAGTGTGTATAAGAACACTTACAACAATAACTTTTAAGAACGATTAACAACACAAACTACATTCATGAACGCTTAATAACCAGACATACCGCAACAAAGGTGCGTGATATTAATTCAGATTTGATGTACAACAGAGAATGCTAACTTTTATTCATAAATTATAATCCGAATGCGTGGAGTTGGTGAGTGAAGTGTCTGTGAGTGACATCGTGGAATTCATCCAGTGCCATCTATCATCTGGAGGAGTTATCTGCACGATTATGGAACGAGCGACATGAGACCTTCATCAACATCACCGCAACTACCGAGTGATTGGATATTCGAATACCAAGTATAGTAAAACATGTCTTAATTAATTTAGATCCACTGTCTGTCATCTCAAAGAATCCACACACAATAAAATTCAATAAGGTAATCGTAAAGGAATTAAAGAAATCGATTCTAAAGTTTGTGTAGAAGTAAAATTATCATTGTTTATCAGTTTTGGAGTAATGTTTATTTCCAAGTTCTAAATGAATCCGTAATTACAAATTATAGTAACAACTTAAGAGATATTCATATTAAGAATTTATAAGATGAAGCTAAACATTATAATTTACTTAAGTACTAAACGCAATTGATGAATGATCATTAATATGCAACCATTAGATTGAGTTTGGATAATTAATTTTATTAATGTATTATTTTGATAGTTACAATTTAATGAGTATTCAATTTTATTAATGTATTATTGTTTGATATTTACGATTTAGCCATGAGTATTAAATTTTGGTAATGTGTTAATTTTATATATTTACAAGTACTAATGAGTACGTAGAATTTTGTGCTATTTTAATATTTACAAGTAATAGCAAACTAATGTGAATAAATTTAAGAGTTATCAGTAGAAATGAGCATTTATTATTATATTTTAACCCTGAGATAAAGAGAATACACAGTAATTTAATGTTAAAATTATTGTTAAATTGACGCACACAACGTCGGGCATATTTTATTGTTAAATTGGCGTCCATCGCTGGGCGTAAACGGGAACAACTCGTTATTATTGTTAAATTGGCGCCGCACCGCACGGCTTGATAAAATAGTAAGCTAGGGCAGTGACAGACAGTGGCTAGCAATAAGTTTAAAATAAGTACATGTAAGTAGCTTAAGCTATATTATTGTTGTCGTATATCGGTCTCTAAGTCTCTGAATGATAACCCGAAGTCAAGCTAAAATGGCATCTAGTGGAGAGAATTCAAATGAGTTTGATGTCAATAACCAGATGGGCTATGAGCAGCCTGAGGACGGAAACGCAATGAACGAAGAAAGCTCCACAACCGGTGCAGGAACTAGGGCCGGGGGACCGCAATCACAGTCGCAGTCATCTGAAGCAAATTTTCAAATGTTAATGGCATTGATGAAACAACAATTTGAAGAATCAAAAAAGCAAAAGGAAGAATCGGAAAGGAAGAGAGATGAAAAACAAAGAAAACTACATGAAGACAGATAGAAGAAACGAAAAAATTACATGAAGAAACAAGAAAGCAAATAGATGAAAGAATTGAACAATCGGAGAAGAAGAACGAAGAAATGCACAAAAGAACGGAAGAAAGAATCGCCGAGAAATTAGACAAAGAAATAGAGTTAATGAGAAGAGATTTACGAGGACAAAACCACCAGGTGGGTACTGATTTACAAAAACAATCAGAAAAATTGGAAGAAAACAAATTAGATGGAAATACTATGGATCAAATTGACACCGAGTATCAATCTTCAACAACTAAAGCATTGTCTGAACATCATATCTCAAGATCAAAAGAAAGATCTACAATTATTAATGGTAGATATGAAGGTGATAAAGATACTTGTACTGTGTTTGTTGGCAACTTACCAAACACAATTACAAAAAAGAAAATTATCAAATATTTCAGAAAGTTTGGTACGATTGTAAACACGAGATTGCGATATGCTGCAGTATCTGATCCACGATTTCCCAAAAGACGTACTATCATTAAGAAAGAGTTTCATAAAGACAGAACAAATATCCATGCATATGTACGTTTTACTGATGAAAATAGTGCATATCGTGCTTTGGAAGCAAATGGTAATGTGTATGAGGGTTACCACCTGAGAATTGAGTTAGCTAACACGGAAGCTGAAGAAAAGCAGAGAATTAAAAAGAACAAATTGAATACTACAGTTAATATTACCAGTACTGATAGAAAATTTAGAAGTAGGACTGGGGAAGTGCGTAAAAATTTTGAAACCAAACCTGAGATTAAGAAAATGAAAAACCGTTCTGATGAGTATCAAGGGCGAACTGCGTTAGCACGAAAGAAGAAAAGGATGAAATTTGCTGGACTATTCAAGAATATTGTGAAGATTGGTATGAGAACGAAAGGAAGATTTCAAGCGATGGAGATGAGATGTCTTAGAAGTCTTGAAAATAAAACCTTATTATGTGAGTACGCGGACACGAAAACGAAAATAATTAAAACGCCACAAGCTGTCAAAAAACGTATTTGTCAGAGGGTTGAAAAGAAGAGACGACAAAAAAAACCCAGCGCGTACATAAATAATGGTAATATGACCGGGGAAAGTTGTCGAAAAAGGATGAGGAGAACCACTTTCAAGACTATCATAAGAGAGAGAGAGAGAGAGAGAGAGAGGTCATAAATTCCTTAGCTGTCAACGGCCGACTGCAGGGTAAGTGTGAAACGAAACTCACGAATTCAATACCCTTACTAATTACCAACAAAATGTGTTGTAACGGAACTCACTTAACAAAAACGTACAACTATGCCTCCACAAATAGAAAATTAAAAGTAATAAAATGTAACGGATTAAAGAAAACAATCTTAAGAATATCCAAAAATTTAATAATTAAGTTAGATAATATTGGGTAAAATACCTTAGATAAGACTGGTTGTGTAAGATTACATTAACCGAAGAAAATAAATAGATATGAATATAATATGAATAAAATAAATAAATGGTAAATAAAAACATTGCCGTGAAAGTACGGAATACTAATGAAGAAAATTAATAGCGAATGAAATATTAAGATGAGCTATACGAAGGCGCAGAAGGAAATTGATCATTTAGGAATGAAGGTCACGAATGGATAAACAAATGAGAGTTATGCATACCCAGGAAATAAGTGATATGGATTGAAACAAAAGCACCACCAGGGCATGACAACATGAAGAAACCGAAAAAAAAAATGGGATTTCCTCGACCAAAAGGCACCAGAAGGCTGAAGTAGCTGTGATTAAAGAATGCTTGGAATGGGATTATTAAGAATATACCCAAAGCACCGATATCCAATCTCTGGGAACTGCAAGTAAAGGGGTACGGGGTTATGTAATAATGTCCAGATGCCTGGTAGGTAGATCGTTTGAAATTGCCTTGTATAAAATAGAAATATCATTCAGAAGCTTAGGGGGGGGGGGCCTAGCAAAAATGTAAAAGAATTATTATAATTTGCTAGAACAATTAATGAAATGTCTTAGTAGTAACACGAGATAAAAGAAAATAGAAATAAGAAAGCAAGTGTATAAAATGAATTATTTTAATGATTAGTTGTCATAGTCAATAAATGTCATGTTAATGATTATTAATAAAAAAATTAATGATAATAGATGTCAATAAGAGTGAAGAAGATAGAAGGGTAAATGTTTAAATGATATATATGTGAAGACAATTAATAGAATTGTGAGAGAAATATTCAATTTGTATGTATTTAAGATCATGTTTAAGTAAGGACAACTTACAAGCTTAGTATAAAATTGTATAATATAATTGTGTTCCAAGATGTTAGTAAATAGAAAAGAAAAAATGTATTTTTGTGTGAAAATGCTAGCGAGATATCAGAAAATATGGACTAACCAGAGACAGTAATAATAAAATAGGTTAGAAAACTATAGTGAATTAGGATATAGAAATACGTATTATTATTATTAATACCAATGTGCTATTTATAATTTAGTGATGATAGAAAGTATGATGTTCACTAAGAATTCTATATATATGTGGTAAGTTTTTTTTTAAAGCCAATAAATTTGGAGATATTGATGCATATTTTAGTAAGTTGTGACATAAAATTTAGATGTATTAAAGGATACAAAGAAAATTAATCCTAAAGGCAAGAAATATTAATACCAGTATCGAATAATTTGTGTAATTGAATTTTGTAGATATTGAAATATTATATGAAGAATAGTTAAGGAGAATTACAAATTTAATTTAAGATTTTGACTAAATATAAATAATATAATATAATACTATGTTAATTAGAGTGAAAGAAAAACGGATTCATTTAGGATGTTGAAAGCGAAAGTACTTTAGAGGGGCTGGGGTGTGTTTACCATTATGTAACGAACCTTTTTCTGTTACGCTGAGAATATAGGTCAACGAGTAAATGTAAACAACACTATACTAGGTCCAATGAAGAACGAGCCACTACAAGGCAACACAAAGTACACATATTGGGAAGCAGATTTTGGCATTTAAACCTTACTTAAAGGGCGCAAAATTTTGGATCAATTTTGGATGTACAGAGTCCATCCAAACTGACAAAATTTGGGGACAATATAACACACAAAAAAAAAATTTTTTCGAAAAGTTTTATTTTATAATCTGCAGTAAGGAATGTCGCTGAAAGCAATAACGAAGGGTGTATGTGTGGAAAACATATTTTGTAAGGGACAAAAGGGGAACGAGCAAGCAAGCTGTAGTGACGGACAGGTCATAAATTTCGTAGGCAGCTGCGACGCGTACCCTGTTAACAGAGTTCACTGCTCCCGGTACGTAGAACACCAGTTTTTTGTGAAAACACATTGATTCCATAGAAAACTACATACAATGTGTACAGAGCCATTAAAGGAGAAAAGGCTTAACAATGGTCAAGCATACATGTGTACGCCAGCTGTCAGGAGAAAGCGACGAAGGTTGGATTGATTTGAAGGACTCCAGCGGTCGATGACAGGGTTTTGACCTTACTTGGAAACGAAAGCGCAGAGAGTACGTCCAAACTCAAGGATGGGGTGTTGCCTGGCAACTAAAAGAAAAAACCAACTTTCAAAAAAAGGTAGGCGAGGCCCTTGAACAACAATAGATAATAACGGCAGAGCGACGAAGTTAAGAAACAATGAAAATGGAAGAGAAACTCAGAGTTGTCACTGAAGATTTTAGAAAAAACGACAGATACGATTTATTGCTGCGTTGTCTGGAAATGACAACGACCTCAAAATATGAAGCAAGGGAAGAAGCTGGTGGGGAACCAGAAGCCCTATCAGAGAACGCCTTTGAAAAAATAGGTGGTATTTGGACTTGGAGGGAAAAATATGAAACCAATAAGGACACGGCGTCGTTGGAATCAGGAGTCTGGTGGGAGATTTGGTAAGGAAAATATAGGAAGGAGACAGGAACGCGCTCAAGGAGTTCTAACAAAATTTCGGACGCGATCGGAGTGAAGTCGGTGACGAGAGAAATTAGCATTTTATCGAACTTAGAATAATTTGATACACAGTGTGAGAAGGTAGTTTTCGAACTTATAACAAAAATTAATACAGTCATTACAAGCAAACGAACTATGAAGTAGAGTCACACTATTAGCCTACCAGTGAACATTAACTGAACAAATAGTAATCAGACAATAATGTAATTTCAGTGTGTATAAGAACACTTACAACAATAACTTTTAAGAACGATTAACAACACAAACTACATTCATGAACACTTAATAACCAGACATACCGCAACAAAGGTGCGTGATATTAATTCAGATTTGATGTACAACAGAGAATGCTAACTTTTATTCATAAATTATAATCCGAATGCGTGGAGTTGGTGAGTGAAGTGTCTGTGAGTGACATCGTGGAATTCATCCAGTGCCATCTATCATCTGGAGGAGTTATCTGCACGATTATGGAACGAGCGACATGAGACCTTCATCAACATCACCGCAACTACCGAGTGATTGGATATTCGAATACCAAGTATAGTAAAACATGTCTTAATTAATTTAGATCCACTGTCTGTCATCTCAAAGAATCCACACACAATAAAATTCAATAAGGTAATCGTAAAGGAATTAAAGAAATCGATTCTAAAGTTTGTGTAGAAGTAAAATTATCATTGTTTATCAGTTTTGGAGTAATGTTTATTTCCAAGTTCTAAATGAATCCGTAATTACAAATTATAGTAACAACTTAAGAGATATTCATATTAAGAATTTATAAGATGAAGCTAAACATTATAATTTACTTAAGTACTAAACGCAATTGATGAATGATCATTAATATGCAACCATTAGATTGAGTTTGGATAATTAATTTTATTAATGTATTATTTTGATAGTTACAATTTAATGAGTATTCAATTTTATTAATGTATTATTGTTTGATATTTACGATTTAGCCATGAGTATTAAATTTTGGTAATGTGTTAATTTTATATATTTACAAGTACTAATGAGTACGTAGAATTTTGTGCTATTTTAATATTTACAAGTAATAGCAAACTAATGTGAATAAATTTAAGAGTTATCAGTAGAAATGAGCATTTATTATTATATTTTAACCCTGAGATAAAGAGAATACACAGTAATTTAATGTTAAAATTATTGTTAAATTGACGCACACAACGTCGGGCATATTTTATTGTTAAATTGGCGTCCATCGCTGGGCGTAAACGGGAACAACTCGTTATTATTGTTAAATTGGCGCCGCACCGCACGGCTTGATAAAATAGTAAGCTAGGGCAGTGACAGACAGTGGCTAGCAATAAGTTTAAAATAAGTACATGTAAGTAGCTTAAGCTATATTATTGTTGTCGTATATCGGTCTCTAAGTCTCTGAATGATAACCCGAAGTCAAGCTAAAATGGCATCTAGTGGAGAGAATTCAAATGAGTTTGATGTCAATAACCAGATGGGCTATGAGCAGCCTGAGGACGGAAACGCAATGAACGAAGAAAGCTCCACAACCGGTGCAGGAACTAGGGCCGGGGGACCGCAATCACAGTCGCAGTCATCTGAAGCAAATTTTCAAATGTTAATGGCATTGATGAAACAACAATTTGAAGAATCAAAAAAGCAAAAGGAAGAATCGGAAAGGAAGAGAGATGAAAAACAAAGAAAACTACATGAAGACAGATAGAAGAAACGAAAAAATTACATGAAGAAACAAGAAAGCAAATAGATGAAAGAATTGAACAATCGGAGAAGAAGAACGAAGAAATGCACAAAAGAACGGAAGAAAGAATCGCCGAGAAATTAGACAAAGAAATAGAGTTAATGAGAAGAGATTTACGAGGACAAAACCACCAGGTGGGTACTGATTTACAAAAACAATCAGAAAAATTGGAAGAAAACAAATTAGATGGAAATACTATGGATCAAATTGACACCGAGTATCAATCTTCAACAACTAAAGCATTGTCTGAACATCATATCTCAAGATCAAAAGAAAGATCTACAATTATTAATGGTAGATATGAAGGTGATAAAGATACTTGTACTGTGTTTGTTGGCAACTTACCAAACACAATTACAAAAAAGAAAATTATCAAATATTTCAGAAAGTTTGGTACGATTGTAAACACGAGATTGCGATATGCTGCAGTATCTGATCCACGATTTCCCAAAAGACGTACTATCATTAAGAAAGTGTTTCATAAAGACAGAACAAATATCCATGCATATGTACGTTTTACTGATGAAAATAGTGCATATCGTGCTTTGGAAGCAAATGGTAATGTGTATGAGGGTTACCACCTGAGAATTGAGTTAGCTAACACGGAAGCTGAAGAAAAGCAGAGAATTAAAAAGAACAAATTGAATACTACAGTTAATATTACCAGTACTGATAGAAAATTTAGAAGTAGGACTGGGGAAGTGCGTAAAAATTTTGAAACCAAACCTGAGATTAAGAAAATGAAAAACCGTTCTGATGAGTATCAAGGGCGAACTGCGTTAGCACGAAAGAAGAAAAGGATGAAATTTGCTGGACTATTCAAGAATATTGTGAAGATTGGTATGAGAACGAAAGGAAGATTTCAAGCGATGGAGATGAGATGTCTTAGAAGTCTTGAAAATAAAACCTTATTATGTGAGTACGCGGACACGAAAACGAAAATAATTAAAACGCCACAAGCTGTCAAAAAACGTATTTGTCAGAGGGTTGAAAAGAAGAGACGACAAAAAAAACCCAGCGCGTACATAAATAATGGTAATATGACCGGGGAAAGTTGTCGGAAAAGGATGAGGAGAACCACTTTCAACACTATCATAAAAGAGAGAGAGAGAGAGAGAGAGAGGTCATAAATTCCTTAGCTGTCAACGGCCGACTGCAGGGTAAGTGTGAAACGAAACTCACGAATTCAATACCCTTACTAATTACCAACAAAATGTGTTGTAACGGAACTCACTTAACAAAAACGTACAACTATGCCTCCACAAATAGAAAATTAAAAGTAATAAAATGTAACGGATTAAAGAAAACAATCTTAAGAATATCCAAAAATTTAATAATTAAGTTAGATAATATTGGGTAAAATACCTTAGATAAGACTGGTTGTGTAAGATTACATTAACCGAAGAAAATAAATAGATATGAATATAATATGAATAAAATTAAATAAATGGTAAATAAAAACATTGCCGTGAAAGTACGGAATATTAATGAAGAAAATTAATAGCGAATGAAATAGTAAGATGAGCTATACGAAGGCGCAGAAGGAAATTGATCATTTAGGAATGAAGGTCACGAATGGATAAACAAATGAGAGTTATGCATACCCAGGAAATAAGTGATATGGATTGAAACAAAAGCACCACCAGGGCATGACAACATGAAGAACCCGAAAAAAAAATGGGATTTCCTCGACCAAAAGGCACCAGAAGGCTGAAGTAGCTGTGATTAAGGAATGCTTGGAATGGGATTATTAAGAATATACCCAAAGCACCGATATCCAATCTCTGGGAACTGCAAGTAAAGGGGTACGGGGTTATGTAATAATGTCCAGATGCCTGGTAGGTAGATCGTTTGAAATTGCCTTGTATAAAATAGAAATATCATTCAGAAGCTTAGGGGGGGGGGCCTAGCAAAAATGTAAAAGAATTATTATAATTTGCTAGAACAATTAATGAAATGTCTTAGTAGTAACACGAGATAAAAGAAAATAGAAATAAGAAAGCAAGTGTATAAAATGAATTATTTTAATGATTAGTTGTCATAGTCAATAAATGTCATGTTAATGATTATTAATAAAAAAATTAATGATAATAGATGTCAATAAGAGTGAAGAAGATAGAAGGGTAAATGTTTAAATGATATATATGTGAAGACAATTAATAGAATTGTGAGAGAAATATTCAAGTTGTATGTATTTAAGATCATGTTTAAGTAAGGACAACTTACAAGCTTAGTATAAAATTGTATAATATAATTGTGTTCCAAGATGTTAGTAAATAGAAAAGAAAAAATGTTTTTTTGTGTGAAAATGCTAGCGAGATATCAGAAAATATGGACTAACCAGAGACAGTAATAATAAAATAGGTTAGAAAACTATAGTGAATTAGGATATAGAAATACGTATTATTATTATTAATACCAATGTGCTATTTATAATTTAGTGATGATAGAAAGTATGATGGTCACTAAGAATTCTATATATATGTGGTAAGTTTTTTTTTAAAGCCAATAAATTTGGAGATATTGATGCATATTTTAGTAAGTTGTGACATAAAATTTAGATGTATTAAAGGATACAAAGAAAATTAATCCTAAAGGCAAGAAATATTAATACCAGTATCGAATAATTTGTGTAATTGAATTTTGTAGATATTGAAATATTATATGAAGAATAGTTAAGGAGAATTACAAATTTAATTTAAGATTTTGACTAAATATAAATAATATAATATAATACTATGTTAATTAGAGTGAAAGAAAAACGGATTCATTTAGGATGTTGAAAGCGAAAGTACTTTAGAGGGGCTGGGGTGTGTTTACCATTATGTAACGAACCTTTTTCTGTTACGCTGAGAATATAGGTCAACGAGTAAATGTAAACAACACTATACTAGGTCCAATGAAGAACGAGCCACTACAAGGCAACACAAAGTACACATATTGGGAAGCAGATTTTGGCATTTAAACCTTACTTAAAGGGCGCAAAATTTTGGATCAATTTTGGATGTACAGAGTCCATCCAAACTGACAAAATTTGGGGACAATATAACACAAAAAAAAAAAAATTTTTTCGAAAAGTTTTATTTTATAATCTGCAGTAAGGAATGTCGCTGAAAGCAATAACGAAGGGTG
Organism: Magicicada septendecula; assembly: GCA_034769895.1. Classification (NCBI taxonomy): domain Eukaryota; kingdom Metazoa; phylum Arthropoda; class Insecta; order Hemiptera; family Cicadidae; genus Magicicada; species Magicicada septendecula. The sequence continues at coordinate 271,236,467 of CM068369.1, read as the reverse complement.
TATGTGTGGAAAACATATTTTGTAAGGGACAAAAGGGGAACGAGCAAGCAAGCTGTAGTGACGGACAGGTCATAAATTTCGTAGGCAGCTGCGACGCGTACCCTGTTAACAGAGTTCACTGCTCCCGGTACGTAGAACACCAGTTTTTTGTGAAAACACATTGATTCCATAGAAAACTACATACAATGTGTACAGAGCCATTAAAGGAGAAAAGGCTTAACAATGGTCAAGCATACATGTGTACGCCAGCTGTCAGGAGAAAGCGACGAAGGGTGGATTGATTTGAAGGACTCCAGCGGTCGATGACAGGGTTTTGACCTTACTTGGAAACGAAAGCGCAGAGAGTACGTCCAAACTCAAGGATGGGGTGTTACCTGGCAACTAAAAGAAAAAACCAACTTTCAAAAAAAGGTAGGCGAGGCCCTTGAACAACAATAGATAATAACGGCAGAGCGACGAAGTTAAGAAACAATGAAAATGGAAGAGAAACTCAGAGTTGTCACTGAAGATTTTAGAAAAAACGACAGATACGATTTATTGCTGCGTTGTCTGGAAATGACAACGACCTCAAAATATGAAGCAAGGGAAGAAGCTGGTGGGGAACCAGAAGCCCTATCAGAGAACGCCTTTGAAAAAATAGGTGGTATTTGGACTTGGAGGGAAAAATATGAAACCAATAAGGACACGGCGTCGTTGGAATCAGGAGTCTGGTGGGAGATTTGGTAAGGAAAATATAGGAAGGAGACAGGAACGCGCTCAAGGAGTTCTAACAAAATTTCGGACGCGATCGGAGTGAAGTCGGTGACGAGAGAAATTAGCATTTTATCGAACTTAGAATAATTTGATACACAGTGTGAGAAGGTAGTTTTCGAACTTATAACAAAAATTAATACAGTCATTACAAGCAAACGAACTATGAAGTAGAGTCACACTATTAGCCTACCAGTGAACATTAACTGAACAAATAGTAATCAGACAATAATGTAATTTCAGTGTGTATAAGAACACTTACAACAATAACTTTTAAGAACGATTAACAACACAAACTACATTCATGAACACTTAATAACCAGACATACCGCAACAAAGGTGCGTGATATTAATTCAGATTTGATGTACAACAGAGAATGCTAACTTTTATTCATAAATTATAATCCGAATGCGTGGAGTTGGTGAGTGAAGTGTCTGTGAGTGACATCGTGGAATTCATCCAGTGCCATCTATCATCTGGAGGAGTTATCTGCACGATTATGGAACGAGCGACATGAGACCTTCATCAACATCACCGCAACTACCGAGTGATTGGATATTCGAATACCAAGTATAGTAAAACATGTCTTAATTAATTTAGATCCACTGTCTGTCATCTCAAAGAATCCACACACAATAAAATTCAATAAGGTAATCGTAAAGGAATTAAAGAAATCGATTCTAAAGTTTGTGTAGAAGTAAAATTATCATTGTTTATCAGTTTTGGAGTAATGTTTATTTCCAAGTTCTAAATGAATCCGTAATTACAAATTATAGTAACAACTTAAGAGATATTCATATTAAGAATTTATAAGATGAAGCTAAACATTATAATTTACTTAAGTACTAAACGCAATTGATGAATGATCATTAATATGCAACCATTAGATTGAGTTTGGATAATTAATTTTATTAATGTATTATTTTGATAGTTACAATTTAATGAGTATTCAATTTTATTAATGTATTATTGTTTGATATTTACGATTTAGCCATGAGTATTAAATTTTGGTAATGTGTTAATTTTATATATTTACAAGTACTAATGAGTACGTAGAATTTTGTGCTATTTTAATATTTACAAGTAATAGCAAACTAATGTGAATAAATTTAAGAGTTATCAGTAGAAATGAGCATTTATTATTATACTTTAACCCTGAGATAAAGAGAATACACAGTAATTTAATGTTAAAATTATTGTTAAATTGACGCACACAACGTCGGGCATATTTTATTGTTAAATTGGCGTCCATCGCTGGGCGTAAACGGGAACAACTCGTTATTATTGTTAAATTGGCGCCGCACCGCACGGCTTGATAAAATAGTAAGCTAGGGCAGTGACAGACAGTGGCTAGCAATAAGTTTAAAATAAGTACATGTAAGTAGCTTAAGCTATATTATTGTTGTCGTATATCGGTCTCTAAGTCTCTGAATGATAACCCGAAGTCAAGCTAAAATGGCATCTAGTGGAGAGAATTCAAATGAGTTTGATGTCAATAACCAGATGGGCTATGAGCAGCCTGAGGACGGAAACGCAATGAACGAAGAAAGCTCCACAACCGGTGCAGGAACTAGGGCCGGGGGACCGCAATCACAGTCGCAGTCATCTGAAGCAAATTTTCAAATGTTAATGGCATTGATGAAACAACAATTTGAAGAATCAAAAAAGCAAAAGGAAGAATCGGAAAGGAAGAGAGATGAAAAACAAAGAAAACTACATGAAGACAGATAGAAGAAACGAAAAAATTACATGAAGAAACAAGAAAGCAAATAGATGAAAGAATTGAACAATCGGAGAAGAAGAACGAAGAAATGCACAAAAGAACGGAAGAAAGAATCGCCGAGAAATTAGACAAAGAAATAGAGTTAATGAGAAGAGATTTACGAGGACAAAACCACCAGGTGGGTACTGATTTACAAAAACAATCAGAAAAATTGGAAGAAAACAAATTAGATGGAAATACTATGGATCAAATTGACACCGAGTATCAATCTTCAACAACTAAAGCATTGTCTGAACATCATATCTCAAGATCAAAAGAAAGATCTACAATTATTAATGGTAGATATGAAGGTGATAAAGATACTTGTACTGTGTTTGTTGGCAACTTACCAAACACAATTACAAAAAAGAAAATTATCAAATATTTCAGAAAGTTTGGTACGATTGTAAACACGAGATTGCGATATGCTGCAGTATCTGATCCACGATTTCCCAAAAGACGTACTATCATTAAGAAAGAGTTTCATAAAGACAGAACAAATATCCATGCATATGTACGTTTTACTGATGAAAATAGTGCATATCGTGCTTTGGAAGCAAATGGTAATGTGTATGAGGGTTACCACCTGAGAATTGAGTTAGCTAACACGGAAGCTGAAGAAAAGCAGAGAATTAAAAAGAACAAATTGAATACTACAGTTAATATTACCAGTACTGATAGAAAATTTAGAAGTAGGACTGGGGAAGTGCGTAAAAATTTTGAAACCAAACCTGAGATTAAGAAAATGAAAAACCGTTCTGATGAGTATCAAGGGCGAACTGCGTTAGCACGAAAGAAGAAAAGGATGAAATTTGCTGGACTATTCAAGAATATTGTAAAGATTGGTATGAGAACGAAAGGAAGATTTCAAGCGATGGAGATGAGATGTCTTAGAAGTCTTGAAAATAAAACCTTATTATGTGAGTACGCGGACACGAAAACGAAAATAATTAAAACGCCACAAGCTGTCAAAAAACGTATTTGTCAGAGGGTTGAAAAGAAGAGACGACAAAAAAAACCCAGCGCGTACATAAATAATGGTAATATGACCGGGGAAAGTTGTCGAAAAAGGATGAGGAGAACCACTTTCAAGACTATCATAAAAGAGAGAGAGAGAGAGAGAGAGAGGTCATAAATTCCTTAGATGTCAACGGCCGACTGCAGGGTAAGTGTGAAACGAAACTCACGAATTCAATACCCTTACTAATTACCAACAAAATGTGTTGTAACGGAACTCACTTAACAAAAACGTACAACTATGCCTCCACAAATAGAAAATTAAAAGTAATAAAATGTAACGGATTAAAGAAAACAATCTTAAGAATATCCAAAAATTTAATAATTAAGTTAGATAATATTGGGTAAAATACCTTAGATAAGACTGGTTGTGTAAGATTACATTAACCGAAGAAAATAAATAGATATGAATATAATATGAATAAAATAAATAAATGGTAAATAAAAACATTGCCGTGAAAGTACGGAATACTAATGAAGAAAATTAATAGCGAATGAAATATTAAGATGAGCTATACGAAGGCGCAGAAGGAAATTGATCATTTAGGAATGAAGGTCACGAATGGATAAACAAATGAGAGTTATGCATACCCAGGAAATAAGTGATATGGATTGAAACAAAAGCACCACCAGGGCATGACAAAATGAAGAACCCGAAAAAAAAATGGGATTTCCTCGACCAAAAGGCACCAGAAGGCTGAAGTAGCTGTGATTAAAGAATGCTTGGAATGGGATTATTAAGAATATACCCAAAGCACCGATATCCAATCTCTGGGAACTGCAAGTAAAGGGGTACGGGGTTATGTAATAATGTCCAGATGCCTGGTAGGTAGATCGTTTGAAATTGCCTTGTATAAAATAGAAATATCATTCAGAAGCTTAGGGGGGGGGGCCTAGCAAAAATGTAAAAGAATTATTATAATTTGCTAGAACAATTAATGAAATGTCTTAGTAGTAACACGAGATAAAAGAAAATAGAAATAAGAAAGCAAGTGTATAAAATGAATTATTTTAATGATTAGTTGTCATAGTCAATAAATGTCATGTTAATGATTATGAATAAAAAAATTAATGATAATAGATGTCAATAAGAGTGAAGAAGATAGAAGGGTAAATGTTTAAATGATATATATGTGAAGACAATTAATAGAATTGTGAGAGAAATATTCAATTTGTATGTATTTAAGATCATGTTTAAGTAAGGACAACTTACAAGCTTAGTATAAAATTGTATAATATAATTGTGTTCCAAGATGTTAGTAAATAGAAAAGAAAAAATATATTTTTGTGTGAAAATGCTAGCGAGATATCAGAAAATATGGACTAACCAGAGACAGTAATAATAAAATAGGTTAGAAAACTATAGTGAATTAGGATATAGAAATACGTATTATTATTATTAATACCAATGTGCTATTTATAATTTAGTGATGATAGAAAGTATGATGGTCACTAAGAATTCTATATATATGTGGTAAGTTTTTTTTTAAAGCCAATAAATTTGGAGATATTGATGCATATTTTAGTAAGTTGTGACATAAAATTTAGATGTATTAAAGGATACAAAGAAAATTAATCCTAAAGGCAAGAAATATTAATACCAGTATCGAATAATTTGTGTAATTGAATTTTGTAGATATTGAAATATTATATGAAGAATAGTTAAGGAGAATTACAAATTTAATTTAAGATTTTGACTAAATATAAATAATATAATATAATACTATGTTAATTAGAGTGAAAGAAAAACGGATTCATTTAGGATGTTGAAAGCGAAAGTACTTTAGAGGGGCTGGGGTGTGTTTACCATTATGTAACGAACCTTTTTCTGTTACGCTGAGAATATAGGTCAACGAGTAAATGTAAACAACACTATACTAGGTCCAATGAAGAACGAGCCACTACAAGGCAACACAAAGTACACATATTGGGAAGCAGATTTTGGCATTTAAACCTTACTTAAAGGGCGCAAAATTTTGGATCAATTTTGGATGTACAGAGTCCATCCAAACTGACAAAATTTGGGGACAATATAACACACAAAAAAAAAATTTTTTCGAAAAGTTTTATTTTATAATCTGCAGTAAGGAATGTCGCTGAAAGCAATAACGAAGGGTGTATGTGTGGAAAACATATTTTGTAAGGGACAAAAGGGGAACGAGCAAGCAAGCTGTAGTGACGGACAGGTCATAAATTTCGTAGGCAGCTGCGACGCGTACCCTGTTAACAGAGTTCACTGCTCCCGGTACGTAGAACACCAGTTTTTTGTGAAAACACATTGATTCCATAGAAAACTACATACAATGTGTACAGAGCCATTAAAGGAGAAAAGGCTTAACAATGGTCAAGCATACATGTGTACGCCAGCTGTCAGGAGAAAGCGACGAAGGTTGGATTGATTTGAAGGACTCCAGCGGTCGATGACAGGGTTTTGACCTTACTTGGAAACGAAAGCGCAGAGAGTACGTCCAAACTCAAGGATGGGGTGTTGCCTGGCAACTAAAAGAAAAAACCAACTTTCAAAAAAAGGTAGGCGAGGCCCTTGAACAACAATAGATAATAACGGCAGAGCGACGAAGTTAAGAAACAATGAAAATGGAAGAGAAACTCAGAGTTGTCACTGAAGATTTTAGAAAAAACGACAGATACGATTTATTGCTGCGTTGTCTGGAAATGACAACGACCTCAAAATATGAAGCAAGGGAAGAAGCTGGTGGGGAACCAGAAGCCCTATCAGAGAACGCCTTTGAAAAAATAGGTGGTATTTGGACTTGGAGGGAAAAATATGAAACCAATAAGGACACGGCGTCGTTGGAATCAGGAGTCTGGTGGGAGATTTGGTAAGGAAAATATAGGAAGGAGACAGGAACGCGCTCAAGGAGTTCTAACAAAATTTCGGACGCGATCGGAGTGAAGTCGGTGACGAGAGAAATTAGCATTTTATCGAACTTAGAATAATTTGATACACAGTGTGAGAAGGTAGTTTTCGAACTTATAACAAAAATTAATACAGTCATTACAAGCAAACGAACTATGAAGTAGAGTCACACTATTAGCCTACCAGTGAACATTAACTGAACAAATAGTAATCAGACAATAATGTAATTTCAGTGTGTATAAGAACACTTACAACAATAACTTTTAAGAACGATTAACAACACAAACTACATTCATGAACACTTAATAACCAGACATACCGCAACAAAGGTGCGTGATATTAATTCAGATTTGATGTACAACAGAGAATGCTAACTTTTATTCATAAATTATAATCCGAATGCGTGGAGTTGGTGAGTGAAGTGTCTGTGAGTGACATCGTGGAATTCATCCAGTGCCATCTATCATCTGGAGGAGTTATCTGCACGATTATGGAACGAGCGACATGAGACCTTCATCAACATCACCGCAACTACCGAGTGATTGGATATTCGAATACCAAGTATAGTAAAACATGTCTTAATTAATTTAGATCCACTGTCTGTCATCTCAAAGAATCCACACACAATAAAATTCAATAAGGTAATCGTAAAGGAATTAAAGAAATCGATTCTAAAGTTTGTGTAGAAGTAAAATTATCATTGTTTATCAGTTTTGGAGTAATGTTTATTTCCAAGTTCTAAATGAATCCGTAATTACAAATTATAGTAACAACTTAAGAGATATTCATATTAAGAATTTATAAGATGAAGCTAAACATTATAATTTACTTAAGTACTAAACGCAATTGATGAATGATCATTAATATGCAACCATTAGATTGAGTTTGGATAATTAATTTTATTAATGTATTATTTTGATAGTTACAATTTAATGAGTATTCAATTTTATTAATGTATTATTGTTTGATATTTACGATTTAGCCATGAGTATTAAATTTTGGTAATGTGTTAATTTTATATATTTACAAGTACTAATGAGTACGTAGAATTTTGTGCTATTTTAATATTTACAAGTAATAGCAAACTAATGTGAATAAATTTAAGAGTTATCAGTAGAAATGAGCATTTATTATTATATTTTAACCCTGAGATAAAGAGAATACACAGTAATTTAATGTTAAAATTATTGTTAAATTGACGCACACAACGTCGGGCATATTTTATTGTTAAATTGGCGTCCATCGCTGGGCGTAAACGGGAACAACTCGTTATTATTGTTAAATTGGCGCCGCACCGCACGGCTTGATAAAATAGTAAGCTAGGGCAGTGACAGACAGTGGCTAGCAATAAGTTTAAAATAAGTACATGTAAGTAGCTTAAGCTATATTATTGTTGTCGTATATCGGTCTCTAAGTCTCTGAATGATAACCCGAAGTCAAGCTAAAATGGCATCTAGTGGAGAGAATTCAAATGAGTTTGATGTCAATAACCAGATGGGCTATGAGCAGCCTGAGGACGGAAACGCAATGAACGAAGAAAGCTCCACAACCGGTGCAGGAACTAGGGCCGGGGGACCGCAATCACAGTCGCAGTCATCTGAAGCAAATTTTCAAATGTTAATGGCATTGATGAAACAACAATTTGAAGAATCAAAAAAGCAAAAGGAAGAATCGGAAAGGAAGAGAGATGAAAAACAAAGAAAACTACATGAAGACAGATAGAAGAAACGAAAAAATTACATGAAGAAACAAGAAAGCAAATAGATGAAAGAATTGAACAATCGGAGAAGAAGAACGAAGAAATGCACAAAAGAACGGAAGAAAGAATCGCCGAGAAATTAGACAAAGAAATAGAGTTAATGAGAAGAGATTTACGAGGACAAAACCACCAGGTGGGTACTGATTTACAAAAACAATCAGAAAAATTGGAAGAAAACAAATTAGATGGAAATACTATGGATCAAATTGACACCGAGTATCAATCTTCAACAACTAAAGCATTGTCTGAACATCATATCTCAAGATCAAAAGAAAGATCTACAATTATTAATGGTAGATATGAAGGTGATAAAGATACTTGTACTGTGTTTGTTGGCAACTTACCAAACACAATTACAAAAAAGAAAATTATCAAATATTTCAGAAAGTTTGGTACGATTGTAAACACGAGATTGCGATATGCTGCAGTATCTGATCCACGATTTCCCAAAAGACGTACTATCATTAAGAAAGTGTTTCATAAAGACAGAACAAATATCCATGCATATGTACGTTTTACTGATGAAAATAGTGCATATCGTGCTTTGGAAGCAAATGGTAATGTGTATGAGGGTTACCACCTGAGAATTGAGTTAGCTAACACGGAAGCTGAAGAAAAGCAGAGAATTAAAAAGAACAAATTGAATACTACAGTTAATATTACCAGTACTGATAGAAAATTTAGAAGTAGGACTGGGGAAGTGCGTAAAAATTTTGAAACCAAACCTGAGATTAAGAAAATGAAAAACCGTTCTGATGAGTATCAAGGGCGAACTGCGTTAGCACGAAAGAAGAAAAGGATGAAATTTGCTGGACTATTCAAGAATATTGTGAAGATTGGTATGAGAACGAAAGGAAGATTTCAAGCGATGGAGATGAGATGTCTTAGAAGTCTTGAAAATAAAACCTTATTATGTGAGTACGCGGACACGAAAACGAAAATAATTAAAACGCCACAAGCTGTCAAAAAACGTATTTGTCAGAGGGTTGAAAAGAAGAGACGACAAAAAAAACCCAGCGCGTACATAAATAATGGTAATATGACCGGGGAAAGTTGTCGAAAAAGGATGAGGAGAACCACTTTCAAGACTATCATAAAAGAGAGAGAGAGAGAGAGAGAGAAGTCATAAATTCCTTAGATGTCAACGGCCGACTGCAGGGTAAGTGTGAAACGAAACTCACGAATTCAATACCCTTACTAATTACCAACAAAATGTGTTGTAACGGAACTCACTTAACAAAAACGTACAACTATGCCTCCACAAATAGAAAATTAAAAGTAATAAAATGTAACGGATTAAAGAAAACAATCTTAAGAATATCCAAAAATTTAATAATTAAGTTAGATAATATTGGGTAAAATACCTTAGATAAGACTGGTTGTGTAAGATTACATTAACCGAAGAAAATAAATAGATATGAATATAATATGAATAAAATAAATAAATGGTAAATAAAAACATTGCCGTGAAAGTACGGAATACTAATGAAGAAAATTAATAGCGAATGAAATATTAAGATGAGCTATACGAAGGCGCAGAAGGAAATTGATCATTTAGGAATGAAGGTCACGAATGGATAAACAAATGAGAGTTATGCATACCCAGGAAATAAGTGATATGGATTGAAACAAAAGCACCACCAGGGCATGACAACATGAAGAACCCGAAAAAAAAATGGGATTTCCTCGACCAAAAGGCACCAGAAGGCTGAAGTAGCTGTGATTAAGGAATGCTTGGAATGGGATTATTAAGAATATACCCAAAGCACCGATATCCAATCTCTGGGAACTGCAAGTAAAGGGGTACGGGGTTATGTAATAATGTCCAGATGCCTGGTAGGTAGATCGTTTGAAATTGCCTTGTATAAAATAGAAATATCATTCAGAAGCTTAGGGGGGGGGGCCTAGCAAAAATGTAAAAGAATTATTATAATTTGCTAGAACAATTAATGAAATGTCTTAGTAGTAACACGAGATAAAAGAAAATAGAAATAAGAAAGCAAGTGTATAAAATGAATTATTTTAATGATTAGTTGTCATAGTCAATAAATGTCATGTTAATGATTATTAATAAAAAAATTAATGATAATAGATGTCAATAAGAGTGAAGAAGATAGAAGGGTAAATGTTTAAATGATATATATGTGAAGACAATTAATAGAATTGTGAGAGAAATATTCAAGTTGTATGTATTTAAGATCATGTTTAAGTAAGGACAACTTACAAGCTTAGTATAAAATTGTATAATATAATTGTGTTCCAAGATGTTAGTAAATAGAAAAGAAAAAATGTTTTTTTGTGTGAAAATGCTAGCGAGATATCAGAAAATATGGACTAACCAGAGACAGTAATAATAAAATAGGTTAGAAAACTATAGTGAATTAGGATATAGAAATACGTATTATTATTATTAATACCAATGTGCTATTTATAATTTAGTGATGATAGAAAGTATGATGGTCACTAAGAATTCTATATATATGTGGTAAGTTTTTTTTTAAAGAAAAATAAATTTGGAGATATTGATGCATATTTTAGTAAGTTGTGACATAAAATTTAGATGTATTAAAGGATACAAAGAAAATTAATCCTAAAGGCAAGAAATATTAATACCAGTATCGAATAATTTGTGTAATTGAATTTTGTAGATATTGAAATATTATATGAAGAATAGTTAAGGAGAATTACAAATTTAATTTAAGATTTTGACTAAATATAAATAATATAATATAATACTATGTTAATTAGAGTGAAAGAAAAACGGATTCATTTAGGATGTTGAAAGCGAAAGTACTTTAGAGGGGCTGGGGTGTGTTTACCATTATGTAACGAACCTTTTTCTGTTACGCTGAGAATATAGGTCAACGAGTAAATGTAAACAACACTATACTAGGTCCAATGAAGAACGAGCCACTACAAGGCAACACAAAGTACACATATTGGGAAGCAGATTTTGGCATTTAAACCTTACTTAAAGGGCGCAAAATTTTGGATCAATTTTGGATGTACAGAGTCCATCCAAACTGACAAAATTTGGGGACAATATAACACACAAAAAAAAAATTTTTTCGAAAAGTTTTATTTTATAATCTGCAGTAAGGAATGTCGCTGAAAGCAATAACGAAGGGTGTATGTGTGGAAAACATATTTTGTAAGGGACAAAAGGGGAACGAGCAAGCAAGCTGTAGTGACGGACAGGTCATAAATTTCGTAGGCAGCTGCGACGCGTACCCTGTTAACAGAGTTCACTGCTCCCGGTACGTAGAACACCAGTTTTTTGTGAAAACACATTGATTCCATAGAAAAGTACATACAATGTGTACAGAGCCATTAAAGGAGAAAAGGCTTAACAATGGTCAAGCATACATGTGTACGCCAGCTGTCAGGAGAAAGCGACGAAGGGTGGATTGATTTGAAGGACTCCAGCGGTCGATGACAGGGTTTTGACCTTACTTGGAAACGAAAGCGCAGAGAGTACGTCCAAACTCAAGGATGGGGTGTTACCTGGCAACTAAAAGAAAAAACCAACTTTCAAAAAAAGGTAGGCGAGGCCCTTGAACAACAATAGATAATAACGGCAGAGCGACGAAGTTAAGAAACAATGAAAATGGAAGAGAAACTCAGAGTTGTCACTGAAGATTTTAGAAAAAACGACAGATACGATTTATTGCTGCGTTGTCTGGAAATGACAACGACCTCAAAATATGAAGCAAGGGAAGAAGCTGGTGGGGAACCAGAAGCCCTATCAGAGAACGCCTTTGAAAAAATAGGTGGTATTTGGACTTGGAGGGAAAAATATGAAACCAATAAGGACACGGCGTCGTTGGAATCAGGAGTCTGGTGGGAGATTTGGTAAGGAAAATATAGGAAGGAGACAGGAACGCGCTCAAGGAGTTCTAACAAAATTTCGGACGCGATCGGAGTGAAGTCGGTGACGAGAGAAATTAGCATTTTATCGAACTTAGAATAATTTGATACACAGTGTGAGAAGGTAGTTTTCGAACTTATAACAAAAATTAATACAGTCATTACAAGCAAACGAACTATGAAGTAGAGTCACACTATTAGCCTACCAGTGAACATTAACTGAACAAATAGTAATCAGACAATAATGTAATTTCAGTGTGTATAAGAACACTTACAACAATAACTTTTAAGAACGATTAACAACACAAACTACATTCATGAACACTTAATAACCAGACATACCGCAACAAAGGTGCGTGATATTAATTCAGATTTGATGTACAACAGAGAATGCTAACTTTTATTCATAAATTATAATCCGAATGCGTGGAGTTGGTGAGTGAAGTGTCTGTGAGTGACATCGTGGAATTCATCCAGTGCCATCTATCATCTGGAGGAGTTATCTGCACGATTATGGAACGAGCGACATGAGACCTTCATCAACATCACCGCAACTACCGAGTGATTGGATATTCGAATACCAAGTATAGTAAAACATGTCTTAATTAATTTAGATCCACTGTCTGTCATCTCAAAGAATCCACACACAATAAAATTCAATAAGGTAATCGTAAAGGAATTAAAGAAATCGATTCTAAAGTTTGTGTAGAAGTAAAATTATCATTGTTTATCAGTTTTGGAGTAATGTTTATTTCCAAGTTCTAAATGAATCCGTAATTACAAATTATAGTAACAACTTAAGAGATATTCATATTAAGAATTTATAAGATGAAGCTAAACATTATAATTTACTTAAGTACTAAACGCAATTGATGAATGATCATTAATATGCAACCATTAGATTGAGTTTGGATAATTAATTTTATTAATGTATTATTTTGATAGTTACAATTTAATGAGTATTCAATTTTATTAATGTATTATTGTTTGATATTTACGATTTAGCCATGAGTATTAAATTTTGGTAATGTGTTAATTTTATATATTTACAAGTACTAATGAGTACGTAGAATTTTGTGCTATTTTAATATTTACAAGTAATAGCAAACTAATGTGAATAAATTTAAGAGTTATCAGTAGAAATGAGCATTTATTATTATACTTTAACCCTGAGATAAAGAGAATACACAGTAATTTAATGTTAAAATTATTGTTAAATTGACGCACACAACGTCGGGCATATTTTATTGTTAAATTGGCGTCCATCGCTGGGCGTAAACGGGAACAACTCGTTATTATTGTTAAATTGGCGCCGCACCGCACGGCTTGATAAAATAGTAAGCTAGGGCAGTGACAGACAGTGGCTAGCAATAAGTTTAAAATAAGTACATGTAAGTAGCTTAAGCTATATTATTGTTGTCGTATATCGGTCTCTAAGTCTCTGAATGATAACCCGAAGTCAAGCTAAAATGGCATCTAGTGGAGAGAATTCAAATGAGTTTGATGTCAATAACCAGATGGGCTATGAGCAGCCTGAGGACGGAAACGCAATGAACGAAGAAAGCTCCACAACCGGTGCAGGAACTAGGGCCGGGGGACCGCAATCACAGTCGCAGTCATCTGAAGCAAATTTTCAAATGTTAATGGCATTGATGAAACAACAATTTGAAGAATCAAAAAAGCAAAAGGAAGAATCGGAAAGGAAGAGAGATGAAAAACAAAGAAAACTACATGAAGACAGATAGAAGAAACGAAAAAATTACATGAAGAAACAAGAAAGCAAATAGATGAAAGAATTGAACAATCGGAGAAGAAGAACGAAGAAATGCACAAAAGAACGGAAGAAAGAATCGCCGAGAAATTAGACAAAGAAATAGAGTTAATGAGAAGAGATTTACGAGGACAAAACCACCAGGTGGGTACTGATTTACAAAAACAATCAGAAAAATTGGAAGAAAACAAATTAGATGGAAATACTATGGATCAAATTGACACCGAGTATCAATCTTCAACAACTAAAGCATTGTCTGAACATCATATCTCAAGATCAAAAGAAAGATCTACAATTATTAATGGTAGATATGAAGGTGATAAAGATACTTGTACTGTGTTTGTTGGCAACTTACCAAACACAATTACAAAAAAGAAAATTATCAAATATTTCAGAAAGTTTGGTACGATTGTAAACACGAGATTGCGATATGCTGCAGTATCTGATCCACGATTTCCCAAAAGACGTACTATCATTAAGAAAGTGTTTCATAAAGACAGAACAAATATCCATGCATATGTACGTTTTACTGATGAAAATAGTGCATATCGTGCTTTGGAAGCAAATGGTAATGTGTATGAGGGTTACCACCTGAGAATTGAGTTAGCTAACACGGAAGCTGAAGAAAAGCAGAGAATTAAAAAGAACAAATTGAATACTACAGTTAATATTACCAGTACTGATAGAAAATTTAGAAGTAGGACTGGGGAAGTGCGTAAAAATTTTGAAACCAAACCTGAGATTAAGAAAATGAAAAACCGTTCTGATGAGTATCAAGGGCGAACTGCGTTAGCACGAAAGAAGAAAAGGATGAAATTTGCTGGACTATTCAAGAATATTGTGAAGATTGGTATGAGAACGAAAGGAAGATTTCAAGCGATGGAGATGAGATGTCTTAGAAGTCTTGAAAATAAAACCTTATTATGTGAGTACGCGGACACGAAAACGAAAATAATTAAAACGCCACAAGCTGTCAAAAAACGTATTTGTCAGAGGGTTGAAAAGAAGAGACGACAAAAAAAACCCAGCGCGTACATAAATAATGGTAATATGACCGGGGAAAGTTGTCGAAAAAGGATGAGGAGAACCACTTTCAAGACTATCATAAAAGAGAGAGAGAGAGAGAGAGAGAGGTCATAAATTCCTTAGATGTCAACGGCCGACTGCAGGGTAAGTGTGAAACGAAACTCACGAATTCAATACCCTTACTAATTACCAACAAAATGTGTTGTAACGGAACTCACTTAACAAAAACGTACAACTATGCCTCCACAAATAGAAAATTAAAAGTAATAAAATGTAACGGATTAAAGAAAACAATCTTAAGAATATCCAAAAATTTAATAATTAAGTTAGATAATATTGGGTAAAATACCTTAGATAAGACTGGTTGTGTAAGATTACATTAACCGAAGAAAATAAATAGATATGAATATAATATGAATAAAATAAATAAATGGTAAATAAAAACATTGCCGTGAAAGTACGGAATACTAATGAAGAAAATTAATAGCGAATGAAATATTAAGATGAGCTATACGAAGGCGCAGAAGGAAATTGATCATTTAGGAATGAAGGTCACGAATGGATAAACAAATGAGAGTTATGCATACCCAGGAAATAAGTGATATGGATTGAAACAAAAGCACCACCAGGGCATGACAACATGAAGAACCCGAAAAAAAAATGGGATTTCCTCGACCAAAAGGCACCAGAAGGCTGAAGTAGCTGTGATTAAGGAATGCTTGGAATGGGATTATTAAGAATATACCCAAAGCACCGATATCCAATCTCTGGGAACTGCAAGTAAAGGGGTACGGGGTTATGTAATAATGTCCAGATGCCTGGTAGGTAGATCGTTTGAAATTGCCTTGTATAAAATAGAAATATCATTCAGAAGCTTAGGGGGGGGGGCCTAGCAAAAATGTAAAAGAATTATTATAATTTGCTAGAACAATTAATGAAATGTCTTAGTAGTAACACGAGATAAAAGAAAATAGAAATAAGAAAGCAAGTGTATAAAATGAATTATTTTAATGATTAGTTGTCATAGTCAATAAATGTCATGTTAATGATTATTAATAAAAAAATTAATGATAATAGATGTCAATAAGAGTGAAGAAGATAGAAGGGTAAATGTTTAAATGATATATATGTGAAGACAATTAATAGAATTGTGAGAGAAATATTCAAGTTGTATGTATTTAAGATCATGTTTAAGTAAGGACAACTTACAAGCTTAGTATAAAATTGTATAATATAATTGTGTTCCAAGATGTTAGTAAATAGAAAAGAAAAAATGTTTTTTTGTGTGAAAATGCTAGCGAGATATCAGAAAATATGGACTAACCAGAGACAGTAATAATAAAATAGGTTAGAAAACTATAGTGAATTAGGATATAGAAATACGTATTATTATTATTAATACCAATGTGCTATTTATAATTTAGTGATGATAGAAAGTATGATGGTCACTAAGAATTCTATATATATGTGGTAAGTTTTTTTTTAAAGAAAAATAAATTTGGAGATATTGATGCATATTTTAGTAAGTTGTGACATAAAATTTAGATGTATTAAAGGATACAAAGAAAATTAATCCTAAAGGCAAGAAATATTAATACCAGTATCGAATAATTTGTGTAATTGAATTTTGTAGATATTGAAATATTATATGAAGAATAGTTAAGGAGAATTACAAATTTAATTTAAGATTTTGACTAAATATAAATAATATAATATAATACTATGTTAATTAGAGTGAAAGAAAAACGGATTCATTTAGGATGTTGAAAGCGAAAGTACTTTAGAGGGGCTGGGGTGTGTTTACCATTATGTAACGAACCTTTTTCTGTTACGCTGAGAATATAGGTCAACGAGTAAATGTAAACAACACTATACTAGGTCCAATGAAGAACGAGCCACTACAAGGCAACACAAAGTACACATATTGGGAAGCAGATTTTGGCATTTAAACCTTACTTAAAGGGCGCAAAATTTTGGATCAATTTTGGATGTACAGAGTCCATCCAAACTGACAAAATTTGGGGACAATATAACACACAAAAAAAAAATTTTTTCGAAAAGTTTTATTTTATAATCTGCAGTAAGGAATGTCGCTGAAAGCAATAACGAAGGGTGTATGTGTGGAAAACATATTTTGTAAGGGACAAAAGGGGAACGAGCAAGCAAGCTGTAGTGACGGACAGGTCATAAATTTCGTAGGCAGCTGCGACGCGTACCCTGTTAACAGAGTTCACTGCTCCCGGTACGTAGAACACCAGTTTTTTGTGAAAACACATTGATTCCATAGAAAAGTACATACAATGTGTACAGAGCCATTAAAGGAGAAAAGGCTTAACAATGGTCAAGCATACATGTGTACGCCAGCTGTCAGGAGAAAGCGACGAAGGGTGGATTGATTTGAAGGACTCCAGCGGTCGATGACAGGGTTTTGACCTTACTTGGAAACGAAAGCGCAGAGAGTACGTCCAAACTCAAGGATGGGGTGTTACCTGGCAACTAAAAGAAAAAACCAACTTTCAAAAAAAGGTAGGCGAGGCCCTTGAACAACAATAGATAATAACGGCAGAGCGACGAAGTTAAGAAACAATGAAAATGGAAGAGAAACTCAGAGTTGTCACTGAAGATTTTAGAAAAAACGACAGATACGATTTATTGCTGCGTTGTCTGGAAATGACAACGACCTCAAAATATGAAGCAAGGGAAGAAGCTGGTGGGGAACCAGAAGCCCTATCAGAGAACGCCTTTGAAAAAATAGGTGGTATTTGGACTTGGAGGGAAAAATATGAAACCAATAAGGACACGGCGTCGTTGGAATCAGGAGTCTGGTGGGAGATTTGGTAAGGAAAATATAGGAAGGAGACAGGAACGCGCTCAAGGAGTTCTAACAAAATTTCGGACGCGATCGGAGTGAAGTCGGTGACGAGAGAAATTAGCATTTTATCGAACTTAGAATAATTTGATACACAGTGTGAGAAGGTAGTTTTCGAACTTATAACAAAAATTAATACAGTCATTACAAGCAAACGAACTATGAAGTAGAGTCACACTATTAGCCTACCAGTGAACATTAACTGAACAAATAGTAATCAGACAATAATGTAATTTCAGTGTGTATAAGAACACTTACAACAATAACTTTTAAGAACGATTAACAACACAAACTACATTCATGAACACTTAATAACCAGACATACCGCAACAAAGGTGCGTGATATTAATTCAGATTTGATGTACAACAGAGAATGCTAACTTTTATTCATAAATTATAATCCGAATGCGTGGAGTTGGTGAGTGAAGTGTCTGTGAGTGACATCGTGGAATTCATCCAGTGCCATCTATCATCTGGAGGAGTTATCTGCACGATTATGGAACGAGCGACATGAGACCTTCATCAACATCACCGCAACTACCGAGTGATTGGATATTCGAATACCAAGTATAGTAAAACATGTCTTAATTAATTTAGATCCACTGTCTGTCATCTCAAAGAATCCACACACAATAAAATTCAATAAGGTAATCGTAAAGGAATTAAAGAAATCGATTCTAAAGTTTGTGTAGAAGTAAAATTATCATTGTTTATCAGTTTTGGAGTAATGTTTATTTCCAAGTTCTAAATGAATCCGTAATTACAAATTATAGTAACAACTTAAGAGATATTCATATTAAGAATTTATAAGATGAAGCTAAACATTATAATTTACTTAAGTACTAAACGCAATTGATGAATGATCATTAATATGCAACCATTAGATTGAGTTTGGATAATTAATTTTATTAATGTATTATTTTGATAGTTACAATTTAATGAGTATTCAATTTTATTAATGTATTATTGTTTGATATTTACGATTTAGCCATGAGTATTAAATTTTGGTAATGTGTTAATTTTATATATTTACAAGTACTAATGAGTACGTAGAATTTTGTGCTATTTTAATATTTACAAGTAATAGCAAACTAATGTGAATAAATTTAAGAGTTATCAGTAGAAATGAGCATTTATTATTATACTTTAACCCTGAGATAAAGAGAATACACAGTAATTTAATGTTAAAATTATTGTTAAATTGACGCACACAACGTCGGGCATATTTTATTGTTAAATTGGCGTCCATCGCTGGGCGTAAACGGGAACAACTCGTTATTATTGTTAAATTGGCGCCGCACCGCACGGCTTGATAAAATAGTAAGCTAGGGCAGTGACAGACAGTGGCTAGCAATAAGTTTAAAATAAGTACATGTAAGTAGCTTAAGCTATATTATTGTTGTCGTATATCGGTCTCTAAGTCTCTGAATGATAACCCGAAGTCAAGCTAAAATGGCATCTAGTGGAGAGAATTCAAATGAGTTTGATGTCAATAACCAGATGGGCTATGAGCAGCCTGAGGACGGAAACGCAATGAACGAAGAAAGCTCCACAACCGGTGCAGGAACTAGGGCCGGGGGACCGCAATCACAGTCGCAGTCATCTGAAGCAAATTTTCAAATGTTAATGGCATTGATGAAACAACAATTTGAAGAATCAAAAAAGCAAAAGGAAGAATCGGAAAGGAAGAGAGATGAAAAACAAAGAAAACTACATGAAGACAGATAGAAGAAACGAAAAAATTACATGAAGAAACAAGAAAGCAAATAGATGAAAGAATTGAACAATCGGAGAAGAAGAACGAAGAAATGCACAAAAGAACGGAAGAAAGAATCGCCGAGAAATTAGACAAAGAAATAGAGTTAATGAGAAGAGATTTACGAGGACAAAACCACCAGGTGGGTACTGATTTACAAAAACAATCAGAAAAATTGGAAGAAAACAAATTAGATGGAAATACTATGGATCAAATTGACACCGAGTATCAATCTTCAACAACTAAAGCATTGTCTGAACATCATATCTCAAGATCAAAAGAAAGATCTACAATTATTAATGGTAGATATGAAGGTGATAAAGATACTTGTACTGTGTTTGTTGGCAACTTACCAAACACAATTACAAAAAAGAAAATTATCAAATATTTCAGAAAGTTTGGTACGATTGTAAACACGAGATTGCGATATGCTGCAGTATCTGATCCACGATTTCCCAAAAGACGTACTATCATTAAGAAAGAGTTTCATAAAGACAGAACAAATATCCATGCATATGTACGTTTTACTGATGAAAATAGTGCATATCGTGCTTTGGAAGCAAATGGTAATGTGTATGAGGGTTACCACCTGAGAATTGAGTTAGCTAACACGGAAGCTGAAGAAAAGCAGAGAATTAAAAAGAACAAATTGAATACTACAGTTAATATTACCAGTACTGATAGAAAATTTAGAAGTAGGACTGGGGAAGTGCGTAAAAATTTTGAAACCAAACCTGAGATTAAGAAAATGAAAAACCGTTCTGATGAGTATCAAGGGCGAACTGCGTTAGCACGAAAGAAGAAAAGGATGAAATTTGCTGGACTATTCAAGAATATTGTGAAGATTGGTATGAGAACGAAAGGAAGATTTCAAGCGATGGAGATGAGATGTCTTAGAAGTCTTGAAAATAAAACCTTATTATGTGAGTACGCGGACACGAAAACGAAAATAATTAAAACGCCACAAGCTGTCAAAAAACGTATTTGTCAGAGGGTTGAAAAGAAGAGACGACAAAAAAAACCCAGCGCGTACATAAATAATGGTAATATGACCGGGGAAAGTTGTCGAAAAAGGATGAGGAGAACCACTTTCAAGACTATCATAAAAGAGAGAGAGAGAGAGAGAGAGAGGTCATAAATTCCTTAGATGTCAACGGCCGACTGCAGGGTAAGTGTGAAACGAAACTCACGAATTCAATACCCTTACTAATTACCAACAAAATGTGTTGTAACGGAACTCACTTAACAAAAACGTACAACTATGCCTCCACAAATAGAAAATTAAAAGTAATAAAATGTAACGGATTAAAGAAAACAATCTTAAGAATATCCAAAAATTTAATAATTAAGTTAGATAATATTGGGTAAAATACCTTAGATAAGACTGGTTGTGTAAGATTACATTAACCGAAGAAAATAAATAGATATGAATATAATATGAATAAAATAAATAAATGGTAAATAAAAACATTGCCGTGAAAGTACGGAATACTAATGAAGAAAATTAATAGCGAATGAAATATTAAGATGAGCTATACGAAGGCGCAGAAGGAAATTGATCATTTAGGAATGAAGGTCACGAATGGATAAACAAATGAGAGTTATGCATACCCAGGAAATAAGTGATATGGATTGAAACAAAAGCACCACCAGGGCATGACAACATGAAGAACCCGAAAAAAAAATGGGATTTCCTCGACCAAAAGGCACCAGAAGGCTGAAGTAGCTGTGATTAAAGAATGCTTGGAATGGGATTATTAAGAATATACCCAAAGCACCGATATCCAATCTCTGGGAACTGCAAGTAAAGGGGTACGGGGTTATGTAATAATGTCCAGATGCCTGGTAGGTAGATCGTTTGAAATTGCCTTGTATAAAATAGAAATATCATTCAGAAGCTTAGGGGGGGGGGCCTAGCAAAAATGTAAAAGAATTATTATAATTTGCTAGAACAATTAATGAAATGTCTTAGTAGTAACACGAGATAAAAGAAAATAGAAATAAGAAAGCAAGTGTATAAAATGAATTATTTTAATGATTAGTTGTCATAGTCAATAAATGTCATGTTAATGATTATTAATAAAAAAATTAATGATAATAGATGTCAATAAGAGTGAAGAAGATAGAAGGGTAAATGTTTAAATGATATATATGTGAAGACAATTAATAGAATTGTGAGAGAAATATTCAATTTGTATGTATTTAAGATCATGTTTAAGTAAGGACAACTTACAAGCTTAGTATAAAATTGTATAATATAATTGTGTTCCAAGATGTTAGTAAATAGAAAAGAAAAAATGTTTTTTTGTGTGAAAATGCTAGCGAGATATCAGAAAATATGGACTAACCAGAGACAGTAATAATAAAATAGGTTAGAAAACTATAGTGAATTAGGATATAGAAATACGTATTATTATTATTAATACCAATGTGCTATTTATAATTTAGTGATGATAGAAAGTATGATGGTCACTAAGAATTCTATATATATGTGGTAAGTTTTTTTTTAAAGCCAATAAATTTGGAGATATTGATGCATATTTTAGTAAGTTGTGACATAAAATTTAGATGTATTAAAGGATACAAAGAAAATTAATCCTAAAGGCAAGAAATATTAATACCAGTATCGAATAATTTGTGTAATTGAATTTTGTAGATATTGAAATATTATATGAAGAATAGTTAAGGAGAATTACAAATTTAATTTAAGATTTTGACTAAATATAAATAATATAATATAATACTATGTTAATTAGAGTGAAAGAAAAACGGATTCATTTAGGATGTTGAAAGCGAAAGTACTTTAGAGGGGCTGGGGTGTGTTTACCATTATGTAACGAACCTTTTTCTGTTACGCTGAGAATATAGGTCAACGAGTAAATGTAAACAACACTATACTAGGTCCAATGAAGAACGAGCCACTACAAGGCAACACAAAGTACACGTATTGGGAAGCAGATTTTGGCATTTAAACCTTACTTAAAGGGCGCAAAATTTTGGATCAATTTTGGATGTACAGAGTCCATCCAAACTGACAAAATTTGGGGACAATATAACACAAAAAAAAAAAAATTTTTTCGAAAAGTTTTATTTTATAATCTGCAGTAAGGAATGTCGCTGAAAGCAATAACGAAGGGTGTATGTGTGGAAAACATATTTTGTAAGGGACAAAAGGGGAACGAGCAAGCAAGCTGTAGTGACGGACAGGTCATAAATTTCGTAGGCAGCTGCGACGCGTACCCTGTTAACAGAGTTCACTGCTCCCGGTACGTAGAACACCAGTTTTTTGTGAAAACACATTGATTCCATAGAAAACTACATGCAATGTGTACAGAGCCATTAAAGGAGAAAAGGCTTAACAATGGTCAAGCATACATGTGTACGCCAGCTGTCAGGAGAAAGCGACGAAGGGTGGATTGATTTGAAGGACTCCAGCGGTCGATGACAGGGTTTTGACCTTACTTGGAAACGAAAGCGCAGAGAGTACGTCCAAACTCAAGGATGGGGTGTTACCTGGCAACTAAAAGAAAAAACCAACTTTCAAAAAAGGTAGGCGAGGCCCTTGAACAACAATAGATAATAACGGCAGAGCGACGAAGTTAAGAAACAATGAAAATGGAAGAGAAACTCAGAGTTGTCACTGAAGATTTTAGAAAAAACGACAGATACGATTTATTGCTGCGTTGTCTGGAAATGACAACGACCTCAAAATATGAAGCAAGGGAAGAAGCTGGTGGGGAACCAGAAGCCCTATCAGAGAACGCCTTTGAAAAAATAGGTGGTATTTGGACTTGGAGGGAAAAATATGAAACCAATAAGGACACGGCGTCGTTGGAATCAGGAGTCTGGTGGGAGATTTGGTAAGGAAAATATAGGAAGGAGACAGGAACGCGCTCAAGGAGTTCTAACAAAATTTCGGACGCGATCGGAGTGAAGTCGGTGACGAGAGAAATTAGCATTTTATCGAACTTAGAATAATTTGATACACAGTGTGAGAAGGTAGTTTTCGAACTTATAACAAAAATTAATACAGTCATTACAAGCAAACGAACTATGAAGTAGAGTCACACTATTAGCCTACCAGTGAACATTAACTGAACAAATAGTAATCAGACAATAATGTAATTTCAGTGTGTATAAGAACACTTACAACAATAACTTTTAAGAACGATTAACAACACAAACTACATTCATGAACACTTAATAACCAGACATACCGCAACAAAGGTGCGTGATATTAATTCAGATTTGATGTACAACAGAGAATGCTAACTTTTATTCATAAATTATAATCCGAATGCGTGGAGTTGGTGAGTGAAGTGTCTGTGAGTGACATCGTGGAATTCATCCAGTGCCATCTATCATCTGGAGGAGTTATCTGCACGATTATGGAACGAGCGACATGAGACCTTCATCAACATCACCGCAACTACCGAGTGATTGGATATTCGAATACCAAGTATAGTAAAACATGTCTTAATTAATTTAGATCCACTGTCTGTCATCTCAAAGAATCCACACACAATAAAATTCAATAAGGTAATCGTAAAGGAATTAAAGAAATCGATTCTAAAGTTTGTGTAGAAGTAAAATTATCATTGTTTATCAGTTTTGGAGTAATGTTTATTTCCAAGTTCTAAATGAATCCGTAATTACAAATTATAGTAACAACTTAAGAGATATTCATATTAAGAATTTATAAGATGAAGCTAAACATTATAATTTACTTAAGTACTAAACGCAATTGATGAATGATCATTAATATGCAACCATTAGATTGAGTTTGGATAATTAATTTTATTAATGTATTATTTTGATAGTTACAATTTAATGAGTATTCAATTTTATTAATGTATTATTGTTTGATATTTACGATTTAGCCATGAGTATTAAATTTTGGTAATGTGTTAATTTTATATATTTACAAGTACTAATGAGTACGTAGAATTTTGTGCTATTTTAATATTTACAAGTAATAGCAAACTAATGTGAATAAATTTAAGAGTTATCAGTAGAAATGAGCATTTATTATTATACTTTAA
This sequence comes from Magicicada septendecula, assembly GCA_034769895.1. Taxonomy (NCBI): domain Eukaryota; kingdom Metazoa; phylum Arthropoda; class Insecta; order Hemiptera; family Cicadidae; genus Magicicada; species Magicicada septendecula. Next base: position 271,211,969 of record CM068369.1, on the reverse strand, counting down.
CCCTGAGATAAAGAGAATACACAGTAATTTAATGTTAAAATTATTGTTAAATTGACGCACACAACGTCGGGCATATTTTATTGTTAAATTGGCGTCCATCGCTGGGCGTAAACGGGAACAACTCGTTATTATTGTTAAATTGGCGCCGCACCGCACGGCTTGATAAAATAGTAAGCTAGGGCAGTGACAGACAGTGGCTAGCAATAAGTTTAAAATAAGTACATGTAAGTAGCTTAAGCTATATTATTGTTGTCGTATATCGGTCTCTAAGTCTCTGAATGATAACCCGAAGTCAAGCTAAAATGGCATCTAGTGGAGAGAATTCAAATGAGTTTGATGTCAATAACCAGATGGGCTATGAGCAGCCTGAGGACGGAAACGCAATGAACGAAGAAAGCTCCACAACCGGTGCAGGAACTAGGGCCGGGGGACCGCAATCACAGTCGCAGTCATCTGAAGCAAATTTTCAAATGTTAATGGCATTGATGAAACAACAATTTGAAGAATCAAAAAAGCAAAAGGAAGAATCGGAAAGGAAGAGAGATGAAAAACAAAGAAAACTACATGAAGACAGATAGAAGAAACGAAAAAATTACATGAAGAAACAAGAAAGCAAATAGATGAAAGAATTGAACAATCGGAGAAGAAGAACGAAGAAATGCACAAAAGAACGGAAGAAAGAATCGCCGAGAAATTAGACAAAGAAATAGAGTTAATGAGAAGAGATTTACGAGGACAAAACCACCAGGTGGGTACTGATTTACAAAAACAATCAGAAAAATTGGAAGAAAACAAATTAGATGGAAATACTATGGATCAAATTGACACCGAGTATCAATCTTCAACAACTAAAGCATTGTCTGAACATCATATCTCAAGATCAAAAGAAAGATCTACAATTATTAATGGTAGATATGAAGGTGATAAAGATACTTGTACTGTGTTTGTTGGCAACTTACCAAACACAATTACAAAAAAGAAAATTATCAAATATTTCAGAAAGTTTGGTACGACTGTAAACACGAGATTGCGATATGCTGCAGTATCTGATCCACGATTTCCCAAAAGACGTACTATCATTAAGAAAGAGTTTCATAAAGACAGAACAAATATCCATGCATATGTACGTTTTACTGATGAAAATAGTGCATATCGTGCTTTGGAAGCAAATGGTAATGTGTATGAGGGTTACCACCTGAGAATTGAGTTAGCTAACACGGAAGCTGAAGAAAAGCAGAGAATTAAAAAGAACAAATTGAATACTACAGTTAATATTACCAGTACTGATAGAAAATTTAGAAGTAGGACTGGGGAAGTGCGTAAAAATTTTGAAACCAAACCTGAGATTAAGAAAATGAAAAACCGTTCTGATGAGTATCAAGGGCGAACTGCGTTAGCACGAAAGAAGAAAAGGATGAAATTTGCTGGACTATTCAAGAATATTGTGAAGATTGGTATGAGAACGAAAGGAAGATTTCAAGCGATGGAGATGAGATGTCTTAGAAGTCTTGAAAATAAAACCTTATTATGTGAGTACGCGGACACGAAAACGAAAATAATTAAAACGCCACAAGCTGTCAAAAAACGTATTTGTCAGAGGGTTGAAAAGAAGAGACGACAAAAAAAACCCAGCGCGTACATAAATAATGGTAATATGACCGGGGAAAGTTGTCGAAAAAGGATGAGGAGAACCACTTTCAAGACTATCATAAAAGAGAGAGAGAGAGAGAGAGAGGTCATAAATTCCTTAGATGTCAACGGCCGACTGCAGGGTAAGTGTGAAACGAAACTCACGAATTCACTACCCTTACTAATTACCAACAAAATGTGTTGTAACGGAACTCACTTAACAAAAACGTACAACTATGCCTCCACAAATAGAAAATTAAAAGTAATAAAATGTAACGGATTAAAGAAAACAATCTTAAGAATATCCAAAAATTTAATAATTAAGTTAGATAATATTGGGTAAAATACCTTAGATAAGACTGGTTGTGTAAGATTACATTAACCGAAGAAAATAAATAGATATGAATATAATATGAATAAAATAAATAAATGGTAAATAAAAACATTGCCGTGAAAGTACGGAATACTAATGAAGAAAATTAATAGCGAATGAAATATTAAGATGAGCTATACGAAGGCGCAGAAGGAAATTGATCATTTAGGAATGAAGGTCACGAATGGATAAACAAATGAGAGTTATGCATACCCAGGAAATAAGTGATATGGATTGAAACAAAAGCACCACCAGGGCATGACAACATGAAGAACCCGAAAAAAAAATGGGATTTCCTCGACCAAAAGGCACCAGAAGGCTGAAGTAGCTGTGATTAAAGAATGCTTGGAATGGGATTATTAAGAATATACCCAAAGCACCGATATCCAATCTCTGGGAACTGCAAGTAAAGGGGTACGGGGTTATGTAATAATGTCCAGATGCCTGGTAGGTAGATCGTTTGAAATTGCCTTGTATAAAATAGAAATATCATTCAGAAGCTTAGGGGGGGGGGCCTAGCAAAAATGTAAAAGAATTATTATAATTTGCTAGAACAATTAATGAAATGTCTTAGTAGTAACACGAGATAAAAGAAAATAGAAATAAGAAAGCAAGTGTATAAAATGAATTATTTTAATGATTAGTTGTCATAGTCAATAAATGTCATGTTAATGATTATGAATAAAAAAATTAATGATAATAGATGTCAATAAGAGTGAAGAAGATAGAAGGGTAAATGTTTAAATGATATATATGTGAAGACAATTAATAGAATTGTGAGAGAAATATTCAATTTGTATGTATTTAAGATCATGTTTAAGTAAGGACAACTTACAAGCTTAGTATAAAATTGTATAATATAATTGTGTTCCAAGATGTTAGTAAATAGAAAAGAAAAAATATATTTTTGTGTGAAAATGCTAGCGAGATATCAGAAAATATGGACTAACCAGAGACAGTAATAATAAAATAGGTTAGAAAACTATAGTGAATTAGGATATAGAAATACGTATTATTATTATTAATACCAATGTGCTATTTATAATTTAGTGATGATAGAAAGTATGATGGTCACTAAGAATTCTATATATATGTGGTAAGTTTTTTTTTAAAGCCAATAAATTTGGAGATATTGATGCATATTTTAGTAAGTTGTGACATAAAATTTAGATGTATTAAAGGATACAAAGAAAATTAATCCTAAAGGCAAGAAATATTAATACCAGTATCGAATAATTTGTGTAATTGAATTTTGTAGATATTGAAATATTATATGAAGAATAGTTAAGGAGAATTACAAATTTAATTTAAGATTTTGACTAAATATAAATAATATAATATAATACTATGTTAATTAGAGTGAAAGAAAAACGGATTCATTTAGGATGTTGAAAGCGAAAGTACTTTAGAGGGGCTGGGGTGTGTTTACCATTATGTAACGAACCTTTTTCTGTTACGCTGAGAATATAGGTCAACGAGTAAATGTAAACAACACTATACTAGGTCCAATGAAGAACGAGCCACTACAAGGCAACACAAAGTACACATATTGGGAAGCAGATTTTGGCATTTAAACCTTACTTAAAGGGCGCAAAATTTTGGATCAATTTTGGATGTACAGAGTCCATCCAAACTGACAAAATTTGGGGACAATATAACACACAAAAAAAAAATTTTTCGAAAAGTTTTATTTTATAATCTGCAGTAAGGAATGTCGCTGAAAGCAATAACGAAGGGTGTATGTGTGGAAAACATATTTTGTAAGGGACAAAAGGGGAACGAGCAAGCAAGCTGTAGTGACGGACAGGTCATAAATTTCGTAGGCAGCTGCGACGCGTACCCTGTTAACAGAGTTCACTGCTCCCGGTACGTAGAACACCAGTTTTTTGTGAAAACACATTGATTCCATAGAAAACTACATACAATGTGTACAGAGCCATTAAAGGAGAAAAGGCTTAACAATGGTCAAGCATACATGTGTACGCCAGCTGTCAGGAGAAAGCGACGAAGGGTGGATTGATTTGAAGGACTCCAGCGGTCGATGACAGGGTTTTGACCTTACTTGGAAACGAAAGCGCAGAGAGTACGTCCAAACTCAAGGATGGGGTGTTGCCTGGCAACTAAAAGAAAAAACCAACTTTCAAAAAAAGGTAGGCGAGGCCCTTGAACAACAATAGATAATAACGGCAGAGCGACGAAGTTAAGAAACAATGAAAATGGAAGAGAAACTCAGAGTTGTCACTGAAGATTTTAGAAAAAACGACAGATACGATTTATTGCTGCGTTGTCTGGAAATGACAACGACCTCAAAATATGAAGCAAGGGAAGAAGCTGGTGGGGAACCAGAAGCCCTATCAGAGAACGCCTTTGAAAAAATAGGTGGTATTTGGACTTGGAGGGAAAAATATGAAACCAATAAGGACACGGCGTCGTTGGAATCAGGAGTCTGGTGGGAGATTTGGTAAGGAAAATATAGGAAGGAGACAGGAACGCGCTCAAGGAGTTCTAACAAAATTTCGGACGCGATCGGAGTGAAGTCGGTGACGAGAGAAATTAGCATTTTATCGAACTTAGAATAATTTGATACACAGTGTGAGAAGGTAGTTTTCGAACTTATAACAAAAATTAATACAGTCATTACAAGCAAACGAACTATGAAGTAGAGTCACACTATTAGCCTACCAGTGAACATTAACTGAACAAATAGTAATCAGACAATAATGTAATTTCAGTGTGTATAAGAACACTTACAACAATAACTTTTAAGAACGATTAACAACACAAACTACATTCATGAACACTTAATAACCAGACATACCGCAACAAAGGTGCGTGATATTAATTCAGATTTGATGTACAACAGAGAATGCTAACTTTTATTCATAAATTATAATCCGAATGCGTGGAGTTGGTGAGTGAAGTGTCTGTGAGTGACATCGTGGAATTCATCCAGTGCCATCTATCATCTGGAGGAGTTATCTGCACGATTATGGAACGAGCGACATGAGACCTTCATCAACATCACCGCAACTACCGAGTGATTGGATATTCGAATACCAAGTATAGTAAAACATGTCTTAATTAATTTAGATCCACTGTCTGTCATCTCAAAGAATCCACACACAATAAAATTCAATAAGGTAATCGTAAAGGAATTAAAGAAATCGATTCTAAAGTTTGTGTAGAAGTAAAATTATCATTGTTTATCAGTTTTGGAGTAATGTTTATTTCCAAGTTCTAAATGCATCCGTAATTACAAATTATAGTAACAACTTAAGAGATATTCATATTAAGAATTTATAAGATGAAGCTAAACATTATAATTTACTTAAGTACTAAACGCAATTGATGAATGATCATTAATATGCAACCATTAGATTGAGTTTGGATAATTAATTTTATTAATGTATTATTTTGATAGTTACAATTTAATGAGTATTCAATTTTATTAATGTATTATTGTTTGATATTTACGATTTAGCCATGAGTATTAAATTTTGGTAATGTGTTAATTTTATATATTTACAAGTACTAATGAGTACGTAGAATTTTGTGCTATTTTAATATTTACAAGTAATAGCAAACTAATGTGAATAAATTTAAGAGTTATCAGTAGAAATGAGCATTTATTATTATATTTTAACCCTGAGATAAAGAGAATACACAGTAATTTAATGTTAAAATTATTGTTAAATTGACGCACACAACGTCGGGCATATTTTATTGTTAAATTGGCGTCCATCGCTGGGCGTAAACGGGAACAACTCGTTATTATTGTTAAATTGGCGCCGCACCGCACGGCTTGATAAAATAGTAAGCTAGGGCAGTGACAGACAGTGGCTAGCAATAAGTTTAAAATAAGTACATGTACGTAGCTTAAGCTATATTATTGTTGTCGTATATCGGTCTCTAAGTCTCTGAATGATAACCCGAAGTCAAGCTAAAATGGCATCTAGTGGAGAGAATTCAAATGAGTTTGATGTCAATAACCAGATGGGCTATGAGCAGCCTGAGGACGGAAACGCAATGAACGAAGAAAGCTCCACAACCGGTGCAGGAACTAGGGCCGGGGGACCGCAATCACAGTCGCAGTCATCTGAAGCAAATTTTCAAATGTTAATGGCATTGATGAAACAACAATTTGAAGAATCGAAAAAGCAAAAGGAAGAATCGGAAAGGAAGAGAGATGAAAAACAAAGAAAACTACATGAAGACAGATAGAAGAAACGAAAAAATTACATGAAGAAACAAGAAAGCAAATAGATGAAAGAATTGAACAATCGGAGAAGAAGAACGAAGAAATGCACAAAAGAACGGAAGAAAGAATCGCCGAGAAATTAGACAAAGAAATAGAGTTAATGAGAAGAGATTTACGAGGACAAAACCACCAGGTGGGTACTGATTTACAAAAACAATCAGAAAAATTGGAAGAAAACAAATTAGATATAAATACTATGGATCAAATTGACACCGAGTATCAATCTTCAACAACTAAAGCATTGTCTGAACATCATATCTCAAGATCAAAAGAAAGATCTACAATTATTAATGGTAGATATGAAGGTGATAAAGATACTTGTACTGTGTTTGTTGGCAACTTACCAAACACAATTACAAAAAAGAAAATTATCAAATATTTCAGAAAGTTTGGTACGACTGTAAACACGAGATTGCGATATGCTGCAGTATCTGATCCACGATTTCCCAAAAGACGTACTATCATTAAGAAAGAGTTTCATAAAGACAGAACAAATATCCATGCATATGTACGTTTTACTGATGAAAATAGTGCATATCGTGCTTTGGAAGCAAATGGTAATGTGTATGAGGGTTACCACCTGAGAATTGAGTTAGCTAACACGGAAGCTGAAGAAAAGCAGAGAATTAAAAAGAACAAATTGAATACTACAGTTAATATTACCAGTACTGATAGAAAATTTAGAATTAGGACTGGGGAAGTGCGTAAAAATTTTGAAACCAAACCTGAGATTAAGAAAATGAAAAACCGTTCTGATGAGTATCAAGGGCGAACTGCGTTAGCACGAAAGAAGAAAAGGATGAAATTTGCTGGACTATTCAAGAATATTGTGAAGATTGGTATGAGAACGAAAGGAAGATTTCAAGCGATGGAGATGAGATGTCTTAGAAGTCTTGAAAATAAAACCTTATTATGTGAGTACGCGGACACGAAAACGAAAATAATTAAAACGCCACAAGCTGTCAAAAAACGTATTTGTCAGAGGGTTGAAAAGAAGAGACGACAAAAAAAACCCAGCGCGTACATAAATAATGGTAATATGACCGGGGAAAGTTGTCGAAAAAGGATGAGGAGAACCACTTTCAAGACTATCATAAAAGAGAGAGAGAGAGAGAGAGAGAGGTCATAAATTCCTTAGCTGTCAACGGCCGACTGCAGGGTAAGTGTGAAACGAAACTCACGAATTCAATACCCTTACTAATTACCAACAAAATGTGTTGTAACGGAACTCACTTAACAAAAACGTACAACTATGCCTCCACAAATAGAAAATTAAAAGTAATAAAATGTAACGGATTAAAGAAAACAATCTTAAGAATATCCAAAAATTTAATAATTAAGTTAGATAATATTGGGTAAAATACCTTAGATAAGACTGGTTGTGTAAGATTACATTAACCGAAGAAAATAAATAGATATGAATATAATATGAATAAAATTAAATAAATGGTAAATAAAAACATTGCCGTGAAAGTACGGAATATTAATGAAGAAAATTAATAGCGAATGAAATATTAAGATGAGCTATACGAAGGCGCAGAAGGAAATTGATCATTTAGGAATGAAGGTCACGAATGGATAAACAAATGAGAGTTATGCATACCCAGGAAATAAGTGATATGGATTGAAACAAAAGCACCACCAGGGCATGACAACATGAAGAACCCGAAAAAAAAAATGGGATTTCCTCGACCAAAAGGCACCAGAAGGCTGAAGTAGCTGTGATTAAGGAATGCTTGGAATGGGATTATTAAGAATATACCCAAAGCACCGATATCCAATCTCTGGGAACTGCAAGTAAAGGGGTACGGGGTTATGTAATAATGTCCAGATGCCTGGTAGGTAGATCGTTTGAAATTGCCTTGTATAAAATAGAAATATCATTCAGAAGCTTAGGGGGGGGGGCTAGCAAAAATGTAAAAGAATTATTATAATTTGATAGAACAATTAATGAAATGTCTTAGTAGTAACACGAGATAAAAGAAAATAGAAATAAGAAAGCAAGTGTATAAAATGAATTATTTTAATGATTAGTTGTCATAGTCAATAAATGTCATGTTAATGATTATGAATAAAAAAATTAATGATAATAGATGTCAATAAGAGTGAAGAAGATAGAAGGGTAAATGTTTAAATGATATATATGTGAAGACAATTAATAGAATTGTGAGAGAAATATTCAAGTTGTATGTATTTAAGATCATGTTTAAGTAAGGACAACTTACAAGCTTAGTATAAAATTGTATAATATAATTGTGTTCCAAGATGTTAGTAAATAGAAAAGAAAAAATGTTTTTTTGTCTGAAAATGCTAGCGAGATATCAGAAAATATGGACTAACCAGAGACAGTAATAATAAAATAGGTTAGAAAACTATAGTGAATTAGGATATAGAAATACGTATTATTATTATTAATACCAATGTGCTATTTATAATTTAGTGATGATAGAAAGTATGATGGTCACTAAGAATTCTATATATATGTGGTAAGTTTTTTTTTAAAGCCAATAAATTTGGAGATATTGATGCATATTTTAGTAAGTTGTGACATAAAATTTAGATGTATTAAAGGATACAAAGAAAATTAATCCTAAAGGCAAGAAATATTAATACCAGTATCGAATAATTTGTGTAATTGAATTTTGTAGATATTGAAATATTATATGAAGAATAGTTAAGGAGAATTACAAATTTAATTTAAGATTTTGACTAAATATAAATAATATAATATAATACTATGTTAATTAGAGTGAAAGAAAAACGGATTCATTTAGGATGTTGAAAGCGAAAGTACTTTAGAGGGGCTGGGGTGTGTTTACCATTATGTAACGAACCTTTTTCTGTTACGCTGAGAATATAGGTCAACGAGTAAATGTAAACAACACTATACTAGGTCCAATGAAGAACGAGCCACTACAAGGCAACACAAAGTACACATATTGGGAAGCAGATTTTGGCATTTAAACCTTACTTAAAGGGCGCAAAATTTTGGATCAATTTTGGATGTACAGAGTCCATCCAAACTGACAAAATTTGGGGACAATATAACACAAAAAAAAAAAAATTTTTCGAAAAGTTTTATTTTATAATCTGCAGTAAGGAATGTCGCTGAAAGCAATAACGAAGGGTGTATGTGTGGAAAACATATTTTGTAAGGGACAAAAGGGGAACGAGCAAGCAAGCTGTAGTGACGGACAGGTCATAAATTTCGTAGGCAGCTGCGACGCGTACCCTGTTAACAGAGTTCACTGCTCCCGGTACGTAGAACACCAGTTTTTTGTGAAAACACATTGATTCCATAGAAAACTACATACAATGTGTACAGAGCCATTAAAGGAGAAAAGGCTTAACAATGGTCAAGCATACATGTGTACGCCAGCTGTCAGGAGAAAGCGACGAAGGGTGGATTGATTTGAAGGACTCCAGCGGTCGATGACAGGGTTTTGACCTTACTTGGAAACGAAAGCGCAGAGAGTACGTCCAAACTCAAGGATGGGGTGTTGCCTGGCAACTAAAAGAAAAAACCAACTTTCAAAAAAAGGTAGGCGAGGCCCTTGAACAACAATAGATAATAACGGCAGAGCGACGAAGTTAAGAAACAATGAAAATGGAAGAGAAACTCAGAGTTGTCACTGAAGATTTTAGAAAAAACGACAGATACGATTTATTGCTGCGTTGTCTGGAAATGACAACGACCTCAAAATATGAAGCAAGGGAAGAAGCTAGTGGGGAACCAGAAGCCCTATCAGAGAACGCCTTTGAAAAAATAGGTGGTATTTGGACTTGGAGGGAAAAATATGAAACCAATAAGGACACGGCGTCGTTGGAATCAGGAGTCTGGTGGGAGATTTGGTAAGGAAAATATAGGAAGGAGACAGGAACGCGCTCAAGGAGTTCTAACAAAATTTCGGACGCGATCGGAGTGAAGTCGGTGACGAGAGAAATTAGCATTTTATCGAACTTAGAATAATTTGATACACAGTGTGAGAAGGTAGTTTTCGAACTTATAACAAAAATTAATACAGTCATTACAAGCAAACGAACTATGAAGTAGAGTCACACTATTAGCCTACCAGTGAACATTAACTGAACAAATAGTAATCAGACAATAATGTAATTTCAGTGTGTATAAGAACACTTACAACAATAACTTTTAAGAACGATTAACAACACAAACTACATTCATGAACACTTAATAACCAGACATACCGCAACAAAGGTGCGTGATATTAATTCAGATTTGATGTACAACAGAGAATGCTAACTTTTATTCATAAATTATAATCCGAATGCGTGGAGTTGGTGAGTGAAGTGTCTGTGAGTGACATCGTGGAATTCATCCAGTGCCATCTATCATCTGGAGGAGTTATCTGCACGATTATGGAACGAGCGACATGAGACCTTCATCAACATCACCGCAACTACCGAGTGATTGGATATTCGAATACCAAGTATAGTAAAACATGTCTTAATTAATTTAGATCCACTGTCTGTCATCTCAAAGAATCCACACACAATAAAATTCAATAAGGTAATCGTAAAGGAATTAAAGAAATCGATTCTAAAGTTTGTGTAGAAGTAAAATTATCATTGTTTATCAGTTTTGGAGTAATGTTTATTTCCAAGTTCTAAATGAATCCGTAATTACAAATTATAGTAACAACTTAAGAGATATTCATATTAAGAATTTATAAGATGAAGCTAAACATTATAATTTACTTAAGTACTAAACGAAATTGATGAATGATCATTAATATGCAACCATTAGATTGAGTTTGGATAATTAATTTTATTAATGTATTATTTTGATAGTTACAATTTAATGAGTATTCAATTTTATTAATGTATTATTGTTTGATATTTACGATTTAGCCATGAGTATTAAATTTTGGTAATGTGTTAATTTTATATATTTACAAGTACTAATGAGTACGTAGAATTTTGTGCTATTTTAATATTTACAAGTAATAGCAAACTAATGTGAATAAATTTAAGAGTTATCAGTAGAAATGAGCATTTATTATTATATTTTAACCCTGAGATAAAGAGAATACACAGTAATTTAATGTTAAAATTATTGTTAAATTGACGCACACAACGTCGGGCATATTTTATTGTTAAATTGGCGTCCATCGCTGGGCGTAAACGGGAACAACTCGTTATTATTGTTAAATTGGCGCCGCACCGCACGGCTTGATAAAATAGTAAGCTAGGGCAGTGACAGACAGTGGCTAGCAATAAGTTTAAAATAAGTACATGTAAGTAGCTTAAGCTATATTATTGTTGTCGTATATCGGTCTCTAAGTCTCTGAATGATAACCCGAAGTCAAGCTAAAATGGCATCTAGTGGAGAGAATTCAAATGAGTTTGATGTCAATAACCAGATGGGCTATGAGCAGCCTGAGGACGGAAACGCAATGAACGAAGAAAGCTCCACAACCGGTGCAGGAACTAGGGCCGGGGGACCGCAATCACAGTCGCAGTCATCTGAAGCAAATTTTCAAATGTTAATGGCATTGATGAAACAACAATTTGAAGAATCGAAAAAGCAAAAGGAAGAATCGGAAAGGAAGAGAGATGAAAAACAAAGAAAACTACATGAAGACAGATAGAAGAAACGAAAAAATTACATGAAGAAACAAGAAAGCAAATAGATGAAAGAATTGAACAATCGGAGAAGAAGAACGAAGAAATGCACAAAAGAACGGAAGAAAGAATCGCCGAGAAATTAGACAAAGAAATAGAGTTAATGAGAAGAGATTTACGAGGACAAAACCACCAGGTGGGTACTGATTTACAAAAACAATCAGAAAAATTGGAAGAAAACAAATTAGATATAAATACTATGGATCAAATTGACACCGAGTATCAATCTTCAACAACTAAAGCATTGTCTGAACATCATATCTCAAGATCAAAAGAAAGATCTACAATTATTAATGGTAGATATGAAGGTGATAAAGATACTTGTACTGTGTTTGTTGGCAACTTACCAAACACAATTACAAAAAAGAAAATTATCAAATATTTCAGAAAGTTTGGTACGACTGTAAACACGAGATTGCGATATGCTGCAGTATCTGATCCACGATTTCCCAAAAGACGTACTATCATTAAGAAAGAGTTTCATAAAGACAGAACAAATATCCATGCATATGTACGTTTTACTGATGAAAATAGTGCATATCGTGCTTTGGAAGCAAATGGTAATGTGTATGAGGGTTACCACCTGAGAATTGAGTTAGCTAACACGGAAGCTGAAGAAAAGCAGAGAATTAAAAAGAACAAATTGAATACTACAGTTAATATTACCAGTACTGATAGAAAATTTAGAAGTAGGACTGGGGAAGTGCGTAAAAATTTTGAAAACAAACCTGAGATTAAGAAAATGAAAAACCGTTCTGATGAGTATCATGGGCGAACTGCGTTAGCACGAAAGAAGAAAAGGATGAAATTTGCTGGACTATTCAAGAATATTGTGAAGATTGGTATGAGAACGAAAGGAAGATTTCAAGCGATGGAGATGAGATGTCTTAGAAGTCTTGAAAATAAAACCTTATTATGTGAGTACGCGGACACGAAAACGAAAATAATTAAAACGCCACAAGCTGTCAAAAAACGTATTTGTCAGAGGGTTGAAAAGAAGAGACGACAAAAAAAACCCAGCGCGTACATAAATAATGGTAATATGACCGGGGAAAGTTGTCGAAAAAGGATGAGGAGAACCACTTTCAACTCTATCATAAAAGAGAGAGAGGGAGAGAGAGGTCATAAATTCCTTAGCTGTCAACGGCCGACTGCAGGGTAAGTGTGAAACGAAACTCACGAATTCAATACCCTTACTAATTACCAACAAAATGTGTTGTAACGGAACTCACTTAACAAAAACGTACAACTATGCCTCCACAAATAGAAAATTAAAAGTAATAAAATGTAACGGATTAAAGAAAACAATCTTAAGAATATCCAAAAATTTAATAATTAAGTTAGATAATATTGGGTAAAATACCTTAGATAAGACTGGTTGTGTAAGATTACATTAACCGAAGAAAATAAATAGATATGAATATAATATGAATAAAATTAAATAAATGGTAAATAAAAACATTGCCGTGAAAGTACGGAATACTAATGAAGAAAATTAATAGCGAATGAAATATTAAGATGAGCTATACGAAGGTGCAGAAGGAAATTGATCATTTAGGAATGAAGGTCACGAATGGATAAACAAATGAGAGTTATGCATACCCAGGAAATAAGTGATATGGATTGAAACAAAAGCACCACCAGGGCATGACAACATGAAGAACCCGAAAAAAAAAATGGGATTTCCTCGACCAAAAGGCACCAGAAGGCTGAAGTAGCTGTGATTAAGGAATGCTTGGAATGGGATTATTAAGAATATACCCAAAGCACCGATATCCAATCTCTGGGAACTGCAAGTAAAGGGGTACGGGGTTATGTAATAATGTCCAGATGCCTGGTAGGTAGATCGTTTGAAATTGCCTTGTATAAAATAGAAATATCATTCAGAAGCTTAGGGGGGGGGGGCTAGCAAAAATGTAAAAGAATTATTATAATTTGATAGAACAATTAATGAAATGTCTTAGTAGTAACACGAGATAAAAGAAAATAGAAATAAGAAAGCAAGTGTATAAAATGAATTATTTTAATGATTAGTTGTCATAGTCAATAAATGTCATGTTAATGATTATGAATAAAAAAATTAATGATAATAGATGTCAATAAGAGTGAAGAAGATAGAAGGGTAAATGTTTAAATGATATATATGTGAAGACAATTAATAGAATTGTGAGAGAAATATTCAAGTTGTATGTATTTAAGATCATGTTTAAGTAAGGACAACTTACAAGCTTAGTATAAAATTGTATAATATAATTGTGTTCCAAGATGTTAGTAAATAGAAAAGAAAAAATGTTTTTTTGTCTGAAAATGCTAGCGAGATATCAGAAAATATGGACTAACCAGAGACAGTAATAATAAAATAGGTTAGAAAACTATAGTGAATTAGGATATAGAAATACGTATTATTATTATTAATACCAATGTGCTATTTATAATTTAGTGATGATAGAAAGTATGATGGTCACTAAGAATTCTATATATATGTGGTAAGTTTTTTTTTAAAGCCAATAAATTTGGAGATATTGATGCATATTTTAGTAAGTTGTGACATAAAATTTAGATGTATTAAAGGATACAAAGAAAATTAATCCTAAAGGCAAGAAATATTAATACCAGTATCGAATAATTTGTGTAATTGAATTTTGTAGATATTGAAATATTATATGAAGAATAGTTAAGGAGAATTACAAATTTAATTTAAGATTTTGACTAAATATAAATAATATAATATAATACTATGTTAATTAGAGTGAAAGAAAAACGGATTCATTTAGGATGTTGAAAGCGAAAGTACTTTAGAGGGGCTGGGGTGTGTTTACCATTATGTAACGAACCTTTTTCTGTTACGCTGAGAATATAGGTCAACGAGTAAATGTAAACAACACTATACTAGGTCCAATGAAGAACGAGCCACTACAAGGCAACACAAGGTACACATATTGGGAAGCAGATTTTGGCATTTAAACCTTACTTAAAGGGCGCAAAATTTTGGATCAATTTTGGATGTACAGAGTCCATCCAAACTGACAAAATTTGGGGACAATATAACACAAAAAAAAAAAAATTTTTCGAAAAGTTTTATTTTATAATCTGCAGTAAGGAATGTCGCTGAAAGCAATAACGAAGGGTGTATGTGTGGAAAACATATTTTGTAAGGGACAAAAGGGGAACGAGCAAGCAAGCTGTAGTGACGGACAGGTCATAAATTTCGTAGGCAGCTGCGACGCGTACCCTGTTAACAGAGTTCACTGCTCCCGGTACGTAGAACACCAGTTTTTTGTGAAAACACATTGATTCCATAGAAAACTACATACAATGTGTACAGAGCCATTAAAGGAGAAAAGGCTTAACAATGGTCAAGCATACATGTGTACGCCAGCTGTCAGGAGAAAGCGACGAAGGGTGGATTGATTTGAAGGACTCCAGCGGTCGATGACAGGGTTTTGACCTTACTTGGAAACGAAAGCGCAGAGAGTACGTCCAAACTCAAGGATGGGGTGTTGCCTGGCAACTAAAAGAAAAAACCAACTTTCAAAAAAAGGTAGGCGAGGCCCTTGAACAACAATAGATAATAACGGCAGAGCGACGAAGTTAAGAAACAATGAAAATGGAAGAGAAACTCAGAGTTGTCACTGAAGATTTTAGAAAAAACGACAGATACGATTTATTGCTGCGTTGTCTGGAAATGACAACGACCTCAAAATATGAAGCAAGGGAAGAAGCTGGTGGGGAACCAGAAGCCCTATCAGAGAACGCCTTTGAAAAAATAGGTGGTATTTGGACTTGGAGGGAAAAATATGAAACCAATAAGGACACGGCGTCGTTGGAATCAGGAGTCTGGTGGGAGATTTGGTAAGGAAAATATAGGAAGGAGACAGGAACGCGCTCAAGGAGTTCTAACAAAATTTCGGACGCGATCGGAGTGAAGTCGGTGACGAGAGAAATTAGCATTTTATCGAACTTAGAATAATTTGATACACAGTGTGAGAAGGTAGTTTTCGAACTTATAACAAAAATTAATACAGTCATTACAAGCAAACGAACTATGAAGTAGAGTCACACTATTAGCCTACCAGTGAACATTAACTGAACAAATAGTAATCAGACAATAATGTAATTTCAGTGTGTATAAGAACACTTACAACAATAACTTTTAAGAACGATTAACAACACAAACTACATTCATGAACACTTAATAACCAGACATACCGCAACAAAGGTGCGTGATATTAATTCAGATTTGATGTACAACAGAGAATGCTAACTTTTATTCATAAATTATAATCCGAATGCGTGGAGTTGGTGAGTGAAGTGTCTGTGAGTGACATCGTGGAATTCATCCAGTGCCATCTATCATCTGGAGGAGTTATCTGCACGATTATGGAACGAGCGACATGAGACCTTCATCAACATCACCGCAACTACCGAGTGATTGGATATTCGAATACCAAGTATAGTAAAACATGTCTTAATTAATTTAGATCCACTGTCTGTCATCTCAAAGAATCCACACACAATAAAATTCAATAAGGTAATCGTAAAGGAATTAAAGAAATCGATTCTAAAGTTTGTGTAGAAGTAAAATTATCATTGTTTATCAGTTTTGGAGTAATGTTTATTTCCAAGTTCTAAATGAATCCGTAATTACAAATTATAGTAACAACTTAAGAGATATTCATATTAAGAATTTATAAGATGAAGCTAAACATTATAATTTACTTAAGTGCTAAACGCAATTGATGAATGATCATTAATATGCAACCATTAGATTGAGTTTGGATAATTAATTTTATTAATGTATTATTTTGATAGTTACAATTTAATGAGTATTCAATTTTATTAATGTATTATTGTTTGATATTTACGATTTAGCCATGAGTATTAAATTTTGGTAATGTGTTAATTTTATATATTTACAAGTACTAATGAGTACGTAGAATTTTGTGCTATTTTAATATTTACAAGTAATAGCAAACTAATGTGAATAAATTTAAGAGTTATCAGTAGAAATGAGCATTTATTATTATATTTTAACCCTGAGATAAAGAGAATACACAGTAATTTAATGTTAAAATTATTGTTAAATTGACGCACACAACGTCGGGCATATTTTATTGTTAAATTGGCGTCCATCGCTGGGCGTAAACGGGAACAACTCGTTATTATTGTTAAATTGGCGCCGCACCGCACGGCTTGATAAAATAGTAAGCTAGGGCAGTGACAGACAGTGGCTAGCAATAAGTTTAAAATAAGTACATGTAAGTAGCTTAAGCTATATTATTGTTGTCGTATATCGGTCTCTAAGTCTCTGAATGATAACCCGAAGTCAAGCTAAAATGGCATCTAGTGGAGAGAATTCAAATGAGTTTGATGTCAATAACCAGATGGGCTATGAGCAGCCTGAGGACGGAAACGCAATGAACGAAGAAAGCTCCACAACCGGTGCAGGAACTAGGGCCGGGGGACCGCAATCACAGTCGCAGTCATCTGAAGCAAATTTTCAAATGTTAATGGCATTGATGAAACAACAATTTGAAGAATCGAAAAAGCAAAAGGAAGAATCGGAAAGGAAGAGAGATGAAAAACAAAGAAAACTACATGAAGACAGATAGAAGAAACGAAAAAATTACATGAAGAAACAAGAAAGCAAATAGATGAAAGAATTGAACAATCGGAGAAGAAGAACGAAGAAATGCACAAAAGAACGGAAGAAAGAATCGCCGAGAAATTAGACAAAGAAATAGAGTTAATGAGAAGAGATTTACGAGGACAAAACCACCAGGTGGGTACTGATTTACAAAAACAATCAGAAAAATTGGAAGAAAACAAATTAGATATAAATACTATGGATCAAATTGACACCGAGTATCAATCTTCAACAACTAAAGCATTGTCTGAACATCATATCTCAAGATCAAAAGAAAGATCTACAATTATTAATGGTAGATATGAAGGTGATAAAGATACTTGTACTGTGTTTGTTGGCAACTTACCAAACACAATTACAAAAAAGAAAATTATCAAATATTTCAGAAAGTTTGGTACGACTGTAAACACGAGATTGCGATATGCTGCAGTATCTGATCCACGATTTCCCAAAAGACGTACTATCATTAAGAAAGAGTTTCATAAAGACAGAACAAATATCCATGCATATGTACGTTTTACTGATGAAAATAGTGCATATCGTGCTTTGGAAGCAAATGGTAATGTGTATGAGGGTTACCACCTGAGAATTGAGTTAGCTAACACGGAAGCTGAAGAAAAGCAGAGAATTAAAAAGAACAAATTGAATACTACAGTTAATATTACCAGTACTGATAGAAAATTTAGAAGTAGGACTGGGGAAGTGCGTAAAAATTTTGAAAACAAACCTGAGATTAAGAAAATGAAAAACCGTTCTGATGAGTATCATGGGCGAACTGCGTTAGCACGAAAGAAGAAAAGGATGAAATTTGCTGGACTATTCAAGAATATTGTGAAGATTGGTATGAGAACGAAAGGAAGATTTCAAGCGATGGAGATGAGATGTCTTAGAAGTCTTGAAAATAAAACCTTATTATGTGAGTACGCGGACACGAAAACGAAAATAATTAAAACGCCACAAGCTGTCAAAAAACGTATTTGTCAGAGGGTTGAAAAGAAGAGACGACAAAAAAAACCCAGCGCGTACATAAATAATGGTAATATGACCGGGGAAAGTTGTCGAAAAAGGATGAGGAGAACCACTTTCAACTCTATCATAAAAGAGAGAGAGGGAGAGAGAGGTCATAAATTCCTTAGCTGTCAACGGCCGACTGCAGGGTAAGTGTGAAACGAAACTCACGAATTCAATACCCTTACTAATTACCAACAAAATGTGTTGTAACGGAACTCACTTAACAAAAACGTACAACTATGCCTCCACAAATAGAAAATTAAAAGTAATAAAATGTAACGGATTAAAGAAAACAATCTTAAGAATATCCAAAAATTTAATAATTAAGTTAGATAATATTGGGTAAAATACCTTAGATAAGACTGGTTGTGTAAGATTACATTAACCGAAGAAAATAAATAGATATGAATATAATATGAATAAAATTAAATAAATGGTAAATAAAAACATTGCCGTGAAAGTACGGAATACTAATGAAGAAAATTAATAGCGAATGAAATATTAAGATGAGCTATACGAAGGTGCAGAAGGAAATTGATCATTTAGGAATGAAGGTCACGAATGGATAAACAAATGAGAGTTATGCATACCCAGGAAATAAGTGATATGGATTGAAACAAAAGCACCACCAGGGCATGACAACATGAAGAACCCGAAAAAAAAAATGGGATTTCCTCGACCAAAAGGCACCAGAAGGCTGAAGTAGCTGTGATTAAGGAATGCTTGGAATGGGATTATTAAGAATATACCCAAAGCACCGATATCCAATCTCTGGGAACTGCAAGTAAAGGGGTACGGGGTTATGTAATAATGTCCAGATGCCTGGTAGGTAGATCGTTTGAAATTGCCTTGTATAAAATAGAAATATCATTCAGAAGCTTAGGGGGGGGGGGCTAGCAAAAATGTAAAAGAATTATTATAATTTGATAGAACAATTAATGAAATGTCTTAGTAGTAACACGAGATAAAAGAAAATAGAAATAAGAAAGCAAGTGTATAAAATGAATTATTTTAATGATTAGTTGTCATAGTCAATAAATGTCATGTTAATGATTATGAATAAAAAAATTAATGATAATAGATGTCAATAAGAGTGAAGAAGATAGAAGGGTAAATGTTTAAATGATATATATGTGAAGACAATTAATAGAATTGTGAGAGAAATATTCAAGTTGTATGTATTTAAGATCATGTTTAAGTAAGGACAACTTACAAGCTTAGTATAAAATTGTATAATATAATTGTGTTCCAAGATGTTAGTAAATAGAAAAGAAAAAATGTTTTTTTGTCTGAAAATGCTAGCGAGATATCAGAAAATATGGACTAACCAGAGACAGTAATAATAAAATAGGTTAGAAAACTATAGTGAATTAGGATATAGAAATACGTATTATTATTATTAATACCAATGTGCTATTTATAATTTAGTGATGATAGAAAGTATGATGGTCACTAAGAATTCTATATATATGTGGTAAGTTTTTTTTTAAAGCCAATAAATTTGGAGATATTGATGCATATTTTAGTAAGTTGTGACATAAAATTTAGATGTATTAAAGGATACAAAGAAAATTAATCCTAAAGGCAAGAAATATTAATACCAGTATCGAATAATTTGTGTAATTGAATTTTGTAGATATTGAAATATTATATGAAGAATAGTTAAGGAGAATTACAAATTTAATTTAAGATTTTGACTAAATATAAATAATATAATATAATACTATGTTAATTAGAGTGAAAGAAAAACGGATTCATTTAGGATGTTGAAAGCGAAAGTACTTTAGAGGGGCTGGGGTGTGTTTACCATTATGTAACGAACCTTTTTCTGTTACGCTGAGAATATAGGTCAACGAGTAAATGTAAACAACACTATACTAGGTCCAATGAAGAACGAGCCACTACAAGGCAACACAAGGTACACATATTGGGAAGCAGATTTTGGCATTTAAACCTTACTTAAAGGGCGCAAAATTTTGGATCAATTTTGGATGTACAGAGTCCATCCAAACTGACAAAATTTGGGGACAATATAACACAAAAAAAAAAAAATTTTTCGAAAAGTTTTATTTTATAATCTGCAGTAAGGAATGTCGCTGAAAGCAATAACGAAGGGTGTATGTGTGGAAAACATATTTTGTAAGGGACAAAAGGGGAACGAGCAAGCAAGCTGTAGTGACGGACAGGTCATAAATTTCGTAGGCAGCTGCGACGCGTACCCTGTTAACAGAGTTCACTGCTCCCGGTACGTAGAACACCAGTTTTTTGTGAAAACACATTGATTCCATAGAAAACTACATACAATGTGTACAGAGCCATTAAAGGAGAAAAGGCTTAACAATGGTCAAGCATACATGTGTACGCCAGCTGTCAGGAGAAAGCGACGAAGGGTGGATTGATTTGAAGGACTCCAGCGGTCGATGACAGGGTTTTGACCTTACTTGGAAACGAAAGCGCAGAGAGTACGTCCAAACTCAAGGATGGGGTGTTGCCTGGCAACTAAAAGAAAAAACCAACTTTCAAAAAAAGGTAGGCGAGGCCCTTGAACAACAATAGATAATAACGGCAGAGCGACGAAGTTAAGAAACAATGAAAATGGAAGAGAAACTCAGAGTTGTCACTGAAGATTTTAGAAAAAACGACAGATACGATTTATTGCTGCGTTGTCTGGAAATGACAACGACCTCAAAATATGAAGCAAGGGAAGAAGCTGGTGGGGAACCAGAAGCCCTATCAGAGAACGCCTTTGAAAAAATAGGTGGTATTTGGACTTGGAGGGAAAAATATGAAACCAATAAGGACACGGCGTCGTTGGAATCAGGAGTCTGGTGGGAGATTTGGTAAGGAAAATATAGGAAGGAGACAGGAACGCGCTCAAGGAGTTCTAACAAAATTTCGGACGCGATCGGAGTGAAGTCGGTGACGAGAGAAATTAGCATTTTATCGAACTTAGAATAATTTGATACACAGTGTGAGAAGGTAGTTTTCGAACTTATAACAAAAATTAATACAGTCATTACAAGCAAACGAACTATGAAGTAGAGTCACACTATTAGCCTACCAGTGAACATTAACTGAACAAATAGTAATCAGACAATAATGTAATTTCAGTGTGTATAAGAACACTTACAACAATAACTTTTAAGAACGATTAACAACACAAACTACATTCATGAACACTTAATAACCAGACATACCGCAACAAAGGTGCGTGATATTAATTCAGATTTGATGTACAACAGAGAATGCTAACTTTTATTCATAAATTATAATCCGAATGCGTGGAGTTGGTGAGTGAAGTGTCTGTGAGTGACATCGTGGAATTCATCCAGTGCCATCTATCATCTGGAGGAGTTATCTGCACGATTATGGAACGAGCGACATGAGACCTTCATCAACATCACCGCAACTACCGAGTGATTGGATATTCGAATACCAAGTATAGTAAAACATGTCTTAATTAATTTAGATCCACTGTCTGTCATCTCAAAGAATCCACACACAATAAAATTCAATAAGGTAATCGTAAAGGAATTAAAGAAATCGATTCTAAAGTTTGTGTAGAAGTAAAATTATCATTGTTTATCAGTTTTGGAGTAATGTTTATTTCCAAGTTCTAAATGAATCCGTAATTACAAATTATAGTAACAACTTAAGAGATATTCATATTAAGAATTTATAAGATGAAGCTAAACATTATAATTTACTTAAGTGCTAAACGCAATTGATGAATGATCATTAATATGCAACCATTAGATTGAGTTTGGATAATTAATTTTATTAATGTATTATTTTGATAGTTACAATTTAATGAGTATTCAATTTTATTAATGTATTATTGTTTGATATTTACGATTTAGCCATGAGTATTAAATTTTGGTAATGTGTTAATTTTATATATTTACAAGTACTAATGAGTACGTAGAATTTTGTGCTATTTTAATATTTACAAGTAATAGCAAACTAATGTGAATAAATTTAAGAGTTATCAGTAGAAATGAGCATTTATTATTATATTTTAACCCTGAGATAAAGAGAATACACAGTAATTTAATGTTAAAATTATTGTTAAATTGACGCACACAACGTCGGGCATATTTTATTGTTAAATTGGCGTCCATCGCTGGGCGTAAACGGGAACAACTCGTTATTATTGTTAAATTGGCGCCGCACCGCACGGCTTGATAAAATAGTAAGCTAGGGCAGTGACAGACAGTGGCTAGCAATAAGTTTAAAATAAGTACATGTAAGTAGCTTAAGCTATATTATTGTTGTCGTATATCGGTCTCTAAGTCTCTGAATGATAACCCGAAGTCAAGCTAAAATGGCATCTAGTGGAGAGAATTCAAATGAGTTTGATGTCAATAACCAGATGGGCTATGAGCAGCCTGAGGACGGAAACGCAATGAACGAAGAAAGCTCCACAACCGGTGCAGGAATCAAAGAAAAATTTAATCTACACACAATTAATATATAAAAATTTCACCAGTATTTTTTGAAGGTCGAGTGCGTTTGTAATAAAACTTTTATCTCAATTAGACTTTAATATTATTGATTTAATATGTATTCTGAGGATTTTGAACTGGTAGTTTGGGTACAGGTATGCAAGAAAATTTAAAATAATTATTAAATATAATTTTTTAATATAAAATAATAATAACATAGGACCGTTGTATGTGTTAGTTATGTATTTTGTGAAACGATAATCATTAGACTGTTCCTTACCGATAACTTATGAAGTTGAAATAGAGGATGCCTTGAAAAAAAAACATTTCTAGCCAGTTCCACTTCACATGTTCTATTCATGACACCCTGCAACTCGATCGATATCCTAGTCTAGAGCGAATGAAGTAAACAGACTTAGTACAAACGCTTGTATCGCCAGCCTTAGGCGGTCGTCTACTTTGTAGTTGGGTAAGAACAACAGAGGTAGTGCTTACACTGCTGACGGCTGACTGGAACAGTTTCTTAATGACGAATGCAATTGCATCAGCAATTCGAAAGCAACCGTTAATTGTCCATTTGAAAGCAATGCGTATTTTCCACTTAAAAGTAGTTAAAATTAGAAATGTCGTGTTGTAAACCGTTCGTTCTTTGAGTATCACTGTAACCAATCTGTTAGTTAGCAATTAAGTACAAAACAAACAGTATATTCTGAATATAATTTAAGTTTTCTTAAAATAAGGTTTCACTTTAGTTTAATCAGTTAGGGATAATTTATTTACAGCATTCGTTGTGAGACGAAAAAAGGGTTTGCACACTGTAATTGAAAATTTAGTAACGAATGGTCAGAGACTAGATAAGTAGTCTCTAGAAAATAAAAGGAGGGATATGAAAACTAAGGATACATAGAAATTCTATACAATATGAAATATGCCTACAGATTACTCGCGGGATAAAATAGGATCAGAAACTTAGGGAAGAACGGGAGTAAATTGGTCAATAGCAAGTAGATTAGAAAACATTTTTTAGGGGTAGTAGTAAACATGTTAAAATGCAGAGATAATGGGTATAACAAACAGAATATCATTTTTACCGTGGCGGTCAAGGAAACTGAAGAAGAAAAAACTCCTCGCCTTTTGTGTTTCTCAACGTATTAGAAGGGGTTCGGAAGAAACATTGTAGTATATTATTGAACGACGGAAGCGAGTTCGGTATTTGTCTATCGATCTATTTGTCTATTATTCACATAACGTTTGAACGCGTCAACCGAGGCGCGTGTCCATATTTTTATCCTACAAAACCCCATTGTTTTTAAGATAGATTCTCCAATAAATAAGGGGGGGCATGCAAAATTTTGAGGGGTTAAAATCGTAAAAGTCCACGTGGGAAATCAAATTAAAGGAAATTTTAACCAAAATACGAATTTAGATTTCATTTTAGAAAATTTAAGAATTTTGTGACGCCTGGGCTCAAAAAGTGCATGAAACTTTTGATAAAATCGCAAATTCCATGTAAGATCAAATGAAGGAGAATTTTAAACAAAATGTACTGAATATAGTGTACAGTATTGAAAATGTTAAAACTTTTGACCTCAGAGCTCGAAAATAGGATCAAAAATTTTAAAAAATTGTAAAAACCCAGCCGAGTGTCGACTAAATAGAATTTTAACACAAATCCTATTGTTTGAAATTGTTACCGTTTATTCTATGATTGCTCTACAATTTTTACTTTTTTCTTCTTCTCCATTAGCACTACAGCCCAACGTGAGCCCCCTGGCTTCCAACACCAATCTTCTCACTTGTCTCCTATCCACTGCCATCTCACCGTAATCCCTCACAGCCATTTTTGTTAGAGCTTCTAGCACAAAATCCAACCATCTTATCCTAGGACGGCTCCTCTTTCTGCTTTTATAGACTTTAGCCCTCAAGATTTTTTTTGGCATAGCCTACGCTGATCATCCATCCGCTCTAGGTGACCTAGCCATTGTATTTGTTGAGCCGTTAAGAATCTTTCAATGTCATCATGCTTCAGTAGCTTATCTACGGCAACTCAACGGCAACGTGGATGCAATTTGATTAGTGCCTAGAGACAGGGTCGGAAAGTACTAGGCATTTAAGAACACATTATTATGTGAAATGCTTCCGAATCTTAATCTTTTTCCTATAAGAGAGCTATAATATTAGACGTAGAAACACTACATTGACATACTCGAAATATTTTGACTGAAGCTCAGTCGTTCGAGTATCTCGTGTGACTAATGAGAGATCTCAGTAAGCTAGGTGTAGTTTACACATATAGCCGGAGAGAATGCCATTCTCAATGGTCAAATTGGAATGGTCGAATAACTACACCCAATGCGTTCTGGCAGTTTTAACTCTGTAATTATTTTATAAGTATATCATCGTGCAATAAAAATTGTGTATTACCTATGTGTGCGACTGCAGATGTGTGCACGGTATTAAAATTGCCTTTGTACGATCGAATTATCACACGTGTAATCAGCAAAACCGAATAATTAAATACCCAGCTAATAAAAAATTATTAATAATCGTATGTGTACAAACGCGCTTGAATAGGCCTACTTCTTTAAGTTAGAAAGTAGCCTAATACGATATACCGGGTATGTACGATTTCAGTTGAAGTAGAACACATGTTCTGTTGCTCAAGGACAGAACGTCCAATAAACGCAGTTGCGTTTGTGGTTTTATTATTAAAAAACTACACGGTCACGCGAGTTAAACTTATTAATACACGAACAGGGCTTTGAGTAGTCCTTTTGAATTAAAACTCGATTCATGGTATGTCTCGAGATTTGTGCCAGACTTGTCAGTGACTATAAAAAATTTATTTTTAATGTCTTTTTATGAATCGTTGGTTGACGAGTAAAAATGGTTTTATGTCACCTTATTGCTGTGAGGTGATACTCAGTGATTCCTCGTCATGATCCTGAGTCCTGTGTCCTGTGTCGATCCTCCCTTGTCGTCTGATCCTCCTGGAGACCGTTGTCCGGTCCTCCTGGTCCACTCAGCATTCAGATGACTGGTATGGTACTGCTGGGATATCGACCTTGGATGCTCTCCCGTCTGCCGCTGTGTTCCAACGAAAGAGAGCGAGCCGGGTGCTGCTCGATTATTTATACTGTCGGGCGCAAAAATCATGTTTCAACCATTCTGTGCACGATTTATATTGTTGTAGTTTGTCGAGCGTCCCTTTACAGATTCGATTATTTTCGTACTTATTTTAATTTTAATCGCAACATGCGAAGTCTTTTGTTTATTAATCGATGTTTATATGATCGGTAATTTTTCATGTATAATTGTTTGTTAACAATTTTTTTATACTTTAATTGTTCTTGGTTCTATTCACTTTTATTTACACTGCATTAATATGTATTATTTGTTTTGCACTAGACTTTGCACATGTTCGCGTCTTTGTATTATTAATAACGTGGCGTAATTTGTTTGGCCATATCCTACGCGCACTTACCAAAATTTAAATAAATTACTTATTTAATTCACATTTATTCAGGGGTGACCTATGCCGGTTTCAACTGGCTTACACTCACACACATAACATACACTTGTACACAAACTTAGCTGTGTGTGGCGTGATCTTCATGTACCGACCTGCGTTCGGTGTTCCCCTTCGCTGGTTAATTACAGCTTTCAATAAGCATTTTTTTTAAATACTGACAATATCAGTTATTTATTATAATTTAGCAGTTATTTTTAACTAACTGTGACAATGAACAGTAACGTACGCAGACGTACTGTTGCAGTACTTTAATACAATTTTTATTGTCTATGTCTATATCAACACCAAATTTGGCAGACATGACTTCAGTAAATACACGCTTGACAAGCACTATGTTAATAATTCTTAAAAATTGAGAAGTATGAAATAAATAATAAGAGGAATTTTAATGTTTTCACATATGCTTGCAAATGCAAAAAACTGTTACTCTTATTACAAAAAAGGGGGTAAACAGTTATATTTTTTAAAGAGAAAAGTGGTTTTATAAAATATACAATAATAAAATAATTTTTAGTTTTGTTAGGAACTAGCTGTTACCCGCGGCTTCCCACGCGAATATTTGACTTTTAATAAGTATTTTAATATAATTTTTATTGTCTAGGTCTATTTGACAATATATCGATACAATGGCATATTAAAAACATTAAAATCTGCAGGAACGGATAAAGGTACAGTTCCGATGCCGCTAAATATCATTTGTTTATTGACTGTTACTATGGTAATTAATTCTGGTCTCCATGGTGTTGTTGACATCTTTATACGCGTCAACGAAAAGGCATAATTAAAAAAGCTTCAATCATGCTAACGGGGCAAAATATTAAATTCCAAGTTAGACAGTGTTTTTCACCTTGTGTCAACGGTTACCTGTGCAAAATTTGGTGGCAGTCGGTGTAACGGTGTGGATTTGTATTCAGTATACACATAAATCCTCAGACTTTGAGTTTCATATATATATATATATATATTGTTAAAATAACCGAGTCTGTCTCTTTGTGATGTTGTATTTATATTTTAACTATTGAGTTTTAGTGTTTAAGTATTGATTTTTAGTGCTTAAATTTGCGAACGTTATTAAGTCTCGTACCGTGTGATAAAAGCGTCGTGTAGCCGGTGTGTCCTTACCTGTCCCTTTTCACTCTATATTTCTTCCCGATAGGCGCAAAATTGTTTTGCTAGAAAACAATTAAAAGTTTTTATCTGGGTTGTTTTACAGTATGGTAGAGTTGATTCGAATTGTTCGCCAACTGGCTGGAACTCGAATCTCGCTTGAGTGGGGGAAACGTGTTACCAACGTAAAACAATGTTGGTTAGTTTTACTCGCTGCTACAAAACACAACATACATAATATTTTGAAAAGAATTATTGGACAGTTATTAATGATATACACTTTTTTATTTGGCTCAGAACTTGTTTATCTTCATTAACGCTTATACAAAATTGTGATTAATATAATATTTTTAGCCTCGGCAAATGATAATCGTTCACTCAGCGGAAGGCTGGGTTGGTAATACAATGTTTTTCTGTCGCCACGATCCGGCGTTGATTATTTATACACAATAAATTTACCAAATGAGTCCTTTTAAGTACGACAAAGAAGTTTTAAAACAAGATAATTAAATACAATATCTCACTTTATAATCGTGAGAATTAAAATTGAACAAAGTTTACAATAGATTCCATGTTGTGGTGTTAGAGTGTGTGACGGTGTCATTTGTGTAATACTTAGGTTATAACAGTTAGTTAGTATTCATGAATTATGTTTTATTCATCAATCTTTGAAAAAATAATACCATCAGTGATAGTGAGAGTTCGCAGTTTAGTGAGAATTTTGAAAGAGAATTTATTTCAGATGTTTAATCAATTCAGCAATACTTATCGTCAGTTGCTTGGAAGTGTAGTGTCACGTAGTCAATATAGGTTGGGTTCATCGATGTCGATTCTTCGTTCTTCAAAAATCTTGGGCTTCAGGAACGCCTTGTGTCTTTTTCTTGTTAATTGACTTATTTTTAATACATCTGGATTTAATTAAGCTGGTCCTTGGTTTGGGTTGAATGGGTGATCTCCTCTTCAGTTAGTATGGTCCTTCTCTTCATAAAATAGGGTCACTTTTACTGGTTTATAATAAAATTTTGGGCCCTTCACGGCGTGGCGTCTCTCCTCGTAAGCGTCACTATAGATTCCCTCGTTCCTAACTGAAAATCGTCAATATTCTGCTGTTGTCATGGTAACTCAAAGATTCTGATTGGTTAAATTTGAGTTAAGACCATTGTTAGGAGATTTGAATTTTTATTTAAAATGGTTACAGATCTTCTGAATGCAATTAATCTTCGGTATTCAATTTTAATTATTAAATATCATCACCATTGTTCGTATTTTGTTTCAAAGATTAATTTAACATCCAATAAGGTTGGGTTTACTGATGTATTAACATCTTGACAGTTATGTTGATATTGTTTAATTACACTGTTTTCTTAATTTACATGATTCCTTTAACATTTCTTTCTTAATATGATTGCCTAATCGTCTTTTATTGTTTACTTGCATTAGTTTTGCTAATGTTATAGTTTAATTCTTAAAAATTGCAGTTTTTGTTGTTTTACAGTTAGGCATTTGCCTAGGCCTAAACAGCAATTGGCTATTTTTCTTAAATTACAGAGATTACATTTTATTTTCCCTTTGTATATGTTCTGATTTGTTTTATACATGATTTGTTCATTTGTTGAATGGTTTTATGTCTGTCCTATTGTAATTGTATGTGATTTCATTAGTTCCATATTCTGGCTTGTCTATTGTTATAACTGCTTTTTCAGTGTCATTGGATTTGTCTGAATTTATTTTGTTTCTTATTACTGCTTTTAGAATGATCAATATTGCACACCACTATATAAAAATTATTCCGATCGGAATAATTTTTATATAGTGGTGTGCAATATTGATCATTCTGATTGTGATTTCAACCACTAACACAAATTTCTTCATTAAACGTCTATTACTGCTTTTGTTTGTCATGGAATTATTATTTCTTATTCCCTATTATTTAAAGTAAAACATTTAGTCTTATGGTCTACATAACTCCCACAGACATATTTCTATTCATTAAACATAATTATTTGCATGTCGTTACTCACAATGTTCATTCTCTTCACCTCTTCATACTCTTTGGTGAATTATCATTAATACATATTATAACAGATAAAAATATAAACATTAATTAAATATTTGAACACAATGATATTTCCTTATAACTAATTCTAAATGACATTAGGTCATTAAAATGAAACTCTAATAACATTTTACTATATGATTATATTAAATTCTTTTCAACGATTATATTATTATCAAATGTCTTTTCATATCATTTTATATTAATATTTGGTTTTACCTCTGTACCTCAGCAATCATCTATACTGTGTATTATCACACTAATAGTCATTTTTTTCTGAAATACATTGGTAATAATATTATTTGGCAACTTAGAATACTACTGGCTTTATTAAAATATGATAAGTAGTCAATACTACTACTACCTGAACTCTATTAATTACTTAACCTACTACACTTTGGTTTAGTTTGTCGTGTACACTGGTGTTCACTGATAATTGCTTTTAATTGCCACAGTCCTTTCTGTGTTTAGGAATTATTAGATTTCACTCACTTTCACTATTCACTCTTAAATCCTTTTCCACTGATTTATTAGTGTTTATCACTATCAATGGGGTTCTATTAAATTGGGTATTTTAACTATCACCTTGCACTCTATACTTGATTTAAGTGTTACTGGTGGGTATTGCTTACTTAAATTCTCTTTCTCATTTTTACAAAACGTTCATTATTATTCTAATTCACTATCTCTCACTTTCTAGGTTCAATTTACTGTTAACAAGTTTATGTCGTACTAGATTGATTTATCATAGTTATCTCTATTCATTTGGGTTAGTGTACCCTTCTAAAATTAAGTCATTAAGATTTAACACTTCTCATTTTACATTGTTTGTCTGGGTTTACATTTATCATCATTATTTACAATTATTATTGATTGGTCTCTTTTTACTTGGTCTGTCACTGGTGTTGTGCACTTTTACTGCTTTTACTTCATTTGATGATGATCCATATATCCTTTCATAGGTGTTAGGGCTGGTTCTAGTCATCCATTTATTTTGTTACAATTCATACATCCTTATGTTAGTCTTGTGGCTGGTTCTACTTTCTCACTTTACATTTGATTATTTATATATCCTTTCCTTGGTGTTGGGGCTGGTTCCACTTTCTCACTTTACATGTGATTATTTATATATCCTTTCCTTGGTGTTGGGGCTGGTTCCACTTTCTCACTTACCATCTACTGGGTTATTATGGTTAAATCGCCATGTATCATTGTTTTCAACGTTTCTGTCCGTTGCTTGTTACTTTTTTTCTTATCAGAGGTTACTTTTATAATTACTTTCATATGCTTGATCGTATTATTATTTTAATTACCCTTTCTTTCATCTCTGACTCCTCCCTTTTAATCATAGTGTTAAGTATTTAAAAATTTATTCTTATCATGTTTCTTCATTATTGTTTGTTAAAGATATGTACCATTACATACAATATATATATATATATATATATATATATTTATGCATCAAACTTTGACGTACACGGCAGAGAAAGTTGGATGCTAATCAACTGAGACAGATAAAATATGAAACAACCGAGATCAAATTCCTAAGGTAGGTTAAAAGCTACACGCGACAAGATTGCATAGCAGGATATGAAGAGGTTAGGAAAGAATTGGAGGGTCCAATGACAATATCAATTAAAAACCGAAGTATTGTATACTTAACTGGAAACAACACGTAGTGTGCATAGAGGAAACATGACTATCCGAAACTGTCAATAATTATAAGCCGAGGGTTAAAACGTACGTATACCGAGAAAGTGGAGGCATTAAACATACAAAAGTCTGATCCTCGATGAAAGGAAGAAGATAAAGAATTAACTTACTAAGTAACTTTACGAAAGAACCAAGTTCTCAGTTTTAACTCGACCATATGTCCTTTGTCTGGCTCTCTGATCAATGTCTCGCGATAACTTTTCAAATGCATCAACCGATTTTCATAAAACTTGGTATGCGTGTCCATACCTTTAACCTAAAAAGCCCTATTGTTTTTGAGGTTGATCACCCAAATGTGGTACGGAGCAAAATGTGGGAAGCAACATTTTGAAAAAAATTGCAACATGACAATGTGGGATATGAAATTATTTATAGAGAATTTTAACCACAATCTAAATATAGTGTTCAGGCTTAAAAATTAAAAATGTGTTAGACACCGGATACTTAAAAAGTATTAAAATTTTAAGTCAATGTTAAGCGATGATTTAATACGAAATTTTATATTAAAACTTTTTCTCTGTATAGGTATAAGTATAACGTTCCAAGAAACGTTAACCAGCGGCTCTTTAATCTCGTAAACAATTTTACTGTACAAGTGTTTTACTATGTCTGAACACAGAAACCAATGTTTACTCCTTATGATATATATAAGTTAGCATCACAATATACGATTCAGTGCTACACAATTCCTCGGACAGTTGTAATCTTTATAGAGTAGTTCACAAGTGCATCTTTCTTTGGGAAGACAAAAAAAATTCCAAAGTGGCTGCAGAAATAGGTTTTAAAGGATATGGAGATTTTAAGAAATAACTAACCAATGGAATGATCTGCTGTCTTTAAAATATCTTCTTACACCAATATAGAATAAGGTACAAGGACAAGAGCATATAGCCCTCAACAAGAACAAGAGGAGGAAGACGTCTTTTGATAACAGTGTGGAAAATCAAACCGACCTGAGAGAAAGTGACACACAAATTTTATATGTATTTGATCACCTATGTATGAGATCAAACAATGCTCTGCTGCTTCCTAATTAAGAAATCCAGGACCCACAACCAACAATTCACAATAGTCTTACTTCTCTACGAATTAAAGAATAACACTAAAACCTACAGAACGTAAAATTGCCTAGATTCTCTCGTGTTTTAGATTTAAGTCAACGATCTACCTAGGGAGCCTGGAGTCCGGCTCGCCTTGTTTTCAAGCGACTCGGCCGTTTACCATAGGCTAAAGTCTCCCGTCCTTTTTCATGTCGTTTGCTGGGAATCGGATTCTCTGTTTGTTATTTTGTCGGCACCGTTTGTACGTTTTTTATATGAGCGGTAAAGGTCTATATGCGTCAGCAGTTACCATGTGTGGACTGCGAAGTGGCTGCAGCATCTACTGAGGAAAAGAGATTTAGTGAAGCGAAGAAGAAGAAGCGAAACTTCTCGCTACCATAAATTGTGCGCTCAGGTGCATCGGAGCAGGACGGGAAAATGTTCTATCCATATGGATAAATTGTTTTAAATAAGTTCTGTTGTCATTCTTTTTCACTTTCCATGTCGAAGTGACTCTATATTGACGTTATACACATCCGTTCATGTCCCTTTATATATACAGTTACTGTATATTTGGGATATTTCTCACGATGACTTTTGAGCGCATCAACCGTTCCTCGTAAAAACAGCATGGAGTTTATATTTTTACCCCACAATCCCTATTGTCTTTTTATTGTCCCCCTCCAAAGAAGGGGCAGGAGACAAAAGTGCAAGGGCAAAATTTTGAAAAAAAATCGCAAAAATTAATTTACGGCACCACATTAAAGAGAATTTCAAATCAAATTTAAAAGTATTGTTCAATGAAAAAAGTTGACTATGGAAACAAGAGGCTCAAAAAAGGAAACATACTGAAAACTGTAAATTTCATGCCAGTAGTCAGTGGCTAAAGAAACTTTACACGAAACGCAAAGATGTGGTTAATATGTAGTGTTTAATTCCAAAATTTATTTAATTTTAGAGGCAACCTGAGCTAACAAATGGAAGTCTAAATAAAAAAAAAAATTCAGAGTATGGCATTTATAAGATCGACTGTAGTAGCCTATGTTGGAACATCATTAGATTTTTGTTTTCCATTTAGATTATTAACGTCGATTCTTAACTTTGTAGCATCCTTATTCGAATACGTAAAAACCCACATTGAAAGTAAAGAATTCATCATCACCCGTAGCTCTATAACCCTTGGTGGGTCTTGGCCTGCTACAAGAATCGATTCCATTCCTCCCTATTGCGTGCCCTGGCTTTCCAGTTCCTTATGTTCAGCTTTCCGAGGTCCTCCTCTTTCTGGTCTTTGAATCTACTTCGGGGTCTTCCCCTTTTTCTACTACCCACTGGTTTCTGGTAGAAAATATGTTTCTTAGGCATATTTTCTTCATCCATTCTCTCTACGTGTCCAACCCACCTTAGCCTGAATATTTTTATTATCCTGACAATGTCCGGATCTTTGTAAAGATGAAATAGTTCATAATTATAGCGTCTGCGCCACATTCCATTTTCTTGCACCAAAGTAAAAATAAAAAAAAAACAAAAATATAAAGTAAGAGAAACGATTAATGGTCATCTCCTCTTGGTGTTTCTCACCTAAACGCTAAGAATCGTACATATAAAGAATTTTACTTACAGCTTTAAAAATTAAAAATTTATTTATATGAGTTTATCTAATAATAAACGTATTTTATTCAAAATGGTGAGCGAGTTCTGCTGCTCAGGGAGCTAACTAGTATAATAGACTATACGAAAACATAGACCTAACTGTGGTCTTAATAAACCAAATCGCTAAATGTAATATTCTGACAAATTTCAAACTCAGTAATGACGGTATCAGAAAACATATTCATGCGCAAAAATACAAATTTATTTCGCATCTCATTCATACAAATTCAAGACTACAACGTAATGACTAACTTTCTTTACCTCATATTTTAAAGAATTTAATTTGTCTTGTTTACTGAATTCATTGATTATTCTGACAGAGAGAAATAACAAATTATGAAGCAGAACAATATAAGCGTATACGAAATACCTAGAGTATTTATACTGTATCAGTTTGGCCTCAGAGAATAAATAATAGTGGGCAAAATGAATACACTGAAGGGGAGGATGTTGTGGCCGAGACGTTTGATTTGTGTGGGATTATCTTGTTAACTCAAAGCCATAGACGATGCCCTTAGGGACGGATTATTTCTGGAATGGAAGGAGCAAACAAGATTTGTGGGAGAATATACCTGCGGGAAAAAAAAAGAGATTATCTGTGAACCGTGAGCAAAAAATCCGAAGTCAGCCCGCGCTCGCGTACGTTTATGTTCATACCGTAATGCAACGTTTATGTATGAACGGTACATTATGATAACGTACATTTAAATGTACAAACATTCGATCTGATTACAAAAAACAGGATTAAAGGAACCCTATTAACAGCAAACATTTGTACCCAATCTTGATAAACGCTTTGCACTCAAGAGGAACAGAGTAGTTTTGAGCCGCTAACCCACGCAAAGGGGATTCACCGTCACTATCATTAGTGCTTGACTGTACTCCTCACTGTTGAACGTACGGTTCTCCAAAGATTTCCGTATCACCGTCCTCAAGCAGGTCATTCCGTCCATCGTAACATGTCATAATTGTGGCACTGTAGGCTTGGGTCTAGTGGCTTTCAAAGTACAAAATTTTCAAACAATTTAGTACGTTCTTGACTATAATATACCTAATGTCAATAAAAGGACAGAAAAATTGGTAATTGTCTTGTATGCTACTATGTTAACTAGTTTTATATCAGATTAACTTGTGTTTCACTTATTTTAAGAAATATTAAATACGAACAACAAAACTGTTGTCATTCCAGTTAATTTATCTTATTATTTGTTGTTTCGCACATCTTGTGGATACGATTTAGCGAGCTTCTACTTTCGTCCAACTTGTCTTGGGTGAGATCCCTTCCTTTAATCTTTCCTGTCTAGTCTCTCTCGACCGCCTCTTGTTTTCCGACCCGACGCTATTAGAATATTCGAGGGTAACGATGCTTTTTGTTTCTTACTTTTCTTCTTACAGGGCGGGTGGGGCTCTTTAGCTGTACAGAAAGCAGCCCATGTAAGAGAAAGATTCTGTGAAATGAACACCGTGGTACTCCAGTTTGTGGGTTGTGTGAGGGGTTGGCAACCTCTCTATTTCTCATAAGCCCCAAGAATGGAATAACCTGATAGATTTTAACGTTACTGACCATGTAACGAGTAAGGGCCACAGATTTGGACCAGTGAATATTATAAGTGTGGCCACATATAATGGTAGGTTATAAAAATACAGACTAGTTGAATTAGAGAAAACGTAAGTGGGAGAAAATATTAATATTACTACAATTATTGAATCGAAGAAGAAACTGAATGGTACCATGGATTTGGAGAAGCACACAATGGTTCATGGAAAATTCCAAAGAAAGTCAGATAAAAGGCTGCAGTGGCCTTTTTTCTTAACGAGAAATTAAGGGGCCAGATTCACTCGTATTCCTGGTTAAATGAAAGGATAATAACATATGATATGAAGCGGAAATTTTAATACCAGGATTAATATGATAACAATGCAAAATACGGTAGGGACTAGAAGGAGAATTATTATGATTATCGAAAACGGAAGAGGATAGCGATATTTCGCTGCTTTCAGTAAATAAAGATTAGAAATTCGTTTTTTGTGTCCTAGGATATTTACAAGTTTACCTGGTCGGCAAGAGGAAGCCAGTCAATTACAGATTATATAACTGTCAATGAAAGACCATTAAATGAAGTATTGGATACTAGGGGTTTTAAAGGAAGTTCGGTGGATAGTGATCAGTTTTTAGTAATATCGAACATAATATTGGGAACAATGTGGAATAAACGGAGGAGTAAAAATTATACAATAAAAAAAATGTTACAAAAGTAAGTTTACTAAATGAGGACACTATTAATTAAGAGGACAGCAAGGACAGTATTATTACGAATGACAACAATCAGAGGAAAAACAGTGTGTGATACCAAATCAATTGAAAAAGTGAACGTTTCTTATTATCTAGGCTGTCTGGTAAGTTTTGATGTTAATTATAGCTTGGAAAAACTATCCGTGTTTCAAAATATGTGTGGCACAGTTATTAGCACTCTAAAAAATAAACTCGCATAGATACGCTGCTTAAGTTTTATAAAGTGATGGCAGTACCTGTTTTTCCTTATGCGTATGGATCGTAGACTTTAACTAAGGACTACCAGCGTATCTCGCACGTTGCGGAAATGAATATGAACAGAAATAAATTGCCCACATACAGCGACAACTACTAACTAACATAGCGAAGCGGGTGCTCCATTACGTTGAAAGAGGACGGAGTAGTTTGGGACGGTCAAGAACAAGGTGGATGAAACAAGATAAGTGCCAGAAACCGAGTGTGGCCGGAACGGGCATTGGAGACGAATCCTTGGCGTAGATGATGATGATTTTTCGTTTTTATAGTTTAATCATCTTACTGTAGAGAAAGGGGTTGATGTGAATTGTCCTGGTTGAGCGTGAAATTTTATAATTTCTGAAAATGAATGAAATAGGTGAGACTTAATAGACCAGAGGGTATAACACCTGATGCTAACTTGGCGGTCCCGCTTCGATTCCCGAACGGAAACATACAATTGTGATGCGGTCATATAGATCCTGGTCGACTCAGTCTGTAGGAATACCATCGTGGGGCTAATATCGGTTGGTTGAACCGTAGTGTTGGCCACTAGCTTCTTTGTGTGCTGTACGGACCTGCTCTACCTAACTCTGGAAGGTACAAAAATAATCCATTGCTATTAATTATATTCAATTTTTATTCATAACATATTACTGACATGATTAATATTAATTTTTGCAAGTAATTTTTCATGCCGCTTATTAAGTAAAATTATTAATGTGACCAATATTGTAAAACAAATAAAATATAAATATTAAATGAATACAGATTTAAAAGATGTATAACATTTAGATATTTTAGATCAAGTAAAAACATAAAATTCATGTCCACTTTTTTCACCGTACTTTCTGTCAAAAAGCGCGTACGTATAAAAAATCGTTATTGCTTAAACACTACGGTTAGTTAGTATGTGGCGTTACAAAGTGGCGAAGATGCTTCGAAAAAGTGCATACATAACGCTCTTTAAACCTTTTCCTCACATTACAATGCGTTAAATTATCTAATATTTATGTTTCTTGATACACATTTAGAGAAATAAACGAAACCAAAGGTTTATTCAACAAGAAATCGGTTTGCTGAAGACAATTTATTAGGTAAATAAGTAAATATTTTATGCGTTATTTGCATACCGTTGTGAATTGTGTCCAATAAAATTATTATTGCCCAACAAATTCTAAAACAAATAAATATGAAAATACGGACTTTAAAAAGGTGTCGGTAGCTCATACGATGGCGAAAAGTGAAAGCGCATTGCCCGGAAAGAGATACAGAGTGATTCACTGCGATTGAGCGCTGCAACACGCTCCTCTCTGAGCTGGTTTCTGATTCTCTCCACGCCCTGTCAGTGAAACGATTGACTGGATCTTATTGCTTGACATACCAAATGATACTCTCTTTCGCCTCTGCACAGCTAATAGGTATCGCCTTCGCATGTCGTCACGATTATAACATAAGTACCTTTAGATGTCAGTACTATATAGACGGGAAGAGAGTTATCACAAGAGAAGGATAAAGCTGATGTGACGTAAGCAATCTACTCCGCAATCTGCAAACAGGAGTACGCCCACACGTGGTTCAGTATTATCAACTACACATTATTAACCACGTAAAATACAGTAGACTGCACTATAAATCCCGTAAGTCTGCTTATAAACGGAATTCAAGTGCTTATAAACAACAGTTTTTACGCCACGTGGCATACGTACCGATGTTTTTGCTTTAGAATAATGACTGACGCACACGCAGACCACATGGCTTTCATAAGCTTTCTCCCGCGAGATTAATCTCTCCGCAGGAATATAATAGTAAAATTGTGTAATTTTAGTTTAAGTAAAAAATATAAAATTAATAATATTTATTGTTTTTCACCGTGCCTTCTTACTGTCAGATAAGTACGAATGTACATTAAACCGTTATGCTTAAAACATTACGATTAGGCCTATATACAAAGTGTTGCTACCGACTGACCGAGATGTCTATGGTGTCGTGCAAAATCGAAACGGTTGTGTGCAATTCGAGTAAACCTTTAGTGGACGTAATATTCTGATGTAGTAGTGTTTGTAGAACAACAAAAAAAACGACGCTATTCCTGCGAAAAGGAAACGAAATCACTTTTCTCTAACACCTTTCTTTTTTACGTTCGTGCCAAAACCAAATTGAAATTTACGACCTGCTGGAATAGAATGCTAACACTGCTGAGGGTACTCGCTCGCTGCAGCCAAACGAATGTTTTTACTTCTTTCCACACATTTGTGGCCTAGGCACGAAACAATGCTGGTACCCATACCATGTCCCTCTTTGAACACACAATGTAACTGTACACCCGCGCGCCCGCACCCACACAAACAAAGTAATTCACATATAACCTAATCGATAATATAAGATGAAGCTCTCTAATTTACGAAACTCAAAGAACTTATCTGCTATTAAAGTAAAAAATAATTATCTTAAAAATGCGTCGC
Source organism: Magicicada septendecula (assembly GCA_034769895.1). Classification (NCBI taxonomy): domain Eukaryota; kingdom Metazoa; phylum Arthropoda; class Insecta; order Hemiptera; family Cicadidae; genus Magicicada; species Magicicada septendecula. Next base: position 271,172,870 of record CM068369.1, on the reverse strand, counting down.
TTGCTAAGCATTGTTGAAAGAAACTTGCTGTGCACGGGACATGATTAAAACATTAGTAGGGAACAGTGTCTTCCTCCTTCAGTGGGGCTGTCTACTGACAGGTAACAAATAATCGTAAACATTATGGCTCCTTGTCCTGTGCATATCCTCCAGCTCTTTAAGTCCTCGACTGTCCTTCAGCACATCCAATATTTCCGACATCTTCCTTCCTCTGCTTCTCTTCCCGTAAATATTTCCCTGAATTATGTTGCCTCAAACCACATCTTAATATGAAGTTTATCCACTTTCCCATCTGTCTATATGACAGAATATCATACAGACCTTATCAGCTTCCAACAACATATCTCCTCATTAATTAGTCTGTCCCTCAATTTGATTTATAAGCATCCCCTTCATACACATTATGAAAACTCTCAAAATAAATTTTCTTTTTTCCTCAATGTCCGTGTTTTCCCACCATATAATCCTATGCTACAGAGATAACACTTTGCAAACCCATTTCACAGAATAACTGGTATAGGCCTACATTTTACGACCAGTAAATTTTTACACCCATTGTAAGCTACTTAGCCGTTTACAAATCTACTTCTGATTTGTTCTAGTGAACGGTACAGGCTACATAAAAACAATACCTGAAATTACTAATAAAAGTTGCAAAGCGCTGCAGTTTACTCAGACGCCATCTATTACATACAACCTTGTGTTTAATATTCGCATTCGGGAGAAAAATTAATTGGTATTGAATTTCTGACATGGACCTGACATAACAGTGCGGTTCCATAGCATACCTATCAGTAACGGGAGATTTGCTGAGGCCATATACCACAGTATAACGCTACGATCAAACGCTTTGAACATCACATTCTCGTAATATCTGCTTTGTGTAATGATCAAAATTCTTGACACAAACCGTACAGTAGAGCAAACGTCAGGTTGTAAGCGAACTTATGACGAAAGTTATACACTTCGGGAAAGTACGTCATATTGATGCAGCACACGATTCATTTTCAAACATGGATTATCACTAATACGGAGATTGGTAAATAATCGACTTCACGAACAAATTTATTTTATTGAATATAAAAGTAACTGAATAAGGAATAAGCGTTAATAAGAAGACCAAGAAAATGGTAATAGGCAGGAACGGAGACAGGCTAAAGTATTGCATTGAACGGTGATGAGATACAGTAGATGGGATAGTTCAAATATCTGGGACACACTGTGACTGAAGATGTGCGTTACAGGGCAGGGATGTGACTAGACTGGAGACAATGGAGATGTAGATATAGTGGAAAATGGAGGGGGTGAAGTGGAAGAATGAAATAAGGAAAGAGGAAATATTGCAAAGCATTTTTGGGAGAAAGAGAAATGCTCAAGAACGCAAGAAGAAAGCAGACGGATTTGCTGGGGTAGTGAGCGAGATTGGCATTGTCTCATAAAACTTGAACTGCTGCACAGACTTACATCGACATTTCCGTGTTCACATATAAACGTACTCAATCCATTTCTGACATACGAAATATATTCTGCAAAAATTTATTAATTATGCCATGCGCTCAAGGTTCTCAAAAATTCCTAATCGCTACGAAATACAAAGCACATTTAATGTCAAATGTTTATGCAGTAAGCTTATACAGTAAACGTTTGTTTCAAATTTTGTGTATCTATACTTTATATTACTCTCAAACGTACATTCTTATAAAAATAGTAACATAACGAATATCAGTATTTTCTGTAATTTTGGAAGCTTTGTAGAAAAAGTTTGAGAGCATGTTTAACTTGATACTGTAAAAAAAAGTTAAAAATATCTATCAACTATTCACCGCTACAAATCTGAAGCGTTTCCTCTTTTATTCCCAGTGTTATGTGAACAATGTGTATACTAACAAGAATAAAAATAAAGTTAAGAACGTCGTAAATAAAATTAAGTAGTATGATGATGATGATGATGGTGGAGAATAAAAAAGTGATGCTGAAGAATAAGAATGAGAATAGGAGGAAGAAGAAGTAGTAGTAGTAGTAGTAGTAGCAGCAGCAGCAGCAGCAGCAGCAGCAGCAGCAGAAGAAGAAGAAGAAGAAGAAGAAGAAGAAGAAGAAGAAGAAGAAGAAGAAGAAGACGGCGATGACGACGACGACGACGACGATGATGATGACGGTGAATAGTCGATGACTATAAACTTAAACGATGGCAGCATAAACGATGGCAGGGAGCGGTAACTGTGTTATTTACACATACTTGTGACAACACTAAAACTAATGTAAACTGTATTTTCGCAACGGCAATATTTAAATAAAAATCAGCGCTTTAAATGTATTTTTGTAAATTCCCCTACCTTGAATAAAGGGTTTCTTTGCTGCCTATACAATCTCGGTTTTTCCAGAATAATTATTTTTCTACTCTCAACTGTGTTCACTTTTCCTTGCTCTCTTTGAAAATCTCAGAACAAATCGTTTATAAAAAGGCTCCTTATAAATAATCACGTTTCAGAGCCGGTAACTAAAGCGATAAGGGATGAATTAGTTTTCTCTCCCTCAAAGTTTTCGTTATACCTTTTTTTGTTTGGAGGGTAGGCACAATGTATACAGTGAGACAAAGTAAAACAGTCTTACCCACCCTTTTATATTTGTTGTAGGCCTATGTTACGTCCCTCGGAACAGGGTTGGGGAAAAGAAAATTCGTTGTACTTCCTTCGGTTAATCCAGCTTCGATTACTTTAGAAACAAACAATCCCTCGACACTTCAATATCCATACTAGATACATTCGTCTGTAGTTCACAAATTAATATAACTAAAAATACATTTTTCTATAACTCGGAATTTAAGTTCCATAAAAGATTATTGCATTTTCAGAAAAGTAATATGAATTCTTTGAACTTTCTATATCAAAGGATATCGCACTAGTGAATCCTGTTATGAATAACTGGCCGATACACTGCAACACGTTCATTGTAATTAAAAAATTTGTAATTCTTATAAAGAATAAGTTTTTCGATTGAGGACATACGTACGCTCGTATTATGACTTTTGTTGTTTAACAATGTTGTTTTGTTACGATACCAGACTGGATTTTACTATTTTTATGGCATTTTCTTAAGGTACATTACGCAAGATGTAAAACATTACATCCAATGAATAAAACTGTAGTATGTAGTACAGTTTAGAATTAAACCGCGGAAAATTCAAAAATCTAAATACTGAAGGTAATAAAAACTGATAAAAAATTTTACATACAAAAATAGTCTAAAATATTACGTCTTAATACTTCAACGCCACTAAAAAATTGACTGGCATTCCTCTGTGTTTAAAGCTTGCTTTTCGAGCAATCCTCTCTCCCTAATAGCTATTCTGACGTTGTTATCCAACTTTCTACTGGGTCGTTCTCCTTCCTCCATTTGGATAGCCTCACAAATGTTATGGAGATTGGTGAAACCGTAACACAAACTATAGAAAGACGTTGATTGTTATGGGGTATAGACACGTTCGGCGAATGGTGGATGTTAGACTTCCGAAAACAGTTTGAAAATTGAGGCCAAGAATACTTACTATATATATACTTACTTACATAAAATCATATGTACATTAATTCTCTACATATCCCCATTCAAACCTAGGCATTTGTCAAAGAGTGACACTAATTTTTCGAAACTCTTAGAAAAGTGGGTCATGCTTCCGAAGCCAGGAATTGACCCCTTCTTTGCCTCTTCACCAATCTCAAATTAATTTTGAGCTAAGGGAGAAGGTAGAACTCTAAATATAAGGTAAGAAGAATATGACGGAGGTTCAACATTTTCCATCAGGTTTTGCTCAGACGTTCGTTTACCTGACCTGTAACGTGAGGATTGCTCTGCATGAAAAAGACTGCTTTTAGTAACATACCCAGACCTTTTCGTTTGAAAGCAATTATGACATCAACAAAACGCACCTTCCATAAACCTTTAATACAATCAGTCCTGACATATGGGCCAGAAACATGGACCATTACCAAAGTAATAATGAAAGGTTTCTTTTACAATTTGAAAGGAAGTTATTAAGAAAAATGTATGGTCTAATATGTAAAATAGGTATATGGCAGATGCTTTATAATAAATAATTATAGAATTTCTTAGGGATGTAGACATTATAAAATATATTAAATTATCGAAATTGAGATGGGCCGAAGATGAGGTCGAAGAGCAATGGAATACCGAAAGTGTTGACTATGGGGCTGGATGGGAGAAGAAGGAGAGACAGGCAAAAGCTGCGATAGATTGGTGATGTGAGCAATAATGCCAGAATACTTGGACTCAGGGACTGGAGAGGCATCTCGTCAGATCGGGACCGTTGGAGGACACTTTTGGAGAAGGTCTAGTCTCAGTAAAGTTAGTTGTAGCACCAGGGATGGTGACGTTGATATTGCTGATTAATTGTGATGTAATGTATGATTGTATTAGGTCACATTTTTACTTTACCTTGTCGTGTAATAAATTACGTATAGGTTAACAATATAATTACCCGAGTACCGTAATAATTAATTAGTTCCACGGACTCGTATGCTCACGTAGTTTTGTAACACTGTCATGATGAGACTGAAGCTAATCAGGCCGCCCATTTTACTTCCATGTTCCTTAAGGAAATGGAAGTATGGTGATGGCAAAAAAAATCTTTTTCGAGATTATTGCAGATTCTGATTGTACTACACTCAAAACATGAAAAAAAGTCGTTTTTCGAAAAGTGTGTGTGTGTGTGTGTGTGCGTGTGTGTAGATTTTTTTCTATGGCAAACGATAACAGCCGCAAATTCAAAGAGAATCAAATATTTTTTTGCATTCAGTCCTGATTTGTAGAGTACTCAAGACCTACTAGTTTTGGTGAAGATCGGTTAAGGGAAAGGGGTAGTTTACCAGCAACATTTTATGTTTTAACAAGGGTAATTTTTTCTATGACGAACGATAACTGCCGTACATTCAAACAGAATCAACTACTTTTTTGCATACCTTTTTGAGTTATACAGAACTCAAGGTCTGTTGATTTTGTTGAAGATCGGTTAAGGGAAAGGGGTAGTTTACCAACAACGTTTTATGTTTTAACAAGAGTAATTTTTTCTATGACGAACGATAACTGCCGTAAATTCAAAGTGAATCAAATAATGTTTAGCATACAGCCCTGAATTGTAGAATACTCAAGATTTGTTGTGTTTGGTGAAGATCGGTTAAGGGAAAGGGGTAGTTTACCAGCAACATTTTTTTATCAAGGGTAATTTTTTTTTCTATAGCAAACGATAACAGCAGCAAATTCAAACAGAATCATATAATGTTTTGCATACAACCCTGAATTGTAGAGTTCTCAAGACCTGTTGGTGTTGGTGAAGAACGGTTAAAGGAAAGGGGTAGTTTACCAGCAAAATTTTATGTTTTAACAAGGGTAATTTTTTTTATGACGAACGATAATTGCCGTAAATTCAAAGAGAATCACATACTTTTTTGCATGCGGTCCTAAATTGTAAAGAAGTGAAGGTCTGTTGATTTTGGTGATGATCGGTTAAGGGAAAGGGGTAGTTTGCCAGCCACTTTTCATGTTTTAACCAGAGTAATTGTTTCTATGACGAACGATAACTGCCGCACATTCAAACAGAATTAAATAATGTTTTGCATGCTCGCCTCAATTGTAGAGAACTCAAAGCCTGTTGATTTTGGTGAAGACCGGTGCAACGATACAGCCATATGCTGTATTGAGCATTGATTTAAATAAATATACAATTTGTAAAATTATTATAAGTTTGGGGTAAATGGACATGTCTGGGACTGTAAAAATGTTTCATTGTTATACTAGGGGAGAATTTAACCTGTTCCAGCAGGCAAGAACACCTGCTCGATTGTATGTTTGTTACACGTGTATCTTGTGTGTGTTAATGATGCATGTACAGACAGGAATCTCAGCAACACTCCCTAATTAATTACTAAAATAAATATTTTTTTCACTGTGTGAAAACTAGTTAGTGTATAAACAAACAAAAGGCACCAAAATGTGTGTAAATTTTATAGTTATGCGCAGTAAGAAAATGACGTTAGTAGGGCACACTACGCGAAGTCAGTGCGAAATAATACGCGTATGTGCCAAAAATACGCAAATTACACCAAGACGCTCAAATTAATACAGTGAGTGCTTAATCAAATTAACTATGATCTGTGCTATCTCAATTCCGTACAAAACATTGCCATTTGCAAAAAATTGCAAATGTATGAAAAGGTTCGAGAGTGGGGACTATCATGTGATCTGCAGGTCTCGACAAGACAATTTCGGAACCAACAGGTGCGGAATCTCGAGAGGGTATAAATTAAGGGTTCGACTGAAAGACGTTCTCTTCTTTTCAACACCCAGTTGCAGTCGGACACGCTGTCCGTCGGCAGAACAGTTTTATTTTGTTATAAGTCTCATCAACGAACAAATAAAGAGGTTCAGTAATTATGTTACACTAGTACGGGAAACGTAGAGTACCGGGACCGTTTAAGTCAGCAAGAGTGTCTACAGAGAATCTACAAAGAGCAACGCGAGATGCTAGACGTTAGGAGATGCTTTTTAGACGCCTAACAGCCGAACGAGATCCACCTCGCAGCCGATATGAATTCTCTGGGACGGACCACACACTGCTGGAAAACGACGCTGGACTCTGGACATATCCAGGACCACACCAAGTTAGGAGTAACGGTAACCCAACTCTGAACAACGCTGGACCCCGTCAATAAGTCGTAAGATCATCAAAACTCGAGGTGACATGCATAATGCATTTATAAATGGTTTCTTTTGAAGAGCTCATAAAGACTATATAAAGAGACAATGAATTAAAACAAAAAAGTTTATAATTAGAAATAATGTAGTAGAGTCTTATGTAAATGTTTTAGTCGTAAGAATGAGCGATCGCATATAGATAAATATAGAAGAATAAAAAAGAGTTTAATTTTGAGATAGTATTTTTTTTATCAAAGTAAAATATTGAAATGATTTGATATTTGCATTTTGTAGAAAAGAATAATTTAAATTTTGAATATGAAACAAATGCCAGTCTAAGAGTAATTAATATAATTTTAAATTTCATTTTAAAACATTGGTATAGACTGAGCAAGCGGAGGTCAGATCTGAGTTTAATGAATTGAATTAAAATAAAAATTAATTACATTTAAATTTCGTTTATAATATTAAATCAAAGTGAATAAATGTCTAGATTAAGATTATTAACATGTCTAGATGTAAGAGTGTTTTAAATGTGTGTAACACCGTATAGCTTAAGAGATGAACTTAATAATGAGTGATATCTTGATCGGAGATTATTAACAATGTTTTATTACATTTATGCAGTCTCCAGATCGCTATTATGATTAATTTAAGATTTGTGCCTTATATAATCCACTAGGCGATCACAGTTTTTCAAATACGCCACGTTTCAGGGACTAAATACCCATCCTCAGGTAAGTCGTAAAATGCTATTCCCCTAATACATAGGGGTCGTCGAAAAGTTTAAAACGTTTATACACATAAACACCACACGCACAAAACTCACTATGAATAAATTAACATATATACATAAACATATGAAAACGTTATAAGAGACTCGGTGCACCGGTCGACCTCTGATCGTCAACTAACATGTATTCGCGCTTCACTGCTTATCTTGAACGCGGTATCATATAATTTATTGGATTTAAACATCAGCTGATCGTTGAGTAACTGTTCTTCATTTATTTTGGAGGCCCTGTATATTTCAAACTCTTCTAGGGCGTTTAGGAGATGACCTTTATTACATATGTGTACCGGCTCCACGTTTTCTTTGAATCCGGTGTAACTATGGTTTTCGTTTATGAGGTGGAGTGCGTAATTTGATGAGGTGGTTTGGGGATTCTTTTTTGGTAGGTGTTCTTTAAACCTCTGGATAAAGTTTCTCCCCGTCTGTCCGATATAGAACTTATCGCACTCACTGCACTGGATTCTATACACTCCTGAACATTGCTCCGATATTATTAGAGCACGTGGCTTAAGTATATTTTTTAGATTATTGGTCTTGAATGAAACATTTATACATAATTTTTTAAATTCATTTTTTATTACATTGGGGAGTAAGTTCGTATATAATGCTGAGACGTATTGTGTTTTATTTTTAGCCTTATTCTTGTCACCATTTATTTTCCGTAATTGTTTACGTATTATTTTATCCACAATTTCTATTTTATATCCATTTCTCAAAGCTATGTGTTTTATGACGTTAGATTCGTCCTTATAATCCTCCGTGTTCATTGGTACGTTTAATAGTCTATATGCTAGCGCATTAAACGTCGCCATTTTGTGTGTGTACGGATGATTCGATTTAGCATTTATAACTATGTCTGTTGTGGTAGGCTTTCGGTATATTTTAAAACCGAGATGCTTGTTTCTTTTTAACACCGATACATCGAGGAAGTTCAAGCTATTATTAGTTTCCATTTCCATGGTAAATTTAATGTTACGGTTAATGTCGTTAATAAACTTAAAAAACATATCCACCTGTCAATGAGTGCCATTAAATACTATGAAGGTGTCGTCTACGTAACGTGTATAAGAAACTATTTTATCATGGAACTGGTTGTAGTCAGACAATAGAAATTTATTCTCATAGTAGTTCATGTATATTTCGGCCAAAAGTCCGCTTAGAGGTGAACCCATTGCCAACCCTTCCTTTTGGTTAAAATACTTATTGTCATGAGTGTAATAATTTTGTTGTACTATAATCTGTAATAAAGATAGGATTTCTCTTACTGCTTTTTGTTTAGAATGCCTGTCGTAGTTAAATTTTCCTTTAGAATTGTTATTGTTTCCAAAACCGGAATATTTGTATATAAATTAACAATGTCCATCGAGACAAATTTATAGCTAGGTAGAATCTCCATATCTTTAATTTTACTTATGAATTCAAAGGTGTTTTTTACATTGTGGACATTTTCTATTTTTATGCTGTTCTTAATAATTTGTTGTAGTTTTTTGGCTATTTTATAACTTGGGGCGGTCGTATAGTTAATCAAAGGTCGTATGGGAATGTTTTGTTTGTGCAATTTGGGTAGTCCCGTAAATTCTGGTGCCTTAGGTTTGATTTGTTTTACGTTCCGTCTGGTTAGTGTGTCAAGTAAATTTACACATGTATTTATAGGTAATTTTATGGTTTTAGTGTGTTTTTCGGTCGGGTCATAATTTAACATCGTTATATTATTATCTTGAATGAAGTCGTAACATTTACGTATATAATCTGTTTTTTTCCATAATAACCACTGTGTTTCCTTTGTCTGCTTTTGTAAGTATTGCGTTGTTATTTTTTATTTTTTGTTTGATATTTTTAGCGATTTTTAACTCTTTCTTATGTTCTGTGTTATGTGTGCTATTTAACTTCAGTAAACGATTCAAACTTATTGTTGATTAATGACCGTGTTTCACACTGAGTGTCTTGGTTCTTAATACATTTAATTGTAGCCTCAGCATTAGTGACTTCCCGTGTTAAAGCGTGTTTACTAAAGTCAGGTAGATTGTAGTGTAGACCCTTTGATAATAAATTCTGTTCCTCTGTCGATAACTCAATGTTAGTAAGATTAGCTACGCGTTTATAAAATATATGTTAACATTCAACGTTATCTTGTTTGTGTTGTTCTCTGTATAGTTTATCAAATTTCTTAATGTGTCTCGATATAATTATACTGGCAATATTTCTAATCTGTGTTTGTATTAAATAAGTTACTTCATTGACTATAGCTGGGTGTAACGTGTTCAAGACCATTAAATGAGCTTTGTATAACAATTTATTTAAACGAATTTTCTTTATGTATAATGCTTTAATTTCCTCCTTAAGCCACGTTTTCTGTGCTTTTACTTTAGCATTATAAGCTGCCGTTGATTTGTTTCTAACGTTCAAAATTGCGAAGTTCGGTGTGATGTTATGTCGTAAATATTTTTTGATAAACTTAATAATGAAGTTGATTTTCAATATTTTATTCTTGATGTTCTTGTACTTATAGACTATGTTTGCTTGCTTGGCTTCGACATACATTTTATGCAGTCTCCAGATCGCTATTATGATTAACTTAGATTTGTACCTTATATAATCCACTAGGCGATCTCAGTTTTTCAAATACGACATGTTTCAGGGACTAAATCCCCATCCTCAGGTACAGTAAAATGCTATTCCCCTAATACATAGGGGTCGTCGAAAAGATTAAAACGTTTATACACATAAACACCACACGCACAAAACTCACTATGAATAAATTAAAATATATACATAAACATATGAAAACGTTATAAGTGACTCGGTGCACCTGTCGACCTCTGATCGTCAACTAACATGTATTCGCGCTTCACTGCTTATCTTGAACGCGGTATCATATAATTTATTGTATTTAAACATCAGCTGATCGTTGAGTAACTGTTCTTCATTTATTTTGGAGGCCCTGTATATTTCAAACTCTTCTAGGGCGTTTAGGAGATGACCTTTATTACATATGTGTATCGGCTCCATGTTTTCTTTGAATCCGGTGTAACTATGGTTTTCGTTTATGAGGTGGAGTGCGTAATTTGATGAGGTGGTTTGGGGATTCTTTTTTGGTAGGTGTTCTTTAAACCTCTGGATAAATTTTCTCCCCGTCTGTCCGATATAGAACTTATCGCACTCACTGCACTGGATTCTATACACTCCTGAACATTCCTCCGATATAATTGGAGCACGTGGGTTAAGTATATCTTTTAGATTATTCATGGTCTTGAATGAAACATTTATACATAATTTTTTAAATTCATTTTTTATTACATTGGGGAGTAAGTTCGTATATAATGCTGAGACGTATTGTGTTTTATTTTTAGCTTTCTTCTTGTCACCATTTATTTTCCGTAATTGTTTACGTATTATTTTATCCACAATTTCTATTTTATATCCGTTTCTCAAAGCTATGTTAAAGATAATGGAGATTCTACCTAGCTATAAATTTGTCTCGATGGACATTGTTAATTTATATACAAATATTCCGGTTTTGGAAACATTAACAATTCTAAAGGAAAATTTAACTACGACAGGCATTCTAAACAAAAAGCAGATAGAAGAACTCCTATCTTTCTTACAGATTATAGTACAACAAAATTATTACACTCATGACAATAAGTATTTTAACCAAAAGGAAGGGTTGGCAATGGGTTCACCTCTAAGCGGACTTTTGGCCGAAATATACATGAACTACTATGAGAATAAATTTCTATTGTCTGACTACAACCGTTCCATGATAAAATAGTTTCTTATACACGTTACGTAGACGACACCTTCATAGTATTTAATGGCACTCATTGACAGGTGGATATGTTTTTTAAGTTTATTAACGACATAAACCGTAACATTAAATTTACCATGGAAATGGAAACTAATAATAGCTTGAACTTCCTCGATGTATCGGCGTTAAAAAGAAACAAGCATCTCGGTTTTAAAATATACCGAAAGCCTACCACAACAGACATAGTTATAGATGCTAAATCGAATCATCCGTACACACACAAAATGGCGACGTTTAATGCGCTAGCATATAGACTATTAAACGTACCAATGAACACGGAGGATTATAAGGACGAATCTAACGTCATAAAACACATAGCTTTGAGAAATGGATATAAAATAGAAATTGTGGATAAAATAATACGTAAACAATTACGGAAAATAAATGGTGACAAGAATAAGGCTAAAAATAAAACACAATACGTCTCAGCATTATATACGAACTATTCCCCAATGTAATAAAAAATGAATTTAAAAAATTATGTATAAATGTTTCATTCAAGACCATGAATAATCTAAAAAATATACTTAAGCCACGTGCTCTAATAATATCGGAGGAATGTTCGGGTGTGTATAGAATCCAGTGCAGTGAGTGCGATAAGTTCTATATCGAACGGACGGGGAGAAAATTTATCCAGAGGTTTAAAGAACACCTACCAAAAAAAAATCCCCAAACTACCTCATCAAATTGCGCACTCCACCTCATAAACGAAAACCATAGTTACACCGGATTGAAAGAAAACAGGGAGCCGATACACATATGTAATAAAGGTCATCTCCTAAACGCCCTAGAAGAGTTTGAAATATACAGGGCCTCCAAAATAAATGAAGAACAGTACTCAACGATCAGCTGATGTTTAAATCCAATAAATTATATGATACCGCGTTCAAGATAAGCAGTGAAGCGCGAATACATGTTAGTTGACGATCAGAGGTCGACCGGTGCACCGAGTCACTTATAACGTTTTCAAATGTTTATGTATATATGTTAATTTATTCATAGTGAGTTTTGTACGTGTGGTGTTTATGTGTATAAACGTTTTAATCTTTTCGACGACCCCTATGTATTAGGGGAATAGCATTTTACTGTACCTGGGGGTGGGGATTTAGTCCCTGAAACATGTCGTATTTGAAAAACTGTGATCGCCTAGTGGATTATATAAGGTAAAAATCTTAAATTAATGTTTTATTATTTATAATGCTTGTTAAAACAATAAACATGAAATTTTACTACTCATAAATTTACTACTCTTATTATAGTTACACCCAGTATTGGTATAATTATTTACAACCTGCATATACAGAAGGTATCGTTGTACCGGTTAATGGAAAGGGGTAGTTTACCTGCAACATTTTATGTTGTAACAAGACAAATGTATACATGACGAACGATAACTGCCGCACATTCAAACAGAATCAAATATTTTTTTGCATGCGTCCCTGAATTGTAGAGTACTGAAGGCCTATTGATTTTGGTGAATAGCGGTTAAGAGAGAGGGATAGTTTACCTGCAGTGTTTTATGTTTTAACAGGAGTGAAGTACTTAATTTTGATAAATAAAGTATCCTGATAAGAAGCTCATAATAATCCACTGTAGAAACGTAGATGAAATATCTACAAATTAAGAGGTTAGGTGAACGGGTTGGGGGTAATGTCTATTAATGAAAATTATAGTTGAAGAAGGAGGGGAGAATTTGTTATATGTGTCCTACGTTATCGGCAACAAAGAAGTAGTTTTTTGTTAAAATTCCTTCCCGGGCTGTTTAGCCGTAGTCCAATGTTTTCTGCAAAACCAGAAGTTTCGGCAGTGCCATCGACTGCCATGATCAGTGAAAATCGATTGCGAAAACGTGAGATGGTATACGTTAGTGACCGCAGTACTGTGGATAAGTCTGAAGCAATAAGTAGAAAGAAGTAGTTTCTAGGGAAATATTTCATTTCGAATATGATTCTAAATATAAATCTTAGAACATGGAAGTCATGTATGGTTCTCCATACCGATATTTTTGAAATGTAATTACTTGGTTTTAAATCAATGATTCTATAAAAAGAATACTGAACGAGGTTTCTTTGTGCTTTTTTGCCAACGAAGAGTTCTGGGAAAGTGGTAATACTGGTAAATAGTGTGTACAGATTTATTCCATTTGTTATATTGGTCGTTCAAACTGTTATAAAATTATCTGGCCCGTTATGCTGAGCAGTGGCGTAACTAGGAGCTGCTCCTGCGGGGGGGGGGGCGGATGAGGGTAGCCTGAAGGTTAGACTCACTATTTTACTCAGAACAAATGGGAAATTCAGGAGTCTTCCTATATATTTAGCCTATATAAATATATACATTTTATGAATTCTTTGAGTCTCATAGTTTTTGAGTAAATCGACGCGAAGTATGTTGCAAAGACGTATGTTATTTACGAATGTTCAGTGATTGCCTTTATGAAGAAAACTAACTTTATTTTATTAATTTGAAAACATTGAAATTCCTTTTATTTCTACAGTAATTTGTAAGGCTGATTTTTAAAAACGCAACTGACTTAGGAAGTTATGAAATTTCGATGACATTTTTTATAGTTGTGGGGGTGATTTATCCCCTTGATCACCCCCATTGTTGCGCCACTGATGGCGAGTATCAGTGTCGTATTTTGATGTACAGTCAAGATACGATACTGGACTACAGCCTAGCGGCCTGAATAAAGTTACTAAAGCATATCAGTGTGAATGCTTCTGTTAAAGACTGTCGTACACATATGACGTAACGACATATTGAACTACAGGTAAGTGCGAGTGCATCTCTAACTGTACAACCAGCGGACTGAAATGATAATTACTCACGCTAATGGCCCATTAACAATAAAGGTTTACCGCTCAATTTCCAATACGTGTTGCACAGTAGATCACGCGAGCTTAATCACGTGCAGATCTAGTACTGTGCTAATGGTCACGTAACACAGTTCACGCAAATTAACGGGACAAAATCCTCCACCATTCTGCCCTTTCGTCGCCATTCCTCTTCAGTTCGTACTCCAGTTTCTTTCAGATCTTCCTCTATGTCATTCCTCCATCTTTTCTAGAGTCACCCTTCGTTATTTTTTCCGAAGTTTTCATTCAAAAGTCCATTTTAGATTTCCACTCTCATCCGTCCGTGTAACATCTCCAATCCATGTGATTTAATATATTGTTACGACATTACAGAACTGCTACGTGTTTCTCGGTTATTCCAACGGAGCCCGTCTGTAATGTGTGTGCGCGTACATATTGCTGCTACTTTGAGATGAAGGACAATTACGTGACACTTGTCACACGTCCGTAGCCGAGACTGATCCAGATTTTATCAGTCCTCGCACACTGTGTTCAAGGCGGCAAGCAATTACGCTTTAGTGTTTTCTAGTAGCGTTGTTGACGAATAGTATGGATTATTCTGGAATATCAGCGGGGTATAAATACAGGAAATCAGCAACGCTTAGTTCAGTTTTAGTGGCGATTTATTCCAGTGTGGTTCGAAGTATTGTGGAAAAGTATTATGAGTTTTATAATTGTGCGAGACTCTATTAATTGACGTTATTATTGCGTGGGAACAATTTTTATTTGATTTGTCGTAAGGGACTATCTTGTTGATTTCAAAGTGTTTAATTGTGATAATTAAAGCTGGTGATTAGTGACTTAATTGGTGTCTTGTATTTTGATTTCCACTGTACTTTACGGCGATCAGTTAGACTGTCGTAACTATATCCCACTATGTCAGCTCATCCTATGATTTGGTCGAGTTCATGATTCATCTAGATCCTCCAAGTACCACCAACAGTTCTTATTGGTCCATATATTTTTCTTAAACAACTTTCGTTCATATATTCGAAGCAGGTGATCATCATTATCTATCATGGTCCGTGACACACACATCAGTGCCATTCAGTAGGTACAATGTAAGTAGTAATATTTGAATACATGGGCGTCTGTGGACGTCAAATTATTTAATTTGAACAAAAAAAGGCAAATACAAGTAGCAGTTAACGAATTATTAAACGTATACAGCCTTACACGTTTACAAAAAGAGTCTGACACATTTGTAGTTATTTGATTCCACCTCAACACCAGACAACTGGAACTTATATTGGTTCTTTAGTAGTATATCTACATTACCGAATAAAAAGAAGGCCTTGATTCAATAAACGGTGTTAGATCCTACTGCGCGGATACTTAGATCCTCGGCGTGCGGTTTGGGGGTACACACACATAGGCCTATCTTCCAGATGCATAATAGAGGTCTGAGCTACAAGAACCCAACCAACGGAACGAGTATTCTTTTACTTGGTTTGTTACAAACGTAAGATATTACAGTACAAAATGAACAGATACACACACCACTACTCAGTTCAGACGGAGTAAACAAACAGTAATCGTGAAGTCGTGACGTGTGCTAAGGTGATCATTTTCGAGATTTTTATCCTTTGAGTTGTCTACCATCCCAGTATCGTTTTGGCTGATTCGTAGTGTAGTTCGAAGCCTTTGAAATGCAAATCGTGAAGTATCTCGCCCTTGATCGTATAAGCATTGTTTTCACCTTGTAAATCAGCCTTACTGATTGGTTCGATGAACCCGCAGTCATAACATTGTT
This sequence comes from Magicicada septendecula, assembly GCA_034769895.1. Classification (NCBI taxonomy): domain Eukaryota; kingdom Metazoa; phylum Arthropoda; class Insecta; order Hemiptera; family Cicadidae; genus Magicicada; species Magicicada septendecula. Next base: position 271,156,956 of record CM068369.1, on the reverse strand, counting down.
TGATCGTCGTTACAAATGAAAAATAAAGTTTTGCTTTTCCTAATGCTTACCATATACATCTATTTTTTATTTTTAAATTGACTTTCAGCTGTTCGTTGGCCGCAAAATCTGTAGGAATCAATACGTTTTACCAAGAATTATTGTTAACGTTAAAAGATTAAAACGACCTATTGCTGAGTAAAAAGGAACCAACACTGCTTCTGCTTTAGTGGTTTATTTTTATGACTGTATGACTTCAACCTGTTGCGCAACTATTAAAAATCTCAGCGAAATTCCATAACCACTTAACGTAGATCCATTTCTAAGCCATATGAGTGTGCTAAAATAAGGCTTATTAACAATTTTAGAAATAAAAGAATATTTCGAAAGTTTTATTTTACTAACTAAAAGAGTTTTATTTAATTACATTAATAAAAGAGTTTTCTTACTAATGATAATCACTCAGCACTTGGTAAAGAACGTCTTTGCAGCCTTACGTAGATTTTATAAAATGTATTTTTAAAATGCTTTAAGATGTATTTATAAAATTATATGGAAAGAATCTTTAATTTCTAATTTATCTTGAGTAAAATAGGGGGCCAGCCTTCAAGCTAGTTTCATCCCCCCCCCCACCAGAAGCTTATCTCATCCCTCCTCCGAAACAGATCCTAGTTACACCACCTTGTTGAAATGTTGCCTGAATGAATTTAAAGTAATAGACGTATACTATTTGGATACAGTAGAGACTTTCATACACACGCCTTTGACCGAAGCTATTGATAAGGACAAAAAAAAGATTTTGCAAGTCTAGGCAGGTTTTCGTTACCTTGTAAACTTGAGGCGTCACAATGGAGACTCACCTCGTCTGCAACATTTTTCACGCTTCAATTGGTCGCATTCACTGCCGTGGTAGGCCCTAAATCGTAAATTTCCGTATGTGCTGTTAAATCGTGTGTCCGTTACAAACTACGACGGTCACCGTTTGCTGTTTACGGGCATCATCTGCTACGTGTTCATCGTTTAGGAAAATACGTTTTCGTTTTCTCAGTTCTCTGAGGGAACTCATGCTTATCAAAACCGTTAAAGATTAATGCATTCTACAACGACAAACCACAATATATAGAAATGATTAAAAAAAATGGAAAAGAACGTTAAAAGTCTGATTAAAATTTTAATTTGGACAGTCTCTATAATGAATGCAGGACCAGACTTATTAAACATTTAGAGTGACCAGTAAACAGGTAATATGCAGTAGATACTAACGATTTACCGAGTTGTTTGATACAGGAATTCAAAGGAGAAGTTGATCTGATGTTTGCAAATTTTTTGGTAGAACAACGAAAGGAAGTTAATGGGACAAAACGAACGTGTGACATGAATGAAAATTTCTAAAATGCTCCTTTGAAATTCTGAACTAACATCGTTTCAGAATAACAAAAACAGAATCATTTTGTTTGAGCTGTTTCACGTGTAATAGCGACTTCAACTATACATCGTGTCATCCATATTAGCATAACTGTACATACGTAGCTCAGTGTCCTCAAATTTTTATAGAAATTATCTAATTACCTAAACCATATCCCTAAAATTACCTGTTGAAACATAAACGCAAAAGCAACGACTAAATTATTTGACATTTAGGTATTATGGTTATACATTTTTAACTAAAAAATGCAATGTTAGGGATTTTTAGTGTTTACTGTAATAAGAAATACTACTGTAATAAGAAAGAAAGTACTGTAATAGTTATTGACCTAAAGACATATTTTTAGGTAATAATTTTTACAAAAATAAATATGCGTAAACTGATGACACTATGTAAAGTTCTCCTGCAAACATAGTTTTCAAACTTTTTGAACAAGGTTCAAAATTTCCAAAGGGTCCTGACAAAAATTAATTTCATCAAATAATTTAATTTACAGAAATCATATTTCAAATAAAACTCCTTATAGTTCGGTGCTCCACACAGACTTTTACAATTTTATCAAAATTTGACTTCCATTTTTTGGCGTTGTGCCGATAGAGTTAGGAAATTTTCAGTATAAACACTACATTAGGAGTTAGGTTAAACTCTGTCTGATATCCGATTAGGCCTTTAGCGTAGTCTGATACCCGGCATGGGCTTTTACTGTTTTTTCACTTTTTATAATTGTTCTGGGTCCTGGCACCCAAAGTTTTTAATTTTCCAAACATGAACATGGTACTTAGATTGTGATTAAAATTTTTTGAAAATATTTCGCCTCACATTTTTGCCTATTTTTGAGGACGAATCTTAAAAACGATGGGGCTGTTAGGGCTAAAGGTATGCTGCGTTTCAAGAAAATCGGTTGGTGAATTAAAACGTTTCGTGAGACATACTCCAAACAGACAGACAAATGCTAAACGTTTAAAACTGAGGACGCGATTCGCTCCAAAAAAAAAATAATAATAATAATAAAAATAGTAGGAGTTTCTCGGGCAAAAGTGTTGAAAATGGAGGGAGTCCAGGGTAGGAGAGAGAAAACCCCAGGTTCAAAGTTGACTGAAGACAGGAAGAGGAGACACAGTGAGAAGATGAAAGAGTATTTGAAAAAAAGGAAAGAACAAAGAGTAAAGAATTGAAATTGGCATGTGGTCCCTAGTTGGCCGATACGGAAAAAATAGCAATAACAAAAAACAACTAGAAAAAGACTAAACGTAAAATATATTTCACTGAAACCAGCTGCAATTAACAGAAACTGGTTTTAAGTAGTTCAAAGCATTGTTACAGACTAGATCAAACAGAAGAAAAAAATGTATAGTGTATTCACCTTGGTTAAGTTCTTCTGTATTTGTTCGGCTTCAAGACCAATTTCAAAGCATTAACAGATTCGAACAGATCGTTAGAAATTAAACTAACATCTTCAGAAACCGGTCTTACCTGTAACAGAAAAAAACAACACCATCAAATATATGTACACTAATTATAAACTTTCCAGTAAACGTTAGGACACGTTATAAATTACTTCACCTTACCTGACTATATACACTATTTAATTATAGTACATGAAACATTGCAACTTTAAGTCTTTGTGACTTCCAAACAGTTAGGTACCTAAACCTGAAACGTGAACTGACAACCTACGTATAATCGAAGTTACAGTGGAATCAATAGACTTTTTTAGAAGCCTATACGGTTTTAATAAAATTAATGGTACTAAAATTACTCTATTTTGTGGAATAACTGGGAATAGACTCGTCTATGTACGACGAAGAAGTTTTCGAGGACAGGCCGGATAGTCTTCCAGCTTGAGCCTAACGCCATACGAAGGAAGCTGTACAAACTGCAAAATGGAAAGTTTCGGGTCCCCTGGTTTCTAATGCTTTTGCATTTCGGTACAATGGTCCTACACCGACAGAATAATAAAAATGATGCTTGGGTAATTTTTGAAACATTCCTATGCAAACACAGACACACGCTCTCGTTAAAGCAGTCTGAAAGAGTAAAGCCGTTAATTAACACAACCTAAAAACAAAATAATTTAAAAAATAAGTAATTATGTTATTCATCATAACACACCATAAGGCAGGCAATAAATGTATCTAGATTTCCAATAGACAAATTTCATTAAAATATTATCGTTGAAATTTCAATGATATGTAGACAATTAGGCCTAAGTAAAAAAATTCAAAATTCATTTGGAAGTAGGTCGTTTTGTAAAAGCGTGCAACTGGTTATATAATTTTAATATTTTAAGGTGTATATTACCATAGTATTTAAAAACAAATATTAGGAAGTTCAGACAGGATACACGGAAAGGAATTGAAATAGGCTATATTAATAATTGTCTTTAAATAGTGAGATTTTCAGAATTTTAATTCCTACTGTTTCTGTAATTACTTAGCTTCTTTAAAATCATAAAATTATTGACAAACAAATAGTTCCACGTAACGTTTTATCAAATAAGTAGGCCTAAAACAATATTATACTGTGTATATCATTTGCTTAAGAGCATGGATCACAAACACGTAGACCTATCCTCCCCCCCCCCACACACACACTCGCGTGTCTATAAATAAGGAGACTGTTTCTACAAAGGAGTGAGAACTGATTGTGAACTCTTTGGCGGAGATCTTGGACGTGTATGATTCTTCATGACATCAACTCTCTTTGGGAGTTGAGTTGATTGCGAATCATCGTTAGTGCAGTTGTGTTTTCTTTTCTGTTGTGTGCCGAAATATCGGTAAGTTTAAAAGCTGGCGTTTTGTTCAATTTTACTAAAAATTTAAAACACCTACGGAATACTTACTGAGGTGTACGGGCAAGCCTGCACGTCTCGTTCACATGTGTCTGAGTTATACAAAAGATTCAGTGAAGGACGTCAGAACGTGGAAGACGATGAACGCCTGGTCAACTTTCCACTTGAAGAAACGAAGTAAATATAGAAAAAATTAGCCGGAGTTTCGAGAAGAATACTGACTGAGTGTCTGAATGATAGCTGAAAGTGTGAACATTGGAATATTCACTCCGTAAAAAATTTTGCGTGACGATTTCAACACGAGTCTCACTTAAGAGGAAGAAGAACACCGCAAGGAGGTTTGCGCTGACGTGCTGTAAAAACTTAATTTTTAAAAGGAGTTAACATGTGATCTGATGATGAATAAAAAGTATTTTAACTAAATTAATGAAACGACTTTGTCTTATTTAATCAATGAAATAGTAGTGGTTTGAGTAATGGAAGGTTATGTTTACTGTTTGGTTGAGTGGCACCATTTATGACCCGCTGATTGGAAGAAATTCAAATAGTCGATTTATCATCAGTATTGTAACCAATGAAGTAAACCAATCGAAGTAAGTACACAATTTAATTAACCACATAGTTACTTATGACCATTACAGCCGGGTTTATCAACACAACATCAAGTGATGATTGTCACGAAGGGCGGTGCTCCATTCGACTACCAATTAGCATAATTCTACGGTTACCGCTAATGACTTCTTAAGATAAAGTGATTAAATAAATAAAATAAATAAATAAATAAAGGTAAATTATATAAAAATAAATAATAATCATTATAATTAAATGATATACCAATCGGACCGTATACTACAATATGTGTGGATGTCTAATAAACACAAATTTTATATTATTTAAAAGGTAATATATTTTTTATTATTTATTTTAGAATGTTTGGACAGCTTACATTACTGTGTCATCTTCATAATTATAATTTTATATACAGTTCTGAAGACGACAGTAATGTATCCTATCGAAACATTGTTAAGAAAATATAAAATACTTTTTATTATTAATCTTAAATAACAGGAATAATGTGAGCAATTATGAATATATATATTCAAACACTTTTTGCTACAGTCTGTTTCTTGATGTATATATTATATTTAATATTTATAATAATTTTACCTCAAGATGTTTTCTCCTTATTTTGAACATGTTTCGGGAAGCCCTGTATTCCCATCTTCAGCCATCCTGATTTTGTTGGGAAGGCTGAAGGCTGAAGATGGGAACACAGGGCTTCCCAAAACATGTTCGAAATAAGGAGAAAACATCTTGAGGTAAACTTATTATAAATATTAAATATAATCTATTTATATTCGTATTAATAACATTATTTTATTATTACAATTTTTTAATTTTCCAGAAGAATACATTTTTTATATAATTTGTGTTACATTGTTTCGACAGTATTTTTACGATCTTCTTCAGAAATGTACATAAACAATTAAAAATTGTCAAAGAACTATGCTAAACATAAATTTTTTTGGGTTGTGGATAATTAATCTCTCCTCATAATGTAATTGTAAACTAACAAGCTGTATCTCTGTGTATTAATACTTTTATGTTTTGGTACGTGAAATCGGCGTTAAAATATACGTACGTGCCTTATTATCTGAGTGAAGTAACCATGAAGGACAGTGTCTCCGTAAGAAACTATAGTAGGCTACATAATTTTCTTCTCTAAAGTCCTACTCTAAATGTTTAACGCTTGGAGATGTTTACATCGTTATTTGTGTATAGGCCTACATGTAATGTATGCATTACAAATATATTATATACAACATACGTAGTATATTGCTACGCTGAGGAAATAAATGGTACCGCATCGTCGAGTGACTAGTGACGCCTTGCACGTTTATTTGCGCGGCAGAATACTCGCCTACCCAGGCCCGCTATGTCACTACAATGGAAGGCGGCGGAGGTATAAATACTGCTACTACTCGAAGCGGGCAGTCAGTATAGTTTACACGTGGCGATATAAGATTGCGGCGAGTTATTGTGGCGGTTTTGTGGGAAATTATCACTGTGTTAGTTAGTGCGAAACTGTAATAAGGTAACATTTAATGTTGTGTAATGTTACACACACACACACACACACACACACACACGACACAGGTACAGGCTTACAGGTACCAAAAAAACTAGTAATTTGTCTATTTCATTCTTCTAGTCCTATTTGTTTAATATATAGAGAAACTTCGCATCTTATTGGTCGAACAAGGGGGATTCCGAGTTTTCCACAAATGTGTATATAATGCTAAATTATATTTTATGTGATTTAACTTAATTATTGTATAAGATTGCCTTTGTTTATAACATCTTCTCTTGTGTTATAACTTAGGGAACCCGCAATAATTGGTTCTGCCAATTATTCAGGCTGCCTTATTTGTGACGAGCTGAAAATTAATCAGAACAAAAACAATAAATATAAAAGGATTCTGGGAAGGGGAAACTGTTGATTTATGCACTCAGTATAGTCGGTACTCCTGATGACATCTCTTTATTACATATTGTATTATTTGCTCTACTTAAAATTCTTGACACATATGCTTCAATAGCTTAAAGTTTACATGATGATTATATTTTATTCTTTTACAAGGCCCCCCTCAAAATAAGATGTATATCAAATTTAATTAAGTCCCCGGATCCGGGATTTACTCTAATACGTTAAGAATGGTTACCTCACCATATCAAGCTTTAAAATTTTGCCATTTGAAGAATGGTCTTTATTAATCTTTTAAACAATAAGGCTTTACAGTTTAGAGCTATAACTCTTTTACTAGGAATAAGTATACAAGTTATAAGTATACAATTACTGTCAGTACTTAAAATGTCTTAATGTGGTTAATTTAATTGTCTTTTGTTGAATATAATATTTAGTATTTCATAAGCACGGAAGGCTTGCCTCCGTGTCACCTCTTTTGATGTCCTCCAGCTCTGCGTTATTCCAGTCGTAGGTCCTCGGTTGCAGCATGTTTGAAGTAGGTCAGGTATCCCTCATTATCTTCGTATCCTGGAATGGTGTAGTCCTGAAGTCTTTTAGATCATGGTGGCTCCTGGTTCTCTGCTCTTGGCTAATGGTTAGTAATAGCTCGTTGATCTGAATGATTAACACAAAGTTTCATTCACCTGTATCCACTTCACATGATTGTTTGATTGTAGCACTTCACTTCATGGTATTACCACAGTTTTAATTACATAAGTATTATATTTTAAGATTTTTGAAGAGATGTCACCGGCGCTAAATTTTAGTTATTCATTCTCACTAGTTTACACCATATTTATATGAGTCGCGGTTCAACTACATTAACGCAACACATTGTTTAATAGTATACAGAATGCCTCTGTGTCTTAACTGACGGATTAATTACATTTTGTAATAAACATTTTTTAACGTTGCACATATCGGCAGTACACAGCTTACTGGTTGACCGCTGCATTCCAAGTGGGCGAAAATAGTTAGGGGACAGAGTAGTAATCTCGCGAGAGTACAATTCAACATAAAAGTAGTTCCAAGTTTCTTTTTTATTTAAAGGACTACAATTAGATTAAATAATTAAGTAGGGCGATTCTTAGTTACAATTGCTATCAAGGTATATTATAGTGATCTAGTTTAATTATTTAAATAATAATCAATTTACAATTATTTTTAGTTAGTTAAGGGGTCGGAAAACAAGTTGATTCTGGTTAGCGCCTGTTTATGCAGGATTAATTAACAAGCTTTACCCTTTCTGTACAATCGTATTCCTTTTAATATATTATTAGACTTTTTATTTAAATATTATTATTATTTAATGATTACAATACGCTTTAGGTTAAAATGTGAGATTTTATTAAACACTTAAAATTTATCAACCTATACATTATCAACTAACACATTTTCTTTTTTTTTTTATTTAATGAAATCGTCACATACTCCGCCTCTTAAGAAACACAGACTCCTGACAAGTTGGTTAGCAATGTACCGGGAGTATGCTTGGGGAGTACTGTGTGAAATTTCTCTCACCCGTTTTTCTTTGTATGTAATTACGAGCAGCATAAGTCATTCTCGACTTGCTGATTCTTACTATCTATACATATTTCATAATTTACAGACTAATTCTACTACTACATAAATTTCACACACTATAAAAAGTATTTTAAACATTCTAAATTTTTCTTAACTCTACTACTTATGACTACTACCGGATTTTTCTTTAGCTGTGAGTTATTCTAGTTATAGAATTTACTCTTTAATTACTCTTTTTTTTATATTGGATGTCAGCTGACTTCTTACTTTACTCTACTTTCGATGAATAGGATTCAAGGTTGATCAGGCCTCGTACCTATTTATACGATAAGGTAGCCAAATGTTACTCAAGTACTCTTTGCATTTGAGTACCTACATCTAATACATTTATTTAACTTGCACTCTACCATTTTCTTCTTCGTGATAACGTTTTATCTGCGAAATATGTGTCCTTCGTACATATTTTTGAGTAGAGGGTTCGTACAGGGCTACAGTTACTGGAGTTAAGTATTTGTGAATTTGATAAGGACCGCACCATCTGTATGATAGCTTGGAAGTTGTCTTATCGATTGCACTACTCGTTGGGTGCGTTTTATACATAACTAAGTCACCGATTTGGTACTTTACTTCATTATTATTATTTTTTCGCTCGTGATATTTCCTTGATTTCGCTAAGTTTGTTCGTAAATTAGCGCGCGCTTCATTCCATATGTTCCTAATATTTTTATCCCTAATTTCAAGGGGTAACAATTCATGTATTTTCCACTTAGTGGATAATGGGTGGTTTGGTTTATACTTGAACAATAATTCGAATGGGGTAGACTTATGTCCTTCATGATATGCTGAATTAAAGGCGAATTGTATCCAGGATAGGTTCTGGTCCCAAGAAGTGTGATCGTTAGCATGGTAGGCTATTAAAGCAGATTTTAGGTTTCGCAAATACCTCTCAGCTATATTACCTTGCGGACGATACTCTGTAGTGGTAATGTGGTCTATACCTAATTTGAAACACATGTTCCTGAATTCCTTGGACTTAAACTGTGGTCCGTTATCCGACACTAGATGGACAGGAATACCGAATTCTTTAAATAATCTATGCTGTAAAATGCTTACTGTTGTCGTAGCTAAAGCTCGCCGCATGGGGTACATCCAGACGAATTTACTAAAAGAATCTACGCAAATTAGTAACATTGTATTTCCTGATTTAGAACGCGGGTAGGGTCCTGAAAAGTCTAAATAAAGTTTGGAGAATGGGGTAGCAGGAATCTCTGAGATTAATTGACTTATTTGGCTGTTTCTCGCTGGTTTGCTGAGTGCACACAACTTACACTTTTTCACAAAATTAGCGATCTCACTGTTCATATTTTCCCAGTGATATTCTTTTCGAATTCGATGTATGGTTTTATTTATTCCCATATGTGCTCCAATGGTGGAAGAGTGATAATATTCCATCAGCATAGGTTTAATAATATCAGGGGCGATTATTCGCAAATATTTTCCGTTCGCTATTCTACAACATAATACTCTCTTACTTAATAGGTATTTTTCTGACTTGTTCCCTTTTTCAAGTTGTTCAATAATTGGACTCAAACGTGGGTCTTGTTGTTGATAATGGGCTAACTCCGTAAATGCAAGAGGAAATTCGGTAATTAAAGTATTAATAATTGGCGTTTCTCTACTCTTGTTTTCGTAGGTATTACTACTCGGCTGGAACATACGTGACAGGGTATCGGCAACTACGTTTTGGGTGCCTCTAATATGTTGTACTTTGAATTTAAAACAATTTAATCTTAATACCCATCTTCCGATACGACCTAACTGTTTTGGGTGATTTAGTAGCCAAGATAAAGCTTGATTATCTGTTTCTAACAAAAACTCTTTATGTTCTAAAAAAGGTTTGAACTTCTCAAAAGCGAAAACGATAGCTAAACATTCTAATTCGTATGCGGAGTATTTCTTTTCTTGGTCAGTCAGGGTGCGTGAAGCGTAACTAATAGGTAATCTAGAGTTATCTACTTCCTGATATATTACTGCACCTAGGGCTACACTTGAACTGTCTGTCTGCACAACAAATGGTTTTGTAAAATCGGCTAATTGTAGTACGGGGGGTGATATGATGCTTTCTTTTAATTTCTCGAATGCGGTTTGGTGTTGCTCATTCCACTCAAATTTAACTCCCTTCTTTCTTAAAGTATTTAGCGGTGCTGCAATTTCGGCTAGATGTGGGATATACTTATGGAAATAATTTATCATTCCTAAAAATCGGGCTATTCCTTCCGCATCCCGCGGTGGTAAAAATTCTCTGATAGCACGGGTTCGCTCTGGGTCTATGCTTACCTTTCCGTTGGCTTTTACGATGTGACCTAAAAATGAGAATTGAGTCACAGCAAAATTTACCTTACTGGGATTTACGGTTAATCCAGCTTTCTCCATTCGGGATAGTACTTCACGTAGATGTTCAAGATGTTGCTCAATTGACTCGCTGTAAATAACAATGTCATCTAGGTAGTGGTACACATATTTAAACTTTATGTCATGAAATAATTTTTCTAATAATCTGCTACATACAGAACTACCTTGGGATATACCAAAGGGTACCCTTGTAAATTGGTACAGGTTGAAAGGGACGGCAAATGCGGTTAGACGTTTTGATTCTTCCGAAAGGGGTATCTGATGAAATGCCTGATTTAAATCCATAATGGTAAAGATTTTTGCTTTCGTAAAATAATGAATTGCACTATGGATGTCGGGAAGTGGTATGGATTCAAATTCTATCCGTTTATTTAGTTGTCTATAGTCTACAACTAATCTATGTTTGTCGTTACTTTTGGGTACTAAAAACGCGGGAGATGAATAAGATGACGTAGAGGGTTCGATGACTCCTTGTTCTAATAGTTTATTAATTTGGTTCCTCATTACTTCCATTTTTGGAGGTGATAACTTGTATGGGGCTAAACGTATTACTTTATTGTCGCTCAAATTTATTTTGTACTCTATCAGGTCCGTCAGTCCTAACTTTGGGGTGAGGACATTGGAGAATCGTTTTATTAAAGTCTGTATGTTCCGTCTATCTTTACTTTCCAGATGACCTAATTCACATTCGTGATGCTTTAGATGTGAAGAAGTAGTGCTAGTACTTTCTCTGTTATTTGAATTATCATCCAAGTTATATTTCCGTGAACGATCGAATCCAAAGTAAAATTTCTTATCGTGAATATCTAGAATTATTCCTGTTTTACTGATAAAATCAGCTCCCAATATTAACTCGGGTCCTAATTCGTCGCATACTAACATTGGAAAATACCACGTTAGATTTTTAATTTTTACCTTAAACGTGATGATAAGTTTTATCATTAAGTTTTGTTTGTTAGCTGTAGCGCATTTAATATTTACTGATTGACTGCGTTTAACTAAATTATGTTTAAGTAATTTATTGGCTAGCCCTTGACTAATTAAACTTCGCGTTGATCCGGAATCAATTAATCCGAGGGTGGATGTAACACCAAGGTCAACTTGTATATATGGTAATTGACACTCACTGAAATCACATTTATTAATAGCGTTACATTTATCGATAAATTTTTTTACATAGGGGTCTAATTTTCTTTTCTTATTATTATTAATTTGTTTTATTTTATTGTCTCTCAGGGGTTTACCTGTTTTCACGATGCTGCGGAAGACACAGGGTTTCGGATCTCCCTGCCTTACATGTTTTTTGGATAATGAGTTTTCCGATTGTACTGTTTCCGTTTACAGTTTCTACTGAGGTGTCCAGGTTTTCCGCAGTTATAGCATACATATTCCTTATGTGGGGTCTCACTGGTTTCCTGTCGTGGTTGAGGCTCCTTGGACTTACCATGGCCATGAACATGGGTTGATCTTTGAAATGGTCTTCTTTCTCGTAGACTTCTTGCATCTGAGATTAAGGCTTGCATTTCTTTTCTATGTGGTGTAGTGGATACCGGTGCATGTCTGTGCTGATCTGCGTACCACACATTGGAAGAGTGAATACTACATTGTTCAAGGTCAGCGAAAGTAAGGGGTCTACTTATTAGTGCTAAACGGGAGCGTTCATCAGGAGATAAGCCTACTAGGATAGTATCGACCAATTGTTTTTCAGTCCAGTCGACTTGTAGTAGACGTGAAGATTCTCTTATGTCTGCGATATAGTGGGCCAGCCTTTCATGAGCTCCCTGTACTCGAAGTACAGTATTTCTTTTGATCTCCTCATAAATTCCAGTGGGGATAAAATATTTGATTATATTCGTATGAAGTTCTTCTACTGGAAGAGCGGAGTTTAATGATTCTAGTACACGATCTCGTAATGGTGGTTTACATTTGGGTAGGATTACTTGCAGTATTTGCCAATCGTTCAATTGTTGTAGATCTTTTATTTGCAGTAGGTATCTGATAAAAGTCAACAGTATCGTGATACTTAACCCATCGGTGTAAGGAATTTCATTAATTATTTTCTCTACTGGGTGGGAAATCTTTCCGTAGAGGTCAACATTAAAATTTACGTTTGGTATTTCTTTCGAAGGATTAGTGGTTGCATTAGGATTTGTAATCGCATATTGACTAGAGCGAGTACGCTGAACTTTAGGCGGTGGGGGTTCTAACATAGTTAGGGCATTTAATTCTCTACTAGGTAATTGTTCATGACTCTGTTGTATCTTAGATACGGTGGGTGATTCGGGGTTCGAGGTGATGGGAGGGTGTTCTAAAGTAGGGGATTGAACAGGGGAGATATATAATTTTTGTAAGTAGTGCTCAATTTCCTCCATTCTCGATGAGTCTGACTTTCGTCGTAAGTCGTTGATAATTATGGGTAATTGGCTTAATGCCTCTTCCGCAAATTTCTGCACATCGGCGGGGATTACGGTGACGTCGGGCCAGCTTAATAAATTATTCAACCGGCGGGTTAAATGTTCTATACGTTGCGTAACGCGCAAAAGTTCCGTAGGTGATTTTTTGTCCTGAAGGTTCTGAGATAATACTATCAGTTCCCTATATTTCGCATAACAGGTTTCTCGTTCGCCGTCATAATCGAGTTCACGCAATTTATCTAACTGTGAGGTTATCTCTGATCCGGTTTGGCGTAATGATTTTCGTAATTCAGACACGGTTACATTCACGTGTTTTAGACCTCGTAAAAGTGCTTCGTAGCATAGCTCATCTTTTAATAATAGATCAGGATTAAATTCAGTCATTTTCGTAAAGTGAGTGGCTATAACTAATTATTCTACTATTTGCATTTAATACTATACAACGCTATATCTTTTTTACACAAAAATAAAAATATAAATAAATCGTATTCTTACACCTTTTTCTTTTTAAATGAACAATTAAAATGAGATGACAAAGGTTGTCATTTTACATTGGTAGAGAGAGAGAAATCTCACACAGGCTTAAATATGCGTACGGCAAAAGGGGGAATCTTCGGCTACTACACACAGGAAAAGACACGCTTCTTATAACAATAGAACTAACAAAGAGGGGGTCGTTGGTGTTTAACTCAACTATGGGGAGATGTTCACTATGACCGTTTACACACGCAGGCGCGGACAAGAATTCAACTGGTCTGATATTGTTTACAAACCGACAGGTTGATGAATGAACTTTTTGACAAGCACGTACCTGCTGTTATATCGTATTCTTGGGGCGTCTTTAGTTAACATTATGTTCATTCCTATGTCTAAATAATAATTAAATTACGTATTTATTATACTATTATAATAATTATTATCGTTTAATTTTATTTAAGATTTTAGACACATTTTAAAGTACATGAGTGAATAAATCAACAGCTTGTGTGTGTGGGTTTATCGGGACACAATTACTTCTTAAATAACACAAGTCACAAAATTTTTTTTACAAAGGAGTTGCAAAATTTAAACAAATTAGCAGAGTGGCGCAATTTATTTGTGACACTCTGTACACAGTTAATTATTAAACAACAGCACAACAGCAGAAAATAGCAAAATAGCAAAATTAGCAAAATAAGCAAAATTAGCAAAATTAGCAGAGTGGCGCAATTTATAACATCTTCTCTTGTGTTATAACTTAGGGAACCCGCAATAATTGGTTCTGCCAATTATTCAGGCTGCCTTATTTGTGACGAGCTGAAAATTAATCAGAACAACAAACAATAAATATAAAAGGATTCTGGGAAGGGGAAACTGTTGATTTATGCACTCAGTACAGTCGGTACTCCTGATGACATCTCTTTATTACATATTGTATTATTTGCTCTACTTAAAATTCTTGACACATATGCTTCAATAGCTTAAAGTTTACATGATGATTATATTTTATTCTTTTACAAGGCCCCCCTCAAAATAAGATGTACATCAAATTTAATTAAGTCCCCGGATCCGGGATTTACTCTAATACGTTAAGAATGGTTACCTCACCATATCAAGCTTTAAAATTTTGCCATTTGAAGAATGGTCTTTATTAATCTTTTAAACAATAAGGCTTTACAGTTTAGAGCTATAACTCTTTTACTAGGAATAAGTATACAAGTTATAAGTATACAATTACTGTCAGTACTTAAAATGTCTTAATGTGGTTAATTTAATTGTCTTTTGTTGAATATAATATTTAGTATTTCATAAGCACGGAAGGCTTGCCTCCGTGTCACCTCTTTTGATGTCCTCCAGCTCTGCGTTATTCCAGTCGTAGGTCCTCGGTTGCAGCATGTTTGAAGTAGGTCAGGTATCCCTCATTATCTTCGTATCCTGGAATGGTGTAGTCCTGAAGTCTTTTAGATCATGGTGGCTCCTGGTTCTCTGCTCTTGGCTAATGGTTAGTAATAGCTCGTTGATCTGAATGATTAACACAAAGTTTCATTCACCTGTATCCACTTCACATGATTGTTTGATTGTAGCACTTCACTTCATGGTATTACCACAGTTTTAATTACATAAGTATTATATTTTAAGATTTTTGAAGAGATGTCACCGGCGCTAAATTTTAGTTATTCATTCTCACTAGTTTACACCATATTTATATGAGTCGCGGTTCAACTACATTAACGCAACACATTGTTTAATAGTATACAGAATGCCTCTGTGTCTTAACTGACGGATTAATTACATTTTGTAATAAACATTTTTTAACGTTGCACATATCGGCAGTACACAGCTTACTGGTTGACCGCTGCATTCCAAGTGGGCGAAAATAGTTAGGGGACAGAGTAGTAATCTCGCGAGAGTACAATTCAACATAAAAGTAGTTCCAAGTTTCTTTTTTATTTAAAGGACTACAATTAGATTAAATAATTAAGTAGGGCGATTCTTAGTTACAATTGCTATCAAGGTATATTATAGTGATCTAGTTTAATTATTTAAATAATAATCAATTTACAATTATTTTTAGTTAGTTAAGGGGTCGGAAAACAAGTTGATTCTGGTTAGCGCCTGTTTATGCAGGATTAATTAACAAGCTTTACCCTTTCTGTACAATCGTATTCCTTTTAATATATTATTAGACTTTTTATTTAAATATTATTATTATTTAATGATTACAATACGCTTTAGGTTAAAATGTGAGATTTTATTAAACACTTAAAATTTATCAACCTATACATTATCAACTAACACATTTTCTTTTTTTTTTTATTTAATGAAATCGTCACATGTTGACGTCTAACTGTTGTTTGTGTCAGATTACAATGATTTTCAGTTATGTTGTTTCCATTGTACAACACGACGATCTGTGAGTCCGTCGTATCAATATTATATATGGTACAAAATTTATAATGAGACAAGAGAGTGTTGTCAAAATGTTGAGGCGTCATCTTCTGCCAATGAAAAAGTACTGAATAAGTTTGCTTTTTGGTTTCAAATGCTACTTATTTTTGTAACTAGTCTTAACGGCAATCAATCGACATATAATTTAAACTCAAAAGGTACCTCAAATTATAAGCTTATAATTATGTTACGACAATATAGACTGACAACGCCTTTTAACTTTGCATAGTACGGTGTAATGTTCAACCGTGGCGGACGCGCGAGGTCACGTCTCTCGACTGAAGTGCACCTAAATATAAGCGATCCTGCTTGAAATTGTTATGTTCGTTGGCAACGGTTGTTTAAACTTTTCGCTGGTAGACAAACACTGAATCCGTGCCAAGAACTGTAAGTTACACGGCGATATAATTTTCATTTTTTAAAACGATTTTAAGAGAACTAAACTGCCCAGTTAGACGTTAACACTGTAAACACAAAGATGACGACAATTTCTTCTTCCTCCTCTTCCTCCTGCTCTCCATCATCGTCGTCATTGTCATCGTCATAGTAGCGGACATCATTAAGGTTCATCGTATTCTTCATCATCATCACCGTTGTCGTAATCTTGTACTTATGTTATTCTTTGAGCCTTCTTCAATACGTCTATGGGTGTAGCCTCTCTACATCTCTTCTAGCCTCTTCTACGATACTCTACCCATCCCCAGTCTACTCCACGCCGATCCCGTAATGACACATAATTTATTACATGTCCGTGTACGAGTGCGGGGATGTCACATATAAAGTACCTTCACCAAAAATCTGTAGTATCCAGTGTGTTGCTGATTGCTCATCAAGCTTTCTAACAATATAAAGCGTGATGAGCTGTAAATTGCACGTTGTTCAACTTACAGGGAAATATGTCTGAAGCCGTCGAGACTCGTGCGTCACTATATTGTTAGATATAGTGAGACATCACTATATTGTTGGATATAGTGAGACAACGCAAGTTATGACGCCTGTGTTTATAACAACATGCTTTGTAATTTGTGCAAGATATGATGAGATTTATTTCTTTTCATTGTGAAATGGGTTAGAACACGTGCTCGTAATGAGTTGATAAAACACACACACACACACACGACACAGGTACAGGCTTACAGGTACCAAAAAAACTAGTAATTTGTCTATTTCATTCTTCTAGTCCTATTTGTTTAATATATAGAGAAACTTCGCATCTTATTGGTCGAACAAGGGGGATTCCGAGTTTTCCACAAATGTGTATATAATGCTAAATTATATTTTATGTGTGCATGCTTCTTTGTCTGCAATAGTTTAATATGACGGCCTGTATATCAGTTTAAATTACAATAGTTTAAATTTTACTGATGCGAAGGCTATAACAATAAATAGTGGAGAAAGATACGTGCCAGATTTCTATTTTAATTAGTTATTATTTTAAGGAGATATTTAGCTACAGTGTACCGTTTCCAGAGAACACCATGGAATTGTAGTCTTTTATAGTTCCGGAAACCTTTTTTGCGATTTTGTAATTCTTCTTTTTTTAATAGTTTATGCACAAGGCCAAAAGTCATTTATAGAATATTTAGCCTACAATATTTACTGCACAATACTTATAATTTATATAAATTTTTCACACATGGATTTTTACTGCAATTTGTGGGTGAAAGCTAAATTTAGAAGATTACCAAAACCTTTAAATTTTTTAAAAGCTTTAGAAATGAGTTGATTATGTTCACAAAAAACGGCTCTTCTCTTCTTTTCTTCAAGGTTTGAGGGATATTCAGTCAAATGTGTGAACGCAGTATTCAGCGTCTTTTCGGAATGCGTTTATCAGTAAGTAAAGTGAAAGAGAATGAATGAAAAAGATGAAAGGTACATCAATAAGCAACAATTTCACGATATCACAACATGAAAAGAATATTCTTTTGTAAATTAAATGATTTGACGATACAAGCAGGGTAGAAGTTGACATATTAGTTAGGATTCTTCAAGTTTCCAGTTTTCAGATCGATTGGTAGCATTTTATAGGAATGTTTCTCAAAAGAAGTAAATTCTAAAAATCGCTGGTGCACCTGAAAAAATACTGAGGGGTGAAGCCTTCAATACCAGAAGCATCAAAATTAGACTAGTTTATGTGTGTGTGTTGGCGCGTGGTCATAATATTCATAATAACAACAACTATTATTTGTTGTTATAGCAATAATTAAATCATAATAACAACATATAATAATGATGCGTTTAATGTTAATACTAATAATTCTAATAAAATAATGCAGATAAATAACTGAATTATACAATTATAACGCACCACGATATAATTATAATTAATTATATTTAATTGTAGTTAATATAATTAATAATGTCAATAAAAGTATAAAATATCTGGGATTTAGGAGCAGAGAATTTGGTCAGGCTAACTAAAAGAACTACAAACACAAGTTGTTTCCAAATGATTAGTTGAATGTCGTCAATATGAAAGTTCTTTTTTTTTAATTAACTGTTAGTGAAATAAAAGACTCGTTGTTGAGCTTATGTAGACAGATTGCCCACGTAACAATTTTCAAAACTCATCGTTGGCTTCTGTTCAAATGTAACTGCTTAATACCATACTACATTTCTTGGAATCGTTATGAATTTCCTAGAACCATTGTTTCTCCGAGCAAATGTCTCTCCAAGCAAGAGTCACAACTTCATTGTGAACAGTATCTTTTGCATTTTATGTGTATTTAGGAGTGCTGAATGAAAATTTGGCTTAAAAAAAATGATAAATAATACTAGTGGTTGCAGTGGCCGTTTTAGAGCTTATAATACGGGGGCAATTTAGTAGGTGAGAGAAACGGTAATAATAGTAAGTATAGGGGACCACACTACTCGGCTGATATAACGATAATAATTTAACATACTAAAAGTAAAGTAGGAGACCATCATAGTGGATGGGAATAACAATGTTTTTCTTCACTTAAGACTTTATATAACGTCTTCAGCCCTGCCATCTTCGTCTGGGGCTACCTGCATCTCAACTTCCTTGGGGTCTATAGGTATTGACTACGTGGTTTATTAGACAGTCATCGCTCATCATCTCTATGTGGTGTTTCCCTTGCAATGAGCACTGTCTAATCCTATCTTTCACGCTGTATGTCCCCAACTCGGTCCTTTTTTCTTCATTTAATTTGATCGTGAAGGAACAACCTTTCGCTCGGCTCAAGAAATTCCTTTCAGTTAAAATATGACACATGCTCTACAGGTTTCCCATTAACCACTAACTTGAAACGAAATGGACACTTTCCTCTGAAAGCCATAAGCTTCGTTTTGTTTTCAGATATTGTCAAATTATAATCCTTAAATATAAGGCTCAATCGGTACAGAGAAAATTAAAATTGTCTGGTCATCCGCAGACGACTTTGTGTTTATACATTTATGGATTGAGGTTAATCTAATTCCGGGAATAATAAGAGTCTTCCACTGCAGTACAACGTTGTTGTCTGTACATATATGTAAGACAAAGTTTGTGATAAGCTACTTTCTTGTCACACTCCACTGATGATGACAATTGGTCTTGTTCTGTCACTCCCGTATTAACAACCATTCATGTTATTGTCATTATGACTTCTATCAGACGCTGCGGATAACCTCGGCTCCATAATATCCCATAAAATACGTCTATTGGCCAGATTAGAAGCATAATCTGTAAAGCCAATACAGGTTTCCAGGCTGTATACCCTACGCTTGTCCGTTAGTTGTCGGTCTACTGTAATGTTGTCATTGCAGAACCTGTAATTAACTCTGCTCTTCCAGGCGCAGCACATCAGCAGTTCTTATTAGACGACTGTTAATAATCTGAGCATACAATTTGTAGAATGTGTTCGGCAGACTAATTCATCTGTTGTTTCACATGAATTACGGACTCCTTCTTTGTATAATGAGCTAACTTCTGCTGATTTCCAAGGCTCTGAAACCTTTATACGCTTCCACCACTCGTCTAACAAATGCAGCATTCTTAAGTCTAATAGAGAAGTATAATTCAACATAAAAAGTAATCTGCCTTTACGCATTAAAACAACACACACACTTTCTATTTTAATAACAAAATAGTTGGGTTTCTGGAAGCCAAACCTCCCGGTTCAATTAAAGACTCGCCAGCCACTGTCTAGTTGTTGTACTGTCTGTTAAATAAAAATACACATCAATTTACGTACCGTGTAAATATTATAATTTAACGATCTTTTTCTACACAGTTTAAGAAAGTATCTGTCTACCTTTCCTTTAGTCGTCTTTCCTTCAAGCTTTTATTTTTACTTGCGAGCTTGTTTGTGCAGTCTTACGTTACATTTTCTTTGTACGCGTTCTTGCCTTATTCCCCTAAGATCTTTTATTTGTTCTGTGACGTTGTAGACTCAGCGCATCGCCAATTGTTGGAAGACCGTACCTGACTTCATTAGAAAGTCTGCAACTTTATTTGTAAAATCACGTCTCAATTCGTTTGTATTGTTTAAAATTTTCTCTACAAAGTAATCTCCGCTGGTTATTACACAACTATATCAACATTTTTAGCAGCCAAATTTCCTTAAACGAATTTTTTGTATAGGCTTGAGTTCTCTCAACAATTTTTGCTTATATCTAAAGTTTTCGTGAAACGGTTAAACTTTCGGAAGAGAAAAAGATCGCCTGGAAACGAACCCATCAAGACGGAGGTTGTAGTATGATTACGATATTTTTTTTAATTTTTTATTCTTGAACAAGCAATGGCATGCGTGATGGTGACTTATCGGGATGCAATTTCAATAAATTATCTTCCCACAAATCTGGACGTTTTCTACAAATAGCGTAATGTAATAGGTGGAAAATGGCCGATTAATACTCTTAATTGACCGTAACACGTAATGATAAAAAAATTTCAGTCTTACTGTCACGATCTTCAGCTTGTTCACAACTGTCTTTGAATTTCGTTCCATTTGTCAGCCTCTCGTTTATCCACACTAAACTCACAAAAGACTCTTCAAGCCTCTCAGCAGGGTATAATATTTTATTTCAATTTTTATACATTTAAAGGAAGTTATTACTCGTATACTGTTAGCTCATGTAACAATATACATAAGGTACACAGTATTCACTTAAAATTTGTAAACAGAACACTTAGGATTCTACTCTCTAAGGATTCTACCCTGCTAAAGTCTAAAACCATCGAAGTGCAGTTGTTTACTGCTTTTCCATAATCGTGTAGACAAGATCGTTTATGTCTAATGTTTATACTTAAATTGACGTTTATTGTTATAATGAGATAGCGATATTTAAGGCGGTAGAAACAATTCGATTTCTAAGGCAGTAAAACAACTACTGTCTTAGCTGTTTACACAGTTAGCTGTCAAATGTAAACTATATATCCAATATGGATAGAAATTTGGACAGCTGTTACAACTAGGCGCACCAACTTCATCATAAAAAACAGCTTTGATCGGACATTTTTGGAGCGGGAAATTCAAATATTGCACAAACGTTTCAAATATTAGCACTTTTCGCTTAAATATAGTTATGTGTTTCACTCTCTCCCTGTACCAAAACTTAAATTAATGTATAATATTATATGTAGGCCTATTATCAAATTATATTTACTTCTACAGGTAGAATATTCTTATTTCTTATAATTTTATTTCTGCTGGCGCACGTTTCACAGAATATACCTGTATCATCAGACATTGCTAAGTCTATATGAATTCATTTAGAAACCTTTAATGACACAGATATATTCTGTAAAATGTGCGTCAAGTTGAAATAAGACTATAAATATAAGAACACTCTACTTCCAGAAGCGATTATAATTTGATTTTAAACACACACACACACACACACACACACACACACACACACACACACACACACACACACACACACACACACACACACACACTGTCACGTCACAGAACGTTCCATAAAGGAAATTAATTGCAAAGTAAATTATCATAAGAGGAAGGTGAGATGAACAGTATCGAACCCAAGTAATCCAAAAAATTTTGTTATATTGCCCGATAATTAATATCATTAACATGTAAAAACGACCAAGACTATGACCAAGACTCAAACCCCATATATTGTTTAAAGTGAAGAACAGAATAAAACTGATAACGTATTATAAGAGAAACATATAATCTCAGAAATGACCAAAATGAGGTCATAACATATTAGAAATGTAACTCTGAATAGAGCATAAAAACCCATTTATTGTGAAATAATAGACAAGATCTATTATTATAATTTATAATATAAATAAAATAAATGTATTAAATGATTTGAATACATCATTAAAAAGGATGTAAATTAAAAAATATGTATATATAAATGTTATGACAAAAAAAATCAAGGTTTTGGAGTTGAGACCAATCACTCAGATTTTATGTGAAAATTAATTATTATAGAATTAATATAAAAACTATATGTGAATGTCAACTAGACAAAGACAAACAAATTATTTTAAATAGAGAAAGCTGTAAATTGATTAGAAGTCAATTAAAATAATCAAAAACAGTGTTAAACTGAAAACATGTGATGAACATATAAAATTGTAATATTTATGAATTTAATGTTATCAAAATGCAACAAAATTGTATTTTAAAGTTGAACCACAATATAAAGTAACTATACTTATATATATGACCACCTAAAACACTTTAACAGTCTAGTTGTGAAACTAGTTACCTATACCATACTAGGCTGAGACCAAAAAAACAATCACAAAAATAGTCATATTTGACAGACTAATTGTATAATATTAGATAAAATATAGGAAAAAGGTACAATTCTATAATGTACAATGGAAACATACTTGCTCAATTGAAGACAAGCTTAATTCATAGAGAATTTTTAAATATAAAAGTGAAAATTGTCACACCCATGAAATCTGTACAAAAACAGTGAGACGCTAAGTAATATTACAAAAAAAATAAAATGTATTAGGATAAACCAGGTATTCCCGAAGATAAACAATATAACAAACTCTAAGTGAATACCCAAAAGATCCCATAAATAATACCGAAAAAGACAAAATTACAATAAAAAACAGTGACAAAAAACGTATGTAATGCCTACAGAAAAATGAACTTATTTATATGTTATATGCTTTAATATTTGTTTATTTTGTTATGTAAGTAAAGATAATTATGTTATGTGTTAATGTTATAGCAAGAGCCAAGCAACTTCATAACATTTTATTAATTAGAAACTTAGAATTTTGTGCAAACACTACAAGGTAAGAATTGTATATAATGTTAATTTATTAGATTTAATTTATTCAAAACCAATCGTGAATAGTATCATTTTATTCAGTTGAAAGCAGAGAATCCAAAAATAATAATGGCATGGAGATTGTAAGTACTTCTGTAAAATTGTTTGACAAATACCAGAATAATTTCAGTAATATCCTTTAGTATGAAGAAAAAGAAGTTTTTGTTCTAAAGCTTCTACGGAAGTCGAATTTGTTCCATGATGTTCTATTTGCATATTCTCGAACGTTCCAGAAGAAAATTTTACTCAAAAATACCGGAAGTCATGTTTAAAAATTAGAACAATGCGCCTTACACAGAGTATAAAAGGAAGACAAAATTTGACACAAAAAACACTTTATGCTTTGAATCCACAAGAGACACTTCACCTACGAATCCGATCATCTTATCCAAGGCGAACTCGAAGAAGAGGAATTCAACCCGAAAACTCAGAAAGGCTTTTTCCCGTAACAGACAATAGACAGACTTAACCTATATCAGGAGTATATCTCTAAAACGCTAACGTGTTTGTTGAATAGAGCAACAACACGCCATATTTAATAGAAACGCACACAGCCAAATATCCAGCGGCCCTGAAAAGGACCGATTTTAATAGAGAAAAATCAATTTTGCTGGTATTTGTGAAAATAAACAGACTTTGACAAACCCCCAAACAAATTACTAACGCAAAGCCTACTACATTGAGTTGGAACTAGCGCTGAGACGGCAGAATAGAGAGGCCAGGCAGTCAGCTGTTTTCTCGCCGCCAAGAATTCAAAGTATAGAAACAGTACGATTTTTATTTCAATTGTGCGGAGTTTTCAAACCGTAATCCGACTTTTAAATAGTTACCAGTGAGTGAGGAACGTAAATACGAAGAGGCGCAAGATTGGAATCGTCCCCAAGAACAGTGTCCAGTGAAGGAAATACTTACCCAGAGGAACGTGAGTTGTTCAAAAATTAAAATCATTTTTACCTGGTATCCTTGTCACACAGTTGTACTACACATGTCAAACACCTTCAAATCACACAAATTTTGTAAAGCATCCCACTGATTTGTCTTGATAGTTCAAAGGAGTCACGTCCTGAGTATAAAGTTTTTTCAAGGATTAAATTCATGCTATTCAACTGAGCAATAAAATATTTATTAGCCAATACTTAATTAAAATCTTGTCAATAATTTTTTGTAACTCTGCAATTTTGCTTAATTTGATTGTTAGTCCTTCAGACGATTTTTATGAAAAGAAAGATCATTAAACATACGTTATTTGCAACTCAAATTTGCTTGTTCACATTTTTTTCTATAATTAATTTAACAACTCAAAAATCAATTTTTAATAATAATAATGTCTTGGACCAAATATCCAAGTGGCGCCCACATACACACATTAGCATAAGTTGTGTTTGCAGGACAACATCGTCGCAGAGAAACCGGCAATTAGTAAGTACAAGTGCGCGGAGTATAACACCCGACAACACAACACTTTCTATTTGTTATAACACACACACACACACACACACATTTCCCTATATGTAAAATATTAGAATCCTGCAAGAAACTTCATGAGCATGAGTTACTTATAAAGGAAAATAAAGAAAAGAAAAAGATGACGTATAATAGTACCGAAAACGTTACAGAGAAATTACTCAAGAAGCTCGTATATCTGGTTGTTAATAACTACTGTATTTTGCATTTAGTAGTCACTTTGAGTCTATATAAACAAAAAATATACGCAATATTATAAATATTATACCTTCAATATATATACCATTAGAGAACATACATGTTTCCACTTTCCGTAATTACGTAAGTTAAATAACAATGAAAGCTTTTCAAAAAAGTCTGTGACAACTTCATAACGCCCAACATGTTCTTAATTGTTCATCAAGGTAACAATGCAAAGTGTATAATGAGCTACACACGATATTAAACGTAAAGGAAATCCAGAAAATATTGTTTTAAAGTATTATATATTTTTTATATGTACCACCATAAACCTAAAATGTTCTGAAGGAGTAAGTAATTGAACCAGGGTGGAAGTTAACAGAAAAATTTGAATAGACTTTCCTTTTCAGTGTCTATATAATTAAGTGCTTAAATAAATATTTTTTCTTGAATATTACTCATAAAGTCACAAATAAGCTAGCCAATACTTTTTAATATCAAATCTTTTACTATTTGTATGAATAACCGAAATAAAAATTTTCAATGTATGTACAAGTATATATGTATTATGTATGTATGTATGTACAATGCTTATACAAGTTGTTAAATATTGTCTCTGATTTATTTTAAAATGTTTAAAGAATCGTCATAACTCCTTTAAATTGTAGTTAGTATTTCCTTTTATTATTTTAACTACATACGTATTTGCTTAAACGATATTCACTTAATGGGACAAACTTAGTCCAACAGCGATGTTGTCTAGATTAAGGAAATCCACCGAATTTAAATGTTTTTTAAGTTATCTAGATAGACGATACACAAACGAGCATCAGAATTGAATAAATAATTTTATGCATAATGAAATGTTAATTTACTAGATATTAATACTATACCTTAACACGTGCCAAGTCATTAGGGAAATTCACACATTTGCAAAAATCACATGACAGAGTAGACTCTGTCACTTTAATTATCAGAACTGTGTTACACAACCATTAGCCCAGCACCAGATCTGTATGTAATTATGCACGCGTGATCTAATTTGCAACTTGTATTGGTAATTAAGCGGTAAACCGTTATTGTTATTGGCCATTAGCGCGTGTAATTAACATAACATTGCACTGATTGTACAGTTTAAAAGCGCACTTGCACTTGCACTTGCACTTGCACTTGTAAGGTAGTCAGAGGCAGTGTAATAGTGTATGTTGTCACGTACACCACTGTGGATGTGACAATCTTTATCTAAAATCTGAAAAACACCTGAGACAGTAAACCATTCACACACTTTCTATTTAACATACGCAGGAGTTTCTATGCAGCCAGCACACGTGAACGTTCCAATGTGATTCGTTTGTCAATGCGTTTCGGTACACTGTGACAACATCTCACGTTTTGTTCAGTGCAATTAATTGAATGCAGAAAATGATCCGAGTCAAAACAGATAAAACATCGTTTATACGGGATCTGATTCGTTTACAGGCTCTGTCAAAGTTTCACCGCTTCAACATTGATGACAGCTCCGCCCGTGAATCTCATTAAACCCGTCTCGTTGCCTAACATTTACGACGCCTATCCACCGACACCGTTCATTACACTCATTTAAGACGTCATTAGTCTTCACTACTGTCAGCTGTAGTCTCGTACTTTATAATGATCCTACATTAACCACACGTTTATGGTTACGTAAAGCACATGTCATATGCAGTCGATGCCTTCTACAATACAGGATTCTTGTAACATATTTTCACGTAAAATTACATTCTAAATTTTTAAGTTGACTTCATTATCTTCTTAATCTACAAACATAAGTTCTGTGTGTATTACCAAATGTAAACCCCTATATGCTAAATATGTCACATAAAAAACCAGAAATATATAAATCTAATTTGGCCCCACATGCAATAAACACTGGACATGAATTCCCAGACATAACCAATATGACACTAATAAAACACATACCACACAAAGGGACCATAATGAACATTTAAGGAAATTTACAAATATACAAACATAAAACACAAAACAAACTAATACCTGAACAAATACAAATCAATACAAAACATGACACAATTATCAAAGCACTCAACATAAGAAAATACACAAAATACTAATATATACACCACTATCACACTCAATAATACCAATTTAAAGCACCAGAAACCAACAGGAAACCACAGCAACAACATGCCAACACACAAATACCTCACAAGGCTTAGAATCAGGAAGGCTGAAGATGGGAACACAATGCTTCCCGAAACATGTTCCAAATAAGAAGAAACATCTTGAGGTAAAGTCTTTATAAATATTATATATGTATATATATATGTGTGTGCGTGTGTGTGTTATTTTAATAAATTAATAATTTATATATTTGTTTTTAGTATTAATTTGTATTTGTACAAACCTAATAAAATATAGCTGTTTCAAATATGTGACGGGCCAATAGGATAAGTACGTCATATCACGAATGTATGCACGCAGTGTGCAGTTTCATTGCAGTAATTCGTTTAGACGTGCGCAGAGACATTTCCGAATTAAGAATGAGAATCATCACGTGAGGAGAAACTTCATGAGATGAGGATCAAGGAATCCCAAGACAGAGAAGGCTGAAGAAGGAGAAGAAGCCTAATGTGTTCAGAATAAGGATAATCTAAAAAAAAAAATCAATGTCAAGCAACTATAACGCTAAAATTAAAAAAAAAAACAGAGAGGAGGAACCATCTGTCCGTGCTTGAAATGACATTGACTTATGTGGAGAAACTATGAAAGGAGTTAGGACAAAAGAGGGTCCCATCCTTCAACGTCGACGTGCAGATGTCGGTATGTATCATAAATTTCACAGTGCAGCTGGATGCCAGAGAGAAGTACGATTAAGATGTTCCGAGAAGAACACAACGTGGGTGAATGAACCAATTTAACAAGTGCAGCTGGAAGCTTGGGAAAATTAAGGAATTGTTCTATTGTTCTAGCTGAAAGGCATAGAAGACGCCAGAACGAAGTACAATGAGAAAATACTAAGAAGGATACGGCGGAGGTGAACGCACTAATCAACGGGACAGCTGGATGCTTAGTGAAACTAAAGAGTGTCCGAGCTGAATGGGAATAGGAAAACACCAGCAAGTAGTACAATAAGAAATACCAGGAAAATACGGAAGATGTGCGTGAGCTAATTAGCAGTGCAGCTGGATGTTAGGGAACATAAGGGTCGTTCTAGTTAAAGGGAATAGCAAAAACACCAGAGAGGAGTTACCAAGAAATTCACAGTATAGGTGAGTGAACCAATTAACGTTGCAGCTGGACGTTAGATGATACAAGGGTTGTTCTGTCTGAATGGCATACAAAGACAACAGAAGATTTACGAGTCTGAAAATCGGACAGGCCGTAACAGAGGGTGATGGACTAGAGCCAGAAATAAGAAGGGAACAAACGTGGCCTATCAGAAACCAGAGGTAAGGGTAGGCGAGTTCCATGAGTGAAGTTTCTTAGAAGGAAGTAAGAAGGACCAATTAAAACAGGGCAAAATGAAATGTAAGAAACTAGTGGGAGAAAATGTAAGAGACTAGTGGGGACGGATGTGTATGAAATATATACAAGGAACAGAGAGGCGATCGAGGAGTCTATACTAAAATTCGGAGAGAGTCGTTGCTTAAAATTCGAGAAGTCTACGTTAAACTTTTGGAGTCGTTACTTAAATCCGAAAGAGTCTTTACTAAATATCGGAAGAGTCTACATTAAATTCTAGAAGTGTTTACTGAAAATCGGAAAGAGTCCGTTGTAAAGTTTCGGAGTTACGATGAAAGTTCAGAGAGTTTACTTAAAATTTCCATAAAGTCGACATGAGTAAATACGTTGTGAACTTTTAGAACTCTATTGTAAAATCTCGTAGAATCAAAATGAACGAACAGTTTGTGTCACGGAGTCGAGTATCGAGAAAGTAAGAACTAGAGTTTTATTAGCTTGTAACTCGGAAAAAACAAACAATCGAATCTTATCATGTGTTACTAGCGATATAAACTATTGAAACGGATTAAGTCGTTTGCGAACTGTAAATTACCATAACGAGCGTAACCGTTGTGAACTAGTGAACAGTACTTACACAGTGTAAAAGTCGGATATGCTTAGTGAGAGTGAAGTGATTAAAGTGTTAATTAATCATCCACTACTAGAGTCATCCAAACGATCCTAGATGCAAGGAACTTGGGAGAGAATCTACACGATCAGGAGGACCATGGAAGTCGAGATGGGATCACCGAACCTCAGCGCGACGTAGATAGGAATATTCGTACCAACAGTAATATTTTATGCACTAATTACTATTGTACTTAACACCTGTCTGTCCTTCTAAAAGAACTTACGTTTTTGTTTTTATTTTAATAACTACACATAAAAACTTAGAGTCATTTCGATTAAGAATTTATATATAATCATATCTTAAAATGAATCCATTTCGATAATGTATATTTTGTAATATCAATAAGTGACTAGATGTAAGTGTTTATCTAAAAAACCTAAGGAACCCTGAGATATAGAGATTTTCGTATACAAATTGTTTAATGACGGAATCATGTTTTCTAAAATGAGTTATGATAATAATTTGTTAACAAGCATCGAACAATGGTATTAATGATAGTAAAGATACATGTAATAAACGTATTGGTTAGACTGATAAATATGTCATTGTTTTATTATTGAAAGATTAACCTTCTGTAATGCACACACTATGATACAAGTAGATTTTATTAACACCAACAATTAACAAAAGAATCTAAAATCTTGCTCACCAAAAAAACAAATTATAGTTACATTTGACGCAACAACGCTGGGCTAAACAATTTATAGTTATACAACATAGGAAGGATCACGGAGCAGTCGCGATGGTGGATACCATCTAGAACTGCAGCTAGGATAGTATATTCAAACTGCACTGTAGATTCTATATTTTAACATCATAAACCCCAACGTACATATTCACATAGGCTATAACACATTGAATCTTTTATTACGTTTAGGGCCCATACATTTCCATTGGTGCGCGGGTACAGCTAGTGGGAGATGTTTCTGTCGTTCCAATCTCCTCGTTGCAAGCCCGTTTTCTATATTTAATCATACTTGGCCTCCTTTCACGATATTCTGGATCTACTCCGTTTCCGCCGTGTAGTTAGAAGCCAGCTTAATAGGCTTCTGGACCAAGGATCATCAGAAATTTGTTCCACGTGGCCAGACCTGTGAGCCGCTTCGTATTTATTTAATCTAAAATGGTTTTGTCTACACGAATTTGCTTCCTTTTATCTTCATTTATAATTCACTGGAGCCTAGAGACTCCAAAAAGTCAGAAGTCAATTTCCACTGTTTGGATCCTTTGGGAGTTCTTTATTTCCCCTATTTCAGGGCAATAGATAATATTTGCTTTCTAAGTTGACAGAGCACGGAGCACATCATCTGTGTGGGTTATTTTCCCCACTATAAAGCACCGTACGTTAAAGACAGCAAATTTCAGGAAATCAGATTCTTAAATTAGAATATGGTGTGTAGTGGGATGTCAGCTTCCAACAGGAATAGTAAATTTAATATTCATAGGCGCATTTTTTTTTGTACGGCATTGACATAAACTGATTTCACGCATAATAATGCATAATTAAAAATAATAATTAACAAACAGATCTATTTTAATAAAAGTATAACTACAGTGACTAATTAACCCCAGAAACGCGGTCGGGACTAATTCAATGTAGGCTATTCATTGTTAAAGGTCATACTGTACAGTTGGTGTTACACTTCTACACATGTACACACCAATAGACTTACATATCAATTAAGTGCACAGATCATATTGTTATTGAGAGAATATTTTACTGGGCTTCAACTGCTATTCAATCAATGGTTTAATGAAGTGTGACCTGTCTTACATAGATAACATATCGGGTCACGTATGGCGCACGCAAGAAGGATGTAGAGTATGAGAAAATTGAAGAATTGAAGTCGATATTACGGTGGCACGGGGAACACGGAATATATATATAGTATTTAAAATTTAATTTTATATTACCTCAAGATGTTCTTTTCCTTATTTTGAACATGTTTCGAGAGTTCCTGTTCTCTCATCTTCAGCCTTCGCGATCTTGTTTCTGGTGAAGTATTTGTGTGTTGGCTGCTGGATGTTATTAAGGTAGTTTGTTGGTCTTTGGTATTTTAAAGTTGCATTATTGTGCGTGATTGTGGTATATGTTTTTGCATTTTGTGTATTTTCGATGTTGAGTGCTTTGAATATTGTGTCATGTTTTGTATTGATTTGTATTTGGTCTGGTATTAGTTTGTTTTGTCTTTTATGTTTATATATTTGTAAATTTTCCCAAATGTTCATTAAGGTGCCTTTGTGTGGTATATGTTTTATTAGTGATACATTGGTTATGTCTGGGAATTCGTGTCCTGTGTTTATTGCATGTGTGGCTAAATTGGATTTATATATATTTCTGGTTTTTTGTATGCGTTTAGGTGTTCAAAATAACGTTTTTTCAGCTGTTGTTTTGTTTGTCCTATGTAACATTTATTGCAATCTTGGCATTAAATTTTGTATATACCGTTGGTTGTTATATTATCTTTGTTGTGTGAGCTATTTAGAATTTATTTTTATTTTTTATTAGTTTTTATTAGTAATTTATTTTTATTAGTTTTGTATGCTATTTTTATATCTGTGTTTTTAAATAGTTTTGTTAGTTTTGTCATTTTATTATTTATGTATGTGAATGTGGCCCATTTTTTGTTGTTGTTATTATTTATGTGTTGTTCATTTTGATTGATTCCTAATTGTTCAGTTTTTATTTTATATTTGATTTTATTTTTTATTTTGTTCACAGTATTTTTATTGTATCCATTTTCATAACCAATTTGGTATATTATATTTCTTTCTTTGTCAGTTTCTTGTTTGTTTAGGGGAATTTTGTACATTCTGTTAAATAGCGAATAGAATTCTGCCATTTTATGTTGTGGTGGGTGGTCAGAATGGTTAGGTATAATGATGTTAGTGGAAGTTGGTTTTCTATATATTGCATATTGTATGTGGTTGTTGTATCTTGTGATGGTTATGTCTAAATATGTTATGACTTATGACTTTATAGTATATGTTATGTTAATGATTATGACTTTGTTATGTTTTTCTTTTTCTTCTGTGAATTGTATTTTAGGATGTATGTTATTGATTTGTTTCAGTATGTTCTCTGCATTTGTGTTTCTGTTATTTGATACATATAGCCCATCGTCTACATATCTTATCCATATGCCATTTGGGTCCTGTGATTTTATAATATTTTGTATTTTTGTGACTATGTGTTGTAGGAATATTTCTGCTATTATGCTTGATAATGGTGATCCCATTGCTAAACCTTCTTGCTGTTGATAAATTTTGCTATTAAATTCAAAGTAATTTTGTTTTAGTATTAATTGGAGGCTATTTTTATTTCGGTTATATATTGTTTGTTTTCATTTTGTTCTTTAAGTTTGTTTATTGTTATGTCAATTGTTTCTTCTACTGGGATGTTGGTGTACATGTTTGTGATGTCATATGATGTGAAAAATGTATTTTCATTTATATTTATTATTTTTAGTTTGTCTGTTAATTCGTATGTATTTTTTATGTTATGATGGTTATTTGTTAGATGGTTATTTTTTAGTTTTTGTGCTATTATTTTTGCTATTTTGTATGTAGGAGCTTTTTTGATGTTGATTAATGGACGTATTGGGTTGTTTAATTTGTGTATTTTTATTAGGATATTCATTGTAGGTGGTTCTGGATTATTATTTATATATATGTCTGTATTTTTCATGTTGAAAATGTTTTTAGTTGTTTTGATTAGTTTTATTGTTTGTTTAAGATAGTTTTCTGTTGGGTTTTTGTTTAATTGTATGCAATTATTATTGTTGATGAAGTCTTCGGTTTTTTTAATGTAGTCTGCTTTATCAATGATTACTGGTAGACAAAAGTCAAGCAACAGTAATCATTTGAGAGGAAGAATAGAGAGATGGATTGAAGGAATGGAGGAGTAAGACGGTTTCAGACCAGAAAGATAGCGCATAGTTATAATCTTTTGTGCTTGAGAGAGAAAGAAGGCCCCTGGGGTTAAATGCGTTTAGTTTTTGTAGACCTGAAAAGCCACTTAGTACCTTCCTTGTAAAAATAATAATACGCAGGGAGAATAATGATACGGAGAATATTTTGAATAAATCAATAATATAAGTAAAAGTCACCTATAGACCTAAAACAAAATTTTAATGGTTGGTATAATTGATATCAACTAGTATAAGAACTGATATAAGATCTCAAATAAATACAAATTTGAGGCAGGGCCGATGCTGATCTCAAGTATATAAGATTTATTTAATTAAAAAATGGTCCAAAGTGAAAATCTCATCGCGAATCAAACTAAGATATTTAAGACCATATGGCAGCCTATTTTGACGTTTGATTGTGAGACATGGGTTTTTAATGAGTGATAGAAAAGTAAGGTACAGTCTGTATAAATGGAGTGTATGACAATAGTCTTGGGGTAGCAAAGAAGAATAGAATTAGAAGTAAATAAGAAGACAATTCAACCTACACTGAACTTCATAGAGGAAAGACAATACAACTGTTAATGCCATTTACAAGGTATGGAAGTGTTAGACTTGTAAACAAAATTTTTGAACAAAAACTACAAAAACAAAGACATAGAAAGACCCATTTGAAGAAACAGCTAGACGCATATGTTGAGTGGGGACACAAATAGAGGATCTCCATCAACACTGTCATGAGCACAACTGTAGTCTTCTCCAGACGCAGAAAACTCCATGCCAGACTCTACATAGGCGATACCCGACTCCCTTGGTACCCCGATATGAAGTAAGTAGTGTTTCACCTCGACTGACGTTTCACTTGGTGGGACGCATTCCGACCAAGTAACCCGCAAAACAGCCCGTAGACTTTACCAACTCCGTCCCCTGCTTTGTAGCAATGCAATCTCCCACCGCCTAAGCAACCTCGTCGTTATCACACACGTGATACCGATGGTTACCTACGCGATCCCAGTATGGGGCTACTTGGCAAAGGATCCAGTCTTTAATGGACCGATGTTTGCGCTGGGATTTGGGCCTGTAAAGGTCACTACCTTACTTTAACCCAGTATCTGTACTGGCGGTTCACTGAACGGCACCATACGGACACTTCTCAGAAAGTATTACCGCCTCTGATCCCGTTTCCAGGTTAGCCCCCTTATCAACACTCTAGATCAAACCCACATGTGCCAGGCGAATCTTGGACCCGACCTCGGCTTATGCTAACCCTCACTTAGACACTGTCTAATTCAAACCCTAGGGGCGATAGCAGGCCACATCTAAGAATTCACAATATCACTGCCTCGCGGAGGGTGTTCATACGAAGCTCGGGTGACGGGATTGCGATAGTGATGAGTTCGCTCTTCCCCACGGAGCAGTGAAACTGTTGATCGAAGCAAGTATACATGTAGCAACTACAATTAGCCAAGTCTGTGATTTAGCGAATTTTTAAAGTTATTGATCAAAACGAATTAATTAATGTTTGCCTCCTTAAGTCTATGTCAGGAAGCATTCAATGCACATGATATCGAGGACTGTGTCGAATTAAGTTTATGATATCGCAATGCCTTACTACAAGTCATAAAGAAGAGTTGAAAAGAATCATAGCATACAGTGTATGTGTGTGTGTGTGTGAGAGTGTGCACGCGCGGGCCGTACATAAGCATCCAAGTTTTTAATAAACCTGCCTATTTCGTAAGCCTGTTACGAAAACGTTTCCATTCCGCTGCCTTCAGATTAAAAAGATTCGTATCCTATTTATTTAACTGAATATACAAACTGTCCCTTCACTGTTGTCCGTAAATTTACTGTTCCACAAACGGTGTCCGAGAGAAAGATATTTTTCCCTGTTTCCGTTACAAATGAGACCCGTCTCGTGGGCGCCACGCTTAGAAATATTTTAATCGAAGTTGTACGCGCGCGTGTGTGTGAAGAGAAAATTAGATAAATAAGCCTACAGACAGTTACAGATCACTCTTTTAAATCTCGCGCTTCGTTCTTTTTCATTTTATCGACCAGAGTCGGTATTATTTTACTGAAAAATAGAGTTTGGCACCAATTCTTTCGACTTGTCAAATATTTTAAAAAGGCCTTTAAACATTTTTAAATACACTTAAAAATCAATAATAACGTGGAGCATACACGTGTTTTATTTGTGAAAATTACTGTGACTTTATATAACTAAAAATTGAACAAAATTAAATAAGTTATCACTTTAATGTTATAAACCTAAATAAGTGAAAACCTGGATTGTAAAACAAATATAAAGCGTTGAATAGATTACCCACAATAGTGTTTTTGTTATATACATTGCAAATGCTATTATCATACTAGCAAATGCCAGCTGTTTAGACTATACATACATAGATGCATGTGTGTGTGTGGGGGGGGGGATATTTTTGCGGCACATCTGGACTTTTATCGCAACTTAAGCACTATTCTTATTGCCCCCAAACGTCTTTGGTTTCATTGGTTCCCCAAACGTCACTTCTATCCATTACTATTCCACCTTTGTCTTTTATCATATTTTCTCTTCTATGTGATATACATTTTAAACATTTTTTTGTCAATCTTTCCTCTTCTGTGTTCTCAGTGTGCGTACCGTTATAATTGTTTCTTCTCTGTTCTGCCTAACAGTGTTTCTCATACCTGAAATCTTTCTCTATTAGTAGACTATATATTCTAATATGATACAGATTAATAACAACGTAATATCCTATTTTTAAAAGTAAATAATAAATGTTAGTTAATGAGAGAAATAAGTAAACGAAACTCCAACAACCTTCATTCAGATTTCAAGCTAATTATAAACAGTGTCTGAACAAGCACAAGTTGGAACATATAATAACACAGTCGGCAATTAATTCTAGGCCAGTAAACCGAAACTACATAAGCCTTAAAAGAACTGGAAAGCATACGCTATAAGGAACAGACTTCTAACAAGCGCAAGATTTATAGGCGCGATCGATTCCTCATTATAAACTTTTCTCCGCTGAAAAGTTGTAGCACTTATGTTCACAACGATAAAAGTCAGAACAATGACGCGGAAGGAGCGATTTATTAAACAAGGGTCGACTGCAGCTCTGATCTTTCCTACATTCTCCTTTACTTCACACCATTACCTACAGATCAAAATTTTCAACAATCCACGTTCCGCTCTCTTATTGTGTTATCCGTTTATTTTTTTCACTGACAAAGCGATTCTAAAGTAAAAGATAAAAGAACAAACTTTTTAAATTAAATGCAGTATTGTGTGGAAGGAAAGAAATATTATACTAAGGTAGTAGAGTTCATGATTATTACACATGACGTATTTCAAAGGTCTGATATGGAGAACGTTATGTTACAAGAGAAGATCCAAATGTTTTTCTCGGTACATATTCTTGAAACAGTTTTCTTAACATATGGTATCGTAGGTTTTAATTTACGCAGCGTGTAAGCGTTGTAGTTTCTAGTTAGTATAGATCTATATAGTTTGATTTTCCGAAATTCCGTTAATGTCACCCTACTTGCGCTTGAATATTTCGTCACTTATTCTGTGGCTACTGGCAAACGATCTCGCTTAATGAGTGACAGTTTCAGTCTTCCAATCTTGTGGGAAGTCTATACGGCTTCCAATCAGCATGAGGAGACCAACTCAATAGCTGCGAAATCCTTAGAGGAATATCAGAATTACAGTGGGGACTTGCTGCCCAGTCTCTGTCAGTGAAAAGGCCATCTGACAACCTAAGTCTCCACTGTATGTTCGATTTTACGTCATCTATAAGATATTTTATTGGGAAAAATGGGTCTTCCTGAAGTTTTTGACAAAAAACTAAATTACTAATTCCACAATCAACAATTACGTGACATAGTTCCATAATTACAGTCCATATTACTTATACCTACCGTAACTACATACAAATTCACTATTATTTTATTTTGGCAGCTGCTCGTATGAAAAGTGAATCGAACAGGATAGAAATGTGGACGACATGTCTAGAAAACAACTGTAACCTGTATACTCCCCAGTGGAATAAGCTCATTGGGATTTCAGCATCATACTAGCTAATACAACATGACAGTATGTGGTAAGTATGGTGGGTTCACATCATAATCCGACAATAGTCCGCGACTGTAATGTTTGTCGGGATGTGGCATAGACGTTCTCGACTTAGGAATCAAAGTACCGCTGTAAACGAAACTACGTGTAGGGTATGGAAGAGGAATTAGCAATCATCAAACGTTTGAGAACATAAAAAGACGCAATAGAAGAAGCGGTAAACGTCAGAGTTTAGTAAGGGCCAACTACCGGGATCGCTTTAACTTAAAAAACTTGAACTGCAAGATAAGAAAGCACATTACAAATTCACATACATTTCAGAACGAACTATTTATATTTTATTAACGTGAAATCAGAAAATATATTAAAAAATTTAAACTATTTCAAGTTAAAATTTTGTAACCGCCGTAATTTGAACTTCTAATATAGAGAAAGAAAAGTTTTAATTCTATTGAGTTAGATGCAGAGACGATCTCAATTTTTAAAAAGTGGGTTCACGTGTTTTATGACAAAAATAATATTTAATTCACATTTCAGGATATATATTCAATAAGTTCCAAACGAAATTATTAATCAAGAAAACAAAAGATATTGCAAGTAGGAAATAGAAATGTATTATCTTCTGTTAAATAATTGATAAAAGCTGGAACACAAGCCGCCGGCTTCTCGTTTGTTATCTGATTGTCGTATCCAGATGCCTGGAATTTGGGGGTCACCTTGCTGTAACGTCGTAAACGCGGCCCTACAATGTTCAATACCAACTCTTACGTCTAATTCGTAAGCTATGTGTAATATTGGAGAGTGACGTTAATCATCATCGTCATATACCCTAAGGACTAGGCTGCAACTTCCGTTCCGGCCCCACATGGGTCACTTGTCCTGTTCGATCCACGTTGTTCTTGCCCGTCCATCACGAAATTGTACACCATTGAAAAATTAGGCTGAAAGGTTGTGCCTCATCCTTCTTATAGTCAAGATCCTGCCTCATTTGACTTATTTTGGTTTGCTCTGCTCAGAGCTTTTACAAGGAGCCAAATTTCACAGCAGCGAAGAAGTAAAACGAATATACAACATCAGCTTAATACTTCAAGTCAAATTTTTTTGTTACAGGCATACAAACGTATTAGAGTGATGGGACAAATGTATCAAGAGATTATATCAAAAAAATAGGTAAACTATTAATTAAAAAACTGTATTAACACGCTAAGCGTTTTTCTCTTCACTTATTGAATGAATCTCGTATATTAAAGATCAAGTGGTTTCAAGTGAAACTATCATTTAAACTTAACAGTTTTTTCAATTTATGTTCTACTCGCGGGGTTGATGAAACCCGTGCCGCTGTATAAATTCAACGCACGTAATAGATAAATGGATTATGGTATCCGGACGACACGTGAGTTGAGTGTGTACGTTGGATTCAATACTGCAGCGGAAGTACGGAAACATGACTCTGCTCCTAACCAAGAGTTCACCGCGGTCAGCAGTCCAGTCACATCCACCGTTTTATTCAGCTGCAGGATTAGGAATACACTTTGCAAGTAGATTTCAGATAAACTTCGTTAAAAAACTACTGTTTGCTGACTTCTAGTTATGCCGTACTTGACAAATGATTCATAAATGTAACCAGAATGGTGAAAATTTTGATTGTAACATTTTGAAAGTAATGTTAAAAAGAGTTCGACAGGACATACTAAAGATTGTGACGTCGAAAAATGGCATAAGTAGGGTAGCAGAAGAACAAAGCTGGCTAATACTAATGACAACTAATAGCATTGTATAAGAGATATTAACCCTTTGTGTAGGATATAATACATGGATTACACTGATCGAATGGTCGCTCAGCTTTAGTAGAACATTTCATTATTACTTGAGTATAATAAAAACATTATATAGATATGTTCTATGCTTTTGTGACGTATTACGTGTTATTTATTAGTTTCAAGTAATAATACATTGAATTAAAATATTAAAACATACATAATTAAACAATTGAAATTGCTATAATAAAACAAACATTGTATTCTTTTTCTTTCGTATTCGCAGTATTCTTTACATAGTTTAAATCATATTGTAGTCAATATGATTTTCAAATATCTAAGCACAAAAAAAATCATGACTTTTTGGGGGAAGTTTCCAGTCAGATATTAAATTGTTCTTGAGGGAACAGTTTTGGAACAAGTCTCTGACTTCAATTACCTGGGTTGCACTATCAGTATTGGGAATGACACAGCCTAGTTATCACTAAAAAAATATCGAGGATTCAGATGATGTGTGGTGTCATACATAGAACGTTGGGCACAAAGACAAGGAAAGAGAAGAGAAAGACTCTAATTGTTGGAAAGCGCGCTGTAGCAATGCTCGTACCAGTCTTACCATTTCCCTTCTGTCCCTGCATCGTACTTATTAGCTTGTTGCAGTTTAATTTCAAGTATTGAGCCTGTATTGTATTTCATAAAACACACACACACACTGTAATTACCATGTTGCCGTTGAAAGGCTATTGCCTTCTGTAATCGGAACACTTTGTAAAGAAATATACAGATTGTTTAAGGAATACCTGCTAAAAATGTTGAAGCACGTCAAGTTTAAAAAAAGAGTTTGTAAACCGAAGACCAGTAAGGATCCATTAGAAGCGTTCCATCAAAAATTAACATTTTTAGAACTGGCAAATGTATCATGTGTAAAAGGTATAAACAAAATACTTGGGTGGAAAATTTCTAAACCCTTATAATTTACAGAAATTAAAAACGGTTAACAGTAGAGTTTACAAGAAAGAAGATAGTGTACATGTATCAAGAGGAACAAAATGTCTACACACAAGGTTTCCTTAATCTGATTTACTCGTTTAGTTTTCTTAGAACAAATTATGTATTGAAACAAAACAGTTTGTTGTTGTAAAATACAGCCTTGAAAATAATGATGACTGATACCTTAGTAAGTATAAGATCCGCAGGAAACGCAAATGTAACAAATTAATTTTGACAGACTGCAAAGTGTTCGACCGGTAAGACATAAAGGTGTAAGCAATAAAGAACGATGAAGATACAGAGGTATATATCAATTCCTGATATTGCATGAAATTATTTGGAATTTTGTAGAGAAGAAGACGGCGAGGCCTACCTGAGAATATATTCGGAAACATGAGCAATCTAAGGTTTAGTTATCAATACTTAGATATTAATTCTTTAGATAGGAATCTCTTTCCCTTGATAAGAAAGTGAAAACAATTCACATTAGATCTGGTGATTTCTGGAGAGATATGTGTACATTTCTTGCGGCTAATTAATAGACTGGCGTGAGCAAAGTGGATGTGCAAAACATTGATTCAAGGGTCGGATGCATATTGTGTGCCTTGTTTATTCCTGTGCAAGTGGAACATGTGACAAATGCAGATGAGCGATTGTCTGACTATTGGTTACGTAAATGTAGGCTACAACCCGCATTACGGATAGAGTGTTTACTGATCAGGGTATTGACACTATCTTACACTATCCTATTGCCAAGCTGTTAGGACTTCACAGTTTGTAATAGGCTTACATCTGTTCAAAGTCAATCTTCTTTCCTCATCAAGTACCAAATAACGTCAATAGATAGATAACATAAACCTTTCTTATTTAGTATTACACCCCAAAGCGGGTCTTTGCCTTTCAGGCTATTTCATTTCTTTCTCTCTCCCCACTCTCCCCCCTCTCTCTCGATCTCTCTATCTCTCTCTATCTCTCTCTCTCTTCTTCCTCACCCATACTTACATTTAATCGTTACAAAGTTGTTCTCCACATTATTCAACTATCACTCTGAATCTGCCGCTTTTCTTTTTTAAATTACTTCTGCAGCAATTACCTATTGGTTGTTCTGGGATCATTCATTCAGCTGATATGCCCCAGTCACAACCACCTTCGATTTCTACACGGATTACAATATGGAAAACAAGCTACCGCTTTCAAAGAATCAAGGTTGTCCACTGATTGTGCGAACTTTCCATGTTCGATCAGCGTTTTGTATATGTTACAAATAAAATTCTCTTACAAAATTTTGTGTAACATAATAATAGCTTTATAACCTGATCATGTTGTAAAGAAACGTGAGTCTATTGCATGTATTACATTCTTATTAGATTTTACCAGACGCAAAATACCGTTGAATTTGAATAATTGTGTCGCTAAAAAAGTCAATCACGCAAACGTGTGCAGTAGATTCTGTATATAAATTTCATTATTTTAAGGAGAATATGTGCTATTTCTTACACAACACTGTAAGTACATACGGAATCTCACGGCAATTCGATAACCAAATAGCCGTAGTACCGTCGAGTATGTTGTTGAATGCGTTATGGAAACTGATGACTTGAAAAGATGCGTGTGGAGGAATTCGTTGAGACGTCAGAAGATCTTGACGAGGAATGTAAAAAATATGGAATAGAAAAAATAAGAAGATGACCAAACAACATAATAATACGCGGGAAAAGAAACAGGCTGAATATTGCACTGAACGGCGAAGAAATAGTACAAGTGAAACAGTACAGGTATCTGTGATCCACTGAAAGTGAAGCACTGCAATGCACGACGAAAGTCAATTTTGGCGAAGAAGTTGTTCTGCGGACCAATGGGTAAGAGGTAAAGTAAGTGGCTGGCGGAGTGACTTACGCAAATGTGGAGTACAGTGTTGTATATACGGTACGACAACCCAGACGCTGAGGAAGGGAGTGATGAGAGATTGGAGGCACCGGAGATGTGAATATGGTTTTGAACGGAAAAGTGAGGTGGGAGGACGAAATAAGGAATGAAAAAGTGTTTCAAATGAATTGTAGAGAATGCTGGATGGTTCAGAGCACAAGCTGAAAGAAGATGAATTGCCTGATGTACTGGATGGGGCGGCATTGTTCATTGAAGGCGGCATTTGAGGGAATAGTGAATCGTGTAGGATGACGGGAAGGGAGAGTACAGCATGGTAGATTTAAGATTAGACGTGAAGATGAAGTCATTAAGAGACTGGTGCAGAACAGAAAGCCATGGAGGAAACTCATGTAAGGCGCTAGCAGGGAATGGTAGAAGTAAACTTATTGGGACGTTCCTAAATCCCTACACAGATCGTAAGAAGTCTCGTGCGCCAGGCGTGACACTGACCATGACCTCTGTAATATGGAGACACATGCGATAGTTATTCATTTAACAGGCTATTTTGTGTGAGTGTTTTAATTTCTGCGAAATTACATTAATCATACCTATTTAACGCGATTTCATGAACCTATTTTATTGATTGTTATTATTTACTGTGATTAGTGCGCACGATTAATGATTTGTGTAGATCTATTGTCAATTTCATGCGAGTTGGTTGAAAATTGTTAAATAAAACTTACAGTTGTTTTACTTTTTCTGCTCTCAAATTCATTTTATCAGACTAAACGTCGCAATCAACGGTACACAATATTTGTTGAGGGAAAGAGACGTAACTCTGTAATTTCCATTAAGAAAATAGGAGATTGGAAATCAATAGAATTTGAAACGAGTTGATTTATGAACCATTTACGAGGAAAACGTGTCTGTAAACCACAATTTTTTCTTTGTAATTCTAAAAGCACTCCGATATGCACTTAAAAACATTGCATCCTCTTCCTCTACTGACAATGCTGGTCAGAAAATTCCGTAATTTTTAATAGTTACATTTTGAAAGGTTTACATTATTTTCAGGGTGGTGAAGACTGATAACTAAATCGCATTTCTCTTTCTTGATTTTCATTAACTTTATTACAGAATGATTTTAATAACTGAACTGTGGCGTTTCTTCAGTTCCGATTTTTAAAGTTATTAAAATTACTTAATTGTAACTTACTTTAGACACGTTAAACTTAAAGTATAAATGTTATTTTCGTTTCAAATGACCGGACGTAGCCAAGGTATAGTGCAAACGTACACCATTAATTCAATAATGAGTATAAAGGAGACAAATCCTGTGGCATGCGATTCATGGTGTTTTCTAATTTTGTATGATTAGCCTATGTGGTGACCCCATTCGTTTGTCATTTGTAAGCGCGGCCTTAATTTTGACCAAGGGGAGTAAACACCACACTCCATGTACCCTTGTTGTTTGCAGAGCAGAATGCCACAGCACATCATCCGCCCCCACGCCACGACACTTCAGCAAAGGCTAATAAATACAACCGGGTCATAGATCTACAGCAGTAATGACTGACCACCGGATATTACATAAGTCGTATACGATACACATACACTGCAACTTTATAAATCCACTGAGCGATATTCTATTGAGGCACAAACGTGTTCTACATCTCTATGTGTGTAATATTAATCGTGAATCATGGGGAGTAATTAATACCGTTTAGACCTTCAACGCAGTAAGGAACTGTACATACGAAATCAGACCTATAGCAGTTACACGTTGTTCGCTTACTAGTAACAATATGACCTTAAGAGAGTATCATATTTGAGAAGCATCACATAACTAGTGGTCATGCGATGGCTTTGGTCTCCATCTAACAAATTTGGTCGCTTTCATTCGAGGTGGTGGCACGAATGGGCAACGTTCATGGGCTATGAGCTGTGGTTGACCTACCTGCAACACAACATCGCGTACACATGATCATTAGACAAGTGTTATCGAATAACTGGTTTGTCAATGCTTACGTAATAGGCTAATTATAACGCGAGAAAGCTTATATGCGTGCCGTGCGTCCACCTGTTGGTCACCGCTGTGTTCGTTAAGAAACCTGACCTTACCTTAATGTATAACGGTAATTTTCCGTGTTTATTAATTTATACAACAAGTTCTCCTTTCTTTCTCACAAAATAAACCATGTTGTCAGTCTTCAATTACCTCGTTTTCTCACAATAATATATAGTTTATATATAGTATATATCGTTTAACTTTTATATAGTATACTCGCTGCTAAATACAAGATTGCTTACCTTACGGCATTCATACACGTAATTTGATCCACGTAGGATCGTTCAGGGAATCAGGAAGGGCAAAAGAATTTGCTACGGGATTCGATTTCACAATCACAAATTCACTATGATAGTAGTTAATAAATTTCATTTTGAAAATAGTAGCAGTCTTTTCCTCTCTTCTTTCGCGTTAAGCACTTGGCTTGTTGCGTCCATTCATCGGTCTTTGCTACCGTGTCTTACCTTTTAATTTTGAACGTCCTAGACTCCTTTTCCTATTTGGTTCTCAGTATCTAATGCCCTCGATTAATTTTGTACTCCTTATGATCATAGTCCGTTCCAGTAGAGTTTCTTGCTCATTACTCCAATTGCTTACATGTTCAATTTTCAATTAATTCTTAATTACGCCAATTTTGACGTTGAAATTCATATAATAGATCGGTTGTCTATAATGTTGTGTGTGTAATATTTTGTAACTCTTTAATGTAACCTGCTAAATCTATGTTGTTATCTGGTACATAATTCTCTAATGCATGTTAGGAGCATAGTGTAAAGAGAGATGGTGAGAGTTTTTGAGTGCCATTGTAGAAAGAGACATAGTGGAGGAGAGAGAGAGGGAGGAG
Source organism: Magicicada septendecula (assembly GCA_034769895.1). Lineage (NCBI taxonomy): Eukaryota > Metazoa > Arthropoda > Insecta > Hemiptera > Cicadidae > Magicicada > Magicicada septendecula. The sequence continues at coordinate 271,112,387 of CM068369.1, read as the reverse complement.
CGAGAGAGAGAGAGAGAGAGAGAGAGAGAGAGAGAGAGAGAGAGAGAGAGAGAGAGAGAGTGTGTGAGGGAAACTGAGTGAGAGAGAGAGTGCAAGTGAGATGAGAGGAAGAGAGAATGAGACGTAGAGGGAGAATGGGTGAGAGAGTGGGTGTGATTGTTGACTTATACATCACTTTACAATATTCTATAATACTCTGTACTAAAATTTACAACAATATGATTATAAGTATTATCCATAGATAGATTTACCATAAACTTGTGTTTGTAATATTACATAAATTCTCTGATGTAAGTTCGTAAAGTTTGACAGTTATTGTGTAATTTAGAATTATCTAAATGAAGGTGTTTTTAATACCAGTAGTCAGTGAAACATGATAAAAATAACTTTTAATAATTACATAATTGAGCAGCCCTATAATCTGTATTTAGCTCTAATATATTTTACTATGGTATAAACGTTATCTGTACCAATTCTAATATTTAATTGTTGATTACTGCTTTTATTATTAATTACAAATACCATTACACTATGAGTAATTTAAATCGTAAAATTGTATAAATTGAGTTCTGTGATATTATAATTTTCTCGTTGTCTTTAAAGAAAGCATTTGATGATGTAAAACAAACTATTGTTTGACTGAAGATATCAACTCTTCACATATACAATGATACACACATGCGCACGCACACGCACACACACGCATTATTGTTTTGTTTTGTTTGACATTTCTTTTGTATTCATACACAGGTCCTGATGATGACAATAAACACTGTCGACACAAATAAGTTAAAATTTGTGTTATATTTTTGACCGTCCTTACAAACCCTACACTGGAAAAATTATGTCATAATATTTATTACGTATCTTACACACATAAGATATCATATCATTTCATATCTAAATATTATGTATTTTATCCCGCACTAATAAATTACTCTATTTCACATTTAAAGCATTATTTTATTTACAGTATATGTTTAATGTACTATGAGTTTTGCATAATAATTATAGGATATAATTTCTTAATGTATTTAAGAAATATGATCAATATAAGAGCTCTACAATAGAAGGTTTAATTTAAAGGTTAGATGAGGAGTATCTAAGACATGCCGATCTTTATCTTCCTTTGAAGCGAAAATAGTTGTTTTTCAAGAGGAAATTCTATAGCAAAGAGAAGTGTGTCAACACGTCAATTCGCGTAGCGAATGACAGATGAAAGCAGGAAAGACAGGTGGTGTGTGCGTGTGCTCTTGATAGAGTTGTCTATCAACTGTCTGAGTCGATTCCAAGTTTATTCCCAAACTCAGAGATACAGATTACAGTTACACACTCTATCAGAAACCCTCGCACGTGTAGCCTATAGAGCGTGATTTGCTTTCATTACAATTTGTCATGTATTCATGAGACGACGTTTCTTGGTGAACCAACTAACATATAGGGCAAGGAAATTTAATAATAAAGCTTACTAATTAAGCGATTCTGCTTGCAAGACAGAGTTTGATTGAGTGGTCACTGAAACACTGAAAGAGGTCGCGGTAAGATGGTAGAAACACTCATTTTTTTTATTTTTTGAGAAAAGTAATTTTTAAAGTCATTGACGTTTTAACCAGATATAGACAAATAATGTATACATTATAAAAATATATGCTCCGTATTCGTAAATATTAATTTTTAGTTTTCCTTTTTTAAATAAATATTTTATGAAAATAGCAAAATAGCAAATTTTTATGAAAATATTTTTATACAATGCAAATAGTTAAATGCGTTCTATTAAATGTAATATAAAAGTTTGGAAGTGGTCAGACCAGTTGTGTATACTGATAAGATGGTTATTATGAGCGTGAGAGACTAGGTTGTGAAATCGTAAACTCCTAGACCACTCTCTCTCACTCACTCACTCGCTCTCTCTCACTTTCTCTGTGTGTTCTCCCCCCTTTCGCTCAGCAGTTTCGTGCACAGTGCGGTGTGCGCCAAATCAGTCGTAATATTGCTTCTGCCAAAAGGAGGACAGTCGGAAGTCTTTGATGTAAAATGCATTCTTGAAATTCCCGACACTGTCTCTGTCTGTGCACCAATCAGTGTTGCCACAATTGGTATTCATCAACAACAACGCATCACCATCAATGGAGCCGAATCGTCGTGTCAACGTAATTCCGCTGTTGGCGTAGGCCTATCCTTTATTTAATGACGTGTAGAAACGGGAAACAACATAACTACACTGATGGGGTTTGATAAAAAATTAACTACTACTGATAGCAGTTACTTTGATACCGACAGGTTAATGGTATACATTATGTATAGATCAGTGTCTCCCGCGAGTGAATCGATTTAAGAATGTCCGTTTTTTTGCTTTTAACTCTTTTAGTATTTTATAAATTTTATAAATAGCGTATTATATCCATCGCAAGATGGATTCAGCCTTTCTGCGGCACTTCCTGACTTCTGAATTTCAAGCGACGTCAAGTATTACTGTGATTAGAACACTCTTCCAAATTATACAAAACATATAATTAAATAATAAGTTCCTTCCTATTGTTATAATTATCCAGAACCTACCAGTGCTTAATCAGGGCTTTTAAGTTATAATAAAATCTATTTTGATTATTTAATATCTTTATGGGCCTATGTGTTTTCTCTGTAAGTAAAATTCCATTAATATGTACACATTAGATTGTAAAAAGTTGTTTCATGTAAGCCTACTATCCGGCGACAAGGAGTGTGTGTGTGTGTGTGCGCGCGCGCGCGCGTGTGTGTCTGTGTTTAATCCACAGAAGAATATTTCATTATTTCATACAACAGGACTTGGGTTGTAGTCAAAGTTCGTATAGGCGTACATAAGCCTTTGTGGACACAAATCGTTTAACCTGTAACCGCCTTCAACTTCATCCTACGTGCTAAAACAGAAGTCACACAAAGCGAACGCAAAGCAGATTCCTGTGATACTCGATAGCGTTTTGGAATGCTCTCGTACGGAGGTAGTTAGTCGGGGAATAAAACCTTTCTGAATTATGCACAACGAATCTGAACTGACAAATTATTGTAAATGTAAACGCGCAGTAGCGCCCAGGCGTGCTTTTAATCTCTGAGTTAGGCTTGGCTTTGGCAAAATGAATTTCAAGGACTACGTATTTGCGATTTTAATCTATTCATGTATTCAAAAGTAATTAAAATGATTTCGCTTTCATTAAAGCGCATATGCTTGTATGTAATACCGCGGCACTATATAACTTAACTGTGAATTATCAGTTTTATTGTACAGACATCTGTAATTTTACTTTCTTTACCCCCTACGGCCCTCTATTCACTAGACTAATGTTATTAGAAATTACTGAAGTGTTAGTAGCCAAATACCACACACTTGTGTACTCAGTCCTGAAGACCTAAATTTTACATACACTAATCCTCATAAATCACTGAGTTTACAGTGAATTCTAAAAAATTAACCCTTGTTATTAAATTCTGAACTGTTTATATTTCTGATTTGGATAACGTCGATTATTCCCTACTATTAATCCGACTATTAAACGTCGATTATTATCGGTATTTATCCCTAAAAAGTATTGATATTTACTATTATGATTGTTGGTATAAGTTATTTTATTCGTTGAGATCTGATAATAAAAAAAGCGCAGATAAAGACGTATTATATGTCAAATATGAAATTTAAAAAAGTCACTGCAAAACTGTATACGTGAATTTATGAACCTTGATTTCTATAATTAACCGACATGCATTAGTTAGTGCATACAAAATATACTGATACTCAGGTACGCACCAACTACACACTTTAGAACTTCCTAGTTGAATGGAACGACAGATTGTGGTTGTGGAAGCTGATCCATACTGAACGAAACAGCTTGCCGTGAATTGCTGTAGAAGTCGACTTGTAAGACTCGTTATTTATTGAAAATAAATTCAATATGAACAAGTTTTCTAAACAAAAATACAATTTTATCTCTTGCTTACAAAGTTCTGTTGCCACATTTTATCCGAGCAGACAAAAGAAAGTTTCTCACGCTTGCTATTTTTAGGAAGTTTTAAACTGCATTTTTATTTTAACATGTTCTTAAAAAAAGAAAGAAACATTCAGAACGGTGGTAGTAGGCCTATTAATACTGAATCCATTTTTAAATCATTACGTTCCTGACTGTTTCTTTTAAATTGAGTAAGATATGATAAGCATGGATCTATCATAGCATTACATCATATGGGAGATGAACTAGTGATGTAGAAAGTAGAACTGCACAAGCAAGAGGAGAAGATCTCTTCTGGCGTCCAGAAACGTGTCCCTGGATACCAGGAACCGATTCATATTAAGTTTCATTTGAAATATGTAGACATATGGCTCATAAAACTGGGCACTGAGGAAATTAGAAAGGAGCTACCTTGAAGCTTTTGAAATATAGTGCTGGAGGAGGGCTTTAAGAATACCGTTTGCAGAAAGAGTGCCTAATGATGATGTTTTGAAGAGATTGGGTGAAACCATTTCGGAAAGGGGAGCAGTATGTTTGGTCATCCGCTGCACCATTCAAACTGGTTCACAACCCTGATCGATGGAATAATTGAGGGGCGTAGTGGGTAGGGAAAGGCCCAGACAGAAATATATGGATGAGATAAAAAGAGGGAGAAGGTATGTGGTGATTAAGAGAGGTCTTTGGAAGGAAAGAAATTGGAAACCCGCCAACCTCTGTGTTGAGGAGAAGAAGCAGGAGACGATAAACATGGGACTAAGAATTATAAATACAAAATATAATAAAAGTTTTAAATAAAGCTAAATAGCATAAAATGATGAGTGTACAAGCCAAATTAGCTGTAATATTCCGAACATCTGAATTTAAACCTGACTTTGTTTACAGATTGTTATTCTTAGCGCCATTAACGGGATTAAAAATTTTATATGATTCATTTCTCTAATTGACTGAAAGACTTGGTTAAGTTTGTATTTTATGAGTATGTAATTGTTTGTACAAGTTGACTTGTTATTATAAGAATGACGGATTCAGAGAGGAAGAAGAACAGCCAGACCATAAAGAAGTAAAGGGAGAAAAATGGAAAAGCAGAACCTTCACGTTATGGAGTCCCGTTAGACACACAGCTCAGAGGTGCACCCGGCAGCTGTAGGTCCCTCACAAAACACCTGTAATGTAACCAACCTTTGACGTAAGTACGTTCTCTGCATCTTGCAATCTTTCAAACCTCTGTATAGCATGATAACTCCTTGTTGTTTTCATCATGTATCGCACTAGTATCGTTTTCGTGTATCACGAAAAGTTTAAACATCTACAAATAACACCTTCCCAAGGGGTTACAAAAAAATGAAATACCAGATGAGTTACTGTAGAAGGAAGACACAGATCGATACTGCGGGAGAGTGGAGGAAAACAGCGACAATTGTAGAAAAACTCGCTCGCCCGTGTGTACGGAGATAATGTGAACGGGGAATCGGAAGGCAACCGTCGAGGATACGCGCTACTATCTACCAACAGCTACTTCCAGAAACATTTATAAACCCAACCCCTGGTTGAATACCATTAATAAATGTACTGTGGTATAAATCAAAAAACACTATTGTAGGTCTGAATTTTGTACTACAACTTAGGATGTCAAATACGTTGGTAATATGTTTGTAATTTACAGAGTGCAGAATGAGAAGCACCAGAGTGGGCTAGTCAGCCAAAGTAAGCTAGTCAAGGTCAAGGACAATGTCAATTGTGGGGGCAACAGCTGGACGTGTCCCAGTGGTCGCAGTGCCCAGATGACTTCTACTTTTGTAGTAGGCTAGTATAGTACCGCCACTCACCTTCTGAGCTATCGTTTTGTCAACATTGTATTTAGCGAAAGGCTACACTGTGTCCAGAACGATTCACACAACTACGTGGTTGCGAAAAAGTCAGTGACTGTACAAATGCCATATCTGATAAGAAATACCGCTAAAACCAGTCTCAGAAACGCGTATACCACTTCTACGTCTCGTGCAGTCCCGTACTCTGTGAATTATTCACGAGATTATTTGGTTTGCGAACATACGGAACGAAGTAGTTTGGCCGCATCCGTATCCACCATGTTTTATTCAGTCTACAGCCCAGACAGAACAGACGGCGCGGTTTTTGCTACAGACTAACGCTAAATTGACGGCCAGCTACTACAATGTCTTTACTGGCTTCCTTACTGAATGTATGAGGTATATATACTGTCTTAAGTCGACAAACTGGCCACACACACATACACAATAATTACGTGGTGAAAGATTTCTCCCTATTTTGTTTTATTCATTAGTGTGTGGTATCAATTAAAGATCTTCTTTTGCTTATTCTGTACGCTAATTATTTTGTGTGTGCTATAATCATTGTTCGTTATTGTAGATAAGTAAATAGAGATATCACAAAAAGAAGACGATCAGCTATATTTTGTATAGATTTCTCCTACTTTAATTTCTCTTTTATACAATGGCATTAAAAACTATTTGATTTGAAACGCAGGTATTAAATTTGTCAATAGTCCTACTTGTATACACAAAGTTTTAGTTGTACCAGCAGATGTAGGCCCTAATTTGCTAAATCCAAATTTTGAATATATTTAGATTGCTGTTTGTTAAAAATATAGGTCTATTCATCATCAATACGTTCCATAACATATTTATTTTTACATGAAAAGTTAGTAAATAAATGTAGATGTATATCTATATGTATTTTGTTTAAAAAACTAGTAATTCTTGTAGAGTCTATAAAATTTCAACAGATACAGATGGGGATTCTGAGACTCCCGTTAAAATTATTATAATATCACATCAGATTATTGGTTGTCATAACAATATAATTTATTTGTCTTCCGTAAACACTGTGATCAATATTACGTATCGTTTACAATGCTGTCATGGACACAATCCCGGTTACATTGCATTCTTGACCATAGCGGATACGAAAACACGTCGTTTTGAAAGTAATTGTCTGTTACCAATCCTGTTATGTTATGAAGTACTCATGATTCGGTAATTCATAGAAAATTAAGCTTGATAACTTTTAAATACACTAATCCGTAAAGATAACTAACTGTAGGAAAAGAAAATTTTATGACGTGACACGCTGAGCAATCAGTATAAGATGAGTGACGCCATTCAGGAAAGAATTCAGTAAGGAACCCGTGGCTGTTTTGCAATTATAAAAATGTTTAGAAATAAGTTGATTAAGAGACAAGCAATAAATAAAGATTCACATGAGCATGGTGCGCCCTGTTGTAACGTACAGCTGTGAAACATGTACCTTGTCAGAAAATGATGAGAACCAATTTGGGAGGATTGAAAGAAACATCTTGAAAAGGATACTTTGTGCGATTAAAAAAGGAAATACTTGAAGAATAAAGAAAGGTGAAGATTGGACGCACTAATTGAAGGGAAAGATAAATTAAGGTTCATCAGAGCACAAAGAATAAGTTATTTGGGGCACATTGAAAGAATGAGGATGCACGAATGGTTAAGAGTGCCTGAAAGGGGATATTATATGGACGAAGAAGGAGGGGTACACCAAGGACAAGACGGATAGATGACGTCAATAGAGACTTTGCTACGATGTTTATAAGAGGCTGAAAGGATTGGCGAATGATACAGGGGATTGGAGGAAGATTGTTGTAGAGCCTAAGGCCCACGTAAATATATTCGATAATGTATTTGACTCGATATTCGCAGGTAATGTCAACATCACTGCTCAATCTTATGGATCGATGACTGAGGCAATTCTCACCTGGGAACGTAGCGTAAAGAAATTGGGTTTAGTCATAAATGCGAATAGGAGTAAATGTATGATAACTGACAAATTTATAATAATAGACCTGAAATTCGTATTGACGGCTACACATTTGAAAGAATCGATCATTTTAGATAGTTGGGTTCAATAGTGGCAACAAATAGTGATACTACAACTGAGATCCAACAGCGAAAGCAAATAGATGCTACTTGGGACTGTTAAAACATATGGGAAGTAGACTAACAAAATAAGATAAGATCTAAAAAACTTTAATAAGACCACTCTTTACATATGAAGCAGAAACAGGATCCATCACCAAAATAAATGAAATATATCTTTTATTGTTTGAAAGAAAGGATTACGGAAAATTTATGGTACAGCATGTGAAATAGGTGTATGGCGGATACGTTACAATGAAGCACTGTACGCGCAATGTAGGAATGTAGACATTATTAAATATGTTAAATTATCAAGCCTGAGGTGGGCCGGGCATTTGGTGAGGATGACGGAAAATGAAATACCGAGGAAAGTCTTGATGATGCAGCTGAATGGAAGAAAAAAGATGGCAGGCTAAAGGTGCGACGGATTGATAATGTGAGCAATTGTTCGAAACTATTTCGACTGAGGGACTAGAGAGCCATCGCGTCAGATCGGAACCGTTGGGAAAGGCTTCTGGGGGATGTCAAAACTCAGCAATGAGTTGAACCACCAAGGATAATGATGACGATGATTTGACTCGATAGTCTATGTATCATCAGTCGGTCTACTGGTTTCCTCCAGCTCCTTCTGCATCTCCGGATACTTACAACAGACCACATCTTCTACAGCTTGCTACAGGTACTCCAGTAGGTCTTCCCTTATTATTCTTCCCACTCACTGCACCGTCCATCAACATAGTCATAAATCCTGGGAGTCTCAACCATTGCCGAACCACCCTGTCTCGTCAACACGTTATAGTTTTCCACAAACGTCTCCTTCTTCCCGTTTTTTCCAGAACCGTTCCCTTGTTACTTCGCCCGTCAATTATTTGGCTACGCTGAGAAAACAGATAATAGGCTCTACCGCATCGCCAAGCGACTACGTTACGCCTTGCACGTATTTTGTAACGCTCTGGATTGTTCCAGACCCTTATATTGCCCCTTCCAGACGTTACTCGACTGCTAAGCTACCGGTATCCAGACCCGCTATGTCACTACAATGTAAGGCGCCCGTGGTATAAATACTGGATTTCGAAGCGACCCAGTTCAGTTAGAGATGGCGATATTTCAAGTGCGGAACGAAGTGATTGTTGCGGTGATTATTATGTTAGTGCGGATCTTTAATAAGGTGACATTTGTCGTTGTGTGTTGCACATATTTAACTTGAATTATTGTGTAAGAGTGAATTTCTAATCAATCTGCTGTTAAAACAATGCTGAAGGCGCTTACTTCGTTGTGCCTTCAAGCTAATAGTAAGCAAGTAATTAACTTGGAACATCAAAGTCAGCCTACAAATGATGAAATCATACAACACGATTAAAATAATAAGCACAGTGCCACGAGCTCTGTGTGAAGCCGTAGGCAAGTTGTACAGGAGCGTAGATGCTCTATCAGCACCACTAACGTCTTGTTGTACATAGAACGTGATGCAAATCGTTTACTTTATAGATGTTACAAACACGAGTTCAATAAAACGATGCTGTCAGTGCTACACGCAGTACATAACCTGGTTACATAATAAGCAGACATATGCATCAATCAGACTTGTCAGACCTCGTATTTGTACACTAACATTCTGCCCCTGTGTCTTTTAGCGCGCTGTGTAAAACTGATGTAACCTGATTTGTACTTTGCCGTATGTTAACTTCGTTAACGTGGATATTGATTCCTTCCTTATCTACTTTACAATGCATATGTTAAAGTGTAGAACTACATTATTACAAAAACAATAAAGAGAGTGATGAAGAGTAACTTCAAACGTTTGCATATAATTTCGTGTGCATGAACTATAGTGTTTTTACCTAAATCCAACGCAAGTTTAAGCGAGCTTGTGGTGCAGAAAAAATCTACTTAAAAAAGAAAAATAATGATGTAATATTATCAGTTACACGTCGTACGCGACCAAGTAATACACGAACCTTTTCAAACGTTGTAATTCAGTATTACAAGTTACATATAAGCATCACAGGTTATTTGAGGTAGTGTGCGGAGCGTACGTACGTAAAGACACACACATGCACACACGACTTCTTCTTAACCAGTCTTTCAAAGTTCTTCGACTAATGATATTCTCATTTGAAGTTTGACTTACTAAAAATTCCTGTAATAGCTATTTATAAGTTAACGTTTACTTTGATACACCTTACCTTATAACATTTCTTATTTTTATTATTTTATCCTTCTTCAGCCTTCAAAGATTGCATACCGGACATATACACCCCACTCACTCCTCCACTTTGTCTATCTTAACATACGTGCGTCCGTCTCTATCTGGAATGTCTAGGTCGCAATTCTGTGGTCTCCTTTCTCCCGTTTTTCTATTTCCATAGTATCCAGGCTAATATTTTTACTGCTTGCGTACCTGGTGTTATGGGCGGCGAATTTTTAAATTAGGTTTGCTACCTGACTTGAAACGTTATGCTTGCGACGTTACCTGACATTTTTGTTATACTTGCACCCAATCGTTTTTCTCCTGTCCTGTAGCTTGATGTTTATGCCTGTCTTTGAGTTTTTGCAGGTCTGGGAGAAGGAAGCCATACATGAACACCCAGAGAAACTCACAGGTTTTGTTTTAGTAAATAAATAAATAGCACTAATTACAGTGTACTCTTAACTTGAAAACACAAATCAAAAATTGCAACTGGTATTTACTTTAGATAGGTATTATGTTTATGTTATATCAATTTAAATAATAACATATTGCCAAGTGTAAACAGAACAGATAACTATGATACCGAATGTTACGTACAGATCAACATACATCTGGTAAGGGATTAATTATTCATTACACTCATTAAAAACACTGGTACATAAAAACTGGGACAGATCAATTTGTGGTAGTACTGCAGAAAACCTTTTTCACAATGATTCAGTAAACACCTGTTGTTAAAGCCAGAATAAGTTCTCACTTATAAACGTTCGCAAAAGATCAAGTATTTATTTTTAAAAATCTTCATTTTGTTGTAAATAAACTCCACAAACTATGGTAACAAACTTCCTTATAGTTTACGTTGAGCCGATGAAAAGCACTAATCAAGGCATCGAAAGTAACAGTATTAATTATAAGCTGGCAACGCGTTTCTATAAATGGCACCAATGTAAAATATAAAAGTGGTATCCGAAAAGTAAGGTTTCGCGTTGTTCTCATTCCCATTAATGTGCTTGTCTAACCGTGACACCAATTTTTGCAAACTCAACGTACAGAAAAGAAGATCTGTCTCGACAGCCAGAAACGGACATCTAGTATCACCTCTTCATCATTCTCGAATATGTTTCCTCCTAAATGAACTTTCAGATCAAAGGAAAGGAAAACGTTTCTAGATAGAAGGTAAGGACAAAGGGAAGGTGTTCAAAAATCTTACTCGAATTTTTTTAGAAGATCCTGTGTCTAAAATGGTGTATGAAGACGAGTAATGCTGTACATGAGAAAAAAGGTTTTTTTAAACATGCCACATCGCTTCCATTTAATAGCAGTCCTTGGCGGTTCTAGAAGTGTTTGGCGGTATCTTTCAGCGTTGACGGCTATACGTTTTAGCAGTTAGTCTGTCAGCAGAGTACTTGGACAGCCCAAAAATAGAATGACAGTATGCGGCTCACAACAGTCCACAACGTTCAATGTTAATGCCATGGCAATGTATATTGAGAAACTGACTTCGAGGAGTGCTGACACAACAAACCAACGTGTCTTCCGGTGGCGCTAATATTCCCTGACCTGTTTATGATATTTACACAAGGGAAATTTATTTAAGAGACCTTCGCATTTACCTCGTTTTTAAATTGAATGTCTGGTATAATGAGCAAGTGACAATGAGCAATGGCTTTACGTTGAACGTAGATCTGGCGTTATAGATTAATAGGTCTTTAAAATGTGTAATTCACGATGACATTAGGTTACCTTTTCCAGTCTCTTCCCGCTTAGCGAATCCAATTTCTCAACACAGGCCTATAAATTTGCTTATATTACTTTCTGTAATTTTATTTGTTTAAAAAAAAATGATTTGTTTTGAGCTTAGTATTCCACTGTAACAAGATTATAGACTTTGAGGATAACACGTCAGTTATATTATCAGAAGGGCTGGGTTTGGCTACTGTCATCATTAGAAATTTATCACACAACGTTTCGAATACTAAACAATCTGTGGTCGTCTCCAGGTGTAAGTGAAACTAATACATTAAATACAAACTTAGGCCAAATCGAGATTCATTCATTAAGAAGGTTGAACCGTCAAAAGAGTACACCACCACTAACCTATAAAGTTAAACACAACTATAGAAAAACTATAGGCTATACATAAAAACAAAAGAAGTGCTGCCACTTACCCTGTAAGTCCGCTGGACAGAACAGGTAAGCACAAACACACTGAGGCACGTTCACGCAATGCACAACGTCAGACACAAGCAACGCCCAGTTTAAATACCCAACTAAACACCTTGGGTACGCCCACAGCTAGCACAAGCGACCACGACATATATAATCCTTCAATTTCCTTCTCTAGATTCAAGATACATCTTTACTAGGCTGACTGATACAATTATCATTACTAGCTACAAAGATGCCTCTACGATTTTACGTTTATTAGTACTAATTTCCTGCCCAACGATATCTACTCGATCCCACAGGATTTTATGTTGCTTAGCCCATACGTATTCAGTTAACTTAGATATATGTTAGTATTCCCTTCTTTAATGCTTTTCCTATATTCTGCCATAGTACGTCCAGAGACCTTGAAGTTCCGTCACGTGGGAGGCTGTACATAACATTACACACTCTGAATTTGGTAGTTTGGGCATGGTATTACACAGAACTTTCTCTATAGCGTTACGGGAGTGAACGAAAGTACGCAGTCCATTTTTCATTGGGATTCTTTGAGTGCTTTCCTAAGTGCCCCCAACATATGGAATAACTAGCCTACCCTTTACATTCCCGTTGTTTTTATCGTGACTAACCTTTCTCACAGGTAAAGCGTTTTTAATTAACCTGAATGTAGCCAATACTCACCATTGGAACCTCAGCACGGGATTTTAAAGTTCTACTGACCCCTCCCCTTCCTTTGTGGACAAAATTTATGAACAAATTGTGGTTGCATTCACAACCGTTAGACACATTTTTTATATATTGTCCCATATTAGATGGGATAATTTAGTTAAAAAGTTGTAAGTGACTATCAAATATGTAGAAAAGTATGATATACATGTGTTTGACATTCAAAGCTATCTGCATTTTAACGTAGATGTCGCAAATATCCTTTGAATAATAACAGGGTTTTCTGATATATCCACTTCGGTTATCAGTGACATGGACGCGAAAAGTGAATTATTCATATCGCATAATGGAATGTACAGAGCCTTTAAATCTGTTCGATCCTTATTCTCTGAATATTAATAAGCTTTGATTGGGTACACACTGTTTACCTATAAGAGACAGTTAAATTGGGTTGAATTATTCATTCCGTTTAATGGACTGGAGGGAAGCTCTAAAATCTAGCTAGCACTGACGATTCCATTAAATGGGGCCAGAAATGTAATTAGCTCATTGTATTCTATTGTCTTAACGGCGGAATGTTTAATAATTCATCGTGTAACAGTGTAATACGGTCGAAGACGAAAATCTGTAAATGCGAATGTTATCGCCGAATTTGTAATAAACTGAACAGGTTAACACAACTTCTATTTCACATACAAGCCTCGACATTTGAATAAAATGATGAGACTGTATGTTTTTCCGAACGCCGCCGCCATGATACATGTCTGTGAAGTTTTTACTCACATGTCTTTGTCGGTACGTGGTGTGGGATGTCGGCAATCGGTTGTAAACTCATGAGCATCTCATCCTGGCTTGTATCTTATGAGTAATAGTCGGAAGACGATGGCAATTTTATTACGTGGTAGTGCAACACATAGGCCTATGCATGATGTGAGCAGTGACTCTTGCGCATTATGTTAATTTTAAAAAAGATAATTAAAAATAATTTATGTTACAACCTATGAACAGTCATAACTCGACAATGAAGTGAGGCACCTCAGAGATAGATCAGAAACATTCACCAGTTTTAATCCAGTGTTCTTTAATTAATTTGTATTGTTTATGTATATTTCCGAAACACGGACCTTGACAAAAAAGAATAAAAGGCCCATTAACACGTGTGGGAACGGAAGGTTCTCCGCAAGATCTTAGGAGCTAAATTTGAGAGTCATGAAAGGAGGATAAGAACGTATGACTAGTTAGAAGTTCTTTATAATACCCCGATATTCGTCACCGACATAAATGTGCACAGACTAAGATGGCTCGAGCCCTAAAAAAGTATGGGGATCCGAAACTGGAGGCGTGTGGCGGCCATCAGGTTACTTTTCCAAAATTGTGATAAAACATTTTCTTGTTTTCAATAGTCGCTTTTAATCCTATTGTTTGTTTCTAGATTGGTTCCTTAGTACCAATACTTCTATCCTACTTTCAGCTATCTCTCTGCGTCAATGTTTAGGTCTGTTATCTGTATTAAATTGTTACTTTCCAGTAGGCTTACGAATTTTTAAACTTCTTTCATAATATACTTTGCCTTGGAGTTTGTAAACATGTTGTCCTTTCAACGTTCCTATTCTTGGAATCGCACGCAATACCCTCTTCCCATTTTCCATATTTATATCTACTTAATGAGGATTAATAAGGAAAAAACTTAGTGTATGGTGATTAGCAAATGAGAAAAAAAGGGCAAACATAAAGATAGGGCAAGACAAAATACAACAGGTGGAGTTGTTTAAATATCTTGGAAGCTTGATAAGTGAATATGGGCTAAGAGAGAGAGAAAGAGAGAGAGAGAGAGAGAAAGCACGAGAGATTGAGTGAGACATCCGTGGTAAGTGAAACACAGTTTACAAACAAAATTTGTACGCGAGTTTTGGTTACTATTCGAAATAGTATTCATACGTTGGCTGCACTGACGCTCATAACAACAATTCTCACATCTCAGAGCGACTCCCACCACATCACCATTCCCCTCTGAGCATAAGCATTTCGCGCATTCCCATGTCCATAACTTTCAATTTTGCTATACTTCATGTACTGAAAAAAATCACCTAATAGTTTGTTTATTGCCCCAGAAACATTGGATAATGCGTTCAAATATGATACAATGTACAGACTTGTGTTAATAAAAGTTTGGTGATTTATATTCTTACGATAACTCTATATATAATTTATTTTTAAATAACTTCAAGAAACGTTTACACTTAAAACAACTACATAATATGAATTATTACAACAGATTTAACGACAAACGACAATTTGTCTGTTACTTGATTTTTTTAATATTGTACAATGACGTTTATATCAATATTTTGTGCTGCACCAATCTAATTTCTAATGAAATTTAAAAACAAAATGGAAAAACAATTTTGCAAAAATGTATAGTGAATTACATAATTATTTGTAATTACAATTAATTTAAACGGTAGGTTGCCTGTAGATATATTGTTGTGTTAAAGACGTTGAAAGTAGTTTTCAGACCAAAGCCAGAGTTTGTTTTCTAACTAGTGTCTTTGATATCAGATTATTTTGAGACAAAGTACAAAAAGAAACATCCTTCAGTTTCGTAGTTATTGAATACAAAAAAAATTCACGATTTTTAATACAACACGACTAAGGCTAGGGACTTGGCGACAGGCCTCGCAAGTGTCGGTATTCAGTGCAAGGATGCGAGGTTGCACTGAAAACAGGCGAAAGGTCTAAAGCGTTTAATAAAACGTGCTGTGTTTTGAACGAATTTTTTTTAAAGGAAAAAGCCTATATTTATTCAATTTTACAGTTTTATAGAATATATGAGCGGATCTAACTAGCTGCTTTAGCGTAAAGTAACGTTAAGCTTTATTGAAATAAACTGTAAAGTTAATAATCTGCTTTGACACTGAGTCTTTTTATGGAACGGAAAATGCAGTATAACACATACAGAATGGTCCTGTCAAAGCGGAAACCCGGAAACACAAAATAATGGAGTTAGATCAAAAACAGGTCAGAGGATTAGCTGAAAAAATAGAGGAAAATATTTCAACTACGCTCTTTTTTGACAGCACTGTTTTGCAAAGCCGTGAAAGGTTTTTACGTATGAAATATGTGGATCGATACACAGGCGCAGTGGACCATAAACTGTGCGGTGCTTGCAAAGCCGTGAAAGGTTTTTACGTATGAAATATGTGGATCGATACAAAGGCGCGGTGGACCATAAACTGTGCGGAGCTTGCAAAGCCGTGAAAGGTTTTTACGTATGAAATATGTGGATCGATACAGAGGCGCAGTGGACCATAAACTGTGCGGAGCTTGCAAAGCCGTGAAATGTTT
The DNA here is from genome assembly GCA_034769895.1 of Magicicada septendecula. NCBI lineage: Eukaryota > Metazoa > Arthropoda > Insecta > Hemiptera > Cicadidae > Magicicada > Magicicada septendecula. The sequence goes on along the minus strand of CM068369.1, from coordinate 271,096,119 downwards.
TTACGTATGAAATATGTGGATCGATACAGAGGCGCAGTGGACCATAAACTGTGCGGTGCTTGCAAAGCCTTGAAAGGTTTTTACGTATGCAATATGTAGATCGATACAGAGGCGCAGTGGACCATAAACTGTGCGGAGCTTGCAAAGCCGTGAAAGGTTTTTACGTATGCAATATGTGGATCGATACAGAGGCGCAGTGGACCATAAACTGTGCGGAGCTTGCAAAGCCGTGAAAGGTTTTTACGTATGAAATATGTGGATCGACACAGAGGCGCAGTGGACCATAAACTGTGCAGAGCTTGCAAAGCCGTGAAAGGTTTTGACGTATGAAATATGTGGATCGATACAGAGGCGCAGTGGACCATAAACTGTGCGGAGCTTGCAAAAAAGAAAGAATCGAGAGAAGGAATATTTATTTCCCTTACACGACAGTTACCTATTTCCTGTGACCTCGTTATACTTTATAGCATTAATTAGGCCCCAACATTGTTTTAGTACAGTCAAACACTGGTGTGGATACGAAAGTACTTTGCACCAGTTATATTGTCTGCAGTGTTATGTGGGGCGTGAGACCCTGTAGAGTTTAAAACAGGGTTAATTTAAGAGGCGTCGTTTGGATGGTGGTGTTATCGAGGGACGCTACATCTGTCTTGGGTGGATCGCTTTGGGACTGTTGAGGTTGTCCGTATACCCGTAAACGATAGCAAACAGTTTAAGAAGAAGAGGCGCTATGTATGAAAATCAGATTACGGAGCAGGTATAATAATCGACACGTAATGTTGCTCTCGCTTACTCATACTGGAGAGTAGGAAGTTCTCTGAGCACAGGTACGTTAGCTATCTTCTACTCCTACTCCTTTACAGCAAAAAGGTACATTCAATACATAATTACAATTATTGTTAAAGTTATACTAAGAACAGGTGATGCAGAAGTCTAGTACAAAGTAATACAGACTCATATCCTTAGTTGTAGCAGTAACCAAATCTGCAAAAACTTAAAGAGCGTAACAGATTATGGGGGTAAGGTTTTACGTCACAGTACCTACTTGTCTCAGCACCTTCTTACCTAGTCAAATGTCACCACCGTTTTATTTTCACAACCAATTTATTTTATTAAGTCTCTATATGACGTCGCCCAGTCTGGTTCGGTTGTGTATCAATTTAGTAATTTTTCTGGTACTCCCTTCACTAATATACAGACTTTTCCACCCTTATTTTACACTCACGTATCATTCTCGTATTCTTGCACAGACTGAGTAAGACATAGTGATTAAAGCATTTATTTTCACGACGAAACACTTTATTATTCTCCAAAACCAAACTTTTGCTCAAATTTTGAAAACCAGTCAAACATTACAATTTACTTGTTTGCTTATAACATTAACCGCCCTCTCATACTGCACACACCAACACAGACAGACGCGCGCACACACACACACACACACACACACACACACACATACACGCTACGTTACGTTTTGGTGCGCGTATATTCGTGTGCTCAACGTATCTCTAATACATTTGCATACCAAACCAGGGCGTGGGATTTGAGCACGTTTGAATTAAATTCAAACATATAAACATTAATTTTGTAGAGAGGAGAGAGTATCGTGAGATAAAATAATCAAGATGAATTTAAGAAAAACATTAAATCAATTTTATTTAAAACAAAACTGAAATAAAAATTTTAATTAATTTCATTTAAATATACTGTTACGTAATGCGGAAAAAGTGTACGCCATTACAGAACATTCTACGTGTTTTTCGGCTGTTCCAGTGGAATCCGGTTGTAATGTTGTGTGCGTACGTGATTCTCAACATGCGTTAGCTAGACTGTTCCAGACTTCACCGGCTGCGCGCATTGTGTCAAGGCCGCAATCAATTACGCTCTAGTGTTTTCCTTTATTGTTGACGCGTATTACGGACTATTCTGGAACACTTGTGCTATCTATTTAAACAACGGCAGCTGCGCTTAGCAGTCAGTTGAAGTAGTGATTTATTCCAGTGCGGTTCGTAGTATTGTAGCGAAGTGTTATATGTTTTATAATAGTGCGAGACTTTATTGATTGACATTATTATTGATTGTGAACAATTTTTATTTGATTTATGTAAGAGGCTATCTTATTGATTACAAACTGTTTAATTGTGATAATTAAAGCTGGTGGTTAGGGACTTAATTGGTGTTTTGTATTTTGTTTTCCACTGTACCATACGACTATCAAGGAGACGTCGTAACAATACTGGAATTTAAAAAATATGTGGCCATTGATTTACCGTAAAATAAAATTTATTTTACATAGGGCACTTGACGGACTTTAAGAAATCAGCGAAAATTTCACCGACATTTCTTAAGTACAATCATTCTAATAACAACAATGTGAGTCTGAAGAATTATATGTATAGCGTGCTCAATTAAATCTTCATACAAAATTTCTTATTTTGTATTCATGAATGTATCAAATATATTATTTTAAATTTGTACAAACTATTTATATATATATACTTTTTTTTACAGATTCTTTGTGCTACCATTACCATATGCCTTATGCGCGCGCGTGTGTGAAGTTCAACCTTTCAGACGCCTCGACAACACCCGTGAAACACAAGACGTTCACAGTGACGAACTGATTTCAAAGACAAAATTTTACCAGATCTGCGTTATATAAAAGCCTGTAATTCCATATCTCTCCAAGACTGATTAATCAGCCCCTATCCGTCAAGGATGTTATAACAGGGTGGCGTCAACTTCTTTAAAAGTCGCCTGGATGCATTGTAGTCATCTGAATCTAAATGAAGGACTTTTGCTATCACAGAAAAATATTAGGTTCCATCTATTAGTCTGTTTCGAAAAATAACACACCAAATTTTTTCATGTATTAGTTTCTAATTAGCCTGAAAACGTCTGCCGATTGTTTGGATTGTTGAAACGTGGCATTTATATTTTTTTCTATGAAGGCAAAAGGTCATCATTTAGATACAAAAAGCTTGCCGTTACTTTCACATTATGAAATATTGATTGTCTATCCTGGCGATTTTCATCGTCTGTAGAAAACTCTTGGCAAATAAGATACTTGATTATATTCGCGACATTTTGCACTTCACGATAGTGTTTTTAGTTTCTTAATAATTGTTTCTATAACGGAGTAGTAAGCAAACAGTTGACCTTGTAATCTTATACGCACACAAGTTCACACAACTGTGAGTCCATGGGCGCGTGATATTCTCCCCAACCCGCTCACACACATCGTTTTCAAGTTTCATTAACGAGTTTCGCAAAAATTAGCAAATACGCTTTGCGTTCGTCTAGTTTTCAAAATTGTATCGACTTCATGCACACTAATAACATAAATGTACATAGATATCTCCATCTCATCCTACATAACGTCACAGCAGGTGACATACCGGACTGAGATTATTAGTTTAAAAGCCGTATTACCGTACTAGGTGTTCAATAAATTTTTGAATTTTATGGTTGTTATAATGTACATATTCATCCTAGTGGGTTATTCATACAATTTATTCCATCGGAAAATATATATATACAGTGTGTGTGTGTGTGTGTGTGTGTGTGTGTGTGTGTTTTACGTATATAGGCCTAAAATAAAAACGTATACAATACTAAATTGTTTATATTATAAATTACGTATTAAGGACAATGGAAATTACGTTTTCAAACTGTTATAGTAACAGTGTGACCTGTTGGCATATAGTATATCGTAGACTCGTTCATTTTCTCTCTATCTCTCTCTCTTTCCCCCTCACACACACACACACACACACACACACACACACACACACACACACACACACACACACGCACGCACGCACGCACGCACGCACGCACGCACGCACGCACGCAAGCACACACACACACACACACACACAGAGTGTTCGTATAATCACCACGTGCATATTCGCTGACATCGACGCTGTCGGCATTAGTATTGGATACGCTAAGCCTGAGCGTTAGTTATGCATTATATATGTCAAAACTGTCATGTGCAGCCAGAGATAGCCTATGTTGTTACCTAATTCTGTATTTCCGAGAAACGTGCCCTGTTTCGCGTGGCGGTTTGACCCTAGCTACAAGGAGGATTATAAATATCCTCAACGTTTGACCAGCTGTAACTGATTTGTATAGCGCATTGTAAAACTTTGTGTGGGTTACTGGTACTTTTCGTTACGGATTTGCTGAAAATAAGCGAATGCAGTCCTTTCAGGCACACGAGGCTACACAGACTGATGCCAAATATAAAGTAATGGGGTATAAAATAATTGGGCTTCTTACGTTTCGTTCAAGAAATTATAATGTGTATACTTATTTTTCAAGTAATGTCGTGCTCAAGCTCGCGGTTGTTATACACAATTGGTTATGTAGCTCGGTTGTCAAGCTCCATATACTGTATGTTGTACATAACTATTGATTACCGAGACAACTATCACCGTTTTGCCATCTATGGTCTTTGTTTCTTCATTAACTGTGATTAATATAATTAAATGCGTTAATAAGAGCGAGTTCCGGCTGACTGCTTGTCAGCTGATAAAAACAGTTTTTTACGCCATTATTTCATGAAAGTGAGAGTGAGAGTGTGAGTGATAGAGAGAGAGAGAGAGAGAGAGAGAGAGAGAGAGAGAGAGAGAGAGAGAGAGAGAGAGAGACAGACAGACAGACAGACAGACAGACAGACAGACAGACAGACAGACAGACAGACAGACAGACAGACAGACAATGATTACCAGCACGTGTTTGTAAGTGTAGGTTTCGCAACAGAGTGATGTAGATTTACGCCCATTCAATAGCTGTCAGAACGATTCTTTAAATACCGGTACTACTAGTAAAGTTCGTGTAACGTAACTTGCTGCGCTGCAAACATGAAACCCCTACTTCATTTTGAGTAGTTAAAACAAAAAGAATATTTCTTTTTGTAAAGAGGGGCTACAAGTTATTTAAAACTAGGCTAAGGCCTAGAGAAGCTAAAAATTGCGCTGGATCCAGTAAGACGGGACTTGCAATAAAAACTCAAGAATTAAATAATTAACAATGGTTTTATTATTCTATCTCATAATATTAATAACAAAAAACAACAGTGATTTATAATTCCCCTTCTAAATGGTTAACTAAAGAAGTATACCCTCTCAACAAGGCCACCTGAATAATATAAACTGAATCCAAGAAAATAATTGCTATGTCACCATCAATGAATTGAAAATTTAAAATAATCATTAACCTCAAAATAAAACTCCCATTAAACTATTTATTAAAATATAAAATGTATATCGTATGTTTCTGTTAAAATGCAGTATATAAATTAATTAAGATAAATGGTTTCATTCCCAGTTACTATTAATAATTAAAATAATTACTCATCCAATTTAAATGAACTTTAAAGGTGACACTTACTATACGTGTTAAATAAAATAATTAATTTTCATAAAGAAATGATCAGCCACTATTATTGAGATAGAATACTCGTCTACTGGTGTATATAAATTCTAATAATAATAAAATCCCTATATCCCACCAAAAGTACAGCAATGCATAATATTTATATATATATATATATATCCCCCAAAATGTACACAGAAATATACAGACATAACACGTTCCACAAGACAAATTACATATACAATAGTATACAAATACATAAAGGTCTCTTGCCACGCCCTTTTTTATATTACCCTTCTGGTGTATATAAATTCTAAACTTCTTCTTTATAGGAATCCCAATTAGGATTAAAGATTTATTTCTATAAATGTACCCCCATGGTGTGGGTTAATTGCACGTCATGTGTATCATAAAGTATTGCATACAAATGTCCCCAGGACATTCAAATTTAAAACCAAGTGCCTAAGTGGCTAAGTGCTAAAATACTTAATTAAGGTGAGAAATAAAAATTGTTTAAAATAATTAACGCCCCCCAGTTACCATGATTAATATAAAGAATTTATATAGACTAAAATAGGGCCAATTAATGAAAAGAGAAAAATTGCACAATATTAGCACCTTATATAAAAAAAATACATTTGTGTGTCAGAGACGGACATGTTTCTTCAACTTATAACCAGTCTCAACAAATTTGTCTCAACAACCTTGTTTCGACAAACAAGTTGAAAAGTGTTTCGACATGCACAGCTTGGTTGAAACTAATTAAAAAAAACACCTACCTCCCCAGTAATCTTTTATACAAATGACATAACCAGATTTTAAAAATAAGAGAAAATATGTGTTTTTATGCATAGTAAATTAAACTTGAGAAAATTACTAATAACAAAACTGACTTTAAATCTGTAGCGAAAGCCCTATAAAGAAATGAGTGGAAATCTAAATTGGATGCTGTGTTGTAGACATGTCAGTCTCTGAACTGACAATTTACTATACATGTATTGAAATTTTACAATTAATTCTTAGTGTTCACACTAAACTGTCCCATCAATTGGGGATCCAAATGAATGTATACTTGAACGGTAAAACTGATGATTATGTATAACTGGTGCCATGTTGATTCTACGTGTGAATTATAAATGGATATTTTTCACCTGCTTATATGTGCCCAGAAGGATGATCTCTTATTTGTAGCGTGGCGATCTCATGATTGGCATATTGTTGTGGTCTTATTCTCTTCGGTGTCGAGTGTGGAGCTTTTAGGATGTCATTCTTTCAGTCATGTAGCAGGACTTGTCTCTATTCGGTGAACCCGCAGTCGTTAAGAAACTTATCTCATCTTTTTAAGAAGTAGACGCTAGATTTTCACACCTCTCTCCACCGAAGAGATTTTCTACGAGGTCGTGAGTTAGGCTTCCATTTTGAGACAAGCCTTAACAGAAAATTTCCGTTCGTTGTCCGTTTGTAAGGAAATTCTCACCAGGACGCAGCACTGTTTTAAAACTGCTGCAAAATCTCAGCAGATGGCGACACGGATCAAACAGTGAAAATTCGAAAACGGTAGCCTCTCCTATCCGCGGGTAGAGAGCAGCATTTCCTATTACTTTAAATTTCGTACTGCTCTTACCGTCAAAAATGCCAATAAACTCGCGCTGAATCTTTTGACTCAGCACACCCTCACCCCAAAAGGGCAACATAGTTGCCCCAACGTTAAAGGCCAGGAGGGTACCCTGCAGTGTACCTCTCCCCAAAAGATACCAGTGGACGTCGTGGTTGGGTTGGCTCAGCTGAGCTTGCTCTCAGGAGAACAGAAATCAAAAAGGAAAATGAAAGAGACGAAAGAAGATATGTATTATGTAAGTGTGCGGGTGCTGCATGCTGACCTGATCAGAGTCCGCATACAGCACAAGAGAGAGAGACAGCAAAAGGCAAAAGAAAGATTCCTAGCTAGGGAGATCTTCCGATCTCCTGAGGCTTGCCCACCGACTGAGACCCAACTTGATACCTACTCAGGACAACAATAAACCCCCCCCCTTTCTTACTGGATTGGAAAACTCAACGCCAATGCAACCATCCTCATGCGACCCTCTCCGCCAGACCAACCCCACAGGACCGCCCCAATTCGTCACACTCTCTGGTGACCACCACCTACTCCTCCTGCTGCCACTCACACACGCGTCCGAAGACCAAAACAAGGTAACTAATACCTTAGTATGTGAGCGCCCATAACTTTATTGTCCACATATGGACTGACCAGCCATATGCTAAAACAAGGCATCACATATCCTTGACATATCTAACTGGTCGTTAAAAAAAAAACATCCCTATACTAGGGCGGACGGCCCCTATTAGCCGGACAGAGAAAACCGCATCAAGGGCACGCGAACATCAATCCCTTCACTTGGTCTTCATTACTGCAGAACTAACGAGGGGGTATACTTCAGTACGACCACGTCGAACAACCTACACTTAATCAAAAATAGCTACAACGGAAAGCAACTAGGGAATGCGGCATGGCCAGGACTCTACAAAATCAACGACAAACTACAACAAAGAAAAATGGAAACGACACTATACTCACTACCCACGTAGTCACAACTCTTCCAACTAACTTCTCTCTGATATTTTTTTTTTTCCCTTTTCTAATTTTTTTTTTTGCTTTTTCCTTTCTAATTTTTATTTGTTTTTTGAGGGGAGGGGTAGGAAAATTGGGAAGATGAAAAGGGCAAGGATCCTTGAAAGTTCAACAGCTAGGACTAAGGTAAAGGACATGGTTCCCTCCGAAAATAAGGATGGGTGGAGAAAACCAAGGCTCGCGGAGGCAGGGGCGCAACCCTGAAGTAGATGGACACCACTGGGATTGTGGGGAACATCTACCCGCTACCCGTCAACCGCTTTGTCTCACCCTTTTATGACGAACTTTAGGAACCCGTTCCTTGTGGACATCACTCTCTGAGAAACTATCTTGTGTAGAGCAGTACTGATTTATTTCATGTAAATTATAATCAAGGTAACTTACCTTTCTACGTTTACCCCGATTTGGATTATCCTCAACCTCTAACTCCTCTGCTTCTATCTTCTTCTCTTCTACAATTGCTTCTGGTTCTATTTCTTCCACCTCTTCCTTTTCTTCCTCTACATAATCCAAATCATCATCACGACACTGCACATCTTCATCTTCTAGTTGCTCACCTGGTCCCCCTGGAACTTCTTTCCACTCCTCGGAATCCTCAACAATACTTACAGAAAGCGTCTGCACATCTTCACACACTACCTCATTCTCACCCCCAAACTCTACAACGCTGCCACCCAGTTTCTCCCCAACTTCTACCTCATCTACTTCTACCACACTTGCAGACTGGACATCCCCTAGTCCATCCGCGACCTCAGAAACACTTGCAGCCTCCCTAACACATACACTTATACTCCCCTGCGTAGCATGTGCAGACCACTCTTCTGCCTCCTCCTTCGATTCCTCTTCTTCACCACTCTCAGCAACTACAACTTCCTCAACAGTACTCAACCTGGAATCCAGCTGTCCAGGTCCATGTGCAAAGTCTAAATTAACTTCTACTGACGATGGTAAAGCTCCACCATCAAGTGACTTATCATCTTCCGGCGTAGGCGATGATGATGTTATCGGCTCTGGATCCACCTTGGGCAGAAATGGATTTACCGGAACAATTACTGCGACCTTTGGTCGGACCGTATTTGTAGCAACACAACACCGGGCCATCTCCGCGAAATTATTTGGACGATTCCCAAACCTTCCCAAACGGGAACTGTCTTGGTCATTCAGTCCTCCTATAATTATATCTAGTACTTCGGTGTCGGTCAACCCTAATCTTAATACCCGGGCAGCTTTTCGTATGTCCTGCACGTAGTCCCCCAACGGCTCTCCGTCGGCCTGATAACGATAGAACCAATCCAGCCTAAGCTGGGAACGTCGTGGAGGATACATGAAGTAATCCAACACTTCCGCATGAAAAGTGTCGACCGTGCCGCCCCGACGCCAAGTGTTGGTGACCTTCTGTGCCAACGTACCCTGGCAATACGGGTATATAAGGCACAAGACCTCCCCATCGGATATACCCGGATAGGCTGCCAACTGCAGGACAAGGTCCAAGAAAACCATTTAAGGTCCTCCTTAAATCCATCTACCACCGAAAATTTCTGGAGAACTGGGGTGAGAGGGTGGGGTAATTTCTGTTCCTCCCGGTGGTCGGGGGAAGACAATTTCTGAAAGCATAGCGCCGCCAGAATTACACAATTCGCAAAACACTATCAACAAAACACAACACCCTACAAATACCTAACACCTATAAACATATTGTCAATAATAAGATTAGAATAAGAAAAACTCGCGTACTATTCTTCCAAAGAGTAGACTGCGGGTCCACCTAACGATGCGAGAACTAGCCCACTACCTGAACAGCTCACACTCGATTACACCAGACAAAAGGAACGCGACACACACACAACACACACAACATGAAAAACAAAATACCGACCAACGAAAATTTATTTCAACCTTTCTTAGGTTACCTCCGGCTACCATTTATCGGCAGAAACCGACTGCCGATCGGGCCATACCGCCTAATCACAAAAAAAACCGCAACACCTCCCCAAACATGGGTAAGGTCAACTCAAACTAACCAAGCACCGACTGCGATAAGTCTTGCCCAGGGATTTCCTCTTCTAAAATTTCCTACCACGTGGCACTATTCACTATGCAAGGCGGGCAAGTACATATACATATGTTTCAAACCTTAAAACTAACAAAATATTTTCAACCTTGGGATATAGGGCCTTTAAAATTTTTCTAAGTTCAATTTGAACTTACCATTGTGAAAATTCCAAAATATTTCCTAAGTTTGCAAGCCCCGTCACACCCACAGGACCCTTGTCGTAAGCGCGCTCTGCTACCAAATGTAACCGCGCTCTGCTACCAAATGTAACCGCGCTCTTCATTTTGAGTAGTTAAAACAAAAAGAATATTTCTTTTTGTAAAGAGGGGCTACAAGTTATTTAAAACTAGGCTAAGGCCTAGAGAAGCTAAAAATTGCGCTGGATCCAGTAAGACGGGACTTGCAATAAAAACTCAAGAATTAAATAATTAACAATGGTTTTATTATTCTATCTCATAATATTAATAACAAAAAACAACAGTGATTTATAATTCCCCTTCTAAATGGTTAACTAAAGAAGTATACCCTCTCAACAAGGCCACCTGAATAATATAAACTGAATCCAAGAAAATAATTGCTATGTCACCATCAATGAATTGAAAATTTAAAATAATCATTAACCTCAAAATAAAACTCCCATTAAACTATTTATTAAAATATAAAATGTATATCATATGTTTCTGTTAAAATGCAGTATATAAATTAATTAAGATAAATGGTTTCATTCCCAGTTACTATTAATAATTAAAATAATTACTCATCCAATTTAAATGAACTTTAAAGGTGACACTTACTATACGTGTTAAATAAAATAATTAATTTTCATAAAGAAATGATCAGCCACTATTATTGAGATAGAATACTCGTCTACTGGTGTATATAAATTCTAATAATAATAAAATCCCTATATCCCACCAAAAGTACAGCAATGCATAATATTTATATATATATATATATATCCCCCAAAATGTACACAGAAATATACAGACATAACACGTTCCACAAGACAAATTACATATACAATAGTATACAAATACATAAAGGTCTCTTGCCACGCCCTTTTTTATATTACCCTTCTGGTGTATATAAATTCTAAACTTCTTCTTTATAGGAATCCCAATTAGGATTAAAGATTTATTTCTATAAATGTACCCCCATGGTGTGGGTTAATTGCACGTCATGTGTATCATAAAGTATTGCATACAAATGTCCCCAGGACATTCAAATTTAAAACCAAGTGCCTAAGTGGCTAAGTGCTAAAATACTTAATTAAGGTGAGAAATAAAAATTGTTTAAAATAATTAACGCCCCCCAGTTACCATGATTAATATAAAGAATCTATATAGACTAAAATAGGGCCAATTAATGAAAAGAGAAAAATTGCACAATATTAGCACCTTATATAAAAAAAATACATTTGTGTGTCAGAGACGGACATGTTTCTTCAACTTACAACCAGTCTCAACAAATTTGTCTCAACAACCTTGTTTCGACAAACAAGTTGAAAAGTGTTTCGACATGCACAGCTTGGTTGAAACTAATTAAAAAAAACACCTACCTCCCCAGTAATCTTTTATACAAATGACATAACCAGATTTTAAAAATAAGAGAAAATATGTGTTTTTATGCATAGTAAATTAAACTTGAGAAAATTACTAATAACAAAACTGACTTTAAATCTGTAGCGAAAGCCCTATAAAGAAATGAGTGGAAATCTAAATTGGATGCTGTGTTGTAGACATGTCAGTCTCTGAACTGACAATTTACTATACATGTATTGAAATTTTACAATTAATTCTTAGTGTTCACACTAAACTGTCCCATCAATTGGGGATCCAAATGAATGTATACTTGAACGGTAAAACTGATGATTATGTATAACTGGTGCCATGTTGATTCTACGTGTGAATTATAAATGGATATTTTTCACCTGCTTATATGTGCCCAGAAGGATGATCTCTTATTTGTAGCGTGGCGATCTCATGATTGGCATGTTGTTGTGGTCTTATTCTCTTCGGTGTCGAGTGTGGAGCTTTTAGGATGTCATTCTTTCAGTCATGTAGCAGGACTTGTCTCTATTCGGTGAACCCGCAGTCGTTAAGAAACTTATCTCATCTTTTTAAGAAGTAGACGCTAGATTTTCACACCTCTCTCCACCGAAGAGATTTTCTACGAGGTCGTGAGTTAGGCTTCCATTTTGAGACAAGCCTTAACAGAAAATTTCCGTTCGTTGTCCGTTTGTAAGGAAATTCTCACCAGGACGCAGCACTGTTTTAAAACTGCTGCAAAATCTCAGCAGATGGCGACACGGATCAAACAGTGAAAATTCGAAAACGGTAGCCTCTCCTATCCGCGGGTAGAGAGCAGCACTTCCTATTACTTTAAATTTCGTACTGCTCTTACCGTCAAAAATGCCAATAAACTCGCGCTGAATCTTTTGACTCAGCACAAACATATGAGTTCACAGGACAGGAAGTGAACTATCTATCTGTCTATCTGTCTATGTGTGTCTGTTTATCTACCTATGTGAACTGTCTTATAGAATTTACACTGAAGAGGCCAAACATATTTATACAGAACAGTAAATGATAATCATTACTAACACATAAAAAACACGTAGCAAATTTAATATACTTACCATTAACATACCATTTTATGGCGTTGCAATTATTAGTATTAAAACTAACGGACTATTTAACATCTAGTAGTAGTGATACGAGCCGTAAAAGCCTTCAAATTGTATGGCGTTACAATTACGTTTCTAAGGTGTAATATACTTTAAATTTTAACACCTTTGAAAGTTATTAGCTGGCAAATTATTTGTATTAGAATATGAAAAACAGCCAATAGGCATCAGACAATACGTTTTTATTCACTGGAACTCCTGTGACGAAGTTGAACTCTTTACAGCTCACCACTAGTTTGTATCTGTTAAGAGTTTGGCTTCCGTGACATTGTTTGTAGGAAGTTTTACAAAAGATTTCGAAAGATTGGGTTTATGATATGTAATAAATGTTTAGATAAATCATTGGCGGAGTAGAATCTGCAGGTTAACGTATGGCTAAGCAAACTATCAGTTACGTACGTGACATTATGGAATAGTCAACTCCGAAGTGAGTTTCGACCTAACTGGATCAAAAATTTCATTTTTATATTTAAACAAAGTTTTAAAAATTGACGTTCTATAGTAGAAATAGGATTCTTATTTAAAGTTACTATTCGCCAGAAATTAAAATACCTCAATTCTTTTTATTTTACGTCATTTAAAAACACAGCGTCATGAACAAACGATAGTGTTTAGAAATTTTAAAAATACTATACATTATTACGGACTATCAGTCTATAGGCCTTCCATATAATTAAATCGGTTACCACAATCAATATAGTTTCTTGGTACAACGTTGAAGCCTACGTTACAAAACCCAATACGTTGTGGTAGGCTCTGCTGTTGTCTGCTCCCTTTAATGAATAAAGAAGTACCGTTGCGGAGCCCCGGGAGATCAGACGGAACAATGGTTTGTATAAAATACAGGCGGATGAATAATTCAACGAATAAGTTGCTTTGAAAACGAAGTTAATGCTGACGATTTGTATGCAAAACTAGCGATATACTACTTATACACTTATAAACAATATAAACAAATATAAGTGGTGGACTCTAATTAATATTATCCGAGATCTAGTAATAGCAGTAGCGACCTCTAAGTGTGAGTGATCACGTTGAACGTTAATGAGATCTGAAGCCCGATACTCGTAGAATACGGTTTCTCCCTCTTATTTCCTACTACAGTATGTGCAGTAGTTCCAATTGCTGTCAGCAGAAAATTGACGGATTCCGAATTGTGGAGAAAGATAACTTACATGTACCAAATAATTTGTATATACCAGACATATAAACACTTAAGTAAGACAACTGTTTGTTTTTAACTATAGGTCTACAATATGTGAAAGTATAAATCTATCCCCTTGAGCAGTTCTATTTGAAATGTTTATGTCATGTCTGTTATATCTGGTATGTACGGACGAAGTTGAAAATGACCCATATACAACTACTGTATATACTGACAGGGTTTTTACGTCTTACCAATCGAATCTCCAATTGCTATTTACATATCGACGGTTGTTTTCTTTTCCCGCGAAATATAGGCTTAAACTCGACACGATAAAAGCTTTCTGTGTTGGCACCGATATACGGAAATTGTTTTTTATAGAAAACTATTTCTATTCTGGCATAATAAAATGTTGAGAAAACTTGATACTTCAGAACAAATATTTCAAGTGTCGTATGAACGGCACTGTTATTTACTGTTGAGATGATTTTTGTGATAATTTTGTCAATATTGTGGTCAGTACATATAGGGTAGTTACATAGTTTTGGTTGAGTTATTATAAGTTGACAACTCCTGCCACTTCATCCACTGTGGAACGATAATGGAAAATAAGGAAACAGAATATTCGATAGTTAAGTTTCTCGGAACACGTCAATAATAAATATGTATAAGGTACAGGGTACAATTTTTATTGCAGGTAATTCGTAAGTACTATGCAAATTGTTCTGACAATTCTGGGAATTAGCCACCAATTTTGTGAAAACACTTTAGATCTGCAAGTTCAGTTTTCGAGTTTGGAGAGAATTGCGTCTATAAAGAGTGTGTCAAATAATGCTACAGGTATAACATGGAACAATTATTAAACCACAGAAATGAAATATACAAATTCTTTGTATGTAATGTAAGCGGTAATCTCTTTGTACTTTCAAGCGATACCATGGTAACAGAAGTGGAACATGGCGACATTCCCATAAATCTTATTAAGGATGGGTCCAGATATTCTCCATGAGAGAATAGCTCAACTAACAAATA